>OZ010788.1:101852855-103220333 GCA_963932465.1 Maratus speciosus | reverse complement strand
AATAATAAATTTAACTAATAAAAAATTCACCAAATCCTTAAAATAGTATGTCTGAATTATCACAAAAGTCTACAGATTATAAATAAAAGCAATATATACCGATTAGAAACCTGCAGTATACTTTAAAAAGTCATTTTTAAAAGACGTTATGAACTTTCTTAATGCTTTACTACGAAGAAGCTGAGTTTAGATGATCCGGTCCATTTGACGTCATAAAAGTCATGAACTGGCCTTGTATGCCGTTGGTCACGATTGGATCAACACAAACCACAGAGGTGAGAGTATGATAAAGATGAAATGTGTTGGTTTAGCGTGAAGCTAAAAATTCATCCTTGTAACCAGTTAAAACTAGGGCTGGGCGATATATCGATAAAACCGATAAAATCGATATAAAATATAAATCGTGATAACGATATCAAAAAATCCTATATAACGGTGCATCACGAATATCATAATCGTGATGTAAATCGCGATTATCATAATCGTAATGTAAACCGCGATTATCATAATCGTGATGCAAACCGCGATTATCATAATCGTGATGTAAACCGCGATTATCATAATCGTGCTGTAAACCGTAATGACTCCTCAAGATTCTCCCAGCTTCAATCGTTTTATTAAATACCGAATCCTCGGTTGCCGATATTATCATGGTATTAACGGTATGATTTCCCACAGCCTAAACCATGACGACTCCTCAAGATTCTCCCAGCTTCAATCGTTTTATTAAATACCGAATCCTCAGTTGCCGATATTATCATGGTATTAACGGTATGATTTCCCACAGCCTAAACGGTTCTTGAAAAGGGGGAAAAGTTATCTTTTCTATGTTTATAGGACGGGTGATAAATATCATACATCTGGTTTTCGCTTACATTTGTCGTCAGCGGATATTTATGTTGTTTTTGCAGTATTGACGGTGTAAAGCTCAAAATGCTACAGATCAGATACCATGATTTTAATTTCGTTCTGGTATTTAGATTTCAGCCGTGTTGATGAATATTTGCCCTTTGTTTTTCAACAATGTGCGGATAATCAGGCGACAAAGAAATAAAATATTATATTTTATTTGCAACAGGCGGTTTAATTGAATAAGTGAAATAATACTTCCATAATAATATTTATTAATGTCTATTCTAGGGTCCTTTTTAATGCAGATATTTTTACTTCTGTGAAGCGCGTTTTTTTTTTCTCCTCACGGTTTCTTTTAAAAATCGACAGTTGTGTGCTATATGTGAGTATTTGGTATTTTACTGCCTCTGGCATCATTTGTTTGTGGGGAGTGGGAGAGAACAATAAAATGTTTGTTTATTTATTTAATGTCACCAGAATTCAAAATAACAAACATGGCAGAAAAATTAAGTAGTTAAAGTTTGTGTGCTGGCAATAAAAGGAGAGACGCAATTTTCTCTGTGTTTGGGAGGGGGAGGGGGGGGGGTTATAGTTTTTTTTTTCTTCCGTTAAGCAGACATTGGTCGAAACGTAACAGATTCTTATCCAACTTTCCTACTAGCACAAGCATAAGAAATAGACTCTTAAAGGTTAGGAAAAGATATATTTTTTAATTCAGAATTTTTTTTAATCAAATATTTTCCTTTTTAAATTCAAAACGAGAGGCGTGACTGTAGTCTATTTTACCGTATAGTCACATGAAAATGTGGCATTATTATTTTTTTTACTTCGCTTCGGATTCATGTTAAATGTTTCGGTTCAGGTAAAAATACACACAAGATAATTTTCACAATAATAATTGCATCCTGACACAAGCACAAAAGGAAATTATTGTATTTGTGGATTGTTAGTACCGAGCTTAAAATATAATTAGAATAGAAATCAGCAAAAAAAAAAAAAAGTTTTTTGTTGTTGTTTTACAAAAGAGTAGCAACCGTGGAACTATTTTTAAGCGAAGGGATTGGATTTAGCAAAACTGGAAGTTCGATTATGATTGTTTGCTGCGCGTCGTGCGATATGCACTTGGTCTTGGTATATTTCTCTCTCTCTCTATCTCTCTCTCTCTCTCTCTTCGCCCCCCCCCCCCACCCCCTCTCTCTCTCTCTGCCTTTCTCGGGTGCGGAAGATAGTACGTTGCATATCCAGTATTTGGAAGGGACAGTGACTCATTAAAATCTCAATCCGCTGTTGCAAAAAAAAAATTTATAACGCTTCATATATACAGCATACATGGGCTTCGGAATCGGAAGAACGAAAAGAAGGATAAGGTAAATTTCGAAAGACATTTGATTGTGGGCCGCAGCATAGGCAGAGCTTTCTTTCTTTTTTTTTTTTTTTTTTAATGAAGAATATAAAAATTAAATAAAGTAAGAATTTTCTGTCGGAGACGCCACCATATTAGACAATGTTTAAGCATACCAGCCAAAAAGCAATGTAGGAATTTAAGAATTATATAAAAAATTTAAGAAGTGATTATAGCCGGATTATTACATTTTTTTTCTCCCTCATTCAACGAAATTTTAGTACTTTTTTTCTTTTAACCCTTAATTTTCTGCATTTTCTGCTAAGAAGATTAAATTTTACTTTTTCAAATATAAAGAAGATTTACTAAATTTCAGAATGCACGGCGATGCAGTAGCAAGTGGCCCTTCCGCACACTTCTTAGACAGTGCCCGTGGCAGCATATATTACATTAATACAGCAGCCACACATTTCTCGCCTCTTTAGATTGCGCATTCGGATATATCGTTCTTTTTACGTGTATACCGGGAAATAATAAATTTTACTTTAACAGTAATTTTAAATAGCTTATATATAATTTCATTGGAATAAGTGTATTTATTTATTAAATGTTGTAATTTATACTAATAAAAGAAACTTTCGCTCTACCTGTGTGTGTGTCGGCGATGGCTAACGAAATCTACCACACATACAAGTCTGAAAATTTAGATGAGGATAGTCCAAGGTAGGAATTTTACAATTAGCAGATTTACAGAAATTTTTGAATTTTCTTAATTATTTTCTGAAAATCAGCAAGCGCACCCGCTCATTTTCATTGCTCTGTCTCTGACTTCTTGAGCACGCAAAAAAAAAGAAAAAAAACTTTTTTTTTCCCCGACTATATTAATATACCGACTATTTCCGACTATATTTTATTATTTTGTTCAGTTTTATACGTTTCTTTATATTTTATTAGTTTGTTCCTATGTCATAATATCGATATATCGAAATATCATGGTATAAAGATGCCGATTTATCATGATATATAATTCCAGACATCGCCCAGCCCTAGTTAAAACCTGTCACAATTAGGCTCAAACACTAGCGGGTCACTTTGAAAACCTCTCCCTGTCCATTGAATCCATTCGTTGTCCCATGTGCTTGTCTTGTTTGGGTCGAATGATTTGAGTGTTAACTGGCTTCATATTGAAAGCCATTTTGACGGTATAGCGGATCTTTAATCTACTCTTGACTCTCTGTGGGTTCGTATGGATCCAATTTGCTGTTGATACGGGAAGTTAAGTTGCCTGTAACGTCACACTAATGGGATTCCATTATCAATAATATTTTCTGAAGCCTTAGTATTGCAATTTTTTTAAAGTGAGGCATATTTATCATTAATGAATAATTTGACCATTTGAAAATATATGTGTGAGAATAAAACCAGGTCTGGCCGCGCCGATTGCTTCGAATTAGGTCCCGTGTTAGAGTGTAATCTATTCTCAGCGTTTTAAACACAAATCGCAACACATTGCAATACATCATATATGTAACGTAACATCGCATTTCATGGTTTAAAAAGAACAGCAGAGGTCTGTGTCCTTTTATTACATAACGATATTTTTTGTGAGTTTAGGACACAACTAGTTTTAATGTTATTTTCTAAAGCGAATTTTTTCAAGCTTATAAGAATTATTAGAAACGCATAGGAACACCGCGTAATAAAAATTTCCTTGGTGTTGTTGACTTGTGGTGAAAGTTTGATTAATTAATGCAAAATCAACTGCAAAAAATCCAAAATCAGAAAATGCATGATCGTTATTTTTTTAATGAATCAAACTAAGTAGTAGTCTAAAGGAAGTGATATAATGGATCTACTATTCTACATGCTGTATATACTGTTCTATAATAAAGCATTTTGTGTATCAACGGTGCTAAGTATTTTGCAATAATTCTTGATTGTTTACCAACATCAGCCAACAGGAACAAACGTAGATATATAGTTGATAGTGTATAATCAAATGTCCCATCAAATATATGTAAAATTTTGCCAAGGTAGGAAGTAGAGCAAATGTGAAAATTTTTACAACATGAACTTGATGCATAAACTTGAACCTGACATATTAGTACAACATATTGAAAATGTTCGTAAACAAGGTTATGATAACGGTACCAATATAAAAGAATGCACCTCACTAGTGCAATAACTTTTACAAAAACCTTTCGAGAACTTTATTTACATCAGGGCTGTCTAACGCGGAGCCCGCGGGAGCCATGCTGCCCTTTGGAGGTTTTCATGGCGCTCTTTCGACAGATACCTGTTACCAGGATTTTTTAAAAAATAAATCCATTTTAAACGATGCTTCTTTAAAATCATTAATGTTCCGCATAATTTTTTATTATAGGAGATATATTGAACTTTCGGCTCCTAATATTTTGACAGGCTTCCTTTTAATGAAATTAAAGGATAAATTTGCTATGATTTATGCTTTTTTCATTAATTATTTTTCACATCATTTCACATTGTGAGATGTTTGTGCAGATGCTAGACGAAATTTCAGCCTGGTCAAGGTCGTCCATTTACGTCCCCACGCCACGAATATTTTAAAAAGTCCTTTCGGCCAGTGCCGGGAGGAAGAGGTAGCTTTCATTTTTCTTTGGTTTTACAATTTTGCAAGTTTTACTCGAAGCTAATTTTACTCAAATTTTAAGAAGCTAAAATGCGACGAACCCGATAAGAGGATATTCGTCAATACTGAATTTGAATGAGAATTGCGCCAAATTAGTAAGCTATGGCCAAGTTGGCATCATTTATGGTTAATTATTTTTTGTCGCCAAATTTGGCGATATTTCGCCAAGTGCCGCCAAGCTTGGGGCTAAGGGAAAGAACGGGGCTAAGGGATATTAATAATATTAAAGCATTGCACGGCAGTGCGCGGTACAAATGGCCGCCATTTTGAAACAAAATGGCTGAAGCTGGCCAACGAACTCGGTCGAGACATTAATATGTACTATACGCATACTTCATCCTATCCAAATCGGTTTATAAATACGAGAGTTACAGCATGACAAAAATCAGATTGTTTGAAAATGTTAGCCACCCTAGAAATTCAAAGTGCTATATCTCAGCCATTTTTTAAGATAAAGACGAAACAAAATACGCTCCGGAATCCTTGTATTAAGGTCAAACTCTTAAGAAAAAAATATTTTTCAGTTTTTAATTTATTTGCACCGCTTTTTAAATTTTTTTAAAAAAATCTTTAAATGGCCGCCATTTTGAAAAAAAGATGATAAATAAAAAAACAATGAGGGTTATTTTGAGATAGTAAAATTTGGCCTTGTATTAAGAACCAATAACTGAAAATTAATGAAAAATATGATGTTAAATGCAGGATACCCCTACGTTGTTTTTTTTTTTTTTTAAGTCACATTTGAACGAAGTGTGGTTTTGGGGTCTGCGGGTCATGATCGATAAAAATATATCAAAATTTCCCGGAAGTGCTTTTGAGTGGACGGCTGCAATACGTCGCTTTTTACTTTTTGTAATAAAAGCTGCCTAAAATGGGGCCCTTCAATGTTTGCCACTAGATGAAATGCGCCAGCGCTTACTGAAAGATTGCACAGCCTTCATTTACATCATATGGGAAAGACACAACCATAACTTATAGACCGGGAGCCGGCAGCACAGACAATCACCTCATCGAGTTCACGGATGAAATTCTAGGATTAGTTAAATCTTGATTCGCATATTAAAATGCAATCGGTCTGCCCAGTCATATCTTGGTGGGAAACACCGGAAACCCGATTTTAGCGGCTGACTCGTAGATTTACCACTGTGTTTTCCTGCACCAAAAGGTATGAAAACATGGACGACTGGGTGCAGGAAAACACAATGGTAAACCTAAGAGTCAACCATTAAATTCGGGTTTTCAGGTTTTTTCCATCAAGATATGACTTGGCAGACCGATTGCGTTTTAATATGCGAATCAAGATTTACCTAATCCTAGAATTTCATCCGTGAACTCGATGAGATGATTGTCTGTGCTGCCGGCTCCCGGTCTATTAGTTTTGAGAGACATGGCCTAGTCATGTCCATAATGCAAATACTTTCTTTGGAACTCTGTACTGTAGAGTATTTACAATCTTTCTTGCCCCATCTAATAAAAGATTCGAAAATTTGTTTCAAATCAATTTATATGAAACATGATGAGTATGTTGAATAAAAAATCTGAAATCTATATGGTACGAAGGTTCTGAAATATGTACAATGCATAAGAAGACTTGCAGAAAACACTGATGATGCTCACGCAGAAATGGGTGATCATTATTAATTAGTCAAATTTCTCGCCTCACTAGTTTTCTGGCACTTCTTACTCTAAAAAACAAATTATGCGAGTAAAAAATTTGATACCATCCCAGAGAGCATTTTTATTTTGCAGAAAAATAACAACAGTCTTGCTTTGAAAACCTGCAACGTTGCAGCAAGCTCAGCATGACAAGACTGAAAGTTCATAACAAGACTGCAGCAAGATAACGCAAACGTCGAAGTCACCACACTCTGAACTTGCAGCTAACTTGTCGTGCAAGTTAAATATATGCTATATCAAACTTATTGGAAATTACCGGCAAACAAGTAATCAAAAATACTGCAAAGTAGTAATCTTCCCACGCCCCACTATCTGTTTACAACTGTTACACTATAAATTTAACCCCTTCGGAGGGTCCATAGACCTGATCAGGTCTATTGATGCAAACACACCGTCAGAAGGCGCATGCATCGTTCACATCACCATAAACAAGTTAAGGTAATATTTGTACTTCTCAATACGAGCCTTTTTAGGTATTTGATAAGTATAGCGCTTAGAAAAAGCGGTGCCAACCAAATAAAATTTCTGCAATTTCTGCGTATGTGCTAATTGTCTATTCTCTCAACAGAGGGATCTTTCGCTTTCGTCACTTTCTTGAATTAAGGACAGTCTTGCCATCAGTTTTACAGCAAACTACTCATGCAAGTGGGGGATGGTATACCTTGAGGGAAATTTGCTGCGAATTTCTCAATTCAAATTTGTCAAGGCAAGATAATGTCATAAAAAAACAAACTTGCTGCTAATGTTCATGTTATCTGGGATGGATGTTCCTAGATAGCATGAACATTAGCAGCAAGTTTGATTTTTTGAAATACAGGGTACGTCATAAATTCGTGCAAATTAAAAAAATTCATAATGAAAAATTTAAGCTCGGAAAAAATTTGCGCGAATATGATCAGAAGGATATTGAATTTCTTTTGCTGCATATAAAAAAATTGTTCCAAAAGTAACCGAAAGAGGGCGCTCACGTATCATACTGAGACATTTTATGCAGATCAGGCAGACGCAAACAGACAATGAAACAAATCACAGTAACATGACACTGGATTTATTTTAAAGTAAAAGATATTCAACATTACCACCACCACCAGGTATTAGACAAGTGAGGCGCGTCAATGCCCCTGTTATAGCTCAGTGTAGCATGTCAGCATTGATGCTACCAACGGTCCGTCAAATGGCATCTTTCAGTTCCTCCAAAAAGGCTGGGAGCCTCGGTATGCATAAGACTCTAAGTATCTCCACAACCAAAAATCTGCGGGGTAAAGTCTGGAGATCGTGAGGGTCACGCCACTCAAACTTACAATCTCGACTTAACCTTCGGTCTTCCGTGAAAGTGTCCAACACGAACGTCTTGAATTCTCGTGTAAAGTGGGGCGGGGCACCATCCCGCATGAAGACTACAGATAACGTATGTCTTTCCGGCAATGTAGGCACAATGTGCTCACGCAAATGCGCCTCACTTGCTTAATACTTGGTGGTGGTGATGGTTATGTTGAACATATTTTACTTTAAAATAAATGCATAGTGTCATGTTATTGTGATTTGTTTCATTGTCTGTTTGTGTTTGCCTGATTTGCATAAAATGTCTCAGTTTGTCGTGTGGACACCCTCTTCAGGTTACTTTTATAATCAATTTTTTATACGTGGAAAAATAATCTAATGTCCCTTTGATCATATTCGTGCAAACAAAATTTTTGTCGATCATTACTCCTTTTAACTATGAATTTTTTATGTTTTCACGAATTTATGACGCACCCTGTATATTTATATCTACATTGATTTTTTATTTATTTATTTATTTTATCATTTTTAATGTCTGTAGCATTTGGAGAAAGGAGTTTTTCTGAAGTAAAAATTTATTTGAGATCACCAATTCAATGAAAATGTTTGAGTTTATCAATTATATCCCTTGAATCTCCAAATTACCAGGAGTTTAAACTTCGACAAAATTCTAAAAGGTAATTATAATGGCTCCTTTTTCATTCATAGTTTTGGAATGTTAAGGGATTTTTAGAAGTCCATAAAAGATAATTTATTTCCAACAAAGAGCTTAAATTCTGTTTGTTTGTTTGTTTTTTTTTTTTTTTCCTAACCAAAAATAAATATTTTTAATCAAACACTTCACAGTCTATAGAACAAATGGTATTAAAACTGTGTAACTTTTGAGAGGTTGGTATAAAAAGTTTAGTTGCTATTTCTAGGCTTACATGTGTGCAATTTTATATTACGATGCATCTCACATCCGTTTAGTCTATAAGCTTACGCGCGATTTTTAAGCGCACATTTTAATTGCTTTCTATTTTACTGCTGAGACATACTCTATAATGTTTTTTTTAAATATCATCTTACGATTAAAGGGCACAGTTAAAACTCTGAAACTTCTGCTGCATAGTCACTCCACAGCTTTTATGGAATATCTCTATTCTGACCAATGAGAATACTCCATAATATCGTCAAGTAATGGTTTTCTATGAAAGCGGTGGAAAGAATATGTAGCCAAAGCTGCAGGTTATTAACAGTGGAGCACTGGTATATCTGTGAGGTGACCTCAGGAAGCTTAGAAGCGCTTAATTTTTAGCACCACTATTTAAAAATAATAATTTTCGCCGAATTTTTAAATTAAATAATACGAAGAGGTTCGTAAATAGTGGTTCCGGAAAAAGTCTCTACGCACCCTAGACCTGGTGCCTAGCAAAATCATTTCAAATAGAGTCCCGGCCCTGCTAAGGCAGGTCCTGAATAAAACTGCATTAATTGTTTTTCATTATGTACCCAACAAGATAAAAAAAAAGTTCCCCCCCTCCAAGAAAAATTTTAAATGGCACCCCTGTGTCTCCATTTTCAAAATGGACGTTCAGAATTCGAATCCATAGCATTCAAATATAATAGAGTTGCAGTATGCCACCAGAATGGTTTTCAATATGAATCCGAATATCGCTCAAATTTAAATGCTCTCATTCAGCGCAAACAAGACAAACACGAGAAACGAGGGCTGAATTCATTGGACGCGGAGAGGTGTTTCTTTTGTACGTGACCTTTGAAGTCACCCGTGAATTTCTAAAAACGAAAGTGGTATAAAACAAAATATTTTATACTATTCGAACATACGTATAAAATTCCATGAAATGTTGTACACCTAATTTTAAAAATCTTACGATTGTATTAACAAAATTTCAAATTAATTAGAAGAATCTAAGACACCCATTGGGAAATTTTAGCATCCATAATTTACAATTTAAATCAGTGGTTCCCAACCTGGGGCGTGGGACAATTTCAGCCTTGTAACTCCCCATTCACTTTGAGGTTTTTTTTTTTTTTTTGACTAAAAATTAATGTTATATATTCAAAATTTAAAAATAATAATAATATTATGGTGAGCAAAAAGTTCAGGGAAATTTTTAATCTAATATTTACCAGAATTTGTATCGTATATAGGATTTTAGCGGTGTATCTATAGGGGTTCAGGAATCCGATTATGGCCTCCTTCGATGGATGCAACACTTTTCCAAGGGCCGTCGATTTGAATCCTTTAATGATGTTGAAAAAGCATGTCAAGAATTTTTCAAGTCCAAGGAGCCTCCATAGTACTTCCAGCAAATCCGGAATCTGGCAGAACGAGGCAGAAAGTCGTTGACTACGATGATCTCTACTTTGAAGAATAGTCCTTGCTGCTTTTGTTGTTAATTTGCGCATAACGAATCAACTTTCGCAAATTTCCCAGAACTTTTTGCTCAACCTAGATAATAGTTTTGTTGTTGTTGTTGTTGTTGAATTTTCCAAAAGTTTCGAATCAAAAGCTTAAACTGAAATTAACACCAGAATAATTACATGAACAAACTCTAAGAATGACTTCTGACAGTTTTTCGAGGAGCCTAGGGCCAAATGCCCCACATCCCCGACAGTAATACTATAGAAGTACTAACAGGAACTGAATCATGGCAGTACTGGGAAAAAAACTTAAAATTAAATGGGGGGGGGGGGTCGACAAACAACAATTTCCTGAGCTCAAATGAAAAATGAATTACAAAAAATTTGCTAAATTTACTAAAATAAAATAAAAAGACAAGTAACAAATTTAAAAATATTAAAATTAATGCTGGAAAACAACTAGCCCTATGGCAGTGTCCCCCGCGCTCGATCCAACGCGGCGCCCTAAGCAACCAACGAAGGACAAAGCTACCAAACTCCACCCGACATGCGCACCTTTGCATGCAAGGCTTCAACTGGATTAGGAGAGCTGCACACAGCGGTAGCTGAGGTGGAAATGACAAAAACCAATGGAATAATGGAACAATGTGAGCAGCTGAATGGATTGCCTAGTTGCGTTGCAACTTTACATCCAGTGGATAGGTGATTGTGTTGCAAGGGCATCAGGGAGCCTTAAAAAAAATAATGTTTAGACGTGGCTGGTAGCCACAAAAGTTAAATTTACTTTTAAGAAAAAGAAAAGACTAACAAAAAATAACAAAGTACATAAGTACTAGTATAACACATGTGAAAAAGAAAAAAAACAAAGAAAAGAAAAAAATTAATTAAAAAAGAAAGAAAATTCCATTAGTTCCAAAAAAAAGAAGGAAAAGACGAAAAAGCTACCGATGAGTGCCCCATAAAAAAAAAGACTCTTTTCAGAGACCATACATTAGTTTAAAATATATAATACTAAAGAACTAGCAGAAAAACAATTTTTTTTTTAAACTATAGACAGGACAGAACAAACAGAAAGGTTAAGTATAGCAGAAGATGAGGGAAACTCAGTCTTCATCGTTAAGCAAAAGCGAGTATTTAGGGCGTTTTCTGTTAATGGGGTCGGATACCTAGTTCCGCTATAATTTGGTTAGGGAGGTTGTATACAGATTTATAAAAATTTTTAGCAAGTTTATTAATGCGCTGTTTTAAGGAAGTGGTTTTCAAATCCCTGCGGATAGTGGTGTTACGAAGAAAATGGTGACCATTACGGATATAGCGTAAGTTTTTGTTATGAGCACCGTAAAGATACTCCATACTGATTTTGCAAGCGAATCCCCAGATCGGACAAGCATAAGTTAAGATTGATCTAATACATGCATTATACAAGATTAGTTTATTATGAATAGAAAGAGTATTGCTTTTGAGAAGAGGAGAGAGGGCCTGGGAGATACCAGCAACTTTGCCTCGGATATTAATAAAATGCTTTTTCCAGGTAAGTCTTCTATCAAGGGTAACCCCCAGATACTTGGTGTCATTAGTCCAAGGAATAGTAGTGTTATTGATAGTAATGTGATTGAGAAATGTTAGTTTTCTAGAGAAATAGACAGCAGCTGTTTTCTGCTCGTTGAGCTTAACACGCCACAGGGTACACAGTTAAGGAATTTATCTATATGTTTTTGGAGAATTTTGTATAATGTGAATGTGTGTTGTGTAGAGGCGTACATTGCCGTGTCGTCCGCGTACAGGGCAAGATAAGTCATCAGTGTTCTTGGGATATCGTTGAAAAAAATGTTAAATAATGTAGGGCCGAGGACCGACCCTTGTAAAATACCAGAGAGAATAAGGTATAAAGTGGAAAGTATATTGTTAAGGCGGACGCGAAAGGTGCGGTCGCTAAGGTAAGAATGTATGAGAAAGATAAGTCTAGCATTAATTCCAAGCTTAATTAGTTTGTATATAAGGCCAATATGCCAAACCTTATCAAATGCCTTAGCGACATCGAGAAAAACAGCCGCAGCTGGTGTGTTCGTGTTTAGTTTCACTCAAGAACTCTACAACACGAAGGAGTTGATGTAATGTGGAATGTTTAGCTCTGAAGCCAAATTGCTCAGGAATGAGTATGTTTTGTGCGTCTAAAATGTCATGTAACTGGGACCTGATGACTCGCTCAACAACTTTGCTGATAGAGGGTAACAGAGAGATGGGTCGATAGTTAGTCGGTTCTTGAAGATTACACTGAGGTTTAGGAATAGGTGCAATAATAGAAGCCTTCCAAGCTTTAGGGAAGTAGTAGTACTGAAGAATAGCATTAGTAAGTTTAGTTAGATATATAATACAGTTGCAAGGAAGATTTTTAAGAGCATAATTAGTTATGTTATCGTATCCAGGGGCTTTTCTGTTTTTAAGATTTTTGATAATATTAGAAATAACAATTGGTTGAATTTCTGGGAGTGGGTCCGTGGGAGGGGTAGCTAAAAAATTTTGAACAGTTTCATTTACTTCAAAATAATGATTAGGGCTGGCAAGATAAGGGTTAGGGGAAAACTGCTCAGCATAGGACGTGGCGAGGATTTCCGCCTTGTCTTTGTCCGTATATGCCGTGGTATTAAAGGCAGTTAAGGGGGGGATTGTAGAGTAATTATTATTAAGTTTTTTCTTTATTTTCCAAAGGGAGTTATCTTGAGAAGAGAGGGAGTTAAGAAAATTGCTCCAGCTTTTTTGTTTTTCCTTAGAAATGAGGTTTTTAATTTTATTATTAAGCCGATTAATCATGGGCTTTAAAGTAGGATCTCTAGTATTTTGAAACAGCCGTCGGATGTCATTACGTTGCTTACAAACATTATGAATGTAGTTAGGCATAGTAAAAGAGTTATTATTTTTAGTATATTGGTAAGTAGCTTGTTTTTGAGCATTAATAATAATATTTTGAAAGTTATCAACAGCCTTGTCAATATCATCAGTGTTAGTAATATTAGGGAAAGTTAGGTCAGAATTGGAAAGAATAGTTTTAAATTTACTCCAGTCCACAGCCACAGAAGGGGGGGGGGGAGAGGGGGATCAACACAATCAATTTTGAAAACAACAGGAAGATGATCAGAGCTTAAGTCATTAATAACTGTAGAACTAATAGGAAAAACCAAATTTTTTGAAATTGCAAAGTCAATAATAGAGGGGCGACCTCTACCAAGCCCATAACGTGTAGGGGTGGTGGGTGCATATGACAAAAACCCGCTCTGGAGCGGGGTATTTATTGATGCAGGGAGAAATGGGAGGAGCTTAGCTAGCAAGGAAGAAAAATTATTGGCTGAGAGAAGCTAAACGCGGAATCTTTAGAGTTTGTTGAGCAGAGTCAAGGTAAAAACGAAGTTTAAATTTACGGGAGTACTATTAAAAATTAAGAGAAATTAAAAAGTTAAAATTAAATTTAAAAGATATGCAGGGTATCTAAAATCATACCTAATTTCGATCTTTTTCTGTTATGGATGCCAAATATATCATATACTGGGAGTGAATTCAAAGCACTGTTTTCAGAATTTTCCAAAGAGAGATGAAAGTTAATATTTAAATCTTGCATGTAAGTATTTAATCTGGTATAATCGATTTCTTTATAGAGATGAAAATTTCGGACATAATACGGCGCATCAAAAATAAGTCTAATAGTAGAATTTTGAGATTGTGTTAGGAGTTTGATGTGGCAGTGGGCAGCATAGCTCCAAATTTGACATCCATAAGTCAGAATCGGTCTTAAAAAGGAGTTGTAAAGGAGCAATTTATTTTTAGTAGACAAATCATTGTTTCGAGCAAATAAGGAGTAAATTAAGTTTTTAGCAGCTCGAAATTTATTACGCGCGTGGTGGATGTGTTGTCTGAAAGTGAGTCTTTGGTCAAGAATGATTCCCAAATATTTACATGTGTTTGACCATGGCAAATCAGTATTATTAAAGTTAATTTTATATTTATTACGATTATCTTCCATTAAGTTACAAAAGAGGATGGCTTGTGTTTTATTTTCGTTAATTTTAATTCGCCATTTTTGGAACCAGGTAGAAAGAATTTTAAGGTGGCGAGAGATAGAGAGAATAGCAAATTTACAGTTACGGTGAATAGCAAAAACACAAGTATCATCCGTATATTTAGTTAATTGAGTAAAGGGGTGGTGGTGCATGTCATTAATAAAAAGATTAAAAATAATTCCCAAAATTCGAGATCCTTGGGGAATTCCAAAAGGGGCAAAGAGGTTCCTAGAAAGTTTACCATTTACACGTACATAAAAATTTTTGTCGAGCAGATACTGATAAATTAGCTTAATTAAATAGGGGAGAAAGTTGTAATTTATTAATTTGAAAATAAGGCCCAGGATCCATACTTTGTCAAACGCTTTTTCAATATCGAGGAAGACTGCGGCTGCATAACTTTTTGTGATTTTGGCAGTTGTAATGTGTTCCACCAGTCTATAAACCTGATGAGGAGCAGAAAGCTCCTCTCTGAAGCCGAATTGAACAGATGACATTAAGTTATTATTGCTGAAATGGTTATTGAGATATTTGGCTGTAAAGGCTTCAGAAAGTTTACTTAGGGAGTTAAGAAGGGAAATGGGGAGATAGCTGGTGGGGTTATCAGGTGGTTTGGAACTTTTAAGGATAGGAGCAATTAATGCAGTCTTCCAGTACAGTGGGAAATAGGAGAATTTAAAAAGGCTGTTAATTAAAAGGGTGATTTTTGGAATATAGGAATACGGGAGTTTCTTAAGCATCTCATTAGAAATCTTGCTGACGCCTGAGGATTTTTTATTTTTAAGTTTACTGATTTCTTTTATAACGCCAGCATGGGTGATCGAAAAAGTGGGCGGAGGGATGGGGTTGCTTAAGAAATCTCTGACGGTGTCGTTTACTTCTCTCTCAGTTTCAAAATTAACAATTGGATTTCCTGTGAACTGCAATTCCAGGCTGCTGGCAATAGCGTCTGCTTTTTCTTCATCAGTTACGCGCAGTCATTAGAATTTGGAATATTAATGGGGGGCATTTTAGTGACAGAGCTCTTGAATCTCTTGGCTGAACTCTAAGAATATTTTAAAACCCTTTTTAATATTTAAAATTTTTTATAATTTTTCTGGTTAATGATCTAATTTACAATTTTTTTCAACTTTTTCCATTATTTATGAAATGAGCTTTGTATATCTATTTTCTCTGCTGTATGCAATATGAAGAAGCTTTTATACGTAAAACTACTTAAAAGTATATCTAAATTTTACTGTCTTGAATCTATTTAAATCTAAAAAATATTTGGAATATCTAAAGGTGATACTATAAACTTTATAAATCTTAATGCTTTTTGTGTATTTTGTTATACATAGAAAAAATTGTACATTCTTTGTTATCAGTTTTAATGCTAAATATGAATCTCTCCAGCATTTTGTGAGGATAAAAAAGCGGACAATATAACACTTTTGTTAAATATTTAGGCAATTTGGAAAGGCACAGCAAAATTTTTGGGGCATAAAATTGGATATGTATCGCCTCATTTATAGAATTAAGCTAAAAACACATTTATGACAAAAAAATCATCATTTGATAAGTTAAAAAAATGCGAAGTGTATAGTTATTGTTAAGGCTCTGTTAGACTTCCTTCAGGTTAATAGACTTCGTTTTAAAATGATAAGAATGTTGTAGAATTTGTGTGTGGGAAAAAGGAGGGGGGCAATCGCCATTTTATAGATGCTTCGGTGGGGCGTGGCCAAAAAAAGGTTGGGAACCACTGATTTAAATTATTAATCAAATGCTCCACTTTCTTTTCAACGAATCGAAAATTTGAAAATCATCTGAATTGCCTTCGAAAAGCTTTGTGACATGAGAAGAAATATTCTGTATGTTTCGAACGAATGAACCAAATTTAACCAAAAAACGCACAGCTAAAACCGCGTTCGTCACTAATATACCTACCAAATATCGGAAACTTTTGGCGGCAATTATCCCGAAACAAAAAGACTAATAAACAGAAAATAAAAACTTTTCGGTTCTCCACAGTAGGCGCGCCACAAACCATAGAGTATGCAAATCCTAAAATTAAAAAATTTTTAACAGGATGGAATAGAATACATAGATGGTTGAAACGCAAACTGGGAGGGCGGTTACGTTATAATGTAAACAAGAGTGACGGTAGAAGGGGTCCGAAGGGGGATATACCCTACGCCGGGAATACCTGTCCCATCATCGGGTTCAAAAATTATTGTCGTCGGCGAAAATATTTTGACTTTGATGCAGAATAGTTTTTAAATAAAGAACCGAGATTAGTTTATAAAAAACTGACCCTCGGGAAAGCTCACCGCTGATTTCTTTCTTTTTGCAAGTCGGGTTGACTAGATTTTTTTAGGTTTCAGTAAAGTCAATGGAATTTTTTTGGTCGGTTTCAGGTTGACTTTAAACTGGATTTTTGGGTTCGGGTCGGGAACAACTTAATCCCCGCAGGAATCTATTTCAGATTTTAAAAAAAACTTTATAGTATTTGAATAATAATAACTCCTTATATGTTTATTTTTCTACATAAAAGATAACATTGATATTGGAGATACAATTACAGACCATTTTTCCATAATTACATTATATTTTGGATCAATTTTCTCTGATTGCAGCTTTCGGGTCAGATGGAAATGGAGGACTTTTGGCCTGATTGCAGGTCGACAAAATATTTTTTCTTGGGCTCGGGTCTGGTTGCAGCTTGGTTTTAAATAAAATTTGCACAGGAACTCAAATTTTATTTATACCCGTGCAGGACTCTCTCTAGTTAAATGTAACGTTTAACCGCTAGACACTTTCATTAACAAATTTAAATAATTTTAAATTTGTATAAAAAATTTCGGAAAAAATCCAGTTGCCCTCCTTATCTGATGCAAGACTCTTGTTTCCAGGGTCGCCATTTCAGAACATTCTTGGGGAGGGGGGGGGGGGTCAAAGATTTTTTGAGGGCTAAGGGTATACAGCTAAGGGTAGAATCCGGGTGTCTACCCCCCCCCCCTTTTCGAATGAGAAACGTAAACTGAATCATGGTTACATAAACAGTAAAAATTTGAATACGGAAACTCAAGAACCAAAAGAAATATTTCGTTTTAAACAGGTTTCCGTCTTAGCAGATATTTTTCTTTTTAGACAGGATTCTATTGTAGGTTTCATTTTTAGAGGCATCCTCAAAGACTGTTAAAACATCCACTCTAGTATAGCTCTGAAAAGAGATGTATTAACAGTAAAACTTGTGAAAACGAAGCCTGTCTATAACAGAATTCTTTCTCAAAGGGGAAAAAAATCAAAATTTGATGAAAAAACATCATACAATTATACTTGCTAAAACAGAGACCTGTCTAAAATGGAACTTTTTTCTAGTCCCTTTCGACTTCTTTTTTAAGGTTTTACTACAGGAGCGCCATTTCAAGAGTGTCTTGGCGAAGGAGTAGGAATAATTTTCTTTGAGAAACAGGGAACGTTCAAAATTGCACAACGTGCAGAACTGCACAAATCTCACAGAAAATGAGAAAATCCCGCACAATAAAAAAAGCTCTTCGTGATTTTGTCTCCTTAACTTCTTCCACAGGCGTGTGATTATTCTGCGATTTTTTTTATTTTCGTGAAAGTCCACGATTTTTTTTTTTTTTTTTTCGAATTCCGCAAAATCAATTCGTCAATGGGTCACAGAAAAAAAAATCGCGAATTTTGCAAATTTTGAAAAAATATCCTCAAATCGTCGCGGGAAAAATCGCTAATTTCTCCAAACGACCGTGGAAAATATTGTTAATTTCATCAGAGATCCCGAAAAGAAATGCAGCTTTCGTCAAATGAATGTACAAACTAAAATATCGAATTTTGTAAAAGGATTGTGAAAAAAATCGTGAATCTCGTCAAAAGATTGCACAAAAAATCACGAAAATTTACTCAAACAATCGAGGGAATTTCGTCAAACGATCGTGAAATAAGATACAAAATTTCGTGTAACTATCGCGCAAAAATGTACAAATATTATTAGTCAGTGGTAAAAAAAAATAATCACGAATTTCAACAAATGATCGTGAAAAAGAATCGCGAATTTTGTCAAAAGATCGCAGAAACAAATGTGGAATTTCGTCAGTTGGTCGCGGAAAAGTATTGTGAACTTCAACAAATGGTCGCGAGAAAAAAAAACAGTTTCGATAGCGGTTGCAGAAAAAAAAATCGTTAATTCCTTGAAACGGTCGCGGGAAAAAGCGCAAATTTCGTCAGATGATCGCGAAAAAATAATCATGAAATTCAATCAGTCATGAGATAATCAGCCCACGAACGTCATGAATAGGTCACGAAATTTGCAACTTTTGCGATCTATAGCGATAAGAAAATTTTCATCAGTGATTTTCTGCAAGTAAAGGTAGATAAAGTGTTAATTGTTTCGGATTGCGTTTTCGATATTTTGTGGTGGGTTCGTTTGATACTATTTTTCAAAGAAATTCTGAATATTTTTCAGATGAAAAAGCTACATATTTCAGCATTTATGAATACTATATACAGTATATATGTATATATATATATATATATATATATATATATATATATATATATATATATATATATATATATATATATATATATCTTCATTTTCCTGCATAAAAGGTAAAGTTTATTTTAAAGATATAATTGCAGACTTATTTTACAATAATTGTATTAAAATACGGATTAATTTTCTTTCATTTCGGGTCGGGTTGCCTTTCAATGGAAATCTTTTTATCGGTTTTCATATTTACATGAAATTACAGTCCTGCGTCAAGATAGGTTGGCATAATTTCTTCGTTGCGAATGAGGTACACTTTAAGTTTTTCGGATTGTACTTTTTCTTTTTCGGTCGGAGTCGTGATGACTTGGTTTTTATTAACAAGGAAGTCCTGAATATTTTTCAAATGAAAAACTATAGATTTGACTATTAATGGTGGCCCATAGTAATAACCCATGTGTTTATTTCTGTACATAAGGAATAAATTATGAACTACTTTATTATAAACGTGTTAAAATATGGAGACATTTTCTTTTACTTTGGGATTTGGTGGAAGACTGTCGGTTTTTGGGTTGACAAAGTTGTTTTGTCGGGTGCGCGCAGACTCCATTTGTAGGTGCTGAAGAATATTGAGATTGTACCACATATAATATTATTTAATAAAGCAAATAATTAAATAATTTGATAACATTGCAATGATTGCAGTTTATATAATGTGACACTAATAATCCAAAAAAGTAAAAAAGTCGTATAATTAAGAACTTGAATGATACTCGCCCCTTCAACCCTCCCCCTCCACCACAAAACTCCCCCCCCCCCAAAAAAAAAAATACTATCTGAAAAAACTCTACCCCTGAATTTCTAGCCATGAGGGGACTAGTTTTCCTATGATCAAGTTGTACACAGCTGAGAAACAATTAATAAAAGAAAATGTCTCGCATGTATTTTTAAAATTAGCCAAAGTACGATATATGTCTCACCTTAAGAAAGTTCGAATAGGAATTTTTTTTTATAATAATTAATTTCTATGCAAAAAGCATTTATTTAATGCATATGTTTTCATTGCAATCAAATCTGATAAATTATTTTACCGTTTGAGCATTTTTTTTTAATTTTTGTTTGAGTGTGACAACTGATGGTTGATAAATTTTCAGAAAAATCAAATTCCTTGGGGGCAATAGCCCCCCCCCCCCCCCAGACCCCCTCAAATGGCGCCCCTGCTTGTTTCTATACGTTTGTATTTTTTAGGATGTGGGATGGTCCGCAGTAGTTCAACTCATAAGTGGGGGATGTTCCATACTTAGTTGCTGACCTGTTGTGTATATGCCATATGTATGTACACGTAAAACCTGTAATATTGAATGATCCCTTATTGGGAGTTGCTGGGTGGAAGAAGATTACGAAGTGGAGTTTTTCCTTCAGATAAGGATCAAAATTGTGTGGAAACGTTTTTCTTTGTTTATTCGACAGCCCATAAGCATTAGGTTGTTGTTGTTGGTGGTGGTTTGGCCCTTCGATGGACCCGTTGAGCAGCTTTCTATATAAAGATTAGGTAACCAATGAGATGAATCAAAAATAATCTTTGTAAAGGGCTATTTCTTCATTTCTCAACAATATTCTTTGAGAAGCAGCGAAATTTATGTTTCAAATAAAAATCGTTTGGATTTCTACAACTCATCTCTAATTTAAATAGCAGTGTGAGATCTACGCGATTCGGGTTATGCTAAATCCTAAAATTTTATATCAGTCAACCCAGAAACCGTTCCGAAGTAGACAAAAACTTTGCTGACCCGCAACCCTGAATCTGTCAAAGAAACTTTCATCGACCTCAACCCATCACGAACCAGAAATGAAAGAAAAATAATCCATATTGAAGTGCAATCAGGGACAAGTGTAGCCTGCAATTAAATCACTAATGTCTATTTTAACTTTTAAGTAGAAAAATTAATATATTCTTATTAATATTCAAATATATAGTTTTCCATCTGAAAAAATATTTTGGAGACTCTTTGAGGAATCGGGTCACTAATTTTTTGCAGTATTCTAGTGAATGTACATGAGTGAGTTGTTTGCTCCCTGGAATGTACACAGGCGAGCAATTGCATGCAGATAGACTCCTGCATATGGTCGGGAAACCTGATTTTATCCAACCCGTGGTTCGTGTCAGGAAGGCACTAATTTTATTCGTTGTGGGTTGTGTAGACTTCAAACGTTTCGAGTTCGGATCGGTTTTTGGTTGGGTTTCACTCTTTCGGGTCCGATTGGGGTTGACCCGATTTTAAAAAGAAAGTTCGGAATATTGTTTCAAATGAAAACCTATATATTTGAATATTATTGAGTGTACATATACACTAATTTTGATGCACTAGACAGATTTGACTATAATAAAACAGAGAAATTAAATTAAAAAAATATATAAAAAATTTAATTAAAAACAAAAATATATACAAAAATAGATGTTTCGCTGTGCAACGCACAGCCTCATATGTACAAACATCAGCAATCGCAGAATATCGAAACATGTACTGGACACAGTCAAAGTGAAAGTTATTCTATATTTAAAGCGTGATTTATCACATTGCTAACTAAGCGTAGAACCAACAGAGTGAAAAATGTCCAATCCGGGAATCGAACCTTAAACACTTGGAAAAGCGCTCCAAGGGCTCTACCATTTAAGCTACGAGGACGATACCCAGCTTAGCATTTCTCACTCATATATGTTGGTAAGGCTGCAACTGCAGCACAAGATGGAATAATCTTCATGAGCACACAGTCTTACGGCGAAACATGAGACACAAATAAACCCAGCATCGGTGAACACATACATAATTTTAATAAATTTTTCAATTAATTTTCAGCAGTGAAATTACGTTTGAAATTATTGAATGTTTATTACGTAATTTATCACATTGCTAACTAAGCGTAGAACCAACAGAGTGAAAAATGTCCAAGCCGGGAATCGAACCCGGAACCTTTGGAATAGCGCTCCAAGGGCTCTACCATTTAAGCTACGAGGACGATACCCAGCGTAGCATTTCTCACACATATATATTGGTAAGGCTGCAACTGCAGCACAAGATGGAATAATCTTCATGAGCACACAATCTTGCGGCGAAACATGTGACACAAATAAACCCAGCATCGGTGAACACATATATAATTTTATACACATTTTTTTACATATATAATATGTGTTCACCGATGCTGGGTTTATTTGTGTCTAATATGTGTTCATCGATGCTGGGTTTATTTGCGTCTCATGTTTATGTCTCATGCTATTCCAAGGGTTCCGGTTTCGATTCCCGGCTTGGACATTTTTCACTCTGTTGGTTCTACGCTTAGTTAGCAATGTGATAAATCACGTATTAAATATTCAATAATTTCGAGCGTAATTTCACTGATGAAAATTAATTGAAAAATTAATTCAAATTATATAAAGTTATTCTTTCAAAAAAACAAAATATTCCTTCGGGATCATACCAGATTCGTTGAGCGTGTAAGGGTATAGCCTAGTGAACCAATTTTCCATGAATAATCTATTTATATAAAATCCAAGTCTCTGTGTGTCCCTCACTATTCCGGTAGGACCGCCTCATTGAAATGAGTAATTGTTGAAAAATATTAATGCAGGGTTACCACAGTACGCGAAATGTTAGCCAACTTGGCGATAGCTGACTAATTTGGCGAAATTCCCATTTAAAACCATTAATCTTTCATAATGGAGGTCACCGAAATTTAAGTTAAACTCCACTCTTTTAAGATATTTTTTCGAAATCTATGGGTGAGAATTTAAAGTACATCTTTACATCTTTCTCCCGATGCTACTAATAAAATAACCGCCAATAGACAACGGTGTACTGTGTGAGCTCCTAACTGCGCGATTTTAATGTGCTTAGGTACTTTTCCAATATAGGTGCCTTGGCGAAAAAGGAAATTTCCTAACATATTTTCCGGGAACCTATTCACTGTTTCATTTTATATACACACGCATTTTTTTCGATATTTATACGATTTATTTAACATAAAAAAGCCGTTTCTCTAATTTTATACAAAAACAGATGCAATTTGTACATAAAAACATCAATAATATACATATAAAACAAACAAAAACGCTGATCAAATTTGCTTTCATAGCTGTTTATATGATTTGACAACAAATCTCGATATTTTTCCGTTATACGGACACCATGCCAAAATGCATGCTAATGCGCCAATTATTTCAAAATGCTAAAAGTTATTTGTAATTTTATGCCAGTAGTTTAATATGAGTTTTATTTTATTGCTTTATTTTATAGCAGTTATTTGTTCACTTATTTTAAGTATATATTTGTGATTTGATGAAATAGTTCGTAAAAGTCTGGAATTTTCAAATGTTATATTTTTTAAATGCTCACTTTAGTATCGACAATGGTTTTTCTTTTATTTTTCAAATGCTTCAATTCACGATTTTGCGCCAACTATTACGCTTGGCGACAATGGTGTCCGCATAACGGAAAAGTACCCAAATCTCACTTTCTGATGCCCAAATTACTCCAAGCTTTTTTAAAAAAATGCCAAAGCCTCTACAGTGGAAAAGTACCAAACTGTCTATTATTTTGCGCTATCCGTGTTATAGTTTGTACTATATGCAAGGTGAGTGGAGCGAAGAGTTTAAACATTAAATATTAAAGTTTCAGCACAGATGTCATATACGCCCCATGTTGGCGCGATTTTTTTCTGACGCCAATGTCATATACACAACGGGTACTTAACTGGCGCCAAAGTGTCGTAATTTTGCTTGATATGGTAATCCGGATGTTGTTGTTTATGCTGTTGATGTTTTCGCCAAATTGGCGTCGGAAAAAAATCGCGCCAATATATGATAACGTATATGACAACTGTGCCAAAGTTTCTATAAAACAGTATAAGACTACAAAATTAAGAATAAAATAAATGCAAAATAAGACTAAGGAAGAAAGAAAAATCATGCGTTAAGCATAGAATATGAAACACTTTCCAACGCATCCTGAATGCTTTAACAAAACTTCGTTATTTAGGGAAATAAGATAAATAAGATAACGTTACTTCTTAGATATCCCGTCGACCCATTTCGCCAAATTATATAAATCGCCAAATCAATAGTAAAACATTAACAAAAATACAAATAAAACGTCGAATTAATGGTTCTATTGGCCATTATTGGCATTTAATCTTACAATTAATTAATTAATGGCAACCATTATCGGCAATTAATCTTACAATTTGGCGACAGTAATTTGGTCGACGGGATAACTAAGAAGTACCAAGATAACAAAGTAAACATTTTAGAAAACGCATAAAAAATTTTAAAAATTGATTTCAGCAGTTACCGTCCATAGCCAATAGGGTACTTTTCGGTTAGCCGGGCGCCAGTGTTTTATATACATATTTATATACATACATATATGTAAATATACATATATATGCATATACATATATTGTATATAAACACATATAGATATATGTAAATATATATCTATAAATACATACATTTATATATACATATATATGTATATATGACACTGGCGCCCGGCTAACCGAAAAGTACCGCCAATAGTACCGTTATTACATGCCACTATTTAGCTAAAATTTAATTTCAACTACTCTTAAAACTACTGAAATCACATTTCCAGATAATATCATCCATAGACGGTTATGTATCCAATTCTTTGCGTGACCATGTATATCATTTTAACTATATTCTACAAACATTTCTTAGGAAACTAAATGCAGTTCAGCGTAAAAATGCATAACTCCTTTAAAAACCACCTTTAAGCAATTTACTCTCATACTCAGTAACCCTTACGAATTCTTTTGTGTAGCCCTGCATATGAACTGTAGCATTTATACACACAGTATAGTCTACATAAATGTAGTGAAACAAAAAAGCGCATACCATAATTAAAAATGCATTTCTAGCAATCATTGCTTATGTACAATACTTCGGAGAAAAGTTTCTTGGCGAGAAAGAAGTTTGCCAACGTATTTTCTGGCAACCTATTTACTGCTTCATACTCACAAGCAATTTTTTCCATATGTATACAATTTGGCACAGATGTCATATACGCCCCACATTGGCGCGATTTTTTTCCGACGCCAATTTGGCGAAAACATCAACAGCATAAACAACGTTCGCGTTACCATTACAAGCAAAATAACGACACTTTGGCGCCAGTTAAGTACCCGGTGCGTATATGACATCGGCGTCAAAAAAAAAAAAAATCGCGCCAATATGGGCGTATATGACATCTGTGCCGACAATTTAATATAAAAAAAGCTATTTACCCATTTTTATAACGAAACCGAAGTAATTTTTGCACAGATGTCATATACGCATGGGAGTTGGCGTGATTTTTCTATGACGCCAATTTGGCAGAAATCTCGCTTTCGAATACCAGTTACTTATATATTTTTCAATTATTTGCTATCATTTTGAAAAGGAAATAACTATAAATAAATAAAAGTTTGAATAATAACTATAGAACAAAGCAGTTTATATAATTAAAAAACAGAAAATAAAAGTAAATAAACAATTTATTAATAAATAAAAAACAATAGCCGGATTACCATAGCAGGCAAAATAACACCATTTTGGCGCCAATTAGGTATCCCGGTTCATATCTGAAATCTGTGCCGTAATTTGTAAATAAAAAAAAATTATATATATTTAGAAACGATTTTTTTATGTATATAAGTGCATATATAAACAAAGATAAAAGTTCATTAGATTTGTTTTCATAGCTGCTTATATATTTTCGCAACATATCTCACTTTCCGATGCCCGAATCGCGCCAAGCTTTTTTTAAAAATGCGCTATAATGGAAAAGTACTTAAAAAAATAATTAATAGAAATAACAAATTATACAAACTAAAACTTTTATTTCGAGATCAAAGCATTGTTTTTAATTTCGATAAAAAATACATATATCCTTTGATAACTTCAATTGAAATTACGTTCACAGCTTAATATCTCATTCTATAAACCTAAACAAACACAGGTGATTCATTCATAGTGAAACGTCAAAAATATTAAATCATTGAGGTAATCATTCACAAAGTAAGTTCTCCAACAATCAATGGGCAATATTCTAATGAAGTCATAGTAGGTAAAATGGTGGCGGTATCGTTTGTTTATGGTTTTGTAATCACAAAGATTTAATTTTGCAATGTCTCTTAGTTACATTATTTTATTGTCATATTTATGAGCTCAGAACAAAAACCTATTTTTTCATTATTTAGTTATTAAAGACGGAAAAAAACATAAATGCATGATTTGAAAATTTTAAATAATTTTCTTTTTTAATATTGAAAAAATAACATCGGGAAGTAACAGCGGGTTTAAGTTAAATAAGTTTAACTGTTTAATTATGTTGTAATATTCAAAATAACTGTATTTATTAGATTTCAGTACTCAACATCAGGGCCCGATTAAATTTTGAAGTTAGAGGAATTACAATGTCATTTCAGGACCTTTCTTTTGGAGAAGCTTTTCTAAATTCCATATATACATGGAAAATCTTCAGTGTTAGAAATATTATTCCTAGGACTGACATAACACGAGAACGGCCTGCAATTTTACACAAGTTTTTGAAAGCTACTTTATATCAGAAATTTTACTAAAAACTGGTTACTTTTTTGTTATAGCTATTAGGATTATGACAAGTTGCAGCCAATTTCGCCAACGTCGTAACCAAGATCGTGAAGCACACACATATAATACCATTTCATGAAATCGTATACGATAATTTAATAGTTTTTAACCTTACTTCAAGTGTGTTATTTATTTATTTTTAAGGCTCAACAATCTAAATTGTCCAATATATGAATTTTAAAAAATGTAAACAAAGATTGAATAGACATGACCGCAAAAAGCCTCAAATCTGCATAACACTTGGAACCAAACTGTGCAGATTAGTGGTCTTCTACTGTACACAGTTTTTCATAAATGTGTTTCGTTCTTAAAATGTGTTATTTTCATCTATCACTGCGGAACAAGCGAGAAAACTCATATTCTTGCACATGAGTTGTATATATCTTTATATCTAAATTTCCGTTATTTTTGACGGGCTACCTTTCTAGTCTATAATAATAAGCGTTGCAATTATTTTTCAAAATCAATGAAATTTCGAAGGATGGGGTGTGGTTCGTTTCAAAGGCATGCTGTACTAATTTAAAGTTTAATTTTCTATTTTTAAAAGTTTCTCCATTTTCCATACTTTGTGTTTTTGAAAGAATAACTTTAACTTTGACTGTCTCCAGGCCACGTTTCGATATTCTGCGATTGCTGATGTTTGTATTGATGAGGCTGCACAGCGAAACGTCTATTTTTGTATATATTTTTGTTTTTAATTAAATATTTTTATATATTTTTTTTTAATTTAATTTCTCTGTTTTATTGTAGTCATTGTCTCGTGTATCAAAATTATTTTAAATATTTTAATTCAGACGTTAAAAATGTATGTGTATCTTAAGAGTGTATATATCTTCATTTTTCTACATAAAAATTAAAACTGAAAGTAGAGATATAATTGTAGGTTACTATTCCATAATCATATGAAAACTAGGGGGCTCTGCCCTTATTTTAAATATCATTAAAATTAGAAAAAAATAATATCTCGAAAACTAATTCAAAAACTTCTAAAATTCTAATACAATTTTTGATATACGCGGATCAATACGGATAATTGGTGTAAATTCATCGTCAAAGGTTCCATATTTTAGGAGAAATTGCTGTGAAACATAATCCGCCGTTTAATCAGTCGTTTCATTAAGATTTTAATTACATATAGGGTAGATATGGATTCATTTCGAGTTTTGGCCGGTTTGAAATAGAATTATCGTATATAATTCGACTTGTGCTAGACTCTAATCCATATATATATGTATATATATATATATATATATATATATATATATATATATTACGGTTATCGTGCACCCCCCCCCCCCCTCCGTCATAAAAATCCTAATGCCTCTCTTGAATGTAAACGCAGCATAACAGAATCTTGTTGTTGTTGTTGTTGTTGTTTTTTCATGATAATGATCGTGTAGAAAAATAAAAAAATCCAATTTCAGAAAGTGCGAAACGATAAATTGGCGATTCAAGCGTTCGAATACGCCGTCTAGTGGAGAAAAGATATAACTTCTCGCTTCGGGAAAATCCCATGCAAGCTTACTGAATTACGTGTATTTTTAATTAGTTTAGAATGACTTTTTTTTTGCACAATGGACTTTACCCGAGGCTAACGAAAAAGGCAGGCTACCGCGGTGCATCCCAAGTGTCTTTTTTTACAGACCGCTAGAGTGATGTTTTCGAGCATCACTCTAGCGGATTCGAGCATCACGTGACTCTAGCGGTCTGTAAAAAAGATACATGGAATGCACCGCGGTAACCTGTCTTTTTCGTTAGCCTCGACTTTACCCATGTGACGTCAGCCGCGGAAAAACAGAAGAAAAACACCAATAGGCGTGAAGAATATTTTAACAATGCTTCCCCTTCATCCAATAAACAGTCTTTTTCGGAGGGAAAATTCCCGTACAGGCGTGGCTGTTGCCATTCGCGGGTAAAGTTCATTTCAGATTTCATGCAACATTTGTGATCTGTGTTACACGGCAAAGTAAAAATTATCCAAATTTGAATATTTAAAACTTTCAAACTCATTTACAATAAAGAAAGATTTCACTGGCACTTTAGCATTAGTTAACATGGCGGGGTCCCACGCCCCGGACCTAGGCCCTCACAGACCCATTTGCCTCCGCTCGAAACCGCCCGGGAGACAAACCCCCCGACGCGTCCCGATGGCCGCCACCAGGAATGCCCCACCAAGGCAGCCCTCACGAAAGCTACGGTCAGACCGGCACACTGCCCAGCGCACGTCATGCCGGTTATTCCCAAAAGAAAGATGAATTGGCCGCATGCGACAATCCTCACCACCCAGCTAGAAGAGCCAAATGGTCACTTCTCTTGGTTACCCAACCCGGTACGCCCCGAGAGCCCACAGGAACCGGACACCTATAAAGGTGCCGGGCCCATGAACCTACATGTGGTTTCCCGAGCCGGAGTTGCTTTACGGAGAGCTCATAAGATCAGACACCATTTTCCGGCAGAGACATTTATACGAGCCAACCTATAGAAAGTAAAGGTGCTCCTAGCGGAAGGCCCTGGATGAGCGTGGAAACCCCCCTCCGGACGTAAAGCGTCCCTGCTCCGGGCTTTTCGCCCAATCTCCCGCTCACCTGCGGATCCCCTCGCGCTTCGACGCTGGGAGTCAGAGGAGACCAGACTAGGTGCCATTAGCGACCCCAGGCGGTCACGGAAAGCTCCACTTAGACGGAATAGACCCCGCCACGCTAGGGGGTTGCAGAATCCTGAGTCCCGTTCGCCCCCCACAGCTCGACTCCACCCGAGGGTGGAGAAGCAGCGGGCGGCCGGCAAGAGCCCGGCTCCCTCTGCTTTACCTCATGGCCGTCGAGGGTACCCAGGCACGAATGCCCCTGATCCCGTGCAGTGACCGACCGCTACCTGTTAATGCGTTCGAAAATTAGTTTGAGACACCGCTAGATCCTCACCACTGGGCGCGGCAAACTCCAGTAGCGCATAGACACGTAGGATCTGGGTCTGACCAAGAGTTCCCCCAAGGTTCGAAGCGTCGCCGCGTCAGTCTGTGAACCTCCGGCCCGATTCCCTGCGGAGATACCGTTCAATGGCGGACCTGCCGGCCAACCCCCTCCCAGGGTTTACGGCACGACATCGGGCAACCAGAGCCATACTGGCCTCCCTCTGCGACCGCTCCCTGGTCGACGAGGGCACCACCAAACCCTACCCACCTTAGGGTCGGCTCACAACTGCTCCAGCTGCGGGTGTCGTCGGGATGAGCCACCTGAGACAAAAAGTACCTCTGGCGGTGTCCGAATCCCTCGCCCTTCGGTTGCTCCGGGAGATGCTGCACGGCGATCCCGCGAGCCCCGTCGTCACTAACGAGTGACCGAGACCTTTCCTCTACAAAGTCCGCTCTCTCGACTTAGGCTCCCTCTTAGTCAATTGGTGGATGAGGTCCTATCGCTTTAGCTAGTCTTTGCTCAGTGACACCGTCCGGTCCTAAGACGGCACTGGGAACGACCTATGTACAGTTGCTATCCGGCTTGCCCAAAGAACCCGGGTGACGGAGGAGGGGACACGTATTTCACTCCGTGAATCTCCTAAACACAACGTCCGTTACCCGTGGCCTCCGGACTCGAGGCCTGTCGACCGTGAGCCACTCTAGGAGGTAGCGAATTGTCCCCATCCGGAACCTCTCGCATTCGTGTAAAACGAACTCGACCGGCCTCCGAGTCTCCTCCCCCACTCAAGTGGTCGGTTTCGGACCACTCGGAGGGGCGGCCACTTTAGCATTAGTTAAAGGAGCAAATTTCCCGTACCAACGGCTGCAATCAGTGCCTCTCGGGGTTTTCATATTACATTGTATAGAGTAGCAATATCTTGCAGTTGTAGAAAATATCCTGCAGATGTCGCTGCGATCTGTATATTTCAGAAGCATCGTTGCACAATTAAGGGATACAATATTTGAGTACTTTTTTAAGTATTACAGAGATAGCCAATTTCCACACTATATATTCTAGGCGCTATATCGAGGCTAAAATCAGCATAGCACTCTACACTGTTAAAAATATCGTGAAAAATTACCTCTGTTTTTAAAGGCTATCTGTTTTTTGCCCAATGACAACGCTTCATAAGCGTTTAGGCAGTGTTCTCATTGGTCAGAAAATAGATAGCCTTTAAAAACAGAGGTAATTTTTCACGATATTTTTAACAGTGTATAGAGTCTGTGGAATGGAGTGTGAGTTATTAATGCTTGTTTGTTAAAAATACCGTACAAAAAATTTTTGTTGCAGCTGTATATACTTAATATATTTTAATATGAATTCAAATTGTTGTTCTGTATGCGAAAAAATTTCCTAAATTTGCAAAATTTTGATTAAATTGTATACACTTAACCTGGTTCGAGGTTATAGACGTCTGCTAACGTGTTTGCGCCCACGCATACTGCCATTCTGGCGGTACAGTGACGAGAATAACAGATGGACATACCGCTCGCTCTCGCGTCTGACGTAACTTTCATAAGCAAAAATAATTCACTTAAAACTTATACCTGTCCCTAATACAGTGTCTAAAATACATCTTGTGTGGAAATATGCTATCCAAACAACGCTAAAAATTTGTATCCCTTAAATGTGCGACGATCATGAACACGACGATACTGCTAAAATCCCAAGTGTCGATCGCAGCGACATCTGCAGGATTTTCGTATTACATTGTATAGACTAGCAATATCCTTCAGTTGTAGAAAATAGCCTGTAGATGTCGCTGCGATCTGTATATTTCAGCAGCATCGTTGCACATTAAAAGGATACAATATTTTAGCACTTTTTTAAGTATTACAGGGATAGCCAATTTCCACACACATATTCTAGGCGCTATAGTCCCTGAGAAGGACTAGCATAAATTTTCTAAATATAATGCTTTTCATTGGCGCAGCTCCCAAGCAGACGAATTGTTATAGCCTCGAACCCAAGAGCGGAAAGCTGAATGATTGCGCAAGTGTAGAAGGAGTCTCAAACCTAGAGCTTATTCACAGACGCAGATCGGAGCGCCCGGGCGCAGGGAAATATCCCTCATGGAGTAGGTCTTCAAGAAGTAAGGAATTTTGAAATAATTTAATTATTTCGTAATTTTATGGCTCAAAACAGGTGAAACCGATGGCTAAATCCTTTTACCTTTCCAAACAATGTCTCTCGTAATAGGAATACGTGTCTATATGCACTCAGACAAAATCCAAAGCATTCATGAAAAGTATCACGTGATCTGGTATAAATCCGATTGTAAAAAATCCACAAAACGTACCACGCAAAGCAGATTTTTGTTTTCTTTTAAATTCTACGAATGAAAGACTTTTAATAAACTTTATATTTTAAACTTAAACCATACTCACATTAGCACCTTTGTGCTCGTATAGTTGTACTATTTATGGAACAACTCCTACGGTGAGATAACTTCAAAACTTAGTAATAATAACTCATAAAAAACAAGCTACCAGCATTTATTTTCTTTCTTACTTGAATCTACAAAAATATAAGAAGTTGCCACAGAATACATCAAAACTTGTCCCTTTTTCTTTTTTAACCAGCGACAATAACATGTGAACGCGCAAAAACAAAATAATAAATGTCATTTCAAGTCAATTGTTTTTTCTTTACATTTTTCATCTCTGATCGCGTGATTTTGAACAAAAATAAATAATGCCGATCCCGTAACATCCTCCCACCTTCTGATTACCTTGTATAATCAGAACTAATTTTAAACGTAGAGAAATTGACAAAGTCACTTGCTATAAATTCAGTCTTTCAGGAATTTTCAGTATCCTTCCAGCCCTGCTGTGTCTAGGAGATTCCTTGCTTGAGGATACATCCAAAATTGTAGCTTTGTTAAGTATTTTCACTGGATTGTGAGAAATCTTTGGTTTCGGACAGTCAGTAGACGAAGCTATCTCTAGTGGATATATTCTTTGTATATGTCGTAAAACATCATGTTGTGATGTTTGAACTCTTACGAGTCGAACTTTCTTGTCTCTACCAGGTATAAGTTCTGTAATTCGACCTAAAGGCCAATCAGTTCTCTTTTTATTATCAGATCCGATCAATACAACATCACCTACAGCTATAATTTGCTCTTGGTGTTTGTTCCTTGCTCTTTCAATTAATGCACCTAAATATTCGGACCTGAAGCGATCCTTCAATTCTTTTTGTAATGACTGCCGATACTTCAATCTCTTGCTTAATGATTTTTGTTCCACAACATCCAGGTCTGAAAGATTGCATTCTTCTATACTCTGCAGAAACATAGATGGGGAGATAGGTTTCACAGTTGCGTCTTCCGAAAGGTATGTTAGCGGTCTTGCATTTATTACACTTTCCACATCTGTCAAAATTGTGTTCATTTCTTCATAAGTGAGGTAAGTATGACCTAATACTCTTTTGAGAAGATCTTTCATTATTCTGATAAGCCTTTCCCAAAAGCCACCCCACCACGCTGCGGTTGGTGGATTAAATTTCCAATCAATAGCATTAACAGAACTGTATTTTTGTATTCGTGACCAATCTAGGCTTTTCAATAAATTAGCTGATCCAGTGAAGTTTGTGCCGTTGTCAGAATAAATGACAGCGCACCTTCCTCTCCGTGCTACGAATCGTCTGAGTCCCATCAAAAATGCCTCAGTCGAAGCAGCGGTCACTAGCTCTAAATGCACTGCTCTGTATATTGCGCAGGAAAATATCAATATCCAAGATTTCTCAATTTTCTTCAAGTATAACGGACCCGCCATGTCTACACCTGTGATCTGAAATACGTTAGCATCATTTATTCTATTTTCCGGTAGAGGCGCACTGTCTCTCCATAAACTCTTCCCACTGAAGCGTTTGCAGACAACACACTGTGCTAACACTTGTTTTACATTTCTACGACCATTAAGTATCCAGTATTTTTCTCTCAATAAATTAAGTAGAATCTGTAATCCAGCGTGACAATGTTTTACATGTACATGATATATGAGTCGTTTTACAACTTCATGTTTTGCTGGCAGGACTATAGGTTTCAGAAAATCTTCATTGTCTTTCCTGTACGTTATTTTAGTCTCCAGTCGAATTATATCTTGTTCATCTTTCCATGTTTGTAAAGTTCTCAATCTGTTATCATTCTCGGGAAAAAACGCTTCTTTCTGAATCATACGTAGAGTCTTTAATTCAGCTTCTTTAAATTCAGATGACGTCAGGTCTCCTCCTCTTTTCACTTCGGTACTTCTGCAGTTATGCCTAAAACGTAATATCCATGCGACCATCCGTATGATTTTTACATAACTCGAGAAATATCTGTAATACCAACCATCTTGTTTAACATCAGAATTCGTTATCATGGAAACTGACTTTATTCGTTCCTTCCGAATTTCATCTTCGTCATAGTCTTGATCACTAGAGTTCGTATATTTTTCAAACTCTGCTGAATCTCTCAACCAAGCTGGACCCTCCCACCATCTCCTGGCAGCTAGCTGTCTCGCTTTACATCCACGAGTTGGCAAATCTGCAGGATTTTTATCACTTGGCACATAGATCCATGATGAAGGACTGCTTAATCTTCTGATCTCTAGAACTCGATTTCGCACAAATACTGGCCAATTGACATCTCTGGATATCCAAGCGAGTACTGTAGATGAATCACTCCAATAATATCTCTTCATCTTTTCCCAACCGAGGGCATCTACGATAGTTTGCGCCAAACGAGTTCCCATAGTTGCCGCCAATAATTCCATTCTTGATATTGTGACGTTCTTCAAAGGTGCAACTCTTGATTTGGCTGCTATAAAAACTAACTCGACTTGGTTTCCAATTTCTATTCTAAGGAATATAACTGTTGCGTAAGCATCTTTACTTCCATCTACAAATGTGTGAAGTGCACACGCTTCTATGTTTCCTAGAGTCATTTTCATGTATCTTGGGATCTCTATATCCTTCAAAACTGTTAGCTCTTGAAACCATAGTAAAAATTCTTTACGTAACTCACCAGTTATCTCTTCATCCCATTTAAAACCTAATTTCCAGGCTTTTTGCAACATTATTTTCGGACAAATCATGACTGGCGACGTAAAACCAAAGGGATCAAATATTTTATGCACAGCTGACAACATACTGCGTTTGGTGATCTTTTCTGTGTCAAAATCTTGTAGCCAACTTAGGTTGATTTTCAACATGTCGGATTCCTTATTCCAAACAAGTCCTAAGACGTTAGTTTCATTCGTGTTTTGCGTTTCTTGGCGATCACCTGTGTACTCCCACTGTCTTAGATCAAAACTGCCTTTCGCCATGAGCATCCTCGCATCTTCGATGAAATGTTTCAATTCTTCTTCGCTATTTACACTGGTTACGACATTATCCACATAAAAACTGTGCAACAATCTATCTTTAAAACTTTCAGAGAAATCTGGAGCCCTTCGGATGTGATATTCAATGACAGAATAAAGAAGAAATGGACTGCATTTCACAGCGAATACTACTCGGGTATGCCTGAATGTCATTAATTTCTTTTCCTTTAAGTCCTTCCACCACAAAAAACGTAGGAAATTTCTATCTTTCTCACAAATGCTGATCTGTAAAAAAGCTTTCCTAATATCTGCAATTACACCAAGTTTTCTTTCTCGAAAGCGTAGAAGAACATCTGGAATGAGCTCGATCAAGTTGGGTCCACATTGTAGGCATTGATTCAGAGATGGATAATTTGCTAATCTTGCTGACGCATCAAATACAGGACGGATCGGGGTTGTAGTACTACTCTCTTTTATGACTGGATGATGCGGCAAGTAATTGCCATAAGATTTCGTTTCGTAAGAAAGAACTTCCTCTATAATATTTTCGTTAATCCAATCATTAAAAACATTCTCGTATTGTTGAAACATGTTCTTGGCGATTAACTTTGAGGTGATGCCTTCCAAACGTTTCATCGCCAACTTAAAGTTATTTGGCAGTGTTGTTATGTTATCAGCCCAAGGAAGACAAATCTCATACCGATTTTCATCGTTTATTTTTACTGTTTCGAAGAAATGCTCCTTAGTTTGGCGATCTATCTCTTCTCTTGACTTCTTCTCTATGGGATCTGTAATTCCGATTAAGTCAAGTCTCCATAGGTTTGAGATATCCGCTTCTTTTACAAACATTGATGTTACTGTCATCGCCAAGTTTTCGGATGAATATGGCTTTTCACATGGTGCTTTTCCCATTAATGTCCATCCGAGATATGTTTCCACTGCAACTAAACCAGAAGACAATATTTTTCTTTTACCAGTTAACATTTTCCCCATAACATCAGCTCCAATTAAAACTTCTATACTACCACAACATTGACTCACATCACTTAACATGATGCCACTTTCCTTTAATTCTTGTAACCATGGCCCCTGTGTAACGGGTTGAATATCTCCGCATATGCTAACTTGATCTCGTACTTCGAAATTACACCTGAATTCTTCGCTCAAATCTCTAACTCTTATTTTGTAACAGTTGTGTTGGCATTCTTGAGTAGTAATGTCGCCAAACAGAGAATGTATTATCTTTTCTTGCCGAATAGGCTTGTAATTCATTTCTTCCGCCACACTTTTTAATATATACGATTTCTGTGATGCTGAATCTAACAATAAACGAACAATCTTCTGTTTACTTTCAGAAACTAGCTTCACCTTCAAGGTCTGCAAGAACACTTTGGCGCTCTTCTTACTAATATTTGTCATATTCACTTCATCTCTTTTAGACTTCTCCTCAGCTCCCTCTTGAGTATCTTTACCGGATGACTTACGTTGATCGCATAGTAATGGCACATGCCGCTTATTACAAATAATACATTTCACCATTGCTCGGCATCTTTTAGCGGTATGTTCTGGTACTAAACATATGAAACAGCATCTTTTCTCCTTGGCGATTTTTTGTATTTCCGCTAAGTTTAATTTTCTCGCAGAAAAGCATTCCGAACTTGCATGTCTTCCCTGGCAAAAAATGCAGACTCCTTTTTTCTCTGTTACGGAAGAGGTAGTCAACAGACCTGCCGCTGTCAAAGTTTTACCGGTTTTATGTTCAAAATTATGGTGATTCCTTTTTGCGACATATTTACGGTCTTCACTTTTAGCTAATCCAAAACCAGCTACGGCGAGTGACACCCTTTCTTCACCTTCTACTTCAGTTCGCAAAAACTGCATCAGACTATTTAATCTGTCCTGTGCCTCAGTTTTCTCAGACGATATGTTCGTGCAATTCCACGCTTTTAGAAATTCTGCTGGAAAACAGGACTCAACTAATGGATATAAAATTGATGCACATTTGTCAGTTGTGACACCTAATGTATCTAAGGCTCGTAAATATAATTCCAATTTATCATATAACGATGTCAACGAGAATTTTCCCTTCGTTTGTACTGATATTATTAATTTGAGTAGTTCTCTCACGTAGACTTCTACCAATATATCTTCTCTACCAAAACGGATTTTTAAACTCTCAATTGCCTTGGCGTAATCAGTGCCACTTGGCGGGAAACTCTCTACCACTTCTCTTGCTCGGGAGCCGGCAACTGTTGCTTGCACCAAGTACTGAAATTTATCTTCTGGTGCTATTTCTGTATCTTCATCAATTTGTCTAAATTGACACCAAAACGGTAACCAGTCTATTATTTCACCGCCAAACTTTCTGAATTCTAATTTGGGCAGCGTAAACTTTCTTCTCATTACATAACTATCGTTAATTGGATTAAGAGCTCCACCTTGGCTGTTTACTGCTGACTGAAGTTTCGCCAATTCTAACTCGTGCGCCAATTTTAACTTTTCGCCTTCAATCTTTGCTTGTAATTCCATATTCAATGCTTCATCTTTTTCCTTTGACTGTCTCTCTAATTTTTCCTTTTCCTTTCTTTCTGAAACGGCATTTTCTAAAACGCTCTGTACAAATTCAGGATCATCTTTATATGCCTTACAATTCAAAATTAAATCTTTAAGTGCCACAAGTGAAGCCATTGGTGCTGCTATTTCACCTAATTGCTCGGCTACGAAGATCAAATCTTCCTTTTTAAAACCTTTAACCAACTTAAACATCATGGAAAATCTTTATTTCATTTAATTTTTTTTTATTAACACCTTTTAAACTACGTGTGATAGATAACCTTGTTTAAACTCAGGTCCTGTACCGGCGGACGCCACTAATGTAAAAAATCCACAAAACGTACCACGCAAAGCAGATTTTTGTTTTCTTTTAAATTCTACGAATGAAAGACTTTTAATAAACTTTATATTTTAAACTTAAACCATACTCACATTAGCACCTTTGTGCTCGTATAGTTGTACTATTTATGGAACAACTCCTACGGTGAGATAACTTCAAAACTTAGTAATAATAACTCATAAAAAACAAGCTACCAGCATTTATTTTCTTTCTTACTTGAATCTACAAAAATATAAGAAGTTGCCACAGAATACATCAAAACTTGTCCCTTTTTCTTTTTTAACCAGCGACAATAACATGTGAACGCGCAAAAACAAAATAATAAATGTCATTTCAAGTCAATTGTTTTTTCTTTACATTTTTCATCTCTGATCGCGTGATTTTGAACAAAAATAAATAATGCCGATCCCGTAACACCGATCAACAGCAATTTTTACGCCCGGTCTTACCTCACTTGACCCACAAAAAATCTGTGGTCGTTATGATCGCGTGCTTGGGCTTTTTTTGCTTATGTTTTCACTTGTTTTTGTAGCTTAACTGATTCGCTTGAACAGCTCGACAAAAAACAGTGGTGGGATTCAAATAACTCAACAAGTAGTTCTCTCCCTAATGATTTTTTCTCAAGTGTAAACAAGTTTCAAGAAAAATAATGTGCCACGCATAGATTAAAAAAATAATTTCCAACGTTATAAAATAATGATTAAAAAAGTTTTATCTTTAAATACAGTGAAAAAGAAAAATATGTGCTTTAGCATGCAGTTTACTGCTTAAAGGACATAATTTTTTTAGCAAATATTCAACAATAACAAAGCACACATCGAAATTTCTATCAGAAAATGCATCAAAATGAAAGTTATAATTGTAAAAAAAACACCATTTTTCAAGCGAAGGAAGAGACTACACTTTTAAAAATATCGTGAAAAATTACCTCTGTTTTTAAAGGCTATCTATGTGTTCTGTATCTATGGGTGTTCTGTCCAATGAGAATGCTTCGTAGGTGTCTATCTAGCATTCTCATTGGTCAGAAAATAGACATCCTTTAAAAACAGAGGTAATTTTTCGCGATATTTTTAACAGTGTAGGCTATCACCAAGCTAGGCGCTGTAACCAAGCTCTGTAATAGGCTGACATAGATTGGACAAAAACTTTGGAACTAAACTATAGCACCTAGAATATATAGTGTGGAAATCGGCTATCCCTGTAATACTTAAAAAAAGCCGTAAAATGTTGTATCCCTAAAATGTGCAACGATGCTACTGAAATATGAAGATCGCAGCAACATCAGCAGGATATTTTCTACAACTGCAAGATATTGCTAGTCTATACCATAGATTAACATACAAGATGGGACGTTTCCATAGAGCGTAATGGTAATGTGATTGCGATCGTAGCGGCTTTAGTGACAATGGGGAAGAAACTCCCCAACCTTGTAAAATTTTTATCATTGAGCATCTACCTTATTATGATCTTTCTTTTTTTGATGCTTCATATTTACGTTTTCAATAGAATCTTACACCGATACATGAACATAGAATAGATATTTTATTTTATATATCTAATATCTATTCTATGTTCATGCACGGATATATGCTTTTTTCTTTTTTTTACATGATGAGTGAACGATACATTTTTTACCATTTTTTACATAATTTTTACCCTGTTTTTCGTTGCACTTATGTGCAACGAAAAACAGGGTAAAAATTTCGTCTTGAATGCTATATATAAAGTAAATATGATATAATTGGATTTAAAGCTACATAAAGTGATAGCGTAATATAAAAATATACGAAGTATTGCACTCTACAAATCCGGTAGTGACGCTAGTACTGTTGCCATTACAGATATTGCCGTAAATGTCCCATCTTGGTCCTTAATCTATGGTCTATGCAATGTAGTACGAAAATCCCGCAGATGTCGCTGCGATGGACACTTGGAATTTTACTAGTATCGTCGCATATTTAAGGGATACAAATTTTTAGAACTGTTTGGATAGTATATTTCCACACTAGGTATTCTAGACGCTGTAACTGAACATTCGTTCTGTGCATATGTTGCTAATCTCTTTTAAAAACACTCTGCGGAACACTGCCTTATTTATCTAATAAATATAATACCACATACATGCCATATATACCCCTTGGATTGACGTCACGTTGCTACACACGTGGTTCACAGCACTGCCCATTTGCCGTTAAAAGCACGTGTTATCTTTCTGTTTAATTTAGATCTTTCTTATTTTATTATTATTGGCGATTCAAGCACCCGAATACGCTATCTGGTGGAGAAAAGATATAACGTCTCGCTTCAGGATAGAGCCTTGCAAGCACGTTGCATTACATGTATTTTTAATTTGTTCAGAATGATTACTCTTTTGCACAGTTTCAGATTTCATGTGACATTTGTGTTCTGTATTATAAGACAAAGTAAAAACTATCGGAATTTTAACATCTAAAACTTTCAAATACATTTACAATAAAGAATTATTTCAATGGCACTTTTACGTTAGTTAAAGGGAAATTAAAGGGGCAATTTTCCTGTACCGAAGGCTGCTAGCAGCACCTCTATAGGCCATTTTAATTCCCAATAGTGCAAATAAGTGTAATAAATCAACTGGAGAGCACCACATTCGCCTTATGTTTGGGCGCCATATGAAGCGATGCCAGACATATGACGTCATGTGCAGGGACCGATTTACAAATTTGGGGGCCCTGGGCACAGATGATTTCGCCCCCCCCCCCCCCCTTGCAAAGACTTTAATAATTACTTGACTTTAATAATTACTTTAAAATATCCATTAAAAAATTAAATTTTGTAATCATTTATTTACTTTTAAATAAATATTTCATAATTGTGAAATTTGAATGAGTAAACGTTTTACAATAAATTGTGTGGTGCTGATTATCTTTTCCTATGCAATTCCATATATCTGGAATGGTAAAGTACAACTAATAATACATTTTTCGCAATACCAAGTTACAATTATTTAAAATATTAGGGGGCCCTGCCTCCTACGAGCTACGCAGATAGCAATTTTAATTTGCAGAAAATTTTCAGCAATCTTACTTTGCAAACTTGCAAAGTTGCAGCAAGTTCAGCATTACAAGCCTGAAAGTTCATAACAAGACTGCAACAAGATTATGCAAACTCCGAAGTCACCATACTTTGAACTTGCAGCTAACTTGTCGTGCAAGTTGCAGTCTTGTTCTTCAAACTGACTACAGACTCATAGCAAACTAGTAATATTGCCATGTCACACGAACTGCAAATGCATTGTAAACTTTCAATCTTATCATGACACACTATCTACAAATGCATTGCAAACTTGGATTCTTTTCATGTCAAGCTATCAGCAAGTATGCTGTAATTTCATAGCAATGTTGTTAATTCTCTGAATTTTACGTGTAGTACAGGTAAAATAAGATTTTTTGAGACAACTGATGGCCATTCACCAAAACTTGCGAAGAACTTCGTTTTGATACTCGAAATGAAGATCCGATGAGTCCTAAAAAATAAAGTTGTTGTACCATGTTTTGGGGACAAAAGACGGGGGCATTTTTAGCTCAGGGAGGGGGCGGCACTCAAACAGTTTTACGTAGGTGAAGTAGGATATTGTTTATTATGTATTTTATAATTCCGAATCAAATAAAATAATCCGCAAGTCGATACAATCCTTTCTTACAAAGTTAGGCAGGTTTTATGAATACAAAGTCGAAAATTATACTTGTGCAGGTAAAATAGGTTTTTACAGTAATAACTGATTTCCATTCACGAAAATTTGAGAAAAACATCGTTTTGGCACTAGAAATTAAAATACGTTGAGTCATCAAAAATTAATGTTGTTTATCGTATTTTGGGGGCAAAAGTGGACATTTTAACTCGAGAGGGAGGGGGAAGGACAGAATTCAACATTTTTTAAATAGGTCAAGTGGGATATAGTTTCATATGTATCTTTTAATTCTGATTCGAATAAAACCATCCGCAAGTCGATACTATCATTTGTTAGACAGTTGCAGCAGGTTTTATGAATACAAAGTGGAAAATTATACTTTATTTTTTAGTATAGTTTTGTCACATTCATTTTACGTTCGAAACATGTTCTTTATATCATATTAAATCATTAAGTTTAATTATTATAATCTCAAAATCTTTAAATGTCTTCAAAATAGCAATAATCAAAATCAGAATCATTTGTGTTTACTCCAAAGCCATTAAAGTTTCCAAAATCCACTTATAACCTGCCTTAACTTTGTAATGAATGATCGTATCGGCTTGCGTACGGTGTCATTTGATTCAGAATTAAAAACATCATAACAAACGATACCCCATTTGACCTATTTAAAATAATTTCAGTTCTACCTTACCGAGTTAAAGCCTCCCCCCCCCCCCAAAAAAAAAACACAATAAAACTACTTCACTTTTTGGGAACTTATTGGATCTTCATTTCTAGTGTCAAAATGAAGTTCTTACCAAATTTTCGTGAATGGCCATCAGTTGCTGCTGTAAAAACCTATTTTACCTGCAGTAAAGTATAATTTTCGACTTCGGATTCATGAAACCTGCCGTAACTATGTAACGATTGATCATATCGACTTGCGGATTGATTTCGATAAAAAAATAATACATAATAAACGGTAACTTTCTGTTGACCTACTTAAATTTTTTTTAACTTTGCCCTTCCCCTTCCCTGAGTTAAAAATGCCCCCAAAACATAGTTAAGTAAGTAACTTTATTTTGGGGGGACTCAAGGATCTTCATTTTTGCGTAAAAACGAAGTTTTTCCCAAATTTTGGTGAATGGCCATCAGTTGTCGTATATTACTCACTTTTTAGTATATATATTTTGCCTGTACACTAATATTCGTACTTTTCAGGGTTGTGCGTGTTTTGTGCAAGATTCCGCATAATCGGAGGTTTGTCAGATGCTCAACATTTTAATGCTATATAGACTGAATAGACAAGGACTTATAGTTTAAAGTAGATTTGAAAGCTATTCTAATTTCTTATATAACTAGCTGCCCCTGGAGACCTGTTTGGTTTTCCTTAAAATATACGGTAATAGTTGTATCACGCTTTTTTTATTATTCATAATTCAATTTACTTGCTCAAGTCTTCTCCAAATCAGAAGATTCTGATAGAGAAAGCAAGAACTCTGTACTTTTATGTCAGCAGGGTGTAGGTGATAATGGCCAAATATCCAAAATCCCATTCCATTTTTTCGTATTTCATTAATTTCATTTAAAATATAACCCTTTCATTCATTTTCTTTAAAATGTATAACTAATTTAAAACAGAAAAATTTAAAATCCAAGACTTTCACTTATTTCAAAAGAATTAACAAAAAAACACCTGATAAATAAAATAAACCAAGCCATTTAATTTTAACATTAAAGCATTGTTTTAAGTTATCACGTGAAAAATAAAAAATGTTATTTTCGAGATTTGCACCTGGTTAACATAAAAGTAGCAAGAACTCTTTGCGATCATGGCAACATTTCATATATTTTTTGTTGTTACGTATTTCATCTTTCTTTACGCAAATACAGCTTAATTCACTAGGCATGCTTCATGTCCATTTGCTTATCAATTGCAATATGTTTGGTAACGCAGATTTTTAAACCTATTATCTTCCGTAAACGGGTCAATGGCCAATTGGCGTGTTTTAGCTAATAAGATTTGGTGCAATGGCATATTTTTTGTGAAAATCCTTTAATGATAGCTACATTTACATTAAGCTATATTGTTGCTGATATTCTTTTTGTTACACTTGAATCTTGGCAGTAGACTCGATTACGGAAGATTAGGTAATCAAATATCTTAGCTGAAATTCATCAATCTGATTTTATGTACTTAATAAATGCATATCAAATTACTGTTTTTAATGCATTTGGTCAATAAGAATGGTAAGTGTGTTTGGCAATTAGCAATCATCATTTTGCATGATCTATCTTCTCGAGATGGATAACACATAAGTAGAAAATGAGTCGATCATTCGTTTTAAAATTTGATTGATTAAATATTTTTACAGGTGCTAGATTTATTTGCATTTAACTTATATTTACCTCTTGAGAGGCGGTGGGATATATTTTATCTCACCTACGATTAATGAGGATTTGCACCAGAAAAATTTTATTAAATTTTACTTTTCTAACTTTGGTGGAAAAAAGTCGTAAACTTGCTTTTCCTTATTTTGCACTAAATCTTTTTGCGGATTCCAGTGTGAATTCGTAAGCTATCACAATTGCTTGCCCCTCAAAGGGTTAAGGAAAGATCGGCTATTTTTGAGTTAGCCGGGAAAGTGATAAATCCCCAAATATTGTTTCCATTACCATCATTCATATTGCATTCATTTCATTTAAAAAGCACAGCTTTCATTTCAAATACATTCCTTAGAAAAAATATATCATACATTTAAAATACATCAGTAGGGGAATAATGGGGCTCCGACACCAGGAGGAGGAGCGAGGAGCAGGTGCAGGTGCAGCACCTCCTCCTCCCGTGCTCCTCCTTCCGTGCACCTCCTCTCGTGCTCCTCCTCCTCTCGCGACTCTACTCTTGGAGGAGGGGTGAATGCGATAAGGATTTTTTTTTAGATAAAAGCGGGAATTTTCGAGAGATTGTTTTTTTTTTGCTGTGTTATAGTACGAGGGTTATTTTTTCGATCGGTTACATAATTTTTTAGCGTTATTATGTTGAGTGTGATATAGTATGAGGTTCGAATGAATTATTAAGGATTTTTTGAGTAAAAGTTTGAATTTTCGAGAGATTGAATTTTTTTAACATGTTATAGTACGAGGGGGTATTTTTTCAATCGGTTAACTAATTAGTAATTAAAAATTTAATGAGGAAATATTTAATGAGGGGACTTAGAATTTTTCGAGCAATTTTATTAGTTCAGTACGAGGTTCGAATGAATTATTAAAAATGGAAAATTAATTTAAAATATTAATTAATTAAAAAGTAATTAAAACTAATTAATAAGGAAAATTAATTTAGAAAGTTTAATGAGGGGACATAGAGTTTTTGAGTTTGAAATTTATTTTTAGTGGCTATAATATGCAGTTGAATTTTAAGAATTATTATAAATATTCATTCATTAAAAATAGTAATTAAAAATGATAATTAAAAAATTTGAATGAGAAAATAACTTAATGAAGAAAATTTTCGAGAATTTCATTTAATTTTGTTAATGAATTCAGTGTTATGAAATAGTTTTATTTGAAATAGAAATTTTTTGAAAAAAAAAAAACAGTGGAAATTTTTAAATCTTTTTAGGAATGTGAATGTTTTTTGAATAAAATTTGGGAAAGGATTTTATTCTTTTCAGTGACATGTTTTTTAAAGATATTTGGGTCTTTATTAGGGAATCTCACCCGTATTTACACATGGAAATCCATGCTTCGAAGAAAACCACGAAAACTCCGAACGATTAGGCCCACGGGCACGATTCGGTTCGAACCCAGTACTTCTTGTCTACCAGCTTCGAGAGCAGAACCTCTCGCCCACTGGTCGGGCGATAATTTAATGCAGAAACTTCAGAAATTTTTCGAGGGTTTTATTTGATTTTGTTAATGAATTGAATGTTATGAGATATTTTTATTCGAAATAGAAATTTTTTGAAAAAACAGTGGACATTTTTTAATCTTTGTAGGAATGTGAATGTTTTTTGAATAAAATTTGGGGGAGGATTTAATTTTTTTAAGTGACATGTTTTTTAAAGATATTATTTCGAATTGCAGTCATGTTTTCACAAATATTTCTCGGTTATATATAAATGAATTGAAAGTTTTGCATTAAACGGTTAGTAATTTTAGACTATCATTAGTTAGGTAAATGAATTTATACTTTTGTGTCGTGCTTTCTGACTAAACTTTACTTAATGAATGAAAAAAATATATGTAACTAGAAAATTTGATGAATATTTGAAGAAAAAATTAAATTTTCAGTGATCTTTTAATCTAGTCAATGCATTAAGCAAAAACAAAACTGAAATTATACTTAACAAATATTTTAAAACACACCACAAGTATTGAGAGACTTCATACCATTCCACAATTTAAAAAAAAAGGATATATATATATATATATATATATATATATATATAAGCTGATTTCGTTTTATATAACATCAAATTTTACTGTATGCGTGTATTCCCCATATGGAAAAACCCTTTGGTAGATAAGTGGCTCAACAGTTTGCATGATAAGTACATGACTCACTTTACTTGAGGGTTTATTTGCTAACGCAGTGAGGAATAGGGATTAGATAATTCTTAGTAGTTAAATATTAATTAAAAGGGAATTAGAAATTTGGTTTAGCACTTTATTCTTTTAAATGAGATGTTTTCTAAAGGTAATTTTTAGAAATGACAGTTTTTTTGTTTTTGTTTTTTTCAAATCATTCTTCAATTACGTTTTTGAATTGAAAGAAATGTTTTGGACATTTATCGGTTATACGCTTTGGTTTAGTCAATACTATTAATGAATGCACTCATATTTGGTCATTTAGGAAGCTTTCAGAAATATTTTGCTAAGAATTTAGAACATATGAAAATATCCAGAATGTCATTCAAAATGTAGGATTTTGACACATATTAATGAAGTACAATTTAATATAAAAAAAATTGTAATTCCCATTTAACTTTTAATCTAGCAAATTTGTGAAGCCACACAAACTTCGAAATTTTTCTTAATATAAATAAATATTATTTTGAGATCATTTTTTATAAATATTAATACATGAAAGAAATGATTGTGCTTTTACGTCATGTAACTTTAATCATCAAAATTTCAATAAATATTTAAAACTTTCAAATGAAAATGATAAGCCTTTCGTTTAATATTTTTCAGTTTAATTAATGCGTAATTAAATTTTTCGAAAGATTTTCATAATTAAAACAAATAGAAGAGGAATTCTTTTCAAATTTATTAAGAAATAGGCAAGTTATTGTTAGACAATACTTCAAATCACTGCAAACTTTTAACATGATGCGTCATCCTGAGAACTTAATATTATTTCTACACATAAGTACCATTCTGATCTTATATGAAATCAAGCGGAAGCTTTTAATTAATATGTTATTAATATCGAGGTATATGAATAGTAATACTAGTTATACTCTTTGAAATATATATATATACATTCCTACATGTGTCTTAAAAAACCTGACATAGTCATTCTGCGCAGTGTTTGTGAGATATAGATTTAGTTCCCATTTATGTTACGTAATAGAGATCACGTGATTTTTTCCACCAATCGCAGTTCATCCTTTATCATTATTCTGAGATAGTATTGTAAGTATATTTTTTTAGGAAATGTATAGTGTTAGACAAATGAATGACCAGAATTTGAAAAATTTCGCCAAAATAATTTACATATTGACTCACTTACATAATTTTTATGTATTAACTAACTTGCATAACTTTCTACGACCATGACTTTTGAATACACTAGGATCTGACTGAAGTTTTCAAGACATATTTATCTCACATATTTAAAGTTAGATATTTAAGCTACTTTTTTAATTCTTGATTAAATTTCAGAAATGCATATGCTTCAACAACAAATATTTTCTAAATGTATAAGAGAAATAAGTATTCACATAAAAATTAAACTTACCTTTTCCGAACACATCTACTTCAAACACTCTCTTGAAAAATGGAGAAGACAAGTTCTTATATGATTCAAATGACTAACAAGCTGTGAGTCATTCATGGGTTTTTCTCACGTCGATAACCGCACTGATTAGAAGTACATTAAATTTTGGACTATATATTTATATTATTAAAGTTAGGATTGCAAGTAATACATATCCTTTAATTGATTTTTATAATAATTAAAATAATAATTCAATTAATCTTTTTAAAATAAATTAGTTATAGTTTTATTCATTCTTAACAAGATATATAAAAATTAACAAAGTCATTTTAAATATAAGTGAACTATTTTTCCCTATTGCTATACTCGAGATGCGCGAAATAAAATAGAACCTTTCACTACTCTTACCTGGAGAGGACTGAGTGATAACAGCCCCGCTTATCTACTTAAGCAAGATCACGTGACATCCCCGAGCATGCGCTTTGCTGACTAGTGACGTGATCGATCGCTGATAAGATTTCCTGATAAGAACTTGTATTCATTTCTTCCTCAGCTAGTGTGTGAGTTGGTCGTGTCTAGGTAAGTAGCATTTAAAGTTATTTTTATAATGTGTTTTAATGAGTTTTTTAATATGTAGTGTAGGTAAAAAGGAATACACAGTTTATTACAATTTCAATTCATTTTTATTAATATAAACTCCACCAAGTAGGATTTAGTAATACATTGTTAGATCTCTTCTTGGGTTTTACAAAGTTTCTTCTGGGTGATACAACTTTCGTTATTTTCTTCATGGATGCAGGAGATAAATATTTATTTTTTATAATACTTGAAGGTACTCCAATTTCATGAAGCGCATGAAGAAATTCTGTCGGTGTTTTCACAGGTTTTTTATTCACATTAAAAATGAGATGAAAGAGTTCCGCTAAATTCGAATCTTGGAAGGTGTTTCCATTATAAGTGATTTTTCCAGTTTGATCCCAGACCATGTTGCTTGATTTCGATTTCAGTGACCTGAGTAACGATCCAGCTTGTTTCCTCATATGTGATGGTGTTGAGGCTATCACAAACGAATCGTAATCACCATCTTCTTGAGTCATTTCAGAGGATTTTTCTGACAGTGCAGGTTCGGTCTTGGTAGATTCCGTTGGGACAGGTTCCGTTTTAACAGACTCTGTTTTGTCAGGTTCCGTCCTGAGAGGTTTGGACTTTCTTTTCTCGCCGTCATCATCAAAAGGCCTTGATCTCTAAGGGATATTAAATTCTTGCAAATTCATTTTCCTTTTTAAAAGTTCATAGTACTGTTGAACTTTCGCATGATCGGGAAGTGAACTATTGAGTACATTGGACATTGCCACATCAAATTCAGTCATTTCCTTTTTCGTGGGCACATGCCTAGTCAAATTTTCTTCCGGTATTAGAGCATATTTAGTAGCGAGCTCCATTGATAAGACCCGTTAACACACTCAGGGCCGCAGGAATTAAAATATTTAAAAATCCTCCGTGTTGCACAATCAGTTTCTTTTTTGAAAAGAGAGTTCCTTTTTTCGTGCCGATTTTTCGAAGAGGATTTTTATACTTCTTCAAAGACTTCTTTTGATTTGGTGAGAGAGGTACGTTTCCTTTGAGTACGTTGTGGGTACACTCAAAAATGGCTTTTACCGAGCGAGAAGGTAATTTTTTCAAAAGTTGCTTGCGTAAGGTTTTAGAACATGTCTTAATGAGCTCTAAATCACGCAGTTGTTTCTCGGTCAACGTCATGATCGCAACTGAATTAAGAAGAAAATGTCTTTCTTTTTAAACCTTTTTTCAAAGTGTACACGTATTGTCTTTGTCCTGGTAACACCAGTGTTCTTAACCGCAGTTCTTCTAGAGTTTCATTTCTTAGATCGACTAATCAATAAGAAAACGGTTTTCTAGTGGCGTCAGTAAACACTTCTTGGAAAAATTTAGTGTTCGTTGGGTATAATTGTCTACCTAAATGACTGATTTGACTCATGTCACGACGATTTTTAAACAGGATCAAATATTGACTGTTTAGGGAAACACCTCTCATTTCTTTCCCTTTATGAAAGAGATTTTGTGTAATAAATATCACACTAACGTTTAAATGGTGACTTGCCTTTGTAAAGAGATAAGTCATACGCTCGTCTGATCCACATTCCACCATGAGATCGTCTAAGATCATTAAAGAACTTGTTCCTATAATCTCGGTGTAATTCGAAGGAAAGCCTTCCACAAAGGTAACATTCGGTATTTCATTGTACAGTTTTTGGTAGATACCGTAAAACCAAATCACTTTATCAGGAGGAGGGTCAAACATAACGTTTCTTTCCCTTAGCAAATCACGTAGAAACCAACTTTTGCCCACTCTTGTGGGACCTGCAAGGAGCATCGTACAGGGGTGTTGAAAGCGTGGAAACTCCATCGTTAATAAAATTACACAAGTAAAACACACACTTTAAATAATCACAGACACATGGTTCACAGTTAAATTCATATTTATTGATAAAAATGTGCACGAATGCCAAATCGTTTGGCTACAAAATTATAGACTCGTCGGTCGTTCGACAACTCTTCAGTGACAAAATGAGATAAAAAATCCTTTAGGGTTTTACCTTGACATCGAGAATAAAGGTAAAATACAATACTGCCCGCATACGGCAGTCACGTGAGTTTGTAATACGAGTGGATTAAACATAACTCGTGAAAAACGTAATACATAGTTCGATAGGGTTCCTTTAAAAAAGGAAGGCTTGTTTCTATAGGAGTCGAAGAATTCCACTTCATCAGGCGAAGATAGGTAGAAAGCCAACCAGTGACTTCCAGGTTCTGTAGACTTGTCCACGTTACAGATAAAACAGACAGTATACCGCTCGATTCTTCTTGGTAGCTGATCACTTGGAAAAGCACCCAAAAAATAGTTTCGGGTCACGGCTTCATGAGATAAAATGGACTCGATTTGTAATGATCGAGTCCAAGATTCAGTTGGGAAAGTCGCAAATCACATGACGTGATTTACTTATTTCGATAACGTTTTCAAATTCCGCATAAATCAATACGGTTGTTGTTTTTTCTAACGCTTCAGCGAATTTGATTTCAATTCGTAAATTTCCTTGATGCTGTAAATTCAGATGAGGTCCGTCACACAAGTCAGGGCTTAAGTCGAAATTATAAAAGGTGTGCCCATCAGCAAATTCTTCACGTGTTAAATAAATGCCGGCATCATGATTAAAACCAGAGAACAGTCGATGATAGGCTCTTATATAGTTGTTTTCATCGAAATCCAATTCCAAAGGTTTACTGGACACAGGTTGACCATCCACATAGACACTTAAAAAGTTGACTTTGTGATGATAAAAGTAAAAGGGATTCAAATCGTATTGTCCAGCATAAGCACTGTTGTCTAAAAGTCCAAAAATGATACGTTTCGGCATCGCTCCTAAAAACACATTATCTTGCATGAAAGATTTACTTCCAGTGGAGATTGAATAAGTCTTGCATAATACTCGATCAATGGGATATTTTGCAGAGTTTTTTTCCAGGGCTTTGGCATGTCCCAATAACACGCCGGGACTCACTTTCACTTTGCGAACAAACACAGAGGCATGTTCTAAAATCACTTTATAGTCGTGAAAAGTTTTAAATGCTTCTTTCTTAGCCATCAAACAAAAGTCTGATTTGCTGCGAGTCATTTTAATTTTCAGATCCACCATATTCAAGAGTAGTCGATTTTGTTGGAAAATATCACAATGTAGGGGACCAATCATGTCCAATGTTTTGCTATTTTTAGTCAGTTCATAGCGTTTCTTCAATCCAAGGTTTCCATTGGTGGTGGGGTCTGTTTCAGTCAAATTCGTGTCTTTGTAAAAACATTCACATCTTAATAAAGATTTCTTAGCGTCTTCTCCATAGTTCAGCAGGGTTTCAATATAAGCACGATAAGGATAAGTGTTACTCGAAGAAGAGATGGCTCTTTCATTCAAACTGATATCCACTTGCGAAAACGAAGCTTGTAAAAACAAATTGACAGGAGCCACAGGTTCGCTTGCCGGTAAATCCGTTCCGTCTGACTTAGTGATTTTCACTTTGACGTAGAGGTAGGAAGCCGACAAATCAATATAATCTTCACCATTCCCAGAAATGTTAAATTCCACAGGTCCTCCATCTCGGATATTAGCAAGGGGATGATATTCAATGAAATATCCTTTTTCAATAGCCGTCTGGGTAGGTGGAATTAAAAACAGATCCAATTCGGATTTGGCACAAGCAGCAGAATCTTTATGAATGAATCCAAACATCTTTAAGAGAAAATATTCGTGTACTTTCACTCTCTTGGCTTTGCGAGGAATGACGACATTGTTAGAACGTTTCCTCTTTTTATACTGATGACCCGATCCAATCATGGTCTTCATTTTAGTAGCTGCTTTATCCGTCAAGTTTTGACCAGCTTCTTTTAACCGACGCTTGGCAGCTATTTTAATATCTTCTCCTCGTGATAGATCACTGAGAACGTTCACACCGGAATGAAACAATTGTTTTCCCACGGCTTTCGCTCCAGACTTGAAAAGGGGTACTGCTGCACGAAACAGCGATCGAAACAGTCCACCGAATCCATATCCTCTTTGTAAAGTAGTTCCTTGATAATAGTTTAAGCCGCTACCCGACTGATGAGTATAATAATCTTCAAAAGATTTCGCACAACACTGGTAGGGAACAAACATCACGAGAGGTATTTTTGACGAAAATGAAGTTTCACGTACGAGCGTCCACGCTCAAATGGCGTTAATTCACCCAAGTGGTTCCTTATAACGATTTCTAATGAGTCGAATGATTTTCGACTGATGGGTAAGTAATGGGGTCGATCAAATGTCACACAAATCACTTCTCCGTCTTTTCCGGTGACATTTACAATTCGTAACAGGGGCGCCAACACATCACCGATAGTTTGAGGGTCTACTATGTCCGAATAAATCATCAATACTCTATAATGAGCACATGGATCTGCCACATACGAACTATCGACAGTTTGTTCAATATTATTATCTAAGGAAGCAATCTCGCACGGTTCGAACCCCAGCATTTCAGATAATCCAGCTTCTAAAATCACTTTAGATTTATCTCGCACGTTGATTGTGACTCTTTTCGTGATGGGATTGTAGGAAAACAAAATTTTTTGTTCCATGTCTTTGATAGCAATAGCTTTCAAAATATCAGGTACCGTCCCATAAAATCCAGGAGGGATTCGTCTACCAATGATCCTTCCATCGTTTAAGTCGAATCCAATTAAGTTCGTGTGTTGATTCACATTATACCAGGTATGTGGATAAATAAATTCCACGAGACCTACTTCCCATTCTCCTTTCAATTCGATAGGGGCTGGCAATCGTGTAATGAAATGAGAAATTTTATTCTCAGGAAAATAATTCCTGGAACTGTCCGAAGGTAACGTCAGGTAGAAGGACATGTTAGCAAATGATCTTGGATAGTTCTTGCATGGACTTATAAGGAAGATAAATCTGAGGAGGGTATCCATTGATTAAATTTGCTGGGATATCCCTTATACTTCACAAAATATTCCAGTTGACTTTTTCTCGTGCGCTTCTTTAAAATTTTTTCAATCGTATAAGTTTCTTTCATTTGTACTTTTTGAAGTTCTTGTGGGTAAAAGGTTCCTTGAATGGGTTCGTCTAACAAGTCCTTTATTCGATACACGGGAGGGTCTCTCGGTACACACTCCGTCACCACAAACAGTTCTTCCGTCCAATTTGTTTCATATCCTTTTTCAAAGGTCATTTTCTGTTTTGATACACGCACCACATCTCCCGCTTGAAACACACAGGGTTTTCTTTTCACATGTTCCATGTCTCCGTATAGAGTAAACCACACATCGCTTTCATTTTCCTTTGTCACTTCCACTGGGGGTCTCTTGATACTTGAATGATAGGTATGGTTGTAACTTTTTAATAACTGGTTCAATACATCCGTATAACGATAGGTATGATTATGTGTGAAATATTTCCACATTTTCGTTTTAAGAGTGCGGTTAAATCGTTCGACCACCGACGCCTTAGTATTATTATTCGTCGTAAAAAATCGAACGCCTTCTTGTTTTAAAAACCTTTGAAACAGTCGGTTCTTAAATTCTTTTCCGGCGTCAGATTGAAGGGACTTGGGCTTTCTGGTTGAAAAAATAGAACGAAAGGCTTGCACAATTTCTTCTCCTCGTTTCGTTTTTAAGGGAATCGCCCACGCACAGAATGTCTATGCACGTCAGGAGGTATCGAAATCCTTGATTGTGTTTTTGTAAACTGATAAGATCCACCAGGTCGGCCTGCCATTGTTGATCGATCGAATAAACGATCACTTGGTTTGTTGGGAAATTTCTCCGAGCCGGTTTGTGAAGCGTATATGAATCGACTCCGCTCAACCATTTCTGAATCGTCTTCTTCGCTACTTTGCCTTTGGCAGCACGATACAAAGCATTTACACCACCAAAACTTGCTGCGTGACTTGGAACCGGATAAATCGCCCTCATTACAACATAAAATTTGATTATTTGTCACATTAATTCGAAAACGCATCATCTTCATTCTAGTCTTTCTTGCATGACGTCATCTCATAGACTGAACCCCTACCCGACCTACCTCTTGTTTAAATACTCTTTCGAAGACATTCAATCACGTGGTAACACAAAACAAACCTGGTGTGATTATATTTACGAAACCTCACTAAAACTTTCAAAAGAATAATGATCAAACATTTCATCGATTTTTTTTTATTCCGATCATTCACTTATCTAACAAAATACATTAAGTTTCATATCTACTAAATCCTACTTGGTGGAGTTTATATTAATAAAAATGAATTGAAATTGTAATAAACTGTGTATTCCTTTTTACCTACACTACATATTAAAAAACTCACTAAAACACATTATAAAAATAACTTTAAATGCTACTTACCTAGACACGACCAACTCACACACTAGCTGAGGAAGAAATGATTACAAGTTCTTATCAGGAAATCTTATCAGCGATCGATCACGTCACTAGTCAGCAAAGCGCATGCTCGGGGATATCACGTGATCTTGCTTAAGTAGATAAGCGGGGCTGTTATCACTCAGTCCTCTCCAGGTAAGAGTAGTGAAAGGTTCTATTTTATTTCGCGCATCTCGAGTATAGCAATAGGGAAAAATAGTTCACTTATATTTAAAATGACTTTGTTAATTTTTATATATCTTGTTAAGAATGAATAAAACTAAAACTAATTTATTTTAAAAAGATTAATTGAATTATTATTTTAATTATTATAAAAATCAATTAAAGGATATGTGTTACTTGCAATCCTAACTTTAATAATATAAATATATAGTCCAAAATTTAATGTACTTCTAATCAGTGAGGTTATCGACGTGAGAAAAACCCATGAATGACTCACAGCTTGTTAGTCATTTGAATCATATAAGAACTTGTCTTCTCCATTTTCAAGAGAGTGTTTGAAGTAGATGTGTTCGGAAAAGGTAAGTTTAATTTTTATGTGAATACTTATTTCTCTTATACATTTAGAAAATATTTGTATATTATATTTGTAAGCATATGCATTTCTGAAATTTAATCAAGAATTAAAAAAGTAGCTTAAATATCTAACTTTAAATATGTGAGATAAATATGTCTTGAAAACTTCAGTCAGATCCTAGTGTATTCAAAAGTCATGGTCGTAGAAAGTTATGCAAGTTTGTTAATACATAAAAATTATGTAAGTGAGTCAATATGTAAATTATTTTGGCGAAATTTTTCAAATTCTGGTCATTCATTTGTCTAACACTATACATTTCCTAAAAAATTATACTTACAATACTATCTCAGAATAATGTTAAAGAATGAACTGCGATTCGTGGGAAAAATCACGTGATCTCTATTACGTAACATAAATGGGAACTAAATCTATATCTCACAAACACTGCGCAGAATGACTATGTCAGGTTTTTTAAGACACATGTAGGAATGTATATATATATATTTCAAAGAGTATAACTAGTATTACTATTCATATACCTCGATATTAATAACATATTAATTAAAAGCTTCCGCTTGATTTCATGTAAGATCAGAATGGTACTTATGTGTAGAAATAATATTAAGTTCTCAGTGATGACGCATCATGTTAAAAGTTTGCAGTGATTTGAAGTATTGTCTAACAATAACTTGCCTATTTCTTAATAAATTTGAAAAGAATTCCTCTTCTATTTGTTTTAATTATGAAAATCTTTCGAAAAATTTAATTACGCATTAATTAAACTGAAAAATATTAAACGAAAGGCTTATCATTTTCATTTGAAAGTTTTAAATATTTATTGAAATTTTGATGATTAAAGTTACATGATGTAAAAGCACAATCATTTCTATCATGTATTAATATTTATAAAAAATGATCTCAAGATAATATTTATTTATATTAAGAAAAATTTCGAAGTTTGTGTGGCTTCACAAATTTGCTAGATTAAAAGTTAAATGGGAATTACAATTTTTTTTATATTAAATTGTACTTCATTAACATGTGTGAAAATCCTACATTTTAAATGACATTCTGGATATTTTCATATGTTCTAAATTCTTAGCAAAATATTTCTGAAAGCTTCCTAAATGACCAAATATGAGTGCATTCATTAATAGTATTGACTAAACCAAAGCGTATAACCGATAAATGTCTAAAACATTTCTTTCAATTCAAAAACGTAATTGAAAAATGATTTGAAAAAAACAAAAACGAAAAAACTGTCATTTCTAAAAATTACCTTTAGAAAACATCTCGTTTAAAAGAATAAAGTGCTAAACCAAATTTCTAATTCCCTTTTAATTAATATTTAACTACTAAGAATTATCTAATCCCTATTCCTCACTGCGTTAGCAAATAAACCCTCAAGTAAAGTGAGTCATGTACTTATCATGCGAACTGTTGAGCCACTTATCTACCAAAGGGTTTTTCCATATGGGGAATGCACGCATACAGTAAAATTTTATGTTATATAAAACGAAATCAGCTAATATATATATATATATATATATATATATCCTTTTTTTTTAATTGTGGAATGGTATGAAGTCTCTCAATACTTGTGGTGTGTTTTAAAATATTTGTTAAGTATAATTTAAGTTTTGTTTTTGCTTTATGCATTGACTAGATTAAAAGATCACTGAAAATTTAATTTTTTCTTCAAATAGTCATCAAATTTTCTAGTTACATATATTTTTTTCATTCATTAAGTAAAGTTTAGTCAGAAAGCACGACACAAAAGTATAAATTCATTTACCTAACTAATGAAAGTCTTAAATTACTAACCGTTTAATGCAAAACTTTCAATTCATTTATATATAACCGAGAAATATTTGTGAAAACATGACTGCAATTCGAAATAATATCTTTAAAAAACATGTCACTTAAAAAAATTAAATCCTCCCCCAAATTTTATTCAAAAAACATTCACATTCCTACAAAGATTAAAAAATGTCCACTGTTTTTTCAAAAAATTTCTATTTCGGATAAAAATATCTCATAACATTCAATTCATTAACAAAATCAAATAAAACCCTCGAAAAATTTCTGAAGTTTCTGCATTAAATTATCGCCCGACCAGTGGGCGAGAGGTTCTGCTCTCGAAGCTGGTAGACAAGAAGTACTGGGTTCGAACCGAATCGTGCCCGTCGGCCTAATCGTTCGGAGTTTTCGTGGTTTTCTTCGAAGCATGGATTTCCAAGTGTAAATACGTGTGAGATTCCCTAATAAAGACCCAAATATCTTTAAAAAACATGTCACTGAAAAGAATAAAATCCTTTCCCAAATTTTATTCAAAAAACATTCACATTCCTAAAAAGATTTAAAAATTTCCACTGTTTTTTTTTTTTCAAAAAATTTCTATTTCAAATAAAACTATCTCATAACACTGAATTCATTAACAAAATTAAATGAAATTCTCGAAAATTTTCTTCATTAAGTTATTTTCTCATTCAAATTTTTTAATTATCATTTTTAATTACTATTTTTAATGAATGAATATTTTTAATTATTCTTAAAATTCAACTGCATATTATAGCCACTAAAAATAAATTTCAAACTCAAAAACTCTAAGTCCCCTCATTAAACTTTCTAAATTAATTTTTCTTATTAATTAGTTTTAATTACTTTTTAATTAATTAATATTTTAAATTAATTTTCCATTTTTAATAATTCATTCGAACCTCGTACTGAACTAATAAAATTGCTCGAAAAATTCTAAGTCCCCTCATTAAATATTTCCTCATTAAATTTTTAATTGCTATTTTTAATTACTAATTAGTTAACCGATCGAAAAAATACCTCCTCGTACTATAACATGTTAAAAAAATTCAATCTCTCGAAAATTCCCACTTTTAGTCAAAAAATCCTTAATAATTCATTCGAACCTCGTACTATATCACACTCAACATAATAACGCTCAAAAATTATGTAACCGATCGAAAAAATAACTCTCGTACTATAACACAGCAAAAAAACAATCTTTCGAAAATTCCCGCTTTTATCTAAACAAAAATCCTTATCGCATTCACCCCTCCTCCAAGAGTAGAATCGCGAGAGGAGGAGGAGCACGGGAGGAGGTGCTGCACCTGCACCTCGCTCCTCCTCCTGGTGTCGGAGCCCCATTCTACAACAGCAGTATCTTTAAAACTAGTCATGTTAACAACCTCACTCAGCAGCAGTAATTAATCGACTAATATTAAAAACTTCATTCGCATGAATTTATAATAATCATAGGTGGCGCTCAAGTACCTAAAAAATCAGTGATTGATTCCTAAAATGGGTGACGTCATCAGTCTAATTTTTCTGAAAAAAAGGAAGAAGCACTTCTTAAAATTTTCATTCTTAAGCATGTAATCGTGGCTGAATTGATAAGGTAACGGGCTATTATTCAACCACGATTACATTTTGCAGGTTCAATCCTCCTCGAAACCTTTTGTAAAAAATACCAATTCCGAAACTAAATTTTATCAATCGCCACTAGATGGCAGCACCACAACTCTAACACACAAAAAATTGCTCCTCTAAAAATTCTAAGTCTCCTCATTAAAATTTGTAAATTAATTTTTCTCATTAATTATCTTTAATTACTTTTTAATTAACACATTTTAATTATTCATTTTAACCTCGTACTATATCACACTCAACATAATAACACTCAAAAATTATGTAACCGATCGAAAAAATAACCCTCGTACTATAACACAGCAAAATAAACAATCTCTCGAAAATTCCCGCTTTTATCTAAAAAAAAAAAAAAATTCAATCTCTCGAAAATTCCCACTTTTACTCAAAAAATCCTTACTAATTCATTCGAACCTCATACTATATCACACTCAACATAATAACGTTCAAAAATTATGTAACCGATCGAAAAAATAACCCTCGTACTATAACACAGCAAAATAAACAATCTCTCGAAAATTCCCGCTTTTATCTAAAAAAAAATCCTTATCGCATTCACCCCTCCTCCAAGAGTAGAGTCACGAGAGGAGGAGGAGCACGGGAGGAGGTGCACGGGAGGAGGAGCAGGAGGAGGTGCTGCACCTGCACCTGCTCCTCCTCCTGGGGTCGGAGTCGCGAGAGGAGGAGGAGCAGGAGGAGGTGTTGCACCTGCTCCTCCTCCTGGGGTCGGAGCTCCATTATTCCCCTACTTACATCGTTTTTGACTTACCTCAATTTAAACACAAAATAAAAAAATAACAGAAACATTTTTGCTCAGAACCAAAGCATTGTTTCTTATTTAACCCTCAAAAAATATGCAAAAAAAAAGTGCTAGCAGGTTTGATTTTCTAAACAAACTTATATACGTATTATTTATTGCTTGTCATTAATAAAAATTCATGGAACTCATTCCTTTCTGAAATAAATTTCATAAATAGCTAACAACATACAAACTTTTATTGGATACACCACACAAACATTTCTCTAATAATTTGCATACATTAACATTAAATGTTTTTAAAGGCAAATAAGAAAACTGTAATAAATTTAAAAAGGCAAAAGAACATCCTAAGGTAATTAGAAAATTAAACTAAAAATAGGATAATTGATTTTGCAAACTTAATAGCCATATATTTCATCAAACGAAACTTATTTACGAATTTAGTAAAATATTTCTTTTTTTACTGTAACGTAAATAAATGTTTATTAGAAATACTACACATTCTGGATATTAACACTGCATTTCAAAGGATTTTTTTTTTAATCCTAAGATTTTTTGCATGATACAACATGAAAATACAGTTTAAAAGTTTTTCAGAAAATAAGCATGCTTGCCTGTCTACTCATGAAATTTTTAGCTATATCAAAGATAATATAATTTATATGTTTTGCAGTCAAACTGTATACATGGCTAAAGCAATGGAAGCTAAGCTTATCGGGAAAGAAAAATTAACTTTAAACTTGAAATTCTCGTATACTTAAATCTAAATGAATTTCTCTCTCTCTCTCTCTCTGTGTATATATATATATATAAATTATTTGAAATGTTTCAAGAATTTAAAAAAGACAAAGTTGTAATAAAACAATACTAGTTATAAAATAGTTACAAAGTTTATTTTTACGCAAATACATATAACAGTTTATAAATAATAGTATTAAAAAATTTTATTTTCTACATATTTTGAAATAAGACATTGTTTCCTAAACAAAACACAAAAAAATAATTGAAAAAATAAATATTTAAATATATTTAACACTTTCCTGTTCTGCTCTCCCACCTGAGTCTGTTGCATCATGCAATTTTTCCACATTCTAATCCATGTTTTTTCATGTCTCTGCAACCTGAGAGAGAAAAAAAAAGAATAAATTTTAAAATTTCGCAGGTTTATTTTTTATAGCTTTCAAGAATTCTGTTTATAGTTAGCTTTTAAGGTGATCACAAATTACAACTTCTCAGTTAACAAAACTACCTTGATGTTAAGGGTGGAATTGCGGGGAGGTAATAAAATTTAATAGAAACAATTAAATCGATTTTGCTGAGCAATAAGCCTTATATTTCTGACCGAACTTTCAGGCAAACCAGACTTGACAGTAATGTGGGTTATGCTTCTGGCAAATTGCACAATACATAAGAATAAAGATTACTAAACAAAGACATAATTAACATTAACAATTTATTTTCTATATTGTTTAGACCCGAGAAGAACATATTAAGATGATTCATTCAGTTGGTTTGACATTTAATGGGAAATTTCTATCCCATGCCTTATCCCGTAAGGAATGAATGTATCAAAATTAAACGTAAAGTGTAATTAAAATTTTAAAGATTTCCATTTAAAATAATTTTACTTCTTAAAATATTTGTTTTTTCCGAGCGCAAACAAGATAAGCCAGTAGAAATCAGAACATTTTTAGTATAAAGTTTTAAATTCTTTAAGCAGTCATCAAAGCATTACCAGCGCCTTTATTAAATATTTGCGAAAACGATTATGATTCCGCGTCGATAGGTACATCGAGCATCCGTCAACTCTTCCACTGAGCACCCGCCAAGTAAAGTCAGTGTGTAACGAAAAAATACGATTTTCTCAAAAGTATGTGACTAGGATAATCGCTATAGTTTTCCTGTATGGCTTAAATAAACTTCTAGTACTATTTTTTTTTCACAATTTTATTTACAGTAGATTTGGTAATAGCGGGGAAGGAGGGGGGAGGACACATTTTCCCAGTACATTTCCGACTATATCTCTGAAAATGTAATATCTAAAATTACAACAAATACACTTTTGGTTTCCGTATTACAAGACCTTTCGAACGATACCTTACACACACAAAAGAAAAAAAGAAAAGAAAAATAAGTAGCTTATTTCCCTATTTTTTTTTTTCTAAAAATACTTGCGAATCGCTAATAATCAATAAGTATGTTGGCCAATAACCTTATAACTCTGGCAAGTTTGAAATTTCCATGTTCCGTAATTTAGAAAAATTAACTATGACGGACGGACAGAGAGACACACAAATGATGTTTACAATTATTCAGTTTTTACATTTTAAGTGCGGAAGCCAAAAAATTTAACTAAAATCAAAACTAGTTTATCTAGTCAGTTAGTCTAATTTATCTAGTAAAATTTCATCAGTTTAATCTAATTTATCTAGTCAAATTACTTTAATCTAATTTATCTACTTTAATCTAGTCAGAGAGACAAACTAAAAATTAACTAGTCAGTACCTAAACAGTACAAACGCAGAATAAAACATTTCAACCTCGGGTATCCTATGCATGAAAAGAATTTAAAAATATTAAAATGCGAGCGAGAAATCTGTAAATATCTCCCATATGATTAACATTAACTTGACCGTTTCTTCACGTGACTAGCGTAGACTCTTAAGTAGTTGCCTTTTATGAAAGATAGTTACCATAAAAATAATAATAAATAAAAATACAGTTGAACACTTTTTTTACATGTAAAAAATAAAACAAAACAAAACATGTTCAATAAGAATACAAATAAACAATATTCAAATCTGACATTAACACTATAACATTGAGATTTTGAAATGGTTGGTTATTCAATGCATTTTAGTTATTTAGCTTCAATTCATTACAAAAATACGCACCAATCAATATTAGTAAAAATTTTTGCGGCAGGCCTCGAAATGGAAAAATCCACGAACAGGGACGCTATTTCAAAATTATCGTTGACTAAAAACTTTTATTTAAAACTTTAGGCAAATTTATGTCTAATCATGCAAAAACAAGTTAAAAACTGCATTCAAAATTCTAAAAAAGTTATAGACAGCACAATGAAAGTCATATGTATAAAATTGTACTAATATGTTTTAATAATTTCACGGATCACTAACCGGAACAATATTTGTCATAATTTCACGAACCGGAATATCGTTTCGATTTGCTCCGGTACATGCCTGATTTGCGGACGTGAAAAATTAAAAATTTAAAAATAGTCATATTTAAAATTTTTACAAAAATTTGGAAATAAAAAGATTTATACACATCCGATTAAGAAGCAGTTACGTCAAAAAGAGAAATTATTAACGAATTAAATAAAACGGACGTCGGTAGGAAATACTTTTATTTCAATAAAAATTAGGAAAAAGAAGTACATTAGAAATCCAGGTTGATAAGCATAGAGCCAACTAAGAAACAGTTTAAAATTATACTTAACCCTTAACCGGAAACGTACATCTGTGAGATGTTTGCGTCTACATATCTGCCCTTAATATTTTCTCTCTCCGATATTCAAAACTTATTTTTATGTTGTTATATTAAAAAATTGGTCCTGTTAATGCATTACTATTAAAGATTAAATTTTTAAGTTCACTATTTGGTAAATTATTAAGTGTTCTGTTTGTGCACGGGATTTTCACGTTTCCGGTTAAGGGTTAATATTTAAATAGAGAAAAAAAGATTAATGGTAATGGAAAAATAATTTAAAGTTTAAAATCATACACTCGAAAGCAGTGTTGAATTCAGGGGGGGGGGGGGGGGGGACCGTCAGGAAACATTCCCAGATAGCATGCACGTTTGCAGTAAGTTTGACTTTTTCTCGATATTTCCTTGTCTTGACAAATTTGACACAACAATTTTCACTCAAAAGTACTGCAAGGCAGGTGAAACAAAATCGATTTCCCCCTTGCAATGTCATTTTGCTGTAAAACTGCTGCAACACTGTCATATTTCAACGACGTCAGCGAAAATTCCCTTTGTTGACAGCAGAATAGATAACAGCGTATGACCGCAAATTCAGAGCTCAGAGTCAAAAGAAAAAGACGCATCGTTATTGAATCTCGTGATCAGCGGATCGTTGATTAGCGTTCAAGTAAAGGAACCCAGAAATAAAGGTATTTCTTATTTTAATTATTGAAATGTGATTATTTTCTCTAAAGTAACATTTCTCTATAATCTACAACTTATGTCATACAAAAATTCTAATAAATTAAAAGTTATGTTAATTTTCTAAGTAATGCCTACGTTTTTCAATAGTTATGTTTTGGGCCATGTTAAACCAATGTTGAAAATCTTAATTTTTAAATGAATTTTTCTGAACTTTACACGGGGTTTAAGATTTCGTTTGCTTTTTTTAATGTTGTTGTTGCCTTTCACGCTGCTGGAGCAGTGTTTAATTCAGACACTTATCTCCGGGAGAGATTTCTGTTGCTCCGGGATGAGGTTGGGAGGGGGGGGGGGGCATTTTAGAGATCCGAGGTGGAAATTGCACTTTTGTCCATTAAAAAGCATAAAAATTCAAACCTTCCGGGACGACTTTTCAATGTTCCGGGGGGAATGTCCCCTCCCGGTCACCCCCTGCATTCAACACTGCGTTCGAGTGTATGATTTTAAACTTTAAATTATTTTTTCCTTACCATTAACCCTTTTTTCTCTATTTAAATATTAAGTATAATTTTAAACTGTTTCTTAGTTGGCTCTATGCTTATCAACCTGGATTTTTAATGTACCTCTTTTTTCTAATTTTTATTGAAATTATTAAAAGTATTTCGTACGACGTTCGTTTTATTTAATTCTTTAATAATTTCTCTTTTCTTTTGACGTAACTGCTTCTTAATCGGATGTGTATAAATCTTTTTATTTCCAAATTTTTGTAAAAATTTTAAATATGAATATTTTTAAATTTTTAGTTTTTCACGTCTGCAAATCAAGCATGTACCGGAGCAAATCGAAACGATATTCCGGTTCGTGAAATTATGGCAGATATTGTTCTGGTTAGTGATCCGTGAAGTCATTAAAACATCTTATTACAATTTTATACATATGGCTTTTATTGTGCTGTCTGTAACTTTTTTTTTATTATTTAGAATTTTCAATGCAGTTTTTAAATTGTTTTTGTATGATTAGACATAAATTTGCCTAAAGTTAAAAAAAAAAAAAAGTTTGTAGTCAACGATAATTTTGAAATAGCGTCCCTGTTCGTGGATTTTTCCATTTCGAGGCCTGCCACAAAAAATTTTACTATTATTGATTGGTGCGTATTTTTGTAATGAATTGAAGCTAAATAACCACTTCAAAATCTCAATGTTATAGTGTTAATGTCAGATTTGAATATTGTTTATTTGTATTCTTATTGAACATGTTTTGTTTTGTTTTATTTTTTACATGTAAAAAAAAGTGTCCAACTGTATTTTTATTTATTATTATTTTTATGGTAACAATCAGTGTTGAATTCAGGGGGTGGCCCGGGGGGACATTCCCCCCCACCCCGGAGCCACATAAATCCCTCCCGGAGAAAAGTGCCTGAATTCAACACTGGTAACAATCTTTCATAAAAGGTAACTTCTTAAGAGCCTACACTAGTCACGCGAAGAAACGGTCAAGTTAATGCTAATCATATGGGAGATATTTACAGATTTCTCGCGCGCTCGCATTTTAATATTTTTAAATCCTTTTCATGCATAGGATACCTGAGGTTGAAAAGTTTTATTCTGCGTTTGTACTGTTTAGGTACTGACTAGTTAATGTTTAGTTTGTCTCTCTGACTAGATTAAAGTTGATAAATTAGATTAAACTAATTTGACTATATAAATTAGATTAAACTGATGAAATTTTACTAGATAAATTAGACTAACTGACTAGATAAACTAGTTTTGATCTTAGTTAATTTTTTTGGCTTCCGCACTTAAAATGTAAAAACTGAAGAATTGTAAACATCACTTGTGTGTCTCTGTCCGTCTGTCATAGTCAATTTTTCGAAACTATGGAACATGGAAATTTCAAACTTGCCAGAGTTATAAGGTTATTGACCAACATACTTATTGATTATTAGCGATTCGCAAGTATTTTTAGAAAAAAAAATAGGGAAATAAGCTACTTATTTTTCTTTTCTTTTTTTCTTTTGTGTGTGTAGTGTGTAGGGTATCGTTCGAAAGGTCTTGTAATACGGAAACCAAATGCGTATTTGTTGTAATTTTAGATATTACATTTTCAGAGATATAGTCGAAAATGTACTGGAAAAATGTGTCCCCCCTCCTCCTTCCCCGCTATTACCAAATCTACTGTAAATAAAATTATGAAAAAAAAAATAGTACTAGAAGTTTATTTAAGCCATACAGGAAAACTACAGCGATTATCCTAGTCACATACGTTTGAGAAAATCGTATTTTTTCGTTACGCACTGACTTTACTTGGCGGGTGCTCAGTGGAGGAGTTGACGGATGCTCGATGTACCTATCAACGCGGAATCATAATCGTTTTCGCAAATATTTAATAAAGGCGCTGGTAATGCTTTGATGACTGCTTAAAGAATTTAAAACTTTATACTAAAGAATGTTCTGATTTCTACTGGTTTATCTTGTTTGCTCTTGGGAAAAAAATAAATATTTTAAGAAGTAAAATTATTTTAAATGGTTAAATCTTTAAAAGTTTAATTAAAATTTACGTTTAATTTCGATACGTTCATTCCTTACGGGATAACGCATGGGATAAAAATTTCACATTAAATGTCAAACCAACTGAATGAATTATCTCAATATCTTCTTCTCGGGTCTAAACAATATAGAAAATAAATTGTTTATGTTAATTATGTCTTTGCTTAGTAATATTTATTCTTATGTATTGTTCAATTTGCCAGAAGCATAACCCACATTACTGTCGAGTCTGGTTTGCCTGAAAGTTCAGTCTGAAAGATAAGGCTTATTGCTCGGCAAAATTGATTTAATTGTTTCTATTAAGTTTTATTACCTCCCGGCAATTCCACCCTTAGCATCAAGGTAGTTTTGTTAACTGGGAAGTTGTAATTTGTGATCGTCTTAAAAACTAACTGTAGACAGAATTCTTGAAAACTGTAAAAAATAAACCTGCGATTTTTTAAAAATTTATTCTTTTTTTTTTCTTTTTCAGGATGCAGAGACATTAAAAAACATGGATTTTAAATTGCATGATGCAACAGACTCAGGTGGGGGAGGAGAACAGGAAAGTGTTAATTATATTTAAATATTTACTTTTTTAATTATTTTTTGTGTGTTTTGTTTAGGGAACAATGTCTTAACTCAAAATATGTAGAAAATAATACTTTGTAATACTATTATTTATAAACTGTTATTTGTATTTGTGTAAAAATAAACTTTGTAACTATTTTATAACTAGTATTGTTTTATTACAACTTTGTCTTTTTTAAATTCTAGAAGCTTTTAAAATAATTTATATATATATAGAGAGAGAGAAATTCATTTAGATTTAAGTATACGAGAATTTCAAGTTTAAAGTTAATTTTTCTTTCCTGATAAGCTTTGCTTCCATTGCTTTAGCCATATGTTACATTTTGGCTGCAAAACATATAAATTATATTATCTTTGATAAAATTAGCTAAAAGGTTCATCAGTAGACAGGTAAGCATGCTTATTTTCAGAAAAACCTTTAAACTGTGTTTTTCTGTTGTATCATTAAAAAAAATCTTAGGATAAAAAAAGAAATCTTTTGAATGCAGTGTTAATATCCAGAATGTGTGGTACTTCTAATAAACATTCATTTATGTTACAGTAAAAAACGAAATGTTTTACTAAATCAGTAAATAAGTTTCATTTGTTGAAATACAGGCTATTAAGTTTGCAAATTCAATTATCCTATTTTTAGTTTAATTTTCTAATAACTTTAGTATGTTCTTTTGCCTTTTTAAATTTATTACAGTTTTCTTACTTGCCTTTAAAATCATTTAATGTTAATGTATGCAAATTATTAGAGAAATAGTTGTGTGGTGTATCCAATAACAGTTTGTATGTTGATAGCTATTTATGAAATTTATTTCAGAAAGGAATGAGTTCCATGAATTTTTCTTAATGACAAGCAATAAATAATATGTATATAAGTTTGTTTAGAAAATCAAACCTGCTAGCATTTTTTTTTTCATATTTTTTGAGGGCGTAAATAAGAAACAATGCTTTGATTCTGGGATAAAATGCTTCTGTTTCTGTTATTTTTTTATTTTGTGTTTTAATTGAGGTAAGTCGAAAACAATGTATTTTAAGTGTATGATACATTTTTTTAAAGGAATGTATTTGAAATGAAAGCTGTGTGTTTTAAATGAAATGAATGCAATATAAATGATGGTAAGGGAAACAATATTTGAGGATTTATCACTTTTCCCGGCTAACTCATAAATAGCCGATCTTTCCTTAACACTTTGAGGGGCAAGCAATTGTGTTTTTGAAATGTCGAATTCACACCGGAATCCGCAAAAAGATTTATTGCAAAATAAGGAAAAGCAAGTTTACAACTTTTTCCCACCAAAGTTAGAAAAGTAAAATTTAATAAAAAATTTTCTGGTGCAAATCCTCATTAATCGTAGGTGAGATAAAATATATCCCACCGCCCCTCAAGGGGTTAATATAAGTTAAATGCAAATAAATCCATCACCTGTAAAAATATTTAATTAATCAAATTTTAAAACGAATGATCAACTCATTTTCTACTTATTTGTTATCCATCTCGAGAAGATAGATCATGCAAAATGATTATTGTTAATTGCCAAACACACTTACCATTCTTATTAACCAAATGTATTCAAAACAGTAATTTGATATGCATTTGTTAAGTACATGAAATCAGATTGATGAATTTCAGCTAAGATGTTCGATTACCTAATCTTCCCTAATCGAGTCTACTGCCAAGATTCAAGTGTAACAAAAAGAATATCAGCAACAATATAGCTTAATGTAAATGTAGCTATCATTAAAGGATTTTCACAAAAAACATTCCATTGCACCAAATCTTATTAGCTAAAACACGCCAATTGGTCATTGACCCGATTACGGATGATAATAGGTTTAAAAATCTGCGTTATCGAACATATTGCAATTGATAAACACATGGACATGAAGCCTAAATGCCTAAGCGATTTAAGCTGTATTTGTAAAGAAAGATGAAATACGTAACAACAAAAAATACATGAAATGTTGCCCTGATCGCAAAGAGTTCTTGGTACTTTTATGTCAACCACGTGCAAATCTCGCAAATAGCATTTTTATTTTTCACGTGATAACTTAAAACAATGCTTTAATGTTAAAATTAAATGTCTTGGTTTATGTTATTTATCAGTTTTTTTTTTTTTTTATTATTATTATTATTATTATTATTATTATTATTATTAATTCTTTTGAAATAAGTGAAAGTCTTGGATTTAAAATTTTTCTGTTTTAAATTAGTTATGCATTTTAAAGAAAATGGATGAAAGGATTATATTTTAAATGAAATTAATGAAATAAGAAAAAATGCAATGAGATTTTGGATATTTGGCCATTATCACCTACACCTTGGTGACATAAAAGTACAGAGTTCTTGATTTCTCTATCAGAATCGTCTGATTTGGCGAAAACTTGAGCAAGTAAATTGAATTATGAATAATAAAAAAAGCATGATACAATGATTACCATATATTTTAAGGAAAACCAAACATGTCGCCAGGTACAGCTAGTTGTATAAGAAATTAGAATTGCTTTCGAATCTACTTTAAACTATAAGTCCTTGTCTACTCAGTCTATATATGGCATAAAAATGTTGAGCATCTGACAAACCTCCGATTATGCGGAATCTTGCACAAAACATGCACAACCCAGAAAAGTACGACTATTAGTGTACATGTAAAATATATATACCAAAAAGTGAGTAATATACGACAACTGATGGCCATTCACCAAAATTTGGGAAGAACTTCGTTTTTACACAAAAAATGAAGATACTTGAGTCCCCCCCAAAATAAAGTTACTTAACCATGTTTTGGGGAGCATTTTTAACTCAGGGAAGGGGAAGGGCAAAGCTAAAAAAATTTCAAGTAGGTCAACAGAGGGTTACCGTTTATTATGTATTTTTTTTTTTTTTTTTTTTTTAATCGAATGATACCATCCGCAAGTCGATACGATCATTCGCTACATAGTTACGGCAGGTTTCATGAATCCGAAGTCGAAAATTATACTTTACTGCAGGTAAAATAGGTTTTTACAGCAGCAACTGATGCCATTCACAAAAATTTGGTAAGAACTTCATTTTGACACTAGAAATGAAGATCCAATAAGTTCCCAAAAAGTGAAGTAGTTTTATCGTGTTTTTTTTTTTTTTGGGGGGGGGGGAGGCTTTAACTTTGTAAGGTAGAACTGAAATTATTTTAAATAGGTCAAATGGGGTATCGTTTGTTATGATGTTTATAATTCTGAATCAAATGACACCGTACGCAAGCCGATACGACCATTCATTACAAAGTTAAGGCAGGGTATAAGTGGATTTTGGCAACTTTAATGGCTTTGGAGTAAACTCAAATTATTCCGATTTTGATTATTGCTATTTTGAAGACATTTAAGGATTTTGATATTATAATGATTAAACTTAATGATTTAATATGATATAAAGAACATGTTTTGAACGTAAAATAAATGCGACAAAACTATGCTAAAAAATAAAGTATAATTTTCCACTTTGTATTCATAAAACCTGCTGTAACTGTCTCACAAATGATCGTATCGACTTGCGGATGATTTTATACGAATCAGAATTTAAAGATACATATGAAACTATATCCCACTTGACCTATTTAAAAAATGTTGAATTCTGTCCTCCCCCCCCCCCCTCTCGAGTTAAAATGTCCATTTTTGCCCCCAAAATACGATAAACAACATTAATTTTTGGGGACTCAACGTATCTTAATTTCTAGTTCCAAAACGATGTTTTTCTCAAATTTTCGTGAATAGAAATCAGTTATTACTGTAAAAACCTATTTTACCTGCACAAGTATAATTTTCGACTTCGTATTCATAAAACCTGCTTAACTTTGTAAGAAATGATCGTATCGACTTGCGGATTATTTGATTCGTAATTATAAAATACATAATAAACAATATCCTACTTCACCTACATAAAACGTTTTGAGTCCCACCCCCTCCCTGAGCTAAAAATGCCCCCGTCTTTTGTCCCAAAACATGGTACAACAACTTTATTTTTTAGGACTCATCGGATCTTCATTTCGAATATCAAATCGAAGTTCTTCCCAAGTTTTGGTGAATGGCCATCACTTGTCTCAAAAAATATTATTTTACCTGTACTACACGTAAAATTCAGAGAATTAACAACATTGCTATGAAATTACAGCATACTTGCAGCTAGCTTGACATGACAAGAATCTAAGTTTGCAATGCATTTGCAGATAGTGTGTCATGGCTAGATTGCAAGTTTACAATGCATTTGCAGATCGTGTGCCATGGCAATATTACTAGTTTGATATGAGTCTGCAGTCAGTTTGAAGAACAAGACTGCAACTTGCACGACAAGTTAGCTGCAAGTTCAAAGTATGGTGACTTCGGAGTTTGCATAATCTTGTTGCAGTCTTGTTATGAACTTTCAGGCTTGTCATGCTGAGCTTGCTGCAACTTTGCAAGTTTGCAAAGTAAGATTGCTGAAAATTTTCTGCAAATTAAAATTGCTATCTGGGTTCCCCCGGAACATTGAAATGTCGTCCCGGAAGGTTTGAATTTTTATGCTTTTTAATGGACAAAAGTGCAATTTCCACCTCGGATTTCTAAAATGCGCCCCCCCCCCCACTTCATCCTGGAGCAATAGAAATCTCTCCCGGAGATAAGCGTCTGAATTCAACACTGCTCCAGCAGCGTGAAAGGCAGCAACAACAATAAAAAAAAAAGCAAACAAAATCTTAAACTCCCTGTAAAGTTCAGAAAAGTTCATTTAAAAATTAAGATTTTCAACATTGGTTTAACATGGCCCAAAACATAACTATTGAAAAACGTAGGCATTACTTAGAAAATTAACATAACTTTTAATTTTAGAGAAAATAACCACATTTGAATAATTAAAATAATAAATACCTTTATTTCTGGGTTCCTTTACTTGAACGCTAATCAACGATCCGCTAATCACGAGATTCAATAACGATGTGTCTTTTTCTTTTGACTCTGAGCCCTGAATTTCCGGTCATACGCTGTTATCTATTCTGGTCTCAACAAAGGGAATTTTCGCTGACGTCGTTAAAATATGACAGTGTTGCAGCAGTTTTGCAGCAAAATGGCATTGCAAGGGAGAGATCGATTATGTTTCACCTGCCTTGCAGTATTTTTGAGCGAAAATTGTTGTGTCAAATTTGTCAAGACAAGAAAATATCGAGAAGATGTCAAACTTACTGCAAACGTGCATGCTATCTGGGTACGCTCACCAACCTCCAAATGATCTGACGAGAACAGAAACGGGATTAAATAAGAATTAAAAATACAATATATTTTTTAAGTGATAAAGATAAAAGAAAATATTCACTATAATAAAGTAATGGAATATGGATATTGCAAGCACAATATACGGATTTTATAAAAATACAATACAAACACAACAGAATGTAGAATGAAATGTGCAATGTGTAATTACATCAGATTTTGGGTAACTCAAGAGCATTTGGGGGGCCCTGGCCTGGCCCTATGCACCGAATGCCCTGCCGTAAATCAGGCGCTGGTCATGTGCTGCTGGTCAATCTACTGGTCATGTGCAATGTAAGGCGCGCCACACACCAGGGAGACATGCGGCAGAAAAGCGTGAGGCATGCGACAATTTCACCCTCTTAACAAAGAAAAAACCGGTTTGAACAGCAGAATTTGCCTCATGTCTCACGATTATTGTCGCATGTCTCTCTGGTGTGTGGCGCGCCTAACTGTATGTTTAAAATTAATCACACTCCATATGCCTCAGTCTCCTTCGCGCCCAGGCGAAGTGGTCGTGGCTGCTGAACAAGCTGCTAGTAAACTAACCAATCAACCAATTTAAATATAAACAAAACATTTGCCGCCTTTCTTTAAAAATTTCGATTGTTAATGAGAAAATTAATGAAAATAAGTAATGATTTTTTTAATGAAAACATTTGATGGATACCGCATCCTGCTGCGAAAGACAAAGAAGCAGATTTATGTTTTAAGTTTTCCCAAAAGTGAATTTTTAAATGGTTGTCTTTATTACGTTACATAGGAGAGTAATGTAACTATCATATGACATCTTTGCTGTTTTAATTCGTTATTTTTGATAATAACTATCATAAATATAATTTTGGAGGAGTTGTGTAGTAATATAATTTGTTTTTAATTGTTGTGTACATCAATCGAACCGTCTAATGAAATTTTAGGAATGTCTCACTTTCCATTTTCTTGTATGAAAAAAGATATATATTATTGTATGTAATGAAACTCGTGCAAAACATATCTGGAATCTTGAAATCTGAGCCTTTGAAATCAAAATTAAAAAATGAATAAATTTGAGAGTACTATGACAATCTGGTTTTATAATTGTGATAATGAACTCTAAAACTATTATAGATTTTTTTAAAGTTCAAAGTGCAAATGTCTCCTGTCCTGCATGTGGATTATCCGTACCGAAATGTAAATTAAATTTTCACTTAGATTCAGATTGTCCCAGTTCTTCCTCTTCACATAAGGAAGAAGATGGCATAGGCTCAGAAATATTCCCAAGTTCTTCAAAAACATCTAAGCCTGTTGATATCAAGTTAAAATCTAAAAGAAGTTCTAAATCCCCCAGGTCTTCCAAAAAATCGCCTAAAATGAATAAACTGGGTAGACTTAGTTTAAAGCAACAAAGAATAAAAAATTCGAATAAAATAACATCGGTAATAGATAGTCTGAAATGTCTTAAAGAAACTGAAATAATAACTTTAGATGAGGATTCATCTTCATCTGTAGATAATATTACTGAAAAGCTACAAGTTAGAAATATTAATGTGTCTTTAAGTCTTGAGCAAACGAATGTTAAAACTACCTCAGCAGTTACAGTTCATAAAGAATCAGCTTCGTGTACTGAAGCTAGTGCAAAACTCTCTAATGTTTCTAAAATAAATAATTCACACCTGTCTGCCTATCAGAAAGAAGTAGAAGAAAAAGAGTTTTCAAATGGAAGCAAAAATTCTACTGAAATAGCTCATGATATTGCTGAAACAAATAATTTACACCAGTTGATGTATCGGAAAGAAGTTGAAGAAAAAGTGTCTTCAAAAGGAAGCAAAAATCCTAGTGGAATAGCTCATGATATTACTGAAACAAATAATTTATACCAGCCTGTGTGTCAGAAAGAAGTAGAAGAAAAAGCATCTTTAAATGGAAGCAATACTTCTGTTGAAATAACTCATGATGTTACAGAATCAATTGTAAATGATATTTCTAATAAAAGTGGTATAGAGAATGAGTCTAAATCCAAACCTGTATGTGATGTTTCTATTGCCACCTCACACAATAATGCTGACGAACTGCAATCATTAGGTGAAACAGATATAGCTATTGATGTTAAAAATGTTTTAAAAGATGCTGAAGATTGCCTGGAGGCTGATGATAGTGTGTTTACTCAAAACTCTGAAACTAGTGAACAAACTGAAAAGTATTCTCCCTATTATATTGCCAATTTTAAACATATTTTGAATACTGTTTTAAATGACGATTATAATAAGGTGCTTTTTAATGAAGAAGATATGGATTATGTTAAGGCATTTGAAACTTCATCAGGTAAGTTTAAAATGATAACTGGAACTATTTCATTTAGGGGAGAGGGGGTGGGGGGCACATGTGAACAATTTTTACTTTTTTGACTATTTCTCAAAATTGTTATGAGCTATTGAAACAAAAATTGATTTATATGAATATTTACACTTTGTTTGTTCTTTTGGTGAAACTTTTGGATGCATTTATCAAGAATTTCTTGCTTATATCATCATTCTAAAATTTGTCTAAATTTGTTCACATGTGCCCCGGTGGAGAGGTAGTAGTGAACATAGCTGGGACACATGTGAACACATGCATAAATAAGGCAAAAATAATTTTTTGTGAATAAAAACTGTGATAAAAACTAATTAGATGCCCTTTTTCTAGTTGTGTGAACAAATCAATAAATGTTTCAACATAGATATACAAGAAATTATTCGTAAAATTGTACACTAATATGCCTACTCCTTTTGACTCACTTTTAATTGTTATCTAACTTCCAGTAAATTAAAACTGTGAAGCAATCCTAAAAACATTGAATATATAGCTCAATGTTTGACAAGGGTAATTAAATTTTAAACTAAAAAAAAAATGCATTCACAGACTTAAAAAATACACTTGTGAACTCTTCATATCTGCCCCCATATGTTCTGCTCACAAGTGCCCCATCTACCAACTTCAGCCTAACTTATAAAAAAAAGATTTTTTTAATTGAAATAAGGAAAAAAAACTTTTTGTAGACTTACCTAATTAATGCCACTATAGAATGCAATGCTGATATTCTTCTTTAATAAAGTCTGGAATGAATTTTTACTTCAATAACTTAGAAGACATTTTTACTTCACACCTTCTAAAACAAACAAATTACAACTACCAGAAATCAAAATGGCCTATTCTGAAAATTCAGCCAAAAGATGGTACCAATACTACCATCAATTGGTAATTTTTTTTATTTCAAATTAACTGAGTGAAATATGTACTGTTCACATGTGCCCCCCTCTCCCCTATACCAGTGATGGTTCATCCTTAATTGCTTGCTACGCTGCATTCTAGTAAAATTCTCTCTAGGCCGTTTTTTAAGGGTGCACCACCTTGTCCTTTTTAAAAATTCATTTGGAGTTGTGCCTTGTGCCCAGAGATTTCATGTAAAAAATTTTCCCATACTACATTATTTTTAAGTCTGTGTTAGAGGTGAGACAGGCTCAGTTCGGCCCTTGCTTGGGTTCGATTTTTATACCAGTCTTAGGGGTCATTCTTTTGAACTTGGCATTTTGATTTATTCTCGTACAGAAAAAATACAAATAACTTTTTTTTTTCTTAAAAATCAACCATTCAATTTTAAGTCATTTTATTTTAATGCTGTTTTGATCAGAATAAAGGGGAAACAGAAAGTGTATTTTTCGTCTTTTCTTGAGTTATAATTGTGATTGCAGATTCGTATTGGGTCTTGATGGCGACGATCTGATTATGTGGTGAGGCGCCAATCCGAATATGACGCCATATATTTTTTAATAGCAACGTTTATTTATTATTATTATTTTACAGATCTAATGCGAATTTTTTTTTCTTTTATTGTGTGAACCATGATGACCTGGAATTTAAATAAAATAACTTTAGTACTATCACTTTACATTACAATATTTAATAAATAAAGTCGTCACATTAGAGTAATTGATCCGGACTTTTTAAAAAAGATATATGTGTCATGTTAAAATATGCCACTAATCTTCTTTTTACAAAGTCTGGTTCAATTTTAATTACAAATAATTGAAACTGAAAAGTAAATTTTCATAAATCAAACCATCCCTTTCCATTATAAGCAATATTTTGTAATTAAATAGCCTAAAATAGCAATGATTTATAATTAAGCCATGTTTTTACAACCTTAACCCTCTGACTGCATATTTTTTTTTTCAAAATCCTTTTGATGAATATTTCCTCTATTATTACATATTCAGACCTGCCAACTGCTACGAAAAAATCGTAGTTGCTATGATTTGGACCTATAAACTACGATGCTATGAAAATCGATCTTAAACTACGATTTTTTGCAAAAAACACAAACGCATTTTTTGTTTCTAGTTGCGATTTTTATCCTGCACAGCATATTTTTCAGGGGGGATTCTGTTCCAAAATTTCAAAGTATTCATTTCCGAAAGTTTTAAAAAATTGGTCATTAGTCCGAAAATTCGGACATAAACGCTCATGGGGAAAAAAAATCTGGGCTGCAAAACAAACTTCTTAACATAAAACCCTCTTTATGAATATTTACCATGAGTGAATTCTGTAAATATTTATACAGAAATTGACTTCCTTAGAAACAGCGGTGCCATTTTAAGAATTTCTGTAAGGGGGGGGGGGGGGGGTAAAGATGAAAATAAGGATTTTTTCTTAGTGGCCACTGGCCGGTAGGTTGATTTTTTTTAGTAGCCAGTTACTGGCTACTAGGAATAATTTCTTTAGTAGCCAGTAAGTACATTTATGTCACTGAATATTTAACTTAAAAATATATGAGTTTAGAGTAAAAAAAGTAATTTATGTACTAAATAAAAATATTTTAATTCATATTGTTTTAATGAACAGAGGTGATTCTGAGTAACAAAAAAAAAAAAAAAAATCTGAAATTCACAGCAAATTTTTTGAAAGGTTTACAACAGAGATGGGGGAAAGGGGGGGGAGAGAGAAATCCACTCCCGGCACGAACTATGTTTTTTTTTTTTTTTTTTTCATGCCACTTTGACGCAATTTGTGGTTTTTTCGCGATCTTTTGACGAAATTTGCTTTTTTTGCAATCTTTTGACGAAATTTGTCATTTTTTAGCAATCTTTTGATGAAATTTGCCATTTTTTTCGTGATCTTACGACGACATTTGCCGCTTTTTTGCGATCTTATGACGAAATTTCCCGCTTTTTTGCGATCTTATGGCGAAATTTCCTGCTTTTTTGCGATCTTATGACGAAATTTGCCACTTTTTCGCGATCTTATGACGAAATTTCTCGTTTTTTCGCGATCTTATGACGGAATTCGCCATTGTTTCGTGATCCTCTGACGAAATTTGCGTTTTCCCGCGATCCTTTTGACAAAATTGCCGATTTTTCGTCGAAAATTGATGAAATTGATTTTTTTCAGCGACCATTTGTCGAAATTCGCGATATATTTTACGTCTGAATTTTCGGATTTATGACCGATTTTTTTAGAATTTTCGGAAATGGCTGCCACAATTTTTTTTTAATTTTCGGAAAATCCGGAACAGAATCATTCCTGAATAAACTTGAGACACTAATTTCCAATCGATTTTAAAAAGCCTCACTATGCTTAGGTACTTAAACAAAAGAGAAAAAAAATATGAAATTTACAACAAATTTTCTAAAATGTAAAGGTGGAGGGGGGGGGGGTCCCTTCTGGTACTAATTATGCGTTTTTTTCATGATACTTTAATGTAATTCGCGTTTTACAGTGATCTATTGGCGATGTTTGCGTTTCTTCCGCGATCCTTTGACGAAATGTGCGTTTTTTTCGCGATTCTTTGACGAAATTCTCGTTTTTACGCGATTCTTTGACAAAATTTGCCTTTTTTCCTGCGATCCATTGACGAAATTCGTGTTTTTCACGCGATCCATTGATGATATTTGCGCTTTTTACGCGATTCATCGCATTTTTTCTGCGATCGTTTGACAAAATTTGGGTTTCTTAGCAATCCTTTGACGAAATTCGGGTTTTTCCGCGATCCTTTGATGAAATGTGCAGTTTTTTTCGCGATCTTTTGACAAAGTCTCATTTTTTTCCGTGATTCTTTGGCAAAATTCGCGCTTTTTTCGCGATTTTTTGACAAAATTTGCGTTTTTTCGCGATTTATTGACGAAATTTGTTTCTTAGCGATCCTTTGACGAAGTTCAGGTTTTTTCGCGATCCTTTGACAAAATGTGCGGTTTCTTTCGCGATAGTTTGACAAAATTCTTGTTCTTTTCGCGATTTTTTGATGAAATACGCGTTTTTTTTTCGCAATCTGTTGACGATGTTTGGTTTTTTTCGCGATCCTACAAAATTTACATTTTTTTCGCAATCTTTTGACGAAATGTGCGTTTTTTCGTGATCTTTCTACGAAATTCGCGGAGTTTTTTTCCGCGATTCTGTGACGAAAACCCTTTTGGAAAATCCTGCATTTGGCCGGTACTTTCCATATTTTTAGTCGCCAGTTTTTCATGTTTAGTCGCCAAGTTGCGACTGGCGAGTGCTTATTTTCATCTTCAGGGGGGGGGGGGGGGGGGTGCGAGGTGGTTCTTTGAGAGGCAAGGTTTGAAATAGTGTGCAAAATCGCACGATTTGCTCATGGGAAAAGAAAGTCTTGCATAATGAAAAATGCTGTGCAGTATTTCCCTCTGCAAATAGACCATAGACCTATCTTCCATAGACCTATGATTCTTTTGCGAGTATATTTTGAAATTTCGTGGAAGTCCGCGAATTTTTTTTTTTTTTTCTTTTATGAAATTTCCCCAAATTAATTCGTGAATCGATCGCAGAAAAAATGAGAATTTCTTCAAATGATTGTGTAAAAATATCAGGTATTTCGTCAAAGATCTCGGAAACAAATACAGTGCAAAGTCTAGTCCGGAATCCTCGGGACTTTACGAAGTCCGAACTTTGGGTCATGAAAAATATTGTTTTTCTAATAATAAGAAACAGAAATTTCACTACTTAAAAAGGCAAAACATGACGTTCATATATTAAAAATTGCATAACAACTATTAATACTAAATTAAACAATCATTTTCATTAAATAAATCATAATAAAATAAAAAGTATAAGCAAAAACCTTTATTTAAAGCTGTTCTCAAATCCAAAAAGGCAACTTTATGACATAAGTTTTAATTTATTTTCGTTCGGAGATACATGAAACTAGTAGGTGGTGTTGTTCAGAAACTATGTAATCAAACAGTGTTTTCCTTTTTTTTTTTTTTTTTTTTCAAACGTAATAGATCTTTCAGAAAATAGTGTCAAAGTGAGCGTTTTGAACCGAATTCCTGCACAAAAGAAGAATAACCACTCAAGGAAGAGTGAAAAATGTTTTTATCATGTGATCAAAATCGCTTGTAACTCACTAGGTAATTTATTTATCAAAAATTGGAAAACACAGTTCGATTCCAAACCTTTTCCAAAGTCAGGACTTCCAATTTATATATTTCCGTTAAAAAATGAACTTGTAAATGTGTCAAACGTTTAACGCTTGTTGAGAAGAGCAGTTGAGAACAGCTTTAAGGGAACATACAATTTAAGAAGAAATTGTAAATTTCTTAACTATTGAACATTTTAGTTAATGTGAACTGCTTTATTAACTTAGGTATATCATTAACCCCTTAACCTACAATGACGGGCATAGCCCGCGTACGATGATCGAGCCAAATGTAAATTCTTCCTACCACTAAAATTTCACAGTAAATATAGTTTAATTTAATCGTCGAAATTCCATGATTAAACAAGGCGAAAATCTCTATTAAATTTTAGTGGTAGCTATGGATTTGCCAAACCGTGGAGCTGTTAGACGTGAATCGTAGGTTAATGGGTTAAGAAATTTTTCTTTTATTCTGTACATAAGCATGAGTTAAGATTCAGTAATAAAGATTCATTGCTGTAGACCTTTTTTTGTTTCAACAATTTTGTTTTTTCACTTCTTTCTTAAATATTGCCGCTGGAAAGTCCGAACTTTGAACAACTCCAAACTTTAGGTGTCCGAACTTTAGACTTTGTACTGTAGTGATTTTCTTCATTGGTCGCTGAATAAAATCGCTAATTTCTTTAAGAGTTCAGAAAGAAATTGTGAATTTCGTCAAAAGAGTGCGAAAAAAATCACGAATTTCGATAAACTATCGAGGGAAAAATATTGCAAATTTCAACAAAAGGTCGCGGAAACGAGTAGTGAATTTTGTTAATTGGTCGTGAAAAGATGTCAAAAATTTTGCCGATCTATTGCGATAAAGTATCGCGAATTTCGACAAATGACCGTGTAAAAAAATCAATTCCTTCAATTGGTCGCAGAAAAAAATAAATTTCGTCAAAGGATCATGGTAAAAACGTGAATTTTGTCAAAATATCGCAGAAAGAAAATGCGAATTTCGTCAAAAGATCAGTAAGAAAATGCAAATTTCACCTAAAGATCGCGGAAAGAAAACACTAATTTCGTCAAAGGATCGTGGTAAAAAACGCAAAATTCGTCAAAGGATCGCGTTAAAAAATACGAATTTCGTCAAAACTTCGTCGTAAAAAGTACGGATTTCAACAAAGAATCGTGATAGAAAAATGTGAATTACGATTCTGGGAAAAAAATGTGAATATCCTGAAATGATCACGAGAAAAAAAATTGCTAATTTCGTCAAAATTTACTGCACTGGGCACTGATACTGAAACCAGGCTCCTTTTACAAATGTAAAAAACAAACAAACAAACAAACAAAAAAAAAAAACGCTTCGAAACGAGAAGGAACTCTAAAAATCATATAAAAATTTCCAGAGGAAAAAATTTACTGTATTGAGTTCAAAGACTGAAACCTTATTCTTTTTACGAATGCCAAAAGATGGCTGCGAAACACGAAAACCAACCAACCAACCTCCAGATTAATTTTAATTTTGTGTGCTACGATTTCTCATTTTCAAAAGTTGGCAGGTCTGCATATTTCAAATCATCATGCATTTCAAATATGTAGTATGTTTATCATTTGCATTCTTAACCTTCAACTATAGAATTTTTAAAACAAAACTGCTTATAAGTTATATAAATTTTTCTACAAATGTCTTGCCCGTATTTTTGTGTGCCCGAAATGCTTTTCTTTATTATTATTGTCGAGGGATGTTGAGTTGTAGAGGTATCACTGTGTTTAAAATAAATACAGTAAACTCTCGTTTTTACGAACCTCTTTTTCACGAACACTTGCGATTTTATGAACTATAGAGTGGTCCCGAATACGCTCCCATAGAAACAATGTAATTTTTCGCTCCCATTTACGAACTACAGATTATGAAAATCTCTTTTTTGCGAACTCAGTTTTCATACTTAAAAAAAAAAAAATTAAAGTATCAGAATACACTGCCAACGTCAGTTAAACTCTATACAGGTACAATGAGACATCAGGTGCATTCCAAGAATGTGTTGTTTTCCCCAATCTCTTTCGGAGGTAGGGAGAATAGCAACAATTTCAAGAAGTGGTTGTCAGGACTAAGGCACTTTTTTGATGGGAACAATTACTCACAGTTACTGTGAAAGGTAAAAGTAGTAAAGGTTTCCATAGATAAAATGGAAACATATATTTTCCAAAATGAGATTTAAAAAAAAAAAGATAAGTGATTATTTCAATTCCTAATTTTTTATCTATGTTTTAATCTATGTATTTTCATCTACTAAGTAATAATACAGTCTGTTTTTCATATGTAGGGGAGACTTGATCCCTTTTTCAGTTTTTAATTTTTATTTTGGAGAAAACAAAATTTTTAAAAATGTTTCCAGTTAGGCCTCCAGTTAAAGGCTCATGTGCCTTTCTTGTTGTAGTATTTTTTTATTTTAGAAAAACCATTTTCAAAATAAAAATAAATTGCTTTCCAAAAAATAAAAGGATCAAGTCTCCCCAGTTGCAGGGAGACTTGATCCCTTGCCAAGGGAGAGTTGATCCTTGAAACAGATGCATTGAAATGATTCAAATTAAGTAGTGTAGAAATTAAATTTATTGTTGACTAACATGTAAAAAGAAAGAAAAACACAAATAATGATCAAAAACTTTAAAGTTTGAAAAATCAACTGTAAATATTAAAATTATTGCAGCTAGAAGAATTTCACCAAGCATAGTTGGTTTGGGTAGTTTTTTGACAATGTCATCCTTGTCCACAACACTTTTGTTAACATTTTGTAAATAAATAAATTGGTCAAAATTAAGTCCTTGATTTGTTAGAAAATTAATTTCACATTCAGATGATAAAATCTTCTTTCAAACTTTTCCTACAAAATGACTAATTTTCTTCTTTCCCAGAAATTGCACAATGACAAAGTCATTTTCATCAATCGACAAATTTTTTGCATCTTAAATGATTTCATCAGAATATTCATCAACTGGATCTGGGTTGATTGAATCATAAACACTATAACTACTTTTATAACTTTCTGAAGATTCGAGTCTTTCATTTTTAGTGTTTTTACTTTTTCTTGAGATGAAATGAATTTTTCCTGATTTTTGTTTTTATTCAGTTGACGATTTTGTATTTCTTCTTCATTCTGTCTTTTAGTTGGTGTGCTTGTCAAAATTTTTGAACACCCTGTTTTCACTTCTTTAGATTTTCCCATTTTTGGCAAAGAAACTTGAGGGAAGACTTGTTTGTCTTCTGGTTTAACTGTAATTTTTTTACTGCTTGTTGGAGTTAATGGTTGATTTGAGACGAAAGATGATAAAAAATCATCTTCAGAAATTCCTATTTAAGGGATATATTCCAGTGATTTAAAAGCCATTTATTATGTTAATTGTCAACATGGCTTTAGGATAGGCAATTCCGACCAGTTCAGCAAATTGAAAAATTGTTGTCCTTTGAGCAGGATGATTAGTCATTCAGCCTTGAGCAGCCATATTAAAATATCTTTTAAGTGGTCCATATATAGTATGATCCAGAGGTTGGAGTTTGTGAGAAGTGTGCGGTGATATTTTTAACAAAATTATTCCATTTTCTTTGCATAATTCAAACTCTCAATGCTTATATGGTTATCATGATATTCATTATGATTAACACTTTATTACTGTTTTGATTATAATATCTTGCATTCTTTACGAAGTGCTGTAAAAATTTTGCAAAGTTAGACGTATGTCTCGCAAGTGCAATAATCCACTATGTGCTTGCTAACCATCATATGCAGCCACAATTAACTTTTTATCTTTGTCAACTATCCAAAATCAAGGCAACCACATTCTAACTAATACAGATAATATCTAAATGTCACAATGAGAAGTGGGGGGTTAATAAAACTTAACATTAATTTAGCTTAACTTTGGTGGGGACACTTGATCCCCAGGATCAAGTCTCCCCATACAACAGGGATCAAGTGTCCCTAATGTGCATGTTTGGGGGAAAAAGTGGCTAAATCAAAAATAAAGTACCGTATATACTCGCGTATAAGTCGACCCCCTAACTTTCGAATGCAAATTCTGCAAAAAATCAAAAACCCACGTATAAGTCGAGCCCCTAACTTTTTACTTCAATTTTGTGCAAAATCAAACCAAATATTTCACTTGCTTATGCGAAAAAGTAGTAAGTAAATAAAAATAAATCATTTAAAAATTTTTTAATGATAAATTATTATTATTTGTATATTTTCTGTAATACTTTATTATTCATACACATAAAAAGTCAGAATTTTGCAGTATTCGAAGTTTTATTTTTTAATTGACTCGCGTATAAGTCGACCCCCAAAATTTGCTTGCCAAAAATTGTCAGAAATTCCTCGACTTATACGCGAGTATATACGGTAACTGTACTAGATTTAAATAACAACATTTAACAGTAAGGAATGTTAGTATATTATATCAATAACATTAAATAATTTAGTTACATTTAGCAAAAAATATGAAACACAAACTACCTACTCAAAAAGAAGTTTGATTGTAAGAAAACAGAGATTCCTTTCTTACAACAAAAATAAAAATGACTGAATGAAATTATGTTGCTAGATCTATTGATAAGGAATCACTTTATTAATGTTTCCAGTTTCAGAGACTTATTAGCATTTTTTCTCTGGTTTTAGACCTAGGGATCAAATCTCCTCTGATATTTTCAAAACATGGTAACGTGTGTTTCTGTGTACTAAAATTATTTTTTGTGCATAAATTTGCATTTATTTCTTGTATATTTAAAAATACATGTGTAACATTATTAAATAATAAATAATCTTGAAATAATGTTTCATCTATGAAGAGGGGGCAGTTTGATAAAAATAGACATAAATAATGTACATATTAATATCATTTCTTGAGTTTTTCTATTTTACGAACTATTTGGGTGTTCCCTACGAGTTCGTAAAAGCGATCGTCGACTGTATGTATATAATCATGTTAAAGAATCAAAAGTATCTTACTTATTCATTTTGTTTGTCTTTTAGAGGCTGCCCAGAAGCTATATGTCCGTCTATTTCAAAGGAAATACAAGTGGTTAAGATTGAGCAAGATAAGTTATCCTAATATTACTCAGGATCCAGAGAAGCCTTTAAACGAGCTGGTCAGTGCAGGATTAATAGATTTAGGTACTAAATATTTGCATTTTTATTTTATTATGTTTTGTTAATGGTGTAACATCTCTACCAATGGTGTAACATCTCTACCATCATCCACCAATGGACCATAATTCAGGTTATTTCTTGTCTTAAATCTGTTGTTTAATGTTTTCAGCATTCTAAAGAACACTTTTAGTAAGATTCATGTACAATTATTTGTTCAATTTACAAAATAGAAAGCTTTAAATAAATATTATTTATTTTACGCCCACAGAATGGTGTAAAATAGTAAATTGACAATGTATTATAAAATACCATTATCAGTAGTAATTTGTTATTTTACTGTTGAAATTGTCCTTGAAATGTTGAGAGCAATGTTCGTTTGTGCGTTCTATATAAGTTTTTTGCAGATTAAAAAGATATATTTTTGGCAAACTAAGTAGGAAATAAAAAAAAGGTGTTTTAATAACTATTTTACTCCACCTGACTCTACTTGATATGATCAGTTTTTGAAAAGTTCGAAAATTAAAAGGATGAAATGAGCAAAAATCATTTTAAATTATGATTTGTTTGGAACTGCTAGGGCTAGAAACTTAAAATTTGACATGGCTGTTACTTTAGAGACGTAAATGTATCCACAGAACAGGTTTTTAAAATTTTTGAAATATATAAGTGTACAGAAGCAAAAAACGCTCTAAAATTGTGATTTATCTAATATAGTTAATATAGGAACTTGAAACTTGGCATGTTAGTTATTTTTAAGATATAAAGTGCTCACTAAGCATGGTTTCTAAAAAATTCAAAATTTCAAATAAATAATGAAATGAGTGAAGAAACTTTCAAAATACATTATAAATGACGATTCCTTTGGGAATTAATTTTAGATTTTCTCATTAATTTAGTTTCGTGTTCGCCTAATGCTAATAATAAATCATAAATCTTGGTGGAAAACACTTGAAAAACCGATTTTAGTGGTTGACTTGTAATTTTACCATTTTGTTTTCCTGCTCCCAGTCCTCCATGTTTTCATACCTTTGGGTGCAAGAAAACATAATGATATGCCTATGAATAAACCACTAAAATCGGGTTTTCAGGTGTTTTCCACCAAGATATGACTTTGCAGAGCAGTTGCGTTTAAATATGCAAATCGAGTTTTAACTAATTCTGGAATTTCAGTCGTGAACTCACTGAGGTTATTGTCTGTACTGCTGCTTCTTGGTCTAGTATAGACTATGTAGAATAAAATCGAATATTGGAAAAAACGTGCTTGCAGAAAAGGCAGTCAAAACTACAAGGACAAAGGTGATTATGATTTTACTAAATCATTAGAAAAGATGAACTGTTTTCTGCAATTTCTCAAATAGTAATGAAGATAATTATCATTTTGTCTTTGAATGTTAGATAATTAGACATTATTAAAATATTGTTAGCTAATTTCCTTAGTTAATGTTGTAAATTAAAATATTTTGTTTCTTTTTTGAAAGAAAGTCTAAACTTTTTTTCTTGTCGGACTAAATATGTGGATTTATTTCCCCCACCTGTGGAGTAAAACTGGATGATTTGAATTTTTCTAAAAAATCATTTATTAATAAAATGTAATAAACTAATGTTTTTGAAATTATATTATGGTAGATATTTTTCTAAACAGAGAAATGTCAATTAACTATTCTTCATTACAGAATTGAAATTGGCTTATTCACAAAATAAATAAAAATGGAATCTATATACATCATCTGGCACATACAGTGACAACAGCAGTCACAAGACTTAACATGACATATCACTTATGCATTATTGGCATTAAATCATATTATTTGGTGGCAGATTTTGCTTATCGTAAATGATCAGTGAGAATGTAAACAAGCATTCATTTTAGAAAATATCGTTTTATTCTTTTGAAAATTTTGTTACTATAGTTGAAATTATTAATAATTTTTATTTCCTGTTTAGGATTAGATAAGATTGATTTGGACACTGCTTTGAATCTTCTGTCATTCCCAGAAGCGAAGATGGTTGCTAAGCACTTTAAATTATCTGGGAAAAATAAGACCGATATTAATCAAATGCTTCTGAAGCATTGCAAGCAACATAGGTCTGTTTTCTTCTGTAATGGAAAAAATACCATATCCAATATGGTATTAAAAAAGTAAGTTTGTATATGCTTGAAATCATTTAATTAACGTAACTATATTATAATCTGACACTATTTATATAATAGGGACCGCATTAAGCAATTCAGGGTGTTAGCCAATACATTAGTCATATTTGAAATTTATTATCCAGTTTCAAAAAGTAATAGCCAACTTGAGTTATAGATAGGTCACCGAGTTGAGCTCTTACTAAATTCAGCTCCATTTTACACGGTAGGTTTGGTTGATTCCAAACTTTCCCCTTTTCATTTTATATTTAGAGATGCTTTATGAAATTCTAGACGTTTATTCATACTTCTAAAATAGCAGTCAGCGTCAAAAACGACATGATTGACTGTGCTGTAATTTTTTGATGCTCACCACTATTTTGCAGTAGACGGCCTGCTGTGAGATACGTCTTTGTGGCTCTCTATGTTTTAATCCTTAATTTTTAATTTTTGCACTGATGATGACAGCTGTATGCACCTTTTTGTATACATACATTTGTGCTATTTAACGTTGTTCATTCTTCCTTTATAATGTCATTATTTATCACTTTTTAATTAATTTTTGGTTACTATTTATTTGCTTTTAGAACAAAATTTAAATAACCTGCACAAGACATTTAATTTCTCAATTTTTAATATAAGTTGTTCAGGCCTATCCATATGCATACATAGTATGCCATTTATTTTGGAGAACCCAAAGAGTGTGAGTGCAACATGGGGAATTTAATTTGTTAAAACCATCTGTTAGTGTAATGGTTAGAAAATTGACACTACCATCAATTTTAAGATATTCCCTGAAAAAGCACACTAGTTTCCAATTTTTTTTATTCAATGGGTATTTTATAAAATGAATGGTATAGTGCAAAAAAGATATCTTTACTCTTGGTGATAAATTTAAAATTAGTTGTTCATTCCAGTGTCTGATAGTCCTGTGTTAAATTTATACTTGCTAATTTGATACTATTTTGGTGACTGAATATTTTCTTATTTTGTGTTTTAGCACTATAAGATAATTTCCCTGAATATCCTCATAAATATAAGTGTTTTGAAGTATTTAAGTGTACATTTAAATGTATCCAGTTTTTGTGTTCAAATCGAGATAATTTTTACTTTAAATGTTACAATTGAATATGGTGAAAACAATAATCTGGCATTCTTGATTGAGATTTTATAGATTTTATTAATGTAGAATGTAAAAAGGTAAGAGAGAAAGGTAAAAAGTGAATGATTTTCTTAAAATTCTACTTTTCTCTTAACAAATTTTAATAGTGTATGTTCAGCATATAATGTGCTCCAGCACATAATGCATACCTACAATATGTAACTTTTATCTATTTTTAGGTATATTTGCCGTGTTGCATGCACCTCTTTAAAGAAAAAAAAAAAAGAAGAATCATGAGATATGTAGCATGAAACTAGAAATAAGAGCATTTAAAAGTATAACTAGTAACATATGAAAATAGAACTAGTAACATAGAAAATAAGCAAATATGAGGTGAAGACATATATTATTATAATAAAACACACACATACTACAATATATATTAAAACACACATAAATAACACCTGCATTCAACAGTTAAAGGTATATATAAATATTTTACAGACATACATACAATAAACCCAACTGGAGTGAAAAATTAGCCAGAGCCAGGAATCGAACCCGGCACCACTGCATTCCAGGCAGTGGTCCCGGGTTCGATTCCTGGCTCTGGCTAATTTTTCACTCCAGTTGGGTTTATTGTATTTATTGTATGTATGTCTGTAAAATATTTATATATACCTTTAACATATATTATTGTTGAGCCTGTCTGCTCAAATCGTCACAAAGCGTTTGGAATCACACTCCCGTTCATTTAAATAATCCCGTCTTCTTACGTTTAATTTTTTTGCTTTCATTTTTATAACCAGTATATACTGCACACCTGTATAATTTGACCTATCTGTATTCTAAAGAACAAACGTATCTGTGTGTAGCACTGACATCATTTTGCGAATGGCAACAGCAGAGAATCAAATTGAACTTTTATTTACTTTTACTGTGATTTTTTAATTTTCTAAATATCGCTTACGTTTAATTTTTACACTCACTGTCAAATAGAGAAAAAAATGTACTTTCAAATGCAATTTGTTGGAAAACTATCGCAATTGACTCAATTTTTATTGTTTTAAAAATAATTTTTAAGTATGATTTTATTAAACGTATTTCTGTCACTTGCAGATGGGACCGGTACCAGTTCAGATTACAAAAAACTCGTATTACCCGAAATTCTGATAAAAATAGAAAAGAAAAAGATGCGTGCTTTAGAAAATATAAGTTATAAGTACTCAGTAGTATAGTAAACATCCTGTAATCCGGCACGACTTTTGGAAAAAAAAATAGTATTCCTGTTTAATCACTCCCAGTGTTTATAATAATTCAATGGAGCTTCAGAATGATGAATTATGTAACAACCCATTACAAACGGTTCAAAATCGCAAATCTATAAATAGCTCAATCACCATGTAGACGAGGGGTGAAGAAAAAACATTTCTGTAGATAATTTGTGAAATCAAGCTGTTGAAAGGAAAAACAAATTTTATCATCTGAATTAAATACTTTTTGCATTTTAGAAAAGAATTTTATAATGATTGGCAAACAAACAGATATTCAAGATTTTTTTTAAGGTGGCATCTTTGAAATGTTTTCATTTTATATTCGTGTACATATGTTCTACTTTTAAAATATTGAGTATTTTTTTTATTCTGTTTTTTTAACCTGTTCAAGTATCATTTTTGAAAATAAAATCGTTTCGGATTAACCGGAATTTCGGATCAGTGGGGTTCAGATTAACGGGGTTCTACTGTATAAATAAAATAGTTTAGCATTTATTTCCATCTCATATTCCATAATAAAATTTAAACTTTATCAATCCAAAAAAATATATATAAATAAATAAAACAAGAATTTAAGACATGTAAATGAACCACACTTAAAACATTTAAATTATCAGAATAAAAAATGCTAGCGATCTTTAGCAATTCCTTCGGAAGTTAATTCCTGGTGCAAGGCCAACACGGACGTATCGCTTTTAATAAATGTCATAATTTTATTTGAATACATAATTGCTAATATATAAAAATGATTGTTGACATTGTTGGTGAAAAATTGAAAATTCTATATTAAATGTAAAAAATCTATTAGAGTTTTCATGCAAAAAATATATATAAATGGTTTTCACCTGTATTCTGTAACCCGGAGAGCCCGGGTTGAAACTCCTTGTTTTCTAAAATGCACCTTATATGTCATAATATATTGTAAATTCCTTTGTATCTTTTACTCATACTATGATTCTGATATTGTTTAAAAATTGAGCTGTTGTTCTCCCATGCTGCTTTATGCATTTTTGCATCAATGCTGCTTTATACCTTCAGCACTTCTCTTTAAAAATTCATATGAAATTGTTTTAATTTTCATTTCATGAATTTTTGGTTTTGAGGAATGCATTAAAACCATGCTCCCTTGGGATCCGATGGTTGTGAGATTTTAAGTGGGTGACAGTGTGAGCGAATAATTTTATTTATAGTAGTTAAACTGATTATATTAATTTTTTTAATGAACATAATATTGAGACTCAATTTTGATTCTTAACATCAGTTTTCTTTATAATAGACATAATTTATTTTTTTTATAATACACGTGAGAAAAGAAACATGAACTCCCTGAGTGTCTGAGGGCTATCCTGCATTTTCATAAAAATTCTTATGAAACTAATGTTAATTTAAATTTTCTTTCCCTGTTTGTTTTTAAAATACACTTCATGTCCTTTTATTTGACATACGTCTTAAAATAACAATTCTGTTAGAAATATTTATGTCTACAACAGATTTAAGTTATTTTTGGAAAACAGAAAAATACGGACAAACTGCATAGAGGGTTATATGGGAAAAAAATACAAGAAATATTTATTTACAACAGTTATTAAATGAAAGGTCGTATGATTATTAATATATATTGCAGTATTATAATTGTCAGATCTCTCAATTTTTTAATACGATTATTTTCATATAAATTTATTTGTTTTATATAATTGCAGAGTTTCTGCAATTTAAATAAAGCAAAATTTTCCATTCAAAAATAGTGGTATTCAAAAATCAGGAGATCTGGCAACTATACAGTGTATGAGGATATGACAAATATAATAAATATTACCTAAAAATTTTGTCAAAGTAGTCTTTTTATTTTTTCCCCTCTGAAGAAATGAAAAAAAGTTGTAAGGTATATAACAGAGCAACAGCCATCTTGGAATTTGAGTATTGTTGGTTTATCTTCACTGAGTTTGTTGTCACACTTAATTCTTAATCACAAATTTGTGTTTCTCTATCATTTTTTGGCTGTTATTTCTGTTAAATAAAGGAAGGTCAAAAGTAGTGGTTTAAAAAGATTTCATATTTTTCGAGTGATAGTGTATTAGTATTTTTTGAGCACTATTTCCTTATATGTTTACTAAACTGGTATTGTAAGCAAGTGACAGTTTGACAAGGTGTGGTTGTATAAAGCATTAATTTTCTCTGTAGTGAAAAGGAGTATTGCTACAAGCTGCATAGTATTTTTAATGCATGCAGTGTTTTATATTATGTTTGTTTATGTATGGCTTATTTATATACAGTCAACTCTGAGAAATCTGCCAATGTATAATTCGCAAGCATCTATTATCTGCACTTCACGTTGAAATGTAAACAATGAAAATTGTCAGTAATAGTTAAACTCATAAAGTTAAATTTGGTATATATATATTTTTTTTTCAATTATCAATTTTCCAATGAATAAATGTTTAAATATAAATTAGATATAAATATTTAAATTTCCTTGAGTAACAAAATTTTATCTCTGAGCAAGAAGTAATGTTCGTAGACTACAGAAAAAAATTATTGACAACAAATCAAAACTGAAACTACCATTGTATTGGTCAATGTTTAAAATAATGAATAATCAGTAAAATTTACATTGTATATAATTTTTCTTAAAATTAGCTTAGTTATTAAATATATTAAACCAATGTTGCATTATGTTTTTCTTTTCTATTGTAATTGTAATTTTTGTGCAGTAGTTCCTAAATTATAGTCAGACTTAAAAAAATAAAATGTAAACAAAGGTATGATCCATAATCTGCAAAAATGTATAATCCACAAAGCCTCCGGGTCCCTAAGAGGGCAGATTTCACAGAGTTGACTGTATATATATTATGCCTATTCTGTTACTTCATCAGCATAAACAGTTTGATTTTTCCTCTTTATTTTTAGAATAAAAGATGTTCTAGGCCCCTGTTACAGACTATCACTTCTTCCTAAGAGGCTTTTTACAAGAATTTTGATGCTATTTTCTCTTCCTACTATGTCTGAAGATGATGACGATGCTGCTGGAGGACAACAACAACAACTGTAATGTGTCTGTTTGTTTTGTTTCTGATACATTTATTTTCATAAATATATTCTAAACACTAAACTGTTTGGCTCTACAATCTGCTGAGGATCTTGGCCAAGACTGTGCCTCTCTCTGTTTTCTTGGGCATGGATTCTTAGATGCTATGTAGCATTTGTCCCAGTCAGGTGGTGAGCCTAACATGAAACCCCCAGTGTTTAGTTCCAAGCAAGTTTGGTATTCATTTTATCAAATCTGGTGACATGAATGGTTGGGTGGATTTTGCCCAAGTCCTGAAGGCAAAGTTTGGACTGTTGTATAACATCAAGATTTACTAACCACTGACCTGCAAGCTTCTATAAAAATGTTCTCAGAATGCAAAATTTCTGAGCTCGCTTTTATTGCTTTCAGTGCAATTTGAACTTTGTAAATTAAGTTATAGTTGCATTACCATTATTCAGAAATACAACTGTAACCCTGTTATTTAGCATTCTATGATTTAATATGAATAATGAATAGCAAATTCTTTAAAACTATTTCCCTATCTTCAAATTTAAATTAACTTGAAAAAATTTAGTCTGATATTCAAAATACTGATTAACAAACACATCTGGTTTCTCTTTACTTTGCTACTTTGCTGTATTTTACTGTTTATTATGTAAATTTTGTTATATTTTCCGTACTGTTTCTTGTTCTGTATTTTCCACCATCTCCTCAATCTACGTATGCAAATTTTTTTTTTTTTTTTCCTCCCGGCGTATGTTAGTTCATCAAGATATATAACGCAGAAAATGTACTGATTAGAATACATTTTTTCATTACATTTATGTTTTCTTTTCTGTAGTATCAGTAAGGATTGCATTCCTGCAGAATTTCCCATCTAGCAGGATTAGTCTGTTTGTATTTCTTTTTTAAATTCAATTGGTCCAATCTCAATTTCTGGAGAAGAAAATGACATTATTTAGTTGCAATCACTGTAAACTTTATCAATTTAATGAATGAAAATAGACATTTTGTTTTAAACATGGTTTTATTGTCAGCTGAAATCTAGGAACCTTAATCTCAGCGCTCTGATACGCATATCACTGTTCTGAGCTTAAAGCTCCAGGTTTCCTTTCTGAATATCAAATGAATGAAGAAAACAGTATTGTTACTAGTTGGACCATTGGACGAAAATTCTCGAACTTTGGTTAATACGCGAATTTTGATCGGTCCCTTGATTCGCGTATTAATGGGGTTCGACTGTAGTTAATTAAAACTTTTTTCCCTATAATATTGTGTGATATTGAGAATCTATACTAGTCAGCATATGATGTTCACAAGCTAATGTTAAACCAATGGAAGCATTCTTTACAGATTTCTCATCTATTTTAATATTTTAAATGCTTCTTTTTGCATTAATATATCTGTGGTTGAATGCTATAGTGATAGTTTTTTACTTTTTTTTTCAATTTCTGTTGCAGTTTCATTCTGCTGTTTCATTCTTTGACCTTAGATGTCCTATGCAAGAATAATCATTTAAAAATGTTGATATGCAAACAAGAAATTTGTAGAGCACTTCCATTGTTTTAGCATTAACTTGTGAATTTCATATGCTGTCTAGCCGTAGCATTGTGTATCCTGCTATTTATATCTGGAAAATCATGCCTATAGAAGTTTTTTTTTTTTTCATACATTAGCGAAGTTTTGTGTGTGTGGAGGAAGGGAGGGTTAGTATCAAAACCCTTCCTAGAGCATTTGAAAATTTATAAGATACACACTAAACCTGTTGTATTAAGATGAAAGTATGGTGTGTAAAAAACATCATAAATGAAAGCATAAATAGCCAAAATATGTTAACATACAAATATTTTAGGTCGTCATAATCAAGTTTCCGTAGTGCAAAATGAATGAAATAGAGAATGAAGGGGAAAAGCAGCAAAGTACATTCACTTCTAGTACTATTTTTTCTCTTTCTTTTATTTTTCTCGGGAGATTAAATTCTTTCATGGAGGTTTGAAGCAGCTGAATTCTAAATTTATATTGGCTGCTTGTGCTTTTTATTAAGCTGATTTTACACATGACACATTTACTAAAAATACATCAATAACAAGTAAAGTAATGATATTATGCATTTTACAAGTCATAATGATTCGAAACCCCTCTCAAGTGAAACCTCTTCTGCTGGCTGTGTTGCTGTTTATTATAAATATACATTAATTCACAGGTTTTAACATATATATCTTTTAAAACAAAAGAAAAGAATGTCTGATGTATTCTCTTATTTTCCTTTACGTTTGCAAACAAAATTAGAAACTTTTTGTCAGGGTCTATCTTTATTCTAAATATTCGTTTTTTCAGAAATTTTTCTCCTTTCAAAATCCAAAAAGATTTTATAGAGTAAAAATGAACTTTTTTATTTCAATCACTTTCTATTATTATTCTTTACGAACAAACACAGACAATACAAGCAAATATGCGTTTTTAAAAATAAAGAATATAAACATGAAAAAAATGCTAAATTGTGTATTTTTTGTCAGAGCTCCTTGTACAAGGCAATTTTTAACACTAGATTTACAGAAACCATCAATTTGGTGGGTTTCCAATTTTATGTTTGAAGTCATTCAGAATTATGACTTATTTTTCCAGCAATATAATATGAATTTGAAGGTATTATTATTCACGTATATAAACCTAGCCCATTTCGTGTATCTGTTTTAAATAAACGAAAGTTATTGTGAAAAAAAATGCATTTTATTGTAGTCGATATTTCTGTAAATCTTGTTTTAAACTTATCAGATTAAATATCTACACGAACTTAAGGATGCTCTGCCTTCAGAACAATTAAGTCTCTAGAAGGACTCTGCCCATTTGAAGCCCCTGTTTAAGATAAATTTGAAACATATAAATGTAAAAGAAAACCATCTTTAAAAATTGTCTTCCGCAGGAGATTCAAGATGTAGAGCCCATGTCAAAAAGTTCTTCTTTCTCTAAAAATTTAATTATTTTATGTCACTTACGAAGAATATATATAAATAAATATATATATATATTTATTTGTTTAATTTTTTTTAATCCTCAGAGGTGAAGGAAATTAATTAAATTCCAAAATCCAAGGAGTGGCAATGGCTCCATCGTCCTCCCTCCCCTCCCTTTAGCATATATGCTAGTTTAATTATTATTTTTTTTATATGATTTCATAATATTATAATCTTAAAACCCTACAAAGATAAAGTAAAAAAAAAACTGTCTTTCTAATTTAATTATTAAACTAAATTAAATTTAAATATACTAGAGTACTGTTTTGTTAAAGAAATATTAAATATCACAAATTTTTAGTTTCTGTTTTTGAGGTATAGTGTATCAGTTATTGATATCTTGCATACCTTATAATTTTTAACTGTGATAAATATCAATGTGTTGTAGAAATTCAATTAGACTGGGCTAGACAAATAAATGTTTTGAATGGGCTCAGGCTAAACTTTTAGCTTTTATATCAGGCATGGGTTTGGAAATTTGGACTAGTGCAGAGCTCTAATGTGGTACTAGACAGTGCTGTTGTTGGAAAAAAATAATTGTGGGAACTCACCTTTTAAATCCATGAAAAGAAATAAATCCATATATTACTTACTGGCCACATTTATCCTAGAAGTTTCCAAAAGAACGATGATGAGAGGTGTTTTCTGTGCTTTCTGATTTACGACAAGTTGTTTCGTCTGTTAATTTTCTTCCTGACCACTACCAAGATTTCACATATGGTTCAGGACAAAAAATCTTTAAGGTAGGTCGTACACGGCTTATGAATATAAGTGAAACAGATCTTCTTAAAACTAGCATAAATTAACATTTCACTTGAAAAAAAAATTGTACTCGTATGCGATATTTTTTTTTTACAGTAGCAAACAAAATATTTCTGGGAACGGCATTCCCATGCGTTCCCACCCAACTACAGCACTGGTACTAGATTATATTTTTAATGTTACGTTATTCCTTTGTGTTTTTAATAACTATTGTCTTATTTATGTTTCAGACTAACCCTTTTACAAGTAAATAAAGGTGAGATTATTTTCCCAAATTATAAAATAAACAGGCAGTTGAGGATATTTGTAGAAAGAGACGAATTAATAAGGTAATATATTAATTTATATCTTTTATAAAATTAGCTTCGATAAGTACTTTTTAGGGAAAACACTGTTTAAAAAGAAATTTCTGTATTTGCATTTAAAAGTGCATGTCTTACAAAATGTTATTTAGTTCTTTTTTACATACTTATTAATTTAATGAAAACTATCTTTAAATAATTGTAAGATTTTAAAATTTTCTTTTAGAAATATTATAGTGTAAGTTTACTTGAGTCCTTTTAATTTTTAATAGATTTTTCAAAATTAATGATGGAAAAAAATAGGATTAAATATTAAAGTTTACGACCGAAAATTTGGTTTTGTTTTCAGTCCTAAGTCTGAGTTTTGGCGAAAATTCGGCTGGACTGAAACTCGACCAAAACTATCTGTATTCCAAAAATCTCATTTCTTCCTTCAGAAATTTTCAACATTACTCACTGATTTGAGCTGTATCGGCTCAAATGAGGCACCCTTTATTTATTGCTATGAACTCCGCTATTTATAATTATCAGTCATGACTGACTCAAGACTCAAGATGTGACTGCAAATTATAAAGCAAACAATGCATAGATGACTAAACTTTGAAGACACTTTTCATGTGCTCATTAAAAGCTGCAGACTTAACTGTAATAGAAAATTTTTGGCTTGAAACTACAGAAGTGTTTTAAATACTCTTTAAAAAAGTTCTAGTATAACAAATGATCATTTACAAAAATCATTATAAAAGATAAATCAAAGTATGTAATACCTAAAACATTTTTTAATTAGATTAAATTCACATAATTAGAAAATCATTCTGTGTCGTAGATGGATTAATTACATTTTATTTCATATGAAAATAAAAAGTTTTGCTCTGAGGCACAGAGAGCCAACTTGGGCCACACGTATAATGTGCAATTAATTAATAGTTACTAATATAGTAACTAATTAATAGTATTTATATATATATTAATTACTTTTTTTTTAAATTGGACATGTTTGTTTTTGCCTGAAAATAGGAAGGTGAAGTTCAGTTTCGGTCAATCCTTACCCGTATCTGTATTCATTAGTGAGTGACAACAGTTGCAAAATCACAGCTGACATCGATGTACATTTTTCTCAAGATCTTATGAAAATTAAATGCTTCTTTTCAAATATTTTTGGTAGAAAGTAAACTATAAATTGATTGTTTGGCAAGAAATAAAATTAAAAAAATTGAATAGCTATATTAATTGGCCAAATTTTGTTTGTTTGCAAAATCGCATAACTATTGCATTTTTTTTCTTTTTTCTTTTCTTTTCTTTTTTTTTTTTTTTTTTTTTTTTTGGTCAAACAATCAATTCACATTTTAGCTACTGACAAAACTATAAAATAATAAATATTGAAATTTCTTCAGTAGTTCCCAATAAACAGGTACATGAATGTCGACTGTTTCATATGTGATTTCGTAACTGTTGTTGCCGCTTAAGATAATTTTTAAGTTAATTTTTTAGATGCAATCTCAAACAAACAAATATAATTTTAAATTTAGTTTCTTTGTTTAGGGTAATTGTTTCATTTAATTTTTCTATTTTTTTTTTAATTGTGTTTTATTCCAATGTCACATTATTCTTGTATATATATTTTATACTTATCCTGAAAATTATTAATTAATTAAACAGGTATGAAGAAGCTAAACAACTTGAAAATGATATTATGAATGCTGTTGAAACTAAAAACTTTGAATTGGCAAAAGAGTTGTATCTCAATGCCAGAGATGAATTTGATGATCAACTCTTACAACCTTTTGTTGAAAGGTATATTATTACGATTCTGTTTTTAATTCATTAAATGTTATTTAAAAGAATCAATAATCTTCAACTATTATTGAAGTGAAAGAATATTATCTTTATAAAAATAGCAAATAAAGCCTTTGTGCAACAATATTAAAAAGCAGAAAAACCAACGTTTAAAATGCACAAATAATATATGAAAAGCAGCAAACAGCTGTTTCGAATCTACTAGCGAGATTCTTCTTCAGTGCAAAAGGAACAGCGTGCTAGAAAAAGCAAGGCTGAGCAAAATCATAGACAGAGACGCGCCGGCTTTTATACCCTATGCGGGTGGCGAAGGCGCCGAAACAACCAATGAGAGAGAAGCAGTGGAAACGACTGGGTGGACAAGTAGCGACATCTACCGGAGAAGTAGAGAAAAGAAACCAAAAAAGGAGGAATTAAATTAACGCTTTCCAAATACTTGGAAAATCTGGAGTACTAGATAAATCATTGACTAAAGAGTGAGAATTTTTAATGATATGGTAAGCTTCCCAAAAATCAAGATCAAGGTTAGAAGAACATTTTTGGATAATGATGGCTGAGGAAAAATCGAACCTATGTTGAGAAGACCAAGAATGTTGAGCAATAGAAGAACGTTTGAGCTCCTGATTTTTAACATAACCTTCATGCTCTTTTAAACGAAATCTGACCAATATAAGAAAGACCACACTGACAAGAGATCTGGTAAATGCCCCAATTATCTAGGCGATCAACGGGGTGTTTGAGATTTGAAAAAGGGATTTTATTAACAGGAGAAAAAATAACTTTAAAATCAAACCTTCTTAGGATTTTAGCAACTTGCTGACTGATTTTAGGAAAAAATGGTAATACAACTGAAGTATTAGAGTTGGAATTAGAATGCTTTTCAGAATGGTCGGATTTCGTCAATTTCTTATAAATAGAATCGATAATATTAGAGGAATAACCACGATCGACAGCAATAGCTTTGAGGTAATTAAGTTCAGCACTAAGTAACTGAGGAGTGGAACAAATATTAGTAGCCCGAAAAACAAAAGTATTGAAAGCAGCGAATTTCTGGTTAGGGGGATGAGAAGAATACCTGTGAGGTGGGAGACTGACAGCAAAAGGTTTACGAAAGACGGTAGTCTGAAAGCCATTTTCACAACGAATAACAAGGACATCCAGGAAAGAAAGACAGTTATTGGTCTCAATTTCAGAGGTAAATTGAATTCAGGGATCAATGGAATTCATAATAGAGAGAATATGATTAATATCCGAATTCATTTCAATCAGGACATAAACATCATCAACATAACGAACATAGAACGGAAATTTTAAGATTTCAAAAAGCTTGACCTCAAAATAGTGCATATAAATATCGCATAAAATTGGACTAAGAGAATTACCCATAGCCAAACCGTCAATCATACGGAAGAAATTACCATTGAAAACAAAAGTATTTCGCGACAAGCAAGCGCGAGTGAGAAGTATAAGTTCCTCGATTTCAAAATAAGAGAAATGGAATTCACAAAGCCTTTTCTTGAGGCAATCTAAAGCCCCCTCAACCGGAACGTTTGTAAATAATGATTTAACATCAAAAGAAACCATCATGTGACCCTGCGGCTTAAAATTATTAAGTTTTTTAACAAAATCAAAAGAATACTTAACAGTGAAACAGTTACTGCACAAAAGTGGGGAAAAAACAGAAACTAAATATTTGGCAAGCTTATAAGAAACTGTACCGATACTAGAGACAATAGGTCTAAAAGGAATGTCAGGTTTATGGACCTTAGGTAAAGCATAAAACCTGGCACAATGCGCAATAGACGGAATAAGGGACTTCTTAAAGTTAGCAGGAATAATGGAAGAAGACTTAATGGCAGACTTAATAGAGTTAATTTCACTAGTGGAAGGGTCTTTGCGGATATCCACATACGGACCATCATTAATTAATCATCTTTACCTAATCTTATTGCTCCTATTGAAAGAGCCTTTAAGCATAGCGCTCTATCTTCTTCTCAGAAAGAGTCTATTAGGCATCTCATTGCCAATACTGTTGATTTCAATTCTAATGTTTATAAACCCAATCTTAAACATCCTGTTAAACAATGTCTGAAAAATTTGCGTTCTGATCCAAACTTAATTATTACTAAGGCCGACAAAGGTGGTCAGATTGTTCTTCTCGACAAATCTACGTATTTGGAAAAAACCCATAATTTAATTAATGATGGTCCGTATGTGGATATCCGCAAAGACCCTTCCACTAGTGAAATTAACTCTATTAAGTCTGCCATTAAGTCTTCTTCCATTATTCCTGCTAACTTTAAGAAGTCCCTTATTCCGTCTATTGCGCATTGTGCCAGGTTTTATGCTTTACCTAAGGTCCATAAACCTGACATTCCTTTTAGACCTATTGTCTCTAGTATCGGTACAGCTTCTTATAAGCTTGCCAAATATTTAGTTTCTGTTTTTTCCCCACTTTTGTGCAGTAACTGTTTCACTGTTAAGTATTCTTTTGATTTTGTTAAAAAACTTCATAATTTTAAGCCGCAGGGTCACATGATGGTTTCTTTTGATGTTAAATCATTATTTACAAACGTTCCGGTTGAGGGGGCTTTAGATTGCCTCAAGAAAAAGGCTTTGTGAATTCCATTTCTCTTATTTTGAAATCGAGGAACTTATACTTCTCACTCGCGCTTGCTTGTCGCAAAATACTTTTGTTTTCAATGGTAATTTCTTCCGTATGATTGACGGTTTGGCTATGGGTAATCCTCTTAGTCCAATTTTATGCGATATTTATATGCACTATTTTGAGGTCAAGCTTTTTGAAATCTTAAAATTTCCGTTCTATGTTCGTTATGTTGATGATGTTTATGTCCGGATTGAAATGAATTCGGATATTAATCATATTCTCTCTATTATGAATTCCATTGATCCCTGCATTCAATTTACCTCTGAAATTGAGACCAATAACTGTCTTTCTTTCCTGGATGTCCTTGTTATTCGTTGTGAAAATGGCTTTCAGACTACCGTCTTTCGTAAACCTTTTGCTGTCAGTCTCCCACCTCACAGGTATTCTTCTCATCCCCCTAACCAGAAATTCGCTGCTTTCAATACTTTTGTTTTTCGGGCTACTAATATTTGTTCCACTCCTCAGTTACTTAGTGCTGAACTTAATTACCTCAAAGCTATTGCTGTCGATCGTGGTTATTCCTCTAATATTATCGATTCTATTTATAAGAAATTGACGAAATCCGACCATTCTGAAAAGCATTCTAATTCCAACTCTAATACTTCAGTTGTATTACCATTTTTTTCTAAAATCAGTCAGCAAGTTGCTAAAATCCTAAGAAGGTTTGATTTTAAAGTTATTTTTTCTCCTGTTAATAAAATCCCTTTTTCAAATCTCAAACACCCCGTTGATCGCCTAGATAATTGGGGCATTTACCAGATCTCTTGTCAGTGTGGTCTTTCTTATATTGGTCAGACTAAACGTGCTCTTAGATTTCGTTTAAAAGAGCATGAAGTTATGCACGACGAAGTTAGCATTATGTTAAAAATCAGGAGCTCAAACGTTCTTCTATTGCTCAACATTCTTGGTCTTCTCAACATAGGTTCGATTTTTCCTCAGCCATCATTATCCAAAAATGTTCTTCTAACCTTGATCTTGATTTTTGGGAAGCTTACCATATCATTAAAAATTCTCACTCTTTAGTCAATGATTTATCTAGTACTCCAGATTTTCCAAGTATTTGGAAAGCGTTAATTTAATTCCTCCTTTTTTGGTTTCTTTTCTCTACTTTTCCGGTAGATGTCGCTACTTGTCCACCCAGTCGTTTCCACTGCTTCTCTCTCATTGGTTGTTTCGGCGCCTTCGCCACCCGCATAGGGTATAAAAGCCAGCGCGTCTCTGTCTATGATTTTGCTCAGCCTTGCTTTTTCTAGCACGCTGTTCCTTTTGCACTGAAGAAGAATCTTGCTAGTAGATTCGAAACAGCTGTTTGCTGCTTTTCATATATTATTTGTGCATTTTAAACGTTGGTTTTTCTGCTTTTTAATATTATCTTTACCAAATAATATTCTTCCAGATGTACTGTATTCCTATTTTCCAATAATCTGAAATAGTGTGTGTTTTTATTTGAAAAAAAAAAAAAAAAATTAAACTTCGTCTTTCTTTCTAATTTTGTAATTTGATTATTGACTGAATCTTTATTGATACAGTATAGAACCAGTTAACCGGAAACCAGTTATCCAGAAAATCAGAATGGTATTTCCGATTCATTGGTTTCAGAATCTTTTCAGAAAAAAGTGCCATAGAGTGCCAGTTTGGCATGTGCATCTTGATACAATACAATATACATAGTATAATTTGACGCCAACATCTAGTACTTGAAATAGAGACATATTTAGTTAGATATTTGACATTTTGATTTTTATGCAAAGGAAAAACAAGAATTTTTGTTTCCAAGATATTCCCATAAATTGTTTTCTTTCACCCCCCAATTAACTTTTGATCTTGTTTCGACTTAATTTGTGTAATCTAATAGTCAATTTGAATTCAAAATCAATGCCACAGCCACATATATTCTACTAATCTGATCAAATGGATGTTGCTTTAATGCTCAACCAGTTATCCAGAAAAACCAATTATCTGGAATACATCTGACCCCAACCATTCCGGATAAGTGGTTCTATACTGTATATAATTATTTTTAATTATTGATGCGTGTAGAATTCAACTAAATTTCCTTCTACTAGCTTGATGATTTAATTTCCTTCATCAATTTCAATTATTGATGTATTTATTTCGAGTGTTAACCCTTCCATACCTCAATATATTTTTCCTCCTTATATATATATTTTTTATCCCTTTTATAAAATTAGCCTTATTTTTAAGCCAGTTAAGTAAATACATTATTTTCTGAAACATAATTATTAGATGTAAAACTATAAAAAAAGTTTTAAACTTTTTTTTTTTTCTATTGCATATTTGGACTTAATCGTTAAACTCCCATGGTGCATTTAAATTGTGATAACAAAATTAAAAAGAAAAATGCACTTTTTGAATTATTTATTTTTATAATTTTACTCTGCAGCTTGATTATTAACTGATTCTTTATTATTGTATAGTTATTGGAATTATTGATGTGTTAGACTTAAATTATAGAACATTGTTAGCACATAGACTAAATCTGGCACCATCAAGATAAAAAATAAAACAAAATATTGTATTATGTTTTGTAAGAAAAAGGAATCAATTAAAGGTTTTTAAATCCAGAATTTTATACAAACATTCTTTTTCCTTTGTGAATCCCTTTCTTTCTTTCGTGTTCCTTAAAGATTTTTTTTTTTTTTTTTTTAACATTTCATATAAATATGATGCCAGAAGGGTCTTTATTGCTCTTTTTTCATATTAGTGTTGTGTTTACCTTGATAAAAAAACAAAAGCTCTTTCATTACAGTATTATGGTTGCAATCTTTTATTGTTTTTATTTCTGCTTAATGTTCCTTTTCTGTAATGTTTTAATTTGCTGATGTGCAGATAAATAAAACAGACACTGCTCCATCATCTACATGTGATATTGTACATGTGATATTCATAAGGTGACACGACTCAAAAAAATGAACTTTTAATTTATTAATGCTGGTGGATCATGAAAATACTTCTGTATTAGTCATTAAAAGCATGTTGAATTGTGTTTTAAAATTATTCAATTAAAGCTGTTGTATAAATTTTTATTTATGACATTATACAACCCTACTCCCTGTAAATTTTCAGATAATTGAATGCTCATTCATATCAAAATAAACAAGCTAATTTTACCTCTTGATATAAAAAATTTCAATTGTTTTCATGCTTGAAAATGTTTGTCATCTTTTTTGAAAAAAATTCTTTTTTTTTTTACTTCCTTCTACCTTTACAAGAAGAACTTATTGGATTTGTGAAAATTTTCAAATTCCGGTTTTCGAGGGATTTACACTTTTCAGGGGTCAAAGACCCCAAAAAACATGTTTTTACAAAATGTCTGTCTGTCTCACTGTCTGTATGTGATGCAAATTTTGTGGGTACTCTATCTCAAGAAGTAATGCATGGGGTTTAATAAAGCTTTAGATTCAGTTAGCCCCTGATATAAATTGGTGCTAATTAGTTTTTGGTGCAAATCACCCAACAGTTGGCTCTGCTATGTTGCATTATTTATGATTTTCGCAATTGCTATATCTTAAGAACTAATGCACAGATTTTCATCAAACTTCAGATTCAGTTATACCTTGATATAATTTGATGCTGATTACGTTTTGTATAAATTGCCCATTAGGTGGTGCTGCTAGGCTGCATTTTCACGATTTTTGCCATAGCTCTATCTCAATAACTAATGTATGGAATTTAATCAAACTTCATATTATATTACACTTTCACATAAATAGATAGATCCTTTAGATTGCCATTTAATTTTGCCTCTCTGGTAGTGAATTTTGAAATATTAACATGCATCAGATAGAAGAAAGTTTTTGGATTGGCACATCCAACTAGTGTTAATTGCAGCACTTTACGAATAACCATGCCATATGCTAATTGGTACCTCAAAAGATTATATCAGAATATGTGTTCATTGAATCTAAATATTCTAAAATTTCTTCAATTAGATTTTTATCCAATTTGAACCTTTTTCATTCCAAACATATATACCATATTTTCTCTCTTAATCCTATCCTTCCAGGGCAGTAATTTTTCTTCGAAAGGATTACTTTATCTAAAGATGTGAGAATATTTTCATGGCCTTTATTATTAAGGGTATTCAAATAATGAAGCAAATTGCAAGAAATATAATTTTAGCGCATAATACATTGCCTCAGAGTAAACTGCTTGATTTAGAATGCTGCATTAGTGTTGACTCTATAAAAAGAGGCCGCCGGGTGGGAATTTTTCAAAAAGGGAACACTATTCTAAAAAAGGGTACATTTTTTTTTTCAAAAAGGGAACACTATTCTTAAAAAAGGGCACACTTGTACCTTGTTCACAAAAAATATTTTGAACTGGTATGTTTAGAGTCCTTAGAATTAGTGATATTTTCCCAGGATCAATTGAATTGCCATGGGGCGCATAGGAAATGTTAAAAAGAGCCGCCGGGTGCAAAAAAGAAATAAAAAAGGCTGCCGGGTGCTGCGCCCTGCTAAAGCGGCTTAGAGTCAACACTATGCATTAAACTGCTGCTTTTATATCATATTGTGACGGAACTTTTCCTTGTTCTCTCTTCTTCTGTATGCAGTAATACAGATACATGTGAGATATATCCGTTAACCACTTAAAAATCTTGGTTTTTCTCATTTTAGGGCTTTTTGAATGATTCATGAAGTCTTTAATTATTTCATTTTATGATTCTTTCTGAACTTGAAAGTGTAATTTGTATGCCAGTACTTTGTATAGTTTAAGACATACCTTTTACTAAATCTGGTTTTGAAAAATAAATAAATATAAATACTTGGTCGCATACCTGAGGATAGAGAAATTAAAATGGTTAAAAAACATTATTCTGCAAACAATCTTGATTATAATAGCTTTCTTTATAAGTAATCAATAAATTTTAATAGTGTACTATAGGATTTTTTGTATTTTAGTTACTGATAATTTTAAAACTACTAAACAAAAATGGCCTTCTTCTTTCAACTAATTCATTATTTTAAATCTGTAGCAGAACTGTAAGACTTGTTCAGTATGATTATGAGCTTTACCTCTTAATTACTTGAAGTCCAATGTGGAATTTCTAAGCAATACATCTTCATTCACTTTGTGTTATTTCAAAACATACAGTGAAATCTTTTAGGGCTGTAATTATTAGTTAGCTATAATAAAAATCTGTTATAGTAGAATTATATTTAATTCATGGTGATATTGCCAGATAATGGCAAAGAAAAAAATAAAAGTTAAAACATTTATTTTCATTCTATTGAATTTTGCTATTATGGGACTCATCTGAATTGTTATTCATTAGTAAATTCTTGTTCAATCATGTCATCTGTAAGTGTGTCATAAAATCTCATTTTTCAAAGCTGTATTACTCACTTTAGAAGTGGACTGGATTACTAACTAACCAACCCAGAATGTTTAGGCGCCCCACGGCCAGAGAAATTCAAACATATCTGCAATCCAGCTCAGATTTTTTTTTTTATATAATGCCCCAATAGTGTATAACTAGTAAATCTGCAGATCAAGAGCCTCAACGTCATCTCTGCAACTCATTGTTTTTATCAAACTTTGCGTAATATTAATCTTTCTACAAAAACAAAATTTAAACTATTTAAATTACACAAACATTTATAAAAGGAAAAAAATATTCCGATGGTTTCAGACATTAAAAGCGTTAAATTAAACACGTTGTTATGTAAGGATATTCTGAAATTCTCACGAGCTACTTATTCTAGTAATTTTTATATAATAAAGCAAATTTCTTCAGGGGGGCTCTGCCCCCCTGAACACCCCTTTGTGTAATTTATTTTGCATTTGTAATTTTCTACTGATTGAGTTAATGATTACCCTATATCTTAGATTTCTTTTTACACTGCGATTTATAAGGATAAGCAATAATTCGGTCAAGCATTTTACGTTATCCTAATATCCATACAGCAGTATTTACTTGCCTGCTAACCACAAATACCTGTATCTAATGGATAAAGAACTTTTGGAAATGTAAACTGAAACATCTAATTTAGAAATCTAATACCTTTATAAATTTTGTTTATAAAAAAATAATTTTGATTACCATTCTGCAATATTTATATCTAAGATCTAATCTAAATATCAAAAAATGTACTCGATAGCATTAACTTACTAAAATCACCCTAAAGTAGGGGGGCTTCTAAACCTAACAGTTAATAATTCATCATCGTTAAATAGATAAACATGATTTGGCGCCTTTAAGTATTTTTTGTGATTTTCTTTTAATAGTATCTACATTTAATTTAAAATCGTGATGTTACAAATACCGTTGAAATTTGACGCAAACCTATGTTCAGGTCAAATTACGAAAGGTTAACTAACATTTCATTTCCCTTAGCCGGACTTTCTGTTTCATTTTTCGTAATAAGGATTATTTTAATAATTTAATTTATTTTACACTCTACAAGCTGTTACACGGACGTTGTTAACGTAGCATTAAAATAGAGATAAATGCATTAAGTAAAACATTTCACTCCCCACCAAGTCTCAAGCTTTTTGCACATCACTATTATCTTAGAGAAAATGTTCTTTTAAATCGCGCAAATGTTTCAATTAAATAAAGTAACATTTTCTGTATTAAAATACTGGTATCCAGAACGCCGGAGGCTTGGCAGCTCTGCTCCTCTTAATAAAAACATATATGATTAACCAACACTTTATCACATTTTATAGGAGACAATACGGAATTTCTTATTTGTATGGCCTTACATATATCTCAGTCATAAAAATGTAAAATTTTGTGCCAATTAATGCACGCAATTGCGAAAATGAAATCGCAAAGAATGAGAAAAGGAAGGCCAAGTAAAATCGTGTAAATCGAGGAATCTTTCTTCGTAGTGCTGGGAAAATACTGCTACAAAAACTATTTTAGGTGGTATTTGGTGTGAAATGTTTATATGTATTCATTCCTGTCCTATATATCCTTTTTTTTATTTTTTATTTGCTTATTCCATTTTTCTTTTGCACGTGAAAATCTTACAAATTAAAATTAACTCTTTGGGAGAAATTGTTATTCATTTTTTTTTGGCAACAATAAAGTTTATAAAATTTAACAGAATAATGTCAGTTTATTCTGTATGAAAATAATGAACTTTTTCATTTATAATCAAATAGTTGAATAAATAAAAGAAAATATTATTCTATATAGTATATAAATACTATTTTCATTTCTGCGTTTAAATAAATCTATATGCAAATATCTATACAAAGGCATTCATTAATTCATTCCTTTTGCTTTGATTTGACTTCGAAAAACCATACATACTTTCACATTTATGATATTTTTAGATGAGATGCTGTTGCTACGCAACGGTTAAAAGAAAAAATGAAATATAAGTAAATTCATAAAATAAAATGTTTTATATTACTCGAACACATGTATAAAAGTCTATCATAAGTTATACACCTAATTTAAAAGCTCTGACAAATGTTTTGACAAATTTGCAAACTAATAAGAATAATTTAATACTCTTATTTAAAAATTTCAGCATCCAAAATTTACCATTTAAATCTATTATTCATATGAGCGATTTCTTTCAACAAATGAAAATTTGAAAATCGTCTGACTTCCCATAGAAAAGCATTATATCACAAAATAAAATGTTCTGTATATTCCGAACGAATGAACCAAATTTAACCCAAAACTATACAGCTAAATCCGGGGAGCTCATCAACATGCCCAGGGAATTTCAAGCCGATCGGATGTTTTTTGCGGCAGTTATCGCGGAACAGACAGACAGACTAACGGAAACCAAAACTTTTCGTGTCTCCACAGTAAGCCTTCACTGACGTTTCGGCAATTATATATATATATATATATATATATATATATATATATAAAACTAAACATTATGTTTATCTAACCTCAATATTTTGAATTCCAAGAATCCTCTTCAGGATATTTTTAGATGATTGCTAATCAAATTCTGGTTTTAAAAGTCATGCATAGTAAAGAGAGCCTTGAGACTATAATTGCCTAAGGGTCTTTAGACAGTTTATCCCGACACTGTTTAGAAATCAATTTGTGTTTATTCCTTATAACTACATGAAGTTTATTTATTATAACAGTATGTATATATGTAATGTCAATATGTACATTTACTGTGTTTTCATTTCCAAATATAATTGATGATCTAAAAATTTTCTTAGTGTATCTAAAATCCTTTCATGCCACTTAAATGTTTTATAATATAAAAGGTTAAAATCATTGCTTTTTAACATACATTTTAAGATTTAAAAATATCTTTGTGATACTATTATTACATTTAACTAGTCACAAGAAAAACCATGGTTTATATTTTAAGCATAACTTATAATCTATACACAAAATAGATTTCTAATTCTTGAAAGAAAAATCATTCTACAGAATTTTAGAGATGGTTTGGTTGCTGCATCATTTTTTTTTCCCCCATAATTTCTATGTGGAAACTTGTGTGAAGAAAGGTTAAAATGTATTTTCAGAGGATTTTTAGCTTAAAAGTATTTTTAATCAGAGGTTGGAGACTGGAAACTGTAATTTTACATGTTTTTACAACATTCAAAGTAGGAATTATGTACAGGACTTTAATGCTTTTTACATTCTAGTATCACTTTTTCTGAATAATTTTCTTCACCTTATTTATTTGCAGAATTTCTGCTGTTAAATAGGGCAAAGAAAATTATTCATAAAAAGTGATGCCTAAATGTACAAATACAAAACGTGCAAGACTTGCATAATTCTCATTTTTAATCAAAGATTTATTTTGCATATATTTTTTTTTTTTTTACTAAAAAAGGAAAATTTCAAAAAGATCAGACGTTTACACTCTCTTTTCTATTAGATAATGTATTTATGATGGATTTATTTATGTATGTTTAATTGCATACTTCAAAATATACCGAAATATTAGTCAAAATGCCAGCTTTTGAAAGATTACATCTAATGATGGCAAAGAAATAATAGTATGCTTTATGTGTTATTATTTTCAAACACCTTTAGAAAAAAAAAAAGAGCAGAAGTTATCTCTTTTTTCTCCTGAATTGTAACAACTTAAATTTTAATGTAACTCAAAAAGGGAAATGTTATTCATTTGCGATTTGTCAATTAAGGGCCTCTCTATTATCTATATTCTATAAGACATGTTCTGTTATTCTTACTTGTCTATGAGATATGGAGTCTTAAAATTGGAGAAATCACAAGAAACATTTTATTGAAAAACACTTTGTTAGAGAAATAATTCTGGATTCTTCTGTACTTTGATGCTACAATTATAGTTTCAAAAAGTATTAGAATTTTTCACTAACAGATTTAATTCCTATATTAGATGGAATGCACCATGTTACCACAGTTAAATGTTTCTTTTGTTCTTTGCTGGCTGTCATTTCTCCAATTTCAATACTTTGTATCGTAAAGTCTTTTCTTGCTAAATCACATATATATATACAGACATCCCCCAATTACATAAGTAATGCGTTCTGTAAACTTTTGTGTAAGTCGAATTTGTAAATTCCTTACGTAAAATTTCGTCATAAACTGCAATATTTATTATATATATATATAATATATACATTATTTACACAGTATTATTTTATAAATAAAGTAGCATGCAGCAGTATTTACTTGGATATAAACTATAAAAGTATGAAAAAATATAAAAACAGACTGAAAGAACACTTTCCAAATAAAAATTTTCTTGTGGAATATGGTATTTATAAATTTAACAATGATGAATTAATTTATATCAATTTTGAATCGACATCAAATGAACAGCTCTGAAGCTGGAAGAAAAAATACACTCGTTCCTCTTCACCAAAACTTTAAAATTAGGTTTCGTTATGGTTTGAATTCAGCTAACAAAATTGTAATGGTTAAACAGAGTTTTTTTTTTTTTTTTTGGCTCATTTTAATAAGATTTGTGTTTGTTTTGTTAAAGATTTGATTTTATATCCCAATAAAAATATAACTATATCTAATATATGAAACTATATTATTGTTGTGGTTTTTATCTGCATATTTTATTTGTAAAACAACTATCAAACATATGCAAATGTGTAGCAAATGCGCTAGTATGTTCATAAATGTAATTTTCGAAATTTCTTACCTAAGTTGGAATTTACGTAAGTCGAGTATTACATAAGTTGAGGGATGCCTATATATGCTTCAGAATAACAAAAAATGACATACATATTGTAGACATTGTATTGAGTTTTTCCTTGCCAACTCACATATGAATATACTCCCTCCTTTTATGTTACAAACTTTGAAAAATACCGATATTTAACCCTCTAAGTGTTTGGGGCGTAATATTCTGTTCACTAAGCTGTATTCTGTTATATTCTGTCTAGTTATATTCTGTTTCACAGCAATATAAGCAATATTTAAGATAATATATTCTATAGATTTAATGAATTTTAAATACATTGAAGATGAGGTTAATACTTTCAAGGATTATATTCATATTTGTAATTGAGTTTTTTTTATAATGTTGAAAGAATCATATTTTCTTAGCATTTAAAACAAAATTCAAAGAAAACAACATTACAATTTTACCCTTTTGCAAGACACTCGGAGGGTTAAAAAATTTTAAATTTTAAATTATTATAATTCATCAGGGAAAAGAGGTAATAGCCTGCTTTTTTTTTTTTATGTGTTTGAAAGTAGTGATAACACGTATAAAAAAAAAATTGTACTCTTATTTCTTTCTTTTCATGAAATAGAATTTTAAGTACTCATTTAAAAAACAAAATGCTGATAAATCTGTCATAATTACATGATTTAATAGAAAAAGGCACATAGATTTCAGATGTTTTTAAATTTTTTTGTTTATCAGTTTAAAAAATGTGAAAGATTTAATTTTTGAATTGTGTAAAAACATTGCAAAATCGCAGTTTTTGACCCTCTCTAATTAAAAGATTTTTACGATAGATTTTTTCTTTTGCAAATGGACTTTAATTTCTTTTCTATATAGATTGCCACGTTCAAAGTATGGAAAAATAAAAGTGCTGCAACAACCCATGTTTGTTGAAATTCTGTAAAAGAATTCAGAAATCAATTGAATTTTAAACATTTCTATGTAGTCTGTTTCTAGTATAATAATCATAAGAATGTTTTTTTAATCTGTAACTTAAAAAATATATTTATGATTTTTATCGTTTTGTCAAGTATTTACCATTTTCATAAATTTATTTAGGCCTGCTTCATTGCCAACTTTTTTGAAAAAATACTCCTCCTTTCACATCTATGTACGTTGTATGACAGCTGGAGTTGATATTCTTCAAAGGCTTCGACAATACAAGGAAGCTGTTGAATTGCTGAAAAGGTTGCTTGATCAAAAGGTACTATTTATATCATGATCTTGAGATTTGAGGCATTTAAAGGCAGAGCAGTGTAAGTGGCTAATTTCATAAAATTGAGTTAAGTGAATGAAGGGTGTCAAGATCCAAGATGTATCAACCTATATGTAGGAATATCGGTGCAAGCAATAATTCTACAAATTTTGTCTGTAAATAACATTCAAAGATATTTTACTTCATAGGAAATCATCAGAGTACATGAAAATCCTTTATTTTGAGCATGTAAGAAAATAACTTACATCCCTCTGCCTTTTAAACAATCACTTGTGCATTTCATTTGTTTGTTGTACGTTTTCATTGTGTAACTTAAGATAATGCCTAATTTTACTTTCTTGTTTTTATTTATTTATTTATTTTTAAAATGTGTCAGTAATCATGTTATTCTGGTATTTAAAAGAATATTTGCATTTTTGTATAACTATAATGTAAAAACTTTTTAAAAATTAAGTAACAGAAGTTCAACAAATTTTTTAAATAAAATTATTTGGTATTTAAAATGATCTTTGTATTTTTGATTAGGTTTAATCCACTCATCCTAAAAATGTAGAGTAATAAATGTAGAGTAAATGTAGAGTTTCCTATCTGATTTTGCTTGTTTGCAAGACATTCATTTAAATTCCTATTTTACTTCTTTTGAACCATCTTGATTTTTTTTTTTTTTTTTTTTTTTTAAGACGGAGTTATAACTTTTAAAATCTGTAAACATTGTTATTAAACTAACCATTTACAGTGCAATCTTGGTAACTCAACATCCTAATATCTTAATTAAAAACATTATTCCCATTCCTATCAATGTAAAAACATTTTCAGTAATTCAATAGGGCAATATGGTAAATCAGTTGACTTGTCAAATTTTAAAGAATGCATTTTATTAACTATAAACTAATGTACTAATATATGTTTCAACAGTATCAAAAGATTACTTTTTTAACATGAAATATGGATTAAAAAATGGAGGCATTAAACTAGTGATTCATTTGAAAAGGACCCTCTAACACTATTCAACTCTGATTCTTTGTCTGTATAAACAGTACCTAGATATTCCGATATATTATTCCAATCTAATATATATATATTATATATAATTAAAGAAATATATTTATATTCTTTAATAATATCTAATATATTATCTTTAATAATATATATTAATAATAATAATATATATTCTTTATATTTTATTTTGTTATTTTTAAGGTATAAATTAAGTTGTTCAAGACAGGCGTGGGAGGGTGGGTTATTGCAGAAGAGAAATTAGACCTCTTAATTATTCGCTCTTCAAAATAGTCAGTATAAACAGTACCTAGATATTTTCTGTGCCAAGAAAAAGCATAAAATGATATATCTACCATATATATAAAAAATCTTAATGAAACGACTAATTATGTTTGACAGCTATTCCTCCTAAAATACAGAACCTTTGGTTGTAAAATTAGCACCAATTATCCGTATTGATCCGCGTATATCAAACATGGTATTAGAATTTTTAAATTTGAATTAGTTTTCAAGTCGTTAATTTTTTTCTAATTTTAACAATGTTTTTGTAATGATGGCAACTCAATTACTCCATTTTTGTGGAAAAAAGGGAGGAAAGGGAAAAAATATAGAGATTATTAGATTTCTTTTCTTTTTCTTCATTTTCAAATTGAAGTTCAAATTATCTTTTATTTCGATCGAAAGTGAAGACAATGATAGTGTTCATGTGATTAAGTTATTTTTTTTACGAAAATTTGAAAATATAATTCATTAAATAATAATAATACTGTTAAATAAATAATAATTTCTTATTTATTTTAAACAAATTTTCCCCATTTCAACAGATGTTGTTTTCATATTTTAGAAAAGGTTACTATTTTAAATTGTTGCCAAATGTAATAACAGCACAAAGAATAATATTTCCTTTCAATTAAAAATTTGTATTGCTAACTTCCTAACTGATTATTATAAACAGAATAAAAACTTTCAAATTAGATTTAAATGATTGCATGTTAAAAGCAGTTAAATATTGATAATTATGTCATAAAAATTGTATTTACATGTGACTATTAAAAGAGAAAGAAAACTTTAAAATAATAAATCGATTAATGTTCTTTAAAAGCAGTAAATAGGGGAAATTGCATTATATTTAAAATAGCCAAATAATAATATTGACAAACAGTTTAAATTTAAAAATATATTTACGAGATATTTATTTCATATTTCGAGATGACCTCTTTAACTAATTTTGGCAATTTTAACATTCATTGCCAAATCTAAGGCAATGCAAATAATAATATTCCTTTTCTAACACAAAAACAGCCATTGGATGTCTTAACAGCAGCTGATTCAACCTTAAAATTTCCCAATCAAAGAGAAATTAATGAAAACCTGTTTGAAGGGAGATCGCCGCTGTTTTTTAAATCATAATTCAATCTTCTGTAATCTTTTAAAAACCAATCAAATTATCGAGTTTTTAGAATGTGAACAGGGATTGGCATGCATAGCTTGCAGGGGGCAGAGCCCCCTAGTAGTTAAATAAAATCAGCAGACGAAATACAATAATACACCTTGATTCGGTCATAAACTACATAATATGAACTTTTAAAAGTTCACCGTTTACTTAAAAGGTGACAAATAATAATAATACAGAAGTTTCAAGTTTTAAAATATACATTTCATTTAAATTTTCGAGTACTTTCAGTCTGCAATCCTGCAGCCATCGTCAGGGAATATTTTCATTAATTTCTGTTTCATTCATTCAAATACATCACTTCATTTGAAATGGGATAGTCTGTAATTCTTAGGGTGGCTGGAAGTAGAGGTAGTAGTGCTTTGGATTAAACTTGTGTAGAGGAAAATATTTAACTGTGGTTAATAAATAAAGGAGATAACTTTGTGGTCTTTCAGCTTCTTTATTAGTATTGGTGTTATTGCAGTATGGTTAAAAAATAAATAATAATAATAATAATTTTTTTCTTGGTCTGTACAAGAAGTTAAGATATGCTTTACTGAAACACAATATAAATTTAACTGCATGTCCGCCAACAAAATTAAAAGAATCAGTTTGTACGAAAATAGACCCAACACTGAAACATTAATTGTCCAGTGTGTATGCTATCCCTTTTAGAATTGGCAAAAATACCATAATGGAATACATAGGAATGACAAGAAAACTCAAAGAAAGAATCAAAGAGCATAAAGCAAATTTTAAATTTTGTCTCCAATCCGCAGCTCTGTCACGCTTAAATTTTAATCAGAATATCACAATAGGTTTTGATCAAGCAAAAATTATATACCCAACATCTAATTACTATGCATCCATTACCAGAGAATCCATAAAAATCCCGTGTAAAGGCAATCAAGTATGTAACGACACACTATCATACAATATCCCCAATATATGGTTAAATATCCAGAAAACTTAAACACCCAGTAATCTTCCTCTACATAGATTTAACCCTAAGCAACTACTACTTCTACTACTTTCCAGTTGCCCATTTAAAACAAAGTGATGGACATGAACAAAGTGACATATTAAAAGTGAATGGAACAGCAGTTAAATATTCTCCTCTACACAAATTTAATCAGAATCACTACTACTTCTACTTCCAGCTACCCTAAGAATTATAGGCTCTCCCATTTCATACAAAGTGACGTATTTGAATGAATGGAACCACAATTAATGAAAATATTTCCTGGCGATAGCCGTGGAATTGCAGATCGAAAGTACTCAGAAATTTAAATAAAATGTATATTTTTAAACTTGTACATCTGTATTATTATTATTTGTCACCTTTTAAGAAACAGTAAACTTTTTAAAGTTCATATTATGTAGTTTATGATATGTAGTTTACATAATATGGAAAAACTATTGTTTTCTTGGTACTTACATATTATTCAAACCATGTCATATTCACTGTGTCAGCAATTTTACCAGAAATATTAATTATAGTACCCCTTATTTTTTTTACCTTCTTTATTGTAACTATATAGTTTCCATATTAAAGGTACTGACAAATTTACATACTTTTTACTATGTAATATGATATAGCATTGATATAGATACATTATTTGATACAGTAAATTTATATTATATAATATTTATATTATCTTCATTCTGTTGGGCATAACAAACTGCTGGAAATAAATCTAACATTGCTTATATCTTTTTTTGTTAAAAGTCGTCAATTTGATCTTATATATTTTATAAATGTGCACTAAATTACTGTTTTCTATTATTTTAGTTGGCTTTTATATTATTTATGTTAGGTGTTTATTAAATGTACATTAAATTACCTATTTGAACAGAATTCGCACTTGGTAACAATAAATAAAATTGCCAATTGAAAGCCATTTTTGGTGATCTATCTACATGGCCTGGATAATATTTAAGTACCATTTTCTTTATAAATGCCTAAGGACAAAAAAATAAAAGGTATTAATTTTTAATAAAGAAATTCTAAGGTATGTCTTTTTTTTTTACTTGTTTTAATTTAATTTTGTTTATTAAAGGATTAGGAAAATTAACTTCCATATGTTGCAACTCCTAAAATGATTTTTTGTGTCAGTTTTACGCATAATTCAGAAACTCGATATAGATTTAACATTCCATGACCTGATGAATTAATGAGAATTTACTGTAATTGTAATTTATATGGAAATTTATGTGACTTAGATGTTGCCAGTTTGCATTATTGCCATCAAATTATAAGTGCTCTGTAAACAAAATGTTACTGGAAATTTTCATTGATCACTTTTGTACTAAAGGAATATGTGGCAAAAATGATATCAGTATAAAAAATGGAACACACTTCTCTTTTTTTTTTTAAGTAACTTTGAGTTTAAAATAATTATTTCTGTTAATGAAATATTTTACATGACTGATAAAAGAATAGCATTAAAAAATAAATAAATAGAAAAAGTATTAAGCACACTTTGTACATTTTTCAACACGTTTTTATTCTGATTATCATATTTTTTTTTTTTTTTTCAAGGTGTCCCTCCCCTTATATTATTACAAAATAGCTAAATCATAAACCATTAGCTTTAGACGTTTAACTCTTTGGTGACAGGCTTCATGTATACGTGCCACATACGGTTCTCAGAATCTTTGATTATTCCCACCAGTTATTTTTTATTGTAAATTTTGCCTTATTTAATCAGGGCATTTCCCCAATTAAATTAGGCAAAAATTTCTCTTTTGAAAAACCGGTGATAAATGATTAAAAATTCTGTAAAAAATGCTCGTCCTGAAGAGGATGGTTCCAATTACTAAAATTTTTCAAATGTTTTTCATCATATTAAAAGCCATTTACAGATTTTTTTTTAATTTTTTGTTTTTTTTAGTTCCAAAATTTAAAATTTTATACAGACCATAGGTCCTATAAATTACATTTAGAAAATTTTTCTTCATGCATTAATAAATAAAACAAAATTTTTGCCGTTGGATCATACCTCTAAAGCTAACAATTTAGGATTTAGCTATTAGACAATACTAGGGAATCAGTTTTTAAAATGCTAAAAATAATTTTTTTTTTTGTGTGTGTGTGGGATTTAACTTCTTTTTCTTACAATTGCTTTCATATTATTTAATCTTTGTTTAACTAATTTAGGTATTTTGCCAAGATTATCGTGGTCGCTGGTGGGATAGAATGGCTTTAAATTTAGAGCAGCATTTAAAGCAACCACAGCAAGTAAGTGAAAATGATATTATTAATCTATTACATTTATTGGTATTTAATTGACAAACATTGTAAAATGCCATAATGTTTGCTCCAAGCTTCCTTTTCAAGTTTTGTCATATTTATTTTATGAAATTTTATCCATCTATTATGTCTGTTATTTATTCATTTTGGTATTCACATTAAAAAAAAAAACTTAAACAGGATTCTTAATAAATACACACCATAGACTACTTAGAACTCCTTAAATAAATAAAATACTTCCTAAAAACTGCTTAAATGATGGTGAAGCAAAATTTAGCTTTGATCAATGATTTAATTTAAGTATATAAAAGTATTAAGTATATAATTTAAGTATATTTGCTCCAAGTTTCATTTTCTTTATCATATTTGTTTTAAAAATTTAATTAATCTATCATGTCCCTTATTAATTCATTTTGGTGTTCACATAAAAAAAGAGATAAAACTTAAACAGTATTCATACACACACCTTAGACTACTTAGAAACTCCTTCTAAGTATATAAGAGAAGTAAATGGAAACTTATGTTTTATATGATAAATAATAAATACTGCTTGTATTAGCATCTTTCTTAAGCATGTAATTGACATGAAAGAGATTAAACTTTAAAGGAAATAAAATAAAAATTTGCTCTTTTTGAAAAAGCTAAAGTTTAAGTGATTACTTTCATAGTCATTACTGGCTTTATAAATTTGTAGTACAAAACTGTCAGTGAACTATTTTATGCAGTGACCAATGGTCATATAGACAGATCATGTGCACATTATAAAGGGAAAAACACTGATAACATACACTGTATTTTTTGTATATGCCATGTGTTTTTTTCCCCTTTTTATTTTTACAATGGTCACTGCATAAAATAGTTTGCTGGCAATTTTGTACTCAAATTTGCAAAACCAGTAAGCAATATGTTGAGAATTCTGTGCAATTTTAGCTATTAGCACTAGCTATTAGATTTTAATAAAATCAAATCTGTTTTCTCTCTAAATGAGATATTAAAAATTAGGGTGGGAGCAGGGATGTAGTGGAGGGTATACAGTGGTATACGCCATATACCTTCTGGATCTTTTTAAGGAACACTGTATACCCTCTGTTTCTCATAAAAGCTATAATATATACACTGTAGGGTATACCCTCTGCCTTGAGCGTATACCCTTTGCTTACAGCGTATGCCCTCTGCTTTTTTTACGACTACACCACTGGGTGGAAGTGTGTCTTACACAATGGTATGGCATATTTGAAAAAATGTGGTGGTAAGCTTTTTAAAATTCTTGTACTCCTTAGAATTTTTCTTGACTCCTTGGATTTTTTCTTCTTAAATCTGTAATGAACCCTGACTTGAAGAGAACATTTGTAAATTTAACAGTACTTTGTATAATTTTGGTGTTTGATTTTGTGGATATGTGTTTAATTATTTATTATACCCTGAGAGATCAGAACTGTTAAATTTTTATGTGTAAAAGAAACAATTTTTTACTTTTTTTCTAAATCATATGAAATTTAATAAACAACAGAGTTGCTGATTGCAAGAGCTGAAGTTCAATCATCCAGGAAAAACTTCCTGTCATTTATGGTAAAAGACCTCAATCATAGAAAGAAACCATCACTGTACTGTGGTGGAGATTCGGCTATTGATTCATCTCAAATAAAAATTTAACTTTTGCGTAAATATAATAGATTTCAGTTTTAATTGATTATTCAGAATTATGGAAGATTCCTTATTAGGCAAAATTATTTTCATTTGTTTAACCTCCTTGGGTCTGTATGACCCGAATGGAAATTTAATTGCTCATAACTTTTTTACTAAGAATATTTGTCATGCGAAATTTATGTCTTAAAATGTTAGGTGTATAACTACAAGCTCGTGAAATTTTGAGCAAAAACAATTTTTAGTAAAAAAAGCTATGAGCAGTTAAATTTAATTTTGGGTCATATAGACTCAAGGAGAACAGCAGGGTTAAAAGAAGGTTGTTATATCTATTGTATTTGTTGAAAGTTGTTATATGTGAGTATATATGTAAGATGGATGCAAATATATAAGTAAGTTGGATGAATGTATAACCACCTGAGACCTGGCATCCATTTAAATGGATGTTTTGCTTTCGCCTTCTATTGCATTAAATTTCATTGTAGCAATCTAAAACCAGTTTGGCATGGTAATGTATGAATCAAAAATCAACATTCAGCTTTTGGATTTTGGCAACAATAACTACTTTGTTTACAAAATGGCATAATAAATGAGTCAAGTTGGAATTCTAGGTTCTGCTGGTAAGTTTCGTTTTTATGTTATTTTAATTTGTTTAAACTATTTTTTTTTTTTTTTTTTTTTTGCAATTTTAATAGCAGATGTTAATACTTGCCTTATGTTCTTTATAATAAATTCTATTCTTTCTCATACTTTTAGCATTTTTTAAATTATTTTAAAGCGAGTTATACCATGAACATCCATGTAGATGGATGTGCTGTAAAACAAAATAAAAAAATCGAAATTTATTAATTTCTTTAAAAACATCATTTTTTATGCCTATTTGTTGAAAAAAACTCATATTTAAAAAAATATATGCATTATATTTTGTTTGGGTCTCAGGAGGATATAACAATACAAGTAATGTATGTCTGTACAAAGGTAAAATAATGTATTAAGCATAAAAAAATATTCACTAATCTTAGCCACCCTGCCATATAACCTCCTGAGGCCCAAGAAAATTTGAAACGCTTCAACTTTGTCTTTACTACTTTATTTCCATCAAAAGGATTTTAAAAAAATCATTTTTACAGATTTTTAATTTTTTTAGTTTGTTAGGGCCATATCCATTTTAATAGGTGTTGAGGTCTTAAGTATGATGAAATGTAAACACAGTTCAATTCAACTTTTCACATGTAAAGTGGTACTGAAAAGCTCAAATTAACAATAAATTTAAACATATATATGTTTATTATTAATTTAATGAACAAAACTGGATTATTTTACACATATTTAATCTAAATGTAAATCTTTGAAGCAACTTCTTTCACTGGTAAGGCACAAAAACATATTGCAACTTGTACATCTAAATTTAGTTTTCTTTCGAATACATACTATTATCAATGTAATTTTTAAAATAATCATGTACTTTAAAATTTATGAGCATTTGTGCTTCTTTGTTCCAGCTGTTGTGAAATATCAGGAGGATCTAGAATACTTGGTGCAAACCCAAAAGAAAACATTATTAAAATCAGATTTCATTATGCTTGTGAAAGTAAAATATTCTTAATTGTATTATTTTAAATTTTTTGTTTATATTTATGAATTTCTAACAAAAGAAAAAGTTAGCCGAAATAATTATCTTAATTTTATATTAAAAAAACTTTATATGTACATAATTTATAACTAGAACTTACTTCAAAGATTTCTTCCAAGTCAAAGTGTACTTTTGATATTTCACTTCCATTAGTTTGGCTAACTGAACCATCAGCAAAATTATTCACTAATTCTTTAGTAGTCTCATTTTCAGCTTCAGAAGAATCTCCATAAATTTTATTAAGATTAAAATCTTCATCACTAGAATTACTAAAACCAACATCAAAATCATCCCCATTTGCTATTAGTTCTGATGCTTCTATAGTTCTTAATCTTTTGGCTAAAAATACAAAAGTATGTAATATTTGCTTTCTCTTTTATAAAAAGTAAATAAAACATTACACAGAGGTTCAATAAACATTAAATACTTGGAAATCTAGCACATGATTAAAACCAAAACTAATGCTAAAACTAACTATAACTTTACCCCAGTAAAACCCAACATCTATTTTAATGGGTGATTTTAAATTGAGCTTTAAAGCAATAAATATATCAACATTTTAGTTAAGAACTAGCTAGGGTACTACAATAACATTAAAATTAACTTATACAATCTAAAAATTGCTTAAAATAACAAAATAAGTAAAGACAAATTGGAACTTACTAGTACCTAGTTGAATACCACATTGATTCACCTACTTCATCATATTACAAACAAATGAAAAGCCATTGCCAGATTCTGAAAACTTAAAAGTAATCTTTGAAGTGTAGATTATGTTGGAGTATCAGGACTTGCTTCCAATGAAATATTTAATGTGATTAGTAGATTAAAACAAAACATCCATTTTAATGGATGCAGGTCTCAGGAGTATAATTAATTTGAAAATCTGGCATATAATCTACTAATGTCTACTAATAAAGTGTGTTTCTTGTTTATTTATAATTTTTTATTTTGCGTGTTATACAGAAAATTTATTAAATGAATACTCTAATTTCACATGATATACTTTGTAAAGTACTTTTACTTTTCCCTGTCTTTAATCAAAGCATTTTATACTTAGTACAAGTTTTCTTACTCTTTTTTCATGATAAACAAAATTTCTTTATTTCATAGGCTTTCTAAACATGCACAGAAAATTAAATATGTAATAAAATTTCATTTTAATTTACTTTAATTTCTAAAACGTGTAAGCTAATTAAATTGTAATTATGTAATCTAATGAATTTGGTGGATTTTTGTATAATGTATATTGGCAACTAACTTTTATAATCATTCTTAGGCTTTAGAAGCAATAAAAGAGGTAATTAAAGATAAGAATGTTAGAGTTGGCTATCGTTACTCACTTCTAACTAGAGCTTTACGTATTTTGAAATCTGTAGATGAAAAGGATGAACTTAAAAAAGAAATTCTTGAAGCTGTCAATGTGGTTGAAGCACCAAAGGTAACATATTTATATATATAAAAAAAAAAAATCATGATTGCATATTTCTCCTTTTTCAACTCTAAAATATTTCTGGAAATAACTTTAGTTGATTACTTGTGCTGTACAAATTAATAAATATTATTTTAGGTTTATTTCTAGTTTTTTGTTGTATGTTGTACAATCAGATCTCTTTATATGGCCACTGATTTTTAGGTCAACTGGCATATACAATCACATTTGATAAGTTCAGGCTGAATTAATAGAAATTCTGTCTATTTAATTATTGCCTATGTAATTATTGAACAATTTGTATGCTCACTTACAATATTGCAAAGAAGACATGTAATGCAATATCCAATAATTCATTTTGTAGTTTACCACTTTTGCCCCCATCAGTTACTGTTTATACACAGAAATTATGTTAATAATATTCATTCAGAAAGCAGTTAATGATATAGCAATCTTCTGAGCAGCTGTATTCCAGAGACATCCAGAATGGGTTGCATTAAGAAACTCTACCTTCGGCCATTTTTCTCAGTCTTTCAATGAACACATTTCATGCTCATTTCTTGAAAAAATGTTGTTTCTGAAAAAATCATTTGTAACACCAACGCTCTCTAGTGTGTGCTCTGTATTTGTGACATGATTTTAGACAATGCATTCATTATGGTGGATTTACGTATTAATAGTTTTGCTTGCATTTAGCATGGCTGCAAAATGGGAGGGAGGGAAAGATGCTGAAAAGAAATTAAATATTATTTTCAAAAATCAAGGCTATCTAAGACAGCTTTTGGAAAATATACAGACAAATACAGTCGGACATCTATTTAACGAAGTTGCTAAATCCCCATAAAAAGTTTGTTATATAGAAAATTTGTTAAATAGAGATTCACCTTTAAAAATACTTTAAACTACATAAAACAGATTTTAAATTTATAAACACTAAATGTTATTAAAAAAGTAATTAATCACACTTTTTTTATAAATTATATCTATTTGCTTTATTTATTTTACCCATAAAAAAAATATGCAAGGAAAAAGAGAATAAAACAAAACATTGTCCGGGAATACACTTTATTTTAAGTTTTAAGAAAATAATTTTACATTAAAATTAATGAATTTTAATGACATTATCATTTTTATTATAACGAGTTTATTTTAAGCATTCATTACCACATGCATCCGTAAATTTAATTACTGTAAAAGTCTGTTAATTTTGTCTGAGTATTTTGATTGAAAAAGTTTTTTCTCTCATAATACATCTCGCATCTTTGCAATGCTCCAAAAACCCTTTCAGGCATATTTTCTTCAAACTGTAATCTGCGTCGGATTGTTTCAAATGATTTTAGCATTTCATCATATGAAGGTTTATTAATTTCTGCATCATGATCATGATCATTTCCATCATCATCATCTTTGTCTTCATTACAATTCCTATCTGTATTGCTTTTATTTTTCACACTGTCTAAAATATCCAATTCAGTTACTGTTTCTGGGGTCTCAACACCAGAGTCTAGTGAAAGAAAATCATCAGTCAGCACATCTTCGTTAATTTCGTTTCTTCCCTCTCAACTTTATCCACATTTTTTTAAGTTCCTCTAAGGGAATATAGTCTTTGTCCTCTGTACTTGCTGAATTCTCATTGCTGACAAAGAATTCAGCTTTGGCAAAACTGTTGCGAATAGTACAATCTGTGTTGTCATAGTTCCATGCTTTGGAAATTTCTGATATGCTTTCCCATAAGTTGATCTTTATCATGGATTGATTGTTCTTGAGTGCAGTGATAATTTTTCGCATTATTCTCTTGCGATACCTGTATTTTGAAACTTTTGATCCATTGCTGGAAGTTTTGATGTAGTGTTAAGTGTCGAGTAAAAAACTAACATTTTTCAATTTGCTTGATTTCCTTCGAATGGACAGAACAATTGCCAAAAACAAGAGCAGTTTGGAGACAATCTGCGATCATACATTTGTCCAACTTTTTAACCCATTGTTTGTAGATTTCTGATGTCATCGAAGATTTTTTATTTAAGTAATAATCAACCTCCAAAGATTTTGCCCTTTTAAACATCTTAATTAGATTTTTGCTTCTTCTGATAACTAATAGTTTCAATTTCTGATGACCAGTCATATTTGCACTTAACATGACAGTTATTCTTGCTTTGGTTTTTTTTTCCTCTAAAGCATATTTCCTTTTATATGTTAATGTTTATTCAGGCAAATCGTGAAAAAATAAAACAGTCTAATCTGCATTAAAGATGTTTTCTGGCTTACAGTCTTTTAAAATTTCAATTGGTGTCTCCATTACCCAATATTCACTATCATAATCATCAATGTCTTTATGTTCACCAGATATTACTTTTGTCGCAATTCCGTGTCTTCTCTTAAATTTTTCAAGCTGTTCTCAAAATTCATCATATCTCAATGCCTTCTGAAATGTAAGAGCTTTCTCAATTATAAAATGTCCAGAGATCGGAACATTTTTATCTCGTATTGTGTGTGTCCACTTCAAAACTGTCTCATCCACATCTTCATAGACACATGTTTTTAAACATTTCGAATAAGAATTCGATGAATCACAATTTTGTATCTTATAAAGATTTTTTATTATGGTTGATAAACCGTTTGGAGGAACACCAAATGTTTAAGCAATATCATTTTCCTTCACACCTTTATTCACCTCATCAAGGATTTTTTTTTTTTTTTTTCCTTTGATGCTCAAGTACATTCGCATTGACATTTTCGAGCTATAAGAACTGAAATTACAAGCACGACTGATCAACAATCTAGACAATAGGAGACTCTAGTTCAAGGAAACGGGGGCATGGGACAGCTGCATTGAGGGTGAAAGAAGGATATTGAAGGCACTTCCTGGATAAAATGCAAAGAATGACAGCGAAATACTGCTCTCGATGAGTTAGGCGCCTCATAAAACCAGTTCAAGGTCATTGATCATCTTAAAATGTGTTAAAGGAAAGAATAAGTATGAAATGTCCAGAAATATTTTGAAGAAATATGGAGAAAAAAAAATTAGATCACCGGAAAAAGTTTGTTAAATAGAGAATGCACTTCGCTATTTGGAGGTTATTTTAGGAAGAAATTCACAAAATGTTCTTGGTTCCCAGGAAAAGTTTGCAAAATAGGGTTTCATTAAATAAAGGTATGACTGTACACTCAGAACAAATGTGATAATAATTTGACTTTAAATTCATTGTATTCTGATGAACTGCAAAGTGTGCAGTTTATCTGTGGTGAAAAAAGGTGAGAAAGTAGCACTATGCTTGATAATTATTGCATTAAGTTTAACATTTATATAAAATGAATTTAATCTTATATCATTACATTCTTCTATTTATAACAGTTGAGAATTTTTAATTTGTTTGTATATTATACTTACAAAAGAGCCTGTATTTGTTATGTACTTAAAATAGGAATATTTTCTCTTAATGTATATATTGTTGATCCTTCGTAATATCTCTTTTATATTGTCTTTGCAAGTGATCTTCATTATAAGATATTTAAAGTACCAATAATTTTTCAAAAAATGTTATGAAACTTTCTATTGTTTGCTGAACTTTTAAAGTAACATCTAGGGTTTTTTTTCTTGTCGAAAATGCAAATTAGATTACCTTAATTTATAGTTTAAAAATTTTTTTCTTTATTTATGTGAAATGTTTGCGATCATACTTTAATGTTTCAATAAAGTGTTGCTTATTATTATTATTATTATTATTATTATTATTATTATTATTTTTTAAGCATATAAATTTATCTGATATTTAGATGTTTTTCTTTTTAGACTTCTCTGAAATTTTGATTAAATCAAAGTGATAAAAATTAATTCCCTGTTTCAAAATTGAATTTAAAAATTTTTAGGTTGTTATTAGAGGACGTCTTTTTCCCAGGAATATACTTGGTCGGAGGCATGTCTTTATATCTTCTAGCAATGTAACTGATGAAGATGATATTACTGTCCTTGGTGTTGAACAACTTGCTATTGAACATTACAAAAATGAAGGTTTCACTGAAGGTAATGTCATGCGATATCATAATTAAAAATTTTTGTTAAAAAAATTAGCAACAACTAAAAACTACATTCTCAAATTAATGTGACTCGTTTCATTACTAAATCCACTGTATTCTAAAATAATTTAAAACACTCTATGTCTAATAGGATCGTTATAAGAATCATCATCTATACTGATAAAATGAAGTGTGTATGTGTGTGTGCTAGTAAAATCTACCTTACATAGAAGTCTGAAACTAACTTTTTCAAACCCCCTCTAGTTCTAACTTTTTTTGACTCCCTCATGTGATATATCATTGCACAGCCCTTTGAGCCCTCTTCCATGTTATGTATTCCTTGTACCATTTTCATCAACCCATTCATGTTCAAATAAAACCATACAATTTTTTAAATGTTTAATGCATGTTCTAGCATTTTTGGTGAAATTAAAATCACCCATATGAATCCTTGATCATCATAACTTGCTTATTTTCCCATTTTTCAGAAACTTGAAAACATGAAACATAAGATGAACTGTAATTAGTTTTACAACCAGGAACAGAACATTTAAAAGGCATTGCCCTTCTTGAAAGAAAACAGCAATATATTAATAAAATGAGCGACTTCAAGGTAAATTGAGAATTATGTACAACTTTATACAAAAATTACAAGCAGCAATCATCAACAATTGAACATTCAAGAATAGTCACAACTGGCACCCTTCGTTTGTTTTTCTTTTCACTTCAGTTCAACTTCCTTCAACTGGTCATGTGACCCACGAAAATAGTTCAACAATTTGGCCTCTATTCAGGGGGCTATGAAGTGTATCTCTCTGAACGTACCCTAATCTGGGTAACTATGCACAGTCATTTTTGCCAGCAAAGTGGGATATGAGAGAATTGTTGCCACTCCCTGGATTTAAAAATTAAATTAAGCAATTTTTTGGAAAAATTTAGTAAATTCTTCACAAGTGACTTAAAATAACAAGTGGTCCATTACAACTAACTGAACTGTTTTTTTTTTTGGGGGGGGGGGGTGTCAGAAGAGCACTACCGGCCTTCTTCTCTCCCCCCCTTCCCCCCCAAAGACAAATTTTATCTTTCTTTTATATTCATGTATTTAAAAATTATCTTATATAAAGGGTTTAGAGGGCAAAGCCGTCCCCTGTCAAAAGAAGACAAAAAATCTTTCAGTTCTCTATTTTTGATAAAAGCTGGTAATAACCTTTTTTGGAGTGTTTCTTAATTGTTGAATTTTTCCTCTCTCTAGATTTCGTTCTGATGATGCCCATGTGCCCAAAGTTAAACATTGCTGAAATATGCCAGTTATTACTTTATTGTGTTGATAATTACTGTTTGGTTTTCATAACTATTCAACATTGAAGGGTTTTGATTAGTGTCAATTGCATGAAGAAAGTGCAATTCACTTCATCAGACTGCCTCTCTGGCGTCATATGCAATAAACTGTTAGAAATATATTTAGTATGATTCAAGTTGCACTGCAATATTTATAGCATCTGACACTATTGTCAACTACAATGTCTAAAGCAATGAAAGCATTTCTGTCAAAATTTCATTTTAATCCCAATCGTTCTCCTCATCTTTAGAAAAGTGAAGATTATAATTAAGATTAAAAATAACAAATAAGTATAGCTTCAACTTAATCAATCAGCTGCTCTACTTAATTTATTTAAAAGAATGAATTTAAGAGTATTATTGTTGTTATTATTTATTTATTTTATTATGTTTTGCAATTAATCTCAGTCATACAAACATTTCTGTACCTTGGAACAAAAAGGGCCAATGTCCAAAATTGAGAAATTTGAGTTAAATGCACGAATGAACTCAGGATGCGATATAAAGTAATTGTTAAAAGGGCCAAAGTCCTCCCAATATTAGATCATTGAAAACAAAACATTTTGTCGAGGCCAATGTTACTTACTGTTAATGTAAAAATGGCCAATTTAAAATGTAAAAAAAACTAAATCAATGTAACATTAGATTGTAGTGAGAAAAACATTACTGAATTGAAAGGAACAACTTTGAAAATAATACAGTGAAACTTGGATAATTCGAACTTGTTTAATTCGAAATTCTGGCTAATTCGAATTTTTTGCTTGGTCCCTAGAATTCTGTATTAAAATAATGTTAAAAAAATGTGGATATTTCGAATTTTAGTTTGGATAATTCGAATTTTTCGTAGGATTGCCTTTTGAATTTTGCGGTAAATATTAATCCTGAGACTTTTTTCAGCTAAGGTTCAAAATAGTAAAACAGTTTATTTCAATTGTCTTTCTATTTGGCAAAATTCCAAGACATAGCCGCACCCTTTCGTCTGGGGAATCTATTTCACTGCGCATTGAAAGGATCGCAGCTTAGGTGTTGCAATCGCAGATTTTCGACAACCCTTCCCCTCCCCCTTTTTTTTTCTCCAGAAGCGCAGCTACATTTCTTTCTATCTTAGAGTCACGTGGGTGAATGATTTAACGCGGTTGTAAGTTTTTGTGTGTGTGCTTTAAGTATTGTTTTTATGTTCTCTTACTATGGCGTTGTCAAAAGCTAAAACTCCTTATAAGTCCTTAACATTAGCTCAAAAGGTAGCGGTGATTAATTAAGTGGAAAAAGGCCATAAAAAGAAATCGGAAATTGCCAAGGAATTTGAAATTTCACCCAACACATTATCGACATATTTGAAGAACAAAGATAAAATTTTGAATAGCGAAAATGGCACAGGAAAAAAATAGGGAAAGGATGAGACGACCTGATAACCCAGTTGTGGACTGTTGTGTTCTTAAATGGTTTAAACAAGCGCGAGATAAGAACATTCCAATTAGTGGCTCTATTATGAGAGCCAAAGCTGAACAGTTTGCCGCTGCATTAGGCATTCAAGATTTCAAAGCCAGCACAGGTTGGCTGAATGGTTTCAATGATAGAAACGATATTTCTTTCAAAGCAGTGTGTGGTGAAAGTGGTGCAGTGGATATTCAAGCAGCTGATGAGTGGAAAAAACATTTAAGAGAAATTATTCAGAATAAGGAACCAAAAAATATTTTTAACGTCGACGAGACTGGACTTTTTTATAAGTGTACTCCAAATAAAACTCTTGCTTTCAAAGGAGAAACATGCAGTGGTGGAAAACTAAGTAAAGAGCGAGTAACGTTGCTTGTTGGAGCAAATATGGACGGGTCTGAAAAGTTGCCACTATTAATGATTGGCAAATCGGCTAATCCACGTTGCTTTAAAAATGTTAAGTCTAAGCCTGTCTCCTACGATTCAAATACAAAGGCATGGATGACGTCCGAAATTTTTCAAAAATGGCTTTTAAATATAAACAAGAAATTTGAAAAACAAAAACGACAGATTGTCCTTTTTATTGACAACTGTTCGGCTCACAACAGCATTCCCAAAATGAATAATATGGAAGTCATTTTTTTCCCGGCCAACATGACATCTGTGGTTCAGCCAATGGACCAAGGAATCATCAAAAACCTTAAACATTTCTACAGGCGTCTGTTGGTTGAAAGAATCCTCATCGGAGATTTTGACATTAAGAATCTCAACGTTCTTCATGCTTCAAGAATGTGTAGGCAGGCATGGGACAAGGTCAGTGAGATAACGATTATGAAATGCTTTCATAAGGCGGGATTTGTAAAGAAAGAAACAGAAGGAGTAAATGTAGTGGAAAACTTTGACGAAATTGATCCTGAACTTACTGTCGATAATTGGGAAGATGTAAAATCGGATCCACCAATCTTGTATGAAGACTACGTCAACGTGGACCAAAATGTGGCTGTGTGGGGCGAGGTAACTGATGCTGACATTGTTGCTCAACTGGCGGAAAACAACCAAGCTGAGGACGGACTATCTGAAGATGAACAGAACAATGAAATACAAGAGAAGCCCTTACCTAGTTGCTTAGAAGCTATTATGCATATACAAGAACTTCGACGCTTTTTTGAAGGTCAGTCCAATGTAAAAGATTCTATTTTTGTGTCAATTGATGAGTTGGAATCATATGCTATGACTCAAAGATTGCATTCGAAAAAGCAATCAAAAATATCTGATTTTTTTCTTAAAAGTAATGAATAATTAAGCTAAATGTTTCATTTAATGAAAAAAAATGTAGCAGTTTCCTTAGATAAAGTTTATGTGTTAAATATTTCATTGTGGAGTTAATCTTTTTTTATTTATCTCTTCTTTTTGAGCGAATATATTTAATTCGAATTTTTGGATATTTCGAACTTTTCTTTTGGTCCCTTGAACTTCGAATTATCCAAGTTCGACTGTAGTACAGAAATAGTAGCAATATTCTTAAAATTCCTCAAACTTAAATTGGGTTTCCTGCTATTTGAGAAAAATGGACATTGGCCCTTTTTGTTCCAAAGTACATATTTATACTTTCTAAAAAATCACTTAAAATTTTTTTGGTTCATTTTACTTTAGGTTTATCTCATATTCAAATTAAAATTGTCAATCTAAATTAAAATATTTTGGTTATTGTGTTGCAAACTTTAGCTTTTATCTCATCATTATGAACAGAAAGTCAGAAATCTAAATTTTTGACTAATGTATGAAAAAACATTTTTTTTTCTTCTCAGGCATACATGGTGAAGGTTCTACTTTCCATGCCCTCTATGGCCTTTTGTTTTGGGATATAATTTATGATGGAGATATTCCAGATGCATTCATTAGTCCATACCAGACACATCCATTAGACCTTAATCATGATTCATTTTTCATTTGCAGAGAGCATCAAATTCTGAATCATTTAGAAACTCTTAGAGCTTCTTCTATTGAGGTAATATATTTTAAAACTAATTAATTAGTTTGTTTATTATATGTTGGGTGTCAATAAGCTAATCAGCAGATTAAACAAAATTCTATTGCTACGTAGTTTTACAAACGTTGCATAAATAATTTATATCTATGTATTCTTTATATCAAAGACTTATTGTCAGGTGTGGCAACATCAAAAACTTGTTTTCAATTTTTTTTTTTCCCGTGTTTCCTGGGAAAATATTGTAATAAAGTAAAAAAAATAGTGTTTTATTTTGAAAACGAAATCTTCCAAAATAGTTCAGCAATTCTGTGTTAAATATTCCAACAAGATGAGGTCCTTATCATTGGGTAGCAAATATTCCTTCAGTGAAAAATTTCCAGACTGATGAATTGAAAAAAATGAATTAATTATAAGGGCTTTTTTCTTATATAAAGCTGCTAGATATTTTGATAAAAACAATTATTATTGGACGGATATTTAATGAAGAGAGTTTCACAAAATTCTCAAATTAAGTAATTGAATAAGTGCAAAAATAACTACTGTTGTTCAGCTGATTCTTCCTGAAATAGATCTTCAATGCTAGATCAGGTATTCTCTATATCTCATTCAGTTATTTTACTTATATTATTATTTCCTTATGAATTTGTTCCACTTCAGTGTTTTATTTTCTCTGAAATAAAAGTGTAATTTTAAAACAATTTTGCCTTTTTTTCTTCTTATATATAATTTTTTAATTATACAGTAAAATCTCCCTAATGCGACCACACTTCTTTCCAATAAAAATTGGTCGCTCAGAGAGGTGGTCTCTTAACGCGTTTGGGACGAGCGACCGGTATTCGTGCCGGCATCGTTTGCACTTTCATCCTGCGTGACGGGTATACGTGCCGGCGTTTTTGGCACTCACATCCCGAGCGACCGGTATTCGTGCCACACAGTTGGAACGTTTTATTCAAGAAAGTTCAACTCAGAAAAAAATTTCGTAATCAAACTTGAATATACATTTGGGAAGAACATATTTCCTTCCGTCTAGCGAAGCAAATGGAATCAATTAATATATTTTTAATTTATGTCAATTTAATTTTTTCCCCAAAATGACTGCAATGAAAAAAAGTGTGTTTATTTCAAATCATCTATTTATGCTTCTGAAAAGTGATTTTCTTTCTATCATAAATCTTTTATGCGTCAAATGAAACTTTATTTTTTGTTTATCAGTAATTTTTCTACGTCACTTGGGAAAAGGAATCGTTTAGTCAGCTGATCAACTCTAAGCTTATGACGTAAGCTTCACGTACCTATATGGCTAGGCTTCCAGCTGATTCATTTTCAGTTACTTCTTTTATCTCGATTGAAAATAATTTATTTGTACGTCGTGGTGATTAATAGTTTAGGATTTTCGTTCATCGAGGAGGAAAGCGGGAGGCCTATTTATATTTTTATTTTGTTTCAACAAGTGCTGCTTACGCAGTTTAAATATTTGCGTCAGGTCAAGAAAACGTTTGTGCGCTCTTCTTCTTGTGCTTTTTTTTCCTTTCAATATTATTCATACCGTTTCAAATAATTCTGACTTAAATTATCTATATTTAAGTATCTTATTTTACAAACTCATTAAAATGTCTAAAAACGCAAGTATTTGACTGAATATATGGAATAGCTGGGCTAGTGATATATATTTAGTAAAATAAAAGAAAATGTATGAAATTTATGTATTTTCATAAAGTAAAACTTAAGAGGGTGGTGTGATTTTAACACAATCATTGAACTGTGACATTTTGATAGATGTTCGTAGTTTTTAAAGTTAATAGTTTCAATTAATAGACAGTTTGCCCCTTATAATTGAATACATTTATTTGATTTCGTTAATATTTCCATTTTATAAAATACTTTTAACATTAACGGCATTTTTTATCAGTATATTTAAAATTATTATTCAGTTTTAGAAATTATTAAAAAATATTATTCAATACTTTTAACCTCATAAATTTATTTATATGTTTAAATATATATATATATTAAAGGATGTTTATAAAGATATTTTAACATAAACAAATTTTTGGAAGAATGTATTTTAAGTTATTCAAGTTCACTCATTATTATCAAATATTCTTTATTTGATACTTTGTTTTATTATACGTTACTATGTATTTTATTTCTTTTATTTTCAGAAATATTTTTAACATCGACAACTTTTTAGAGTTGTTTATTTTAAAAATTTAAAGTATAATTATATTTTACTTATTATTTATATTCAATATATTTTATTTCATAGATATTTTATGATTGATTATATATTTACATGTAAATTTTGAATTTTCACAAATATTTTAAATTAAATTAAAAGTTTTCAAACTATTTTTATGTTTGTCTGTATAATAAGTATTAAAAAGTTGCATGCAGAAGTTGCTTGCAAGTTTTATTTAATTATTTTTATTTGTGAATAAATCAGCTTTTTAAAAATACTTGTCTTATTCACGGAATGGGTTAACAATTATTTAGAAATAAAACTATTATTATTATTTTTTTAAACAAAACTATCCTTTATTTGAGCAAAACATTTCATATATTGCTATATTAAAGGAACGTATTTTGTAATCATATAATATTATTTTTTTAACTGAAAAATGTGTTTAAAACATGCATTATATTTGTTTAAAAAGTCATTTTTACATTAAAATATCCGAGAAAATATTTCAAATTTTTGTGTAAATATATATAATAACAACTTATTTCATGTATGTGCATTTCAAAATGTTACATGGAACATTGAATCTTTTGTAATTTTTTGAAGAACTCTTTAGAACTCTTTACAAGAGTTAGGCTTAGTTTCGCAAAATCCTTCGGCCCAGAAGATGAAATTAAATTTTCCCGCTCCATCCTCAGATGCGCACTTCTGAATGCGTGTGCCGTCGCGAACAGGTTAAAGGAGGTCACGTTTAAAACTAGATTTTAATTGTTGAAAAAAAGTAACAATTAATGTTACTAAAATTTATTTTTCATATTAGGAAAAAGTATGAAAATTTCAGTATCAAAACAAAAGTTAATTACGTAAGTTAATTACTGCAGAGTTTAAAAAACGCATGCATTGGCGTTTGCTTTGATTTTACAATTTTATCTTTTATAACTTTTATTTCCAAGTCCTTTCAAAGTTCAGTAAATTAATGCAATTTTTTTTTTTTTTGTACGGGAAAAAATAATGACGATTTCATTAATTTATCATTTCTTTGAGAGTTTCCTGACAGAATACAGCAGGGGAGTTTATTGACCGCCATTCTTAATTTGTCAGAGTTAAATTCATTGACTAAAAAAGCACAAAGGGATTTAAACACTTAAAAATTACCAGAATAAAAAAAAATTTCTAAACTTAGTTTAGAAGTTTGATGAATAATGCGTTCTCCGAAATTATTTTTCTAATAAAACCTTCTTCAAGCAACCAGGAAAATACGGAATTTGTTTCATTTTCTTTTAAAAAAATGGGTCGCTCATGGAGGGAGTTCAACTGGGATGGTCTCAAAATGGAGATAAAATTAGTATTGAGCCTATGGGAATAAATTTCTTTCCATGAAAAAATGGTTGTTCAGGGAGGTGGTCGCTTAATGGAGGTCATTGCACAGGGAGGTTTCACTGTAATTACATTCAAAATTTCAGTTTCATTTTGTGCATTAAATATGTGAAATGGTACTTAGTGACAAGAATTTGCCTCACTTGAGTTTCTCAGAAAGAAAATAGAATTTTTGTAACAATTTTGTTGTTTCTGCTACTGTTATATATTTATTATTATTATTTCTTAATTATAGTTGCTTTCAAATTTTTAATGATTTTGTGCATTGAATATATGAAATGATATTCTTGGTCAAAAATATTGTTGTGTTTAGATTAGGCATAGTCAAATAATTAAATTGTGTGATTTGAGTGCGAACCCTGCTATGTATTTTCTATAAGTATATTACTTGCATTTAGTGTTTGTGAGAATTTATTAGCAGCAAAGTCCTATTCCTTTCATTATATTTTCTTCATATCATAAATTCATAGTTCACTTTTGAATGGCTGCCAAACATGATTGTTATTTTTAGAAATGTATCGCAATGGTGGTAATGACCTGTGCTTTTGCTTTTATTGTTCCTACTTGACTCCTAAATATTGCATAATTTAAATTATTACATTTACATCATTGAATAGGGGGAAAATTTTACATTTGAATAACTTTTTTTTTTTAATTGTAACTCCATTTAGTGACTTAAAATAATTTTCAAGCATAATTTTGTTTTTAATCTATATCAGCAGTTCCCAACCTTTATTGGTATGAGGCCTATCTTTAAGTTAAAAAATCTTTCGCGACCCACCTAACAGGGTTTGTAAATATCACGATATTTTCGAAAATATCAAAAATATTCGATATTTTGATATATATCTGATATTTTTGATATATATCCGATATTTTCAAAGTAGCCAACTTACCGTTGATAATAAATGTTTTCGAGCATAATATAGATTAGAAACTAAAATATATTGCACTTAACATGAAAACTTAATCAAAGAATATTCTAAAAATGCATTTTTCTTTTTATTTTCTGGTTTATTTTTTTATTTTTTCACATTGAACAAAATGGAAGATGATTTAATTGAAAACAGTAACAATTTGCTTTATACACTTATAAAAAAACTAACTATAGGATTCAGTATCAAGATCGAGTGTAAAAAAAATCAGATATTTTTAAAACAAAATTTTAAATACAAAAAAGTTTTTTTAATTGAAAAAATTTAATACAAATGTAAGCATAAAATGTCTTATTTCGTATTATTTCCTAACATGTTGTATGGTTTAAACTCAACTGAACCAAAACTTGAGAAAAGATTGTTTTCTAATGAAGCTGTATATAGTTGCTTGTTTAAATTAGTCAGTTTATCTTCCAATGGTTGTTCTGAATTAATCATGTTCCACATAATTATTAGTACAACATTTAAAAATAAAAGCTTCAAATCTAAAGCTTGAAAAATATATTTGTTTTCTTTGGCTAAAAAAGTCACATTCAGAAGAGACAAAAGTTCTTTATCTACAGATTCACAGTAAAGAACAAATGAAAATTTATTTCATTTACACTGAAATATTACGAATTATGACTGAAAGTATAAAAAATATCTTGTGCACATTCATATTTTGAAAATAAATATCAAATGCAGAAAATATGAAACATCTTGATATATTGAAAATAAATATCAAGTAATATGACAATATCAAAAATCTTGATATTTTGAAAATAAATATTGGATATATATCCATTGATACATATCAACGAAACCTGGCTTAGTTCTGCATTTAAATATAAAAGTTTCAAATATAAAGCTTGGAAAAGATTTGTTTTCTTCTTTTCCTAAAAAAGTCACTGCTAGAGGCAAAAGTTCCTTATCTACAGAATGACACAGTCAATAACAGGTGGAAATTTCATTTAAACTTGCTTTGAATGGGGAAAATATCAAAATTATCTCATGCGGTGATATTTTGAAAATAAATATCAAATATAGAAAATATCAAACATCTTGATATTTTGACAATAAATATCAAGAATTTGAAAATATCGAAAATATCAAAAATCTTGATATTTTAAAAATAAATATCGGATATATATCAAGATATATATCCATCGATATATATCAACAAACCCTGCTACCTAATATGAGGATGTATGTAATGTCAGTATGGAAATTATTCTATGACCTCTATAAGCTATTGGCTATTCTATCCTATGAAAAAGGCTAAATTTTCGTACGAAGGATACACTATCAACAAAATCAAGAATCAGTAATCCCAATGTGTGTAAGTAGAATAATAATTAAAACATCTCACATATTACAAAAATAATGAAAAATACGTTTATTAAAATTACAATACAAAATTTATTAAAATTACAAACGTATATTATCAAAACACAACTTTACAATCTGTGAGATTTCTGCAGTGGTGTTTTTACCGATGAGGACATCTATAGGGTTTAAACTGGTTCGTTTTGACCTTAAATCACTTTCTACATGCAGTTTGTTCCTGAACTTGTTTTTCAAAAACAGAAAAGTAGAAAAAGCACTTTCACATGAGTATTTTGTGTTGAACAACATCAAGGACCTCAAAGCTAATTTAGATATTTATTTATATTGTGCTCATGTGTTCATCCAGAAGGAAATTAAGGATTTTTCCTTGAAAATTGCTTTCAAAGAGGAATCACAAGATAGGTCAATTAAGGACTCTTCTTCAGGTTTTCAGAGTTGTGGACTTTTCAAATGATGTTCTTGAAAAGTATATCTAATCCACGAGCTCAAGAACAGGATTCCAGAGTTGTCATAATGACTGTGCGACTGCTGCCATACCTCACACAAGGTCATAACATAATACAGACTAACTGTTTAAGAAAACACTGTTTTCTCACTAAGTTTTAGCTTAAGCTTTTAAGATTATGGCAGTTGTAAAATGTTATATTTTTTTATATTTTTTAAACAGATGAAATATAAGATATATTTTTTTTGGCAAACCTCGATTATTCGGCGAACCACCAAAACACCTGGTGGGTCGCGACCCATAGGTTGGGAACCACTGATCTGTATCAACAGTGAACATAAATTTCCCACATTTGGCAATTGATTGTCTAGAATAATTTGAAAAGAAAGAAAAAAGCAGATTAATGACAAGATTTTTTTAAATATGAAGTATCACACTTTAGCAATGAACTTAAATCAGATGAAAATAATACAAGTCTTTCATTTTATATTCAGCATAAAATTAGTGTTAAATTAAGTTAAATTGGTTAAAAGATACGTTGTGTCTGAATATGCTTGAAATTGTATTATTATTTTTCATTTTCACAAGGTATACTATCATGAATAACTGCAAGATCATTGTGGATTCTCTTTTTGCAACAGTCAAATACAGTTTTTCTCATCAAATTAACATTTATTATTATTTTTTTTTTATAAGGTAGTGATTATTTTACTAAAATTCAATTACTCTAAGATTTTTAAAAAAATTGGAATATACTTTATTAGGGCTGTGACAAATAGTGATTTGGCCAAATTTTAAGGCCGAATACCCTTTTTTTTCCCCAATAAAGAAAATAACTTTTGATTAACAATAACACATACTAGACAATTGCACCATAAAATATAATAAATAAAGACACAATCTTGCTTAATGGTACACAAAACACGAACTTTAATAAGCTAAAAGTTAACTTCTACGTTTCGAGCTGTTTCTACAGCCATTTTCAGGAAAATATTATGGTAAAAAGTTTCAAAACTCAGAGATGAAAGCTTCCTGTGAGAGAGATAATTAGTCGAAACTTGACGAATGATTCGAATAAAAAAATGTAGTGTTGCCATCTAGTGAAAATAAATAATTATTAATGAACTGAGATCAAATGAATCAAAAAAGTCGATTTAAGAAACCGCGAGTGCCGCCATCTACACATGAGGGACAAAACCACGTTCAACTGAGTTTTCATTCAAGTTTTGGCAACATAATACAAGTTTAAGCTGGAATATTGTAATTGGATGTAGAATTATGACTTTATGATATTATGCCAGAATTTTGGGATATTATAGGATAAATTATCGTTACAAGGTTTATCTTCAAACGTGCAATGATTTCAACTGATTCTCTAATTTTACTTTCAAAGGGCTTATTGCACAGAACTATAATTTTTGCTTCAGCAAAGTTAATATGGCAGACTTCATTAGCTAAGTAGAACCTAGAAAGAGTATATACTCTGTTTACGATGTTTAATAGCTCTGCGATACTCCATAATCCTTACTGATAACTTATGTTTTGCCATGCCGATATAGACTTTTTCAACATTATTAGATAAAGTGATAAGAATTTCATATATACCAGATTTTTGATCCATTGGGATCCTATTGATCTTATTACTAACAATATCAATGAGGTAAGGAGGTGGAATAGCGACCAACTTTATATTATATTTCTGCATGATCTTTTTTAGCTTTTCGAATATAATGGGAATGTAGTGAAATTTTCTGTAGACCATAAGTTGATTATTATCCTGTCGTTTAGATGACAGGATACTTATTTTTCTTTTTGAAAGGATAGTAGAGATACATTTAAAAATCACTATTGACAAAATTATCAGAAATTATACATTGTATTATTAAAAATTAATTTTTTTCATAAATATGGTGACTAACTCTAGTAGCTGACACCAACCCCATTTTGAAAAAACAATAGCTGACACGAAGTAAACCAGTTTTTGACACTTGCGAAGGTTTAAAAGAAAAGTTATTTTTTATTTCAAGGAATTTATGCTTTGAAAATATTTTAATCTTTATTGTTGAAAAAATTACTTTTACCTTATTTATATATGATATCAATACTACAGATGTATGTGTCTCTTTTTTCATGTTTTAAATTATTAGTAATGCAAATATCCAATAACTGACATTTATGAACCTCTAACTGACAAATGGTGTCAGACCCTTGTAGAACAACTGAAATTTTAATGGTGTTGACTACAAGATAAATTTATTATTATTATTATTTTAACAGTTCAAATAACAGATTTCAACTTTCTTTAATGTTAACAATAATTAACTCCTCTGTTGGAGACTGGTGATATGCAATTACTAGAACCAATAAGTGTCATCCCTCATTAAGCTAATTAACTAACTATAAAGTACAAATCATGATCCTAATGTATCATAGACATCTTTTAACCGATTTCTACAAGTATAACTTTAAGAAAAAGTTTAGGATGGTTGCATTACAAATAGATTTAAAACAAATGGGTATGTGTGATTGCAGATCGCTCAGAGGGTTTTGTTTAATATCTCTTTCAAAACACATTATCCTTAAATTAGCAAATCAAAATTGTTAATAGAAAATTAATAATTCCTTGCATAAATGGCAGTACCATTATATTTAGGAATGTGCCCCTCTGGAAATTATCCACTCCCCTATTTTAATTTTTTATATTTAACTAATAATATTTGTAGGAGGACTCCATCAAAAACCGTATTTAAAACAATAAAAATACGTTTTTTTTTTTTTTTTTTAAAGCAGATTAGTCATTTTTTGACAGAGATAAGTTTAAAAATCGATTTTTCCATAAATCGGAAATTGGGGTCCGATTTTTTTTTAAGATTTTATGAATCAGCATGCGAAATAACATCTGGATGCAAAAGAACTGAATTTGTAAAATCAATAGTTAAAAAATTTTGTACTGCAATTATGAAACCCTAGTATAAAAATTTCTTTTTCTTTCCGTGTCACGTGACCTGCCGCACAAAAAATGCAGTTCTGGAATAAATTACCAAAAAATTAATTATCTTCCCTTCTAATTGTCGAAATTAAAAAATACAGACATATTCTGAAAGAGAATGAAATTTTACGCCAGATGACGTTATTAAAAAAAAAAATTGTGTTGTATAAAAAGACACTTCTGTTTTATATTCTCTCGTTATCACCAAAAATTCAATATTGCCTTCACAAATAAAGGAAAATAATGATTTTTGTCTTGATTTTTAATGAATTTGCGAGTTTTTATGGTACGATCAAGATAATTTTTAGAACTTCTGGGATGCGTAGGAAAAAAGTAATTGTGCCTTAAAGAAATCGTCAGTCCTTATCTGCCATTAAAATGACACCTGTTAATCAGTGAAAGAGATCATTTTTGTAATTTGATAAAAAAAATCCATGCTTTTGTTGAATTATGAATGCCTTTCTGATCTTGTAATTGGGGATTTTTTAATTAATAATGTCCATTAATTACGACTTTTTCAAAATTTTATGATTTGCCGTTTGATGTGGGGTATTCAGCTATAAGTATGCAAAATTTCAAGTCTCCAACATTTATAGTTTCTGAAAACAGGCTCTGTGACAGGCTGACAGACAGACAGAGGAGTGAGACGAATAGGGTTTCGTCAGATGAACAAAACCCTAAAATGAACTACCTTAATTTTAGAAATATAAGATGGATACCTCAAAATGGTACTTTTGTGTCCTCAAAAGTTTCTTTCTGATTAAATATGTTTTTGGTCTACTAGCGATAAATAAATTGACTTCAAAATAAAATTAAGTTTCTGAGTTACCACTAGCTGAATTTGCAGAATTTTAGAAGAAAATGCTTATTTGAGTTATGCAGTTAAGAATGAAAATGACTTCATGAATGTGTCAAAAAGTAGCCCATGTGGATTAGAGAAAAAAAAAATTGCAAAAAATGAAAAAAATTCTTTTCCTGAATTTATTTAGCAAAATATTCTGTTGCAGGTATTCATCCGAAGCATTGACCAAAAAGCCTTCAGTATTCAGCAAGGGGCCGAATAGTGGCCAAATATTTGTCTCATCCTTATATTTTATTGTATTATTCCCTTTTTCTGTAAGTTTAAGAATTGCCTTTTGTATATTTTTTAGGAAATTAAAGAGGTTGTTAAAACATCTTGGGAAGCTCATTTTGGTCAAGCATCTTTAGTGGCATGGGATCACTTTACAGATGTAGAACATATCCTGGTAAATTTCTCTAAATCTCTTTATATTTATTTCATTTCATGTATTTAGAATCTCAATTATACATTACTTTTGGCATTATTATTTATTCATTTATTTATCATTATTATTATTATTTCAAATCTACTGTAAATTGTTTTGAATTCATTGATAGCACCATATCTTCTATTATAAATGTTTCTTATATCTTCAGTAACATTTTAGTGAATTAAAGATATTCTTTCCCAGTGTTTCATGAATTAAAGAAGTGTGTAGAGTTTGTATTTCATTTAAAATTTTACAACTCAATCTGACTTATTAATAATAAAACTGCGAGTCGATCAACAAGAAAATATGAGACAATTATGTTGCTTTCTAAGTGGTTTTTTTTTAAGCATTAAATTTTGTAGAACTTGTGTAAATTTATTTTTCTGATTTTATTTGATTCTTAAATTTTATAATTTTCAGTTAATGTGTTTAACTATGTTTCTGAAATCCAAATTTGCAATTCTAAGAAGTGATATTGTAAAAATTCGTCATTTTACAATTATTCGTAAATTAATAATATTTAGATTTTAGGCAAGGAAAAAGTCATCAAAATTTGACATTTGAGCAGCCTGCTCTTTTTTCTTTGTGATTAATCAGTGATCAGCGAATTTACAGAAACTCTTACAAGCGAAAGTTTTTTATTTATTATTATTATTTTTTTTTTTTTCATTAGCTTGCAAGATGCAAAATACAGCCAATAAAATTTAATCAGCTGCAAAAATAACTCAGTACTACAATGGAATTTTATTGTAACGTTTTGTATAAAATTAAGAAAGATATACAATTGAAAGAAACATAAATATTACCAACAAATAAAAATACATAAAAATTTTTGGTATATTTCCTGTCCTTTCCAGTTTTTAAAAATCTGCCAAAATATTCACTCACAGGTAGCGAGTAGGTTGATGTAATTTCTCACCCCTGATTATAACTTTTTCTGAAGTACAGCGAGTTAAAGGTTAGTGAAGCTTCCTATGTATCAATTCCAATCTGACAATTAAATAAACACGCCTTCTCAGCAATGCTGTGATCAATTACAATGTAACTTACCGCAAACATGAAACTTTATAAGAAAGAGGTTATTAATGTGCCCCAATTTTTTAAATCTGATATGTTGCCTGAGAAATTAAAAGTCCAATTCCTTATGTAAACCCTATGTGAAACAGCTTGTAACAATCAGACTAAACATTGCTGTGGTGTTATGCAGGTATTGATCAACACTCTGACACTTCCCCAAATACCACCGAGATCAACGTGCAACATAATAAACAATGGTAAATATTTTATTCATTGTTAATAGATTAGTAAGAGATTATAAATTCAATATTCAATTACAGTGACCCAAAGATAACTTTAGCTTCTTACATATAAAATAGGCATGATTTCTTGCCAATGACTTGATCAATTACAATCTAACTTACCTTAAACATGGATCTTAGTAATACTGCGGTAAAAAAAATGGCTTACTTTTAAAAATTCAGTCTGTGACCTAAGAAATTAAAAGTCAAAGATCTAAAACAATTTCTATATGAAACAGTTTTCAGTAATTGGGCTAAACATTGCCACAGTGTATATGGGTGTCGTCAGTCCTCCCACCTTCTCCTGGCTACCACCAAGGGCATTGAATAAACTTGAAGTCGTCTAGTTTGTTGATCTACTAAAAGTCCCAACCCTTTCTACCCACTCTTTGGTGTTTTTATTTAATGAAAATTTGTTTAAAGTTTTGCCAGTGGGTTTAGCATAGTGTGGATAGGCATCGGCCATGATTCACAGTGAGAGGAATAATTTAGCAATAAAATTTAATTGTAGCCTTTATTTTTTTAAGTTCATTTTCATTTGTTTTTTTCTTGAGCTACTTTAAGCTGTGATACGATATGTTCTCTGAATTTCATAAACACAAACTTATCTGCTGCACTTCAGTTTTAGATTCTTGATTCAGCCTAGTTATTTTAAGTATCATTGAAAAAAATGGCAAGTTTTGTAATACATTGCAATGAAAAAATATACATATCCCTTAGAATTTGACAATTCTGAGAAATATGTTGACTTTTGTGAAAAGAGAAAGTCATTAAATAAATGTAAGTGATAACTGAACCATTACAAAAGAGAAAAAATGCATATTTAATTAATAGAATAGGGAGAAAAAAACAGAAAATGTGATTTCTTGCCATTGCAAAAGTATAAGACATACCCTTCGTAATGTCATGGCATTCAGTCCCAATCAGTTCTTGTGTAATGTAATATTCAGCACATCAAAACTGATGATTAACATAATGCTTTTATTTTTGCTATATATACATGAAAACAACACAAACAAACATTTAAAAACAATTCCTCCAACAATACTCAGTTCACAAGTCATAAACATTTTCTACTGAAAACTCTGTCTTGCATCATCTCTTTCATTCCTCGTATATCGAAACACCCACCCTTGATACGGTATCAATGCCAGCCAGTCTCAAGAAAATAGACTCCAGTTCAGGAACAAGTTCTGCTTTCACATCTTACAGAATTAACATATAGTATCCTAGGTTTATTTGGGATTTTGCATCTTATGAAATAGCATAGAATCAAGGCTTTAATTAGATTTATACCTTACTATTGACTCATTTAGAAGTAGCGGATAAGGGATAAACACAGTTAGAATTTGATACAGTGATCATGTCACGCAGAACAGAACTTTCTGATTTTGAAAAATGCTAAATCACAGCATTTTGAGCCAACAGTAGAGTTTATAAGTATTGCAAAACAAGTTAAAACGTTCTGTCAGTGCAATCCAAAATTTTGCAGTGAAACAACAAAATTATGAACTTAAAAAGAAAAGTGAACAGGACATCCTCGGAAACTTTTAAAATGTGAAGATGGCAAATTGTCAAGGCTATATAAAATGAAATGAAAAGTGCAAAGGAAGTGAAGACAGAATTACAGCTTAATGTTTCATGGGATACCATTCTTCGTACAATTAAATGTAATTCAAATCTTGTATTTTTTAAAAAAAATAAACCTTCTCCACGTCTGAAACCTAGACACAAAGAAGCATGATTGCAATTTTGTCATAGTAACATGGTCACAAACTGGAAAGATGCAAGTTGTATTTTTTTTTTTTTTTTATGAATTAAGGATTAAAAAAACATTAAAAATGAATCTTTTATGTTTCAGATTAATTTAAGTGGTAAAAAGAAATTCAGTCTCGACGGACCTGATGGTTTCACTTATTGTTGGCAAGATTTGAAACAGGAACACAGGTATTTTTCTAAAAGAAACTATGCAGAAGATAGCTTAATGGAATGGGGAGCATTCACTGCTCGTGGTAAGCTTCAGCTGTCATTCACAACATCAAAAATGGATAGTATTGAGTACCGACAGATATTGCAAGACCACATTATCCTGTATCTCTGGCGATTAAGGAAAGTAAAATTCACTTTTCTGCATGTCAATGCTTCAGTACATAGCAGTCGCAGTACATGTGATTGGTTGAAGCAACAAAAAGTTAATGTTTTGAATTAGGCATCTTCTTCCCCAGATTGCAATCCTATGGAGAACATGTGGAGAATTTTAGTTCACAATAGATATGTCCACAACAAACAATATGAAAGCAAAGACTAGCTCCATGAATGAATATTAAAAGCCTGGGAGGAAATTGATAAATGTTATTGAAAGCACACTATCCTGGATTTATGAGATCATCCAACGTCATGGACATTTTTGTAGTTATTGCTTTCTGTTTCTAACCACAAAAACAAACATCAGTGTCTTTTTTTATGCTGGGTATGTATACTTTTGCGCAGGCAAGAATCTACATTTTCTGTATTTTTTCCTGTGCTCTTAGTTAAATAAACATTTTTTTTCCTTTTGTATTGTTTCAATTACCTTTTATATTCATCTAACGTCTTTCTATTTTCACAAAAGTCAACATATTTTTCGGAATTGTCAAATTCTAAGGGGTATTTGAATTGAAGGGGTATTGAAATATTTGCATTGCAGTGTAGTTTAACCCTTAAATGCCTGATTTTTCAAAAATCATTGTAATAATGTTTTTCAGTTTTCATTTTCTAAATAAATCATGGGAAAAATACTTTAAAAAATCATATTTCATTTTAAGTATAGTTTACGGCTAAAACACAGTTTGTTACTAATTGGCAATACTGGTGTTTAATTGAAAAAATAATTTCCCTTGATAAAATTCTATAATATTAAACACACAAGAATTTTAGGAACTATAATATAAAATCAATTTTACTTACTCACTGCAGGTCAAAATAGGATATTTCGCAAGCTTCCAAACAAAACAAAAAGAACAAGAAGGAACAATTGAAAAAATAAATCTATCTTTATTCTTAAACAGCACAACTGTTGCCATCTACATGTTGAAAATCGATTTAATAATATTTTCAGAATGTACTTTATTTGCAACATTAGGCATTATAGCTTCAATATTATTCTAATAGTATTTTAGAGCGTAAATTGGGTATGTTGCCGAAAAGCAACAACAGGCATTTAAGGGTTACAAGCAAACAATTGATGTGTGAAGTGTTAAATTATTGTTGCTTCTGAAACTTTATTTTTATTTAAATTTGACTTTGAAATTGATTGATTTAATATTTTCAATACATTATGACATTTGATTTATTACTTTCAGGGTTTAGTTGCTTGTATGGGAAATAATTTGCTGTGTGGGATTTGTGAGCGATTAGCTAGAGACTTCAGATTTACAAGGAGTGGAGTTCCAGACCTTGTTGTATGGAATCCAGAAACTTTGCAAGTGAAAGTCAGTAATCTCATATTCTCTTTCCTTTTTGTTTAAACTTAGTAATGTGTAGTTAATATAAATAAACTTTCAATGTTAGAAAATTCACTTAAAAAGTTTTTTTTTTGCTTCTAAATTTCTTCTTTTTCATTAATTAACAAAATATATGTATAAAATAAACAGTCAAGTGCAAGTTACAATCTTGCAAAGGGTTCTGCACAATAAATTTATCAGTAACTGCAATATTACAAAATTGAAGTGATTTGTAATCGAAAAGTTTTGTCATTATAAATGAATTACATATTGAGTTATGATTGTTGTCTCAAAACTGCTGAATTTTAATGCCTTGGAATTATTCTATGAATTATTTTCCAATAATTAAATTCAATTGAAATGAAACATGTTGGTTATTTATTACTATGATTCTAATTACCTAAAACAGAGTTTAAACTTGTCACTGTGCCATGTGCCAAGCATGCTTTGAAAGAAGGTTGTAAAGTTGCAATGCCACATTGGTCTGTGACACATTTTTCTAGATAGGTGTTTAATTATTATATTGGCTAATTACCCACAATTTTTTAAGTCATTATCAACTATCCTTGGATGATTTTGCATCAATAGGTACCTCAAGTACCCTTAACTTTCCTGCTGGGTGCCCACAAAGTAAAGTTTGTGTGTAATGGAAAAATGCGATTTTCTCAAAAATTATATGACCTAGAATAATCTCTACAGTTTCCCTGCAAGGTAACTAATAAACTACTACTACTAATTTTTGTATAATTTTAGTTTTTTTTTTTTTTTTTTTTTTTTTTTTTTGGTGGTGGTGGGGGGGGGGGGGGCATATTTTTGCAATGCATTTTTGATGATATCTCTGATTTAATACCTAAAATTAAAACAATATATTTTTGAGTTTAATGTTTCAAGATCTTTCGAACGATACTGTAGAGACCTAGATAAAATATTGTTACTGACAGGTTATCATTATAGACAGTATGGATGAACATGTAAAATTATATTTTTTAACTTTAAATTATTTAAACTCTTTATAAGAACTTCAAAATGAAAATTTTACTAACAATAAGTAAACAAAATAAAAAAATATAAATAAAACAGAGGAAAAAAAAATTATTTGGAAAAAAAATCTGTTAATTTTGTTGGCTTACTTTTTTGATGCAAATGACATTTACATGCACATTCAGCCCATCTAATGAGTTCACTTGCACATCAGAAACATTTGGTACTGTTGCAACAAAATACTGAAGCGTGTTAATTAAGGATATGGCATCCTCAGTAGATATTTGTGTTTTGTTTTGAAAGCAGTCAGCTGCCTCTTCCTCATCGCTCTCATCACCTAGAATTAATTCTGCTATAATATCTTCATCTCTTGTATTGCTTCACACTTGCACATCATTGTCTAAGTTTAAAAAATCTTCAACATTCAACAGAAAACATGGGTTTGATGATCTTTGGAAAGCACTAACCGTCGTGAATAAACTGTCTACACATCATAATAATAAAAAATATATTACAATTCATCAGACATACAAGTAAAAATTACATAAATACATTTAATACAATTAAAAAGCAAATGTTTCGAGCTAAATTTTAGCCCCTCATCAGTGCAACAAAACATTCAAATGACAGAAAACTATATATCATGTTTACAGTTAAAAATTACTAGCAGTTAAAATTAAATAAAGTATAAAATTTTTTAAAACAATGCTGAGTATTCAGGAGGAAGTGCACATGATTCATTTATTGGCGACGTTTGCTTACGAGTGAACACACCTTCCAGAAAAACTCTACTTTTAATATTATTGCAACTGGATCTGATAACTTTCATATTTGTGAAATCTGGGATATTATCGGTATCTAAAGAATGCTGTACAATTTTAGACTGTAGATTTCCAGATTTGTATGCACGTTTATGCTTGGCAAGACGAATGTAAGGTCAATATTCGTGTTTACATCGCTTTTTTCTTCAATGAATGAAATTTTCTTCCAACAATTTTGGATTGTGGATGCTGTTACAGAATTTCAATTTCTGGAGACCTTGTCACATGCTTTTTTGCATCATTAGCTGCAGATGGATTTGGGAGCTTGTTATCCAGATTATAAACAATGTTCTGAACTAATTTTTTTCAATAGTATCCATTGAAACATTTGATGATGCCTAAATCTAGCGACTGCAGGATCAATGATCAGGGGTCGTATTTGTCCTGATATTCCTTAAATTCCTGAAAAATGAAAAAACGTCCTGAAATGTCCTGAAATATGGTAACATGTCCTAAAATTCCTGAAATTTCGCGACTTTTATACTATAGCACAAACAGTCATGATTTTTATGCGAATGTATATATATATATCTTTGTTTTTTTTGCGGAATTGCACAAAATCGGTACTTTGGAATTAATAAGTGCTTTAGCGTCAAAAAATAGTGAAATGTTTTGTCATCTGATGATGAAAAACTCACAAATTTTGTCAAGTGGTCGCACAAAAAAAAAAATAAAATAAAAATAAAAAAAAAAAGCGGGAATTTCTCAGTTGGACAGGAAGGAAAATTGCAAATTTTGTTAATCGGTCATTGAAAAAAATTGCGATAATCTTCAATCAATTTCTAAAAAAATCAGGAATGTCGTCAATCATCCGCTGAAATTCCCGAATTTCGGCAAATGATCGCGGGAAAAAAACATGAATTTCGGCAAATGATCGTGAAAAAAAATCGGAAATTTCGGCAAACGTTCGTGGAAAAAAATCTCGTATTTGGCAAACGATCACGTGAGAAAAAAATAAAACCTTGAGTTTTGGCACACGATCGCGGCAAAAAATTTTGAACTTTGGCTAGGGATGGCAGAAAAAAATCTCAAACTTCGACAAACGATCGTGGAAAAAAAGTAGTATGCTGGGTAAATGTGTCCTGAAATATTGGAAAAGTATGTCCTGAAATATCACCTAGGACCAGTACTACCCCTGTAATGTGCAGTTTGGTGGAAAGTAAAACACTTTCATGTTTTCCAAACTTGGAGGAGTGTTGTGAGGTGTGCAGTTGTCAACTACGATAGTAACATTCTTCTTTTTCTTCTTTATCTCTTTATCAACATCAAGCAGCCAGTTTTTGAAGATTTCCTGCATCATCCAGACCTTCTTATTTCCCTTGTAGTCAACTGTTTAACTTTTCGCATGTTTAACCACTTCACTCCCAGGCTTAATTTTGCTGGCGAAGGGCTATATACCAGGGCTGATTGATTACTGAAATGAGAGGACTTACACAGCATATGTCCTGGTCTCTAATTACTGAAATGAGAGGATGCACGCAGTGTACGTCCTGGGAGAGAAGAGGTTAAAGCACCTTGATTTTGCCTACTTGGGTTCCAGTACTGTTTGAACAAAGTAGCCGACTGTCAGCCTCTGCTTTGATTTCTTCCCACCTTTACCATTTTCTCCTTTGAAGGACATTGTTTTGTCTGTATCAGCTGATAGAACAAACAAGTTTCATATGCATTGTACACATCATCATAAGAAAACATTTTTTCTATCTTCTCTTTTTCTCACTGTTTCCAGGATAAGGCACCCTTAACTGGCGCTGATTTATCTTCACCCGGAATGATATTAAAAACAATCCTGTGACTTTCATGAAAGGAGGTAAGCCCTCCATTGCTGATTTTGAAGTCATTATTGTCTAGCAAAGACGTGAACTTTCCCGATTTTTCAGAAATCATTGGTCCACTAATGGGCACGTTTTGCTTTCTCATTTTGTGGTCCATCTTAGTGTAGCCTTGACAAAATCATCATTTATGGCACCTTTAAATATTTTTCATTTGCTATCCACTTTGCTTCTTTCCACAGCATCTCATCAATATATTTTCCTTTTTTCCAAAAAAGTAGCTGTCGTCGATTGTGAAATACCATACTTTTTAGCAGCGTTAACTTGCTTTAGTCCTTGATCAATTTCCAAATGATTTTTAACTTTTCTTCAAATGACAATGTTTTACGCCGGGCCATCACTTTAACACATAAAAAAATGAATTGCAAGGAAAATGTGGTCAATCTAAAGTAAGTGGTGTCTAATCTATACTCCTATTATAAAGAGGAAAAAATTGTTTATTTGTAGGAGGTAAGTTCAGGAACTACCGAACCGATTCCAATCTATACTCCTATTATAAAGAGGAAAAAATTGTTTATTTGTAGGAGGTAAGTTCAGGAACTACCGAACCGATTCCAAAAGTAATGGTATCAAAATGATGGTGTTAGTCCAACTTAGAACATAGGTTATATCTTATGTCGGTGCCACTACCCCAAAGGGGGTGCAGGAGCAAAAAACGTTCTAAAAATGCGATTTTTGCGTTACTGAAGCGCCTAGAAATATGAAATTTGGAATATTAGTTACTTATAAGATATAAATGATGTCTAAAAAGAGTTCTTAAACAATTCGAAATTTAAAAGAGGTGAAAATGCCCAAAAAGCATTCTAAAAAGCGTTCTAAATGGTAGTTTCTACATAATCTCAGGAAATACCAAACCGATTTAAAAAATATTGGTGTCAAAATGATAGTGACAATGTTTGCTCCAAGATAGGCTATGTTTTATGTCGGTGCCACTACCCCAAAGGGGGTGTAGGAGCAAAAAACTTTCTAAAAATGCGATTTATGTGTTACTGAAGGGCCTAGAAATATGAAATTTGAAGTATCAGCTACTTATTAGATATAAAGGATTTCTAAGACCAGTTCTTAAACAATTCGAAATTTAAAAGGGGTGAAAATGCGCGAAAAGCGTTCTAAAAAACGTTCTAAATGGTGATTTCTACACAATCTCAGGAAATACCAAACCGATTAAAAAAATAATGGCGTCAAAATGATGGTGAAAACCCTTGCTCCAACATAGGATATGTTTTATGTCAGTGCCACAACCCCAAAGGGGGTGCAGGAGAAAAATGTTCTAAATTGCAGTTTTTGCGTGACGGAAGGGCCTTGAATCGTGAAATTTAGAATGGTAGTTAGTTATAAGATATCAATGATCTCTAAGGACATTTCTTAAAAAAGTCGAAATTTAAAAGGGGGGGTCAAAATGCACAAAAAGCGTTCTAAAAAACGTTCTAAATGGTAGTTTCTACATAATTTCAGGAAATACCAAACCGATTTAAAAAAATATTCGTGTCAAAATGATAGTGACAACGTTTTCTCCAAGATAGGCTATGTTTTATGTCGGTGCCACTACCCCAAAGGGGGTGTAGGAGCAAAAAACGTTCTAAAAATTGGATTTATGTGTTACTGAAGGGCCTAGAAATATGAAATTTGAAGTATCAGCTACTTATTAGATATAAAGGATTTCTAAGAACAGTTCTTAAACAATTCGAAATTTAAAAGGGGTGAAAATGCGCAAAAAGCGTTGTAAAAAACGTTCTAAATTGCAATTTCTATGCAAACTCATGAAATACTGGACCGATTTCAAATATAATGGTGTTAAAATGATGGTGACAGATCTTGCTCTAAGATAGGCTATATTTTACATCTGTTTCCACTAGCCCATAGGAGATGCAGGAGCAAAATGAGCGAAAAGCGTTCTAAAAACATTCTAAATGCCGATTTGTCACCAATATCTCAGGAAAAATCAAACTGATTTCAAAAGTAATGGTAAGAAATTGATGCTGACAGCCTCTGCTCTAACATAGATGCTATTTCAAGTCGGTATCACTATCACCTAGACGTTGCAGGAGCAAAAAAGCATTCCAAATTTCGATTTTTGTGATCGGTAGGGGCTAGCAACTTAAAATTAGGCAAAGTACATATTTATTACATATAAATGATCTTTAAGAACAGTTTCGAAAAAATTGGAAATTTAAAAAGGGGTGAAAATGCGCGAAAAGCTTTCTAAAAACGTTCTAAATTGCGATTTCTACTCAATCTCAAGAAATTCCAAAGCTATTTCAAAAGTAATGGTTGCAAATCAATGTGACAGTCCCTACTATAACATAGGTTATATTTTATGTTGCTGTCACTACCATCTGAGGGTTGCAAAAGCAAAACATGTTCTAATTTGCGTTTTTTGCATAACTGAAGGGTCTAACACTTTGAAGTATGGCATGTTATTTACTTACAAGATGCAACTGCTTTCTATGAACTGTCGAAAGAAAATTTCAAATTTAAAAAGATGAAGTGAGCGAAAAGCGTTATAAATTACAATTTTTATGTAATCTTATCAAATACCGAACCGATTAAAAAAATAATGATAACAAATTGTTGGTGATAGAACCTGCTCAAACATAAGCTATATTTTATGTCTGTGCCACTACCACCAGAGGGTTGCAGTAGCTAAATGCTTTCTAAATTGCGATTTCTGTGATACTAAGGCTAGAAACTTTAAATATGGCATGATAGTTACTTATAAAATATAAATGCCCTCGAAGGACTGTCGAAAATAAATTCGAATTAAAAAGGAGTGAAGTGAAGGGGAGGTGCGAAAAGCATTTTAAAAAAGTCCTAAATTACGATTTCTACGCAACTTCAGGAAATATAAACCAAATATAAAAGTAATAGTTGCGAATCAATGGTAACAGTCTCTGATCCTACACAGGCTATATTTTATGCTGATGATTCTACCACCTGGGATTTACAGAAACAACAAACGCTCTAAAAAAGGCCTTTAAAAGCTTTCTAAATTACGTTTCTGTGGAATATTAGGAAATAACAAACCAATTTCAAAATTAATGGTGACAGTTCCTATTTCAACATAGCCCTTTATGTTGAGAGAGGTGGTAAGGCTTGGAATTTGACATGATGGGTAATTTTAAGATGTTAGAAGATGGTTTTTAAAAAATTCAAAACTTCAAATGAATACTGAAATGAGCGTATTAATTGAGCATAAAAGTTTAAAATATTTTCTAAATTATTACTTATTTAGTTTTATTTCGTTTTATTAATTTAAGTCTCATTTCTGCCTTATGCAGTGTAACAATGATGTTTAATCAAACTGTGTTTTAAATAGTAATTTTTTTTAATTATTCCTAAAAGTAATAAGTACCTTTTAATAAAATAAAATATTACCTTTTAATAAAATAAAAATTTAGTTAGTACCTTTTAATAAAAATTAGACATATAAATATCACTTGGCATATTTCAAATATTACGCGAGCAAAGCCGCGGGGTTTGCTAGTGTATGAATAAAAAGGTTCGACAGTGACTACTCGGAAAAAGAGGCAGCTCCTCTCCAATCCCCTTTCTAAAACAAGTTGGACAAACGACCACCTGTATAGACTTAAGCTCTGTAAGCAGACACCCCCTGCCTCTACTGTACCCCTACTACAAAAGGGTCAAAACAATGAAAGAGTCAACACTTGAACATGGAGGAAAGTATTGATTTTTATTGTTGTTGTTATCTCACATTTTGGATGATGGAGTATCGTTTTCCAAGGGAAAAAAATCAGTTTATATGCACTGTCAGCTTTCTAGAAAGGAAAAATTATCATTGTAGACAACTGCAGCTAAAAAATGATTATCTCTGAATGCAGGTTCAAAATAGTATATTGAGTAAATATGAATTTTGCCTGGACCAAAGGGAAATATCATTATAGACAGGTTTATCGTTATACACAGGTTTCACTGTATATAAAATTAAATAAATAAATAAATAACTTAATTAGCCATTCTAAATTTTTTATAAAAGTATTTGTGAATGGCTTATAAATATGTGGGTCAATAGCATTTATATCTGTACCATTTAAACTTTCCACTTTCAATAGTTTTTTAGAAAAGCAGTTGTGATAGGTATGCTGGGGTGTAGTGAAGAGTATACATTGATATGTGCCATATACCTTCTGAATTTTTTTTTAAAGAAACTCCACATGCCCTCTTTTTCTCAACTAAAACTACAGCGTATGCTCTCTAGCATATACCCTCCGTCTACAGTGTATACTCTTTGGTTTTTTTATGACTACACCACTGTTTCTGTGGATTTATATTTCTAAAAAATACAGTTATACAATTCTAAGAATAATAATATAATTTAAGGAAAAATAAAGAAAAGATTCAATAATTTCAACTGCATGTTATTAAAAAATGAATTTTTTCTTATAATAGTGAAAAATTACAGCTATCCCAATAAAAATAAATGCATGTTTCAAATTTCATATTATTTTTTCAAACTGGCCATTTTCGTTAATTGGTATATTCAAATAATTTTGCATGTGAAGTTTCATCTTTAACAAGAAAAGTTGCATTTAATTATTTTACCAGTATGTAGATTTTTTTCATACAGTCCTGTTTTTTCGAAATTGTGAACTTTTGTATATACTTGTAAAAAATGTAATCAGAATTTTATTAATTAGAAATTATCATTATATTCAATAATTTTGGGCACAATTTCACTGCTGAAAATTAATTGAAATATTAGTAAAAATTATACTTAAGTTCTTATTTAGATATTTTTAAGAAGGTCCTTCGTACATATAAGCAACTTGATAATAGATTCAATCCTTACATTTGTGAAGGATTCCGTTTGGAGATTGAAAATTTTTCTGAATCTATTTTTAGAGAAAGATTTTTGTGAAGGGCCTATGTTTTGAGGTGAAAAAATTGTGAAGAGTCCTTTAAATGACTCAAGCTCTTTCTATACTCCCTGTAGGAAAAATCGGCTTTTCAAGGACAAACGTCTTCTTTTCATTTTCCCTTCATTACCATAGTTACTAACCTAAGACCGAGGAGTGGCCAACGAAGGAATAATGAAAAGAGGCGCTTGTCCTTGAAAAGCCAATTTTTCCTACAGAGAGTATAAATAGATCCCTGTTTACAGATCTGATTTTCGATGTTAATGTTTTTATGTGGGGCACTAAACATGAAAAACATATAATGAAAAGTATCAGAATGTAACTATTATAAAAATTTAAATGTATTATTTTACAAACGAAATTTGGAAAAATTTAAAAACTTCTTCAAAAAATAAAAAAGTTTTTTTTCTTCCCAGAAATTTCAGTTTTCTTTTCTTTTTTCTTGAGCATTTCCATCTCTAATCCGTATTAGAATAATTAGTTTAATAATTGTGGAAATAAAGGTAGATAATGTTAAAAGTTTTTCTATTTAAAAATAAAGAAAACTTTGACCTTTTTTTGTAAAACGGGAAGTTATAACATTTTTCTTCATAAAATTGGCAGTTGGGTCACCTGACATATTAATTCTTGTTACAAAAAAATGTATCGTAATTATCAGTTTTTCTTGCAGATTGTTGAAGTGAAAGGTCCTGGTGATAAGCTGTCTTCCAAGCAGATTCTATGGTTAGATTATCTTCTAAAATTAGGTGCTCAAGCTGAAGTTTGTCTTGTGGAAGGTATTTTTCTAGATACATATTTTTCCTTTTTTTTTATGCATATATATTGTTGTTTTTATGTATGTATTTTTTTAGTTATCTAAAAAGGTAAAATTTATTTAATTTTCTAAATTACATTAAATTAATAAAAAATAATTACTAGTAATTTATTAACTTATATTTAACATTTTCGTTTTCTGCTTAAACATTTGTCTATTTACTTATTTATATAGTTTGTTTTCAATTGTATTGAAAAAATATTTGCCATATTGACTAAATTACTTTTTATATAAATGCTTCAAATTGATCATTAAAGATAAAAAATGATATCCTTAATTTAATGCATGCATAGATTAGAGCACAAAAATATCTACAAAATTATGTGTGTTCATAATTAGAATTTACAATAAAGATCGTAGTAAGTGAATATGGTGTATTACAAGAGTAGCAATAATTGCTACTCCTGTAATGTACCATATTCATTTACTACGATCTTTATTTTAAAATAATTTTGTTATGAGTAGCACCCTAGATTGTTTTAAGTTTATACCGAATAGATTTTTATGCTTCAACAAGGTGAAAGCCTATCAACTGTGATGAGTGAACATCATTAACCTCCTGAATGCTTTTCTGCATTTTTAGAAAAATACTCATAAATTTCAATTTAGCAATTTTGTTTGGATTGGTTTTTGCTAAAATACTTTTTAAATCCCTTCATATTACATTTTACAACATAATTGTGTTAAAAATAGTTTTTTTCTATTGTTAATTTAATCTGTTTTCAGGAAACAGGAAAATATAAGCACACCACTAAGACGATTTTTTTTAATTCTTGTATTCTATAAATGAAGTACCTTCGTTTTTTTTTCTCTTTCACAATGTTTATTGATTAACAAACAGTAATTATCAATAAGTACAAAATATGTATTTATATACATAATTTTGTAGAGGTTTTCCAGGGGAAAAATGCCTGGTGGTACATTTGAAGGTATGCAGTTAACAACACTTGCAAAACCTAAAACTATGCCCTAAAATTAATGAATTTATAATTAAGTTGTAAAAATATTAAAATGTTGTATTATAATCGAAAACAGACCTTTATACATAATTTATATAATTCTAGCCTATCCGGAAGTGGGTTAAAAATCAATTGCAAAATTCCATGCGTTAAAAAAACAGATTTAAGTTAAATAAACAAGCAAAAAAAAAAAAAAAAATTGTTGATAAACTATTGAGCAAGGCTCGGTCTACCAGTGCTATAAACGTAAAATAGCAAGTTGCACAACTATCCAAAATACTTTGAAAGTTTAGTGGTAATTCCAAATTTAAAATTTTTGTTTTCATGTTCACAAAATGTTTAGATGTATGTGTACCCCTGCATCTCTCCAGGGGGAAAAGCCCTGCTTTTAAATATATATATATGTATTTTTTCTTTTTGTGCAAAAGTTATGTAATTTATTTATTTATGAAAAATTTGTCTTTGCATTTTCAGCTGTTGGATCAAAGAAATTGAGAAGAGAATAGAAAGAAAGTGACTTTAAAGCATTCATATTTTAACAACAATTATATTTTTTTATTTTATATATTTTAGAGTTGATTTATTGGTTGCTGCTTTATATATATTTTGTAATAAATATTTTTATAATAAATTCCTTTAAAGATGATTTTTTTTTATTGTACTAGTTTTGTAGTTAAGTGTGATAAGATCTTGTTTTATTTCATTTTCTTTGCAAGACATATAATTAAACTATAAGTAGAGAAAATTCTGGTTGGAGTATTCAAGGCTGGAGTAGCACATGTGAAAAATGTCCAGACCAGGAATCGAACCTGGATACTTGGCAGGCTGTTGCAATGCTTTACCTGTTAAGCTATCCGGAAGATACCTGGCTTACGTAATTCACACTTATTTGTTGGACATGGCTGCCTGGTCTGGACATTTTTTGCTCTGTTGGAATAAACTTCAACTGTGCTACTCCAGCCTTGAATTTGATTTAATTCAGTTGGAAAAAATATTTGTTCTCTTCATTATGACATTTTATTTGTTTCTCTACTTCTGTTGTTTCCATAGTTTTTCATTTTTCTATTGGGGTGCTTTAATCAGGCCTTGATTACTAAAGAAAATTATGTTTTCTACCACAATTTTTCAATTTACTAACAAATTTAAAATAGTGTGTTTCTTTCTTACTTATTTAGATGACTTTATTTAAACCATTGGTAGCTATAAAGTTACTTATGCCAGTTTTATTATTTTATTTTACATAAATGTCTAATGAAAAATAGATCAATTAGGCACCAAAAAAAAAAAAAAAAAAGTTGCAGATATCTGTTTTTATCAATTGCATCCACTTACTTCTGCCAAAGCTTGTTTATATGCCGATTTCCTGCATTTATTTTTACAAAATAGAATTAAAATTTTAGCTACTAATAACATGCAATAAAAGTTTTCTTGACTGCAGTTAGAAGCCTCACAATAATGCATAAGTGAAAGCATGTATTCAATTTTATGTGGAAAAATTTAACTGCATTCTGATTATCTATGTCAGATGATAATTTATAAATTTACTTTTTTTTATATATATAATTAATGCCTGATGTGATAATAAAAGTATAGAAAGTGACAAATTTGGGTGTTAACATAAACTGTAGAAAAATATGTGAATTTCCATGAAACAATTTTGGTTATTGTTTTATAAAAATCTAATTGAAGCACAGCAAACTAAAGGCAAGTGGTATTTCCTGTATATTCATTCTAATCTGCCAATGAAACAGGCATGATTTCTTGATAATGACTCGATAAGTTACAATGTAGTTTACCACAATCATAGATTTCAGTAACAAGGAGGTCATAATATTATCTGATTTTATTAATTGAATCAGTGACTGAGTAATTAAATGTTTAAATTCTAATGAAAACTCTATGGTGATTTTAAAAGAATCACCTAAATTCATTTTTTTTTCCCTGTTGAGACAACTTAAAATGAAACTATGTAAGAATTAAAAAAAAAAAAAACAAGATAAGAGTCTATGGATGATTTTAGCCATGTGGCTTTATGAACTTATTTAATTTGGATCCTTAATTACAGTAAATATGTTTAAGAACATTTATTTTTTTAAAGCCAATTAAAATTATATTTATATTCACTATGACATCATGCAAATACTGTGCATTAATTTAAAGTTTCACTGAAACATAGTGTGCCAAAAGCAAGTAAACTTTCTAAGTGTCCATGCCAAACTGACAGCGAAATGGACTGGATTTCTCCACAATTGCATGTCCAGTGGCTGTGTAATTTACCACAAACATAGATCATAGTAAAACAGAGCTAATAATCTAGCCCAAGTATTGAAATTTAATCTGTAGCCTGGGTAATTAAAGGTCAAAGTTCTAATACAAGCAATACAAGTGATCCTGCATCAATCGCAGAGACTTAAGCTTGATAAACCTATGGTGGATATTGCAGAAACCAATTCTCATTTGGAGTAATGTAAGTCAGCTGATTATGTGTAAAAAAACCTGACTGATCTGTTACTTGACTTGTGTTCTTCTATATTGATTATTTGTTGAAATATAACTGGTGCATTCTTCGTTCATCGGTTTACAGCCAAGATTTGAGTCAAGCAGAGCGATGTTGGTAATATCGTTTCAGATGTATCAAAGCGTTTTTATAAAGATGTATACAAATGTATATATTCAAATTTAAATTATATAAACATGGTTTATATAACTATACAAATAGCAGTTACATAAACATAGAGGCAAATATTTAAATTAAAGTTTAAACGTTTGTCATGCATCCAAATGCTCACAAACAAAATAAAATAAAACAGGTTATAATATACACTTTCTAAAATACAGTAATCGGCTGTAAATCCAATTACAATACTTTCCCCAATTAACTCGAAGAAGTCATTGATTCCATAGTTACAGTTTCTTTAAAATTTACAATTTACACTAAACTCTGTATGGCATTTTTTCAAAAAATAAAGCTTCTCAAATTTTAATTTTGCACACAATCTATCAAAAACTTAAGTGGTATTTTATTCTTCTCTCTGTTTTATACAGTATTATTATTATTATTTTATTTATTTATTTATTTTGAATTTGCTATTATCTTAAGAGCGACGTCATGAATGAAAGTTTGATGGAATTTCATCTTTTTTTATATTTGGGAACACAGAATGTAGCATGGAAACTTTTATATCTTACACAACGAATAAATATTGTTAGTATAATCATCTTTCCTAAAGCATGTATGGCATGAAAGATATTAACCTTAAAAGGAAGTAAAATAAAACTCTTCTCATATTTACAAAGGTAAAGTTAAAATGATTATTGCCATTCTAAAAAAAAAAAAAAAAATTGTATATTTCCCTTCGAAAATTACCTTTAAAATCTAGGTCCTTGTGCTTGTGTTATATGATGAGTATTTGGGATTTGATTGGCCTCTGTATATATGGCAATTGGTCACTGCATAAAATATTTTTCTGGCAATTTTATATTCACATTTATGAAGCCAGTAACAACATTGTGAGTTTTCTGCAATTTTAGCATTAGCTATTAGATATTAATCAAACGAAATATGTTGTCTCTCTAAATGAGGTATTAAAAATTAGAATGAGTATATGGGTGAATATCACAAAATGTGAGATTTTGAAAACAAAAATTTTGAAAATTTAAATTGTGTCAAACCTTCTGATTTTTTTAAAAATGTTGGTTGAACAGCTGAATAAAGGAATTTATATGTAAAATTGTTAAAGTTTGAAGAGCTTAAGTTCATTTTTATGTAATTATAATTATGTATCATTTTCATGGCATGTGTATGACAGGATAATGACAATTTCATTCAAAGACACTTTTCACATTCTTGTTTTTTTTTTTTTTTGTTTTTTTTTTTTTTTTAGATCTAACATTTTAATTTTGTTTAAAGGAATATGTTTCCTCTATAGTACCTCAAATTCAGTGTAATGTTCAGCTTTATTTGTCACTTATAGAAGCCAGTAAAATGACATAATAAAAGTCTACTCAATTTTTACAAAGCCTTTAAACACATTATTTTCTAAGAAATATCTACAAAATCTTGCTGGTAGCAATGATTTTACTACTTCTGACTTGAACTATGTCAACAACAAGAAGAATTACTGTGCAGCGCCATCTTTATACCTCATAAAGAACTAAAATGAGCAGGCCAGGACAATGACATTCATTTTCAGTGACAATTATATTTTAATTATGGAAAATTATTTGTAAAATACAGAACTTGTTACCTTCCACATATATGTGTTACATAAGGTATAATTATTAATTAGAAATTAAAAAAACTAGAAAAAGATAATTGTTCATGATAGCAGAACGCCTTTTACTTTGCACACATCACAATGTGACATGCCAGGAAAATGACAATCTGAAATTTTAAGTCTTTTAATTGCTTTATTTTTATGTTATTATGTATATAATATCTCTTGAAAATACTTCTAAGAATATTTTTTATTAGAATGTAAAAAAGAAAATTGCATTATATCGCATTAAATAGAAATTTTATTGTGCGGACTGCAATTTCCGTATTTTGTGATATTGACTCACATGTGTTGATATGAGGGCAGATCATATATGAAATATATGGTAAGTCCTTTAAAATTCTTGTACTTCTTAGAATTTTTCTGCACTCCTTGGATTTTTTTTCTTCTCAAGTCTGTATGAACCCTGTAAGATTCCAAAAAATAAAACAATATTCTCCATTTTACTGTAGAACAAAAGAATTTTCCAGAAAACTATACTGGTGTTTGAATTGAATTTCAGAATGGGATAATCACAAAAAGGATATCATTTGGTATTACTTGGCTGTAATTCAAGATATATTGTATAAGAAAAGTGAAAAACTGTTGATTCTTTGTCATCTGAGTAAGAATACTCAAATTTGTATGCATATAGAAATTAAAATGTACATATGTCTGAAGAATTTGTGATTGAACAAGAAAAAAATAAGGACAGCACTATTAAAGCTGTTGTCAGATCTATTTGACTGCTCTACAATACAGATCTTTTCTATGCAATTACAAAATCTGTTTTACCATAATTTGCATGAAATTTTCAGTTCTTTATTATTATTTTACCATAAATATTTGATTAGAGTTAATTGCTAACAGATGACCACTTTTCCTTTAGTATTATATACCTTTAAACAATACAATAGGTGGTGTTGCTTAGATTTCAATCCTTTAAACTGTTTTAAATTAATTAGTTAAGACATATAGCAGAACACTTTGACAGTTTGCCTAACAGATATAGAATTGTAATTTTAAAAAAAAAGTAGTCACCAGTCCAATATTAACTGCTCACAATAAATGTCAAATTAATATATGTTACATTCATGTAGTATATCATATTTATGTTTGAACAAATTTTATTGAAGGTCTGAACTTTGTTTTACTAATTTCATTCTTCAACAATTTGAGGCAAAAACGATGTGTGAATGACATGTTTTCATTATTTTCTTCTATCTTCAATAGGAGAAAGTATTGTAACCTAAATTTTTTTTCGACTTCCGGTTTTTAATGGCTTTACACATTTTAGGGGTCAGATATCCCAAAAAACATGTTTACACAAAATGCAAGTCTGTCTGTGTGTCGCTAATGTACCACCAAAAAGTGTATGAAATTATGCATAGAATTGATCCTATTTTTTTGTGCATATTTTTGGCTATGGCCAGCAGGCCCTCCTTCAATTTGGAAATATTCTGCCGAAAGGGGGCGCTGTAATAGCGTTTTTTGTGCTATTTTCATTATTGTACCATCGAAAAGTGTATGGATTTATGCATAGAATTGAACCAAATTTTTTGTGTATATTTTTGGCTATGGCCAGCCAGTCCTCCTTTAATTTGGAAATATTCTGCCGGAAGGGGATGCTGTGATAGTGATTTGTGTATAATTTTCTCGATTTTTCTTAGTTCTATTATCTATCAGTGACTCGTTTTGCGATGGGAACTCGAGACCTTCTAAGCCGGCTATCCGCAAACAGCTGATGTACAACAGAATAACGAAAAAATATTGATTTTAATAAATGTTATGATCGAGATTAACTTGTTTTTACTCAGATTAATTGACTGAAGTTGAAGTTTAAGATGAAGATCAAAGTTGGTATAGTATTGGACTAATAATATTGAAGTATTAACATTTGTAACTACTGTTTGAAATATTAAGATGTATGAGATAGAAGAAAAGAAAGTTTTGGGATTGACACATCTTAATTACATTATTTAAAAACGATTTAAAGATTTTAGCTTATTCATTATTAGCAAATTCATTATTCATATCTTTGTTTCATTACAGTTTTGAAGTCAAAGTTATGATGGAAAGTTATTAAAAAATAAATATGAATTGCATTCAAAATTTTACAATACACTGCTTTAAGGATAGCGAAAAGGCTAAAAGTATTGTAAAAATTCTATTGTAAAGTATTACCTTTAAAATTGTGAAAGGATAAAAATTTCATGGCTAGTGGAGCCTGTTACAAAAGCAAGAGCATCTTACAAACTAAATTAAGAGATCAGCAGTCAATCCCTTCACAAAAATACATTTAATAAAACATACCTTAATTATTTTTATTTTGTTAGATTTTAAAATGTGTAATTTGCAAACAAAACAAGTTCATCAGAAACGAAAACTTTAGCAGAGGCATTTACAGAAGTTACTATTATAAATGCTTAGTCCAAATTCAAATAACTGGATTTCATCTTTCGTTACAAAATGTTATTTTTTACAAAAGTAACTTACACTTTCACAAAATGGGTCGCAAGAAAAAAATTCTGCATTGACCCATGGAGATTTATCTTTCAGAATATTGCATAAAATTAAAGATTAAGCATTACGAAACTCATACATGGAATAGTTTATAATAAAAATTTTCTGAGCCATTCAGTTCGTCACTAGGCTATATGAATACAATGATCAAGTGGTAGAATAAGAAATTATAAAAATAAGGGCTACATTAAGGTTTATTTAACTAACAAAATGATAAACTCTAATGAAAGTTTTAATAAAATGGCATTTAATCCAAGTTCAATCAAGTGCTGGAAACCTAACTGAAATTCCATTGATGTCTAAAATCGGCATTTCTTCACTGGTGTAAAATAAAAACAGTAAATATATTTAAGGTTTAGGGACTGTATTTATCTGTAAACAGATACTAGAAATAAGTTTTAATAAATAATAGCTAAATTCACTATAAGTGCATATTAGGTGGCTTTAAACCCTTAAGTTCTGTCATAATAAAATATACTAGCAGGAATGACCGAGCTAAGCTCGGTCAAAATTAGCCTTGTGTACATTTTGATGTTTAATTCTCACTGTATCATTCTTGCTGTTTAGATACAATTGGTATGATCCGGAGTCATAGTGACCTAAAATGACCCACTAACCGAATTTTTTCATACATGTGACCTAACCAATCTTCTCAACTCTTCTCGAACCCGAAAACAATAGAATACAAAATTTTGTCAAAATCGTTAATGTCGTTTTATAGATATATATATAGATATAGATATAGATTTCCTCGAACATGTGACTTAGCCGAATGGTCTTCTCATGTTAAGAAACGGTATAATACAAAATTTTGTCAAAATGTTTTGAGCCGTTTTTTAGATGCTATAGCCTGACACTCAGTGACCCAAAAATGACCCAGTAATTGAATTTTCTCGAACATGTGACTTAGGCCACACGTCTTCTCATGCTCAGAAACAGTATAATACAAAATTTTGTCAAAATTGTTTGAGTCGTTTTTTAGATACAATTAGCTTGACCCACAAATCGAATTTCCTCGAACATGTGACTTAGCCCAATGGTTTTCTTATGCTCAGAAACGATATAATACAAAATTTTGTCAAAATGTTTTGAGATGTTTTTTAGATGCCATTAGCCTGACATTCAGTGGCCCAAAAATGACCCAGTAATTGAATTTTCTCGAACATGTGATTTAGCCCAATAGTATTCTCATGACCAGAAATGGTATAATATAAAATTTTGTCAAAAACGTTTGATTCATTTTTGAGATACAATTAGCTTGACCCACAGTGACCCAAAATGACCCTCTAATCGAATTTTTTGAAACATGCGATTTAACCAATACTCTTCTTGAACCCGAAAACGATAGAATACAAAATTTTGTCAAAATCGTTAAAATCGTTTTATAGATAGAATTAACTTGACACACAGTAAACCAAAAGTGATCCACTAATCTAAATTTATCGAAAATATGACCTATCCCAATAGTCCTCTCTTGCTGGGAAACGATGAAAAAAAAAAATTGTCAAAATCGTTTGAACCGTTTTTAGATACAATTTGCTTGACCCATAGTGACCCAAAAATAACCCGCAAATCGAATTTTCTCGAACATGGGACTTAGCCAAATGGTCTTCTCATGCTCAGAAACGATATAATACATAATTTTGTCAAAATATTTTGAGCCGTTTTTTAGATACCATTAGCTTGACCCACAAATCGAATTTTCTCGAACATGTGACTTAGTCCAGTAGTCTTCTTATGCCCTGAAACGGTATACTACAAAATTTTGTCAAAATCATTTGATTCATTTTTGAGATACAATTAGCTTGACCCACAGTGACCTAAAATGACCCTCTAATCGATTTTACTCGAACATGTGCCTTAACCCAATGGTCATCTCATGCTCAGAAGCGGTATATTACAAAATTTTGACAAAATTTTTTGAGCCTTTTTTAGATTTGGTTAGCTTGACACCTGACCCATTGTGACCCAACATGACCCACTAAGCCAATTTTCTTGACCATGGAACCTAGCCCAATGGTATTCTCATACCCGAAAACGATAGAAAGCAAAATTTCGTCAAAATCGTTAGAGCTGTTTTCTAGATAAACTTAGCTTAACCCACAGTGACCCAAAAATGACCCACTAATCGAATTTTCTCTAACATGTGACGTAGCCCATTGGTCTTGTATTCCTTCTTCCATGTGGTAACCAACGAGAATAGCGGACTGCGTCCATGCAAATGTCCATGGACGTAACTGAGCCAAAGTATCGACGTTCTTTGTAAAGTTAGATGTACGAATACCCAATACAAGTTGTACTAGAAGGGACTCCAGTTTGATGACTGTGTTCCAATATTGAAATTGAGGACATTCAGATGTTTTCGATAAAATCTACAACTCAATGCCTTCGGCTAACCGAAAAGTACCATTACATCTTTTTGTCGCCATTTTACCATAAAAACTGAAAAAAAAATTAATTAAAATACGTGCTATTTTGAAAAATATAAATGAAGGATTTCTTATAAAACATAGAGCTATTAGAAACTAAATTTAATTTTAAATATCTATATTAATAATACAAAAAATGAAGGCTTGTGAATCTTTAGATAGCCAATTTTTTTGTCGAGTTTTTTGAATGAGGAAATCTCTTTTTTTTTTTTTTGGATTTGTGTATTATTCAGCGATAGTGATTTCCTAAGCGTACTTTACTGTAGATGTTGTTTAACACTGAATCGCAAATGATGAATTCTTCAGCGGATGTGGATGACGTCACTTTATGTAAAATCAAATCGCGTGTTTTAAGTCTTAAAACACTACTACAGTAGAGTCCTACACTGAACTACACAGAGTTATTTTCTTCTGATGGACTGATGGCTTCTATTATTATGAAACAGTTATTATAAATGAAGTGTTAGGTGAAGATGAAAGAGCAGTCGTAAAAAGTTAGAACCCTGATTTTCCGGTCAGAATGGGGAAAAAATAGCCATAATTTTTTTTGAAGAAAAGGATCCATTCCAAAGGTATAAGTTCGATTAACTCGGTTAATCGGGACTCTACTGTATCTATATTTATATTTATATACATATATATATATATATATGTATCTATATTTATATTTATATACATATATATATATATATATATTTTTGTCATCGGGGTCGACACTAAATTCTGAAAAAGCAAAATTCTTGTTTTTTTTTTAAATTAAGTTATAAATATTTGTTGTATTATGAACCTAAACAATGATGTCAAATATACCGTTGGAAAGGGCGTTTTCTGCGGATTAATAATCATGAACAATATAGGTTAATATCAAAATATTAATTCAAGTTATATACAGAAATGTAGAAGCGCGTCGCAAAATTTTGGCGGCCATATTGATAACGTCATCAGCGCCGCTAGAGGGCCAAGAAAATTTGTGTCTCGGGCTTTTTAGACTCGCCTATCCGTGTACTATCCGAGTCCAAAGTGGCGCATTGGTTGCCAGATGTGAAATATTTTGGTGTAATTTTGAGCTGACTCACCTCACTAGTAAACCCTGTGAAGCCGAACCTGTTTTTAAAGGAATTTTGTTCTAAAAGTAAAAAATTCATTGTTCCAGCTATTCCGCTTTCACAGATTTTACTGTCAAAGATTATTGTGTTTATTTAATTTAATAAAACCTGCTAAGACGGAATCGCTTGAAACAAGAGAAAAATACAGTTTTAAACATGTTTTTGTCTTATCAGGTGTATTGTATTTTTACCATTGGAACAACGAAATTTTTAAGTTTAAAACAAGATTCCGTTTTAGACAAACTCAATTTTAATAGGATTTAGTGAATTTTGGTGTCCAGATTTTGAAGCCATTATGCCGCTTTTTGCGACACTAGACCAGACAACACTAATCACACATTAGTTTTAGAATCAATCATGAAGGAAGGGTTAATTGTAAAAAGTAATTGGATTGTATTAAATTCGTAAATATTTAACTAAAACAATCAGCTTTCTGATTATTTCATTTAAAGTAAAATGTTCATAAAATATTATAACAACTCTACAGTAACATCTTTAAGATATTTCAATTAAATGATTTAAGTTTTTAAAAAATGCATTGCAAATTTGGGACTGTCAGAATCGGGGTAGGTGTGGGGCCTAGAACCATGGTCCAGGTTTAAGCAGACAGCCCATAACTTAATCAGAAGACGGCCTGTACTGATTTATCTTTTATAACCCGGAATATATGTATATCTATATTTGGCTGGGGGGATTTTTGCCTAAATTTATCAAAAAAGAAAGAAAATAAATAATATCTGCCAATTATTTTCAATATGCAGTAGAGCGCCGATTACCCGGACCGGTCGAGCCCGAGGCCGATCCGGTTAATGAAAAATCCAGATAATTGGACAACTTTAAAAAACAGCTATGGCAATGTTTTTTAGGTAACTTCCCTTCACACTTTTTCCAGGCTTACGATTAGCAATTCTAGTAGTGCACATTTTAGCATATTACAAATGGCGTGTTTAGGAGTTATTTTTTAAACTTTCAATTTTATTTTCTGCAAAATTGATACAAAGTTATACATAGAAGTACACATAAAAATTATTACATGTATATATACCGGGTGTCCTAAAAAGGACTGACTGATTTTAAAATTCAGTAACTTGCAAACGGTGACAGATATTTAAAAAATTCTTGCAGGAGCGTTATGTATGATGTCAGGAGTCTTTTTTATGTGATTCTCGAATTTAGTTCGAATTACAAACAGTAGATGGCGCTGCGAGCAATATGCGCTAAATCCAGGCCCGATTTTTGGTACTTCGGGACCCTCTCATTTTAATCTGGTTTTTGGCATGGGAGAAGAGAAAGGCAAAAAATCCAGCTTGAATTTTGCGCCTATTGCTTGCAGCACCATCTATTGTTTGTAATTCGAACTAAATTCGGGAATCACAATAAAAAAAAAAAAAAAAAAAAAAAAAAAAAAAAAAAAAAGAACTTCTGACGTCATACATAACCCTCCTGCAAGAAATTTTTAAATATCTGTCACTGTTTGCGAGTTATTGAATTTTAAAATCAGTCAGTTTTAGGACAACCGGTATATACACTGTATAGTACATACCAAGTGACAAAAAAAACAATTTTTCGACCTCCTTCAGAGAATCTGAAAATAAAGAGGGATAAAAAAAATCCCTGCCGGCTCGGCCTACAGGCGGAGGTAGATTTCGAAGTTAAGTACTAAATTCACCAACAAAACATAAATCAAGATTAGAGATAAACACGGTTTCTTCACTAAGAATGAGCTCTAGGAAGCTAAACTTTTTGTGAAAATTCTAATATACACAAATACACACACGCATGTATATGGAATAGGTTTAAAAATGGATACGAAAAATTCAGAGAACCTTAAAGTGTTAAAATATGTTAATATTTCCATAGTCGGGTTTTTATCATGTTTTAACCCCTTGGGGACGAGCGACACGTATACGTGCCGCATGAAGCGCTCAGAATCTTTGTTTTTTCTCACCAGTAAAATTTGCCTTATTTAATCAGCGCATTTTCTCGATTCAAGAAGACACAAATTTCTGTTTTTAAAAAATGGTGACAAAAGAGTAAAAATTTCGTAAAAGGCTAGCGTCCCGAAGGGGTTAATACGTTTCTTCAAACTCACATGACGTTACATATTCACCTGCTGAGATTCATTATATTTCCAATAGGACGCAATAATATATATATATATTTTTAATTCTTCAAACTATTCATTTTGAGTTTTCATGCGGAAATTTTGCTCTAGGAAACTTATGACGTAATATTCAACTTGTTTTCAATTCATCAAACTATTTAATTTAGATTTTCACGTGAAAATCTTGAAATACAAAAGCAATTGTTGTGGTAAGAATTTTATTGCTTTTTAAAAAATTGTTGGCAACTGCTATAATGAAAATTATTTATTTTTTCCTGTCATTGTTGTGCAAGAGCTGGTTTTATCAGAATCATGTTAAGACGGTATTCAAAAATATTAACCCTCCCCATTTCCATTCCCTTGGGCCGATTTTGTCCATTTTCAATCCCCGCCGAGATATTAGCCATCTCAAAGTTGCTGGCGAGTTTGAAGGCGATCCGTGCATAATTGCGACTTTTATCGTGCGGACAAAATTTAGTACATACATACATATATATATATATATATATATAAACTTTTTAGGTGGGTGTGGTTTCGGGTTCCTGGGGTCCTATAATGAAAAGTTATGAAGGAATTTTTTAAAAGTCGCACAATGGTAACGACTGCAATAGGTAGTATTTCTTACGAAATCTACCTAAAATATGCGTGGGACTCTTGCACGTTAGATAAACTTCTTAGGTTCTAGAAACAGTTGATTTTATGCATTGCTTGCTCTCTTTGCTTTTGTTGGCGATTTTATTATTTCAGGATTAGGAAATGGTTATTTAACTGTGAACTTTCGTGACATCCAGGCGAATTTACCCTAATGCGCCTATATTAAAGAAGTTTCACTTCAAAATGTTTGGAAAAGGCGGGAAAAAAACGTATGGGCCTTGATTGATCCGGTTAATCGGCGCTCTATTGTATTTGTTATATAAAGGTGACAAATTAGTTGACAAACTACATACAACCAATAACATTTGAAGCTTATTTTGATAAGTATAGTTAATTAATTTGTCTATTAATTTTTAGCAGTGAAATTACGCCCGAAATTATTGAATAATACTAAATACGTGAAATTTTTCACATTGCTAACTAAGCGTAAATCAATAGAGTGGAAAATGTCCAAGCCGGAAATCGAACGCGGATCTTTGGAATAACGGTCCAATGCTTTACCACTAAGCGACGAGGACGATACCCAGGCTGGCATCTCTCACAAATGTCGGTATAAGACTGCAATTGCAGCACAAGATAGAAAAGTCTTCATGAGCACGTAACCCTGCGGCAAACATGAGACGAAATAAAGCCAAACATTTGATTATTTTGATAAGATGAATTTCTCAGAAGCAGAACTCATTCAATGATGATCCCCCCCCCCAACTGTGGATGGAAAAATCCTTTTTGTTTTCTTTGAATATTGGCGTTAAAAGATATCAAAATTATGAAGAAAAGCATATCTTCATACACAGTTTAGGGCAACGGGCCAAAAAATACCACATGTAAAGGTAATAAATCTTTCAACAAGTCTCTGCATCTGACAATTTGATGTGTGTTGTGTATTACGAGACTGGCTTAAGAAAAATGCCCCAGTATACATATCGCAAGGTAAAAGGCCTTCAAGTTGAACGAAAATCATTTTTTTTTTTAAATTATTATTCCGTTTGAGGAAAAAAAAATTGAACATGCAATTTTTTTATATAAAACAGATAAGATTAATAGATACTTCGTAATTACTATTTTAAAAGATAGTAGGGGGCTCTGCCCCATACGAGCTATGCTTACCAACTCCCATTCAGACATCGCAAACTCTAAAAGCACGCTAGTTTGATCGGCTTTAAAAAAATTTCCGAAGAATGAATTATAATAAAAAAAAAACAGTGGTCCCTGTTAACGGTTTGTTTTCGTCTTTGATTAAATCAGATCCGTGAAACATGTGAAAATAAGCTAATATAAAATGCATTAAGGAAACGGAGTTTTTCTCTCCCGGCATTTTTTAACAACGCTATAAGAAAGGGTTTTTTTTTTAAATAAGACATTTTAAATGTATCTTTTTAAATCTGACGTAATTTTCACCAAAGTTTTCTTTCTTCAAGTGAAAATAGTTTGTTATTAGAAAGGAAATATTTGCGCTGCCTTAGAATTCTCAACAATAGTTTAAAAACATTATCTCAAAATATAAAATAAATGTTTCGCACAAATATATTTTTAAATTTAAACTGTTTGGCAATATTATAGTTTGACAATTTTAAATATGACGTAATTTCCTCCATTAACAACTTTTAACGCATATTAATGGATTTATTATTTTACAGCTTTCTTTCTCTTTTGAAATTCAAGTGTAAATATAGTTTCTATGACGTAATTATCAATATTTTCCTGATTTTAATACGTAATCATTTATTTCTCATTTGAAAGTTTTTTTTCTGTTTATAATAGTCACGTGTAAATAAATTTTTAATTTGAAATATTATTCTTTGCGCTGATTTTTAATTTGGCAACCATTTAAAAGAATAGTCTTTTCTAAAAGTTGTAAAAATTATCTCTCGAAATGCTGAAAATTTGAATTTATAATAGAAATAAAACCTCAAAAAATGAGTCAACTTAAAAAAATAAATGCAGTCTGCACACCGGGAACTTCTAATATATAAAATGATCTATAAAAAGAAAATTGCCCAGTTAAACTGATGGCATTGAGCTCACATGCTATTCACACTAATTGTATATTATACTCTTATTTCAAAGAAAATTGCCCCTCAAAAAATAAATGAAGGAATTAGCCCCCGTTTCCGCCCTTTATACTTAACCAAAGAAATACATATTTTACATATTTTAGAAAATGGTATTAATTTAAACTGTAATTATTAATTAAAAAATATCTCTCGAAATGCTGAAAATTTGAATTAAAATAGAAATAAAACCTCAAAAAATGAGTCAGATTAAAAAAAATATATGCAGTCTGCACACCGGGAATAACTATAACCGGGAATTCTAACGTATAAAATGATCTAAAAATGATTAAATTCCCATGTATAGTTTTCTCTACTATAAAGCTTTTTTAATGGAACGATTTTGTCCAACTTTAGCATTAAATATCTCTTAAAATAATTCTTCGATTTGAAAAGTGTCTGCATCAGCGTGTTATCAAACATTTCTCTGTAATACCACCGATTTTCATATTTTTGTACGCAATATTTTTCTTAATATTAACGAAGAAAGACCTCCGGTCACAAAAAATTCAAAACCGGCGGCGGCGGTGACAGCGTTAGTTACTTTTTTTTTTAGAATAGAGAGATAGTTTATTCCACACATAAATGAATCAAATTTAAACAGTCTTTCTAAATGCTGCAACGTTACTTCGAAAAACAAACTTATTTATGTCTCGTTCGAAACTGTATTTCACAGTTTTATTATTTTGATAATAAATTTCTCTAGTTTTAAAACTTGGGTTAAAACAAGTTTTATTCTGCGAATAATGAACTGAAACTTATTCTGCACTGCCCTGTCCCACAAACGTAAATCGATAGCATGTTCTTAGTTCTTCTTTTAAAGTCTTAACCTTATGCATAGTTGAGGAAAATTTCAACCAATTAACCTAAAAGTCTGTAATTATGATAACAACTTCGAACAGTTTCATATTTTTTAAACCGGTTAAGATTTTGAAACTGCATTCCGTAAGGCGTTAAAAGTTTTCCATTCTGCATCTTTGATTAGGAAGTAGAACGCACTTTTTAAAGTAAGGTAGTGCGCCAAACATTACTTTTGACCATAAATCTACTTATTTTGATTTCTAATTAATTGTAAGAGAAGAAAATTAACATAATCAGATATTTCACGTTGACTTTTTTGCCTTAAAGCAACTTGTGAATTTGGACTTCATGAAGAAATGTATCAATTTGCTGTTTTGTTTATTTCTAAAATCTCTATTCAAGGAAATAAATAAAAGTGAAAATAGTTTTAAACAAGAAAGAAAAATCATGCATCAAGATTATGGAACACTTCCAACACATTCAGAATAATGTAACAAAACTTCACCGTTTAATATGTTGAAATACGTTGTCTAATTGAACCATTTGGAAACGGATAACACATTTGAAATCCCGATTTCAGCAACTATATCTACAGTCGAAAAATTATCCGAATCCTTTGAACAGCCTTGCATATGATATATAGATTTGTACCTATTAACTACATGCATGCAAAAATTTAGTTGAGTTAGGAAATGCATACCTCAGTTGAAAATTCCCCTTCAGAAATTTCCGCTAATAAGGAGAATGGTACGTGAATTCTTTTGTGCAGCCCTGTAACGAGATACAGAATTTACACAAAAAAAAAAAAAAATAATAATAATAATAATCTAAAAGCGCATACCGACATTGAAAACTCACTTCCAGCAATTTTTGTTCAAAGACAGTAATGTAATCGATTTCTTTTGTGTGTCCCTGTAAATGAACGACAAACGTATGAATGCCATGTTCTATAGTAATCATCTTATAGTGAAATTCAGTGAGTTATATCAATTTCAATACATTTAAAATAGCATAATGTCATTAAAATACTCTGCAAACGATTTTTCCCCCATTGGCCATAATGTAATGGAATTCTTTTGAATGTCCTTGTAAATGAACTATTAATGCTACGCACTTCATATTCAATACCTAACATGTTATGGTAAACATCATTAACTTATATCAAATACATGAAAATCCGAGTTCATTTACGTGAGTTACAGAGTGGGAAGACAGACGGCCAGACAAACCGAATTCATAAGCAATTTTCAATTTTTAACCATTTGGAAAAATGGTTATTGTTCTCGTCAGTGTAGGAAATCAAAAGCATATCTGAACGTTTTCATTGGTTTAATCCGCAATTTATTCGTTATCTGATTGGTATATACAGTAATCTGTATTTCCCTTTGGTTTCAACAACGATGGACAACAGAGTGTTGCCACTATGACAAAAAAAGTAATAAAAACTACAAAAAAAAAATTAATAAATCAGAAACAAATTGAGATACAGCTTTCAAACAAATTGCATTTAAAAGTACATTTTTTTCTCTATCCGACGGTATAAAAAGTAATATTGTCGGATGTTTAGAAGTTTAAGAATGAAATTTTATTTAAAATTGGTCGTGAGATTTTTTGGAAATCTGATGATAGAAAAGCCTTTTCCCGAACAGCCAATGAAATGCTTGGATAATACGCAAGTTTCAGGAAATCTTGCAATTTTTACGTGTAATAACACTATTAATGTTTAATTCATGGCGTACGTAATGTATGACCAGCTCCGTAGAAGTTTAAAAATTTACTGTACCGAAAATTGTAAAACTGAAATTTCTTTTAAAATTTGTTCACGATGGTTCCAGGAATGTTATCGTTTAATCCATGGCGTACGTAATGTAGGATCAACTCCGTGCGATTTTTTATGTCTTAAATTTTAGTCTTTGAAAAAATCATTTTCCAAATGGTCGTTGTAATTTGTTAAATTGCTATTTTTTTTTTTTCTTGGAATTGTTAGAAAAAAACCCACTTTTATAAGCATACGATATTTATGTTAAAATTCACGCCAAATTTTATGGTTTCAATTCATGTATTTCTAAAAAAATTCCGTTACAATACATTAATGTGGCATGTGCCCCAATTATTGAAAATTCATCAGTTTGATTTACGTTTGAGAGAAAGCGCGAACAAGTAAATTTATTTTTAAAATATATAATTTTTGCTTTGTTTCTTTTTTTAAGATATGGCAACAGAAAAGAAAAAAAGCATTATTTAAACTATCTATTCAGGAGTTCTCAACAGTTTACTCTACGTATAATGAAATTTGATTAATATTAAACTATTAAGGGACCGTAGACCTTTATTTGAGCTAAATTCAAAATTTCTTTTTGTGTGTATTATTATTCTTCAATTTGTACTGAGCCATATGTAAAAAACCGCATGCATATGGGGGGGGGGGGTCGCAAAGTTACAAGTGTTTGAATTTTGTATACAAAAATAATTTTGGCCTTTTACCCTTTATGTACTGAATTATAAATTCGGGAAAATTTTATCTTCCAAAGCATTTTACTTGAACTTTTGAAACTACATTAGAAGATTTACATAATCATTTAATAACTCTTAGACGGATTTTTGAAGGATTTAGAAGGATTAATTAGATTTGAATTGATAGTGATTTTGTGCGATATTTATAACGCCACCCAAATCTTTTATTTTAAATATTTTTCTTAGTATTTTGTAGAATTAGGAAATGTACTAATATAATGTTCTTACAATAGAAATATTTCCGAATTGAAAAAAATAAATCCCCCCCCCCCCTCCCTCCCAACGCCAAGAAAGCTGAAAAGATGCAAAGGCAAAAGAAATCAGCCTTTTAAAAATATTTTTGTTTTGTGTAACCAATAACGCTTTTGGAACAAGATAAAATATATAACTCATCTATAACTCATTCTAAACTGTATTACTACTAATCGATGTATTAAATGAATTTTATAACAAGTTATTTTAATGGTACTTATAAGTACCGTTATTAGATAAAGGGTGAATATACTTAAAATCAGTTTTCCTCAAAACTGATTTTTCAACGTTTTTAGATTTTTGAAATGTTTTCCATGTGTCTTAATTTTGGATCAAAATTCATGAAATTGATAAGAAATATATCGATACTGCTTACAAAGAAACCGTGTATGCATTTTAAAATTCGACTTAAAATAATTAAATTTGATTTCTAACTTATTAAAATGCAAAATTTTGATGAAAATCAATATGGAATTCAGAAAAAAATCTCTAAAAAATTAAATATTCAGGGGATTAAAAACCCGATACACAGATTTGTTTGTGGTAGAGTTTTAAGTGATTAAAATGTAAAATCGAGGAAATATCTCAAAAATTAAGACGCATAGAGCATTTTAAAATTGTATTATTTTTATCTTAAAATTATAATAAGATTGTAGTTTTTTTTTAAGGTGTTCTGTATACTTATGGTGAAATGTATATTTGTACAAAATTTCATATCACTGTGGTGAAAATTAAAAATAAATAAATAACGTCCAATGTTCCCTTAAATGATAAGAGTTTTTTTTTTTAATTATTACTCTTTTTAATTATTATGCACCATCTATCTAAAGTTTAGGGCCAGTACAAAAATTCTCCTACCTCCCCCACTTCCTCTGTTCCCCTTGATGTACATAACTATACAAGACGAATGTAAGTTGTAAGGAAAAGATGTATGGATTATTCAACATGAAGGTAATTTAAAAATTAAAATGTAAATCTTATCCACACGTAAATTGCCAGTAAAGCAGTTTTCTTTCCCTTCTATTTGTATGCAAGCAGAACATGGAATAAGAAAGTAACGTGATTCCAGGGTCTAAGTTGAATTTTACAGTTGTACCAAAATCTCGTCATAGGAACGCTTTAATGAAAACAAATGGTTTTCGACTACAAAAAATCAGTCAGCGCAATTAACACTCAATCCTACTTTCCGGCGTACGATTGCTTGTAAGTCAGAAGCTCGTTCCGTCTTTAACACGCAGTCAAATTAAAGATGATGTATAGAGGTCCTCTGCCATCAACTCTAACCTTGGATCTTACATCAGGGTGTATGTTTCAGAGAGCGAGCTATTTTTGTAACAACCATCATTTTCTCAGCTTGCTCTTAAAATTCTCTCAAAAGCTTTTTTCTACAACAAAAGTTTGAAATACAGTCGTGATACAAATCCTTTTGACTGAAATAGTCTACAAAATGGTGGAAGTTCTCTTTTTAATTCATCGCTGACACGTTGCCCGTTTTACTCTTTTGATTGAGATTTTCTTTTGTTTGTTTGCTTTCTCCTTGAAATTCATAAAAACTTCATAGTTTAGGTAAAACAATTTTTCCTGTTGAACATTGAAAGTTTGTTCTTTTGACTTTCGTTCTGAATCGTTCTCTATAATTTTATCATTATCTATTCCAAAATTATAAAACTAAAATATGTTGTTAATATCGACAGTGACAACGACCTAATCAATTTATTTCGCATTTTTCGCAAATTTATTAACTTCCAACCTTAGCACGATGCGTTAATACGGATTAGGTTCCCTTAGAAAGACCCCCACGGAGGGCACTCCCCCCGGGCCTATATCCCTCGTGTAGATAATTGGCCGTCAAAAATCAACCCAACCCAACCTTAGCACAATTTTAATTTTTACATCGTCGTATGTGAAAAAATAATGTATTTTTAAATGCAATTTGCCTGAAACATATATCTCAATTTACTGATTGTTTATGGTTTTCAAAATTATTTTCAAGCATACATTTTAAAAATCTCTCTGAAACCCAATTATGGAAGATGAACCTTTTGCACTTAGAACAATGCAATCAAATCAGAGTTTGTTTGTTTCCAGGTATTATTCGATAACTGAACTGCCAAACGAATTTAAAACTTCACAAATTAATGAATAAATAAAACAAGAATTTAAAGACGTGTAATCGAACTCTGCGGTTAAACACTGAAATAATTAGAATAACAAAGATTGCTTGTTATAAAGGGTGAAAGTTACAGTTAAAACTTTCCCATTTGTTGTAAAAACAATATACAGTGTTCCACAAAAATTATGATATATAGAGAAAAATCTTGAAAAATATGCAAACTTCTCCATGGTGAATAGAAATAATGTTAGTTAATAAATTTAAATAATTAATTAGAAGCCTTTGTTACATTATACAATGAAATGTTAATAGAAATTTCCCTTGGATATGCTTAAAAAATATTATAAAATTATTATAATTCAAAAATACTTCCACAAAAGTCATGGTACATTTGAAATTTCTTTTTAAATTTTCACATATTAGCATATTTTACTGAACATAGTCATACTCGCGCTGTATCTACGGCACATGTAAATGTACTTGTATTTATCTCAGCAGAAAAAAATCCCATGTGAATTTTAAACAAGTTGGAAATTGCTCGTCAAACGTGGCAAATGAGGTGCGTTCGTACTATAACTAGTTTTATAATTATTTTTTTCACCCCATATTGTACTGAATGTATAATTTTTTGCACTTCATAAAGCGCATAGTCTGATACATCATTAAAATGCACTTCCAATATTTTTTTTCCCATTCCCCGTAATGTAACGGAACACTTTTGACTGTCCCTGTAATTAAACTATACATCCGATTTTCCTAAAATTTGAAATAGCTCAACAAAATTTTGCAACAATTATATCTTTAAAATTTCAGACCATTCGGAAGGCTGTAATATCATTAAAATGCACTTGCAATAATTTTTCCCATTGACCGTAATGTAAAGAAAAACTTTTGACTGTCCCTGTAATTAAACTATGCATCCGATTTTCCTAAAATTTGAAAGGGCTCGACAAAATTTTGCAACAGTTATATCTTTAAAATTTCAGATCATTCGGAAGGCTCTAATATCATTAAAATGCACTTGCAATAATTTTTCCCATTGACCGTAATGTAAAGAAAAACTTTTGACTGTCCCTGTAATTAAACTATACATCCGATTTTCATAAAATTTGAAATGGCTCGACAAAATTTTGCAACAATCATATATTTGAAATTTCATACCATTCGGTTGGGTAGTTTTTGCTCTGTTACATGCGGACAGACGGACGGACAGACGGACGGACTGAACGACGACTATAGGTGCTACGTATTTATATAATTACGAACGCACCTAAAAATGATGCAAAAAAATTACAGTGATGGAAACGAAATTAATTGTTAATCTTCTTGAAAAAAAAGAAGGATAAATCTTATAGTGAGATAGCGAAAATAATGTCTCGAAGCCATTCCACGATAAAAAAAGATAATAGATACAAAACAAGTTGGAAATTGCTCGTCAAACGTGGCAAATGAGGTGCGTTCGTACTATAACTAGTTTTAAAATTATTTTTTGCACCCCATATTGTACTGAATGTATAATTTTTTGCACTTCATAACGTGCATAGTCTGATACATCATTAAAATGCACTTCCAATAATTTTTTCGGAACACTTTTGACTGTCCCTGTAATTAAACTATACATCCGATTTTCCTAAAATTTGAAATAGCTCAACAAAATTTTGCAACAATTATATCTTTAAAATTTCAGACCATTCGGAAGGCTGTAATATCATTAAAATGCACTTGCAATAATTTTTCCCATTGGCCGTAATGTAAAGAAAAACTTTTGGCTGTCTCTGTAATTAAACTATACATCCGATTTTCCTAAAATTTAAAATGGCTCGACAAAATTTTGCAACAATTATATCTTTAAAATTTCAGATCATTCAGAAGGCTCTAATACCATTAAAATCCACTTGCAATAATTTTTCCCATTGGCAGTAATGTAAAGAAAAACTTTTGACTGTCCCTGTAATTAAACTATACGTCCGATTTTCCTAAAATTTGAAATGGCTCGACAAAATTTTGCAACAATTATATCTTTAAAATTTCAGATCATTCGGAAGGCTCTAATATCATTAAAATCCACTTGCAATAATTTTTCCCATTGGCCGTAATGTAAAGAAAAACTTTTGACTGTCCCTGTAATTAAACTATACATCCGATTTTCATAAAATTTGAAATGGCTCGACAAAATTTTGCAACAATCACATATTTGAAATTTCAGACTATTCGGTTGGGTAGTTTTTGCTCTGTTACATGCGGACAGACGGACAGACGGACGGACTGAACGACGACTATAGGTGCTACGTATTTATATAATTACGAACGCACCTAAAAAGAGGATTGCAAATAAAGCTCGAAACAGCTTTCCTAAACAATTAATAGTGAGAGATGTTAGAATGATAATACTCTGAATTTCTGAAAATCTATCAATTAGTGCTAGAAAAATAACAGAAGATTTGCTATGGCAATTAAATAGTACATAAAGAATCTATCAACAGGCTCATTTTCATTAATGATGCTGAGTTTGGATCAAGATCTGCAATGTGGAAATCGCACATCTCTCCGATCAAAAGAAAGAAAAGAATAGAGTTTGCCAGAAAATTTTTATATGCATTTCTGTAACATGTAATTTTTTTTAGATGAGTCTAACGTAAGTTTAATATTTTTATCATAAATGGACGAATTGGCGTTTGGAGGAGAAAGGATGAAGCACAGAATCCCAGATATGCGACAAAAACTGTAAAGCATATTGGAGGAGTTTTAATGATTTGGCGCTGTATGCCAGTTTCAGGAGTACGAAATTTAGATTTCACTGAGACTATCATGAACAGATTTGAATAGTTAAATATTTTAAATAAAATTTGGTGGACAGTGCATTAAAGTTAGCCGTCGCGCGGAACTATTACTTCCAATAAGATAATGATACCAAGCACACTGCTTATATTGTCCGACTATGGCAGATCTGCGATGTCCGCCACGCACTTGTCACCCGTTCACAAATTCCAGATTTAAATTCCATTAAAATTTTATAGAGTATCTTACAGCAGAAATTAAACAGTTGTAATACCAGAAATAATAAGTTGTTGAAAAGTGTTTTACATGTAGAATGGATAAAATTAAGAAAAATGTTACAGAACGTCGGGTAAAATCAATGCTAAGCAGACTTAAAGCAAACCTGAAAATGAAAGGATATACAACAAAATATTAGAAAAGGATTTTCTTTATCAATTTTTTAAATTTTCCACGTGTACCGTAATTTTTGAGGAAGAATTTTTAAAATTATATTTTATATATTTCTATTTTGAAAAATTTTAAAGGAAATTATTATTGAATTTTTCTTTTATAATTTTGCTCTTGCAGAAATTGTTATTGAATAACTGGTATTTTTCATCCAAAAATACTCTTTGGTGCTGTTAGGGGCAACTAAAAAAATATATTGAATATAAAAAAACCTATCGAGTTTTCAATTAAAAATGTTTTTATACACATGTTCTTTACACGGGTAGAATATTCTGTAATCCGGTTAGGCCTGGTTGATTTCCTGTTTTTATTATTAGTAGTAATAACAGTATTATTATTAACATTCTTAAATAAATATAAATCAGGAGTTCAGTTATGCAATTTTCTGTTATAATCAATAAAAATATGTAAAATAGTGTTTCAAGCTAGTAAAATATTTATAAATGTTCTCATGCATTTTGAGAACTTCGAGGTTATCAAATTTACCTTGAAGAATTCAGATTTTCTTTCATCAGAAGTGCCAGAACTAGAATAACTATGACGGCATCACAAGCGTGAAATAATTGAGATTAATGTGACTACAAATATAATAGGTCTTGAACAATAAATTCGCATTGTTCCTAATGGGAGTAATAAATGACGGCATATTAATATTTAGATATAGCTATTAAATCACTTGTTAAAGAATTTTTATTATATATAAACTGAAATACAAGCATATAAAGTCAGATTATTTGTTAATTGAAAAATATGCATTTGTGGTATGGTACCTTAATAAATGGTTATGAGTTAATGTTGTTTAAAGTTATTGGGTTGGGGAAAAGGTCATTGTCGTTTTTTTCAGGGTTTTTATTATTGTACAGTTAATTTAATTATTTTCAGGTCAAGAAAATAGATTGCGAAATGTGCAGTAGCGGAAAATCACCAAGGAAAAAAAATATTTTTAATGAAATACGATATATATCTAACTAAGTATTCCACCTTGTTATTTGCTACTTCTTCTCAATGTTCAGTTTTTTTTTTTATGCCTCGACATTAGAAATCACTGGTATCGACGCGAAAAATTCGTTCAATCAAGTTCTCAATTCCACGCGTGTGTAAAACAAAACATCGCGTCGTGCAAATAGCTGAATAGCGATTAGTAAACGTGGACGTTTGATTGACGGAACCAAATTCGAAGAACGTGACAACTGCGGTAGACTTCTCCACTGAGAATCTGAAAAGCGGCTTTTTTACCCGACTGAAAAGAAGGGTTATGTGTTTCACGCGTATCTGAGTACGTGGATTTCTTTATACCCTCGAAACATCCCAATGGCTGGATGGATCTTAATGAATGAGGTCTCTATCAATTCGTCTTAAGGGCCCGATGGTTATAGGCTAAGTTTTGTTTTTATAAATTCAAAATGGCGGTAGAGACGAAAAAAATTTTTTACACACCCTATTGAGTGGTATATCATTGGATAGGTCTTTGAAAATGAAGACGATGTTTCATTGACTATTTTACAGTCAGAAACTCCGTTAAAATATTATACAACCTAGAAGTTGTGTAGGTAGGATCTCTAGCTTTACTGCAACTCTAACCATCGTAGACATCTATAGATCTCATCAAAACAGTATTTATAGATAGGAACTAACAATTAAACACATCTTAAAAGCCATCAATACAAGTAAATAATAATAAAAAAAATAGGTAAGTAATATAAAAAATAGTTTCGCATTGATGAGAAATAATTAATTAGTTAGCTTTTTACGCAGTCGGGTTTTTTGATTTTTTTAAATTTAATTCGTTTATTCATATTGTTTATGTGTGGACAAGCTTTGTCGTGTTGTACAAGGATGCCATGATAGCAAATGGGTCTTGAGATATGCATTGTGATTGAGGGTATGTATTTGCTGAACGTAGTGATCGGCATTAACTTTCTCGTTGTTTTCAAGAAGGTCATAATGAATGATTCATTTTCAATTCCTCCTGTTGGAAGATGCAACGTCATCCAGCGAAATAAGAACTTCAACTTAATTTCTTGGTATGTCTCATTTTGTGGTATTGGGTGATCGATCCTTTGGACAGATTCATGTAGACGCAAATGCTGCAGATTTTGAAGCTTGAAAGCTATCACCAAGCCGCCGCATAGTAGGCCGATATGACCAAAATCCGCGCCAAAATTTGTAAAACAAAATTATGACTCAAAAAACTATATGTCCGTGTTCTGTACATTCCAGAGCATTAGATGTAAATTTCCAACTGGGCGAAAAATGTCCGGGCCAGGATTCGAACTAGGGATCTCCTGGCTGAAGCCGCCAGTGCTCTGCCATCTGAACTATCCCCGACGCTTTTTCAAGAAGGCTCACGTTTTGAGCACTTTATCGCCAGAGTAACGGTTGGCGTGGGGATGAATTCAATGCTACGCACCCTTTCTTGTTCCTGACGTCTTACGCGTTGCAAACAGCAACCCCATTCCTTTGCTGAGAACTTTTTGCTTTTAAAACAAACTGCTTTTTCGCATTAAAATGCTTTTAATTGCACAATATATATAATTCAAACATAAGTTACGTTTTTCAGTTCAATAGTATTCATTTATTTCATTAATTCGCTATATTCGGAGAAATTAAGAACGTATTTTATTTTTTTAGGAAAAATAAAAACAGGTGTAAAGATTATTTTGTAATATATATATAATTCTATTGATCATTTTTTATGACACATTTGAACGTAGTTTTATTAGCATTACTATTGAATTAATTCAGTTTTTTTTTTAATCCTTATTAAACGGCATAATTGTGTGACGCATTGTGAGATTGCATTAATAAAACATATTTTCACTGAAATAATTCATTAAAATTTAATTGTTCTTAATTTAATTGCGATTAGACGTTAATAGGAAGTTTAAACTAAAATAAATTCGATTATAATTAGATTGAACGATAAATCATAAATTATTTAGCTGTATTCTGCAATTAAATCAATCAGTTAAAATAATTGTAAGTTGATGCATGCCAATTAAATCAATTACTATTACATTTTAATGCTGTTAAATCTTTATCATTTTTTGAGTTTTATGAAAAAAAACATTAGTCTGCCCCTAGTGCACAAAATTAAAAATCTTTAAAATTCTTCAGTTTTTTATATTAAAATTTTTGCCATATTTTTAAATATTATTTCGTCTTAGTTGTTTTATTTTATTTGTTATTTTAAAATAGTCATTCGTCATATTTGAATAAATCATCTAAATTCTCTCGGATGAAATCCCCCCCCCCCCTTACACTCACTCCATTTTTCGTCATTCTGCACATATATTGCGCTATTTATTAAGTTGAAGTGGCAATAAAATAATGATCAATCGTCTGAGGCAACCTCCCATTTCGAATTTTCTCTTCCCCCCACCACCACCTCTCCTCCAGCACACTATTTTTTGACTATTTAAAATTCATTGTTGCCTTGCAGCAAAGGCTAGTTAAAATTGTGTTTTGCTCTATCTGTTGATTTTTAAATAACAAATAAATAATTTACCATAAAAAAAGAAAAGGAAAGAAATAGAATAAAAGATTAACAAAAAAACGCTTTCATTTTTTTTTTTTAATTGTCTACATTTTTTTAAATTTTCCGTCCTATTTATTACTTTGAAGTAACTATAAGTAAAGGACCCATTATTCAAATTCTGCACCCCCCCCCCCGAAAAAAAGCTTGTTTTTCTTTCACCTCCCCCCCCCCCTCAAAAAAATTAAATATTCCAAGTTTTTAATTTTTTGGTTTATTTTTCCATTTGTTAATTGATAAATTTAACTATTTAAATCTACAGCCCCTCACTATCATACATAGTTTAAAAAATTTCTCTAGTGATTTTATTTGTTACTTTGAAGTAGCAAGAGATAGTCATTCAATATTCCTTCTCCCCCACCTCCCCTTAAGGCTTTTCTCAAATCCAAAGGGTCAACTTTCTGACTTAAGTTTTAATTCATTTTTGTTCGGAAACTCGTGAAACTAAAAGGTGTTGTTATTCAGAAACTTATGTTATCGAACTGCTTTTTCCGTTTTCTTGTAAACGCAATAAATAGATCTTTCAGAAAATACTGTCAAAGTGCGCATTTTGAACCAAACTTTCGAACGAAAGAAGAAAATCCAGTCAGTAAGGGGAGAAAAATGCCGTGTCACGTGACCCAAATCGCGTCTAACACCAATAGGTAATGGATGGATCCAAGAATGGAAAACACAGTTCGATTCCAAATCGCTTCCATGATCAGGATTTCCAATTTTATATCTTTCCGTTAAAAAATGGATTTGTAAATGTGTGAAAACGTTTTGCGCTTGTTGAGCAGAGCAGTTGAGAATAGCCCTAAGAATTTCATCTCACATTAAAAAAGCAGTTTCTAAACATCCTGGTTGGGGGTGTGATAGTTTTTTTTTTTCCTGTTTTAGCCTATTTTCACTTGACTTTGGGTACTGTTTCTGCAGAATGATTTGGTATTAAATTAATTATATAAGCTCATCGCAGAAAATATAGTAATTTTCTGTCACGTATTTTTTAAAATCTGTGTTTATATACATCAAAATGTACTGAAACTGCATTAATTCATTATCCCCATAAATCCATCTTTATATGTAATCAAATATCTAGATTTATGAAGGTAATGAGTTTTTGTTTAACAGGTATGGAATTATATAAAAATAATAAAGGCTTTTTAATAAAGGTATGGAATTATTAATACTCAATTGAATGAAAATGTAGATTTTTGAGGGGATCAAATAATCAAAATTTTAGTCTATATCATCAAAAGTAATAAAGGCCTTTGATAAAACAGAGTATAAGAGTTCGTAATACAATTTCTTTCGAAGATTTCTTTTCATCTAGAACACATAATTAAAAATATTTCTTTAATTTTGGAAGGACTGTTATTCTAAAATATGCTAGTTCTTCTTCCGCCATTTCGGTTCAAAACAAAACACAAGACAACGATTGGCGTTAGAGCTGGCTGTACGTTCTCGCTTTCGCCAACTCGCCAAGACTGGTGCTGAAAACGTGAGCCTTCCTGAACAAGCATCCCGGACGAATCTGGTGGAACTTTCTCACCCAGCTATCCTTAATGATTATAGCATCTGGTCTGAAACCTGGTTCAGCTCAACAGAATAAATCACTGGTAATGGAACTCCAGAAATCGCTGGATACGCAATTACACTAGATTAATTTTAACACAATTATTCTAATTGGTAAATAAATCATATTAGATGTAAATTTCGTACGGACCAGGATTCGAGTCAGAGATCTTCTGGCTTAAACCGCCAGTGCTCTGCCAGATTAGTCCGGGATAGCTCAGATGGCAGAGCACTGGCGGCTTAAGCCAGGAGATCTCTGGTTCGAATCCTGATCCAAACATTTTTCGCCCAGTTGGAAATTTACATCTAATATGATTTATTTACCAATTAGAATAATTGTGTTAAAATTAATTCCAGAGTAGTTTATGAGAAATCAGTGAAACCTGTCCATTTTACGAAATTTTGCATAATTTTATAGTTTTGCCAAATTGTTTAGTTGGAACTGGCAGGAGATTAAAAAAATTATGAAAGTTTTTTTTCTTTTTTGTTTGTTTGTTTTTCGCTTTACATTAGTTAATCAAATATAGTTTAGTTTTAAAATGTATTTTTTGTAGCATTTTGTATACTTTGTTTAGAAAAATGCGTGTTCTTAAATGTGATTTTTACCAAGACAGCAATTCAAAAAAAGTTGCGAATTGTTCAGAAAACGTAAGGAGAATTCAAAATAATTACAACCTACTGCGATCCGCCCTGGTTCAGTTGGCCCGCAATCATATTTAGACGTCCTTATCATGTTCGAAGTTGATTTTGTAGTCGAATTGTGAAAATACCAGTTTAAAGCATAAAATTCTTGATTTTCTCCATTTTGTCATAGAAGTTTACCGATTCTGACTTTAGATTCGCATTTCCCTTAACAACATTAAAGTTACCAAATATCATTTCGACGTCTTTTACGAGATCTACATTGATGTCCACGAAAAGATGCATTTCGTCCCATTATGCGTGCGTTATGCGCCGTTCTTTCTCGCATATACATCATCTGCACGCAACTTTCACATTTTTCTCTGTCTCTACTCAAAGTAAATAAAACAGTTCGAAAATGCTGTTTTTCTTCCCAACATGACATTTTGTTTTATTAACCTTAACAATTAAAATTAAATAAACCAATTTAAAAAAAAAAACCTTAGCAACAAAATGATTTATTTCTAAATTCTGTAGCTATTATTTTGCTTTCAGAAATAAAAAAACAAGTCGGAAATTGTACATCAAACGTGGCAAATGAGGTGCGTTCGTACTATAACTAGTTTTATAAATATTCAGATCTTGGTGCAATAGCTGTTGTACGCTTATGCAAAAATGCATGAATACAAAATTTATTCCGATTATATATACTAAATTTAGCAATACGGAAGTAATAGGACTCCATCTTAAATAGGATATCATCACCATGATAACCTAGAATCATTACCTATGATGGGATATCATTGATTTAATTACGCATGATAGGATTTAATAGAATGAAGAAAACTTTTATTAATATCATTTTATGTCTTGATTCAATTATCATAAAAGTTGAAATGACTCACCAAAATTCTTCACCGATTATATATATTAAATTTTAAACCACTCGATTGCGTAGTTTTTGCGCTGTTATTAACGGACAGAGAGACAGACGGACGGACCAAATGACGACTATAGATGCAGCTACGTATTTATATAATTACGAACGCACCTAATAATAATAGTAATATTTCAAGTGAAAGACAAAAATATAAAGTCAGATTATTTTTTAACTGATTTGTATCAAAATAAATTATGTTTTTAATTTTACATTATTATAGATGAATTAATTACGCATATGTAAGTTGAAAAAGTTGTAAATTGAAAATGGCGCTTACGAAAGATTATGTCGTACTGATTGATATATTGTCCTGGTATTTTGCTTTCATCAATCAATACCTATTTCTTTAATGAATTTTTTAAATGATCGTAAACTTATTTCTATGGAAATAAGCCCTCATATATATTAGAAATTTAATTATTTTATTTTGAGAAATAAATTACGTCATGCCATACACTTTATGTCACTTTTCAGCTAATTAACTCTCGAAATTACTACTCACATTTTAAAAATGCATTTTCTAGTTTTAAATATTAAATTTATAACTCGAGAAATGGGCAACAACATATGCAAAATTCGATGGAAAAAGTTATATTGAACTACCTTTTTCTGACGAACTAACTGAAGCGAATTCAATAATTTTTACAATAGTTTTGGCAGTGACTAAATTATAAACTGATTGTTTGTCAAGGGAAAAAGAATTCACTAGTTACGCGTCTATATATAGGTATACATAAATATATGTATTTTTAATTAACGTTACGGAAAAGGAATTGACTTTACAGAAAAACAAAAATTAAAAAGTAATTTTCAGATTTTCTGAAACATTGTTGATAATTTGGCAGCAATGGGTAGAAGAAGCTTGATTTTTAGAATTTTTGACACAATTAAGGCCAAATTTAGTCGCCCATTCACCAATAAACTAGTTGTGAGATCGTTGTGTAAAAACTCTCATAGTTCTTCACTGCCTGTAAAACTCTTTTTACAGCAACAGCAAAGTTTGTGCGGTAAAAACGACTTTGACGTTTTAAATCAGTATCATCGAGGAATGACAATAAAGCTTGATTGAGATTTTAATACCAAATCGACGTTTTTAAACACTTTTCAACATAGTTGAACAGTGTTTATGAATTGGGTTTGTTTGTCAGTCTGTCTGTCTATCTGGCCATCTGCCCGTTCTGTAACGCGCGTAAATATACTAGGATTGTCATGTAATTGATATACGTCACTAATGTTCACTATAACATGGTCGGCATTGAAAATGTAATGTGTACCATTCATATTTCATTTATAGGTGCTCTCAAAAATATTCCGTTACATTACGGTTTATGGGGAAAAATCATTTGCGCTGTATTTTAATAGTGTTAGAGTATTTTAAACATAATAAAATGTATATACGTTATTGCCGTGCACTACAAGATGGTTACTACAGAATGTGTTATGCGTAGCACTTACAGTAAGCGTATAGGGGAACTCGAAAGTATTCTGTTATATTCTGAAAGTATTCTGTCGAAAGTCTGTGAAGAAAAATCTTTTGCGACGTATTTTAATGATGTTACTCTTTTATAAACACGAGTTGGAACCCGTCGAAATTCGACGAATTAAAATGTCTAGAATGGGACTGTTAGATCGAATTTATAATAAACCTACAAAAATAATTACAATAAAAAATTCATCTTGCATTGGTTATCTAACTCTTAAAACAAATAATGTTTTTAATCTAAAATTACTAAAATACTATTTCCACAAACTTCAAGTGCTTAAATTATTGAAAAATTAAACTGTATTAGAGTACGTAATCAAGATCAGTAATTATGTTGAAGTTATCGATTGAGGCTCTTATGTTTGTTTTTACGGGATGAAAAATCAGTAAAAAGGATTTCCCTCTGTCACTTCAAAAAATTTCCCCCATAAAATCTAAACTGTGCGTTATTTTCACATTCTCAAAATTTACATACGCACCACTCAAATCGCAATTTAAAAGTATTTTAACGCTCAGTACATTATTAATGAATGTATTTCCAAACTTAACGTCACGTTTGTCCGATACAACTTTTCACGTCAACATTCGCACAAACTTTAAGTTCTAATCTCAGTATCCGCAAAAACTTACCATTCAGAAATTTGCCTTTAGTTGCCATAGTATTGGCCATTCAGTATCGGTAAATATTTAGTTTTATCAAAGAAAAGGATCGTTTTGTTTTAAATATGACATCATTTTCACTCACTGACTCGTTTTGCCTAGCATCTCAAACTCAGCATCAGCGTAATGTAAAAGTATTGAAATATCTTCTTCAATATTTTGATTTATGAAAAAAAAATGCATTTTTTTTTTTTTTTTTTTTTTTATGTCTGACGTCATTTTCTGTTCAAAAATTAGAAAAAAGTTACTTTTATTTGTAATATGAAAATGGCATCAATAAGGATATAATCAATAAAAATAAATAAGCCATGACTAATTTTCCTTTACTTTTAATAGAAATGGAGTTCTTCAGTTGCCACAATTACAAAATTGGTACTAAAAACTATAAAAAAATTAATATCTCAAAAATAAATTGAGATAGAGCTTTCAAACAAATTGCATTTAAAAGTACATTTTTTTCTTTATACGAAGGTGTAAAAATTTAAACTTGCGATGTTTAGAAGTTTAAAAATTTGCATTAGAGAAAATTGCAAAACCAAAATTTTATTTCAAATTTCAAAGTGTTGCCATTCGCAAAATAACGTATGCGTTACGCACAGATATGTTTGTCCTTTATAATATAGATAATGAAATTGGTGTGATTTCTGAGGGGCACTAATAATTTATTTCTATAGAAAATGGGGTTCAAAGCATTCATCATTCATTTGCAGGGTCACACAAAAGAGTTCTATTATTCAGGCATGTCAAACTCGATTACCGCCGCGAGCCAAATTGAGCATTATGTACAAAGCCGCGGCCTACATTAAAAAAGTAGATAACATTATTACCATAGCACAGAATAAAATGCGTACGTACAGAATACAGCTATGTTAAAGTTATTAATTAAAGTTTCAAAGTTATGATTTATAGTTTATTTCACCTTATTAAAAAAAAAAATAGTCAACACTTTCATCAACCAAATCTGCAAAATTTAATTGAATTTCCTAAGTTATATATATATATATATATATATATATATATACCGGGTGTCCCAAAAAGGACTGACTGATTTTAAAATTCAATAACTTCCAAACGGTGACAGATATTAAAAAAATTCTTGCAGGAGGGTTATGCATAAAGTCAAAAGTTTTTTTACAGTGATTTTCGATTTTAGTTCGAATTACAAACAATAGATGGCGCTGCGATCAATAGAGGCTAAATTCAGGCTCGATTTTCGGTACTTCGTGGCCCGGATAATACATTTCCATCTCCTTTTTCTACATGGAACAACAGAAAGAACCAAAAATCGAGCCTGTATTTAGCGACTATTGCTTACAGCGCCATCTATTGTTTATAATTCGAACTAAAATCGAAAATTACTGTAATAAAACTTTTGACTTTATGCATAACCCTCCTGCAAAATTTTTTTAAATATCTGTCACCGTTTAGAAGTTATTGAATTTTAAAATCAGTCAGTCCTTTTTGGGACACCCGGTATATATATATATATAAATGGATTGTACACGCTGGTCTGTTAATCTTGTTCTAGCAAAAGCATAGCTGTCAAGCTTCGGTGTCTTTTTAATATGAAAAAGAAACATATTTTGAACAAGGAAATTTATTTAACATAAACAATTTCATAACTAGAAAACAGGAATTCTGCTTTTTCAGAATTTAGTGTCGCCCCCGATGACAAAAATATATGTATATATAAATAGTACAAAACATATTTCAATTTTAAGACTTACAGCACACGCTTTTATTTTATGTAAAATGACGTCATTCGCATCCGCTTATTCCACATTTACGATCCATTCTTAAACATCTACAGTAAAGTCTGCATTGGACGTCACTATCGCGAAATAATACACAAATGCAGCAAAAAGATGCCGTCATTAAAGAAACTTGAAAAAAAAAAGGCTACCTAATGATTCATAGGCCTTTATTTGTTTATAACAACTTAAAATTAAATATAGTTTATAATATCCATGTTTTAACAGAAATCATTCGTTCATATTTTTTCAAAATAGCACGTATTTTAATTACATTTTCTTTCGGTTGTTATGAAAAAATGGCAACAAAAATATATAATTAATATTTTACAACTATTTTTTTCTTTACTTTAAACAGAAATGGAGTACTTCCGTTGCCAATTTTAAGCAAATGATCCCAAAAACTACAAAAAAAATAATATTTCAAAAATAAATGGAGATGCAGTTTTCAAACAAATTGCATTTAAAAGTACTTTTTTCCCCCAATACGATGGTACAAAAATTGAAAATGTGCGATGCTTAGAAATTAAAAAAATTGCTATAGAGTATTTAATCGTACTGCTTTGTTTTACGGCTGGCTTCTATAAAGTAACGTTATTTTTTGGAGACGACGCAAAATAAGCTGGGAGAAAGAAATAGCATACCGTACTGGGGGCTAAAAATATGTCTTGGTTCTATTTATGGTAAAATAATTTTTCTGGTTCGGTTTATGTTTACAAACTGTAAAAAAACCTGGAGGGTTGAGAGCTATGCAAAGGTGTCGTACAAAAATACACGACTGAACATATCTAAAATACGCCTGGGGAACGCGCATTGGGAAATCAGTGGAATGATAAAATAATTGCAGACATTTGGAAACTCCACATCCATATACTTTCGTTCTATTATAAAATCACACTGAATTTCAACAAAGTGCAATAATAAATTCTAAACAATAATTTCACCATCAGTCATTAAAGGTGAAGTAATTATATAAAATTGATTTCACACTTATTCAAATTCAAACAACTTCTTTTGAATTCATTTTTTAATATTGTTTAAAAGTTAATTAATATATTCTTAAAGTTTCAACTTTGATTTTTCTTATTATAATTCCTGGCAATATTTATTTTTTTTTTTTTTAACAATTTGGAAAAATGGTTATTGTCCTCGTCAGGGTAGGAAATCAAAAGCATATCTGAAGGTTTTTATTGGTTTAATAATCATTTTATTCGTTTTCTGATTGGTCTATACTGTAATCTGTATTTCCCTTTATTTTCAACAGAGATGGATAACGTAGTGTTGCCACTATGACAAAAAAGTAATAAAAACTACAAAAAAAATAATAATAACTCAGAAACAAATTGAGATACAGCGTTCAAACAAATTGCATTTAAAAGTACATTTTTTTCTCTATACGACGATATAAAAAGTAATATTGTGGGATGTTTAAAAGTTTAAGAAATAAATTTCATTTAAAATAAGCTGTCAGATTTCTTAGAAATCTGACGATGGAAAAGCCTTTTCCCGAACAGCCAATGAAATGCTTAAATAATAATTAAGTTTCAGGTGGATAATACGTACGAGTGGCAGGCGATTTCTGTCGCTTGCAATTTTTACGCGTAATAACACTATTAATGTTTAATTCATAGCGTACGTAATGGCGTACGAAAAAATCATTTTCCAAATGGTCGTTGTAATTTACTAAATTGCATTTTTTTTTTTTTAGAATTGAGACTTTTTTTTTTTTACAAAAATAATAAATTTTACTATAAAGCGCTAATACTGTCAAATACCATAATAATGTTGTGAAATTTACTTGAAATTTAAGCTTACGCAGGGGGTTTGTAATTTCAATTGAAAACCCCAAGTACTTTGTCCATTGGTGATCCTTTAATAATTCACATTCATAATCTGTCCATTTAAAATTAAAATGATACAGGAATGCAATTTAACTTTTATATGCACTATAAGTTTTTTAGCACATATCTGGTTTTTAAAACTACAAGGGGTTCCAACCCGGGCTCCCCGGGTAACAGAATACAGGTGAAAACCATTGATATGTTTTTTTAATTGAAAACTCTAATAGATATTTACATTCAATATATATTTTTCATATTTTTCACTAACAATACTAACAATCCTTTTTTATATGTTAGCAATTATGTATTCAAATAAAATGCTGAAACTTATTAAAAGCGATACTTTCCTATTGGCCTCATGCCAGGAATTAACAGCCGAAGAAATCTTTAAAGATCTCTAGTCTTTTTACCCGACTACCAAGAAGAAATATGTGTTTCACACGTATCTGGGTAGGTGGATTTATTTATACCCTCGAAACATCCCAACGGTTGGATGGATTTTAATGAATGAGGTTTCTATCGATTCGTATTAACCGTCCAATGGTTATAGGCTAGGTTTTGTTTTTATAAATTCAAAATGGCCGCCGTAAAATACAAAATGGCGGTAGAGACGGAAAAAAAAAAATTTACGCACCATATTGAATGTCATATCATTGGATAGGTCTTTCAAAATGAAAACGATGTTTCATTGACTATTTTGCAGCCAGAAGCTCCATTTAAATATTACACAATCTGGAATTTGTGTAGGTAGGATCTCTAGCTTTACTGCATCTCTGACCTTCATAGACATCTATAGGCCTCATCAAAACAGTGTTTATAGATAAGAACTAACAATTAACGCAACTTAAAAGTCTTCAATACAAGTAAATAATAATAAAAAAAAATAGGGAAGTAATATAAAAAATAGTTTCACGTTGATGAGAAATAGTTAATTAATTCGCTTTTCACGCAGTCGGGTTTTTTGACTTTTTAAATTTAATTTTTACTTGTTTATTCTGATAATTTAAATGTTTTAAGCGTGGTTGTGTTTTATTTATATATTTTTTTTATTTATGGTATGATAAAGTTTAAATTTCATTATGTAAAGTAAGCCGGAAATAAGTGCTGAACTATTTAATTTATATTAAGTGCAAACATGTTTGTTTATTGTAATCATCTGCCTGCAAGTAGCAGAAATAGATTTAAAAAAACCATGCTTGAAAATTATTTCAAAAACAATAAAAATTGAGTAAATTGCGATACAGTTTTTAAAAAAATTGCGATATAGTTTTCAAACAAATTGCATTTGGAAGTACATTTTTTTCTTTATTCTGTGATGTAAAAATTAAAAATCTGCCATATTTAGACATTTCAAAATTCGTAAAAGTTAAATTTGATCGCATGCTCGTATGCTGTTGCCATTCACAAAATGACGTCAGCGTTACGCACAGAATACGTTTGTCATTTATAATATAGATAGATAGACAGATAGATATCCTGCTACATATAAATCTTTCTAGCTATAAATCTTTCTATATAAATACTTTCGCTGATAGTATTTTCAGATTTCTTTAACTGCTTTAAACATCATTTCGTAGTCAATGATTTTGACCTGCGGGGAGTTCAACGTAACAAGGCCAATAATTAGGAAAGGGGGGGGGATCTACCCCCCCCCCCTTAATTTAGATAAATGTGTTTTCTCATGCAAAATTATCCGATTTACTTCACATTTGGTATACTGGTTTCTTCTGTTAAGGAGCTTCCTTGATGAGATTTGGAGGTTCATTGCTTAAGTATAAAGGGGGGGGGGGGGAACGGAAGATCCCTTCCTCAATTTAGATAAATGGGTTTTTCATGCAGAATTATTCGATTTGCTTCAAATTCAAATTTGATATACCTGTTTATTCCGTTAAGGGGCTTCTCTGATTAGATTTGGAGGTTCATTGGTTAAGTGTAAAGGAGAAAAGGGGGAGCTAATACCCCCTTCTTAATTTAGCGAAATGGGTTTTTCATGCAGAATTACCTGATTTGCTTCAAATTTGGTATACAAGTTTATTCTGATAAGGCGCTTCCCTGATTAAATTTGGAGGTTCATTGGTTAAGTATAGATTGGGGAAACGTTGGCAAATCCCCCTTAATTTATTTTTTGAGGGGCATTATTCTTTGAAATAAGAGAACAATATACAATTAGTGTGAATAACCTGTGAGCTCAATGCTTTCAGTTGAACTGGGGCACTTTTCTTTTTTAGTAGCCCTTAAATGCGCGATTTTTTATTTTGCTTAAAGATGTTTTATTTTATTTTATTTTATTTTATTTTATTTTTTTAGTTATGGAACTTCAAGCAGATTTTCAAGCTGAACTACATTTAGTATGATACATAAGAGATGTTTTTAGCATATAAATAAAATCATATACAGGGTTATGCAAAGAACTGTATTACATGTCCTCTATAGACAGTAATTCCTAGAAGTGTGATTTCAGTAGTTTTAAGCTTGTTTTTCCCTGCACTAATTTTCAACATAATATGTGGCGTATATAAAAATCTGTATGCAATATACAGGACTATACGAAAGAATTGAAATGTTTCCGTCTATTGTTACAAATTGCTGAAATGAAAATTTCAACTGTGTTATACGTTTTCTTACTAAACTAAATTTTAGCATACTATGTAGAATCTGTACAATTCTATAGATCATATACAGAGCTGCAAAAAAGAATCGTGTTACTATTACGGCTATGAGCTATAATTGCTGAAATCTGGTTTTTAAATACGTTATACTTTTTTTTTTTTTTTTTTTTTTTTTTTTTTTATGTATACTTATAAACCGGGAGCCGGCAGCACAGACAATCACCTCATCGAGTTCAGGGATGAAATTCTAGGATTAGTTAAATCTTGATTCGCATATTAAAACGCAATCGGTCTGCCAAGTCATATGGTGGAAAACACCTGAAAACCCGATTTTAGCGGCTGACTCGTACGTTTACCATTGTGTTTTCCTGCACGAAAAGGTATGAAAACATGGAGGACTGGGAGCAGGAAAACACAATGGTAAACCTATGAGTCAGCCGCTAAAATCGGGTTTTCAGGTGTTTTCCACCAAGATATGACTTGTCAGACCGATTGCGTTTTAATATGCGAATCAAGATTTAACTAATCCTAGAATGTCATCCGTGAACTCGATGAGGTGATTGTCTGTGCTGCCTGCTCCCGGTCTATTAGGTATCTTCTTTACTTTATTAAAAGGCGGAGTTTTCTTAAAGCATTCTGGAAGTGTTGGAAAGTGTTTCATAATCTATGCTTGATGCATAATGTTTCTTTCTTTCTTTCTTTCTTTCTTTTTTTTTTTTTTTTTTTTTTTTTTTTTTATCCCTGACTGTTTTTTTTTTCCCCTTCACAGAAAAATTCGGAAATGCGTAACCTAATTTATTACATCAACTATTTAACGACAATTACTTTTTGTTTATGAGTGAAATTAATTTTATTTAACTTTTCTAACGCTTTCCAATATAGTTGAAAAGTGTTTATGAATTAGGTTTGTTTGTCCGGTTGTCTGTCCGAGCTCTAACTCGTGTAAAGATATTCGGATTGCCATGTATTAATTGATATCCACTAAAAAACAACTTTTCAAATGTAATTAAAAAAAAAGATGAAAGTTGTGGCTGAAAAATGGTGTGATATCATATTTCATAGCTTATATTATGGTACTTTTTTAACATTTTCCAATAAAAATTTACCATATGTAAGTCGAGTGTCTACGTATACGTTGATAGAAAGACTTTTCTCCTTTACTAAATACATCATGACATGTTTCTGAAAATTAATTTTTAAAAAATATACATGATAGGCTTGGCGGCCATCTTTCCATATTTTACACAAATTTCTAAGCACACAAATCCGTATCTGATTTGTGCTATTATAATGTAGATAGTTGCGTGGTATTTGGCGGGTTTATCGCTGTTTGGCATAATTCGTTAATTTTATAATTAATTAACAGTTTTTCGCTAATTAAGAATAGACATTTTATTTTTTTGAAACTGAATTTATAAAAACACGTAGATTGAACAATTATCTGTCTAAAAATGCAATCCTTACTTTTTTTCTGCCCATTATTTAAGTCTCTAATGTTGATTGAAAAAAAAAGTTTGACGAAGAAAAATAAGTGATCATTTTCAGTATCTCGACGTTTTAAAAAAAAAAAAATGTATATGTCAGTTTATAATTAATTTCTGAAGATGAATTTGGTCTCATATTGAAGAATTTCTTCATTAGGTTCTTCTAGTTTTCGTTTTATTTTTCTGTGATGATTGGTTCTTTTGCTATCGGAAATTTTATGCTGTCATGTCTGGTCGTTTTAACATGGAGAAGTTGTCTTGTGTGTAATAAGCAGTTAAGCGGTCTTGTCGTTTGTTTGATTGGCGGGGTTAGCATTTATTTATAGCTTGGCTTGGCAGAACGACCGTCCTGCTTGATACGTTATTGAGGTTTGCTCGGCCATGTTCGATATTGAAAAGGAAGTTTGTAGCATTTATACTTCATTTCCAAGGGCACTCAAAAGTATTCCGTTACATTATAGCCTATGGGGGGGGGGGGGGGCGATCATTTGCGGTGCATTTTAACGGTGTTACGCTGTTTGAAACATAATGAAATTTATATATATTATTGAGGTGAAATGGAAGATGATTACTATAGAATATATTTGTAGAATTTACAGTATGTATACAAGGGAACTTAAAAGTATCCGTTCTTTTATGGTATATCAAGAAAAATTGTTTGCGGCTTATTTTAGTGATATTAGTCTGTTACAAAAATAATGAAATTGATATGAATTTCTGAGGGCACTAAAGCATGCTTTCTGTAGAATATGAAGTGCATGCAAAGAAGTTATCATTCATTTACAAGGTCACACTAAAGAGTTTATGTACTGGTCTTCGGGAAAAAACTGTTTGCATTTAATTATGTTGCACTATTTCAAACATAGTGAAATTGATATACATTGCTGAAGTTTACAACAAGATGCTTACTGTAGAACATGATGTACATCGTATTTATCGTTCAGTTACAGGGATACATAAAAGATTTTGCATACAATGCTGTAAACTATGTATTGTTTATTTTATTAGAGAAGATTGCTGAAAGTGTGTTTTCAGTTATGGTATGCATTTTTAAGTAACTAAATTTTGTAATGAAACGTATTATGTATAAATTTTATAGACCATATAGAGGGCTACACAAAAGAATTTGTAAGCAATACTGAAAATGAGCGTTAATTGTTTGTAGGTTTTTCTTAATTTGAGATTTGCATTTTCAAGCTCAACTACATTTTGTATCCTAAGAGATGTTTGTAGAATATAAATAAAATCGTATACAGGGCAATGAAAAGAACTGGATAAATGGCAGCTTATGGATTATATTTTTTGGAAGTATGATTTCAGTAGTTTTATTCGTCTTTTTGGAATGAGTTAAATTTTAACGTAAAATTTGACGTGTATCTATAGGAGGTAGTAGGGAGTAACGATATGCAGGTCTTATAAGATGCACAGACACTGAACAATGTAAGCCATAAGGTCCCCTGCTATGTAGAGCTCGATGCGAAAAATAATTGCAGATAAAAGTATAAATCATAGTAAATTTAGAATTACATTTTCCTGTGACAGAGGCTAATCAAAATATAGGAGCCGAAAATTTAAACTCCGCCTATAATAAAAAATAATGTGGAACACTAATGATTTTAAAGAACCACCTTTTAGAATTGATCTTTTATTTAATAAACTCCTAGTAATAAGAATAATTCGAAAGGGCGCCATGGCGCCCGCGAGCGACGCACGCGTCGGACAGCCCTGACCTAAAGTGCCAGATAGTGCACTGAAAACCCAGCCAACAGATAGCAGTTGTGTTTCAAGAGGGCTACTGACCCTTTCACAGCCCGGAAACAGTTTTTCGCATTTCCTAAAAAACGAAGTTTTTTGAGTTATGGCACTTTTGAAGCAAGGGTGCGATATATGTATTTATGTCCCCGAAAACAAGCCTTCCGTCCCATTGTGTGGAGACTGAGGGCTTTGTAAAAAGGTTCCGAAATTGTCAGAATTATTAATTTTGCAGTGGAAAATTAAATTGCCAATAAGAAATTTAAGTATCGGATACAAAATAGTTTGAAAACTTTTTTTAACCTCAATTCAAATCTTATATATATATATATCACTTTTTTATGGACACGATAACTTTCACAATTCTGCACAAATCTCTTCGAAACTGATACATAAAATCAAGGGGCAGAAAATCTCGGTCAAGTTCGTTACCAATCGGACCAAAGTAGGGAAGGTTTTTGTGAAAACAGAAATAAACTCATAACTTCTTAATTATAATACATATCAAATCAGTTTAAAGTTATTATTACTTCTAGGAAAAGGGCCAAAAATTTATGCATAAAAGATTTTTGATATCATTAAAAATAGGCTCAAGGGGAGAAAAAAATAGTGTTTTAGGGAGAAAAAAAATCATAACTTCGTGAATCCTATAAAGATATCAAATTCACTGAAATTTATTATAAATCTTCTTAATACTATCTACAACTTTTATATTGAGAATTTTTTGATAAGACCAACTCGTACCAAAAAAAAAAAAAAAAAAAAAACGAGAAACGTGGGAAAAAAGGGGTGTGAAGAAGAAAAAAATTCATAACTTCGTCAATTCACAAGATATACAATCCACTTAAATTTATTATACAACTTCTTAATATTATCTACAACTTTTATATTGACAAGTTTTTCATAGGACCAACTCTTACAGCAAAAACAAATTAAACAAAAATAGGAGTTGAAGAAAAAATTATCGTATTAAGTTTGTACTCAAATCCAAACTGCTTATTTTCTGACTCATCTTTAAATTCATTTTTGCTCTCAAATGCATCTAACTGGCAGGTTCTCTTATTCAGAAACTATATAATATCCCGTATTGGTCGATTTTTGATAAAAGTAGAATATATTTTTAAAAAATGCTGTCAAAGTGGGCATTTTGAATCGAATTTCCCGAAGCGATAGTGCTAGAAACAACAACAACAAAAAAAATGTACTAAGAAAATAATTGTTTGTATATCAAGTTCTAATTAATTGAACAAAAAATAAAAACACATGTCGCTTATAAATCCCTTCAAAAAATCACGTCATCAAGTTTCATGTTTTTAGTTTAAAAAATGAGTCTGAAAATATGTCCGAAACTTTCGGGTTGTTGAGCATGGAAAAATATTTTTTTGAATACCGCAATAACATGACTCGGATAAAAACAGCTGTTAGAGAAAAATAAAATTAAAAACTCGTGAAAAACGGCCAGATAGAACTATTAAACTGGGTTTATTTCTAATCTTGATTTAGTTTTTGTTGGTGAAATTAGTATTTAACTTTGAAATCTACCACCGCCTGTAGGCCGAGCCGACAGGGATTTTTAAATGTATAATTATTAAATAAAATTTCAGAATTAGTCGAGTGATGAATAAAAGTGAAAGTAAGTAATTCTATACTTTTCTTATCCTTTATCTTTTCATGTTATCATTTAAAGAACTTTAAACCAATGGAGATGACAAATTTCTCAAAAGAGTTGATTAATCAGATGTAAACATTGATTCTGCATACTTCTGATAAACATCCCAGTCAAATTCATTCTTTCTTAATCCGTAAAAGGAAATTCAACTTTATATAAATGTCACAAATATGATCTTCCACTTTCAAATCATGGATTTAAAAAATATATCTCATGATTTATTCTGGCACTATCACTTATATTTCATCACTATACTAGAAACCGATACCGATTATGTAGCTAGATATTCGATATCTGCCAAAACATCTCAGCTACTTCCTTCACGCATGGTAAATCAAACATTTGCAGGCTAATGTTAAATCAAAGGAGACGTTGCAAATTTCTCGTTTGAATTTCCATTTTTTTAAATGCTATATTTTCCCATAGGTTATCTGTGGTAGAAGTTTAACATTGTATCTTTCTACTTTTAGGTAGATTTCTTTACATATACTACCTATTTCATGCTCTCCTATGCTGTAATTTCTGAAACATTTTTGCACATCTACGCCGATCATAAACCCTAGAACCCAAAAGTCCGCCCCCCCCCTCCCGTTCAAAACTTATATATATATGTAATAATAAAAATTTCCGCCCTTTTATCTTAGTAAAACTATTCCAAATTCTTAATATTTACCCTTTTTTACCTATCTTTAATAATATCTTAATATCTTTTGTCTTTTATATCATGCATTTAAACCTGCGTATTCTTTATTATTCTAAAAACCTTAATCCATTCGTAACTTACTTCTTAAAACCACCAAAGTACTTTCTTTCATTTTATTCTAAGACAATTCTTTTTCTTTCAATGTTTTTAATATTTTTGTTCGATGATGTTCCACATCCCATAATCCCTTGCAAGCTTCCCGCCAGCATTTGATTACATTATAAAACTAAGGCTGAAAGTAAATAGTTAGGTCATTTATGTCATGCGTAACACGCCTCCAGCCCGGAGCTGATCCTATTGTTTGTCATTCTACTGTCCCGTTACCCCCTCTCTCAGCTGGAGTTGGCTCTCCACTAGTAATGTATCGGTATCCGTCCGCGATCTGTTTCTTTGAGTATTTATACTGTTGCATCGACTAGGAGCGAGAGAATTTTACGTTTTTCGTTTCACGTCACTTGGGGTGAATGACTTTTAATGTGTAGATTCTAATACCTTTTAACATCATAAGTTTATTATGAAGCGGAACAGCGATTATTCGAGAGCTGGTGGATCTTCTACTGGAAATGTTTACGATATGTGTCTGCCAAATAAACCACGTTAAATTCACGTTGCCTCTATTATTCATTTAAGGAGAAATTCTTCCAATGTTTTCTTGAGTCTGCCTAATAATCGCCACCACGACTGCGCTCCAGTTGTCTCATGATAACAGAGGGTTGGTAAAATATTTAGCATTGATTACTGTACTACATTTTCGTCGATATATACAAGTGTCGCCGGGATGTCACAGAAGTCGACAGTAATATGTCATATATATATATATATATATTATTAATTATAAAATTAATTAATTGTTCAGCTTATAGCTTGATTCTTTTACAGAAATCGACTGTGTATTGCTTATATTTGTATTTCATGTCGGCCTGATGAAGTGAAATACACTATAAGCTTCCTTCTACATCCATCCAATTGATCTTTCATTTATTTTGTCATACGTTCAACATTATTTAGCTGGATTTTTGTACATTTTGTCTATAACTGGTTATTGCATCAAATTTGGTAAAATTTTCATGTGTTTAAATGTACAAAAAGTTTATATATATTATTAATATTTTTTAAAAAAGATGATGAATTGTAATGTTATAATGGTTATATATATATATAACCATTAAATAGACATTACTGACCACCAACAAAAACTGTGAAATTCTGAAATTATGAATAAAATGACATTAACAAAAATACAGTTCCCCCAACACACTTAACATAGATTCCAAAAACATAGTATAAAACAGCAGAAATTGAATAACAGAAATGGAATAATGGAAATTTCTAGAACTTAGACAGAATCGTCTGGTCCCAAATGCCTAAAGTTCCACAAATAAAATGTGTGGTTTTATCTTCATATTAGCCATAAATTAGCTAAAGAATATCAAATTTGGGACAACCACACACAAAAAACAGAGAAATAAACCACTGAACACCAATTAAGTTCAAAATAAAACAAGATTAAAAAGGATGGGGGGAAAAAATTACCAAATTGAAATCCATACTGTCTTAGCATTAGGCATAACAAAATACAATCATTGGAGATCACCAGCACATGTTAGGCAGCCTAAGAGAGACTGCTCAGGGCCGGCTAGGCCTGCCCCCTAGAGCTTAACGTATCTCCCGGTATGTTCCCCGACACGTTGGGGCTCGTTAGTGAGTCCACCCCTGTCCGGCCGTATGCAGACGGACAAACACAAAATGCTCAAGGGGCGACGCTCACCCGCTAAGGGCGTCTATGCACCACCGACCACAGAACCCAGAATTTATTTGCAAAAGAACAAAGTGGGATTACAAAAATTAGACGAATGCCTTCCCGCCAGGAAAACGCCTGCTCGCGACAGAGGGCGGGAGTATAAGAACATTTAAAATAAAAATAAAATAAAATTGCCAAAAAAGTTTTTTATATGATGGTGGTCTAAGGATCAACAATTTACAGCATAGCCGAGCACATTCCCATTATATATAACCAGCACCCTCTATAAATAATTTAGAATTGAGAACGAACTGCTCCATGTCTCCAGTGTGGTGCTACCATCTATTGACTTATTAGTAAAATAAAATTATTATATAATGAAAACTATTAATAACTATTAATGGATTAAGTTTTAAAGAAAATACTGTTTAGAGATAGATATATGATAATTAAATAATAATTAAAAATATGTTAATAAATATATACAAATGTATTAGGAAAAATTAGTAATTGATATATTAAATCAAAATGATATGTAAAATGTTGAAAATGATGATTATTAATGTTTCATATTCTTACATTGCTATAACATATCACAATTTAAATTCCTGTGACAACATTGCAGCATCACTTAAATTAATTTATAATTAAATAAAAAAAAATAAAATTTATATGCTAAGAAATTAATATTAATAATAATTAAATTATGAATTTAATAAGTTACATTTAATGTGTCTACAATATTTCTTAAAAATTAAATACACATAATATAAGGGGAGAGGGAAGAACAAATAATAAATTTATTAAACATGCATTTTATTCTCATTTAAGATAGTATACTTCGTATTAGAAATTAATATGATATTGTCCTGAATTCGCTAAAATTTAAATACAAGTTAATCATTAATATTATTAAATATTAATGAATATGAATAAATTTAATAAGAATTGATAAATATATAAATGTAACTACACATTATACATATAAAAATATCGAATTAACATCCATTATAAAATGTGTATTAGCAACGTAGTTATAAATCAAATGCCTCATTTAAAAAAAAAAAAAAAAAAAAAAAAAAAAAAAAACATTGCGTATTATTGAGACAATTGTTAATTTGGTTTTCAAGATCATTGAAATACTAATTATACATTAAAAAATATATGAATTTTTTTTGGAAAACCATGATTTAAAGCGATCACTTTTTAATGGACACGATAACTTCCATAATTCTGCACAAATCTCTTCCAAACTGATACATAAAATCAAGGAGCAGAAAATCTCGGTCAAATTTGTTAATGGGCAAAATCGGACCAAGGGAGTGGAAATAGGGAGCGTTTTTGTGAAAACCGAAAAAAAGCCCCCACAACTTCTTAATTATAATACATTATCAAAACAAGTAGTTGTTACTTTTAGGAAAAGGGCAAAAAAATTATGTATGATATATTTTTGATATGTTTAAAAATGGGATCAGGGCGCGAAAAAAATAGGGCTTTAAGAAGAAAAAAATTCATAACTTCGTCAATTCACAAGATACCAAATGCGCTTGAATTTGTTATAAATCTTCTTAATATTATCTACAACTTTTATATTGACAAGTTTTTGATAGGATCAATTCTTACATTTAACTAGTATGTTGTGGCCATCACAAAACTTTCTTCTATATAAATCACATCAATTAAATCATTTAGATAGTACAAGAAATAACAACGATTTAGCACCAATTCATATCAAAGTATATCTGAATTTGAAGTTTGATGAAAATCCGTGCAATAGTTCTTGAAATACAGCTCTTGTGGAAATCGTGAAAAATGCAGCACAGCAGCGCCACCTGTTGGGCGATTTACACCAAAAATTAAACAGCCATAATTTATATTAGGGACTAACTGAATCTGAAGTTTGATGAAAATTCGTGCATTTTTTCTTGAGTTAGAGCTATTGCGATAATCAAGAACAATGCTGCATACCAGCGCCACCTGTTGGGCGATTTTTACAAAAAAGTAAGCAGCACCAAACTATATTTTGGACTAACTGAATCTGAAGTTTTATGAAAATCCGTGCAGTAGTTCTTGAGATATAGCTATTGCAGAAATCGTGAAAAATGCCGCATAGCAGCGCCACCTGTTGGGCGATTTTCACCAAAAACTAATCAGGTCCAGTTTATATCAAGGTCTAACGAAATATGAAGTTTTGTGAAATTCCGTGCATTAGTTCTTGAGATAGAGCGCCCACAAAATTTTTGTCACATACAGACTCACAGACAGAGTGACAGACAGACTCACAGACAGACATTTTCTAAAAACCATCAAATCGTGTTCTGGGCATTCTAAAACTTATAAATCCGTCAAAAACTGGAAGTCGAAATTTTTCACGAATCCAATACTTTCTTCTTGTAAAGATAGAAGAAAGTAAAAAACATTTAAAACTAGTATGTTGTGGCCATCACAAAACTTTCTTCTACATAAATCACGTCAATTAAATCATTTAAATAGTACAAGAAATGACAACGATTTAGCACCCATTCATATCAAAGTGTATCTGAATTTGAAGTTGGATGAAAATTCGTGCATTAGTTCTTGAGATAGAGCTATAGCGGAAATTCTGAAAAAAATGTAGCATAGCAACGCCACCTGTTGAGCGATTTACACCAAAAGTAAACAGCACTAAACGATATCAAGGTATACCTGAATCTGAAGTTTGTTGAAAATCCAAGCAATAGTTTTTGAGATAAAGCTATTGCGGAAATCGCAAAAAATACAGCATAGCAGAGCCACCTGTTGAGCGATTTACACCAAAAATTAAACAGTACTAATTTATACATCAATTCATGTCAAGGACTAACTAAATCTGAAGTTTGATGAAAATCCGTGCAATAGTTCTTTAGATACAGCTCTTGTGGAAATCGTGAAAAATGCAGCACAGCAGCGCCACCTGTTGAGCGATTTACACCAAAAATTAAACAGCACTAATTTATACATCAATTCATGTCAAGGACTAACTAAATCTGAAGTTTGATGAAAATCTGTGCAATAGTTCTTGAGATACACCTCTTGTGGAAATCGTGAAAAATGCAGCACAGCAGCGCCACCTGTTGGGCGATTTGCACCAAAAATTAAGCAGCACTAATTTATATCAGGGACTAACTGAATCTGAAGTTTGATGAAAATTCGTGCATTTTTTCTTGAGTTAGAGCTATTGCGATAATCATGAACAATGCAGCATACCAGCGCCACCTGTTGGGCGATTTTCACAAAAAAGTAATCAGCACCAAACTATATCCTGGACTAACTGAATCTGAAGTTTTATGAAAATCCGTGCAGTAGTTCTTGAGATAGAGCTATTGCAGAAATCGTTAAAAATGAAGCATAGCAGCGCCACCTGTTGGGCGATTTTCATCAAAAACTAATCAGTTCCAGTTTATATCAAGATCTAACTAAATATGAAGTTTTGTGAAATTTCGTGCATTAGTTCTTGAGATAGAGCGCCCACAAAATTTGTGTCACATACAGACAGACGGACAGACAGACAGACTCACAGACAGACATTTTGTAAAAACATGTTTTTTGGAATCTCTGACTCATAAAACGTGTAAATCCGTCGAAAACTGGAATTCGAAAATTTTCATGAAACCAATACTTTCTTCTTGTAAAGATAGAAGAAAGTAAAAATAAGAAAAAATAATAATTGTTGTAGAAAAAATTGTCGTATTAACATGATTCTGATAAAACCAGCTCTTACAGAAAAATGAAATTAAAAACTTATCAAAAGCGGCCATATAAAATTGTTAACTGAATTTTATCTCTAATCTTGATTTATTTTTTGTTGGTGAAATTACTATTTAACTTTGAAATGTACCTGTGCCTGTAGGCCGAGCCGGCAGGGATTTTTTAGATTTTACTTGTAGTTTCATTTTGAGTTCACTTTCATTTTTGGAACCGAATAAGCAATTTTTCAAGAAATTGCAAGTATCCTCAAAATAAAACTGCAGCAAAAATATTTTATTGATTTATTATTATTATTAAGTAGAAAGTTACAACGGTAGACATCGATCTCAGATATCCTATTCAAAAAGAATCATTTTAAAATATTGAAATGCAAGTGAGAAATTTGCAAAGAATCCCGTTCGTGCAATATTAGCTCCTTAATTCGTATGCTAATTAGTGTAGACACTTAAGAAAACGATAAGAAAGCAGTAGAGAGCAAAAATAAGGTGTCTTAAAAAGAAAAGTGATTCCTTTTGATAATCAAAGTCAAATATTCAACCAGTGTTATATTTGTTAAACATTTTACAACGGATATTTTAAAAGTGAATTCAACATTTTACATTCGCATTCTTGTGTTATATTTTATGTAATGATGAATTAAATGTAGCAGAATGTTATAAAATGACGAAATGCTTAAAAATTAATAAATCAAAGTGGGAGTTATGCCCTTTTTTTATTATTATTATTGACTAGCTAAAGTAACCCGGCGTTGCCGGAATTTTAAAAATGTTTGTTTAGAAAAAACAATTTCAAAATTTAACATACAACATAAAAAAAATTACAAAAAAACAGTCGAAGTGTTGTTAACATCAGTGTTGATTTCAGGGGGTGGCCCGGGGGGGGGGCACCCCCCACGCCCCGGATAAATGAGATATTCCCCCGGAAGATTTGAGATTTTATGTTTTAAAAGGTCAAAAAGTGCAATTTCCCCCCGTAACTCTATAATGTCCCCCTCCCGGAGAAAAGTGTCTGAATTCAACACTGGTTCACATGAATCAAACGAAAACCCAATATAAAAATGTATAAATTTATATAACAGACGCAAAATAATACAGCTATAAATGAACTTATTTCCATTCATCATTGGAGCAGTAATGTTAAAATACGCCAATATTTCCGTAATCGAGTTTTCATCATGCTTCAGTACATTTTTGCACACTTACATGACGTTATATATTCACCACGTCCTTTATTTTCCAATATGACGTAATATTCCATTTTTTTTTATTCGTTAAATTAATTAAATAATTATAATTTTTTACATGGAAATCATAAAACAGAAAATTTATGACATAACATTCACTTTTGTTTTTAATTCGTCAAACTATTTATTTTGTTTTCATTTTCCACGTGGAAATCAAGCAGTAGAAAAGTTATGATGTAATATTCCCTTTTTTTTAAATTCGTCAAACCATTTATTTTATTTTTTCACGTGGAAATCTTGCAATGGAAAAGTAATTGTTGTGATAAGAATTTTAATGTGGATTTTTAATTGTTGGCAACAGCTAAAACGAAAAATAGTTAAATTTGATTGGAAATTGCAGTTAAATTTGTGTTTTTTTATTAATTAAAAATTAACTATAAGTTATTCCTTTTCCAGATTACTTTAGTTGCCTCGGCCATGTTTTAATACACACGTACGTAACATTTCACAATTCTGGCTTCCAAATTGTGGATTTGTATAGAATTACAGACAAATTTTCATTTTTATATATTAGATTATAGTAATACCCGCTACAGCTTTTTAGTATTGCAGCGTGGCGTACGTAATATGTATATCTCACATTGGTTAAAGAACTCGCGCGATTACGGGTTGAACATTAAAAAAAAGGGATTTTATTGTGAATTTTTAATTGTTGGCAGCTGCTATAAAGAAAAATGTTTAAATTTGATAAGAAATTGCTTTTAAATTGGTGGTTTTTTTATCAATTAAAAGTTAACTATAAATTATTTCGATTTCGGATTGCTTTAGTTGCCTCGGTCGTCATAGACGTAACTTAGGCTTTAAGACTGGGGGGAGGGGGGGGGGTGCAAAAATCTTCAGGCCCTCTTGTAAAAATTTATGCTCTCCCTATTACCACGTACACACACTTAAATTAGGTACTTAAAAAATTCTTAATGTGCAACCATACACGAAAAATACGGAAAAATCATAAATTACAAATTTCATGTTTTTAAAGAAATATTTAAATAATGAGATCACTACATTTTCTCTTATGTCTGATGCAACGTTCAGTTAGAAAAAAGTTCAAACAAACTTAACACAGTTCTAAAGTTCACTGCTCAACAAATCTGAAATCGAAATGAGTTCTCCATTTTTTTTTTTTATAAATAAATTACTTAATTAATTATAAGACGTTTTAGTCACGTAACAACAGGTTTTCTTCTCCTTTCGTGCAGAAATTTGGTTCAAGACGCCAACTTTGACAGTATTTTCTGAACGATTCTTTGCGTTAACCAAAAAATGAAAATCGTTATTCGATTTCATACTTTCTATATAACACCTGCTGCCAATTTCATGCATTTTCGAACAAAAACGAATTAAAAAATGTGTCATAAAGTTGTTCTTTGGATTGAGCCTTAATAAAAATTTGTAAAATACCTGGTCTTCCGAAGATTTTTTTTTTCTTTTAACGTGGTGGTGATGGTGAGAGAGGTGGTAAATATGTTTAAAGGCTTCATTCATGGTTTCAACAAATTATAGAAATTTTTAATGAAAATTCTAGCCAATGTTGCGATGGGAATGACGCAGAAATTTGGCTGTGATACACTGTGTACACGGCTGTGTACACGGAATAATTTTACCTTAATAATTAAAAAAATTGTATTACCCTTAAACTTAAAAAAAAATTTTAACTCTACTTCTTCACAACGTTTTAAGTGAAGTAAAACAAGAACGAAATCTTGTGCATTGGTTATATATTATGAAAAATTTTGTAACATTATTAGAATACTGTTAAGCAGTTTCATTCTTTCATACAATGAAATGACCTATCTAAATAAACAATTTAAAAAACTCAGTGCAGCTAAAAATGTATTTTCAAGAATTCCTTTTCATGGCAGATAATGCATGTGAGCTCTTTTGTGCTATCGTATATATGATCGATAGTGCTGTGCTTTAAACATATCACATAGTGAAGATAAAATTTAAATCGGCTGGAAAACGAGTAAAACATTTGAAAGTGCATTTTCAAGAAACTCTTCCATGGACCTTCCATGGACCACCAACCTTTCAAATGCGATTTTTTTTTTTTTTTTTTTTTTTTAAGCTAAACCAGTATCTATTACGCTTGATACACATCACATAATATACTAAACTTTATTACAGCTGAAAAACGCGCAATGCAATTAAAAATGCATTTACAGCAATTACCCTCCATAGGTGGAAAATTATCTAAATTTTTTTGCATAGGAATGTGCATTTATTTATATTCTACAAGCATTTTTTAGTATATTAAAATAGCATAGTTCAGAATGCCTAACACAGTTAAAAATACATTTTAGAAATTCATGCCCATAAACTGAAATGTTTATGATTTCTTTCGCGCAGTTCTTTATATAATCTATCAAATTTAACCTGACCACGCGTAATGCACAAAATTTTTACTTAAGGCTATTCTTAACTGCTCTGCTCAACAAGCGAAAAACGTTTTGACATATTTATAAATTCATTTTTTAACGGAAAGATATAAGATTGGAAAGCCTGGCCATGGAAGCGATTTGGAATGGAACTGTTTTTTTCCATTTTTTGATCAATCCATTACCTATGGAGTTATAAGCAAAATCGATCACGTGACAAACCCGTTTTTCGCCCGCTCTTGTGTGCTCTTCTCCCTTCGCGCGGAAATTTGGTTTAAAACGCCCACTTTGACGTTATTTTCTGAAAGATCTATTGCGTTTGCAAAAAAATGGAAAAAACAGCTCAATGACATAGTTTCTGAACAACAACACCAGCTAGTTTCATGCATTTTCGAACAAAAATGAATTAAAACTTATGTCAGAAAGTTGTCCTTTTCGATTTGAGAACACCCTTAAGCTTAAAAATGCCCTAAACAGCTGAAAACGCATTTCAAGCAGTTATGGTTCACAGTCAGTCCTGTAAACGAACTACATTATATGCTGCTTACTTCATACTCTATAGAAAGCCTGCTGTCCACTTCGGTGGCATATATCAGTTTTGTCATGTTTTGTTTTGTGTATCATAACACCACTAAAATGCACTGAAAAAGATTTTTCCATAGACCATAAAGTAACGGAAACTTTTTGTGTATCCCTGTAAACGAACTATAACAGCAACATACTTCATCTTCAATAGGAAATATGTTATAGTAAGGCTGAATAGCATATATCTATGTCGTGGTTCGTGGAAATCCAAATATATTTATGAGAGTCAGAGGGCAAACAAACGCCCCAAAAGACGGCCGACCACACGGAAGTCATAAATAATTTTTAACTATGTTAAAAACTATCGATTATACTTCTTTTTTAAACTTTATGTTATCAAACATAACCTAATGGTTCTTGAAAAACAATATTATAAGTTTTATTAACAAAATGAGTTGTTTTTTTTTAATAAAACTAGGGGGCTCAGCCCCCTACGAGCTACGCTCGCCAACCCCCGTCCAGACACCGCAGACTCTAAATGCACGCTAATTTGATCGGCTTTAAAAAGATTTCGAAAGATTGAATTATAATTTAAAAAACAGTGGCGATCTCTTTTATAAACGAATTTCTATTCATTTCTCTTTGATTGGGGAATTGTAACGCCAAATCCGCTGCGGTACTACTTGATTATCCTGTCGACCAATTTCGCCAAATTATATAAATCGCCAAACCACTCGCCAAATTATACAAATTGATATAATTTTTATTTTAAATAACGAAAGAACAAATAAATTCGTACAACATTAATAAAAACACAAATAAAACGCCGAAATAAAAATAACTTGATGACGTATACACGTGTAACAACATTTCAAAATAAGCTAATATAAAAGGAATTAAGTAAAGAGAGTCTTTGTCTCCTGGTATTTTTTAACAAAGTGAAAAGAAAGTTCTTTTAAATCAGACATTTTAAATTAATTCTCAAAATATCAAATAAATGTCTAGCGCAATTTCTAAATTTAAACTTTTTTGCAATATTATTTTGTGTTCATTTTATGTAATAACTATAATGTGACGTAAATATGACGTAATTTCTCCTAAGACTTCTAACGCATGTTAATGAATTTATTATTTTACAATATCCTTTCTCTGTTAAAATTCACGTGTATACTTTTTATGACGTAATTTTTAATAAGTTCCTGCTTTTTATACGTAATTATTTATTTCTAATTTGAAAGTTTTTTTCCTGTTTATAATAGTCACGTGTAAATAAATTTTTAATTTGAAGCAAACATTATTGCTTGCGCTTTTTATACAGTTGGCAACAGTTTAAATTAGTACAATTTTCTGAAATCTGTAAAAAATATCTCTAGAAATGCTGAAAATTTGAATTTAAAATAGAAATAAAACCTGAAAAAATGAGTCAAAATAAAAAAATTAATGCAATCTGCACTCCGGCAAATTCTAACGCATAAAATGATCTAAAAATGATTACACTGCAACGTATAGTTTTTGCTACTATAAAACTTTTTTAGTGGAACGATTTTGTCCAACTTTAGCATTAAATAACTCTTAAAATAATTCTTCGATTTGAAAACTGTCTGCATCAGCGTGTTTATCAAACATTTCTGTATAAAACCACCGATTTTCATATTTTTGTATGCATTATTTTTGTTAATATTAACGAAGAAAGGCCTCCGGACACAAAAAAATCAAAACCGGCGGCGGCGGCGGCGGTGACAGCGGTAGTTACTTTTTTTTAGAATAGAGAGATAGTTTAAATTGTGCAAGAAAGTTACATTCGTAAGTTTTAATTTTAGACAGTTTCAAATCTTATTTTCTTAAGGCCAAATTTCTCAAATCCAAAGGGTCAACTTTCTGACATAAGTTTTAATGCATTTTTGTGCGGAAACGCATGAAACTAGAAGGTGTTGTTATTCAGAAACTATGTCATCGAACTGTTTTTTCCGTTTTCTTGTAAACGCAATAGATCTTTTAGAAAATACTGTCAAAGTTGGCATTTTGAACCGAACTTCCGAATGAAAGAAGATCCAGTCAGTAAGGGAAGAAAAATGCCGTGTCACGTGATCAAAATCGCTTATAACTCAATAGGAAATTGATTGATCAAAAAATGGAAAAAACAGTTCGATTCCAAATCGCTTCCATGGTCACGCTTTCCAATTTCATATCTTTCCGTTAAAAAATGAATTTGTAAATGTGTCAAAACGTTTTGCGCTTGTTTTGCGTTTGTCTTCTGCCTCATTTTTTAGCATAAAAGCATGATTCTTACTAACCTGATTAGTAAAGGGACTTGTAATCAGTTATTTCATTTTCCGATAAATGAATTTTACCTTGAGTTATAAGTGATTATTGTCTAAGGAAGGCAGTTTTTTCTTTTCCTGCGCTGTCGCGTCCCGAAATTCCGTTCATAGCGCGCCAGTTTCTCAATTAATTTTTCTGAAATATCTTCTGAAAAATGGAAGCAACAGTTCGATTACATAGTTTCTTAATGAAAACTCCTGCCAATTTGATACGTTTGTGAACAAATAAATTTTAAATGCGTACGCAAGAAGCCAATTTGGATTTGAGAACACCCTTAAAAATGTTCCTAAAAGTAAACATATATATTATGTATTCTTTTTAATGTACATCAATTATTACTTAAAATTATAATTTATTTTCCACATATACGCTAAGCTTTCTTGATATTTCCATTAATATGGCATTTGATACGTATTCCTTCTTTTTAATACGGATACCTATTTATTAAGGGGGGGAAATACATAACATACTTGAGAAATTTAAAAGGGGTTGAGAGAAAAATAATTTCACATGGAACACTTTAATCATAGGTGAGATTTTTGAACTATGGAAAGCTAGCAACATTTACTTAATGATTTGATTGGATAGAAAAGAAAATTAAAACACAAAACTGGGCCTTAACCATTAAACAATACAAAAAAAAAAAAAAAAAAAAAACTGGAGGGGCAAAAGGCAAGTCTTGCCCCTGTTCCTGGAAAACTGCGGGGGAATGTGCCCCCCCCCCCCTTGCCTCCGCCAGATTACGCCCATGTCGGCCGTGCTTTAATACACATGTACATAACATTTCACAATTCTGGCTTCCAAACTGTGAGTTTATATAGCATTACAGACAGACAGACATACAAATTTTCATTTTTATATATTAGATAATTATATTTTTAGAATTTTTCCGGTTTCGTAAACGTGAAAATAAATTTTTCGATACTTTTCATGCCCTTCCATTTTTTCATCATTAACCATTATAAAAATACACACCCTGAGGAGATGACAAATTGCTCAAAAGTTGAAAAGTTGAATATTGAGCTCTGCATACGTCTGATAAAATTTCGTTCTTACTTAGGTCGTAAAACGAAATTATTCAATTTGATATCACTGTCACAATTATATTATCTTGCACTTTCAAATCATAGATTAAAAAATTAATTCAAGACGTTTCTGTCATATCATTTACATTTCATCACTATACTACAAACCGATACCGATTATCTAAATATTCGGCATCTGTCAAAACATCTTAGCTACTTCCTTTACTTCTGCAAAATGAATGAACAAGAAAGCCATTCTTTTATAAAAAAGATAAGACGTCGGGAAAGAACAAGTAACTTTACAAACTACCGATAGAGGGCGACCGATAAGAAAAACTTCACATTTTGTCGTCTGCTCTCCACCCTCAGATTGAAATATCCTGTTTTCATATTTCAGTTATTGTTAAACATTGAATAAACATCTTCAACAAAGCAGCGCCAGTTTTGAAAAGAATAATAAGCAACTGCAATTGTTTTGAAAAACACGATGATATTTAATGGTGATATAATTGGGATTTTCATTCAGAAAAGATGACAAATTGTTCAAAAGATTATTCAAAGTGTAAACATTAGTTTCTATGCACTTCTGATAAATAATATTTCTACAACTATTAGGGCGATATAAATGCAAAAGTAAGTGGATATTTCTGTATTTTTCTCATGGATATTTTGTGATGATAAACACAGCATAATCATCCGAAAGAGATGACAAAATGCTCATAGATCAAAGTGTAAACATTGATTAAGAATATACTTCTGATTTATTATACCGTTTGTACTGTTAGCCCTTTGAGGTCTGGGGACTTTTACACAAATTTTATTCTGTTGGCACCACTTTTTTAAAAGAAGTTACCTTCAATTACACAATTTCGAAAATGTTCTAATTAAATAAGGCAAATTTTATTTTCCTTTATTGTTGGTGCCAAAAGCAAATTTTGTAAAGAAAATTTACCCCGAGTTAGACTCGGGCTTGGACCGCAAAGTGTTAATATGAAGTAGGTAATTGATGATAAGCAATATAATTCACATTATATTTAGTCGACAATTTATTTATTTACTATACAAAAACCCGCTTAGGGTAAATTGTTGTTTTATTTTATATTTACTTCAAAACAACTTCGGAAGTGCCATATGAATATAATAAAAATTATTTTTTTTTTTTAAGTTTATTTTGATTCATATATTTTTCAATATATCGTGAAAGTTTTTTTTTTATTATTAACTTTTTATGAGTCAAAAATGTTATTTTAAATATATTTTAGCATTTCTATTTCTAGTTAAATTTCATACCAGAATTTACTTTTACCCGTTAATTGAAAAAAAAAAACGAATGTTCATTGTATGATTAAATATAAAATATAATCACATTCAGCAATATTTTTTAATTAATTGTTATAATATTTAATTATTACAACTACTTATTGAATAAAAAATAATGTATACAAAAAGATGTAAATTTTTCTAAGTAAATATAAAATAAAACAACAATTTACACTAAGCGGGTTTTTGTATAATAAATAAATAAATTGTCGACTAAATATAATGTGAATTATATTGCTTATCATCAGTATAAAAAATCATAACGAAGGAACATTTGTGCAGACTCTTAGGGACTTAAAACTTGCATTAGGATTATTATTTTCATACTTCACTTATTTTGAACAGATTTTCATTAGAAATTTTATTTACATATTTTATTTTTTGTTTCTCATTTACTTATCTACATGAATTTTAAACTAATCTTTATAAAAATATATTTCCATGTTAATATCATTTATTTAATGCAAAATCAACAATCGACAATCAATAATTTTTTCGATATTTATGTCCTTCATGTTTTTATGATTAACCATTTAAAAAAATATTCCCTGAAAAGAGATGACAAATTGCTCAAAAGTTGAATAATCAAATATAAACATTGAGCTCTGGATACATGTGATAAACATTTTGAAACTATATTTCAAAGATCTTTTGCATTTGTCGAAAAATAGAAAACACTATTTGATTTCATAGTTTCTGAATAAGAGCACCTACCAAGTTCATTCGATTAAGATTAAAATTGACTTCACGAATGTGACAGAAAGTAACCAGTTTGGATCACTCACAAAGACCATGCATTGCAATTGATGCTTTTGCGGCGTGTGTGGCAGAGCTAGTTATTAAAAAAAAAATTTGGTGACTACTTCCCAAATCGTCGATTTTGTTTTTACTATTTCATTTGAAAGTACAACTTTTTACGATTCTAAAACTGCTTCTTGTTTCTACCAAGCTTTAGAACAGAAGTCAATCCATTATTTATTGTAAAAATATACTAATTTAACGTATAAATGCATTTTTCTCAAAATTGATTTTTACACAAAAAAAAAACTCGCTTCAAAAATGATAATTAAAAATATTATTATCATTCTTTTATAAAACTTTGTGAGTTTTGTCTAGTGCATCTACTGAAAGAATTTTAATTGCATGAATATTTTCAAAATTATGGCCTGTTATATGCTTTTTAATATGGCCTGTTATTTGAACAAAAGCATGATAAAACTGTTGAAAATCGTATAATTGACGCTTCGATCATCTTTAAAAATTTTATTTACTAAAATATCATAATGTGAATACAACGTTTCTTTGCAAAGTTTAAAAAACAAATGCTTTGAACGTAGGCAGGTACAGATACCTTAAAAAATACGAGTGAAGAAAGGTTGAATGACATAGTAACTTTTATCCATTCACAGGAATATAAAAATATCGGACGACATGATTCTAGAGAAATTTTCAAAAAAGAATCCAGAAAACTACATTTAATACTGTAAAAAAACTATATGCATTTTCATGTTATAATTTTTTAAGTATAAAATATTGAATAGAAAGTTCAGATCTATTTCATGAGCCACAGTAAAATTCTATTTATTGAATTAGTCAGTATTGTAAAATTCATGACATAATAATGGTTTATCTCATGTATTTCATTAAAAAAAATGAAAAATTTAATCTAAACTAAATGTGGGTTTGGTTAAAGTTATTTTACTTTTATTTATACTATTTATAATGACAGTTAAATAAAAAAAATTGCTTGCCTTTTTTATCAAACTTTCACACCATCAATCTTATAAGAGATTTAATGGAGCAAAATCTGTGTGTAGCATAATTCTAATAGAATAAAATCCCTGCCGGCTCGGCCGACAGGCGGAGGTAGATTTAGAAGTTAAGTACTAATTTCACCAACAAAAACTAAATCAAGATTAGAGATAAACCCAGTTTAACAATTTTATCTGGCCGATTCTGACGAATTTTTAATTTCATTTTTCTGTAAGAGCTGGTTTTATCAGAATCGTGTTAAGGCGGTATTAAAAAAAAAATATATTTTTTTCCACGCTTAACAACTCGAAATTTTCTGGTACATTTTCGGGCGCATTTTTAAAAGTAAAAACATGGAACTTGCTGACGTGATTTTTTGAAGAGATTTATAAGCGACATGTCTTTTTATATTTCATTCAATTAATTAGAACTTGATTTGCAAACAATTATTTTCTCAGCACGACCATTTTTTCGTTTCCAACACTATCGCTTCGGAAAATTCGGTTCAAAATGCCCACTTTGACAGCATGTTTTTGTAATATATTCTACCTTTATCAAAAAATAGACCTATACGGCGCATTATATAGTTTCTGAATAAGAGAACCTGCCAATCGAATGCGTTTCAGATCAAAAATGAATTTAAAAATGAGTCGAAAAATAAGCAGTTTGGATTTGAGTTACACTCTTAATACGATAATTTTTTCTTCAACCGCTATGTATTTTTAATTTGTTTTTGCTATAAGAATTAGTCCTATCAAAAACTTATCAATGTAAAAGTTGTAAATAATATTAGGAAGATTTATAGTAAATTTAATTGTATGTGATACTTTGAGAATTGACGAAGTTAAGATTTTTTTTCTCCCTAAAAACTTTTTTTTTTCCGCTCCTTGAGCCCATTTTTAATTTTATAAAAAAAAATCTGTCATACATAAATTTTCGGCCCTTTTTCTGGAAGTAGTAATAACTTTAAACTGATTCGATATGTATTATAATTAAGAAGTTATGTTTTTTTTTTTCTGTTTTCACAAAACCCTTTCCTATTTCCACCCCCTTGGTCCGGTTTTGCCCATTAACGAACTTGACGCAATATATATATTAAAAAATTCTCTTTATTGAATTAATAGATTCGTATTAATTAAATTATGATTAGATGTTGAAAAATCAATTTAGAAATCCTAAAAAGATGCTTAAAATAATGCTTTTTGTTCTTTCCTGTTGCCATATCTTAAAAAAAAAAAGCAGAAAATAATTATATATTTTGAAAATAAATTAACTAACTCCCGCTTTCTACAAAGCATAAAAAACTACTGTGAATTTTCCATAATTGAGTTCGGTGTCCACGAGAAATTAATGTATTGTAACGGAAACGTTTTGGAAAAATCATGAATTGCAGTCATGGAATTAGGCATGATTTTCAAGATAAACATGGAAGGAAATATAAAAATAGAGTATATTTAAAAAAAAAAAACCTATTATACTTATTTATGCTTATATTCTATCCTTCACATATCAGCAAGTATCTACGTATCGATTCTACTTCTATATGGAATCATTATCATCACCGTTTAGGATACTTTGATCGTTCTCAAAACATCATAAAATTGGGAAATTGCATGGTCGATCAATATTGCCTCAATTTTCGCCTCATCTAACTGCTTTATTAATATCTGATGCGTAAATGAGTAAAAAATATAATGGTTGATAACACGAAAATTAAGGTGTTTATTGTAATGCTTAATTTTTTCCCTTTATAATCCTTAAAGGGGCAAAGTAATTCTGCTGCTAAAATGCTTGATTGATGGATTGCCACCACAATTTACGGACAAATTGAATCGAAAATAAATGAATGATTTTATTCACTTACGTTAGAAAAGAAAAATTTTATTGAAAAATTCTGGTACGATTTCGGCAGTTGGGGGTTATAAATAAGTGATATAAAAATAGAGTACCGTCCTTCAAAAGGTTAACTGATAGTATTAATAGTTCTTTTAATTTTTATTGTTTTAATTTATATGAAATAAAATGAAAATGTGTATAAAAGTAAAAATATTTTTTAAAAAAAACCTCATTTTTTTACCCGACTGCAAAGAAGGGTTATGTGTTTCACGCGTATCTGGGTATGTGGATTTCTTTATACCCTCGAAACAGCCCAACAGCTGGATGGATTTTAATGAATGAGGCCTCTATCGATTCGTCTTAACCGTCAGATGGTTACAGGCTAGATTTTGTTTGTATAAATTCAAAATGGCGGTAGGCACGAAAAAAATTTTTTACGCACCCTATTGAGTGACATATCATTGGATAGGTCTTTCAAAATGAAGACGATGTTTCATTGACTATTTTACAGTCAGAAGCTCCGTTTAAATATTACACAACCTGGAAATTGTGTAGGTAGGATCTGTAGCTTACTGCAACTCTAACCATCATAGACATCTATAGGCCTCATCAAAACAGTGTTTATAGATAGGAACTAAAAATTAAACACAACTTAAAAGTCATCAATACAAGTAAATAAAAAAATAGGTAAGTAATATAAAAAACAGTTTAATATTGATGACAAATAATTAATTAGTTCGCTCTTTAGGACAGTCGGGTTTTTGGGGTTTTTAATTTAATTAGTTATTGCATTCAATGTTTATTTTAAAAATCACTCCTAATTTCATGACTGCAATTCATGTTGCTCAAGAAAATTTCCATTACATTGCGTTAATTTGGCGTGTTCCCCAAATAGGAAAAATTCCCCACTTCGATTTACGCTTGGTATGGTAGTAAAACGCGAATTAGGGAATTTATTTTAAAATTTATAATTTTTGCTCTGTCTCTTTTTTACACTTTCCAACGTAGTTGAAAAGTGTTTATAAATTCGTTTTGTCTGTTCGTCTGTCCACGCTCTAACTCCCGTAAATATACTCGGATTTCCATGCAATTGATGTATGCTAATGATGTTTAGTCTGGCATGTTCGGTATTGGTTATGAAGTGTGTAGCATTCATTTATAGGGGTACTCAAAAGAGTTCTGTTACATTATGGTCAATGGAGAAAACCGATTGCAGTGTATTTTAATGACACTGCCCCTTTTCAAATGTATGGGAATTGATATACATAACTGAATTTAACTAAAAGATGATAGAATAGGGCGTTCATAGCATTTATCGTTCATTTACAGAGGCACACAAAGAAAATCGGTTACAGTACTGTCTGTGAGCAATAACTGCTGAAAGTGCATTCTCAATCTCGTTGTGTATAAATTCTATACCTCGTATAGACGGATGCACACAAGAATTCACGTACACTTCTCCTTATTAGCGGAAACTGCTGAAGGAGAATTTGTAACTGGGGTATGTATATCCTAACTGAACTAATTTTTTGCATGCATGCATTTAATAGATACAAATAATGAATTATGTACTAATCTGCTCAAAGAATTCGGATAATTTTCCGACTGAAGATGGGAATTGCTGAAAGAGGGTTTTCAGATGTGTTAATGAGTTTCCAAATGGTTCAATTAGACATACAATTTCAACTTATTAAACGGTGAAGTTTTGTTACATTATTCTGAATGTATTGGAAAACGTTTCATAATCGACGCTTGACGCATGACTTTTTTTTCTTATTTAAGATGTAGCAACAGAGGGGGGGGGGGGGAGGAAGCATTATATTATACTATCTGTTTCGGATTTCTAAATTATGTTTTGTCGTCGTATAATCATAAGTTAATTGCGTGATGAGTTTGGTGGGGGAACATGTGATATATAGCCATCAAATGTTTAACATTTGAATTTGCTATTCACTGTTCTAGCCGAAACCTACTGCCACTAATACATCTCTCTCTATTCTAAAAAAAAGTAACTACCGCTGTCACCGCCGCCGCCGGTTTTGAGTTTTTTGTGACCGGAGGTCTTTCTCCGTTAATAATAAGAAAAATATTGCATACAAAAATATGAAAATCGGCGGTATTATAGAGAAATGTTTGATAAACACGCTGATGTAGACAGTTTTCAAATCGAAGAATTATTTTAAGAGATATTTAAGGCTAAATTTTGACAAAGTCGTTCCATTAAAAAAGTTTTATAGGAGCAAAAACTATGCATCGGAATTTAATCATTTTTAGATCATTTTATACGTTATAATTCCCCGGTGTGCAGATTGCATTTAGTTTTTAAATTTTACTCATCTTTTGAGCTTTTATTTCTATTTTAAATTCAAATTTTCGGCATTTCGAGAGATATTTTTTACTTACTAGGGGGCTCGGCCCTCTACGAGCTACGCTCGCCAACCCCCATCCAGATTCCGCAGACTCTAAATGCACGCTTATTTGATCGGCCTTAAAAAGATTTCGAAAGATTGAATTATAATTTAAAAAAACAGTGTCGATCTCCCTATAAACGGATTTCTATTCATTTCTCTTTGATTGGAGAATTTTAACGACAAATCCGCTGCGGTATTACTTGATTATCCCGTCAACCAATTTTGCCAAATTATATAAATCGCCAAATTATACAAATTGACTTAATTTTTATTTTAAATAATGAAAGGACAAATAAATTAGTACAACATTAATAAAAATACAAATAAAACGTCGAAATAAAAATAACTTGATGACGTAGACACGTGTAACAACATTTCAAAATAAGCTAATATAAAAGGAATTAAGTAAACAGAGTCTTTGTCTCCTGGTGTTTTTTAACAAAGCGAAAAAAAAGTTCTTTTAAATGAGACATTTTAAATTAATCGTTTTTAATCTGACGTAATTTTGACCAAGCTATTCTTTCTCTTTGAAATATTCACGTGAAAATACTTTTGTTAGAAATGATATATTATTTGCGCTTTCCTAACAAAAGTAGTTGAAAAGATCCTCTCAAGATATCAAATAAATGTCTAGCGCAATTTCTAAATTTAAACCGTTTTGCAATATTTTGTGTTCATTTTACGTAATAACTGTAATGGGACGTAAATATGACGTAATTTCTCCTATTTAAGACTTCTAACGCATGTTAAGGAATTTATTATTATACAATATCCTTTCTCTTTTAAAATTCACGTGTATACTTTTTGTGACGTAATTTTTAATAAGTTCCTGCTTTTTGTACATAATTATTTAATTCTAATTCCAAATGATTTTTTCTGTTTATAATAGTCACGTGTAAATAAATTTTTAATTTGAAGCAAACATTATTGTTTGCGCTGTTTATATATTTGGCAACAGTATAAATTAATACTATTTTCTAAAATAATGTAAAAAATATCTCTCAAAATGCTGAAAATTTGAATTTAAAATAGAAATAAAACCTCCAAAAATGGGTCAAATTAAAAAAATTAATGCAATCTGCACACCGGCAAATTCTAACGCATAAAATGATCTAAAAATGATTACATTCCCATGTATAGTTTTTCCTGATATAAAACTTTTTTAATGGAACGATTTTGACCAAATTTAGCATTAAATATCTCTTAAAATAATTCTTCGATTTGAAAATTGTCTGCATCAGCGTATTTATGAAACATTTCTCTATAACACCACCGATTTTCATATTTTTGTACGCAATATTTTCTTAATATTAACGAAGAAAGACCTCCTGTCACAAAAAAATTCAAAACCGGCGGCGGCGGCGGCGGTGACAGCGGTAGTTACTTTTTTTTAGAATAGAGAGATTTTAGAAAATTGTACTAATTTAACCTGTTGCCAACTTTATAAATAGCGCAAACAATAATGTTTGCTTCAAATTAAAAATTTATTTACACGTGACTATTATAAACAGAAAAAAAACTTTCAAATTAGAATTAAATAATTACGTATAAAAAGCAGGAACTTCATCTATAATTACACTTGAATTTTAACAGAGAAAGGATATTGTAAAATAATAAGTTCATTAACATGCGTTAGAGTCTTAAATAGGAGAAATTACATCACATTTACGTCACATTACACTTATCACGTAAAATGAACAAAAAATAATATTGCAAAACAGTTTAAATTTAAAACTGCGCGAGACATTTATTTGATATTTCGAGATAATCTTTTCAACTATTTTTGTTGGGATAGCGCAAATAATATTTTATTTCTAACAAAAGTATTTTCACGTGTATATTAAAAAGAGAAAGAAAAGTTTGGTGCAAATTACGTGAGGTTAAAACAATACATTTAAAATGTATTTTATTTATTTATTTATTTATTGACCAAGAAACATACGACTTGTGTGCTTGACATGAGAGCCCGCTTAAAATGTCTTATTTAAAAGAACTTTCTTTTCGCTTTGTTAAAAAATACCGGGAAACAAAGACTCTGTTTACTTAATTCATTTTATATGAGCTTATTTTGAAATGTTTAACTGATTTAATGTAATCAAAGAGGAAAATAGCCATTGTAACTTTTAACAGCAGCTGATTTTTCCTTAAAATTCCCCAATCAAAGAGAAATGAATAGAAACCCGTTTATAGGGAGATCGCCACTGTTTTTTAAATTATAATTCAATTCTTTCAAAATCTTTTTAAAGCCGATCAAATTAGCGTGCTTTTAGAAACTGCGGTGTCTGAACGGGGGTTGACGAGCGTAGCTCGTAGGGGGCCGAGCCCCCTAGTATTTTATATAAATTTTTTTGAATGCTCGGCTGCTTTTGTAATATAACCCACTGCCGATGAAGCCGCAGCCTGTTTTTTCCTAGTTTTTATTGAAATTTTAATTTTTTACAAACAGTTATATTCTTGTTCTGTGAGGGGGGTTGCGCTAGTTCAGGCTAAATATATATTTTTTTTTAGTAGTTTATATATATATATATAGATAGATATTGAATTTTAGCAACATGTGCTACATATACATTGCAGTCGTATTAAATGTTAAATATAAGATTATCATAGAAGTCAGTAGTGCCATCTTTAGGCATGCATTTAAAGCATTTGGATGCATTTTAGATTACAGGCATGAAAAACCTCTTTCTTTTCAGCTAATTTATTTTTTGGTCATTTCATCTCTGCATAGAAATTTCTTTAAATAATGTTCTTTTGAAATATACTTAAATTGGCATTTATCATACATATATATGTGTAAATTTGTCAAACAAACTTCAGAGGAAAGTGACTGTTAAAATGTTTAATTTCATATTTTGGTTCCCCAGTTTTTTTTTTTTTTGATACCTTAAATTAAATAATGTTACAGTTGTGAAAACACGAGAAAACTTGAAAAAACCCATAATGGGTTTTTGAAGAGTTTTTTCGGGCTGGATCCACTTGTGCAAACCCTGATAACAATGGAGATAATTATGTCGCAACTATATTCGCTTTCAAATATAATTATCGCATTTTTTTTTTTTTTTTTTTTTTTTTGTACACTACCGAATAGAAAAAAAAATCCATTTTATAATAAGATTTATTTAAGAACTGGGTATAACTCAAGTTACTGGTTTTCTTTTTTCTTTTTATTATTATTATTATTATTATCATATCATATCATATCATATATATTATAAAGCAGTAAGCTCTAAAAGTTCCGCTCGAGTGTTTTCAAAAACTACCCGGTGGATTTTTTTCCAAATTGTATCATTTGATAGGAAATATTCCGGGGGTGGTTCATGAGAAAATATACAGGGATAGCTATGATTTTTTATAATAAATTTCGTATTTTACTGTTATTTTGAACGAAAAGGGTGCCACTGATTATCTTTTGGTGAAAATTATCTTTGATAAATGAATTGAAATGGCTATACCCGTTAGAAAATAATACAAACCTCTTGCAAACAAAAGAAGAAAATAATTACTAATATATAATTTTTAAACAATGAAAGAAAAAACCGCTTTAATGAGGGAAAATATTATAAACGAAAATATTTAATTTAAACATGAAAGGAATATTCGTAATGCTTAAAAATGAATTCAATATGAAATATTTTAATTCATGCAATATTTGGCGCGTTATCGCTTCCGCCAGGTTAAGAAAAATGATTACTACTTCATTATCCCTCTGACCAATTTCGCAAAATTATACAAATTGCCAAATTATTCGCCAAACTAAACACATGGAAGAATGTTGCCACTCTAAGCTTTCAAGAAAGAAAAATTAATTAATTTAATTTTTAAAAATCACTAAAGAACAGTGTTACTTTAATGATGACGTTCACTTATGGCGTAAAGGGATATACCAATTATAAAATTTGATTTATTTAGATAATTTTGGACAAAATAATACTAATAGTTTACGTATTTACATGCAGAATTATTAAATTAAACCAGAAACAAAGGTATATTTTTAAGATATAGTATTTGTGAATAAGAAGTAAGTATTTTAAATGTAATAATCGCATTTATTAAAGAACACGCAATAAATATCATTGATAACGGAAAATTGCAAGGAACCTGATGCTCTTTATTTAGCCAAAAAACGTAGACGGATAAAACTATAAAATTATGTAAACATTAGATATCAGCTTAAAGAATAAAAATTTCAAATTTTGCAGTAATGTTAAATAACTAAAGAACATGTAAATTAATAAAGCAGTAATCAATTTACAAATAAAACGTCGAATTAAAAAGACTTGATGACGTAACAAATACGTTTAACGTATTTAATGTCAAGTGAATGTGACATTTACGATCATCCATTATTGGCATTTAACCTTACTGTTTGTCGACAGTTTTTTTGTCGATGGGATAATCAAGGACACAGATGTCATATACGCACCACGTTGGCGCGATTTTTTTTCTGACGCCAATATCATTTACGCATCGGAGTACGTAACTGGCGCCAAAGTGTCGTTATTTTGATTGCTATGGTAACCTGGAGGTTGTTATTTATTTATTAATAAATTGTTTGTTAGCTTTTATTTTCTTTTATAAAATTATACAAATTGTTTTGTTCTATAGCTATTAATTAAGCTTTTTTTATTTATTGCTATTCCCTTTTTAAAAATATATAGGTAACTGATATTCGAAGACAAGGTTTTCGCCAAATTGGCATCAGAAAACAATCGTGCCAACGTGGTGCATATATGACATCTGTGCCTAATCAAGTACTACAGAAAAATTCAACTCAAAAATTTGATTATATAAAATCTCAGTACTATTTTTTAAAATTATTTTGATTTTTATCTCACTCCCATTATGTGTCTTACCGGAGAAACTCGCAGAAATAGCTCTAAAAATGGCTCTACTTATGAGTTGTAGGAAATGGTTTATTTAAAATGATATTTGTTTATTTAAAATGTTGTTTGGCACAGATGTCATATTCGCCCCATATTGGCGCGATTTTTTTCGACGCCGATTTGGCGAAAACATCAACAGCATAAACAACAACCTCCGGGTTACCATATCAAGCAAAATGACGACACTTTTGCGCCGGTTAAGTATACATTGCGTGTATGACATTGGCGTCAGAAAAAATCGCGCCAATATGGGGCGAATATGACATCTGCGCCTGTTGTTTTTACTTTTGTCGCCAAACAATGCTAAGCCAAAAAGGCATAAGCGTGACTTCAGACGGGGCGATAATATATATATATTTTTTTTTATGTGTATGAGAGAGGGTAAATTTTTATTTTCCAATGTAAATTGTATAAATAGCAGTTAATATTATAAAAATGAATTCAAATATTTAAATTTCAACGTAAATGATTGTTACACATACACATATTGTAAAAAATATTTAATTTCACACATTAAAAAAAAAAACATATTGGCGCGATTTTTTTCTGCCGCCAATGTTATATACGCAACGGTACTTAACTGGCGCCAAAGTGTCGTTATTTTGTGCGATATGGTAACTCGGATGTTGTTGTTTATACTGTTGATGTTTTCGCCGAATTGGCGTCGGAAAAAATCGCGCCAATATGGGTATGTATATGACATCTGTGCAGAAAATTCATGTCTCCAAAAGTTAGGAAATCGAGTTATTCTTAAGGAGGTTTTTGCAATTATGCGTTATAACTATAAAATAAACTCGACATTTAAAAAAAAAAAAAGCTGAAATAAATTTTCAATGTTCTTTTTCATTCGCCATTTCTTTTTAATTTTTTTCTGCATATCTTCTATTCTTTTAGGAAGGCATTTAAAAGATATTGGGCTTATTTTCCGTAATCTGGTCACCCGCCAATTGGAGCATTTTTCTATAGTTTTGAAAGATTGATTTATGATTGAAGACTGTGGATGGTGAACCCGATTACAAAATATTAGAGGGAATTTGTAATTAGCTATTATATTTATAATTTTTTATTACGGAGCATACGAACAAAATTCAGTATTATATATTTTTCATCTTCTGTTATTGTAATGTCACGAAAAAAGTAATAATTGCAAGCTACTGAAAAACTTTTTATTACCAATGCGTGGAAAATATTTGTCAATTTATCAGTTAGCCTATATAAGAAAAAAATACAATTCTGAATAAACAAAATTTAGATCATTATAAAGCAATTTCGTCTGACAGACTGTCCTATAAATTAATCTTAGTGACAAATAAACGATTATTTTCAATATCGAGATTACTTCGGCAACATATAGAAGAATAATTTAATCTTAAATATAAAGGAAACCGTAAGTCTCTTTATCTCTCTGTGTTTTTATGCTCATTAGAAAAATGCAAATAAAATCTTCGGTTCAAGTATTCAGGAAAGGATTTTTATTAAACATTTTACATAACTAAAGCTTTATCATTGTCAGTTGTATTTAAGATATGGGCTTTTGTTGGCAAAAGATCTATAATTTTGTCAAAAGCAATTTGACATAATGTAATGAAAAGTAGTTTGGTGCGTAATTAACTTTGTTTTTTAACTAAATGTGTTACATTTGTAACTCTATCGTTGCAAACACTTCTAATGTTTGCGTTAACCTTGGCTTAATACGATTACGGAAGATTTTATTAGATGCAACCTAAATGTTTATTTTTCTATCAGTATCAGTCATCAAGGATTTTTCCAGGTTAACGGTTACATGATTGCAACTGGTCTATAAAATGAAAAGGCAATGAAAATTATGTTCTTTTATTTTTATTCAAACAATTCAGATTTAAAAATCTACGTTTTTTATTCTTCATTTTTCTTTTGAATATGATGGTTACTAATTTGTTACACTTTTGATTGTATTTTTGCCTTCTGGAATTTGAAGATGGAAAACTGTAATAGACCTGCCAGGATAGGATGCATATTGCGAAATATAACATAATGCAGTGTGAAGTTTTATTCAAGCTACACACAACACATTTCGTCAAGCTGAGAAGTCCGGAGTCCAAGAACTAACAAACGAATATGAATCACCCGAAAATTATTTTAGTTTAATGGTCATTCTCTGCAAACATTGCAATGTTCAATAATTTAGTACCGTGTTGACTAAAGATATTTCAACTCCTGTTGCCAAAACTGCCTCATTCCCCTACCAGACTCCACTATAACTGATAAACTAAAAGAGTTCTTTTGAATAGCCCAAATTTTGTCCAACGCATAAGATAGTACAACAGGACATTCCAGGTGTAGGTCCATGTTGCTTTAAAATATAAGGTCAAATTAGATCAAATTCATTATTTCGTGTGATTTAAGGTTCGTGTGCAAAAAAAGACCAGCGCAGCGGGCATAGTCTGCTAGTATATTATAAAGCAGTAAGATCTAAAAGTTCCGCTCGAGTGCTTTCAAAAACTACCCTGCGGATTTTTTTGCAAATAGTGTCATTCGATAGAGAATATTCACGCGGTGGTTTGTGAGTAAAATATACAGGGATAACTATGATTTTTGGTAATAAATTTCGCATTTTATTGTTATTTTCGGCAAAAGGGTTACCAGTAATTATTTTTTGGCATCTTTTTATCGCTGGTTAAAGAATTGAAACGGCTATATTAGTAGAAAATAATGTAAACAACTCGATAATTAAAAGAAAATAACCGTTATTCGTTTAATAAAAGAAAGAATAAAAACCCTTTTAATGAGAGATAAAATTATAAAACAAAAATATTTAATTTAAATACGAAAGGAATGTTTAGAAAACTTAAAAAATAAATTAGTATGAAAGAAGCAATTGATACCTTATTTGGCGATTTTTCGCTTCCGTCAGGTTTATAAAAATGTGCCGGAAAAAACTTGAAGAAATACAATTTAAGTAACATTATTTTAGTCTTTTATTTTTTGTTGTTGTTCTGTTTTTCAATTTAAGTAGGATTTTTATGTAATTCTCCCATCGTAAGTCTTAGAGGAAAAACTAGAAGAAGTAATTGTAAAAATGGCTGTATTAGTCAGTTACATACTATTTAATTATTACTTTTGTCGCCAAACAATGCAATTTTAAGCCACAAAGGCAGAAGCGCGAAATAAGCCAGGCGAAGGTCGCAGTAATGTCCCCCCCCCCCTCTTTTTTTTAAGTGTAGAAGATTTGGAATAAATTTTTATATTCAAATGTAAATCATATAAAAAGCAGTTAAAATTATTATTATGTAGCAAGTACTTAAATTTTAGTGTAAATGTCTGCCAAATACACACACATATGCTAAAAAAATTTAATTTCAGAGATTTAAAATATTTTTTTATCATGATGTGGAATACCATTACTATGGAAACAGGCCGTTTTAATTTCTTCAAGCATGTGATTTTTATATCCTGGAACTCAGATTATTACTTATTAATGGAAAATTGCGTATTATGTTATTTTTTTAAGATGTCGGACCTATTGCCAATTTCACCTATAGGAATATTCACTGCTTTAAAAGTTAGGATATAAGACGATTATTAAGAAGATTTCTGCAATTATGCGTTATTATTATTGTAAAAAAAAGGATATAAGACGATTATTAAGAAGATTTCTGCAACTATGCGTTATTATTATTGTAAAAAAAGAAAAAAAAAAGTCCTTCCGGCCAGTGCCGGGAGGAAGAGGTAGCTTTCATAATCCTTATTTTAAAAAAAGCCAACTTATATCATGCAAACACACGAAGCTCAATTTAGTGGAAACCGAATATAGGAGATTCAATACTAATTTTTATCAATATAATGAATGAGAATTTCGCGAAATTAGTCAGCTTTATCCAAGCTGCTTTTCTTTAAAGTAACTTATATTTGGCTGCCAAATTCGGCAATTTCTTAAAGTGCCTGTCATTTTAAGACAACATGGTGGATGAGGCTAAGCAGTGAACTTGGTCGAGACCTTAGTAATTGCTGTGCACATGCTCACTCACATCGGAATCGGTTAATATATAGGAGTGCTGTCGCATGCAAAAAATCAGATTTTTCAAAATGTCACCCACAATAGAAATTGAAACTGCTATATCTGAGCCATTTTTTAAGGTAAAGACAAACAAAAAATGCTCCTGAATCCTTATATCAAGATCAAATACTTAAGAAAGAAACCTTTTTCAATTTCTAATTTTTTTGCACCTCACTTTAAATATATATATATTTTTTAATTTAATGGCCGCCATTTTGAAACAAGATGGCTGATGAATCTGGCCAGCGAACTTGGTCGAGGTGTTGATGTATACTATCCACATGCCTTCTTACATCGAAATAGGCGAATACGTGTGTTATCGCGTGACAAATACAAGATCGTTTCAAAATGTTAGCCATGCTAGAAATTCAAAGTGCTATAAATCAACCATTTTTTAAGATATCAACAAAAGAACAAATTTTCAGAAACAAAAACTGCTCCGGAATTTTTGTATCAAGGCCAAACACATAAAAAAAATCTTTTTCATTTTCCAATTTTTTAATACCTCATTTTGAATTTTAAATTTAATTTTTTTTTAATGGCAACCCTTTTGAAACAAGATGGCGAATGAAGCTGGCCAACGAACTCGGTCGAGACATTTGTATGTACTATGTACAGACCAAGTTACATCGAAATAGGTTCATAAATATGCCTGTTATCGCGTGACAAAAATCAGGTCGTTTTAAAATGTCAGCCACAAGAGAAATTCAAAATGCTATTACTCAGCCATTTTTTTTTTAGATATAGACGAAAGAAAAACTGTTCCGGAATCTTTGTATTAAGGTCAAACACATACAAAAAAAATCTTTTTCATTTTCCAATTTTTTGGTATCTCATTTAAATTTTTTTATTTTTTAATTTTTTTAAATGGCCGCCATTTTGAAACAAGATGGCGGATGAAGCTGGCCAACGAACTCGGTCGAGATATTTGTATGTACTATGTACACACCAAGGTACATCCAAGTCGGTTCATAAATACGCCTGTTATTACGTGAGAAAAATCAGGACGTTTCAAAATGTCAGCCACGCTAGATATTCAAAATGCTATAACTCAGCCATTTCTTAAGATATAGACGAAACAAAAACTGCTCCCGAATCTTTTTATCAAGGTCAAACACATAAGAAGAAAATATTTTTTTAATTTTCAATTTTCGGTACCACATTTCAAATTTAAATTTTTCTTAAAAATTTAAATGGCCGCCATTTTTAAACAAGATGGCGGGTGAAGCTGGCCAACGAACCCGGTCTAGACATTGGTATGTACTATGTATAAACGAAGTTACATCCAAATCAGTTCATAAATACGCCTTTTATCGCGTGACAAAATTCAGGACGTTTCAAAATGTCAGCCACGCTAGAAATTCAAAATGCTATAACTCAGTCATTTTTTAAGATATAGACGAAACAAAAACTGCTCCGAAATCTTTGTATAAAGGTGAAATACATAAGAAAAAAATATTTTTCCATTTTCAATTTTTTGGTACCACATTTCAAATTTTAAATTTTTAAAAAATTTTTAAATGGCCGCCATTTTTAAACAAAATGGCGGATGAAGCTGGCCAACGAACTCGGTCGAGAGATTGGTATGTACTATGTACACACCGAATTACATCCAAATCGGTTCATAAATACGCCTTTTATCGCGTGACAAAATTCAGGACGTTTCAAAATGTCAGCCACGCTAGAAATTCAAAATGCTATAACTCAGCCCTTTTTAAGATATAGACGAAACAAAAACTGCTCCGGAATCTTTCTATAAAGGTCAAATACATAAGAAAAAAATATTTTTCCATTTTTAATTTTTTGGTACCACATTTCAAGTTTTAAATTTTTTAAAAAATTTTAAATGGCCGCCATTTTGAAACAAAACGGCGGATGAAGCTGGCCAACGAACTCGGTTGAGACATTGGTATGTACTATGTACAGACCGAATTACATCGAAATCAGTTCATAATTACGGGAGTTACAGTGTGACATAGGTCAGATATATATATATATATATATATATATATCAATTTTGAACGGAGGGTGGTTTCGGGGTCTGGGGGTCATGATCGATGAAAATATACCAAAATTTTTTGAAATCGCTTTCCTCCGAACTGCTGCAATAGGTAGCTTTTTTGTAAAGAAAGCTACCTAAAAAAGCCAAAATTTTGCAATAAAAATTGCTTGCTGAATTTAATTTCAGATATTTTTTCTAATTCGTCGCTTCAGCTAAACTTAGCTATAAATTAAAAATTATTTTCATAATCTGGGTTATTTACACAATAGACAATAGATTAATTTACTCTTGACTATAAAGGAATTAGCAAGCCTATTTGTTTGTTCGTGTTATTATTGTGCTCCTTAGAAAAATGCAAAGTAAATCTTCGGTTCAAGTATTCACCAAAATGCTTATTGCTAAAATTTTTTGTATAACTATCTTTATTTAACATTGTCAGGTCTATTTAAGACATGAATACTTATTTATCAAAAATCTATAATTGACTTGACAACAATTTGACATTATTTGTTGGATCGTAACTTGGCGAGTAATTAAGTTTGTTTTGTCATTAACTCTGGTAAATGTGTATCAATATTGTTGCATCAGTCTTTCTTAATGTTCGACGTCAAGCATCACAATGGAGTCGATTACAGATGATTAGAAAGATTTTATTGGATGCAAGAGGTTTATTTTTTTTTACAAGATTAAACCATCGAGTTTCGTAACGTGCAAACGGTTACACGATTGCAAATGATCTACAAAATGAAAAGGCAGTGAAAATGACGTCATTTTAATTTTATTCAAACAATTCAGCTTTAAAAACACACTTTTTTATATTTCACTTTTCTTTGAAATATGAAAGTTAAACATTCTTTTTTTGACTGCAAATTCTTCAATAAATTTTTTACGGTATTTACTCTGCTGGAATCCAAAGAGAGAAAACAGTAGTAGTAGATCTGTCACAAGAGAACGTTTATTAAGAAATATAACGTAACATTCAGAGAGATTATATTTAAGCTACCAGAATCACATATTGCACGAACTGAGATTCCAGGAGTTCAAAAACTATCAAACGCAAATGAACCACCTGAACATTATTCGTGTTCAATGGTCAATCTGTGCAATCATTCTAAATGATTCTAATTTAGTAGTGTCAGATCAGAGACCAATTTAATTCCTGTTCTCATAAGGGTCACATTTCCCTACCAAAAGTGCTCTGTTAATAATCAACTAAAATAATTGCTGGTTAATAGCTAAAATTTGTCCAACGCTTAAGATATAATATTGCAATGGCGTTCGCATCGTTTCCAGCAATGAGCAAAGTCCAGTTGAAGGTCCAAATTCTTTAAAATACAAATTCAAATTTATTTCGTTTAATCGAAGGTTCATTTGGAAATATTGACCAGCGCAGCGGGCATAGCCTGCTAGTTATTAATATAAAAATGAATCACGATTTAAAAAAAAATATTACCATGTGATTCATCAATAAAAATTTGTTTTTTACAATAATGTGAAGTAACATTTACAGTAATATAAATAAAAATGCAAAGAGACCTCTTTTCTTCTTCTTTTTTTTTTCTTTTTTGTTTGTTTGTTTTTATTTTTGTTGTTGCGCTTGTGAAATAAAATTTAAGTAGAATTAATTTAAAACAAATTATAACTTACTCTCATTTTTATAAATTTCGCCTAATGTATAATTAATTTTTATCTGTTAAATTTTTTATAACTTCATACAACTTTATTTTATGAAAAGGTTTATTATTTATGATGATGCTGTGATTGCGAACTAAAATTTTAAATAAATTAAAATTAATTTAAAACAAATTATAATTTAATTTACTATTTATAAATTGTGTTATAAAATTATTTATGAAGATGTTGTATTTGTGAAATAAAATAATATATATATATATATATATATATATATATATATATATATAACCATTAATTAAACATAACCTACCACCATCAAAAACCGTAATATTGTGAATTAAAGCTGTAAGTATTTAAAAAAAAAAAAAAAAAAGTGCCAAATAATTTATTATAAGAATTATTATGAAAGAAAAAAGAAGAAAGTGGACACCGACAAATAATGGAAAAGCTTATATATTGAATTACGTTATCAAGGGCACAGAATTCAATGATATAAGCAATATGGTTGTTTTCTGTGAGAAAAATAAGCTAAAGCTAATATTATTTTTCCCTGTGCCCAAACAACCAATATATATATATATATATATATATATATATATATATATATATTATTATTATTATTATTATTATTATTTTAAAAATAATACAATGACAAAAAAGAAAAAAAAAAGAAAGAAAGAAAAGAAAAGAAAAGCAAACATAAAATTAAGAAATAGATAAAATAAAACAACTAGTTTGTTTTAAGAAGTCAAATAATGAATATTTTATCAAACATACGAAAAGAAACGTGCGTATCAGTAAATGCCTAGATAAGCCCCTTGGGTACATTTGGTGAATGAGACTCGTCATACATTTGGCTAGTGGCGCCTATTTTTATATTCTGTTCATGCCAAAATTTAAAGAAAAATAAATTTTGTAGTATATTTCTTTTGTATATGTTTTTAAAGTGTATATGAAAGATTTTTGTTTTAAGAAAGTGTTGCGAGATGGAATTAAAAAATAAATAAATAAATAAAAAAGTCAATGGCCGCCTTGAAACAAATGTGTACCCATAGGGGTTAATAAAAATTTTCGGTTACAGTTTTATTTTCTTTTTCATGCAAGAAAGAATAAATGTCCATGCTTTCTCCCAAAGATTATTTACTTTCTAACATTCGTATTTTCATCTAAATATTTTTAATAGTTTTTCCACTCAAAAATAAAATAAACAAATAAGTACTATTTTCTCTTTTCATGCAAGAAAAAATAAATGTCGATGTTTTCCTCCAAACATTATTTATATCCTAACATTCGTATTTTCATCGAAATATTTTTAATAGTTTTTCCACTCAAAAATAAAACAAACAAATAAATACTGTTTTCTCTTTTCATGCAAGAAAAAAAAGCAATTTAACAAATTACAACGACCATTTGGAAAATGATTTTTTCAAAGACTAAAATTTAAGACATAAAAAAATCGCACGGAGTTGATCATACATTACGTACGCCATGAATTAAACATTAATAGTGTTATTACACATAAAAATTGCAAGCGACAAAAATCACCTGCGACTCGTCAGATTTCCTGAAACTTACGTATTATCCACCTGAAACTTACGTATTATCCAAGCATTTCATTGGCTGTTCGGGAAAAGGCTTTTCCATCGTCAGATTTCCAAGAAACCTGACGACCAATTTTAAATGAAATTTCATTCCTAAACTTCTAAACATCCCACAATATTACTTTTTACACCGTCGTATAGAGGGAAAAAAAATGTACTTTTAAATGCAATTTGTTTGAAAGCTGTATCTCAATTTGTTCTGAGTTATTAATTTTTTTTTTTTTTTTTTTTGTAGTTTTTATTACTTTTTTGTCATAGTGGCAATAGAAGTATCCATCTCTGTTGAAAGTAAAGGGAAATACAGATTACTGTATAGACCAACCAGAAAACGAATAAAATGCGGATTAAACCAATAAAAAGTTTCAGATATGCTTTTGATTTCCTACCCTGACGAGGACAATAACCATTTTTCCAAATGGTTAATAAATGTCCATCTTTTCCCCAAATATTATTTACTTCCTAACATTCGTATTTTCATCGAAATATTTTTAATAGTTTTTCCACTCAAAAATAAAACAAACAAATAAATACTGTTTTCTCTTTAAATGCAAGAAAGAATAAATGTCCATGTTTTCTCCCAAAGATTATATACTTCCTAGCATTTGTATTTTCATCGAAATATTTTTTGATAGTTTTCCACTCGAAAATAAAACAAACAAATAAATACTACTATTTTCTCTTTTCATGCAAGAAAAAATAATGTCCATATTTTCCCCCAAAGATTATTTACTTCCTAACATTCGCATTTTCATCGAAATATTTTTGATAGTTTTTCCTCTCAAAAATAAAACAAACAAATAAATACTATTTTCTCTTTTCGTGCAAGAAAAAATAAATGTTCATGTTTTCTCCCAAAGATTATTTACTTCCTAGTATTTGTATTTTCATCGAAATATTTTTTAATAGTTTTCCACTCAAAAATAAAACAAACAAATAAATACTCAAACGATCTTTTGAAAAACTATGTAAAAATTTTAATATTTTAACGTATCTGTCGAACACAAGGTAACAAAATGTGAAAAATTCCATTGTAAAGCAAATAGAAATAAATATTCGGGCAAGGAACTTGATAAAATATATTGTATTTTCATGCATTAGTGGTCATTAAAGTTTTTTCAAGCAATCAGACTATTTTTAGAAATTAATATAAATCAATCAGAATAAAAATTGCTATTTTGAAAAATATTTTAAATTAATGGGTCAAATTTTAAGCTAATGTAAAAAACTAAAGAGATATTTTGTTGCTGTTGTAAAATAAAGAAGCTTTCAAAAAACTTTTAATGTAAATGATCGCTTGTATGATAATATACATGATCTAGATTAGACTAACTAAACTTTGAAATAATAACTGTGTTTCTGTTTTTTATTTAAATATATATATTCATATCATATTTCTAAAACATTTCTCAGACATTCAAACTAAATAATTATTGAATAATTTCAAAACAATTTATTATTACTTGTTTAAATTACTGTTTATTTCCGACCAATCTGATGATATATAAATACATGTATGTGTGTGTGTTTTCGGAAATTTAAATTACATAAATATGGTTTAAACATTGCCTAGTAATAAGTGCAAAAACGCAAAAAATTATCCATTGTAAGAAAGATTTAATTATTTCGTTTGTAATAATCTAAAAAGTATTTAACTTAAAAAATAAATCTTTTTAAAGTGTAATTACAATATTTATCTTCAATCAGTATGTAGCGTAAAATAGAAATAAACCTATATTCATTTTATTACTTTTAACTGTTACAATTCCTTTTAGGTAGTCTTCATCAGATGATAGCTGAAAGTTGTATCATTTGCCATGCTCGCATCTACAGGTTTTGCTCTCATTGTATTCTTTACTACCATCTTCATTGTGTTAGGTGAGTTTTTGTTTTGTGAATATTCAAACAGGCTGTCCAAAAATTGTACACATGGTAAATCCGTGGACCCCACGTCCACACTTCGGTTCCGCACCCGCGCCTCCAGACTAGTGTGATTTAGAATTCTGTATCTTCCAACTGCATATAACTTTGTTGGCAATATAGTGCTAATGAAATGTAACTGGTAATTCGTCTATGAAATTTAATGTGGAATCGAACTGTGATATTTATTTTATGAAAAGTTTTATTTTATTAATGAAAAATGCGAAAGCATGTTTTCAAACACCGCCGACATTTGAAATTTTGACCGGTGGGAATTCCTATTACAGTGTAATAAAAACAAATTTTGATTAATCTAGAAAAATATACGAGGATGGATCCCCCCCAAAGAAAGGTTACAAAACTAATAAAACATTATTTATTAACAATAGGCCGAAAATGCAAAAGGGAATTAAGAGGCATACTAGTCGATCACTAATCACCAAATATACTCGTAAGTTCGTAGAGGCGTTAGAGTGGTTGAAATGACAAGGCAGTTAGGAAATTGGACTCTCTTGTACCGCTTTGACAAAGTTACGTGAAGCCATCCAACGCAAACGCCCTGGCATGTTAAGTGATGGTGTCATCCTCCTTACCGGTCCCATACTGCTCGCTAACTTAAAAATTGCAGCAAAAGTTCAAGTGTGAAGTCTGGAGCAACACTTACCCCCCCCCCCCCCAAAAAAAAAAAAAAAAAAAAAACAGCCAAGATTTGGCATCCAGTGACTATGTCATGTTTCCCAAATTGAAGGAAACGCTTATCTGAAACGAGGTTCTCTTCAGACGGTCATGTGAAAACAGGGCTCAATGGGCTAGGACGTGATTTCTACCGAGCCGCGTTAAACAAGTTGGTCCTGAGTTCAGATAAATGCCTAAATACATTTGGTGATTATGTGGAAAAGTGATCTGCAAGTATGGCTCTTAATTTTCTTTTGTATTTTCAGTCTATTGTTAATATATATATATATTTTATTACCTCTGTAACCCTTTTTTTTTGGATCCATCTTCGTAATACAACCACGAAGGAAAATACATTACGGAGACACAATTACTTGCCCCTCAAAGGGTTAAAATGAAGATACCAGTTTTGCTTGAAATGGGGGATTGATAAGGCTTATTACATTTCTTGTTCAGGAAATTCGGAGATTTAAACTTAATTGCAGGTACTACATGCAAGGAGGCGTCATTATGAAACAATGGTTGGTGTTTTAACACTTATGTAATAATTTTATCCTCTATTATTCTGTATTAGACACATTTTTAATAAGACATAATTTGATTGTTACATGTAAAATATGAATACTGTATTTTTAATTAAATTTGAGAAGAAATACTTGCTTTTTGAATAAAATCGATTTTTTTAACTTGATTGAACTACATATACTTTTTAAATGTGTTACTTTAGAATATATTTTACATGCAAATATTTTTTTTATGTACTCTAAAATATAAATTCGAATAAGTATAAATGAATGAGAAAATTGGTACTTTAATAAATTCGAAAGCATTATTTTTGTTTCTTTGTTTTTATATAAAATTAGAAATTTTAATTTATTGATTTTTCTGTTTTTCATTTAAAAAATAAATTCAAACTTTGATATTAGAACAGCAAATACGCCAAGGGCGAATCCAGCTCTCCATTTAAAAGGGTGGTCATGGATTTCGTTTCTTTTAGGTGCGTTCGTAATTATATAAATATGTAGCACCTATAGTCGTCGTTCAGTCAGAGGCGTCGCGATGGGAGGTTATTGGGGGGGGGGGGGGGAGCCTTCCTCACCAATACCAATATATGTGAACTTTGAGCTTCGAGTTGGGAAATTCCAGATTTTTGAAACACTTTTGCTTTTTTAAAATAATAGTAAAAATAAATAAAACTTTTTTATTGTTTTGCTGACTGCCTTTCTGAATTCGATAACAGTAAACTAGTTAATTATCAAAATAAATACAAAAAGCAGTCAGACTCAATTTGTTATTGTGTTTCTATGTACTATGTACACAATAGAAGACAATCTTTCATTAAATGAATCAATAATTACAATTTTTATTTTCAATATTTTTCTTTGGAAAGAATTTTTTTTTTTTTTTTTTTTTTTTTTTTTTTTTATGTTTTTACGTATAAGTATCATTATCATTAAACACACATTGTACATATCATTTCAGTTAAAAAATAGAGCAATTTGTTTTAAGTTGGGACATTTTTGAATCCCCCCCCCCATCCGAAAAAATATCTGTAGCGACGCCCCTGCGTTCAGTCCGTCTGTCTGTCTGTCCGTCCGCATATAACACAGCAAAAACTACCCAACCAAATGATCTGAAATTTTAAATATATAATTGTTGCAAAATTTTGTCGAGCATTTCAAATTTTATCAAATTCGGACGTATAGTTTAATTACAGGGACAGTCAAAAGTTTTCCGTTACATGACGGCCAATGGGAAAAAATTATTGGAAGTGCATTTTAATGATATTACAGCCTATGCACTTATGAAATGCACTAAAATATACATTCCGTACAATATGCGGTGCAAAAAATATTCATAAAACTAGTTATAGTACGAACGCACCTCATTTGCCACGTTTGACGAGCAATTTCCAACTTGTTTAAATATGTTTTCCAAATTTTTAGCCCAGGGTAATTTCCAATTAATATTTTGACCCGTCTTTGAAAATGTGTGCTCAAGTTTTTTTTTTCACCATTTCACAATCACCCACACCACATACAACCTTCAGACATGCTACATGCTCGGCCAAAAGGGGAAAAAAAAAAAGCTGAACTTTCATTCTTAACTTTTATTCTTATATAGTAAATTTTGTCCTTTCCCATTTTTATGTGCGTTCGTAATTATATAAATAAAAGGAAAAATAAAACTTTTTCAGCGGGAAAGAGTTTCGAACTAAACTTCTTAAACGAGTTATTTTAGCGTTGTAAGAATAAGAGAAAAATGGGAATCGAAGATATAAACTTCTTAAATGGGAAAACTTCTTAAGCGGGAACTTCTTAAACGCGTTTTACTGTATATAAATACGTAGCACCTATAGTCGTCGTTCAGTCCGTCTGTCTATCCGTCCGCATATAACAGAGTAAAAACTACTTAATCGAATGATCTGAAATTTTAAATATATAATTGTTGCAAAATTTTGTCGAGTCATTTCAAATTTTATGAAAATCGGATGTATAGTTTAATTACAGGGGCAGTCAAAAGTTTTCCGTTACATTACGGCCTATGAGAAAAAAATATTTCAAGTGCATATTTAAGATTTTACAGCTTTTCGAGCAGAATGAAATTGATATGCACTTATGAAGTGCACTAATATATACATTCAGTACAATATGCGGTGCAAAAATTATTTTAAAAACTAGTTATATATAGTAGAAACGCACCTCATTTGTCACGTTTGACGTGCAATTTTCAACTTATTATTTTGCGGGAAGGAATCACTTCTCTTTATAAGAAATTTTTATATTGAAAGCTATTCCCAAATCCAAACTGACGACTTTTCTGACAATTTCGGGAAGTCATTTTCATTCGTAAATTTAAAAAAAAAAAAAAAAAAAAAGCTATTTAACATTTTACAATGACCCTTTGGAAAATGATTTTTTCAAAGACTAAAATTTAAGACATAAAAAAAAAACACGGAGTTGATCATACATTACGTACCCCATGAATTAAACATTAATAGTGTTATTGCACGTAAAAATTGCAAGCGGCAGAAATCGCCTGCGACTCGTACGTATTATCCACCTGAAACTTACGTATTATCCAAGCATTTCATTGGATGTTTGGGAAAAGGCTTTTCCATCGTCAGATTTCCAAGAAATCTGACGGCCCATTTTAAATGAAATTTATTTCTTAAACTTCTAAACATCCCACAATATTACTTTTTATATCGTCGTATAGAGAAAAAAATGTACTTTTAAATGCAATTTGTTTGAAAGCTGTATCTCAATTTGTTTCTGAGTTATTAATTTTTTTTTTGTAGTTTTTATTACTTTTTTGCCATAGTGGCAACACTCTGTTGTCCATCTCTGTTGAAAGTAAAGGAAAATACAGATTGCGGTATAGACCAATCAGAAAACGAATAAAAGGATAATTAAACCAATGAAAACCTTCAGATATGCTTTTGATTTCCTACCCTGACGAGGACAATAACCATTTTTCCAAATGGTTAAAAATGTGCATTAAAAATCGTAAACATATAAAATTTGCCGACTTTGATCAGCTACCAAGAAATGAAGAGTTTCCCCTTTTCTTATAAAGACAAAGAAAGATTCATTCAAAAATGTTGTCAAAATTAGCAATTTTAGCTGAATTTTAGGACTTGACAGCCAAAGGAATGTCGTCACAAAAGACAAATTGGCTGTAAAGTCCGGAAATTCAGTCTAAAAAGTCAAATTTTACAATTTTTTGCAAGTATATTTTTTGCTTTTATCGAAAAATGGAAAACACTAATCTCAAACAATGATCTTACTGGCCCACAGGACGGCGAGGCATCATACAGTTTCTCAATAAGTGCACACAAATGTCTTGGATTTGAGATTAAAAATGACTTGACGAATCTGTCAGAAATTAGCTAATTTGGATTTGAATGGAGTTAAAATAGAAAGATTCGGGGTGAAATGAGTGGGGAAAAAATTTAAAGAATTTAATATATATTTCATTTAAAAAATTATCTTTAAAAATTTTTTGTTGACGTTCATGACCCCCGTGACCTCTCCCTTGGACCCGCCATTGCATACGTATACGTGCAAGGAATAAATGGAATATTTCCCTCTTTTCAGACTTCCGGGAAGAATTAAAGGAAAAAGCATATTTTCTAGGACTACAGAAATTATTTGTTTAAAAATGACGATTAATTTAGTGTATAAAGACTAATTTTTCTGATAATGTATTATTCGTAGGTTAAAACAGTTTTCTTGGTTTACACTGTAGTGTTGGAGTTCACGGATTACCTATTAAAAGCTGCTAAGTTTATTTTTTAGAATTAAAACATTTAATTTTTTTATCTTTATGTATGCACTTATGCTGCTCGTACTGGTTCAAGTATAGCACAAACTTGGGGACAAACTTGGTGTCATATTAAGAATGTTTTAAATATAAAAATTCGATACTGAAGTTTGAAAATATTTGAAATGGTATTGTCATTATATAAAAATATTTTTCTAATATGTTTCTAACAATTTAACCCTTTGAAGGGTGGTGGCATATCAGTTATACCACTTAATTTTAATTTCAAACTGCCAAATGATACCCAGAATTTTGTATTAAAAATTTCCTTTTATAAGGAACGAGAGAAAACATTCAACATTTTAGCAACAGAATTACATTGCGCCTAAAACTATGAAGTGGATGGTTTACTTAGAAAAGGGCCAAAATACGAATTTTTATTTTGTGTTAAAAAAATATATCAATTTATTGTCATACACTTCGCAAAAAATGTATTTTCATGCTTCTTATAAAAGAAATTATTGAAAACAGCATATCGTAATATATTTCAAAAGTATATTTTCTTAAAAAAAATTTCCTCAGTCTATGTACTTTAATATGCTCCATGTGTTTTTCTATAAAATTCTCAATACTGTCAAGGGTCAATCTTGATGCATGCTAAAAGAAATTTTTGATATATATATATATATATATTTAATCCGACAGACAGTTATGTAGAAAAGTACAATAAAAATGGCAAAAAACCGAATTTTATTACAAATTCACATGAAAATAATTTTATTACTAATTTCAGAACTTCGATAAACTAACATTCCAAAACGGATGTTCAGATTTCTTGTAAGATGTATCGAGATCGTCGCTTAGTTATATCAAAAATTTTGAACTAAAATTAAAACACATGGGACATTTTAAAGATGTAGAAATTTTGTTTTGAGGAAAATGCGTTTGAAATACATTATTACATTATGATCTCTTTATTATTATTATTTATTACTTACCTTTATAGGAAGTATGAAAATACACTTTCTACCAAGTATGTCAATATATTAGTCTGTGTGTCTGTTTATTTATTTATTTTATTTTTTTATTTGAATAATAAATTTTACCATGGAAAGAAAAATTCATATTTTTGCTGTCAGACTCATAAGCATTAGCGGATTATAAGCATGCGTTATCTGCCATTTACGATCATAGCAATTTATGAAAAATAATATTCATTGGGGGATTTCACAATTGAAACCGATGAAAAACACGAAGCTAGAATTACAACCTTGGAGTTGCATAAAAGCTGTGTTTCATACTTTGATTAATGTTATTATTTTATTTTATTTACTTATTTATTGATTATTAAAGAGTTAAGGAAACTGCAAGAATCTCTCTAAATTTGTGATAATTATTCGAATGTTCTCTCATATGTTTTCATTCTCTTCTTTTATTGATTTACTATCCCGCCCGGCGTTGCCCTGGCCCATGATGATAACTTCGAATATACTCAAAATCAATGTTGTATGATTTAAAATTTTTAGACTAAAACCTTTAGACAAACCTAATGTGGGAGGGACACACCCTTCGGCAGCGTACACCATCGAATTTGTATGATTTTATATTTTTAAATGAAATTTTAGTGAAGCGAATTAAGAGGCCCCCATTATAGGGATTGCCATTTAATATCCGACATTTACATACATTAAACTTTCAATTCTGACCAAAAGTTCGTGGGAGAACCTAAATAAGATGAAACGCGCACTCGCCCCTCACTCTTTTAAAACGCGAATTGATATCATCAAGTATTGACAGCCTGTATAAAAAATATAAAGGTTTCCCAGGACATGCTCAAAAATTAAAATCCCTCTCAGCTATCTTAAAACGAGGGAGGGGGGGGGGGATCTCTTGGGGAATCCGTAAAACGACTTCCAGGTTTATTATTATTATTATTAACAGTCAATGTTAATATGTATTTTTTAAAGCTAAAGATCACTTTAGAACCGAAAGAGTACCGGGAATAAGTGAAAGTTTTTTTTTGTTTGTCTTTTCTTTCCTTTTTTTTATAAATATTTTCGCCCGAAAAAAAAGGCGATGGCATTTTAAAACTAGAGAAAAAACGGAAAAGATGAAACGAACGTCAATCGACCTCCAAGAATTTCGTTTTCTTAAAAACAAAAACAAAAAATTATAAATATTACTATTTTTCGACTGTCGAAAATACAATGGGCGGTATTACTATGCCTCAAGTATTATTAAATGTGCACGCTGGTGTTTAATTAAAATTCCTAAAAATTGCTCGAAAATAATACAAAAATGGCTTTAAAAATCGGAAATGATTTCAAAATATTTTCCACTGCTTTAATGTTTCAATTTTCACACCCTAAGACTGTTAAGACTTGCCCAACACAACCACTATTCATTTATAAATTATTCCTTATAATTATTTATAAATGCAAAAAAATAATAATCCTTATTTATAATTATTATTCTTATTTGGCAAAATAGAGATTTAGAGGTCGCATTTACTTTTTATTTAGTTATATTTATTTAGATACAGAACTAAATTGACTATTGTTTAGGTTCTATTTATAATATAAAACTAAGTGTCAATCTTGAAACTTCCATTATTGAGCTGAAAGTATTTCAAGAAAATCTCTATGCAGTACTTTATCTATGTCTTAAAAAAACTTCCACTGTATCTTAAAAGAAAAAAAAGAAAAAAGAAAAGTTAAATAATAAAAGTTAATTATTGTCATTTATTGTAATTGAATCTTTCAAATTCCATAAGATTCCTTAAAATTGAACAATTAGCTCTCGAATTTATGATCATTGTAAGATTGTTTGGTTGACTGATTCTCCGGTTTTCCCTGTTATCTCAAAAAACTGTTTTAGATAACGGAATGCTACAAACTTCAGATTGTAGCCATAATATACCTTAAAATTAATACATTAGCTCTTGAGATTTTGAGCATTGAAAGATTGGTTGATTGATTGATTCACCCGGTTAGATCTTAATTAGATCTTTCAATCGCTCTAAGTTTCTTTAAAATTAATTCATTAGCTCTCGAAATTTTGAGCATAGAAAGTTGAATGGTTCGATCCTTTCGGCTTTCCCTGTTTGCTCAAAAAATTATTTCACATATCAGAATGTGCTACAAACTATATATTGTAGCCAGAATTATCAGTTACAAATTTTAATTAGGTCTTTCAATCGGCGTAAAGATTCCTTAAAATTAATACATTAGGTCTCGAGTTTTTGCGCATTATTGAGAGATTTGTTGATTGGTTAATTCTCCCGGTTTTTCTTGTTTGCTTAAAAAACTACATTAGATATCGGAATGTTACAAACTGCAGATTTTAGCCAGAATTATCATTTACAAATCTTAATTAGATCTTACAATCGCTGTAAGATTTCTTAAAATTAATACATTAGCTCTCAAGTTTTTGCGCATTCAAAGATTAGTTGATTTGTTGATTCTACCGGTTTTCCCTGTTTGTTCAAAAAACTATTTTAGGTATAGAAATGTTACAAACTGCAAGTTGTAGCCAGAATTGTCATTTACAAATCTTAATTAGATCTTTCAATCGCTGTAAGATCTCTTAAAATTAATACATTAGCTCTCGAGTTTTTGCGCATTGAAAGATTAGTTGATTTGTTGATTCTACCGGGGTTCCCTGTTTGTTCAAAAAACTGTTTTAGTTATCGGAATGCTACAAACTGCAAGTTGTAGCCACAATTATCATTTACAAATCTTAGGTTTTTCAATCGCTGTAAGATTTCTTAAAATTAAAACATTAGCTCTCGAGTTTTTGAGCGTACTGGTTAATTGAATGATGCTCCCAATTTTCTCAAAAACTTTTTTAGAAACACAATGCGGCACGCTTCAGATTGTAGCCCGAAACATTCTCTATCTACTTCTGATAAGTTTAATGTTTGTTATGAAACCGTTCCTGAGCCTATTCCTAATAAATAGCCAGACAAAAATAATAACTATAATGTTATTTTTCACTATATGTCGTCTAAATAGTCGAACCAACTTAAGAATAGGTGTTTTTATGAAAATAACTGACATATACTCCAATTTTATATATTAAAATAGATGTAGAGAAATTTTTTGATAATCCATCGCTTAGATAACCTATTTTCAAAAAACTGTTGCTCTAATTTATATGTAGTCTTAAACAATAGAAAATAACTTTTTTTTTTTTTTTGGGGGGGGGGGGGAGTAAAAATATATATTTAACTTTCCTTTAATAAAAAATTCCTTATATCCAATAGTATGTAAATAAAAATTTCCCAGCTAGAAGATATAGAAAATTGCCTATTGTGGAAGAGGTAGATGTACCAATTCAGATTTTTACATGTTTTTTTTACTATGGCCGATATTATCCAAACTTTTCGGAATTATGAACCTTTTAATAATGCATACTTCAAAAAAGCTAATTATATAAATTTCAAATAATTAAAGCATATTCAAACAAGAAAGAAAAATCATGCGTTAAGCATAGATTATGAAACACTTTCCAAGACTTCCTGAATGCTTTAACAAAACTTCGTTATTTAGGGAAATAAGGTAAATAAGATAACTAAGAAAACATTTTAGAAAAAGCATAAAACATTTGAAAAACTGGTTTCAGCAGTTACCGTTCATAGCCAAATATGTATTCCAATTCATTTGAACAGCCCTGTATTTGATCTGTAGGTTGATATATATATACTATAATACTATATAAAGGGAAAATTTAGTTTAGCATTAAAACGCATAACAGGTTGAAATTTCTTATTCAGCAATTTATACTAAAAGATGAAAACATACTTGAATACTTTTGTACATTCCTGTAGTTTACTTAAAATTTTTATTACACGCCACTATTTAGCTAAAATTTAATTCAAACTAAAACACTCTTAAAACTACTGAAATCACATTTCCAGAAATTATCATTTATAGACGGCCATGTATCCAGTTCTTTGCGTGAGCCTGTATATCATTTTATCTGTATTTTACAAACATTTCTTTAGTAAGTTAAATGCAGTTCAGCTTAAAACTGCATAACTCATTTAAAAACCACCTTTAAGCAATTTGCGCTCATACCCAGTAACCCTTACGTATTCCTTTGTGTAGCCCTGTATATGAATTATAGCATTTATACACACCACATAATATGCATAAATATAGTGAAACATAAAAGCGCATATCATAACTAAAAATGCATTTCCAGCAATCATCGCTAATGTACAGTACTACTTCGGAACTTCGGATACAATATAGTATCTGAAATCTTTTGTGCGTCCCTGTAAATGCTATGTACTTCGTATTATACATGAAATAAGTTATAGTAAACCTCATCGACGTATATCAATTTCATTATATATGAAATAGTTTAACAGAATTAAAATACGGCGCAAACAATTCCCTCCACCCCTATATCATTATGTAACGGAATTCTTTTGTGTGGCCCTGTAAATGAATAATAACTATTCTTTGCACCGCATATTTTACAGAATGCATATTTTAGTGCACTTCATAATTGTATTTCAATTTTATTATGTTTGAAAGCGTGTAATATTATTAAAAATCATTTGAAACGATTTTTTCCCATTGGCGGTAATGTAACGGATTACTTTTGATTGTCCCAGTAAATGAACTAAACATGCTACAAACTTTATTTGAAATAGGGAACGTGCTATGGTAAACGTCAATAACATCCAAAAATTTCAGAGCAATCCGAGTGTAGTTACGAGAGTTAGAGCACGGACAGACAGCCAGACAAACCAAAGTCATAAACAATTTTCAACTTTGTTGGAAAATGTTAAAAAGAACCTACTAGGGGTACGCAAAAATACTATCCCAAATTTGAGCGTATTTCTTTATAATTGCGTAAGATTCCCGTATTAGCCCCTGATTAGCTTAGTTTCACCTTTTTTTAATACGGGATAGAAAATTAACAATTGGATGGAGGAAGTCATAAAAACCATGTTGACTAAACTGATTAAATGTTACTTAAATAAATGTGAGCATGTGCTAAATTTATATTTAGCGATATAAACGAATTTAATTATGAGCACCTTAATATATTCAAAATTACATTGAGTGCTGAAACAAAGAAGAGTTTTGAAAGGTCTGTACCTGAGGGGGGAGGGTGCGAGATGATGGTTATAAATAGTTAGATGAGAGTTATCATCGTTTTTCTGTATATTTCTTAATGACCGTCCATTTTTATCGTTCTTCTCCTTTTACACTAACCTACAACCAGGGCTGCGGAGTCAGAGTCGGAGTCAAGCCCATTTTTGAGCGAAAAAGTCGGAGTCGTCCATTTTACAAGTTGGGCTGCGTTGTCAGAGTCGGAGTAGGATCTGTTAAAATTCCCGGAATCGGAATCAGAGTCGGAGTCGTCTATTTTTCCCCACCGACTCCGCAGCCTGCCTAGAACTGTGCTATTTCAAAGAACTTACATCATTATTCCCTTTTTATACCTACCTTAAACTGTGTTTTTCAAATTATTACCTTCATTTTTGTATAATACAAGGTTTCCAAACAATAGTACGTCTTTCAAACTAACAGGTGGCACTGCCACATCAAATTTCACAAAAATGGACTATCATGGATGGTTACTCTCCAATTTACATGGTTACCCTTCAATTTATTTGTTTTATCTCTTCGAAAAAAATATAGCAATCTTTCCTTTTTTTTCCAGCTGACAAAGACAAATTTAACCAGCAAGCTCAGTACATTCTTCAAAGCACTTTACAAAGGCGTGACAATTGGAATGTCGCAAAAAATGTGATACTCATCGTCGGAGATGGTATGAGTCTACCAACCATTGCTGCAGCACGAGTTCTAAAAGGCCAGAAAGCTGGACGCAGTGGTATCGGAGAACAAATGCTATACGAAACATTTCCTCACACTGGATTAGCCAGGGTAAGTTTTTAATTACATTGACCATATACTTTGCAAATATAATAAACCTTGCTAAAACTGAATCGCAAGGGACCGGATAAAAAAAAAGAATCCTTTGAAGTCTAATTTCTGTTTTAGAGAGTACACCGTCTAGTTATAAATCGTATTATTTTCATCGGGACCATAAAACTTTTCTATTTAACGTAGGATTCCGTTATGGATAGGTTCTGTTTCCACAGGTTTTACTGTACATTTCCAAACACTTTTTGCATTTTCTATTTCTTCCTGTATCCTTCACCCTTTTTACACTTTACATTTTTGTATTATTTTATTGTAAAATATCCCTTGTAAACTGTTTTGCCCATACTGGTATTCTATTTATGAAAAAATTCTGCTTTGCCATATTGTCCTTGGAAGAGTACCTTTAAGGAAAACTTCTGAAGAGAAACCAAATTCTTCTTTTGATCCAAGGAATGTCCAGAAAACGTAACAATCACTTTATCAGACTGCATCGATCTAACTGTACAGCGAACATTGGCTCCTAGCTTTTCATTTGGTGACGACACACACAATGAGTGATTCCAAACTCATGATACAAAATATAAGGACACTTTGACAGTCATTTATTGTATAGGAGTGTATGGGCAGAAGTGACACGTTGTGGCACAAACACAGACACAAGAAAGAGAGATGAAAGAAATGTTTATTTATAGCTTCATTGACAATTGCTATGTTTACAATAAGTGTTCAAAATTGCGATGGAGCAATTGGCGTACAGATTCAAAGATGCCACGTATTTCACGCCCACGTGCAGCAGCAATGAACATTCAAGCAACGAGATCTTCAACAGAGTGAACTGGATTCGCCTAAACAAGACTCTTAAGGTGTCCCCATAAGAAGTTATAGAGGGTCTATAAATCGGAAGATCGGGATCGGGGTGGCCAAGGAACTGAGCCAGCACTCCAAGGCAGGCAGTTGTTATCGTATTTTTCTGGAAGAGGTTTTACAAGAATTACTACAAAATGGTCCAATCGCCATTCGTATGTGATGGTATAATGGGGTGCCAGCCCATTTGAGCATTATTGTGCGCAATTACCTGGATGCCACTTTTAGGGTGCGATGGATTGGGGTTGCACGTTATGCGACTTCAAGAGGATCTCGTCGTTCGAATAAGGAAAAGGCGTGTCTACAAACAAACACTTCCGTCAGCCAATCTACCTCTACATTTTGTCGTAATGATCATTGCAGGAATCGCCTTGGCGACATAAGCCAATCATATCATAGACCTGTTAAACGTAGACCAATCAAACTGGCGTAACTCATGTGTACATTAGGAGTCGCAAAGAACGGACGGGTGTTTCTTGCTGATGCACAGTAATCTGACCCACAGTGACGTCAGCTGCCCAAGGGCGGCGCCAGAGGGGGGTCAGGGGGGCATATCCCCCCGTCGAGCACACCTGCCCCCCCCCCCCGTCGGGGTCAAATTTAATCGTCGTCGGGAAAATTTTTTTGACTTGAGTGTAGAGTCTTGCATCGGGTCGGGTAACCCGATTTTTCCTGCACACGACTCGAGCCGTGTCGAGTCGGGTGCAGGTTAGTTTTTTAAAGAAGATCTTAAGTTAGTTTGTAGAAAACCTGGATAAGCTTGCCGCTGGTTTTTTCAGAGTTTAATCTAAATTAAAATTTTATTCCTTAGTCTGTGACCAGAAAATTTAAGAATTTAACTACATGTCGGTTAAAGTCTGTCGTCACAATGGCCGGACGTTACCGTAAAACTTATACATTTTGTATGTAACTCATGCGCACTCCTATTCAATGTTTATTTGATTGACCGCAAACTTAGACGCCTAAAAGAAATACGATTTCAAGAAGAGACAGGACGTGGAAATTCATCTGCTCGCTTCGATCTTCTTATTAAAAAACGTAGGGTAAGTATTTCTTTATAAATCAATGAGTAAATAAAAATAGAGTTTTGCATAATTATTCAAGCTAACTTAGTATCAAACTAAAAATTCCTTCTTTGTTCATTAATTTCAATATGCAGTAGAATCTCATCTTATAATAATATGGACATTAATCTCTATTTAATATATAGAAGAGGAATGGAAGGTGTAAATGAGAAAATAATTGTATACATAGATAACTTCATTGTAAATTGCGGGAAGATGTATATATAGCAGCAACTAAAATCTTGCATCGGGCCAGATAACCCGATTCTACCCGAACGTGTTGACCATTGGCTCTAAAATTTTGCTGCGGATCGTGTTGATTAGTGTTTCCATTTTCGGGTCCTCTCAGATTAGAGTTTTCTTTTTTTTTTGTCTTGGGAGTCGATTCGAGTTCGCCAAATTTTTCCAAAGAAAAGTACAGATTATTGTTTCAAATTATAAAAATAAATTCTTGTATAAAAATGAGTATTCATTTACATATTCATATGCATTCATTTTTCGAAATATAAAATTGATTTTAGAGATATGATTGCAGGCTATTTTCCTGAATTGCTTTAAATTACTAGGGGGCTCGGCCCCCTACGAGCTACGCTCGCCAACTCCCGTTCAGACACCGCAGACTTTAAATGCACGCTAATTTGATCGGCTTTAAAAAGATTTCGAAAGATTGAATTATAATTTAGAAAACAGTGGCGATCTCCCTATAAACGAATTTCTATTCATTTCTCTTTGATTGGGGAATTTTAACGCCAAATCCGCTGCGGTATTACTTGATTATCCCGTCAACCAATTTCGCCAAATTATATAAATCGCCAAACCACTCGCCAAATTATACAAATTGACATAATTTTTATTTTAAATAACGAAAGAACAAATAAATTAGTACAACATTAATAAAAATACAAATAAAACGTCGAAATAAAAATAACTTGATGACGTAGACACGTGTAACAACATTTCAAAATAAGGTAATATAAAAGGAATTAAGTAAACAGAGTCTTTGTCTCCTGGTATTTTTTAACAAAGCGAAAAGAAAGTTCTTTTAAATGAGACATTTTAAATTAATCGTTTTTAATCTGACGTAATTTTTACCAAGCTATTCTTTCTCTTTTAAATATTCACGTGAAAATACTTTTGTTAGAAATGAAATATTGTTTGCGCTTTCCTAACAAAAATAGTTTAAAAGATCCTCTCAAAATATCAAATAAATGTCTAGCGCAATTTCTAAATTTAAACTGTTTTGCAATATTATTTTGTGTTCATTTTATGTAATAACTATAACGTGAGGTAAATATGACGTAATTTCTCCTATTTAAGACTTCTAACGCATCTTAATGAATTTATTGTTTTACAATATCCTTTCTCTTTTAAAATTCACGTGTATACTTTTTATGACGTAATTTTTAATAATTCTTGCTTTTTGTACATAATTATTTAATTCTAATTCCAAATGATTTTTTCTGTTTATAATAGTCACGTGTAAATTAATTTTTAATTTGATGCAAACATTATTGTTTGCGCTGTTTATACATTTGGAAACAGTATAAATTAATACCATCTCTCTATTCTAAAAAAAAGTAACTAACGCTGTCACCGCCGCCGCCGGTTTTGAATTTTTTGTGACCGGAGGTCTTTCTTCGTTAATATTAAGAAAAATAATGCATACAAAAATATGAAAATCGGTAATATTATAGAGAATTGTTTGATAAACACGCTGATGCAGACAGTTTTCAAATCGAAGAATTATTTAAAGAGATATTTAATGCCAAAGTTGGACAAAATCGTTCCATTAAAAAAGTTTTATAGGAGCAAAATCTGTACATAGGAATTTAATCATTTTTAGTTTATTTTATACGTTTGAAGTTCCCGGTGTGCAGACTGTTTTCTTTTTTTTAATTTGGCTAATTTTTTGAGGTTTTATTTCTATTTTAAATTCAAATTTTCAGGATTTCTAGAGATATTTTTTACAGACTAGGGGGCTCGGCCCCCTACGAGCTACGCTCGCCAACCCCCGTCCAGACACCGTAGACTCTAAATGCACGCTAATTTGATAGGCTTTAAAAAGATTTCGAAAGATTGAATTATAATTTAAAAAACACTGGCGATCTCTCTATAAGAGTATTTCTATTCATTTCTCTTTGATTGGGGAATTTTAACGCCAAATCCGTTGTGGTACTACTTGATTATCCCGTCGACCCATTTCGCCAAATTATATAAATCGCCAAACCACTCGCCAAATTATACAAATTGACATAATTTTAATTTTAAATAACGAAAAAACAAATAAATTAGTACAACATTAATAAAAATACAAATAAAACGTCGAAATAAAAATAACTTGATGACGTAGACACGTGTAACAACATTTCAAAATAGGCTAATATAAAAGGAATTAAGTAAACAGAGTCTTTGTCTCCTGGTATTTTTTAACAAAATGAAAAGAAAGTTCTTTTAAACGAGACATTTTAAATTAATCGTTTTTAATCTGACGTAATTTTGACCAAACTATTCTTTCTCTTTTTAATATTCACGTGAAAATACTTGTGTTAGAAATTAAATATTATTTGCGCTTTCTTAACAAAAATAGTTGAAAAGTATCCTCTTAAAATATCAAATAAATGTCTAGCGCAATTTCTAAATTTAAACCGTTTTGCAATATTATTTTGTGTTCATTTTATGTAATAACTGTAATGTGACGTAAATATGACGTAATTTCTTCTATTTAAGACTTCTAACGCATGTTAATAAATTTATTGCTTTACAAATTCCTTTCTCTCTTAAAATTCACGTGTAATTATAGTTTTTATGACATAATTTTTAATAAGTTCCTGCTTTTTGTACATAATTATTTAATTCTAATTCCAAATGTTTTTTTCTGTTTATAATAGTCACGTGTAAATAAATTTTTAATTTATTTACACGTATAAATATATTTTTTTTTTGAAGCAAACATTATTGCTTCCGCTGTTTATACAGTTGGCAACAGTTTAAATTAATATCACTTTCTAAAATCTGTTAAAAATATCTCTAGAAATGCTGAAAATCTGAATTTAAAATAGAAATAAAACCTCAAAAAATTAGTCAAAATAAAAAAATTAATGCAATCTGCACTCCGGCAAATTTTAACGCATAAAATGATCTAAAAATGATTAAATTCCTATGAACAGTTTTTGCTCCTATAAAACTTTTTTAGTGGAACGATTTTGTCCAACTTTAGCATTAAATATCTCTTAAAATAATTCTTCGATCTGAAAACTGTCTGCATCAGCGTGTTTATCAAACATTTCTGTATAATACTACCGATTTTCATATTTTTGTATGCATTATTTTTCTTAATATTAACGAAGAAAGACCTCCGGTCACAAAAAATTCAAAACCGGCGGCGGCGGCGGCGGTGACAGCGGTAGTTACTTTTTTTTAGAATAGAGAGATTTTAGAAAGTGATATTAATTTAAACTGTTGCAAACTGTATAAACAGCGGAAACAATAATGTTTGCTTCAAAAAAAAAAAAAAAAATATTTATACGTGTAATAAATTAAAAATTCATTTACACGTGACTATTATGAACAGAAAAAAAAAAAAACATTTGGAATTAGAATTAAATAATTATGTACAAAAAGCAGGAACTTATTAAAAATTACGTCATAAAAACTATAATTACACGTGAATTTTAAGAGAGAAAGGAATTTGTAAAATAATAAATTTATTAACATGCGTTAGAAGTCTTAAATAAGAGAAATTACGTCATATTTACGTTACATTACAGTTATTACATAAAATGAACACCAAATAATATTGCAAAACGGTTTAAATTTAGAAATTGCGCTAGACATTTATTTGATATTTTGAGAGGCTACTTTTCAATTATTTTTGTTAGGAAAGCGCAAATAATATTTCATTTCTAACACAAGTATTTTCACGTGAATATTAAAAAGAGAAAGAAATGTTTGGTCAAAATTACGTCAGATTAAAAACGATTAATTTAAAATGTCTTATTTAAAAGAACTTTCTTTTCGCTTTGTTAAAAAATACCGGGAGACAAAGATTCTGTTTACTTAATTCCTTTTATATTAGCTTATTTTGAAATGTTTATCTTATTTTACTTAATCAAAGACGAAAACAGCGATTGACATATGTATTTTTGGTACTACTTAGTTATTCCGTCGACCAAAAATCTATCATTCGCCAAACTATAAGATTAAATGTCAATAATGGTTGATCGTAAATGTCACATTAACTTGACTTTAAGCAAGTTACAGGTGTCTACGTCATGAAGTTATTTTTATTTCGACGTTTTATTTGTATTTTTATTAATGTTGCACTAATTTATTTTATCTTTCGCTATTTAAAATAAAAATGGTGTCAATTTGTATAATTTGGCGAGTGCTTTGGCGATTTATATAATTTGGCGAAATTGGTCGACGGGTTAATCAAGTAGTACCGCAGCGGATTTGGCCTTAAAATTCTCCAGTCAAAGAGAAATGAATAGAAATCCGTTTATAGGGAGATCGCCATTGTTTTTTAAATTATAATTCAATCTTCCGAAATCTTTTTAAAGCCGATCAAATTAGCCTACTTTTAGAGTCTGCGGTGACTGAACGGGGGTTGACGAGCGTAGCTCGCAGGGGGCAGAGCCCCCCAGTTCTCTAAAATAATGTAAAAAATATCTCTAGAAATGCTGAAAATTTGAATTTAAAATAGAAATAAAACCTCAAAAAATGAGTCAAAATAAAAAAATTAATGCAATCTGCACTCCGGCAAATTCGAACGCATAAAATGATCTAAAAATGATTACACTGCCATGTATAGTTTTTGCTGCTATAAAACTTTTTTAATGGAACGATTTTGTCCAACTTTAGCATTAAATATCTCTTAAAATAATTCTTCGATTTGAAAACTGTCTGCATCAGCGTGTTATATCAAACATTTCTGTATAAAACCACCGATTTTCATATTTTTGTATGCATTATTTTTCTTAATATTAACGAGGAAAGACCTCCGGTCACAAAAAATTCAAAACCGGCGGCGGCGGCGGTAACAGCGGTAGTTACTTTTTTTTAGAATAGAGAGATGCTTAGGATCAAGTTGCAGGTTCGACAAAAAATATTTTGTCGATTTCGGGTTAGGCATTACCCGAAACCGCGCAGGGTTGTAATTAACAATTCGTATGTTTAGGCTCATAGGTTCGTATTTAGGAATTTAAAAAATTCATGTAAATGAGAATACCGACTTTACTTGATAATTTAAACTTGATTGTATTATTAAGACTGAAAGATTTTAATTAATAACTTTAAAAATTCGGCCCGATATAAAAGCTAAATTTCGCCCCGAGCCTGGCCTGGCAAACAGTTAAAATCTCGGCCCGAGTCCGACCCAACCCGACACAATTTCTACAAAACATGTATTTTTACTTTGATTTTGTTAAAAGGAGGAGTTCTGACCAAAAATACTTATTTTAGCTTTTTTTTTTTATGTTTATAATCTTCATTTTTAAAGATGCGCAAAAGGTTGCGATATACATTTTTTAAAGGAATCTCTATTTGTATGTAAATGTTTCAGCTATTATTAATATCGTTAATCAAAAAATTATGTATAGAAGACTTAAATCTGAAAAATGCTATACTGTAAAATCTTCTAAGACGGAATCGTCTCGGAAAGAAAAAAGAATGCGTTATAAACAAGTTCCCTTCTTATCAGGTGTAAATGTATTATATTCTTTTCTCACGTATTAGTATATTAATTTTTCATGGATCAATGAATTTTTCCGTATTAGACAGGATTCCGTGATAGGCTGGTTCTTTTTGACACGTTTTATTGTATTTTAATATTATTACCTAGAAATCTACTATTCTTTAAAACAAATAAATTTTAATGTTTAATTGTAGAATGTCGATTTAAAAATATATATACTTTTTGCAAAAATTTTTGGGTCTGGCCAAATTTTACTGATTTTTGCACGGACCAGGCTATGCCGAGACAATGATTTTCATATGGACTAGATCTAGACCGGGACTGAAAATATCGGCTTATGAAGACCTAGGAAGAATGAAACCTGTCCGTCTCGGTATGGAAAAAAGAAGTTAGGCCCGGCCCGATCCTTCAGAAAAAAGTAAGGCCCGAGCCCGGCCCGGAAATAGTAGTTACTAGGTCCGGGTGCCATGAATGAAAATAGGCCCGGCCATGCAGACCTCTAAAACTTTGGCTGTTTCAAAATAAGCATAAATTTAAAGATTTTTTTTTTTTTTTTTTTACATCAACAAGATTTTGTTTTATGCTTGAGCTGATATTAAAATAATGAACTTTTAGCTTCTAAGCTATTTTACAAGTTTTCCTTTAGCTTACATTTTTCTTGAGAATTTTGTATTTCAGTTTTAGTCTCAGATTTAAATTCTGTATCTTATCAGAAGTTAGAGGACCACGCTGGCTGGTTTCGATCAATTACACTCTAAAAAAAAAATTCGTGAGTTGCAGGTGTTTCTTCAATTGCTTTTATTATTATTAATATTGAAATACGAAAATTCCTGTTTTGATTTGCCCATTTCCCCCCAAAATACAGAAAATTCATTAATCTAACGTAAAAATTACCTGAAGTTGCATTTTCGTCAAATTACAGGGGTGCTCCCGTAGCTGTGCTGCATGTTACTTTTTTGTGTTAGAAACTGATTTTTTACGTATGTCTCTTTTGCTCCAAAACAGAAAAAGTTCGCGAACTGAAGCTCAATTTTTTTCAAATAATAGAAACTTGTTGCCTGTGCTTTTTACGTTTAACGAAATGTTTTCTTGAGAGTATACGTAATAAATACGTAGTGTACTTTTTCGAAAACGACTGAAATGCAAAATAACGAAAAAAAATAAAACGCGGTATTTATAAAGTGAGCATTATTTTCATAAAATTACTGTTAATTATTTAAAAACTCTAGTTCGACTAATTAATTTCACACCATTACTTTATGGATAAAGTATAATTCACATACAGTGGCGGTCAAAAGTTTCCGGCCAGTTAGTTTTTTTTATTCCTTTGACAGAACGTTTTAGCGAAAAAGAAGTTCAATTGCTCCAAAAGTTAGGAATAAGCAAATTACCTCTGACCACGTGATCATTTTGATTGGTTACTTAAGATACTTGATGCAAATGGGAGGAATTCAAAATTCGCGCGTGCAAAAGTTTCCGGCCATTCGTCATTCATTAGTTTTTGCTATCGCTAAAGTGTTTTTTTGGCCATATTTGTTAATTAATCAAGGTGAATAATGTATTTGAAATTCAAAAATGAAAAGTTTAACAAATTATTGTTCCTAAATGAGTGATTTGTTTGTCGCTAAAAGGACAATCCTCTCGTGAGATTGCGGCAAAGTTGTCGATCGGACAATTTGCTGTAAACGATATTAAAAAATATATAATAAAGATGGTCACGGCCTTCGGAACTTGCCACGGTCCGGGGGACCCCGAAAAATGACTATTCTTGTGAACAGAATTATTAGAAGAAAAGCAGTTGATGACCCGCGTAAAAATGCAGCTGCAATTCCACGCCATTTATGGTGTTAAAAGCGATTTATGGTATTATGGTTATTGCTGAAACAAGTCTACCTACAGTGTCAAGACGCTTATGTGACGTAGAACTTTATGGAACAGTCGGCGTTAAAAAACCTTTTACAAGTAAAAAAATTCAGAGGGTCCGACTGGCGTTTGCCAAGGAATACAAAGACTGGTCAACTGAAAACTGGAAAAAAGTACTATTTTCAGATAAATCGACGTTCAGTCTTATTGTGAGTGATAAAGAACTTTACAACCGACGACCTAAAAACAAAAGATAAGATGCGAGATATATTATTCATACAATGAAACAAGTCGGAGGACACGTCATGCTGTGGGGAGCATTTTCTGGAAAATGCGCCTGTCCGTTATTTGAAATCCGCGGCAAGATGAATAGTGCAATGCATAAGACTATCTTGCAAGATCACTTGCTGCCTTATTGGAGGAAAAATTGTGGTTGCAACTATTTGTTTCATCATGATAACGACCAAAAGCATATAAGCATGCTCGTCAAGCAGTGGCTCTCGCACAAAAAACTTCGCTCTTGAAACGGACAGCCAAATCATCCGATCTGAATATAATAGAAAATCTTTTAAACTAACTTGAAAACGTGTGTGAAATTATAAATATTCCAATTTAGCAGCATTTTCACAAAAATTGCAAGAACCGTGGGAAAAACTTAACATTGATGATCTACAACTGTTCATTGAATCGATGCCACATTGCTGCGCCGCAATACTTATTGCTAAATGTATGAATACAAAATACTAATTGTATATGTTGTTGTTCACTGTTATTTTCTGTTATAACACCATTTTTTCCCAAACTTGCCAAGGTGGCCGGAAACTTTTGAGAACATGCGTTTTCTTTTGCAATTAATTTTGTCAATTAAATTTATTAATATTTAATTGTTATTCCATAAATATGTTCTTAACTGTTATGTCAATAAAGTGTATAAGTATCACTTTGAGATTCCTCTTCATATGGGTATACTTACAAATTAACCAAAAATTTTATGCTGGCCGGAAACTTTTGACCGCCACTGTACATTCAATACGAAGAAAGGAAGCTATTTAATACAGCAACCTGTTAAGATGGAACGACATAGAATCGGGAGAACTTTCCTATTTAGACAGGTTTTAATCTTAGAAAGTACACTGTTCCGTTATAATTGCATAGTACTGTTTTAGCGATATCGCGAAAATTTTCAATTTAAAGCATTATTCCATTACACTGGTTCCGTTTTAACAAGTTTTATTGTAGTGCTTACGATGTCCCGATTTTCAAGCGTCGCTCCCGCTTTTTTGCGATACTAGACCTGACAACACTACTTACGAGCCAAGTTCAAGTTAGTGTTGTAGTCGTAAAAAAAGCAGAGGGTATACGGTATAGGCAGAGGGTATACGCTGACATCATGAACGTTCATTGCTAGGGTATACGCTAATGCTTTATTTGAGAAACAGAGGGAATACGGGGCTTCTTAAAAAAATCCGCTTAAAAAAACAGCTTTAAATGTTTATTTTCTACACAAAAGACAGAATTCATATTACAGATATGATTGCAGACTATTTTTTGATAACTGTATTACGTTATATATCTTTTTTATGTCGAGTCGGGTTCGGGCTGAAGTGTTTCGGCTTAGGGTCAATGGAAAATTTGTTGTCGGGTTCAGGTCGGATTTTGGGTCAACGGAAATTTTTTGATAGGTTTCGGATTGACTTTATGTTGAATGTTTGGGTCCGGTATAACACAACCCGCGCAGGAATCTATTTCAGATGAAAAACTACACGTATTTGAATATGAATGACTTCTTACATGTTTATTTTTCAACATTAGAGGTAACATTAATATTGGGGATATGATTACTGACTATTTTTCTATAATTGCTTTATATTTTGGATCAATTTTCTCCGATTCGTGTTTCAGGTTGGGGTTTGGAATTATTTTGGGTTCGATCAGGTTGCGGGTGGACGGAATGTTTTTGATTGGGTTCGGTTCTGGTTGGAGCTTGGTTTTAAATAAAATTTGTAGGATTGCAAATTTTATTTGTTACCCGGGACGGACCCTAGTTAAGTGTAACGTTTAACTGCTAGTTTTCACGATGACACTTTCACTAACAAATTTAAATAATTATAAATTAAAATAATTTTTGAGCACTTCATGCGTTTTCGATAGAGATTTGTCCGCTGATTTTTTTCAGTTACGTCCGACATTAAAACACATGGTCAACCCGGCCTGAACACAAACCGTGTTTCGAAAAAAAATGGTTACCACCTTACCTGATGTGGGACTCTTGTTTCTAGACTTTTGCATTTTCTTAAGGGGCGGGTGGTCCGCAGTGGTTCGACTCATAACCGGAAAACTGTTCCATACTTTATCCCTCACACACTGCTGTGTATGTGCCATATATGTGCAAGTAAAATCTGTAATATTGAATGACCTCTTATTGGGACGTTGCTGGGTGCAAGATGAAGAAGAGTACGAAGCAGAGTTTTTCCTTTCGGGTAATACTCGAAAGTGTGGAAACTTTCTCTTGCGGATTCTTCCGCCTATAAAGATTAGGTAACTAGTGAGGTGCTTCAAAAATAACTTTAAGAGCTTTTTTTCACTTTATTTATCTACAATATTCTTTGACAGGCTTCGAAATTTATATTTCGAATAAAAATCTTTTGTCCCTCTGCAATTCATCTCTAATTTAAATCGCACTGTGAGTGTTAGAGATCTGCGCATTTCGGGATATGCCAAAACGCGAAAATTTTATGTTTTTCTCGTGATTAACCAACGTATTCCATCTGTTATTTAAAAAACGGGAAAAAAGAAACAAAGAAATGTTTTATTGTTCATTTACTTCACTAATAAAGGAGAAAAGTTACCACGACATTACCGTGCGGAAAAAAATTCTGAAGTCCAGTGAATACAGTCCGGTCCGACCCGAATCTACAGAAAAAATTTAAGACCCGGATGTGTTCCGGGAAGAATGAAGTTGAGGTCCGGATCAACTTTTCAAAAGCTAAAATTTAGCCCGAACCCGTACCGAGTTTTCAAATAAAATCCCGGCCCGAGTTTAATAAAATAAACATTTCCCGATCTCGGGCTTCGGGCCAGTGTTGAATTCAGAAGGTGTCCCGGGGGGGGGAGGGGGATATTCCCCCTCAGATTAATGAGATGTCCCCCTCGGAAGATTTGAGATTTTGTGTTTTTAATGGTCAAAAAGTGCAACCCCTCCCCCCCGGAACGCTATAATGTCTCCCCCCGGAGCTACAGAAATCCCCCCCGGAGAAAAGTGTCTGAATTTAACAGTGTTCTTGACAGGCCCGGGCTCGTGGAGACCTCTAATATATATTATGAATTCGGCCCCCCTGTCGGGGATATTGTGCCCCCCCCCGTCGGGCAAGTTCTGGCGCCGCCCCTGCAGCTGCCCTTTCCTTATATTCGTTGCTGCTTGCTGCTACACCTATGCATGAACTGCCTGGCATCTTTGAACAATCTGTACGGTACGCCAATCGCTCATTCGGCGCTGCCGGGCATGTATTACTTTTGGTTGACGCAATTTTGAATACTTACTGTAAAGACAGCACTTGCCAACGACGCTGTCAATAAATATCCCTTTTCATGTCTCTTTTCCTGTGTTTGTGCCTCAACGCGTCACTTGCGCCCATACATTCTTACACAATAAATGATTGTTACATGGTCTTCTTTCAACCCTTACGGTTTGTACCATGAGTTTGGAATCACCTTGTAGACTCAGGGTATGATGACAAATTTAAACTGTGCTTTTCATGAAGTGGTATCGAGTACGAATATTTTTGTTATTAATCTTCTTTTCGAAAAACTATATCGGCTGTTTCTCAAAGTATCCTTTTACAAATTCTCTCCTTTTTTTAAGTATTTGGATTGTTACCTTCAGATGAAAATTGCTATTTTTTTTTTCTTTTTAATGCATCTTTATACAAGACAAGGTATCCCTTCTTATCGTTGGTCAATAGCTAATTCCTAAACCGTTAGTTTTAGAGATAAAGTGCCAATCCAATTACAATAAATGCTTCAAATGTGTTCTTGATCATAAGAAAATCCATATAATTAATTTTTTTTTACCAGGGGGCTCACTACGAGCTACGATCGCCAACCCCCATTCAGGCTAAAAAAAACCACTCCAATTTGATCGGCTTTAAAAAGATTACAGAAGATTGAATTATAATTAAAAAAACCAGTCTCGATCTCCCTGTAAACGGGTTTCCATTCATTTCCCTTTCACTAAGGGATTTTAAAGCTGAATCAGCTGCTGTTAATGACTGTTTTCGTATTTCACTAAATAAGATTAGTTAAACATTTGAAAATCAGCTAATATAAAATGAACTAAGTCAAAAGAGTCTTTGCCTTAGGGTATTTTTTAACAATGCTATAAGAAAATTATTTTAACCCCTTAACGGTTGCATTAAATTACAATTTAAAAATTCAAATTGCTTACTGGCACCACTTTTCTGAAAAAGAAATATTCACCTTATTTAATGACAGGTAAAATGATACCATAATAAAGCCAATTATACTATTTTATAAAACTAGTGGGAATCAAACAATCTGAATAAAAGACACAGCCTGTGAATATCACGGGAGCGAGAATTAAGAGGTTAAATAAAACATTTTAAATGCATCGTTTTAAATCTTCAGCAAAGTTTTCTTTCTCTTTTTAATATTCACGTGAAAATATTTTTATTGTTAGATAGGAAATACAGTCGAACCCCGTTAATACGCGCCCTGCTTAATACGCGAAACCGCTTAATACGCGAATTTTCTTTGGTCCCTTGAAAAACGCCTATCTTTTGCATTAAAAAAAAACCCCTCTTAATACGCGAAATTTTATCAGTCCCTTGACAATAAAAACCTACGTTTAATACGCGAATGAGTTTGGCTTGAAACAGAGAAGGTTTTAGAGGGAATAATGCCCCAAGCACTACATACGACTAAACTAGAAATGCTTTTTTCTGTCCAAATTTATTAGATCCATGCATATCTTTACTCAAGTTATCAGTTTTAAACTTCTCCTTTCTTAAAGGAAAAATCTTTCCCGGTGCTGATTACTATTTATAGTCAAACAGACCAGAAAGACAGAAGACAAAATTTTACTGCTAACGATGTGACATCAACCCCATTCTAACTTAGAACAGTGCCGTTTCGTTGTTTGGTCAGTGCTGTTATTAAGAAGGAAGAAGATTGTTTGTCCCTCCCGGTAGAATTTGATCTACGATATCTACGTGTGATTTTAAAAGTTTAATCTAGTCTTTACGATGACAAAAGCAGCAAAACATATTAAAAGAAAGGCCGTCTCTGTCACTGAGAAGTTACAAATGATAAAAGGCATACGGAGAAAATATTCCAAATATTCTCCAAAGAAAAAGGCATACGGAATCAACCGACTTTAAGGAATTTGTTGAAAATTAGGGATAGTATCGTTAACCAATCTGTTGTTGGGAAAACAAGGAACATGAAAATAAAAAACACCAAGTTTGAGGACATGGAGAAGGCCCTCCACGAGTGGTTTGTTCATGGAGAGATCTACGAATATCCCAATAATCGGCATGCAATCTAAGAAAAATCTTCTGATGTTGCAGCAAAAATGGAATTATAAGATTTCCATGTCTCAAATGAATGAGTGCATCGATTTAAAGCTCACCTCGGAATAAAATTCAAGAAAGTGTGTGATGTATCAGCAGCTGTCAACAATGAAGACGTCGATTGTTGGAAAATAAATGTGCTTTCGTAGCTTGTAAAAAACTACTTAAGTTGTGATATCTACAACGTGGACGAATTTGGGCGTTTTTACAAAATTACATCCAACAAAACAACGGCTATAAAAGAAGAAACATGTCCTGGTGGTAAATTAAGCAAAGACCGTCTTTCTCTTCTTCTCGATGCCAGATCTGATGTATCAGACAAGTTAAAGCTCCTGGTCATAGGGAAATAAAAATAATGCTTTAAATAATGCTTTAATAATATGCTTTGAAAACGACAAAATTCTTCCTTGCCTTTACGAAAGTCAGCGCAGAGCTTGGATGATAAGCACCCTTTTTTAACATGGGTTCTTAATTTTAACCGGCGTAGGGGAAAAGAATCATGCCATGTGTTATTGTTCCTGGACACAACTGCCCTGCGCATCTGAAAAATAAGGAAGGCCTGAGGAATGTCCAAATTGAATTTTTACCGCCAAATGCGAGCAGTATCACTCAGCCAATGAACCAAGGAATCATTAACAGCGCCGAGGTAAATTACAAGAATTACGATACAAGACTTAGTGAAGACATTTGGTGAAGGCACGACAATACCTTCACCAAATGGAACACAGCATCAACTATTTCTGACAAAAGTGTCGTCTTATTACACTCCTCGACGTTCACGTGCTTACTGTACCATGGTACGATCACAACAACGACGATTGAAAATTGTTCTCGAAAAGGGGTGTTGGAAGTAGTGTGAACATCAATTGTAAAGAGTTGAACTCGCATTCTGATGTTGAAGAACACTAGCTTGGTGAACAAGAAACTGCAAGGGAAGATTTTGTCCATTTAGACACATTCATTAATATCGACAAAGATCTAGTAACCTCCGAGCCTAGAAGTCTGGATGACATCGTGACTGGTAAACCGCATGAGAAGAAAGAAGAAAATGAACCTGCGCCCCCTGCCCCATTTCCATTGTTCAAAGTTACGGAGGGGTTCTGTTTTCTTATACAAAGGCCTCGTCATTCGAAGAAGGGCCCTCGACGAGTGGGCTTTACCATCACCTGAATAGCTCTGAAAACATAATGCTGGCCGCATGTCGCTTTGCCAAAAAGAAATTTTTGTCATTTTTTACTTTTATCTACTTTTTACTTTTGATTTCTTATATCAAAATATTAGTGTTATCGACACTGTTCTCTACAGCTAACAAGGATTTTAATTTTGTTAACATTAGTTTTAGTTTACATGGTACACAAATTTTTATGTTCATTCTGTTCAGTTTTATGTGACGTAAATAATTAATGCAATTTTAAAAAGACTTATAGGAATTTTACTTATGACAATAACTGTTACTTGAATTTCCAGATATCAAGCGTTTCTGCTTAATAAACGCATAGCGATAAAAACAAATAAAATGTCTTTTTATGTTTTAAAAACGCTAAAAACTGTCATAAAGATGTGTGTTTTATCCGTATAGGTTGTTATTCTATGGACCATTGATCAAAATTCCTGAACTTTGGTTAATACGCGAACTCGTTTAATACGCGAATTTTGATCGATCCCTTGATTCGCGTATTAACGGGGTTCGACTGTATTATTATTTACGCTGTTTTAGAATTGGCAACAATAGTTTGAAAGATCCTCTCGAAATATGAAATAAATGTCTCGCGTAAATATATCTTTAAATTTAAATTATTTGGAAATGTTATTATTTAGCCATTTTAAATAGGACGTATAATTTCCCCCATTTATTGCTTTTAACACATATTAATGAATTCATTATTTTAAAGTTTTCTTTCTTTTTTAATATCTCTCAACTGATCAAGAGCATTAAAGATGCAACCAAGACTAAAAGTGATTTCGACTATACGAACAACATGGAGCACACTGTATTTTTTCTTACTCGGATCTGAAACGAATTCATCCTTTTTAACACTTTTCAATACATTTGAAGTGTTTATAAAGTCCTTTTGTCTGCCCGAGCTCTAACTCACGTAACTATACTTGGATTGTCATGTAATTGATATTGATATATGTTGTTTAGGTTTACTATGGCATGTTCGCTATTAAAAAGGAAGCATGGAGCATTTATAGTTTGTTTTACAGGAACACAAAGGAATTACTTTAAATTATGGTCTATGGGGAAAAATCACTTGCATTGTATTTTAATGATGTTGCCTGAGGTGCACTACAAGAACTTTCCTATAGAACATGGTGTGCATAACATTTTATCGCTCATTTACAGGGGCACAAAAAATAAATGGGTTAAAGTGATAATTGCTGGAAATGAATTTTCAGTTGTGGTATGCGTTTTTAAATTTAAACAATTTGTTCCATATTACTTGGTGTGTATAAATTCTAAATATATCAGATACCCGGCTGCACAAAAGCATTCAAGTAAATTTCCACGTATTGACGGAAATTCCTGAAAGGGAATTTTGAAATGTGGTAAGAGTTTCGTAACTGAACTAAATTTTACCATATTATGCGGTATATATAGAAAACTATGGATCATACACAGAGCTTCACAAAAGAATTTTAATAACTTTCCGACTACGGACGGTAATTTCTGAAATTGGATTTTCAAATGTGTCATGTGTTTTTAATTTTTTTTCTTTTATATGTCCGTTTTACACCTTTTTTAAAACAGGGAAGATTTGTTACAGTAGTCTGAACATGTTGAAAAATATTTTATAATCTATGCCTGGAGCATGCTTTTTCTTTCTTGTTGGGGTTTAGAAATGGCAAACTTGATCAAAGAGTTCTCACTAAAGAAACGTCCACAGTCAGCACTGTGTAATTTTTTATTGCATTCTTTTTATCCATTTATCTAAAAATATGAAGTAATATTGTTACGACAAACCGAAAAAAACTAGCTCTGAGAAATTTATTATAACGAACATTTTCATAATTTGCAAAGCTTTTTGTTAATCATATGTATAAGATAAGTCATTTTTATTTTTGTTTCTGCTACACTTATTTTCCAGGTACGCTGCGTCCAGTTTTGGAAAGGAAAAAACTGGGTAGAGATTACGTTTAATCAAACCATTTATTCTAAAAAATATATACAGTATGCCCACTAAAGCCCCTTGCCATTCTCTTAACCCATTATCGGGCTAATCAATTCTGTGGCTGAAATGTTGAAAAGATTCCCTGCCACAGAATCTACAAACAGATTTATTTGAAAATAAAATGCGTCCTTTTTATCAGCGGCATTATAAAAAAAATATATTTTACTAAAAATTCCGGTGCAAATCGACCACTTTTCAATAAAAATTAAGTGGTAAGTACAGGGTGTCCATAATTAAACGACTCTACTTTAAAGTTGCCGACAGACAAAACTATTGTTCATAAAGTTGTGAAATTTTGTGAAAGACATAATAAAGGGATGGGAATTTGTTTAGGCTAAATAAATTGTAAATAAAAGTAATTCAAAATTTTGCCACCAGAGGGAGTTTTTTAATAAATTACACATTTAGCATTACGATAGTTTAAAAATTTTATTTATTAACTTAACCTTACTCTACAGACAGCTTTTCACGACATCTTCCTAGCTTTTCCCTGAACATACTGCGGTCAACTGTGGAACATGCTATCTTACGATTCCAGATGTACCTGAAAATGATGAAAATCCTGCAGAACATGTTTGGTTATAACAAAATTTGTTAAAGCATCGTAAATGTATGCTTAATGTGTAATTCATTCAAAAATGGTCTCCTAATTTTTTTTTCGCTCACACATATTCCTATACTTTTATTGTGTCCTCCAAAAAATTTCACAACATTCTGAACAACAGTTTCGTCTGTAGATAACTTTAAAATAGGGTCGATTAATTATCAACATCCTGTAAATAAAATTTCTAAACTATCTTAATGCTAAATATGTAATTTATTAAAAATCGCCCTCTGGTGGCGAAATTTTAAACTATTTTTACTTATATTTTTTTTAGCTTAAACAAATTCCCATCCCTTTATTATGCCTTTCACAAAATTTCACAACTTTATGAACAATAGTTTTGTCTGTAGACAACTTTAAAGTAGGGTCGTTTAATTATGGACACCCGGTATATTACCATTGCCCGGTAAAGGGTTAACTTCAGAACGGCTGCTGCTATATTCATAAAAGTGGTGTCTTGGTATGGTAAAGTAGTCATGCGCTACTGTATGAAACCGCCTACGGCGCCACCTGGTGGGAAACTGCGGAGTTAAAATTCCTATCTCGAAAACGATAAGAGATAGAGAAAAATTTACAATTTAGAACAAAAAGACACCTTGTGGACATTAATGCGAATAATAGAACGGTTAAAACGCGCATTTGTTTTTTCGTTAAGGTTCCTATAATACGGGCTGACTCACGCCGCCATTTAATTGCCGGTAGGAGAAGAACGATTGGCCACGCAGCGTGGGCAACAATCGCTCATTGGTCAAAGTGGGAAACAAAATGCTTGACGATTCAGCCTGTGTTATAGGAGCCCTATTTTTCGTGATTTCCTACAATGTCACGTCACGAAACTTGAACGGAAGAAGAAATGATTATGTTTCGAACAAATGTGCATCCAAATGTGCATTGCAGTTGACGCACAGTGGGGCAAAATCCCGAAAAGCTGGCCAAAATATGAAAATGTTATTCAAATTGCACGGAACTTCTTAAACGGGTGTTTTTCAGGATGCTGATTACGATTCTAAAGTTAAAATTCCAAAAAAACAAAATGGCGGATCTAATGTGGCGAATCCAATATGGCGGATTGAAAATTAAAATTCTTTGAAAGTTAGTCAATTTCTATGAAATTTCGTATACAGGTGCGTTTGAGGATGCTAAGTACGATTCAAAAGTTAAAATAAAAAAATGGCGTATTAATTCTAAAAATATTTAGATTTAAATAAAATGTGAAGTTTCGAGACTAAACGTTACAAAGAATTTTCAAGGAACTAAGATACGTTTAATCGAAATTACACGTTGAATCTTTATTCATGAAACACAATTAAGTACATTAATGGAAAGTAAAATGTTAAAAGGTTTAATTTTTATATTATTAAAATAAAACGAAAGGATATTCTGAAATTCGTCTTCTGAATTATCTATATTATAATAAGTAGATTCTTCAGAATGGGAGTTGTCGAAATATTTTACAGCACTTGTTATGCCTCTAAGGACAAGGATCTTAATTTCTTCTACGGTAATTTATGTAATCTTTAAATGATGGGATCTGATGACATTCAAATCCGATAAAAGCGCCGTCTTCCATTGTTTTCTTCCTACTGCATTTTAGCGAGAAATCTTCTTGGTACCATTTGATCAATTTGTTGCACGATTCTTGAGAGTCTTCCGACATTTTCCCAATTGGTAATATTGAGGAAGCTATTATTTCTTTGCCATGAATAAGTATTCTGGGCACTGAAGTTGGCATATAGAACTAGGAATACAATTCAACGAATTTACAAGCTGTTTGTGAGCAATAATTCACGAAATGGATCAAATGAATGTTAAGAAATGTTAAGTTCGTTTGATCAAATCTTCGTCTACTCTCTTTCTGAAAACAGAAATAGTTGCGGTGTCAAAGAATCGACGAGCTGTGCTGTCATCATCTGTGCTTCCAAATACGGCTTTTGGTTTATCGACGAGAACTCCTAATTGTAAACGAAATCCTTTTGGTAAATTTTGTTTTGCAATTTATTTTTTTTTCTTTTTGTCAGGAGTGCGCGCTTGCAATTCCTTTATATCCCGTTTGTATGCCAAATGCAAGCTACACTCAAAACATCTTATATAGGCACGTAACGTGGTCATCCCGAATCGTAAATGACCTTCATTCACTTTTAGTTTGAAAATGTCATCAAGATTATTAAACTGTCTTGAAGTTGCCTGACATAGTTACCAACGTTAAGTTGACAAATTACTAGTAAAGGCATTAAAAATTTTCAATCAATTATCCTTAAATCTAGTTTGTAATTAACGCCTACTTATTTTCTATCAATGATTGCTTTAAAAGGAATAAGTTTACTCTCCTGATCTGCAACATAATCCATTTCACTGACAGTATCTTCCGTATTTTCGAGAAAAAATTGATTCTGATGGGCCTAAAACAATCTAGGAGATGAAGGTCTCGAATTTTTCCAGATAACGATTTCTGAATTATTCGCAACACTTAAAAATTCTAGTGGCACTAGAGAAGTGAAAAGGGTATTTGAACCTGCTTTCTACCATCATCATCGCTAAATTTTTGTTTAAAGGTACTTTGACAGATGTGCCATCCCATCCCCACTTGCAAATCAAATTCAGATTGCTAATGTTCTCGGAAGTCAGATTCTTAATAATTTCCGTTTTCATTAATAAAACACGTTCAGCAGTATGATCTAGCAAAAATTGCAATTAAAAAGATATTTATTCTAATTACATTAGAATAAACAGAATTATTAGCTATAAAGATAAGATAACGTATTTCTATCGAACCGATGATAGAGAATTATTTAATTTTTTTTTTACTAATATTGCTTATGAAATTCATTTATGCTTATGGTTATAATACTTATTTGTAATATAATACATAATAATCTATCACAAAACTGATTAATCTGAAAATTTCAAAAATGTTTGCCAGCTCAATTACTGTGACAAGTAATAAATTTCAGTGTTTGAAGCGACTAAAAAAGTGACATTTTTACTTGTGGTTACAAAAACCTGCACAGAATGCAGAATGGCAGTTTATGGCAGCTGGTTTTTCTCTATACGTTAAATAATAGTTCAGGCTGCTATTTCCGTTATAAATCGTTGCGGAACACTGTGGAACTTTTAAACTTTTTGATGTTTAAAAACAAAAAAATAAGATATTTTTTCAAAATTTTTATCAAAAATAATCATGAAATTATTAATTTTTATGTGCTTAATAAAAATTTTTGTAACACGCGCAAATAATTTACACTCTATCATAGTGTGAATCCTGTTTAAAGCATTAAAATCGGATGATATGGGAAAATGTAGCACGTGTAACCAGAGGAACCATTGTTTTGCTCTTTTTGTTCACCTCAGATGATGATCCTCCAAGCGTCGCTTTTGAAATGGTCACAGCCCTCTGAATACTAGGCCTGAGTGCTCATTCAAAATGGCGGCTGTCGAAGGCGGACTTTTCCCCCACTAGTAAAATTATATCGTGATTGAGCGCCTAGTGAATCTCCCTTCAGGTCCCGGTTTTCTTGTAATATTATTTTACTGAAAGATTTTTCAATAAGCTCAATCAATCGGTTTGATACCGTGGTTCACTCAAATAAGATAATTTCCGCCTTTCTCGTTTTACTAATAACATTTACAAAAAATTCCATTACGTTAAGCACTTCGCGACCACAAGAAATTATACAGTAAAACATTAAAATGACATTAGGAACTAAAATATAACTACCATTATGTAAGGAAAAAATATGCTTGTAAAAAGTACCCTTTGAATTCACAGAGATTTATGCTTTTTATGGTTGTTACTTGAAAAATCTGTTTCATAATATAAAACTTGATTTATTATTACCTCATCATCAAAGTAAAGAACTATACTAATGTGTTAAAAGCAATATTCTGTAATCAAAATAACTCGTGGAAAATTTTGAATATACCATACACTAGAATGTACGATTTGCTATTAAAAAGCTATCATTCAAAAATATTTATCAAAAATTAACAAAAATATTTCCCATCTATTACATTTGTCAGAAAAGTAAAGAAAATTTAAAATGTTTTTTTAGCTTCATGATCAAAGTTTTAAATTGGAGCCAGCCCCTTAGTTATGAAAAGAATAATATATTGGCTAAATGCATTTACACAAATTAAAAATAAATGAAAGGATAAATTTGGTATTTAAATTATGAAAAGCACGACAAAAATTATTCACATATTGTTAAGAAATTCAGATATTCTAAGGTTGAATGCTAAAAATAAATACAGATTATTTATTTTTCAGTTTTTTTTAATTTTTCTCTTGTATTTCTTTTCTTAATTAAAATTTTTAATAACTATTTTTGAGTAATTATTTGGTAAGATCTTATATACAACTTTCATCCTATTTTTAAATAAATAAAGCTGTCATGAGTCCAGGGATCTGTTTAGAGAAAAATTAAGTCCTTTAATGGACCTTTCACAACCTTTTTATTTTAAAACAGGATTCTTCACAAAATTTTTCAACTTAACAATTAGCTTTACACAAAACTTTTGCATTTCCAAACTGTACTTTTCATCACAAATTTTAAAAGTAATACTATCTAACTTGTCAAAAAACCTATTATCAAGATATAGATGTGGAAAGGGTCTTGTTAAAAATGTATAACAAGAACCTGAATATAACGATAATTTCAAATTCCCAAAATTAAAAGTAGATTTTTCATAAATGTGAAAAAAAAAAAAAAAAAAAAAAAAAACTATTCACAATTTCAAAAATAGGACCCAGAAAGAAAAATCTGGACAGATCCCTGTGAGTACAATATTTACATAAATGATCAAAGTCATTCACTACATTTTTAACCTAAAGTTAACTAATTTTTAATAAAAAATTCATATGAAAAATCACCATTACTAGAACCTATACAGTAATTACAACAGTGATGTTTTAGCAAGTTTAGAAAGCAGCATAACCTGCAATGAAAAGTGGGATTGGCACAATGTTTTTATAAACTGGGTTTAATATATCATTTAAAGATCTTTAAATGCGTCTAAATTTATCAGGCATGAAAGTGGAAAACAGAAAAAAAGCTGTAAAATTTTTCCATCTATACAATATTTATTTTTGGACACATTTTAACCTATTTATACAATAAAATAAAATATTACTGTATGTATGATTTTCTTTTAATAATTTAAAATTTATTAAAAGAAATTTAAACTAACAATTTTACAGGTCTTTTGAATCAAAACAGGGAATTGAAGACAGTTTGCTAAGATGTAAAACCATAAATATATGATGAATTTATGTGAACTACAGCGATTAATTTGTCAAAATAAATATTATTTTAGAAGGTTTGTCTGTTTAAGATTTCCCCCCCTCCTTTCAAAAACAAACAAAAAAAACAAACCTCCATGCTGCATAAATACAAGCAAGTCAAATTAATCTTTACTCCAGAAATACATCTCCAAAATTGCATCACTACATTTATTTTACACAAAAGTGTTAATTAGGAAAAAATATTCTATTCCAAAAAGAACCTTATGGAAACTTCCTTTACCTTTTAAAGTCTAAAAAAATCACTCTGGAAAGACATTTTAGAAACAATTTACACCACTTTCAGATGCTTATTCACCTTTGATTTGATGGCTTTTTTGCACAGTAATTCAGAAACAAATTCCGACGATTTGAGTAAACAAAATGATTATTAAATTTCCTAGACACCCCCCCCCCTCATATATGCTTCCAATATTTTCTTTGCAGTTTTGCATCAATCCAGAAAATGTCCAAAATTGCTTTAAAAAAGGTGGAATTCCTCCTTTAGGAGTAATTGTTTCGTGCCTGATTTATTGATAAATTGCATTTCTTATCTAAATATTTTTGTTTATTATGAAAGAGCTTTTGAATTATTAGTCTTTTCTCATTTTCAATCAACTTCTCTAGAGAGATATAATAATTACTGACATATAACTGTACATTCATCATATATTTTAACAATCATATCAACCTTATACTTATTTTCTTAGATTGCTAATATTCAAACCAAGCATCTGATATAATTTGTTTTATTAAGACAATAAATTTGAAAAGTTAAATCAGAACTTACTTCAATAGGTATGTTAATCCTTTGTGATATCCACTGAACATTATTTTAGAATATTTAATGCATATTCCAGGGGCGGATCCAGAGAATCGTTTTGGGAGGGGGGGAGGGGAATCCCGATTGACATATAATCAACGTAGTCCTAATTTCTGTTGCTCAAATCATTCCTTGCAGTTAATTATTAAATGAATATGAAATAATTAATGCGATTTGAAAATATTTCAGACTCTCGATTATCCGACATCCGATTAACCGAAACACCCGGGTATCCAGCACTCTTATTATATAATCCAGTCCACTCCTCAAAATATTGTTTATTGTTACTTATTAAGTCTAAAAATTAAAAACGTTATAACAGAATTTATTTATTAAATGTCTTATTTTTTTTCTTTCTCTTTTTACTCTTGTACTACGGTAATTATTTATCTTATTTTTTATTCTTTTAGTTATCGTGAAGTTTCAACAACGTTAATAACACAAGCCTACGAGGATTATGTTTTTTAACTTTTGATAATTGATTTTGATGTATTTTTTAGCACTGAATCCGAAAATGACCTTCTTTTTTAACCATAACGTCACGATTTTCGCAAATCGTAAATTTCAAAGTTAAAGAGTAAAAAAATAGCGAAAATCTCTCCAAGCAATTTGTCAAAGCCTTAAAAAAAGAAGGTAAATGTTTTAAATACATCTGCGACAAATTTTCCAGCCTTATCAACCGCCAAAATAAAAGAGGATACCGAGATGAACCCCATAGAGAAGATTAAAGGAAAAGCGCGAAGCGGAGCATGAGCGTTTCAAAGAAACTTCCACGCATAGAATACAATTATAAGGATTTTAAATGCACAATATTTTACAAGTTTAACTGTAAAAATGCATAGTATAAGCAAAAAAATGAATAAATTATTATGAAAAAAGTTACGGCTATTTTATAGTAGCAGATTTCCGCAATATTTCGAGTTTTTAAAAATTTACGATTTGTGAAAAATCCTGACGTGATGGTATGGTAAAAAATGAAGGTCATTTTTGGATTCAGCACTAAAAAATACATAAGAACCAATTATTGGAAGCTGAAAAACATAACCATCACATCCATTTTTTAACATCTGATTTCTGAAAGAGGATAATCTCTGAAAAAGGATCCCCTCAGAAATCTGAAGGAGCCTTAACATCCTTAAAAGTCAAAATGTGTTATCTAAGTTGTGTGTATACCTCTTCACAGGCGCGGATCCAAGAAAGGGGAGAGATCGCCCCGATCGCCCCCCACCTTTGGATCAAAAAATATAAATCCACCGATTATCGCGAATTTCGACAAATGGTCACTGAAAAAAATCAATTTCGTCAATCGTTCGCAGGTTAAAGGATCGCAAAAAAACGCGAATTTCGTCAAAGGATCGCACAAAAAACTCCAATTTCATCAAAGGATTGCGCAAAAACGCGAATTTTGTTAAAGAAACACGGAGAAAACGTGAATTTCGTCAAAAGATCGGGCATTTCGTCAAAGGACCACGGAAAAAACGCAAATGTCGTGAAAGGATCACAGAAAAAAACGCGAATTTCGCCAAACAATTGCGGAAAAAACGCTAATTTCGCGAAAGAATCGTGCAAAAAACGCTAATTTTGGAAAAGAATCACGAAAAATATACGCGAATTTCGTCAGAGGGGCACGGAAAAAACGCACAATTAGCACCAGGAGGAGATTTTCCTTGGCGCGCATCCATTGGGGGGGTGGGGAGAGTGAGGGATCGATCGGGGCGGTCCCCCCCCCCCCCAAGATATTAATCGAACGCTTTTAACGGCAGTTTTCGAGGAACGGACAGACAAGCAAACGAAAACCAAACCTTTCCGGGCGTCAATGGTAAACCTCACTGACGTTTCGGCAATTACTGAACAAAAAAGGATTAAGTTATGTCAAAAGGCATATGACGCCACAATTTTTGGCACTATGGGTTGAGGTGGGGTACGATGCCACTGTTTTGATGCTGCAAGCCCTTTGTTTGGCAGCATTGTTTTGATGCTTAAAGCTTATTATTGTTGATAATGTTTTGATATTTAGGCATCAGGTAATATAAATGTTGCTGACCGTCCTTATACAATATTACTTAATCATTAATATATAAACAATAGTTAACGTCACGTATGTGAGTGGAGTCATCAGAAATTGGGCGTCTAACAGGCCGTGATACACACCCCTTCCTATCCCGAGTTTAGCATGAGATAAATGTGGGCAGCAATAAAATAGACAGATTGAAGATTAAATATTTTAATTTTTGTATGTTAAAGTTTACAATTGGACAATTAGTATAGAAATTAGGACTTGTACACAAAGTCCAGAAAATAATAAATAAGTTAAGAATAAACATAGTAGCCTCGCCTTGCCTAAAGTAGTCCGCATTAAACTAATTCACATTTACTGTGAATCATTACCAACGCTCTCTAACATTAAATATCTAAAAATCACAGTGCTGAAGTGGGAAATAATAGATAAAATTTAGCTTACCCAATATACAGGCGATGAACAAGTATAATGCCCCAGGCATGCCACGGTCTTTAATGAACATCCTCCAGAATATATATATAACACCAGCGGTATAGAGTCACGGGCCCAAAGGCCAAAGTGTCCAGTATAATAATGACGTAAGAGCTTAAAGCATGCTCCGATACACAAGGTCAAAGTTCAACACTGGTCATTTCAATCATGCTAAAATCCTTTCTCATTATGGATTGACTCCTTGGCGACACAATCAGCTTGCACTCTCCTCTCTTAAATTCTTTCCATCTCTAGCTTTTATAACTCACTAACATCGATTCAGCTTTTCCGAATTATCTCTCCTTTCCATACTATGAGAATTCCGAATTATATATCCTTTCCATTCTATAAGACTTCCGAATCTCTATCCCTTTTTCTCTCGCCTGTCTTTTTACTCTTCATCTCTTTTCCTCGTTTCATCCCCTTTACGTCAAATCCTCCTATCTTGCTCTTCCCAATATCTCATTGGTTTTTACACTTACAATACGGAAACGTTCCATTGGTACTAGCACCTCTCTAGAACCCCTGTTTTAATATTTAAATTTTTATTGTTAAATCACTTGATACGTGACTATTCTGTTATCATGTGGTATAATTGTACACCTGGATGCTCAGCAATCGCTCCTCTAACCAAGCCCAAAATGCCATCTCGCCCCTTCTTTCACACCTTTTACTTTCCTCATCACTATTGCTTTGTAATGAAAGATTTCTTATTCCCTTTTTAACCAGGTGAAAGCCACAGTATTTCAACTGCTGTCCTAGTAATTTAATGCGAAAAGACCTCCCGCATCTCGTTTATGACTCTCTTACGCTTTTCACGTTATATGTTTTAAAACGGCATGACTGACTTTTATTCTTCAAAACGTACCCTAAATTCCTATCTCGCACCTGTATGAAACTCATACTCCTTTTACCTACTATTTCTTTTCTATGACACTCTCTTCTAACATTTTATCTTTTCACTAAAATGTCTCGTACTAAGCTTTTACTATCCTTTTTTCTTTTGAACATTATTATTCGTTTCATACTGACTTTCTTTTATTATTTAACCACTACCTTAAATTCCTTTACTCACACCTGTGTCCTACTTATTTTCCATTTACCCATCTTTCCTCTCTTTATATTTTTCTCAATATTTTAGTGCCTGAAACCGTACTAGCATCGCAATACCACTTCGTGTGCCTTTTGTTGAATCTCTATAACAGAAATTAATTTCGTCCCCGGGACGAAAATAAGAATTGCAAGGGGGACGAAATTGGGATCACGCTACTTCCCAATAAGACGGAGCTTCAATTCCCGTAAGATGAACTGAGCGTCATAAAACTTACTGTATGCTACTGTCAGCATCTTACCAACGTAAAATACATGCAACGAGTAAGAAATAAATACTTACAGTAGAGTAAATTACGTTCTACAAACGACGTAATAAGAACTCTGGTCTTCTAAAAATAGAAAATTCACCGTCTTTAATTTATGTATGCGTCTTGGCGAACGAAACTTTCAACACTGACCCCTTTTACCTCCCGTCCCCTGTGCCTTGCGTCATAAGTGGCGCCACTTTCGTAGAAGCGGAGAAGTTAAGGGGGACGAAATTGGGAGAGAGGACGAAATATGGGCACTGTACCCTACTGTTATTGTGTATGGTGTGTTGATTTCTTAAAAACCAATTTGGTAAATTTGTTCTTCCCTTCTTTGCCCCGGTCGAACCCCCCCCCCCCCCCGTGGATGCGCACCTAGGGGAATCTTCTCCCGGTGCTAATTGTGCGTTTTTTCCGCGACCCTTTGACGAAATTCGCGTTTTTTCAGAGATTCTTTGGCGAAATTCGCGTATTTTTTCGCGATTCTTTGAAGAAATTCGTACTTTTTCAGAGACCTGTTGACGAAATTAGCGTTTTTTGCGCAATTGTTTGGCAAAATTCGCGTTTTTTTCTGCGATCCTCTGACGAAGTTTGCATTTTTTTTCATGGTCCTTTGACGAAGTGCACGATTTTTTGACGAAAATCGGGCTTTTTTAGCGATTCTTTGACGAAATTCGCGTTTTTTGCGCGATCCCTTGACGAAATCCGCGTTTCGTTTGCGATCCTTTGACCTGCAAACGATTGACGAAATTGATTTTTATCGGCGACTATTTGACAAAATTCGCGATAATCGGTGGATTTATATTTTTTGGGGGGGCGACCACCCCAATCGCCCCCCCCCCCCCGTGGAGCCGCGCCTGGCATATTCTAGGCTTTTAGATGAAATTAAAATTATATTTGCGAATCCTTGAGAGCCATATTTTCTTTTCAGAAAGAGAAACAATGAAACACTAGGGAAGCACATGAAACGCAGGGAAAACACATGAAACACTTTGCAACTTTATGCGAAAACTGCGACTTGAATTCATCAACGATGGAATTTTCAAGAACAGAATAAATGGCGCCCGTCACTTTGATTTCGCTTCAATTTAACCGCCTTCGACTGGTCACGTGACCCGCCGAAGTTAGTTTAGCGATTTGGCCGGTGTAGAGATGGCTGTGAAATGGTACAGGTTGTCAAGCCAAAACGAAAACCTTTTATAAATATAGATTCTGACCCTCCAAACATTATTCTAGCCATCTGTATAGTCAAAATTCCCTAAATAGTAACTTTATTTTTCGACTTTTGGCCAGCTTTTCGGGATTTTGCCCCACTGTGTGACGGTGAGAAATCTGAACATCTCAAATATAGGTAAATTGTTATAACTAGTTGTTTTTTTCTTTCTAAGATCGTTTTGTCACGTCACGATGTAGGAAATGACGATAAAACAAATGCGCGTTTTAACCGTTCTATTATTCGCATCAATGTCCACAAGGTATCTTTTCGTTCCAAAATCGATGATGCTCTACAACTTTGTAAATTACTTTTTTCCCTATCTCTTACCGTTTTCGAGATAGGAATGCTAACTCCGCAGTTTTCCACAAGATGGCGCCGTAGGCGGTTTCATTCAGCAGCGCATGGCTGCTTTACCATATCCAGATACCATTTTTATTAATACTAGGGGATCGTACCCGGGCTTCCCGGGTTAAAGATTATAGGTGAAAACATTTTTTTTAATTGACAAATAATATATTTTTTTTTATATGCAATTAATTTTTTAGATTGACCACTTACATTAAAAAAGCATTTTTCATATGGAAAATACGAATTATACAATCAAATAAATTTGTGAAATTTATCAAAAGCGACATTTTCTTATTAGACGCATGCTAAGAGTATTTGCCAAGATTTTGCTACTTATGGCATTCTTTTATATTCTGATAATTTCAGAGCTTATACATGTCTGGTAAATTTGTGTTTTATTTATATTATTTTATTTATTTATTCATACAGAAGTTTTTTTTAATGGATATTAGCCGTAAGAAATTGATGAACTCTTTATTTTGTTTTAAGGGCAAACGGCGATATAGATAAATAAAAAAAAAAAATATTTCATGCTTTAAAATTGTTTTTTAAACCATACACACAGACACTGGGATGAACTTTGCAAACAAATTCCACTTGAAAAAAAAATCCTATTTGGTGATTGTACGATTACAAATATGTTAGATTTATGTGTTTTTTTTTAATATTATTCTTTTATTTGTTTATAAAAGAAGTATTAATTTCGTTAATTTGTCTTTCACAAATATGTTAGATTGGGTTTTTTTATATTATTCTTTTATTTGTTTATAAAGGAAGTATTAATTCCGTTATGCAAAAATAGTCAGAAACAAATGCTGAAAAATGTTTGTTCCTTTATGTGCAAAATGTTTATTATTATTATGTATTGAAACCGCCACGTGATAAGATAAACTTAAAAAAATCATGCTCAAAAATTATTTTAGAAAATATAATACATCAGTCAATGAATACAGTTTTTAAACAGATTGCATTTGAAAGTAATTTTTTTTCCCTATGCGACGAAAGTTGAAAATGTACGATGGTCAGAAGATTAAAAAATTGCAGAAGCGAAAATTTCAAGACTGAAATTTGATCATGAAGTGTTGCCATTCGCAAAATGACGTCAGTGTTACGCACAGATACGTTTGTTCTTTATAATATAGATACTTAATCAGCAAAATATAATAATGATCAGTTATTAGGATGTGGTTATCAATTGAGGCTCCTATGCTTGGACTTCTGGAATGAAAACAGCAATTTTTACTTTCTCAAAATTTGCATACGCACTTCTCATATCCATATTCATCATTTTTTTAAAAATTGTATTTTGTTTGATCATTTAAAAATCATTTTAACTCAAATTTGAAGTCACGATTGTCAGCAACATCTTTTATGTGAATAGACGCACTCTTTACTTGAGATTCTAATCTCATTTCCGGAGAGTAAAAATTTCCGTAATTTATGTTTTTTAGACGCATTTGTGTTAAAATGTTTAGTTTTATCTAAGAAAATGATCGTTTTCTTTTAAATATGACTTCATTTTCACTTAAATAAGCATTTCGCCTAGTGTCTGAAACTTAGTATCAGTACACATGCAGAAGGAAAAATGTGTGTTTTCAAAATCAGTATGTCATTTTCCTTTATAATGCCCCTGATATAATATTCTGCTCCTAATGGGATTTTGTGCCACTAAACCCTATAAAACAATTTTTATCAACATATTTGAACTTTTATCAGAAAATAGCATTAATAAAGTTAAAAATACCTCATTATTTCTCTCTTCTCTGCAATAATGAAAGTTATCTAATTTTCATCATTTTGAAGAAATTTCATAAAATGCTTTTAAAATTAAAATATAAAAGTGGGGATATTTAAAAAAAAAAACAAAAAAACAACAAAAAAAAAAACAGATAGTGCGATCACATTCTACAAAGGAAGAGCTTTCAGTTTAAAAAAAAATATATATATATATATATTAGTAAAATTGGTTCAGCTGAAAGATTAGGGCAGATGACTAAAACACACACTTGTGTTTGAAATATATAGATTATATAAAATTAGGAAAAATTAAATTAAGCAAACTATGTTATTTTGATAAAATTATAGTGGAATGTCCTAAAGAATAGCATTAAAATTTTATTATTCAAGAGAATTTTCGACAAAAACTTCAGGAACACTATATTATTTTAAACCACGAATTATTTGTTTGCTTGTGTAACTCGGCGAGCAAATTCATCCAGGCGAGAATCATCAATTTCTCTAATATAAATCGCTATTATTTGCATGTCACGTCTCTTTTATAAAGACACTCTAAATTATTGTAAAACATTGCGTTTTATCAGTGTGTGATTTCGATTACATTATTTTTAAAAGTGAAACATTATCACCTGTGAAGAATTTGAAAGCAGCTGGGCTGTGAAAATGACGCACTTCTATAAAACATAATCCAGCTTTAAGAATTAAAATACACGCTTTTTTATAAAATGACGTCATTTGCATCCGCAAAATCAATCCACTTTTACGATTCAGTCTTAAACTTCGTCTATAGAAAAGTGTGCTTATGACGTCATTATCACGGAATAACAGACAATATTCTTGACGTAGCCCATACATTAATTTCAATTTATTTTCAGGTTTTATGAGAAAATGGCAACAAAAAGATACAGTATCTCCTATTTTTGACTATTTTCCGTTTACTTTCAATGATTTTCAATAGAAATGAGGTACTTTTGTTGCCACAATAAGAAAATGGTATTCAAAACTACAAAAAAATTAATATATCAAAATTAAATTGAGGTAGAGCTTTCAAACAAATTGCATTTAAAAGAGCATTTTTTTCCTTATACGATGGTGTCAAAATTTAAAATGTGCGATGTTTAGAAGTTTAAAAATTTGCAGTAGAAAAAATTACAAAACCAAAATATTTGAAATTTCAAAGTGTTGCCATTCGCAAAATGACGTATGCGTTACGCACAGATATGTTTGTCCTTTATAATATAGATAGATAGATAGCAGCAGCCGTTCCGAAGTTAAGAGGGTGGCAAGGGACTTTAGTGGACATACTGCATATATTATCATTTTTCTATGCGCGATTATCTTTGTTAGAAGCGCATTTTTTTTTCATTAAAATACGATATGTTTAATTATTTTCTCAAAAAAAAAATTCTAAAAATATTTTTTTCTTTATTTTAAAATGGTGTTACGTCTAAAAAAGCATTTATTCAACTTATGCTTCCATGAAAAGTAACACTAATATTAAATAACATCCAAACCACTAGCAAAATACATATATCTTCGATCGTTACTAAGGTCATAAACATCCTTGCTTCATAAACACCGACCACTAATATTAACCCTAATATTAAGCAATATCCAAATCAATGGGGCAGAAAAAAATACATCGTCAATGATTACTAACTAACATTGTAAATATGTTTCCTTCATCAACACCGACGTAAGACATCATTTAAAAGCAAACTAAACTCAGAGATGACGAATAAAGACTGATCGTCAGATACCTGATACTCTGACACGATTTCAAAAATGTTCAAGCGAGGAATGTAACCTTGGCCAACTTGAAAAATGTTTTCATAATACATATTCTAGAGAAGGGTGTAAAGTGTTATTACCGACCACCTGGGGATAGAAATAAATTGGACGTAGTCATATCCCATTGCCAATGACACGTTTTAAAAAAGCTACGAAATAAATAAACAAGAATAAGTTTGTGTTTCGAAAACTGTTCTACCTTATCTTGTCAGTTAGCCAAGTTTGTAGATCATTAAGAAGCTTTGCATTTTCAACCTGTTTCAATGATGAATTTAAATTCACTTCTTTTAAATTGCAAACATCGCAGTGTTGAATTCAGGGGTGGCCCAAGGGGACATCCGCCCGGAGCAATGAAATGTCCCTTCCGGGAGATTCGAGATTTTGTGTTTTCAATGGTCAAAAAGTGCAATTTCTCCCCCCTCCCAGAACTCCATAATGCCCCACCCCGGAGCCACAGAAATATCTCCCGGAGAAAAATGCCTGAATTCAACACTGAAACTTCGGCATAAAATTAAAACGGAAATTGTACGTCAAACTTGGCAAATTAGGTGCGTTCGTACTATAACTAGTTTTATAAATATTCAGATCTTGGTCAGATCTTGATAAATATTCAGTTATTGCGCTCTTACTCAAAAACGTATGCATACAAACTTTATTATGATTATATATATTCAATTCACTAATACGGAAATAATAGGGCTCCATCTGAAATAGGATGTAACCACCATGGTAACCTAGAATGGTTACCTATCATGAGATATCATTGAATTAATTACGTATGATAGGATTTAATATTAGAATGAAAAAAAAGCTTTTATTAATAACTTTTTAAGTTTTGATTCGATTTTCATAAAATTCGAAACGACTCGGCAATATTCTGCTACGTCGTGAGGACGTGAGTTTCAAAACTCGCCTTATGCAAAATTTAAAAAATCAAGTATCGATTAATCTATTGGTGAACCTGCATCGAAAAAACACTAGAATCTTAAAAAAAATAAAAAAATAAAATAAAATAAAATTTGTTTTATTGTATATTTCTGGCCTTGTAAAATTTTGGTTTACAATGAAAACTCATGGACGCAGTCAGAGGTTTTTCCCGATTTCCCAAAATTTCATTTTCTGAGTAAGGCGAGTTTTGAAACTCACGACCTCATGTATTAAATTTGAAACCATTCGTTTGGGTAGTTTTTACGCTGTTATATGCGGACACCGGACAGGAGGATGGACCATACGACGACTATAGGTGCTACGTATTTATGTAATCACGAACGCCCCTAAAAAGACTATTATGCTGTATCTACTAGTCAAAAACAGAAATGGTATTATTGAAATATGTATAAAATATATAAAAAGCGTATCATAGACAGACATTTAACATTTGATATGTATAAAATGAGACATTCTTTCAAAAAACCTGCAACAGATATCTGTCATATTTATTTATAAAATATTTTTTAAATAGTAAATCTCAAAATATAGACGATTTGTTAATAGACTTTCTTTCTGACATCTTGTAATAAAATAAAATAAAATAAATAATAAGATTGAATATGAATATTGGAAAACTTTCATTTAAACAACAATTTTTTCTTTAAGGCTGTTCTCAAATTCAAAAGGACAACTTTATGACATAACTTTTAATTTATTTTTGTTCGTAAATGCATAAAACTAGCAGGTGTTGTTGTTCAGAAACTACATCAAACTGTATTAGATGTAAATTTCCTGCTGGGCGAAAAATGTCCGGACCAGGATTCGAACCCGGACCTCCTGGCTGAAGCCGTCAGTGCTCAGAAGGTTAGCTGGGTGAAAAAGTTCGACCAGAATCGTCCGGGATAGCTCAGATGGCAGAGCACTGGCGGCTTCAGCCAGGAGGTCCCGCGTTCGAATCCTGGTCCGGACATTTTTCGCCCAGTAGGAAATTTACATCTAATATGAATTGTTTACCAATTAGAATAATTGTGTTAATATTAATCTAGTACATCAAACTGTGTTTTCCGTTTTTTTTTGCAAACGCAATAGATCTTTCAGAAAATAGTGTCAAAGTGGGCATTTTGAACCGAATTTACGCGCGAAAGAAAAATAACCACTCAAGGAGGGGTGAAAAACGCCTTTGTCACGTGATCAAAATCGCTATAACTCAATACGTAATTTATTTATCAAAAAATGGAAAGCACAATTCGATTCCAAATCGCTTCCATATAGTCAGGCCTTCCAATTCTATATCTTTCCGTTAAAAAATTAATTTGTAAATGTGTCAAAACGTTTTGCGTTTGTTGAGCAGAGCAGTTGAGAACAGCCTTAAAAAAAGTTTTAAAAGATACCTTTGAAAACCAGATTTTCAGAGTTCCGTACTTAAAAAGTAAAAACGGAACCATTATAAGATCGTTCCTGTGACTATCTGTCTGTCACAGCCATTTTACTCGTAAAATATGGGACGTCGAAAGTTCAAATTGGGGAAGTGATAAAGACTATTGATCCACATATTTACAGATTATTAAACATTTACAAATATTTTTAGGAAAAATGTAGAGGGGCTAATTACGTAACTTGAAAAAAAAAATCTTTTCTTTGTATACCGTGTGGGGTATCGTGTGAAAGCTTTCGTTACGCTGAACTTAAAAATACCTTTCTTTTAATTTTAGGTTTTATATTTTCAGCGACATCGTCGAAAATATAGTGCAAAAATATGTCCCCCCCTCCCTTCATCTATTTCCGAATCTACTAAAACTAAAATTATGAAAAAAATTAGAGGTAGTAGACGTTAATTTAAACCTTGCAGGAAAATTATAGTGATTACCCTATGTCACATAGTTTTTGAGAAAACCGCATTTTTCCGTTACACACAAATTTCGATTTATGGGCATTTAGCAAAAGTGTTGAGCAGCGCTGGAGGTACCTATCGTTGTAGAAGTATAAAAGCATTGTTGGTCATGATTTTCGAAAAAAAAATCGTCGGTAATTAGCCGAGATATTAATCTTTAATGACACGGACGGCTTGGACATACATAATGACAGGGGCGGCGTAATCCATGCACCATTAGCTTTTAAAGCCTAGATAACAACTTTTAATGACACATTTGTGTAATACAATGTCCAGTAGCAGTATAAAAAAGCAATAAACGTCAAGTTGTTAAAAAAGACTAATTTAATTAGAATTAAACACATAAATACTATGAGATTCCTCACTAATTTGCATTGAGTAGATCTGTCAATACGCCTCCCGTGTCTTTAAAAGTTAATTAAAAACCTATTTGAAACACGCGGCACGGACCAAGGCGGCGTTGCTTTTTGCAACTTCCTTTCCAAGAGCGCTTAGCAAAATGCCAAGTTTAAACTTTGAGCAAGTGTTTTGTTTTAGCTACACTGTAAAAACAAAACACTATTATGACGCTGAATTTAGTTTTATGAAATTTCAAATGAAGTTTTAAAATATGCACTTCTTTTATTGTCAGTGCCGAATTAAATTCATCATAAACAGTTTAGGATAAGATTTAAATAAGAGTTATACAGAAGCAATATTTGATATTATATTTAGCCTTTATATCTCTTTGAACTTTTACGGGATACCCATTCATAATTTTCTAGTATATATACAGCTATACCAAACCCTACATTGTATAATTTTTTACAAAGTCTTATTTTTCTTTTAGTAATGATTTTTTTATTAATACAGTTAATAATTAATATATTTATTGTACGGAGCCCTCTGAGCGCGAGTAATACTCGCACTTGGCTGTTTATTTTATTATTTTCCCTCGGTTTTTAAACTATCACATCTCGAGAATACAAATTAAATTATGTAAATGCGTTTATGTTAAATCCAATATAACTTAGTAACGAATCCGGAAACCTTTCTCATATTCAAAATCCATTTGCAGATGGACCAATCAGAAACCTGTAAAAGCAATATGTGTCCGAGGTTTATAGAAAATAAATTTGTAAAATAAATGGGATGGGACCTTTTGCTGCCTCTAAACTTTCGGGAAAATATTAGGTTTCTGAGATTTCTGATTGGTTCTCTTCTTCAATATTTCTTGAGATAACGTGAAATGTTTTAGAATCAATTATGAATAAATACGAAATTATACTGGATTTTCTTAAATGTTTCTTCCTGTGTAGCGAACGTGTTACAAAAATGGGTTACCAAACCCTACCCCAGAAGAGTCAAAATCCAACCTGAATCCGAAAGAATTAGAATCAACCCGCTCCATGACGAAAAAACTTATTCACAATCCGATCCGATTAAAACTGCCGGTTGCGTAAAACTGAATTTGCCAACCTTATCAGTACTGTAATCGACGTTCCTTTTAAGTCTTATTGTTATCAATATCGCTATTTTGACGCACAGTAAACGATCATCATCAAAATGTTTCATGTATTCCTGTATGTATAAATATATAATACCTTTGAATCAAAATTTATCTTAGAAGTTCAAATAAATTTCTAAATGAAGATGGCATGTAATAATATTACACATTAATTGTTATACTAAAACAGGGTCGGCGAACCTTTTTACATCCACGTGCCAATATTTAAAAAAAAAAAATTACAACTGAACATGGCGTGCCAACAACGACCCCTCCCCCCCCCCCCCCCCCCCGACGTCCACGTCCACGTCCCATTCCCGCAAAAAAATTGCGAAATTAATTTAATAGTGAATTATAAATTAGTTTAATTCTTATAATAATAAGTAATAGTGTGAAAATTATTTATTATTATTATTAGATTATTATAAATATAGCTAATATACCTGCAGGTAATACCAACATACACATTAAATTAAACAATATTTGATATAGAAAACTCGAACCAAAACATTTTTCCCATGAAAAAATTAATTAATCATAGAAACAGTTGTAAAAAATATAATTATAGTTTTCATTTCATTTTCCAAAGGTTTTAGCAATCAAATTATTATTTTTCGATAACTTATGAAAAAAAGTCATGTTTTATTAGCTTTATTAATACTTTTATCATTTTAAAAAACTAAAGATCAATTAACAAATTCTAGCAAAAGTTATATAAAGCCCCATGTGCTGGTCAAAACGCGTTAAATTATGCAGAAATATTACAGCATAATTAATAATTTGAATAATAATTTGAATAATAATTGTAAGAATAATTGGATTTCCTAGATTTCTATGCGAATCATAGGTGCAATCACAACGAAATCGAGGAAATGGGGAGTTGGGAAGAGTCAAATATTTCTAAGCGGGAAAGCTCAGTGATATAACAAGTAGGGTAGACCGGGGCTAGTTGGCCCACTTTTTCTTCTAATAATTTAAAAAAAATTACAATTCAACATTTTAAATTTCTTTTTATGTTACCACTATCGGTGTACTTTCAGGAAGAAGTAAAAATAGTAAAGTTTAAAAATATTAACTATAAGTATTAGTTTAGAAGCTCAAATTGACACCAAGTCGCTTGGGCCAACCTGCCCCGATTGCGGGGTAACTTGGCCCACGTCACTTTTTAATGTTCTGATAGTGTAAAAGTTTAAGAAATGGTCAAAATTTTACCAAATCTTAATTTTTATTTCTTTCGAACGAAAACACAATACAGCCTCCTAAATTAAAATAAAAAATTTCGTCAATTCACAAGATATCAAATTCACTTAAGTTTATCATAAATCCTCTTAATATTATCCACATTTTTTGTATCGACAAGCTTTTGATAGGAGCAATTCTTACAGCAAAAAGAAATTAAAAAAGAAAAAGTGTGTATGTGGGGGGCAGGGAGGTTGTATAAGAAAAAAAAAACACATTTCCCTTAATCCGTTGCGGGCCAACATGCCCCGTGCCAAATGGGCCAACTAACCCCGTATCGCCATTTTTGTTTTTCATGACTGTAACGAAATATTCTGAAAGTATTTCAATAAAAAAACATGCCCTACAATAGCTACGAACAATTATTTTTCTGAATTATTATATATCAAAATCTAAAATGTAATTTACAAACAAATAAAAAACGATTATTTATAAGAGAGGAAATTTACTCACCTTTGCAAAATTTTGAAAATTCTCAATAATTCTTTAACGGACGCTCCGACTTCAATGGTGCTTATGTTGGAGGAGGAAAGCGAAGAAACGCATACTTGGCTGGACTGACAATGTTATATAACGCAACGTTTAAAAAATATTGCGACTGGGCCAACATGCCCCTATGGCCAACTAGCCCCGGTCTACCCTACAGAAGTACCTATTATAGAAAACAATAGCTATTTTCAAATATGTTCCGTATATTAATAAAAAAAGATTAAGGAGGTGCAAAATTTTGGGAATTTTACTGAATTTTGATTTAGAACTCCAATCAACGGCGTGCCAAAAATATTTTCCCGCGTGCCAGTTACGGCACGCGTGCCATAGGTTCGTCAACCCTGTACTAAAACATACATTAATGTAAGCAATATATATTATATATATATATATATATATATATACCGGGTGTCCCAAAAAGGACTGACTAATTTTAAAATTCAATAACTTCCAAAGGGTGACAGATATTAAAAAAATTCTTGCAGGAGTGTTATGCATAAAGTCAAAAGTTTTTTTACAGTGATTTTCGATTTTAGTTCGAATTACAAACAATAGATGGCGCTGCGATCAATAGAGGCTAAATTCAGGCTCGATTTTTGGTACTTCGTGGCCCGGATAATACATTTCCATCTCCTTTTTCTGCATGGAACAACAGAAAGGACCAAAAATCGAGCCTGTATTTAGCGACTATTGCTTACAGCGCCATCTATTGTTTGTAATTCGAAATAAAATCGAAAATCACTGTAATAAAACTTTTGACTTTATGCATAACCCTCCTGCAAGAATTTTTTTAATATCTGTCACTGTTTGGAAGTTATTGAATTTTAAAATCAGTCAGTCCTTTTTGGGACACCCGGTATATACAGTGAAACCTCCCTGAAAGACCACCTCTTTAAGGAAACCACCTTTGATAACGACCGTTTATTTATGATCTATAATTTTCGGCTATAGGCTCAATGTTAATTTTCCTCCATTAAAAGACCGCAATTCCCCGTCCCCCTCCCTTAAAGACCACTTTTCAGTCAAAGAGTAGGATTACTTTCCTCTACATGGGGACATTTCAAAATTCCACTTCTCTCCAGGAAACATGCTCAGCTAAGTCTACTTCCTTAGACCTGGCGAATCAAGGTCATCTCCCCCCCCCCCCCTCCCTGGAAGATGAAGTGATTCAGCTAGCAAATGCAGCTAATGTTGATTATGACCCCAAATCATATAAATATGAAGAAGCTCTCGAGTGTTACAATGATTTATCTGAAGACTGGGAGAATCGTATTATAGAAAATCTAAGACTTAAAAATTTTTATATTAAAAAAGAAATTCTACAATCATTTACAAAAACAAATGATACTACAATCGAGACTTTTTTAAATCTATTTTAGAAGCTCATTTTGATTCAGACGACGAGCTTCCGCCAATTAAAGCTTCTATTTCATGTCAAACACTTGTTGAAATCAATAGATTGATAGAAAGTTCAATACCTGTTACAGATGATACTGATATAAATAATTTGTTTAAATGGATCAAAGAATGTTTAGAAATAAAAATTGTTAAAATCAAAGCAAACTACAATTAATTCCTTCTTTAAAGCTGTATAGACATGAAATATAATAAACTTTTTGAATAACAATTGTTTTTGTAGTATGTATTTCATGAAACTTCGCTTTACCCATCACCTCTATTCAGAGACCGCCTCTCTGAAAGACCGATTTTTTATGGTTTAATGAGTGGTCTTTTTAGAGAGGCTTCACTGTATATATATACACGATACGGCAACTACTTTAAAAACGTAATTGTAAAGTATTGTGAAATGATTGATAAATTTTTATAAAATATAATAAACTATTTGAATAACAATTGTTTTTGTAGTATGCATTTCATGAAATTTCGCTTTACCCATCACCTCTATTCAGAGACCGCCTCTCTGAAAGACCGATTTTTTATGGTTTAATGAGTGGTCTTTTTAGAGAGGCTTCACTGTATATATTATACACGATACGGCAACTACTTTAAAAACGTAATTGTAAAGTATTCTGAGATGATTGGTAAATTTTTATAAAATATAATAAACTATTTGAATAACAATTGTTTTTGTAGTATGTATTTCATGAAATTTCGCTTTACCCATCACCTCTATTCAGAGACCGCCTCTCTGAAAGACCGATTTTTTATGGTTTAATGAGTGGTCTTCTTAGAGAGGCTTCACTGTATATATATACACGATATGGCAACTACTTTAAAAACGTAATTGTAAAGTATTGTGAAATGATTGATAAATTTTTATAAAATATAATAAACTATTTGAATAACAATTGTTTTTGTAGTATGTATTTCATGAAATTTCGCTTTACCCATCACCTCTATTCAGAGACCGCCTCTCTGAAAGACCGATTTTTTATGGTTTAATGAGTGGTCTTTTTAGAGAGGCTTCACTGTATATATATACACGATACGGCAACTACTTTAAAAACGTAATTGTAAAGTATTGTGAAATGATTGATAAATTTTTATAAAATATAATAAACTATTTGAATAACAATTGTTTTTGTAGTATGTATTTCATGAAATTTCGCTTTACCCATCACCTCTATTCAGAGACCGCCTCTCTGAAAGACCGATTTTTTATGGTTTAATGAGTGGTCTTCTTAGAGAGGCTTCACTGTATATATATACACGATACGGCAACTACTTTAAAAACGTAATTGTAAAGTATTGTGAGATGATTGGTAAATTTTTACGACAGTTAAAGACTATAATTTGTGTGGTAGATGAATCTATTACATTTTACTTTATATGAAAATAAAAAGGTTTGGTCAGACGCACAGAGAGCCAGCTTGGGTCACATGTATAATTAAACGTATAATTAATGAATAATTCTGTATGTTTATGTATGTATTGATTACTTAAAAGAATTTTTTGAACATTTTCATTTTCGTTTTCGGCCGAAAATAGGAAGATTTCCAAAATTCGGTTTCGGTCTTTAAAACCTATTTCGGTCGATCCTTAATTTTAATGCTGAAAAAAATCTTTGAACTTTTATGGACGTCAATTATGGCGTATGGCAGACTAGTTTCATTTTATTTTACTCACTAAGTAAGTGTCACCATATCTCCATACCAGAGATAGCGAGAAAGCATCCAGTTTACATGACATCTGGGAATAAATAGTGGTTCTGGGACATAAAAGGCCACAAGTCACAGAGAAAAAAAACTCAATTCATATTTTCTGCTTGATGAGAATCAAGAGTTAAATGTGTAAAAGAATAAATTTATTTTCCGTTATCTGATTCCGTTGCAGCGTAAACTGAATGCACTTTTTTAATTTGAAAAAGAAAAAGAATTATAGCTCAGTCTGGCAGTTCATCTGAAACGTTAGATTCTCTGCAGCATGTTGAAATAGAAATGAAGACGAATAATATATTGAAAAAAAAATGAATAAAAAACTGCCTTATTGGCAGATTTTACTTATGCACTAAATTTGTTAAAATTAATAAATACTTTTTAATTTAAAACTTACCTTCATGCTGAATACCCCATACTTATTACATTATGTCTATACTAAGGACGCATAATATATAAAATAAAAACAATAAAAAACTGCCTTATTGGCAGATTTTATTTATGCACCAGATTTGTTAAAATTAATAAATACTTTTTAATTTAAAGCTTACCTTCATACTGAATACCCCATACTTAATACGTTTTGTCTATAAACCCTTTAAGACCTGACCTACACAATTGTGTAGGTGATCCTAAGGAAAAAGAAAAAACATTTTCCTCTTTTTTGTGCGATTTAACGTCGAGACTGTGCCCACAGAATTGCGTAGATTTTCCCTTGGCATAACCTGACATTGAATATTTTTTTCAATAAAATATGATGTTATTAATTAGGGGAAACCACAGAAATTTCCATTTCTATCAAAAATCTCCCGGGCTTAAAGGGCTGAGGAGGAAAAGTTATTTGTTTGTATCAAATAACAATTGATTCCGGTTGAACTATTATTTTAACACAATCAAACTAATTGGTAAAGTTATCATACGAATTGAATATTTCCAACTGAGCGAAAAAATGCCCAGGCCGGGAATCGAACCCAGATCCTTCGCTTACAAAACTGGGCCGACAACCCGGGCTTAAAGGGCTGAGGAGGAAAAGTTATTTGTTTGTATCAAATAACAATTGATTCCGGTTGAACTATTATTTTAACACAATCAAACTAATTGGTAAAGTTATCATACGAATTGAATATTTCCAACTGAGCGAAAAAATGCCCAGGCCGGGAATCGAACCCAGATCCTTGGCTTACAAAACTGAGCCGACAACCAGCCAGCATATTTCGCTCAGATAACCTTATTGGTAGTACCATCTGGCCTGTCCTGTAGACAGCTCAACAGAATAAACCGCAGATAAAGGAACTCCATATAAACGATGGATAAGTAGATGAACTATTATTTTAACACAATCAAACTGATTGGTAAAGTTATCATAAGAATTGAGTATTTCCAGCTGAGCTAAAAAATGCCCAGGCCGGGAATCGAACCCAGATCTTTGGCTTACAAGGCCAATGCTTTAGCGTTTGAGCTAACTGGGCCGACTCCTTTACCTGCGGTTTATTCTGTTGAGCTGTCTACATGACAAACCAGGTGTTATTACCAATAAGGTTATCTGAGCGAAATATGCTGGCTGGTTGACGGCCCAGTTAGCTTAAACGTTAAAGCATTGGCCTTGTAAGCCAAGGATCTGGGTTCGATTCCTGGCCTGGGCATTTTTTCGCTCAGTTGGAAGTATTCAATTTGATTCCGGTTCGTTATTGGCCCAAATTATCAGCAGTAAAGTTAATAATAGTTTTCTATTTTGTTCTTCACATATTATACCAATTTAATAGCTACTCCAGGTGTTCCTAATTACAGGGATCTACTGTATGTAATGCATATTTGCGAACTAATTTTTCGATTATTTATTTTGTAATCGATTTATCTAAACTGTCAGAAAAACGCGTCTATATACACTAAATTATTCCTCATTTTTTTTACAAATAACTTCCGTACTCCTAGAAAACATGTTTTATCCGTGAATTCTTCCCGAAAGTCTGAAAAAGAGAGAGAAATTCCGTTCATTCCTAGCACACGCATGAGTATTGGCTCTATTAATAACAAAATCCGAATTCATTATAAAAATGAAAATCCAAAACTTCTATAAATTAAGATTTCTAATTTAATTAAAAAAAATAATAATAATAAAACTAAACCAATAACAAAGAAAAGAATTATTTTCAAATTTAAAAATAAATAACAATCAATTTTCTCATTCATTTAAAAGTATTCACAATTTCTTTTTTAAAGTTGTAAAAAATATTCTCATCTAAAATAAATATTTTAATTAAAATATTAAATAAAAAATCTCGCATAAAAATATAATACTAATATTTTACATCTTTCCATCTACATAAAAAATATTTGTAATTCATATTTTTATCCTATTTTAATACTAAAGTATTAAAACCCTAGCCTCAGTCTTATTAAAGACGAAATCTTCCCGAAATTAACTTCAAAATTTAAAGGTTGGTTGTATTTATGACGGCCAGTTATCTGCACGAGGGATATAGGCCCAGGGGGGGTGCCCTTCGTGGGGGTCTTTCTAAGAGAACCTAACCTGTATTAACGCTTGGAAATCCAAGGTTCGAAAAAAACCACGAAAACTCCGAACGATTAGGCCGACGGTCGCGATTGGGTTCGAACCCAGCACATCCCGTCTACCAGCTTCGAGAGCAGAACCTCTCAGCCACTGGTGGGGCTCAAAATTTAAAGATTTTAAAGAAATTAATCACGCCATACCGTACTGAGGCAAACATATTTACTTCAAAATGTTTCATTACTGTACAACTGTAGCCGAGTGGTTAGAGTACTGGTCTCATAACACTAAAGTAGCTGGTTCGATTACAAGGTCAGCAGCTTTTATTTTAGCCCCATTTTCTTCAATTGACGTATCTTTTACCTCCTGTAACGGATAAAAAAAGGAAACGGATTTCGATCAATTAACGGAAAAATCCTGGTAGCACTGCTGCTACCTTGAAACAGTATGAGTATGAGTACAAAAGATGAATGAAAACTTATTGTGTACGATGGTAATAAATGGCAATAACCTCTAGGTACAAAATTTAAACAAGGATAATTAATAGAAATGTTTTCTGTTTTGTCTAAAATGCCAAATATATATACACAAAATAGAGAATTGTAATATACAAAGATAATCGTTGCCTTAAAGTTTTCTAGTTTTTAAAAATAAAGATTCCATTTAATAAAGTTGAAGTTTGGGACAAGCCATGGTCATTTACATTTTTTCCTTCCTTTTTAATATTTATTTTGTTCCCTCATATTTAAACTGTACACAATGTAGCGTTTGAAGAATATTGATAAAAAATTTAAACATTCATGATTGACTTTCTTAATTCACATTTTATAGCTAAAGACATAAAAATTGTCATTATCGAATGAAGACCCTAATTCTATAATTAAAAGCTGAGGCATATTTTAATTTTAGATATTTAAAAAATGCTGTGGCATTTTGAAGTGGAAAAATTCACCCCATCTCGAGGAACTATCGCGAGGGGAGGATAAATCGTGAAATGCATCATTCCAACTGTAAAACGTGGTCTGTCTGAAAATTATCCGACCTTTGTCCAAAAAATATATATATATAAGTTACCTGACGAGATTGGTACCCCAATCTCATTCAAGGTAGGCCCCTTGCGCCTTCATGTACTTAACCCGCCGCTCTTTCCCTGCCGAAAATACTTCTAGAAAGCTGTTTTTGGAATGGTGTTCAACTCCGTCGTCGCATTCTGCATATCTTATTTCTACTTTCAAAACAGGATCTTTTCAATGGGGCCTTCAGTTTAGTAAACAACCAGAAGTCGCAAGAAGCCATGTCTGAAGAGTAGGGAAATTGTCAAACGACTGTAATTCCGTGTTTTGCCAAGAAAGTTTGAATCAGGTGCAATGAATGAGCTGGAGAATTGATGAATCTTACTAATTGTTTCGCTTTGAGAATCACCAAGCTTTGACAAAATTTGATGCAGTACCTTTGCTCAACTCATTCAGTCATCTTGAAAGAAATCAAAATCCTGCGAACACGTATGACAGCACCTCACTCGGCGGACAGCAGACAATGACTGTGTTAGACGTATTTCATCCAACAAAGTGTTTGCGCGAAATTCGTTGTTCCTCACAGTTTATTATTTATTCATATCCCAATTATAAAAGCAAAGCATAAGTAAGAGAAAATTGGTTTACCTTGTATTTATGTTTTTTATTCGTGGTTTATCTGGAATCCATCATCAGGGTAATATGATCTGTAAGTCTAGTCATTTCCCATTCTGATCCACTGCTAATGCTATAATATTCTGTGTTGTTTTTGAGCACGGGTGATTACTTTTGTGACTTGCAAAAAAAATGTAGATTGAACTTTTAAAAAAAGAAACAGAATTTTAATTAGTTACAATTGCAGCATAAAAATCGCCGCATCTCCCCTTTTGAGAGTCTGGAATACAAGTAAATGTAAAAAAAAACATATATTATACATTATTGAAGACAAAAACAGGATATTAGTATCATTAATCTTAATATTACATTATTTATATTTATAGTCACTAAAACAGTTTGGTTATTGATTGTTCAAATGTCTTAATTTCTTGGATATGCGATGAAATGTTTGTATAAAGTATTTATTTAGAATCGTAAGCTTCCTTGTTTTGAATAACAAGTTCTTTTCATAATTGCTTTTATGAATCATGTTGATAGATGAAAAGTAATTTACTGAGTTTGATTTATTTTATAGCCTTCATTTGGAGATTACATTTCGTAATATCTGTCAACAGACTGGCTCATTGTAATGAGTGGAAAAAATTCAAGCATAAACATTAAGCTTTCTTCTTCCAATGTGCACAGTGGAAGAATCCTTAGAATCACTATTACGCGTGGGAAAAGTAAAGATAGGATACTTATCAGACAGACCTCGTATTGCTATGTCTGTGAAAGCCGCTAAAGGCTGCGGGAAATAATTTTAATTTATACTAACGCTTTTCTTACATGTATTGTAGCTTTCAAGAGGAATGCATTTTTTATCTGTATGAGAGAGTGTGATTTGGACAATCTTAGTATTTGAGAAGCATGCTGTTCACAGAAAGCTACAGAAAGCTAGCGAAAATAAAGGATTTTTCACATTTGATAGTTCTAAATTATATCGATGTTATATATACTTTTTGTTCTCGGTATTTGGTTCTTCTTCTTGTTAATAATCTAATTTCTTTGGCACCTTCGGAAGAAAATCCAGGGAGAGGCATGATTTGGGAAAAGGGGCGACTGTAGTCCTCAGCCAAGGCCGGATTTTTCTTAAATGGAGAAGCTGATGTAAACATGGAAAAAGTCAAAATAAATGTTTTTGTCAGAACACCTTGTTCAAGACAATTTTTAAACGTATCAGCATAAAAAGCAATACAGAAATGTAAAAAATAAAAAATATTAACAATCCAAAAATATACTTCTACCCCCCCCCCCCTTTTTTTTCCAAAACGGGGACTTGAACAGATTTTTCACTTTTTCCTTGGGCGGGTTCCACCACACTGAACACTCCCTTCCCGTAAAATAATTTTTAAACACATACATGTAAAAAGAAACGCAAAACTAAAAATTATCTTCAGTGGAGAGATTCAGGGAGAAGAGTTCACTGACAATAAGTTTGTTTTTTCTTTTTCTCTTCATGTTAAATTATTTTAATTTTAACACTCTAGAGTAATTTTTTTTTTAATCTTCAGAAATAAAGAAGATAAGTTGATTAAATTTGAAAATTCGGGGAGAGGCAATAGTCCTCACCCCTTCCTTTACCTGCGCCCGTGTCTAATTTATTGCATGTTTCAGACTTACGCTACTGACAAATATGTACCTGATTCGGCATCTACGGCTACTGCATTCCTGTGCGGTGTCAAAACGAGGTACGAAGCTGTGGGAGTGGATGGTTCCATAGTACATGGAAACTGTTCGAGTGTTCCTGGAACTGAATTGAGATGTATCGGTGAATGGGCTATGGCTGAAGGTAATTATGTGCTGATAATATTCACTAATACACTGTATATCTTTTTTCCCAAAAATGTATGAAAAAAACTGAAATTGTTCTGCCCCGTTAGGCTACCTATTAATCCTCTATATCTGTGCATGTAGGCAGTGACGACTCAGCAAACTAGCATAACATCTGAATTGATGCGTTTAAAAAATTGATTTTTCTTCTCATTTAATTTTTTTTTAAATTTGAGTTTTAAAAAAAACTTTCTTGGAGTTCATCTATCCCTTTGACGTTATCTCTATATCAAATTTAAAACTTCTAGGCTTGACACTTTGAGATGAAAGGATGTTTTAGAATCACTTAATCTTTTTTAAATTTCTATTTTTTAGCAACCGTTCTTAGCGAGCATTTATCTCCCAAGAGTCAAATTTCAAGTTTATAGCCCTAACAGTTTCAAAGAAATTCTAATTTTATAAAATTTTTCGCTCTTGCATTCTCTTGAAGGCAGGTGTGCCGAAACAATAATAATAATTTTTTTAAAGCCTGTGCTTTAGAAGAGACTGTCGCCATTATTATACTGAAAGAATTTTTGAAATTGGTTCATTTTTCCAGAGATTTACCTTTTACAAACAGATAAGCAAACGTTTCTTTATCATATTAGTATAGATGATGCAATATTGGATGATGAACTCTGTCTCTTAATAAATTAGGTAATTTTTGTAGACATTAATTCAGTATCCAAAGGGCTAAGCTTCCTGTGATAGAAAATAGACTCATGTGTAAAGAACGATACAATCAGTTTGCGATTCATTCATAAACAGGAATCTGACTGTCCCAAAACTGTCGGACATCTGTTAATCATCTGATATTCTACCCTGTTTGAGAACTGTGTAGCATCATACCCTTGTTGTAACACAGGACTCGTTTACGTGCCAAAGTCATATCATTCTAATTTATGTTTGCGTCAAAAGATGACACCCAATGAACACATAAATCTCTCCAGTGTTTTTAAGACTTTCTCTTCCAGGAATTGCAGCATCTTTACGACTCTCTAAGGTCTTCAAGAATAACTTTTTCTTTCTGACCTGAATACTTGAACTTACCCTTTTTCCTAGACGAACAGCTGACCCTTTTTTTTTTCTTTTCCTTGATTTCTTTACCCTCTGGGCGGAGTTTATTATCATGTTCAAATTTTTTTTTGTTTTTTTTTTTAATGTTTTTTCATTGAGTAACATTTGTTATGAATGGGCTGAAGCGTATTTTTTGCACGTGATAGTTGAGATAAAGATCTCCAAAGATATAGAGATGTAATCGTATTAGTATTGCGTAATAAACTGCTTAGCTTTGGTTTCGTTTCTGCTACTGATCTTGATCTGCAAAATTTAATTACGACGCGTGTTAATTTAGGAAACACACGTGTTTTCTTGCATGTCTTCTCGTTGTTTCTAAAATAAAATAAAATTCAATTGAAATTCAAGCTCAAAACTTTTTTATGCATTTAACTCTCGAACTTCATTCATTTCGATTCGCATCCAAGGTAATTTCGAAGCCTTGCCTTTTTTATGGTTTTTAAGAGAGCGTCTTTCTTTAAGAAGAAAGGGTTGTGTAAAGAATGTTTGTATAACTTAAAATAGTTTAATCGTGATTTTAATTCTGTAAATATTGCAGTATTAGAGACCTTTGGCTTAACATAACCCCAGTGCAGGGGTTTTTTAGGTATAAATTTATCAGCTCACCCATTTACTGACGTTATGGAGTGTCTTTTATAAACATTCAATGCTCATCTTGAAAATACCACCTCGTTTATTTACTGCAGTTCGTGTTTTTCCCCCAAAATTTCCGTTACAATACATTAATTTGGCATGGCCAACGACCTCGATTATGTAAAATTCACTCTTTTTTTTACGCTTGGGTAGAAAGCTCAAGCAAACGAATTTATTAAAATATATAAGTTTTCTTTGTTCATTTTTAAAAAAGGGGGGGGGGATAGGGAAAAAATGAAACATTATTTAAACTATCTTTTTAGGCATTCTAAATTGATTTATCAACGTATGAATTAATATTTAAGTATTAATTGATAAAGGTGTATTTTTTACATTACACTCATTTCTTTATTTATAATTTATTTTCTACATTTAACTCTTTAAAATGTTTCATTTTTGTAGTTTTACAGCGCTTTAGTATATTTTGACGACCATTTACTAGCACATAATTATTGGTGTGCATTGTTTCTTATCAATGAATTTTACAACAAATTTTACGAGTTACATAGAGCATCTGACGATTTATCACCTGTGGCAGGATAATTGAAAAGTGCCTAAAAATTAATGGATTAATTTATAATTAAGTTGAAGAAATATTAAAATGCCATCAGAAACACACCTTACCTTTGTACATAATTTTTATATTTGTAACATATCATGAACTGGGCTAAAAATCATTTGCAAAATTCCATCTTTACATACAAAAACCAGATTGGATTAAATAAAAGAGTGTAACAAAGGCATTATGCTTATTGCTGTCGTGATAAATATATATATTTATTTATGTATCCTAAATGCAAAAAACCACGTTCTTGTTTTCAAGAACACTGATCCATGCAATGTTCTTCTGGCGTACTAGACAATCAGTAGCGTAGCTTTCTTATCCAGCGCTCTCGAGTGTTGGTAGGTCCTGTTATTTCTCGAGAAACAGTTCTGCCGAAATTTGATTTCCGGTTTAAAAAGTACATACGTAGTGCTTATTTTGGTTTTTAAACTTAATAACAATTTATTTGAATTTCAAGACATTCTAACAATTAGATATTCAATGAATACAAACACGTGTAATAATAAAACCAAGTATAATCTTAAAGTACGAAATATCTCTGTTCTAAAAAAAAAAAAATATAACTAATGCTGCTACAGTCCGGAATTGAATTCATTGTTACCTTTCTATTTTCTATGCTTCTCCTACAAAACTGCTGCATATAAAAACACGAAAACTGGAGTTTTATAGAAAACTGTGTGATAAACATACTGAATCAGAGTTTTTAAATCATAGAATTATTTTAAGTGCTTTTAATGTTGAAATCGGTCAATGTAGTTCAGTTACATAAGTTTTAGTCCTAAAAACTATGCATAGCAACTTAACCATCTTATGTAGGAATATATATGACTAAATTGTGGTGTGCAGTGTCCAATATTTTTTTATTTGTCTATTTTATTTAGTTTTCTTTTATTTAAAATTTCATTATTTGAGTAGATTTAATTCATAATGTGAAATACCCATTTATATCTGTTAATATTTTAAAAAGGCCATTTAATAATATTTCCAGACACTTTTAAATTAAAAAATATACTTACACGTGGATGTGGATATTAAAAAAGAAAGAAAATTAACGTATAAATTCGCACGAATTATTATGTGAGAAAAGCATTTACGAAGATTTAGGCACGATATGCAGGCAATACGCACTTAAAAAGTATACACATTTGTTGAAGGGCTTACTGATAAAGCAATCCAAGTTTCAGAATACATGTCCCCTCGTATTATTGTCTAAGAGCTAATTTTTAATATCATTAGTTTAGAGTACCGTATTTTATGAAAGAAACGCCGCACTCCTCAAATTGGCCTGAATAAGCTTAAAAATATCGTAATCGCCGCATCCGTCGGAACGCTACTTTTGTCAACAGCATCACATTGACCTGACTTTAATCAAAATTTTCTGAGCAGTGTAGGATGCCTCGTTTTTAATATCTTAAGATGTCTGAAGTTTTATTTAAAATATTTAAATCCGATTTTAAATATTTATACTGTCCTAAAAGTAATGAATAGAAAAATATTCTGTATACTCTAACAAGAAAAACAAGATAACCGAAATTTTGCTAGTTATGACGTTTTGAATTGTATTATTATTTTCTGCTATAGCGCGTTTTTTCGGTGAAGCTTTAAAAAACAATAAAGAAACTCAAATTTACCAATCAATGTAATTATGTGTTAATTTCCCTCAATGACGAAGTTTCGAAGTTTTTTTGTGCTCCATTAGGAAATTTTTTGATAAAGCAATTATAAACATGAAAATTTCTTTGCAATTGTTTTAACTGCGTGGACTGGCATGGAAATAAAACGCAAGCACAACCCCATGTTATTTTTTTTTATCACCAAATTGAATCGGAGATAAGCAAGAGGAATAACTTAACTGAAATACTGAGAATTGTATCTGTTGTCGAAATATGAATGCAATTTTTTGAAATAGGAATCGTCTACATATTACAAATTGTACCATTTTTCATTATTTTTTCAATGGTAATGCCAACTTTTGACACTTTTAGTTGAGGTCCTCGGATCACAACAGCCTGGAAAAATTTACATATTTTTTCATAAATATTCATAGAGTTATCAAAGAAAATATGTTTATCCAATGTTTATTCATAAATTTAAATAAATAGATAATTATATATATACAAGGTGTGAAATGGCTAATTTCTAAACCGTTAGTCATAGACATATAGTTCCAATTGCAAAAATGTTTTAAATGAGGTAAAGAAGTATTTTTAAAGCAATTTGGGTCAGGAAAAACATTTATTAAAAAATTACGAAATTAAAATTTTTATACGGTCCCTCGCTCCTATAAGTGGTATTTAGTAAAAACATCCTGTTACACTAAGATGTAACATAAAGAAAAGTCCAATTCTTCTACAATTAAAACTGATTGAGTAATAGCTGTTTAAAGTTGAAGCATCTTTTTTCTGCGAAATAAGGGACATTAACAAATTTACTAGAAATATAAATGATCAATAGATATTAAAAATATAATAATAGTTGAGAGTAAAAATAACGTTACAATATAAATTTGAAATCTGTTTTCATTCTGATTTATTAAAGAAAAATATACAACTTGTATTAAAAATATAAGTTAAAAAGTTACAAAATTTTTGTTAAATGAAATGACGAAGAGCAACAGTCGCAATTCTTTACAAAATGATACATATTTTTAAATGCTATTAGATTGTCTAATCTAAAACATAATTAATAAAAAAGAAAGTTATCTTAAAATTTGCTCGAAGTAACTCCTTCGGCTGCAATGTAATGTACACACGAAATAAATCTTTCTAATACTTTAAGCACTTTGTGTACGATCCCTCGAACCTTGGCCCAACTCATCTGTGCTCAGTTGCAGAAAATTGGTTTAACCCTTTATCTACTGACGGTACTTATAAGTACCACTCACTTTAAACTTTCATCCCATAGTGAATATTACTAATAATCTAATGGTACTTTGCAAAAACACTCTTTTAACTCCACTTTATCCGGATACATGGCAGCAGTAGTTCTAGGTTTGTTATTTTAACGAGGAAGAAGGCTATCTTTGAAACAGTCGATGTGTTTTGTGTCGACATGTTGTACAGATTGCCATGCTCGTCTTTTTATTGCTGCAAACACAGTAAAGGATATAAGATAAGTGTTGGATTTTTTGGTGCTTGTTAGTTATCCCGTCGACCAAATTACTGTCGCCAAATTGTAAGATTAAATGCTAATAATGGTTGATCGTAAATGTCACATTCACTTGACAACACGTGTTTTACGTCATCAAGTGGTTTTAATTCGACGTTTTATTTGTATTTTTATTAATGTTATACTAATTTATTTGTTCTTTTAAATAAAAATCATGTCAATTTGTATAATTTGGCGGGTGTGGTTTGGCGATTTATATAATTCGGCGAAATTAGTTGACGGGATAACTAACAAGTACCGATTTTTTTTTTATGTGTTCATTATGATCTTAGAATACAATTTGACTAGCTATTTTAGGTGAACGGTGTATGTATTTGATTTAACGGCTGTATGTATTACCTTGTGGTACTTATAAGTACCGTCAGTACACTGGGTGTTGGAGAAAAACTTCTTGTTTACTTTTCTTCTGCGTAGTTATCCATCGTTTTCATCTGCTTTAAAATGTAATTACTAAAATGTAGTGTAGTAATAATTTTCTTAGTATTTCTTTTCTGTTTCATTATTATTTTTTATAGGAAATCGAAAAAGTTGTGGCACCGGCTCTTTTTTGCTATGCTAGAAATAGCATATGTAAATTCATATATTGCATATGTGGAGATGAGAGAGAACATGTTGTCCCTGGAATATAGGCGTCGCATAACTAAAGGACTGCTAACAAGATCGAAACCTAAAAAAAATAGTTTTTTTAATCCATGCAGGGGCAAAGCATTTTCAATGCTAAAGTGTTGAAATAAATGATTGGCACCGGAATTTGCCAAGCAATTTATTTCTAAATATGAAAAAGGCTATATTTCACATATTTATTAAATCGAAAATATTTTACCACAATTCTGGTGCCATTTGAAATACCTTGTGAGTTCTCTGTTACGATATTTTAGTCATAGTGTACCGACAGTACTTTAAAGTACCACTTTAATTAATTACCTCTAATTAATTAAATTTCTCACGGGTGAGTATTTTTTTTATGTTTAACCTTTAATTTTCATTGTAGTAACTGAAAAAAAAATTACATGAAAAAAATTGCAGTAGATCATAATGCAGTAGATAAAGGGTTAAGTCATGAAATGGAAACTTTCATAACTAGATCAATTTTAGTGTTAGATGAATTTTTTTTTTGTCTTACTTGTTAGTATAATGGGAAACTTTTACTAAAGATGACTTATAAGACCGGGTACTGTATAAAAATTTAAATTTCATAATTTTTTAATAAGTGTTTTTCTCGACCCAAATCACTTTAAAAATACTTCTTTATTTCATTTAAAACATTTTTGTAATTGAAACTATATGTCTATGACTAACGGTTTAGGAATTAGCCATTGGACATCGTTGAGAGTGGACGGACACCCTGTATAGATCTTACAACGAAAAGATCCGGGAGCATCCAATTCAGAATTTTTATATGAAAGCTTTAAATGAAAAATAAATTTATTTTATATAACAAAAGTCTGTAAAAATTTCCGATGAATGTGTAGGATTTTCTTTTCTGTGAATGCAGGCAATAACAGGAGATGGTTCCTTTAGATCAGTGGTTCCCAACGTGGGGTGTACGCCCCACAGGGGAGCAATTTGACCTTTTAGGGAGGTGAATTCAAATTTTTAACTCATCCATTCGCTTTTGTTTTTTAAAAAATAATGTTTTAGACTAAAAATAAAAGTAATAAATTGAAAATTTAAAAAATAAATAAGTCTGTTGTTGAATTTTTAAAAAGTTCCAAACCAGATGTTTAAAATAGATTCTAAGCCAGAATAATTATATCAATAATCTTTAAAAGCATTTTTCCAGCCTATTTTATGTTTAAAATTTCTATAATTTTTCTGGTTATTAAAGTATTTTACAATTTTCCTCAATTGTATATTAAATGAGCTTTTTTTATCGATTCGCTCTGCTGTATGTAAAAATGAAGAAACTTTTACGCGTGAAATTTCTTGAGTATACCTAAACCTTATTGTCTTCTAAATATTTTGTAGGTTAAATTTGTTAAATATCTAACCATTTTACAACCAACTTCATTCAATTTATAAATCCTTAATAGCATTAGAAAATGAAATGAATAAATTATAGCATATATCTACTGCTGTAGTGCAGGCATCCTACACGGTAAATAAATTTATAACATATACATTTTAACTTAGAAAATGTGATAATGCAGGGTAATTATTTAACGATAATCGGGACGAAAAAATTATAAATGTGTTTTGATGGGGAATAATGGCTCCTTAAAATTGATAAAGGTCCTAATCTTGAAATGCTTGTGTATTTTGTTATCCATAGAAAGAAAATTCTGTGTCCAAAGTTTTCCAACAACTCTTAATGAGTTACTAAAATGAATTGCAAAATGTGCCATTATTGTCAATTTTAATGAGAACTTGAGAGTCTCTTCAAGCATTTTGTGAAGATAAAAATTTGGACCACCATATAAATTTTTGTTAAACATTGAAATAAGTTGAGAATTCACAAGTCTGTTTTGGCATAAAAAAGAAAATTTAAAGTCTCAGTGCATTTATAAAATTATGTTAAAAGCATATTGCAAAAGATTCACCTCTTTGGCAAGTTTTAAAAATGTATATTGAATAGTTATTGTTAAAACTCTGTTAGGCTTCCTTCTGGTGAATAGAGTTCATTTTTGAATTAAAATTTGATATATATTACTGAATGAGTGCCTGAGGAGGGGGGTGGCCAATAAAAGGTTGGGAACCACTGCTTTAGATTATCTAAAATTAAAATTTCTGTATATCTTGAAAACTAATGATAAGAATGAGTTACAAAAGCACAACGCCATGTTTTGGACGACATTTACACTTTTTCATGTAAAAATTTATATAAGGTCATAATTCGTATATCTTTTGAATTCATATTTTTAATAAGAATTTATTAATAATTTCCATAATTAAAAATATTTTTTTGATTCGAAACAATGTGTGGAATATGTTTGGGTTGATTCATTAAAGGGAAATATTTCAACCGAATGACTTTTTGCAAAGAAATAATTTAAAGTTTGTCATGTGAACTTGACATTAGCATCCTTAAATTTTAACCTTTTGAAATATTTATGAAAAATTAAGGAAAAGGTGTATAAACTATGCCTTTTTCAAGCTGCTTTGGTTCTAGGAACTGAAATGAAGTGTCCAAAGTGACCGTTACCATTTGAAAAATTATAGTTTTTAACATGTAGGCTGGTAATAGAATCTTTACCCATATATGGCTGTCTAGAGATTGTACCGTTAAAAAAATGAAAAATAAAAACAAGATACCATTTAGGATGCGGCTGTTTTAAGGTATGGGTTCAATAAGGATATGAAGAACAAACAACAGTCGAACTCTCACAGTTACGGTCACATTGATAAAATTTCGAAAATGTGAAATAGCAAAAACTTCTTATTTTCATCGCAAAATTATCTTTACATTTAAAAGGTATGCATAATATTAAACAATAGTTGCAGCACTAGAAATGGCAACAAAATAAGCTCAAAGAAGTGTGTTATATAAGCCACAATAAATGGTTGGCGGCAAAAATCAAAGTATTTTAGTCGGATAACAAAATTTTCGTGTCCGCCTTCATAGACGATGAGACATTGCATGCGGGAGATGTGGGCAACATTAAATCATGGCATGAAGACGATGCAGATTACCACATTTAATGGTGTTTTTCATGTCAGACGTACTTTGAAGTTTTTAATACCCCAAAAGACAAATACTCGTTGGAATGTTTCCTGGTGGCTACGGAAACATGAATTCGTGGAATATGACAATGTCATCAAGTGTTCTTGCAGCACACGTGGAGTACTAAATATTATGTTTCACGTTCATTTTAAGTAATTATTTCTAGTGCTACAAGTACCATTTCAACGCCATTTATTTATTTATTTCTGTGAAGATCAGTTTGCGATGGGAATGTGGGTTTTCAAAATTTTTTTTAATTTGTCACTGCAACAGTAACAGTGAGAGATCGATTGTTGTTCTTTACTTTATTCTTGAGCACCTTGGAATACCTGCATTCCAAATGGTATCTTGTTTTCTTGAACGTTACGGCATCTAGATGCTCGTATATCGGTCGTGTTTTTTTATTACCATCCTGTATATTCATTTTCTTTACATAAAAATAAAAATCTTATTAGAGAAAGAAGTTTACACTATCTTTCCAAAGCTGCATTAAAATACCAATTACTGTTCTTTTTTTGAGTGCCGGCTCGGTTTCAGGTCTTGTTTCGGGTTGACAAGAAATGTTTTAACTAGTAACGTATAACCCGACCCGAGCAAGACTCTACCCATCAGATTGAGTTAACCACGCACACAAGGGGGAGCCTGTCACAAAACAATGCTGTGAACACAACGAAAAATGTTATGTAACTTTTGTAGAAGTTCGAGTTGAAGAATCTTCCGGCAGTTTTTCATTGTTTCCCTAGTAAACTTAGAATCTTTAAGATCTTTTAAAAATGGCTTTTTGTGGAGTCTTTTTTTAAGTAAATTGCCATAAAGTACGTATTTATACTGACATGATTTCAGCAGATGATGAAAATTGATGATATTAACATCTTTCTTCTAGGTAAAGCAGTGGGTCTGGTAACGAACATGAGAGTCACCCATGCTACCCCAGCTCCTTTGTATGCCCACAGTCCAGATCGCTGGTGGGAATACGACGGCAAAATAAAGTCTTTTAAAGATCGCTCTCTTTGCAAAGATATCGCAAGGCAGTTAGTGGAAGACTACCCGGGAAAAAACATACAGGTATTATTTTATCTTATCTTTTTTCAAATCCTACAAAGAAAACTGTCACTGTAACTCGCACGCATAAACGGAAATTTTCAAGTGAAAACTCTTACAAAGTACGATGTCTGTCTAATCTCTATGTTTTGACACGTCAGCTGTATATAGGGTGCCACCTCAAGTTTTGTCCACCTGCATTAACTTCTGAACGGCGACAGGTGTAGACATGAATGTGGTGTCTAGCACGGATTAATATAGTTATTCCTTCGTGGTGTAGAGATATAATAAAATGGCTATACGCTACGTGATGAGAATACTTACATCAGCATCTAGTGGCAAACTTCGGCGTTGGCGTTTCTATCTCAAAACCAAACGGAAAAAGTCAGTTTCAAAGTGCTAGAACGTCCTCGATTTAGTATGAAATGTAAAAATATTTTTATTACAAGTCCCGAAATGTAAATTCTTTATATGCTATCACCAGCTTAAATGCGCCATAAATACTTGCAAAAGTGTGACATTTAATGGCAGATGCACATTTACTAATACAATTAAACACATGTAAAAAAGGTATAATTTACTTTAATAAGAAAATAAAATTAAGCATGCTAAATATGTCTACCATTGGAACACATGCAGAATGTATAATGCGTTGTTGCTAATGGCAAACACATTTAGTGTACTTAACTTGATTTCCTTATAATATTTTCAGGTATGGCTGATAGCAGATTCTGACAATATTGATCCGATGATAAAAATGCCTCATATACCACACCATACCATTACTTCGACGCCGCCAACCACTTTTGATGAATAAGTGCAGTGAAAGTTATTTTCGTTATAATCCTGTGGTTCTGACGATTCATCTAACTAGGAAACTGCAAGAAGCGTAAGTCGCAGATTTTGAAGGGAGTGGTATCGCTGAAAAGATCTCGTCATGAAGAGTAAAATACTCAATAGCACTACCCGTTGGAAAGGGGCCGTTTTCGAGATGTCCGACAATTTATGTCACACAATTTGTTTATTTTTGTTGGTAATTATGAGAAACAATAAAAGAACAGTAAGTCAAAAGTCGTTGGTCATAGAATAATTGGTAGAACGTCTGTAATGACAGGAATTACTCCTTGTCCCGACCTACGGGAGTAAAAGAGGGCATGGACAGTGATTAGTGAGGAAGATTCCTAGGCGCTCAGCTATGTCGAGTTTGAGTAGTACCTGTGGCACGCGTTCCAGGCGTGCTGGTTCATGGAAAGCGGCACATGTCCCTGTGCTGTGAAATGCGAAATCGGGTCCAGTTCTGAAGATGTCGTCGGTGAGTCTTCTACCTGTAATCCTTTTGTCGGCAAATCCGTCCTTTGCCGCACTTCTTTGTGGTCATTAATGTCTCATTTTGGGAAGTCCCCGGAAGGTAGAGAAGCTACCAATGTAGAAAAATAAATAAGTCGCGGAATCTTTGACACTGCGAAAATTTTGATTGAGAATGAATTTTATAATTCTATGGATGTAATTATAACTGCATGCGTAGACGAAAATTAATTAGAAGATGATCCTGCATGCAAAACTCCAACGTAAAAAAAGAACAAATTCAGTTCCGGAGGATTCTTTGAAAATAATGAAAAAAGCAATTTAGGTACATGATAAGGCGAAAGGAAACAAGTTAAAAGCAGCCAATAATCAGTCAAGGAAAGCGACAAGACATATGGTGATTGTTTGTTAGCGGCGATGTTTGGGCAAAGGTGGCAATACGTTGCAAAAGCAGAATAAAATTGGTCGTTATATGTGAGCTGAATTTGTAAAACACCATCGAGAATACAGGGTTACTGTTCATGATAAAGACTTCCTGATGTAGGCAAAATACAAAGTTATTGAAGTAGGTTTAGAAAACTTTAAGGCATTTGACAGATTCATAGCTTATTTTAAGCAAGCATATAATATCAAAAGTGACCCACATGATAACCAGGAGGGATGCCTTCCTAGAACTTTCTCTCCAGCCTATCACAGATTCTTTCCGTAGTAATGTGCAAAAAAAAGAGTAAGTAATAGAAAAATGTCACTCCCTCAGCTCAATCATGAATACAGATTATAAGTGGCTATATACACGAATACGTGCCCAAATGAACGCCTGACTTTCAAGGGTCAAAGGATGTGGCTGCCGCAGTCAGAAGAAAGCAAAAAACCACCTATTCTTACACTATCCAGATAACTATTTCTGCTGTTGGGAAGTTGGTTAGTTCAGTATTCCTTATCACACAGGAACCAAAACGTGAATTTGGTTCCCAAATGCGAAAAAAGCTAGAAGAAACACGTTATGACAATGTTGCCATCGTGAGCTTCAAGTCAGGGAGGAATACCAAACAACTGACGGGAGAGTGCTTCACAAAATTGAAAGAGTCCATAGGCAATCCTCCTACTTTCGTTCAGAACAAAGAGACACCGATCCCATGAAAGAGAAATTAAAAGGGAATGTAGACCCTTTGTTCTTTTCTCTCAATACGACAAATACCTACAGCCACTGGATGTACAGACTTTCCACGACTACAATTATGTAATCAAACGCTTGCTTTAATATGCTTCAAGTCACCGAAGCTTGTGCGGTGATGAAAACTTAATAACTAGGGCAGTTCTATTTAAAATGCATCACCTCGTCCACAGTCAAATATCAGCTCCTGTATCTGACGCCATGAGACGGTATGCCTTTCAAAATATGCTAATACAGAGAAATATCTCATCCTTCAAGTCAGTAAAACAGATATTCTTCAACATACCAGAGAAGGTCATCAAAAAGAGCGACTGGTGATCATTCCTAAAATGTTCCTGGTTTTAATTTCTATTTTGTTTTGAACTCTTCTGTGTAGAATACCACAATCACCAGTAAACACTACACATGTCCAGCATCAACAAGCGCACACATTGCACACAAAACAATACATTTACAGCCATTAACTTTTCTTCATTTTTTTCTTTGCGCATTTGATTTCCGAACATAAGTAACATAACTAAGTTAAGGAAGCTATTTCATAGCAAAAATTATAAATTTAACCACATAACAATGTAATAAATAAATAAACAAATTGTGTGACATTAATAGTTGGATATCTCGAAAACGACTCATTTCCGACGGGTAGTTCCATTGAGTTGTTTACTCCCCATGACGAGACCTTTCCAACGATGCTAGTCTCGTCAAAATCGGCGAGTTTACTTACATTTCCCTACTGACTATCCCGTCTCTTAGTGTTATCTCAATGCTGTAAACAGAATTTAGTGATGTTTAGTAACATCATTTTTCGATGTTTAACAACATCCCTAGTTAATGCTGGAATACAAAACTTTAAAGAATGAGTTCGTTTGCTTTCAGCATTCGTAACTCCTAAAACATTGTATATATGGAAAATTTGCTTGAAGCAACCGATATTTCATACCAAGACGTGTTGTTTGGTATGCAAAATGGCGCCCTCCATGTTTAAAAATTTTACCTGGATCCAATATGGTGTATTACATTATAACTGTCATAATCCAGACATAGCTTAAAAGATAAGTCTCCGCATTCCTTGTTTCTTGGCTAAGACAGTCAGATGTTTCATTTTCTTTTCCGTACCGAAAATTAAAGAGTATCCAAAGACTTTTGACTCACCCTGCGTAACCTTTTCTGTTATTTCCAGTTTCACTGACATATTTTGATCATATCCTTTCCTAATTGCAAAGTTTTTCAGTTGAGTTTTTATTTCATACTTATTGTAAATTCATTTAACAGAAGCTTCAGACAGATTTCAAATTTGAAAAATCTCATTTTTTGCAATCTATAACCATACATCTATAAATTAAATATAATGTAATTAACAAGTTGTGATATGCATTATTATTCAGTAGGTTTAAATGCACTGTCGGAAAATTTAAACCTCTTAAGAGAGTAAAAATGATAGCTTTTACACGCTAGGAGAAAAGAAGTTAGGGGAAAAAAACTGGCGTAACTTGATCTTTTAGTAAAAAAAGTTAATGACTTTATAATGGTTTTAAAGACAACCAAGTTAAGCTCGTCTCATCGTAATGAAAAGAGAGAGGGGCAGTTAATTAATGGAATTTGTTGATGAGAGAAATAAAAAACATTTCATTACATGGCCAATTGGATTTTTTATTATTATTTACTGATATATTTATTTAAAGGCGTTCATTTTTTGTTTTGTTTTGTTTTTTTCAAATTAAAAATTTCATTGGAACTTTCATAAGATAATAAAATCACATATAATTAAACGGGTGATTATTTGAAATCGCTAACTAGGATTTTAAAAGAAACCAACTCCGTTAGTTTGTTTATTATTGAAATTTACACATTTTACGCAATGATGCTTTATTTGAGAACTGGTATTAGATTAGGACAGGGTCGGCGAACCTATGGCACGCGTGCCATTTTTGGCACGCGGAGGAATAATTAAGGCACGGCGCGGCATTGTTTATGTCTCTACATCAGGATACAGTGATTTTACACAAAATATACGAATTTAGTTCTGATTTAATTCTAAATTCGATTAATTGAAAATTATAGAATTTTAATCGTATTCAATATAGTTCGAAAATTTATCAAACAAAGAAAATATTTGTAAACTACCAAAAAGGAAATATTATTATATGCATTAATAAAAATACCGATGGTAAATTATGGCAACTTGAAAATTAATTTGAGAACTATTTAAATATAAACTGCCTTTTCTTTTTATTTTAATATTTTTTTCTTTCTATTTATACCTATATGTCATTATTTTCTCAAATGAATAATATAAAAAATCAAATAGAGAACAGTTGCCAGATAAATCCATTTTAGTTTGCATTCTGTTAAAATTAACTGAGCATTAAAATATTATTTTCATCCAAGATACAACACAATTAATCACATTATTTTTTGTTATTAATTTCTCAAATATAAGAGTTTCTATAATTATTTCAGTGTAATACTTACATGTATGTTATCCATATTAGAAAAAATCGTAAGTATATTTCTAGTAGTTTTGATTCAATATTTTCAATCCACTAAATTTGCTTTATAGTTGGCACGTCAAGGTCATGTAAAATAAATTTTGAAAAAAATTGGCACGCGACTATAAAAAGGTTCGCCAAACCTGGATTAGGACATCAAAATTGAATAATAAAAAGCAGTTTACTTCGTACACAAATGTGCAAGATTAAAGTGAAAAATTCGATAGCGACAATAATTTGGGTCACTGTCCCTTCAAAAGTCTTTTCCGAATGTTTCCCTCCTTAGAACCTATAGAATACTCTAATAGCTCTACTACATGTAGTGATAACTCCCGGGACTCTCTATTAACTACACGAAAAAATAAACTAGACGGATGATACATGTTAATACTTACTGAAAAATGCAACATTATCAGCGCTTAGGTGACCACCGGTTAGGTGATTTACTCAAAAATTTAATCATAAACAACTTATGTCAACTTCTAACTGAATCTGAAGTTTGATAAAAATCCGTACATTAGTTTTTGAGGTAGAGCTATTGCGGATATCATAAAAAATTCTGCATAGCAGCGCCACCTGTCGGGCGATTTACACCAAAAACTAATTAAGACCAATTTATACCAGGGACTAACTGAATCTGAAGCTTGATGGAATTTCATGCATTAGGTCTTGAGATACAGCTATTGCGGAAATCGCGAAAAATGCAGCATAGCAGCGCCACCTGTTGGCGATTTACACCAAAAATTAAACATCACTAATTTATATCAGGGACTAACTGAATCTGAAGTCTAATGAAAATTCGTACGTTAGTTCTTGAGATAGAGCTATTGAAATAATCATGAATAATGCAGCATAGCAACGCTGCCTGTTGTGTGATTGTCACCAAAAAGTAATCAGCATTAAATTATACCAAGGACTAACGGAATCTGAAGTTTTATGAAAACCCATGCATTAGTTCTTGAGATATAGCTATTGCGGAAATCGTGAAAAAGGCAGCATAGCAACGCCACCTGCTGGACGATTTACACCAATAAGTAATCAGAACCAGTTTATATCAAGGTCTAACTGAATCTACAGTTTTGTGGAATTCTGTGCATTAGTTCTTCAGATAGAGCGCCAACAAAATTCTTGTCACATACAGACTCACAGAGTGACAGAGTGGCAGACAGACATTTTCTAAAAGCCATCAAATCGTGTTCAGGAGCTATTAAAACGTATAAATCCATTGAAAACCGGAAATCGAAAATTTTCACGAATCCAATACTTTCTTCTTGTAAAGATAGAAGAAAGTAAAAATTATCCATGTGATTTCTAGAAAGTAGTACCATCCTTGAAAAGATTAAAGTCAATTTTCATGACATTTCGGGCATGTCTTTACGAATTGCAGTCCTGTAAATTACACTACTTTTGCTTTTGTAAAAACAATGGACGAAAGAGAATTTCGTATTTTGATAAAACATTGCTTTTTTGGCGAAAACAAATACGGTTCAGACCCAATAATTGATTGTGAAACATGTGAGGGATATTTTACATGAACACTTGCATATGAAAAAGCTTTGTGTGAGATGGGTGCCGCATTTCTTAATAACAGACCAAAAAAAGCAACTTGTCGATGATTTAGAGCAGAATTTGGCGATATTTCAGCATATTCGAAATGAGTTTTTTGCCTATTTGTAACACTGGATGAAACATGAATCTATTGATACGCAAACACTGGATGAAACTGGATGGATCTATTGCTACACACCTGAGCCCAATATACTGTCAGCTGAGTGGTTGGAACCGGGCGAAAGCGAAAGCCGCCCAAAGTGACTAAAGACGCAACAATCAGCTGCAAATGTTTTATCCAGTAATTTTTGGGATGCACGTGGCATAATGTTTATTTACAATCTTGAGAAAAGAAAACCAATCACAAGAGAGCATTATGCAACATTATTGGATCGTTAGAACAAAGAAGTCAAAATAAAAACGCCACATATGGCGAAGAAAAAACTTCTGATTCACCTAGACAACACACCCGGCTCACACATCCATGAAAGCGGTGGCAAAATTGCATGAATTAAACTACGAATTTCTTCACCACCCGTCATGTTCTCTAGTCTGTCCCCCAGTGACAATTATTAATTTCCTAACTTCAAGAGATGGCTGCAGAGGAAGAGATTTGCGTCAAATGATAATGCCGCATGTGAAACTACATGTTTTGGAGCCGTTTAGAAATGGTACTTTATGAAAGACATCCAAATGTTACAGGATCTTTGGAATAAGAGTACCGCTTTTCAAAGAAACTATATTGAAGAATAAAATCCATTTTTTTTTTTTTCAAAAATATGGTTTTTTTCATTGCTAATCCCGGGATTTTTCGCTTCATGTATGTAACGGATTCTTGAGAAAATTCTCGTTCGCACTCTCTTTCTGTGTTTGTCTCGGCTTTTTTTTAGGTTCGTTCGTAATTATATAAATACGTAGCCCCTATAGCCGTCGCGGTCAGTCCTTCTGTCTGTCTGTCCGTCTGTTCGCATATAACAGAGTAAAAACTACCCAACCGAATGGTTTGAAATTTTAAATATATAATTGTTGCACAATTTTGTCGAGTTCTTTCAAATTTTATGAAAATCGATGTATATTTTAATTACAGGGACAGTCAAGAGTTTTCCGTTACATTATAGCTAATGGGAAAAAATTATTGCAAGTGCATTTTAATGACGTTACAGCCTTTCGAACAGAATGAAATTGATAGGCACTTATGAAGCGTACTAAAATACATATACATTCAGTACAATATGCGGTGCAAAAAATATTTATAAAACTATTTATAGTACTAACGCACCTCATTTGCCACGTTTGACGTGCAATTTCTAACTTGTTAAAATCTTGATTAATTGAAACTTCCTGTTACGTGTGTTTTCTTCGAGTATATTTACAGATGCATAATATTCTTATAATTTCTTCAGGTTATTCTTGGTGGGGGACGAGAGGTTATGATGCCCAACATTACATTTGATCCGGAATATCCAGAGAAACGGGGAAAACGTGGTGACCAACGACTGCTAATTGACATGTGGAAAGAGCACAAAGAGGAGAACAAACTGCGATTTCGATATGTCTGGAATAAAAAAGAATTTGACAAGGTCGACCCGAGAAAAGTGGATTATCTATTAGGTAAATCAATGAAAATTACTTATAAATTAAAAGTCAGCACATTATTACCGACAGGACACGCTAGCACTTGCTCAGGACATCCAGATTTCATGGATCCAAAAAATTTCTAGTCTTAAGCAGTAATTTTATTAAAAAACACTTTATTGTAATAAAAGTTTTAACAGGAGTAAATGTATTAAAAACTATTTTATTGTAATAAAAATTTTAACAGGAGTAAATTTATTAAAAACCATTTTATTGTAATAAAAAATTTAACAGCAGTAAATTTATTAAAAAGCACTTTATTGTAGCACAAATTTTAACAGAAGTAAATTTATGAAAAACAACTTTATTGTAATACAAATTTTAAATTTGCTTTATTCATTAGATGCACCAATTATGTAAATTAAAAATGCATTTGAAAATTACTGTAAAAAATTGTTGTGGACATTTAAAAGAATGTTTTACTTTTTACATAAATGACATTTATGATTTTGAATTTTAGGTAGCTTTCATTACAAAAAGCTACCTATTGCAACCGTTCGGAGGAAACCGATTTCAAAAAATTTTGGTATATTTTCATCGATCATGACCACCAGACCCCGAAACCACCCTCCGTTCAAAATTGATATATATATATATCTGACCTTTGTCACACTGTAACTCTCGTATTTATGTACCGATTTGGATGTAATTCGGTGTGTACATAGTACATACAAATGTCTCGACCGAGTTCGTTGGCCAGCTTCATCCGCCATTTTGTTTCAAAATGGCGGCCATTTAAAATTTGTTAAAAAATTTAAAATTTGAAATGTGGTACCAAAAAATTGAAAATGAAAAATATTTTTTCCTTATGTATTTGACCTTTATACAAAGATTCCGGAGCACTTTTTGTTTCGTCTATATCTTAAAAAAAGGCTGAGTTATAGCATTTTGAATTTCTAGCGTGGCTGACATTTTGAAACGTCCTGAATTTTGTCACGCGATAAAAGGCGTATTTATGAACCGATTTGGATGTAACTTCGTCTATAGATAGTACATACCAATGTCTCGACCGAGTTCGTTGGCCAGCTTCCTCCGCATCCTTGTTTAAAAATAGCGGCCATTTAAATTTTTAAGAAAAATTTAAATTTGATATGTGGTACCAGAAAATTGAAAATTGAAAAAAATATTTTATTCTTATGTGTTTGACCTTGATACAAAAATTCGGGAGCAGTTTTTGTTTTGTCTATATCTTAAACAATGGCTGAGTTATAACATTTTGAATTTCTAGCGTGGCTGACATTTTGAAACGTCCTGATTTTTGTCACGTGATAACAGGTGTATTTATGAACCGATTTGGATGTACCTTGTTGTGTACATAGTACATACAAATATCTCGATCAAGTTCGTTGGCCAGCTTCATCCGCCATCTTGTTTCAAAATGGCGGCCATTTTAAAAAATTTTTAATTTAAAATGAGATACCAAAAATTTGGAAAATGTAAAAGATTTTTTTTGTATGTGTTTGACCTTAATACAAAGATTCCGGAACAGTTTTTGTTTCGTCTATATCTAAAATAATGGCTGAGTTATAGCATTTTGAATTTCTATTGTGGCTGACATTTTAAAACGACCTGATTTTTGTCACGCGATAACAGGCGTATTTATGAACCGATTTGGATGTAACTTGGTCTGTACATAATACATACCAATGTCTCGACAGAGTTCGTTGGCCAGCTTCATTCGCCATCTTGTTTCAAAAGGGTTGCCATTTAAAAAAAAATTTAATTTAAAATGAGGTATTAAAAAATTTGAAAATAAAAAAGATTTTTTTATGTGTTTGGCCTTGATACGAAGATTCCGGAGCAGTTTTTGTTTCTGAAAATTTGTTATTTTGTTTATATCTTAAAAAATGGTTGAATTATAGCACTTTGAATTTCTAGCATGACTAACATTTTGAAACGATATTGTATTTGTCACGCTATAACACACGTATTCACCTATTTCGATTTAAGAAGGCATGTGAATAGTATACATCAATATCTCGACCAAGTTCGCTAGCCAGCTTCATCAGCTATCTTGTTTCAAAATGGCGGCCATTAAATTAAAAAAAAATTATATTTAAAGTGAGGTACAAAAAAAGTAGAAATTGAAAAATGTTTCTTTCTTAAGTATTTGGCCTTGATATAAGGATTCAGGAGCATTTTTTGTTTGTTTTTATCTTAAAAAATGGCTCAGATATAGCAGTTTCAATTTCTAATATGGGTGACATTTTGAAAAATCTGATTTTTTGCCTGCGACAGCACTCGTATATATCAACCGATTCCGATGTGAATGAGCATGTGCACAGCAATTACTAAGGTCTCGACCAAGTTCACTGGTTAGCCTCATCCACCATGTTGTCTTAAAATGGCAGGCACTTTAAGAAATCGTCGAAATTGGCAGCCAAATATAAGTTACTTTAAATAAAAGCAGCTTGGATAAAGCTGACTAATTTCGCGAAATTCTCATTCATAATGACTTAGTATTGATAAAAATTAGTATTGAATCTCCTATATTCGGTTTCCACTAAATTGAGCTTCGTGTGTTTGAATAATATAAGTTGGCTTTTTTAAAATAAGGAATATGAAAGCTACCTCTTCCTCCCAGCACTGGCCGGAAGGACTTTTTTAATTACAATTATTTGCAATTGTTATGCACAACACGTATGTATTTCAATATTTTATATGAGTTTTCTTTTTACAAATTTAAGTTCTTACATGTGTGTGTATCTTTTTTGCTGCATATTAGAAATTTTAAGTTGTTTATGTGCCCCAATGGAAACCTTTTCTGATTTCTTCGTATTTTTATATAAAAAATAAAGGCAAAAAGTAACACCAAAGAATTAAGAAATGAGAGCCTTTTGAAGGAATTTTTACTTTCTTCATCAGGTGCAAAGAATACTTGCTACCACTCTGAAAGCAGGGGCAAGACCCGAGTCTTGCCCCGTCACACACAGTCTTTCATTTGTAAATGAAAAATAAGGGGGGGGGGAATAACATAATAGAATTAAGAAATGCGCAATCCTTTTGAAAGAATTTTTACTTTCTTCATCAGGTGCAAAGAAGACTTGCTACCACTTTGAAAGCAGGAGCAAGACCCAAGTCTCGCCCCAGACATACACTCTTGCCACCGTCTTATTCCTGGTTTAAGAATGGTAGCACGTCTTCTTTGCAGGTGCAAGAGATTTTTTATAACCGCCAGATACAACATTGGAGTCTGTCATGTTAGCTGCTAACTCGGCATAGCGAACAGAGTTCAAAATAGTGTCTAGGAACGCACACATCAGCTGTGTGATACGTCAGCATGGTGTTGTAGCATTATAAAAGTTTATTTTTCTATTAAGAAATAGTTCAAGGAAGTGAAATAACTGTTTCGTGAAAAGCATTATCCGACTGAGCAATTAAGCCAATAATGAAGTGAATTTGTAATGATATACATGGACCTGGCTTGCTAAAAGGAGTGTTCGTGAATATGATTCAGTTTGCTGATGCATGTCTACGTCTAGAAAGAACAAATAAATACACCTTTGTGAAAGCTATATATATTTTTTTTTTCAAAATTTCACTAGCGCGTTTTTTTAGGACGGGGGACACCCGAGAACACCCAATACTAAAGAATCAATTATACTTAGAATAAGACAGCATTGCTCACTTATTCAAAACCATTTTGTGGTTATCATAAGCAATTCATAGTAGATTTAAATTACACACTTTAAATATGAAGTTTTTTTTTGTTTTGTTTTAGGTCTCTTTGAACCTGCTCACATGTACGATGTGACTGATAAAGAAGAACAGTCTAAATGGACGGATTTTAAAGAACCGACTTTGGCTGAAATGACTGAAAAGGCCATAAAAATCCTTTCGAAAAACCCAAATGGCTTCTTCCTCCTTGTTGAAGGAGGTTTGATAGACAAACGACACCACAGTGGGAGAGCTGTAAGAGCAGTCTCAGAGGCCTTAGATCTTGAAAATGCTGTACGAATGGCTTTAGCATTGACCAACAGACAAGATACTCTTCTGGTAGTGACATCTGACCATTCACAGGGAATGAATTTTGCAGGATATGCCAACGTTGGAGTTGATATATTTGGTGGGTAAATTTCTTAATGTTCTTAATATCATAGCAAGGCTATTTTCATTTCTACATCCCTACTAGCAAAACAATATTGGGCTAATTCTGTTTGATTGGCTATAGGGGAAGGTGGCCTAAAATGATCCCCTTAAGGAGAAAACTTGTGTAAAATAACATTACTGTTTAAATTAAACTTTGGACCTATGCTAATATATTTTACAATATAATTTGCATTATAAACATATTTTAATAATATTTTAAACCCAAATTGAGTAATGAAAAAAAAACAGATTTTTGAAAAAGTGTCCAAAGGATCATTTTACCCTCAACAAAGGGCAAAATGATCCTTCATTTAAAAATAATTGTAAATTGTTTTTATCCGCAAAATAAAGGATATAAAAGTAATTATGGCAATACATAATGAAATAAAATAAATTTTACAATCAAATAGTATCTATACATAATTTTCCAAGCTCAGTTGATTCTTATAAGAACTGCTCATTGAAATGGCACTTCCCATCGATTTTCTTTTTCTCGAAGTGCTTGATTCTGTTTTCTTTGGAAACGGTATAGGATAACACGGGGACCCAAAGAGAAAGATTTGGGGCAGTCACACATTTGACTCCCATGATGGCTAAGACCCGGTACCGGATTTTCTTCAGCCAATGAAATGGTAGTCAAACGATCCACATAATGGATCATTTTACCCGGCAACATGATCGCTCATTTTAGGTCATATAACTGGATGACGCCGAGAAACATAACAAACTTATCAAGTGTAATTCACATCTAAAAACATACTCTGTTAAGTAAACCAAGTCATATTTCTGTACAAGAAAGACTGTATATCTAAATAAATATGAAAGTTAGTGCTTATCTTATAACAGATGTTATAAAATCCACTTTTTCAAAGAATTGTATTCAGACGCGCAATACTGCGATCGTTTGAATACCGCCATTGCTTCTTCTTCACTTGGCACATCTAGTTTATGTGTTACCCTATAGATACAGCGACCTGTCTGAAAGAAAACATATGTGGATCGTTTTGCCCGCTAGGATCATTATAGGCCACCTTGCCCTACTCTTTTTTTCTACGTGAAATGAAATGTGTGACAGTCATGTATAAATATATTCAATATATATATATATATGTATTTTAAATGCACACTTTTTAAATGAAGTGAGTGAAAAGTTTATATTTTGAATGAAATGAAACAATAGGAATAATGGTGATGAAAACAAAATTCGTCAATTTATCACCTGGCTAACATACAAGCACCAAATATATCTGCAATATTAGCATTTCGTTGCAAATATTTCTACGTGAAACCACTATTTTCTGTAACAGTGGCATTTAATTACAAATATTTACATTGTAAAGCCAATATTTAACCAATTATGGTATTTTATTTTATTTTATTTTATTTTATTTTATTTTATTTTATTTTATTTTTGAAGTTTTTCCGATGAATACAAGACTGGACATCAATGTAACCAATATGAATTATCTACAAGGTATAATGTAATATTTCAGCTACCTACATTCTAAAAAGTTTCAAAGAATCTAACTGTTTTTTTTTTTTTTTTTTTTTTTTTTTTCATTTTCCCACCAATGTAGTACAGTCCTGGCGAAAAGTGATCACCACTACTAATTCCCCTGAAAATATTCTTATAAAAAAGACAAGATACAAATCGACAGAAAATAATGCCTACTATTAAATGCTATTCATAAATTTTGTTTCGGGGATTGCCTACATATTAAAAATTGCACAAACTTTGATTTTTCAATATAGTTTATATACTTTTTCTAAAATCGTACATTAGGGGTATATCCATAAATTTCGGAAAATAAAATTAAGAGCTTCCAAAAAAAAAAAAAAAAAAAAAAAAGTGCACCGAAAACACCCAGTTAAGGTGGTTCTCAAATTCCCTTTTCAATAACGCGAAACTTTCTGACACATTTTCTGACTCGTTTTTAAACGTAAAGGTATAAAAATGACATACAGGTCTAACTATTGAGACGATCTGGAATCGAATAACGTTTTCAATTTTTTGATAAATAAATTACTTTTCGAGTTATAACTATAAGCGGTGCTGAATCACGTGAAGACAGGTTTTTCCCTTTGTTACGCTGACACGTCAGAAATTTGGATCAAAACGCCCACTTTGACAGTATTTTCTGAAAGATCTTCTGCCCTTTTCATAAAAATAAAAATGCCTTTCGATTACATAGTTTCTGAATACAAACACCTGCCAATTTCATGCGTTTCCGAACAAAAATGAATTCAGAAATGTGTCAGAAAGTAGCTCCTTCGGATTTGGGAACAGCTTTAATAATCATTGAAATTATACACGAACTTTAAATACATAATAAACTTGTTTTATAGGTTCCTGGTAAATTTCTACGATTTTTTTCCCTGTATCCTTTGATAATAGAAGACTGTACCTTAGACCATCGAAAAGTGAAATTTCTTTATCTGAAAAACTACTGGTTTGAATGAGCTGTAAACTTACAAACCCATGATTTTGATAATTATGGATCGCTTTATATAAAAATTAATGCAGGTCATAATTCATAACTTTTTTAACATAAATTTATCAATAATTTTCTTAATTAAAAAATGCTTCTGAATACACAAAAAAGCCTGGAATATGTTTGGTATATTCATTGTATCACATTAAAAGTAAAAATAATTCATTCGAATGATTTTTTAAAACAATATAAATTAAAGTTTGTCACCTGGTTTTAACATTAGCATCCTCAAAATTTGAACTCTTTTAATTCTATGAAGATTTGAGATAAAATATATAAATTATATCTTTTTTCCGGACTGTCTCGATTCAATGAACTCAAATATGGTGACAAAAAAGGATAACACTATTTTAAATTCAAACTTTGTACATTTTTTAATATATAGACGACCCCCGAAGCATAATTTAACACATTCTTGATGACAAGTTTCATTGTCACCGCCACATAATACTACTAATGCATTGACAATGTAAAAAACTAAGTTTTTTTCGCACCAGATGCTAAGAGGAGTTGCTGCGGTGTTTTTATCATGATATATTAATTACAATTAAACTTCTTACTCCAGAGAGAATTACAAGAGAGCCATTCATGTTCTCGACAAGCGCATTTTATACTTCTTTTAATTCTCCGGCAACAGTTTTCTATGTTGTAATTTTTGCCTTACTGCACTAAGAATTCAAGATAGATAAGGCGAACATTTTTGTGCTAAATTACTAACGTTCAAACTCAAAGATTTCGTGCACCTGATATGGCATTTATACGTGCCACTTGTCGCGGACAGGTTGAGAAATATGTCACCTTATTGCAGTGTTCTTCAAAGAGTAAGTCTCATTTCCCAAGGGAGGTGCGAGAACTTTTGAGATTGCTTTAAAGTTATTTCAATTATTATTTCATCAAAAGCTTTCTTTGATGTTCTTTAATTGTCAAGGAATTAATTTTGTATTAAGTATTTCGAACAATACGACATTTAGCAATACAGTCATTATTCTTTTTTTTCCAAAACCTTTATTTTTATTTGTTCTTGGGCTTATCCGAAATTCCGACTTCACTCGAAATAAAGTTGAGCAATTAATGAACTTGGTAGAAAATGTTATCCACTTCATTGTTTATTTTCTGAAATATCCACGTCTATTATTGCTTTCTGACAGTTCTCCATTCCCATACTTATTCAAACGCCACACTTGTCTAACAATTTTTTTTTTTTTTTTTTTATCAAGTTATGTTTTGATATGCATTTTTGAATGAATAAAAAAGTGATTGAAAAAGCTTGTAATTTTAGCTTAACATTTCTTTTAGTTAAAATTAATCATTGATAATATTTCGTATTTTAATAAAAGTAATGTTTCGCATCTACAATTTTGCATTTAATATTGCTTTTAAACCTCCTTACTTCGAATACACCTTATCTCGAAACTTTCCCTTTTTTCTGATATTCGAGATATTGAGGTTCGGTTATATGTTTTGTCCCATCTACTAATTTTACATATACACCAACAGTTACGCAGAAAATAGATATGTGAAACATCTGGTGCGCGGTAAAAAGGTCAACGGTAAAAAGGGCAACGGAAAAAACGTCAACGGTAAAAAGGGCAACGGAAAAAAGGTCAACAGGTAAAAAAGGCAACGGTAAAAAGGTCAACCGGTAAAAAGGTCAACGGTAAAAAAGGCAACGGTAAAAATAATAATAATTAAAAATTGAGATTATTAGTTAATGCGGTACATATATATTGAATTATAGAAAATCGATTCAATGTTTCAAGTAAAGCAAATGCTGAACACGTGTATCGGTTACTTCAACTCGCTATAGCTTATGTAAAAGGACAGTGACTTTTATATATTTATGGAAACCTTGACCAAGGACGGTAAGCGCACCCCCCGCCCCCTCCCCCGAAAAAAATCTCCATGAAAAAAGGGCTCACATTAAGTAGAGTGGAAAGGGTCCACACATTTATGAGTAATTATATACAAGAACAGCTGCTTATTAATAAAAGTTAATTTTTCCCACTGTCAGTCTCTTACAGCGTAGTGTGCAGGGGGTACAGAGTTAATCGGTAGGTTATACAATTCTAAGATTTGGTCAAAGAAGACATAATTTTAACATTTTATTAAGGGAAGTTAAGTTTAACATGCCTTACTTCTACAAGGGGACAAGCTGGTGCTTTCTACGGGGGGGGGGGGGGGGATTAAGAAAATACAATTCTTTCAACTTGCTACATTGATAGTTTATATATAAGCAAAGATGTTTAATCAATAATGGCTTTTGGGTGTAGTGAGGGGGAGGGGAGGGGAAGGAAAAAAATTACGTACAGAGATTGTAAAGGGGATAAAAAGACGAAGAAATGAGCCATTTTCTTTAGAGGAATTTTTTCATTATCCTGCTTTTTTAGGTAAGGGACAGATTTAGATTTGTGGGTGTAATAAAATAGATAAGTATGGGGTAAAATTTTGACATTAATCTACTAACATCAAAATAGAGTAAAACCTCTCTAAAGCCACCACATTCCGTTAAAAAAAAAAATTGGTCGCTCCGAGAGGTGGTCTCTTAATGGAGGTCATGTTTAAATCTAGATTTTAACTGTTGAAAAGAAGGTAACAATTAATGTTATTAAAATTTATTTTCACATTAGGAAAAAAAATGAAAATTTAAGTTTCAAAACAAAAGTTAATTCCATAAGTTAATTACTGCAGAGTGTAAAAAATGAATACATTGACGTTTGTTATGATTTTACGGTTTTATCTTTAATAACTTATATTTCCAAGTCCTTTCGAAGCTAAGTAAATAAATGCAATTTTTTTTTTTGGACGGGAAAAAATAATGACGATTTCATTGATCTATCTATCTCTTTGAGAGTTTCCTGACACAATAGGACAGGGGAGTTAAAAGTTACCGGAATAAAATAAAAAAAATTTAAACCTAGTTTAGAAGTTTGATGAATAATGCGCTCTCTGGAATTATTTTTCTAATAAAACCTTCTTCAAGCGACCAGGGAAAATTTGTTTCATTTTCTTCTAAGAAATTGGTCGCTCATGGAGAGAGTTCAACTAAAATGGTCTCTGAAGGGAGGTAAAATTACTATTCAGTCCATGGGAATAAATTTCGTTCCATAAAAAGATGGTCGTTCAGGGAGGTGGTCGCTTAATGGAGGTGGTCGCACAGGGAAGTTTCACTGCATGATATTTTAGCCAGGGATTTCCCCAGGTTTTTATCCTGCATTTATGTATTGTCTAGGGGTGGGGCTGGGAACACAGGTGTAAACTAGAGTCCTTTAGTTTTGAGTAACAAAAGGGCTTAGGTTTGAGTAACAAAAATGTAAACTTGTATTGTTATTTTGACAAGCTGTGCTAGATAAATAGAACCTTTAGGATATACTGGGAAATATCAACTCCATTCCTATCCCTTTGTATTTAAAGAGAGAAAAATGGTTTGTAAACCATAGCAAAATCCATTAGTGGGTTTCAACGAAACTTATTGCACATAAGAAATGAAATAAATGTTGAAATACCCTAAAAACCTCCTGATTTGTCACGAAAGATTCAGCTAAAGAATTTTTCTTTTGTATTTTTTAAAGGACTTTAAAGAAAACGCTTGTTTAGTAAAAAATGCATTGTGCTTCACTAGACGTTTTAGTTCACAAATTTAACAATAATGAAGATACTTTAGTGAGACTTTGATCATATTAACTTTGCTTTGTATAAATATGAAGGCATCATTGGTAAGTGCCCTGAATTTTGGTTGGTGAAACGCTGCATAACGTCACCGACATTCCGTTTAAATAAAGTTTTCTAAATAATATTTTTCAGTGACCAACTACGCAGGATGTGTATAAATACGCGATAGTGTCAAAGTGGACGCTTTGAACCGAACTTTCGCGCGAACGTGGCATAACCACTCAAGAAAAACATGTTTGTCACGTGATCAAAATCGCTTATAATTCAGTAGGTAATTTATTGATAAAAAAATGGAAAACACAGTTCGATTCCAAATCGCTTCCATGGTCAGATTTTCCAATTTTATATCTTTCCGTTAAAAAATTTATTTGTAAATGTGTCGAAACGTTTTGCGTTTGTTGAGCAGAGCAGTTGAGAACAGCCTTAACAGAAGATTGCACCGGCATTGCAGAAAAAAAGAAAAAAAAATCGTATATTTTGTGTTTTTTAAAGACGTACTTACCGGGATAGGAAAGTACGAAGGTTTTTATTTTTTCAATTCATTCATTTGTAATCATTACAAGAGATTGCATTGCTGGTAATTTGTTTTACGCATAACTCAAGAACTGCTTGGTGGAATGCTCTGCAATTATTATATAAGCATAACTCTTGCGCTTTATATTACAAGCTTATAGAAATCGATTTCCGTTAAAAAATTCATAGATTGCAATTCACATATAAATCCCTTTGTTCCACAAATTTCCATTTTTCATATGTTTACTGTGATTTCAAATCCATGCTGCACTTGTTATGGGGATTGTTTCATAGATTTACTGGTATATGATGGTTTATACAGCCTTTTTAATTTGAAGAAATTCCTTTATTATTTATACATTCACAATTTTTGTTGATAATTTGTAATGGTTTAGAATGGTTTTTTATATATAATGGTTTAATCTTACAAAAAGTTAATATATATATATATATGTATATTATAAATTAATTACAAATATTTTTTTCGGAAGAAATTAGGACTTGTAATCTAAATTCTTTGATTAAAAAAAAAAAAAAAAAAAAAAAAAAAAAAAAAAAAATCGATTTATAAATGTTTCAAGTATGTGAATTATAAAATCACAGCTTATTCTGAAAAATAGTTCTGGAGCTATGCTTAAAGAACTAACCGCATTGCAATCTATGTTGTAATGATTAAAATACATTTAACATTTAGAGTTAAAAATTTTAAATATCTATGAACTGTACACTACTGGCACGATTGACTTCCAGTTTGCTACCCTAATTGAAATTTAACGAGAAAACTAAATAATGTCAAAATAAGGGCTCGTATTGAAAATTTCAGAGTTTGAATTTGGAACAATTTCAGTATGAAGAAGACCCCTAAGCATTTTTTTAGTATATATATAGTCAAACCTCGTTAACACGAACACGCTTAACGCGAATTACTTTTAGTACGAATTGTTTCCGATTGCCCCGTCGGCCGTCCTGTTGTATATGATGTATTTAAGTTCGGATATCACGAACTACTTTTAACACGAATAAAAAAAAGTTTGACTTGAGTGTTCGCGTTAACGAGGTTCAACTGTATATATATATATATACAACATACATTGAAGAGAGACATATTTGCCTATTTCAAAAAAAAAAAAAAAAAAAGAAACATAACTGCCTATTCCTTTTTTTTTTTTTTTTTAATTGTACAATGGGGTGATTAACATGTATCTCTTTCCTTCTTTCTTTCTTTTGTTCGACTGCAGTTTAATATCTTCAGATTTACTTGATAGTGTACCATTTATTTATGAAAATTGTCACCATGTGAAAATAGATAGCGCTTAGCTAACGCATATAGTTATTTACAAAGAAAAAATTATCAGAAAAGAAAAAACAAAATTATCTCAGAAAGATTACAGAATGAGTCCCTTTTATTAGAGAAGCCTACGTAGCACTAACACATTAGCTGAACCCAATTCCACTCCATTCAGGCAACAAAATGGATGCTTATATGGATCACCCCGAGGCAAATTCACCATTTCAAAGAAAGGATTAGTTTTTCTCCGGATGCGAGGTGGGGCAGAATGATAAATGGCTTTCTTATTGTTTGATTTGAGCCGGGCCCCTTGGGCCGGAATATTTGGGGGAGGGGGCACTTAATTTCCAAGAAGTATTGCACCCTGAGATGTCAACAGCGAACAATGCTTTGTTTCCAGTGGCCGTGTGTCCTACTGAACGCTAAATGAGATGTGTACATCCCCCCCCCCCCCCCCCCGCTTGACTTGCAACAGTAGGGAGGGGCGACACTCACAATAGACATTTGGGTTTCAAGACACTATTCTGTTTACGCTTTCTTTCGCGAAATTTGTTAATGCAAATTTAACAAATTAAAAAATATATATATATTTTTTTTTTCGTGAGATTTTTTTTCTTTTTGAAAATGCATCTTTCAATATTTAACTTAGTATAGTTAAAAAATTTTCAATTTGCATTTTAAAAATTTACTACTAGTACTACTTTATTTCCTTTTCAAATTTGTTGAGCTGTGAAACATAAATTTATATATGTTTATTTTTATCATTTGAAAAACATTCGATTGTTTTTTATTCTAAGAGATGTTAAATTCGCGAGCACGGCGCGTTTTTATACGCAATTTCTATTAACCGAGATTTCCGATATCCGAGGTACTTGCGATCCCAATTAGCTCGGATAATCGAGGTTTCACTGTACATTGTATGATTCTTAAGTACAGTCTAAAAATTTTATGGATGTACAAATGAGAAATATTTTGTGTGTCTAATAATAGTACGTACGTTATGACGTGAGAACAAAATTACATTTAAAGTGTGTCGTTTATCCAAAAAATACTGAGAAATATTCATATCGAACGTTTGGTTATTCATATGCGTTCACTGTTAAATTTAAAGATCTGTACTTCTCAAGCTTTGTTCAATTATTTGTTTGTGAGTCAATATTATTTTTTTTACATTCCACCAGTTTTAAACCATTTTTCTTCCACTTTTAAACCAGTTTTATTCAAACAAACTCAAAGAAAATAATTGCTGAATATATCGTGTAATATTGTTGTTCTTTTTTCAAACATCAATTCTGATCTTTTATCGTGTAGTTTGAATGCCATTTCATAAAAAATATTGAAATGATAATTTAGGCGATCTTTATTGCCGTATTGTGTAATAGACACAAACATTACATTTCACAGAAACGTAATAGACATTAAAAATTTCCTTAATTTTCCAAATGGTGAAGAAAAAAAAGAAGTTTTTACTTTCCAGTTTTCTTTCTGGAAAAATTAGAGGAAAACGATTTTAAAGGAAAAAACGATAATAATCCATTTTTGTGAAATTTTATGTGATAGTTTCATTTAATTGCTTGAAAGACATATTATCGTTTGGTAATCTTTGATTCAGGCATAAAATGAAAATAATCCTTTAAAAATGCAGTTAAAGATAAGTCGCCACACAGCTGAAGACAGTATTCATATCCATACCTGTAAATTAAAATAACTCGGAATAGCTAGTTTATGACTATCATCTTTTTTCCCTTTGGCCCATATTTCCCATTATAACAATGTATCTGTTAAATTGTATTAAAACCAGTATAATGAAACTAATTACTAAATTGTTTAGATTTCACCATTTTAAGTAGATTTCGAAAGAAATACTACCTATTGCAATCTTCTCTATGCTGGAATTTCTGAAAAAGTTTTGCAGATCTACACTTCCCATGACCCCTAAAACCCAAAACCACCCCCAATTCAAAACTTTATATATATATATACTTCTTAATATTATCTACAACTTTTATATTGACAAGTTTTTGATAGGACCAATTTTTACAGCAAAAACAAATTAAAAATACATAGCGGTTAAAGTAAAAATCCCAAACTCTACCCACAAAAATATTTTATAATTTAGTAACAATACCGCTTTTGAACTTACACATTAAAGTTTTCTATGTGCAATAGAACAGTATTTCAGTAAGTTTTTACAAAGTCCTGTAATCTTTTTCACCTAGTTAATACAACTGTGAAACACACTTAATAAGGTTCTTTTTTTTTCCTTTTAAATTTAAATATGTTACCATTAATGATTTTTTTTTTTTTTTTCTCGTGTGTTTACTTTGTTTTCTCTTAATCTAGATCTATTAGACAAAAGCTACAGATTAATATTATTGGTAACATTACTGTTGACCTCTTATAGAAATATTTCCTACATGTACTTAAAACATGCTTCAATTTCGACCCCCCCCCCCCCACTCAACCCTTTTTTTTTTCTTCTATGTGTTTTAGTATTTTTTTTTTTATTTTTGTATGATTTATAAATGTAACATTATATACAGGGAGATAAGGCCGAAAACTGCTTAAAAATTCAATTAAATAGATTTCAAAATCTTTGAAAAGAAGTTATAAAGGCTTTTTATTTTCATTATTACTCTTCTGCCTGATGAAATAAAAATTTAAGATTTTGTCAAGTTGAAAAGTTACTTAGATACTTTTCTGTTTCCTTTGATCACCTTCGCTTCTTTTTTTAAACAATAGCTAAATTTCGAAGTAAAAAATAATTGTTCTATTCAGTGGTGCCAGATTGGGGACTTTTTTGTCCCCAGATTGCTAATTGTCGCCGTTTTTTTTTTTTTTTTTTTTTTTTTTTTTTTTTTTTTTTCTGAAAAATAAGGCGAATTATACTACTTTAAAAAGTGGTGAGAGTCAAATAATCTAAATTAAGGCTGTTCTTAAATCCAAAAGGGCAACTTTATGACATAAGTAAGTTTTAATTTATTTTTGTTCGGAAATGCATGTAACTAGCAGGTGTTATTATTCAGAAACTATGTCATCGAGCTGTTTTTCAGTTTTTTGCAAACGCAATAGATCTTTCAGAAAATAGTGTCAAAGTGGGCATTTTGAACCGAATTTTCGCTCGAAAGTAGAATAACCTCTGAAGAAAGGGCGAAAAACGTGTTTGCCACATGATCAAAATCGCTTATAACGCAATAGGTAATTTATAGATAAAAAAATGTAAAACACAGTTCGATTCCAAATCGCTTCCATGGTCAGGCTTTCCAATTTTATACCTTTCCGTTAAAAAATGAATTTGTACATGTGTCAAAACGTTTTGCGCTTGTTGAGCAGAGCAGTTGAGAACAGCCTTTAAAAAGTGCCCAATCTGGCAACACTGGTTCAATTATCAAGTAAATGTTAACAAATGCCTTGAAATTGTCTTGTGCAATTTATGTGTGAATTTTTGAAATTATTACTGCAATATTCTCTAACACATTTCAGAAATAATCCAAATATATGTGTTAAATTTATACGGAATGTCATTTTAGTTACTCCTGAAATCAAGATAAACGAATCCCGGAAAAAATACCGTATAGAACCTATCTTTTAATTATTATTATTACTTTGCACGATCATGTTGGCCGATTGATAGATTAAAGCTTGAAAATAAAATTTTTTACTCTCCTACCTCACACAAACACCAATGTGATCAGAATTAGTTCAAATATTATATGATAAATATGATTAAAACAATACTTTTATTAGAGGTTACTTTTTTAAATCACTACATAAAAAAGGGATGACATAATACCTCTTACCACAAAGGTTCTACCAGTAATAAATCAAAACAAATAAAACATTTTAAAATAAATGTTTCTTCCCCCCACCCCCAACCTTTTTTTTATAGTTTCAATACAGCATTATGATTAAGAAAAATTAAATAATAGAAGTATGAATAGTTTTTAAAATACAAATATTTCTCGACTAAAGTAAAAAAAAGCATGAAAATAAAATTTCAATTACTTCCAAGTTTGGGACACTAAATTTTGGGGGGTCTGGACAAATGCCCCACTTGCCCACACAGAAAAATCATAATATTTTCAACTATATTTGAATCCAAATTGACTTCTTTTTTATGACATATCCTGAATTTAGTTTTGTTCGTAAACACATGGAATTGGCAGATGCTCTTATTCAGAAAATATGGAGTCGAACAGCTTTACTATTTTTCGATAAAAGCAGGCATTCGTTTTGAAAACGCTGTTAAAATTGGCGTTTTGAATAGAATTGCACGTGAATGGCACGCGATATTCTATATAGATTCTATGTAGACTTTATTCTATATAGAGTCTTCACCAGAAAGAATATTTTGGACAATCTTTTGCAAAATCAAGTCAACCCGAATCCCAGCTCAAGAATCAAAATCTTACTCGAATCCGAAACAAAGAAAGGCAAACCGATTCGTAGCAAAATGGTAGAAATTAAAATGATATGTAAAGAAAAAATATGGCACGAACCGCAGGTCGCGTCATTTTCGGATAAAAGCGAGTTTCCTAGCCCGATGCAAAACGCTACATGTGTACACCGTAGTCAATAAATTTGAATCTTTAATTTTATTTCAAATTATTTTCGTAAAAACATTTTCATTTCTGCTATGTATTCTCTAAATTGTGCTTTCTTGAGAGAAATCTTTCATATTTACTGAACGCCCCCCCCCCCCCCCACAAACACACACCTACTTACCCCTTCTACATTGCAAACATCAAGATAATGAAAATTCTTCGCTTTCAAAAATTTTCATTTGTTTGTCATTATTTCAACCCTTTTAAAATCTCTGCATGTAAAGTTTTTTTTCTTTTCATTTCATGTCTTTTCCCATTCTCGTCCCCCGAAAAACTAGCTTTGGTCAAAGTTTCCATAAATATATAAAAGTTGATGTCCTTATACATAAGCTATCCATATAGCGCGTTGAAAGAATCTACAGTGTATATTTTCTGTTTACAACCCCCCCCCCCCCCTCCATTCCAGGCACCTCTTAACGAACAGTCGACGTCTCCGGCATGGAATAATTTTTAATACACAGCACCTATATATTTGTGTCTTTAGTATAATGCCATGTATAATATATTGCTTTCAATAACAGGGTTACAAATACATGTTCTTACTACGTGCTTTACTTGAAGCATAGAATCGGTTTTCTATAACTGAACGTATATGCACCTCAATAACTAATATCTAATTTTATGTTCAATGAAGTATTTATAATTATTATTTTTTAACAGTTGCCTTTTTTACCGTTGACCTTTTTACCTGTTGACCTTTTTACCGTTGCCTTTTTTACCTGTTGACCTTTTTACCATTGACCTTTTTACCGTTGACGTTTTTTCCGTTGCCTTTTTTACCGTTGACCTTTTTTCCTAAATTCGAAACATCTATATGTTACTCCCGCATAGTGAAGTATTAACTTAATTCGCTATCCACAGCGGAGGCGCTAGCAATTTTTAGAAGCTCAAGGGGGTCACAATAGCAAAAAGGATAAAAACCCTTGCCTTCTTAAAGTGATGCTGTGAAATTATATTTCGAAGTGCAAAAAATCTACCGCTATTTTCCCTCCTCAAGTGACACGGCTGTTTAGTGCCTCTTCTAAAACAAGCTACTTCTTCTTGAGTCAAAATATGAAGTGCTCCTTTTTGAATCCTACTTAACCGTAAAGTTTGATTGATTAGCGAAGAAACTTTGTTTGACAAAAATGCTTCTACATCAGCAATTTGAACTGGTTATGAATAGTAAAATGTTATGTACAGTCATTAAAAAAAAAAAAAAAAAAAAAAAAAAAAAAAAAAAAAAAAAAGAGTAAACACCCCCTACTAACACTGCAACTAATTATAATAGAAGAAAGTTACTGGTACCAAACGATTGGAAATAAAGTCTATTTTTAAATTATGTATATGTTACCGGCCAAACCCGATTTTAGGCCAAACTAGTTTATCCTAACGCGCATTGGATAAACTAGTTTTTCCTAGGCCAAACTAGTTAATCCTAAAGCCCATAGGATAAACTAGTATTTCTCAGTCCAAACTAGTTTATCCTGACGCCCATAGGATAAACTAGTTTTTCCTAGGCCAAACTAGTTTGGCCTAACGATCATAGGATAAACTAGTTTAGCCTGCTATTAATTGGTCTGAACTAGTTTGTCCTAGGCCGATCTAGTTTATCCTATACCAATTTCATTTGGCGTGCTTTTATTGATCCCAAAGACCGCTTTACGCCAACCTTCTGGTTTATCCTAGGCAAATCTAGTTTATCCTAGACCAATTCAATTTGACGTGTTTAATTGATGCCAACCTGTGTTGAGCACCCCGAGGGAAAAAAAAAAGAATTAATTTAAACTCAAATTCAATTTCTCAAAAATAAGTTAAGTTCAAGTTCAAATTCAAAATTTTTCAAACGAATTAGATCAACTCAAACACATCTATGGTAGTGAGCAAAGTTCACTAAAAACTCGTTTTTTAATTTTTATTTTTTTAAATATAACTAGGCGGCTCGGCCCCCTACGAGCTACGCTCGCCAACCCCCGTCCAGACACCGCAGACTCTAAATGCACCCTAATTTGATCGGCTTTAAAAAGATTTCGAAAGATTGAATTATAATTTAAAAAACAGTGGCGATCTCCCTATAAACGAATTTCTATTCATTTCTCTTTGATTGGGGAATTTTAACGCCAAATCCGCTGCGGTACTACTTGATTATCCTGTCGACCAATTTCGCCAAATTATATAAATCGCCAAACCACTCGCCAAATTATACAAATTGATATAATTTTTATTTTAAATAACGAAAGAACAAATAAATTCGTACAACATTAATAAAAACACAAATAAAACGTCGAAATAAAAATAACTTGATGACGTGTACACGTGTAACAACATTTCAAAATAAGCTAATATAAAAGGAATTAAGTAAAGAGAGTCTTTGTCTCCTGGTATTTTTTAACAAAGCGAAAAGAAAGTTCTTTTAAATGAGACATTTTAAATTAATTCTCAAAATATCAAATAAATGTCTAGCGCAATTTCTAAATTAAAACTTTTTTGCAATATTATTTTGTGTTCATTTTATGTAATAACTATAATGTGACGTAAATATGACGTAATTTCTCCTAGGACTTCTAACGCATGTTAATGAATTTATTATTTTACAATATCTTTTCCCTTTTAAAATTCACGTGTATACTTTTTATGACGTAATTTTTAATAAGTTCCTGCTTTTTATACGTAATTATTTAATTCTAATTTGAAAGTTTTTTTCCTGTTTATAATAGTCACGTGTAAATAAATTTTTAATTTGAAGCAAACATTATTGCTTTCGCTTTTTATACAGTTGGCAACAGTTTAAATTAGTACAATTTTCTGAAATCTGTAAAAAATATCTCTAGAAATGCTGAAAATTTGAATTTAAAATAGAAATAAAACCTGAAAAAATGAGTCAAAATAAAAAAATTAATGCAATCTGCACTCCGGCAAATTCTAACACATAAAATGATCTAAAAATGATTACACTGCCATGTATAGTTTTTGCTGCTATAAAACTTTTTTAGTGGAACGATTTTGTCCAACTTTAGCATTAAATAACTCTTAAAATAATTCTTCGATTTGAAAACTGTCTGCATCAGCGTGTTTATCAAACATTTCTGTATAAAACTACCGATTTTCATATTTTTGTATGCATTATTTTTGTTAATATTAACAAAGAAAGGCCTCCGGTCACAAAAAAACCAAAACCGGCGGCGGCGGCGGCGGTGACAGCGGTAGTTACTTTTTTTAGAATAGAGAGATAGTAGTTCAGCGTCCAAATTTACAAAATTTTGTGAGCTAGGCTTTTGTTATTCGATGTAGGGGTCTTTACAGGCCTACCCAATTTTCAGTCCCGACAATCGGTCCAGGCTTTGTTTGGGGATTACATTTTTCGAGAGGTTCGGACCGAGATGGACCGGGACTCAATTTTTTTTTCGGCTTATGTCGGGACTGTACTGCATTATTCTTGAGGTCTGCGCAAAAATTTTCAGTACAATTTCCAACCCAGCTCATATGAAAATCATTTGGACCGGCAGGATCTCTGGTCTGGTCAGTAAAAATATCAGTAACATTTGGCCCGCCCCAACTTTTTTTTAATGCACGTATTTTTAAATCGCTATTATTCTACAATTGAAATTTATATATTTATTATTTTTCTTAATTTTTACTTTCTTCTATCTTTACAAGAAGAAAGTATTGGATTCGTGAAAATTTTTGACTTCCGGTTTTCGTCGGATTTACACGTTTCAGGAGTCAAAGATCCCGAAAAATATGTTTTTACAAAATGTCTGTCTGTGATTCTGTCTTTCTGCATGTATGTAACACAATTTTGTGGGCCCTCTAATGTACGGAATTTAATAAAAATATATATTCAGGTAGTCTCTGATATAAATTGGTGCTGATTAGTTTTTGGTGTAAATCGCCCAACAGGTGGCGCTGCTATGCTAATTTTTGCAGGATTTTGACGATTTTCGTAATAGCTCTATCTCAAGAACTAACGTACAGATTTTCAACGAGCTTCAGATTCAGTTAGTCCTTGATATGAATTGATGGTGATTAGGTTTTGGAGTAAATAGCCAATTAATTCATTTGATCTGAACAGGTGGCTCTGCTGTGCTGCATTTTTAACGATTTCCTCAATAGCTCAATCTCAATAACTAACTTCAGATTCAAGTATACCTTGATTAATATTGCTGTTGATTATGGTTTGGTGTAAATCTCTCAACAGGTGACGCTGCTATGCTGGATTTTCCAAAATTTTCAAAGTAGCTGTATCTCAAAAACTAATGCACGGATTTTCGCCAAACTTCGGATTCAATTAGTCGTTGGCATAAGTTGTTTCTTGTTAGTTTTTGGTGTAAAATATTCAACAGAAAGCCCTGCTATGCTGCATTTTGCTGGATTTACACGATTTCAGCGATAGTCATATCTCAAGAACTAATGCACGAAATTTCCTATCTTTAGAATCCTCACAATGAGCATAGATTGCCATTCGATTTTTCATTATGGTAGCGAATTTTGAAGTATTAACATATTTGAGATAAAAGAAAGTTTTGGGATTGGTACATCCGACTAGTTTTAAGATGAGTAGATGCATTTTTAGGTAATAAACTTAAAGTAAGGTAAAACTTGAGAAACATAACCTGCCTATGGCAGAATCCCGTGCTTAACAAAAAGAAAATATGTTGAACTATGTGAAATGAAGATATTAGTACTTGTAAAAAGAATATAATCCATTTACAACACATGATGAACCTTCTGATAAGGGATCCTGCCTATAAAAGATGTTTCTTCTTTCTTACGATATTCCGTCTTAGAAGATTTATTGTATAGAATTTTTAAAATTTTTAAATCTCCAAGCCATAGAATGTGGATTAACGATAGTAATGATTCTATTTTAAACTCTATTGATTTTGTAATGATTTTTTCTTTATATGTAAATATCTAAATAATTACTAATAGCAATAATTTTTTACACGATTTGGAGACTTGAAAATCTGAAAAAATTATTTAGAAAAACCTTCTAAGACTTGAATCACATAGAAGAGAAAAAACTTCGTTATAGTTAAGTCCCTTCTTTAGCAGGTCCGTCGTCTCTAGAAAATGTATTATGTTTTCTTCAAACGGATTATTATATCCAATTTACACCGTTTAAAAAACATTTTCCGTTTAAAACAGGATTTCGTCATACACAGATTCTTCTAACAGGTTTTACAGTACTGTATCGCCATCCGTATAAATGTATAAGTACTATTCTTTAGAGAATTTTAATTGTGGAATAAAGGTAGCTTAAAAATATATGTATTTTAGGACAAACTGTGACCGGAACTTCGCCGGATTTTTGTGAAATTCCAAATTTCTGAAAGAATATCAAATGTTCTTCTGATATTCTTAATGGTGCATTTATTCATAAATAATTCAAATTCTAGTGATATTTATGTGAGAAGAAAAAATAAATATCTCGAAATTCTTTTTCTCCTAAATTTTATGATAACCTCTTATCCCATTCTTTGGTCCTCCATCATACAATTTGTCATATGGAACATATTTTTAAATAACGGAAGCGGTAAAATGGGGAAGATAGGGTGACGTTATCCCACTCCCCATCGAATAAAATATATTATACAGGGGTGACGGCAATACTATATTGCACAAGGTTGGCGCCGTAGCGGTAGTTGGGATCAATAAAAGCACGGCAAATTGCATTGGCCTAAGATAAACCTGAAGGTTGGCGCGGGGCCGTCTTTGGGATCAATAAAATCACGCCAAATTGAATTGACCTAGGATAAACTAGATCGGCCTAGGATAAATTAGTTCGGACCAATGAATAGCAGGCTAAACTAGTTTATCCTATGAGCGATAGGCCAAACTAGTTTATCCTATGGGCGTTAGGATAAACTAGTTTGGCCTAGGAAAAACTAGTTTATCCTATGGGCGTTAGAATAAACTAGTTTGGCCTAAAATCGGGTTTGGCCGGTAACATATATAAAATTTGCTTAGGGGGCCATCTGCAAATAAAAACCAGACCTGACTTTGTTTTTTTCAATTGCAACACCCAATTTTGACAATATATTTTAAATCTTCGCTTCAAACTATGCCTAGAAACGAAAGTTCAAGTCATTTGGATGATAAGTTTTTGAATTATAAACATTCAAAATTTAGAACTTCTAATATTAAATTACATTTTCATATTTTTATTAATATCGCCTGAAATTATAACCCTAATGTGATAACTTTTTCTGTGGTTATAATACTAAAAAACCCAAATACAAGCACATTGAACTTGTAATTTTAAAATTTTTATAATATGAATTATGAAATTAATATTCGAAAAAAATATGAATTGCAACCAGCAATTTTTTGATAGATTTACATTTATTATGTCCTGCTTCATGAAAATTCTCCATTTCAAATTTTTCTTCCAAGTGGTTTTCGAATTATCATTAAAAAACGTCAAAATTATGTTTTAAGGGCCGTCTATGATGTGCAAAAAAACATAATTTGGAAATATATATATTTTACTCATATTATTGAAACATTTAGGCTCGAAATAGTCTAAACATATTAAGCGAGGGAAATGGTCATATTGGCAAGAAATAATACATTCATAGGAGTAACATAATCATTCTGTAGCATTTCAACAATTGAGTACAGAACTTCAATTTGGATAGAACCCCTAAAATAGGCTCATTTTAAAATAATTAATTTCTCTGAAACTAATATGAATTTCATGAAAATTTGTTTTTAGGCTGATGGAAGGGTGTAGAATTTATTTATAGTGTCAAATTTGGGTATCGCTATTGAAATAAACAAAGATTGGGTTCGTTTTGATGTGTGGATGCTTCCCTAATCAATTTTTCTATACATCATTTAAAAGTAGACTTTATTTCCAATCCTTTGGTGCCAGTAACTTTCTTCTGCAATGACTTGTTCCTGAGTTAGTAGAGGTGTTTACTTTTTTTTTTTCCACGACTGAACTTACAATATTTTATTGGCGCTTCTACTTTTCAGCTATCTTTTAAAAAAATATATAAAAAAATAAATAAATAAATAAATAATAATAATAAAAACTGCCTTACTGGCAGAATGATTAAGATAGATAAATTCTTTCTAATTTTTAAATTAACTTTATTTTAAATGTCTCTCAAAATATTTTTTTTTTCGATACTTACGCTGCAAGAGATACTATCATCTAAATTTCACTATTTTAAGTCAAGTAGTTAAAGCTTAATACGTCTGTCAATTTCAGTTGTTGGTATGTCAGTGATATGATTTCTCTCAGCTTTACCTAACAAACTCTATATCCAAATACTATACTACATAATACTATATATTATATTTATACTATTAAGAATGTATTCAATATACTAAAATTTTCCTCGAAAATTTCTCTAGCTGACAGTGCTTTCAAAATCCGTTCAACAAAAATTAATTATATCTTCTTTACATGATCGGAGTTCGATATATGGGGCATTCTCACAATATTTTAACTTTTTTTTTTTTTTTTGGGGGGGGGGGGGGATCTGACAAAATTAAACTTGCTAAAATAACATTTTAATCTGATAGACGAATGACTTAATGATTCAAAATAAGAAAAAATGGTCAGCAGCGAAAAATTTTTTATTCAACTGAGGTTTAGGTTAAACTTGCGAGTTTAATTTTCCTTACCATTTTACCCCTATAACTTTTTATTTTCTTCTAAATTTTTACTTATAATGAATTTGCATAGTACCCACAGGACATTCAAATAAGAAATAATAACAATATAGTACTTTTAATACAGAATTTCTGTATAACATTGTCTTAAAGGGGTTTTAAAGAAGGGACGGTAAGGTAAAAAAAAAAGGGGGATGGTATTGGAAAAAAGGGACGGTAAGGATGGAATGGTAAGGAAAATTACCACCTATTTTTAGGAAAATCACGTTAAGACTAAGTGATAGCCACAATGTGCATTGATTTTTAGAAACAGTTGTTAACATTGGATCAAATTATTATTATTTTTTTTATTTATCTCGAAAAGTGCAGGAATAAACTTTGGGGACGGTGAGACTACCAATAAAGCCACTATGCTTGAAATTGATATTTAAATGCTGATTTAAATTCTACAGTAAATTTCCTGCCAAAGAATTTTAGACATTATTTCTCTAGCATACTTCTGCATGAGAAAAAAATTGAAAAAAAATCTGTGGCTGCATCTGAAATGATTTTCTGTATAATTTTAGAAAAGGGATGGTAAGGAATCTAAAACCCAGGGACAGTGTTTAAAAAATAATAACAACCCTAAAAATGTGTGCAGGTTAATTTTTAGCTACATATTTATATAAAACAATAATTCAGTTTCAGAAAAAATTAAATCGAATTATTTTTATTGAAACAATTTTATCCAGAGAGCTCCAAACTTAAAAATCAGCATCAGGGACACGGACAGTATAGGAGTTTTCCAGGTGTTTGGACCCCCAACATCGTCCAAAACTTATTTATCTCGTTAATATTGTTGTGCAATCATGCAATGGGACCTTCCCCAGTATATGAAATAAAAAAACACAAAAAAGTGTATTAAAATAAAAATTATTATTCAGGGACATGAAAGTCAAAAGATTGTGAGAATGCCTCATATATGCAATAGATATTGCAACACTTTATTAAACAAATAAAATTATGAACAGTCATTGAATCTCGAAAAAACTACATACGATTATCGTCTTCCGATTTATTCTTTAATTTTTTCATTTTCAATTGAAACAACTATTTTTGTAATTACTGTCAATAGGAAACCCTTATCCATGTAAACAATAGAATAACAAGCATGATAATTTGTAATTTCTCTAGACATTGTATTAATTAGAATATATATTTTTGTATTCATTTATAGAAGCGAGTTGGAACCCATCGAAATTCGACGAATTAAAATGTTTAGAATGGAACTGTTAGATCGAATTTACAATAAACCTACAAAAATAATTACACTAAAAAATTCATCTTGCATTGGTTATCTAAATCTTAAAACAAATAATGTTTTTAACCTAAAATTATCAAAATATTATTTCCAAAAACTTCAACTGCTTAAGTTATTGAAAAATGAAACTGTATTAGATACGTTATCAAGATGAGTAATTATGTTGAAGTTATCGATTGAGGCTCTTACGTTTGTTTTTACGGGATGAAAAATCAGTTTTCAGAAAATAAGAATCAGAAAATAAAATTTTTCCCCATAAAATCTAAACAGTACGCTATTTTCACATTCTCAAAATTTACATACACAGCACTCAAATTCACAATTTAAAAGTATTTTAACGCGCAATACATTATTAATGAACGTATTTCCAAACTTAAAGTCACGTTTGTCCGATATAACTTTTCATGTGAACATTCGCATAAAAATTTAAGTTCTAATCTGAGTTCCCGCGGAAATTTACCATTCAGAAATTTGCCTTTAGTTGCCATAGTATTGGCCATTTAGTATTGGTCAAATATTTAGTTTTTTCAAAGAAAATGATCGTTTTGTTTTAAATATTACATCATTTTTACTTACTAAATCATTTTGCCTAGCGTCTCAAATTCCGTATCAGCGTAATGTAAAAATATTGAAATATCTTCTTCAATCTTTTGATTTATGTAGAAGAATGCGTGTTTTTTTTAATGGCTGAAATCATTTTCTGTTCAAAAATTAGGAAGAAGTTACTTTTATTTGTAATGTGAAAATGGCATCAATAAGGATATAATCAATAAAAATAAATAAACCATGACTATTTTCCCTTTACTTTTAATAGAAATCGAGTACTTCAGTTGCCACAATTACAAAATTGGTACTAAAAACTATCAAAAAATTAATATCTCAAAAATAAATTGAGATAGAGCTTTCAAACAAATTCCATTTAAAAGTACATTTTTTCCCTATACGACGGTGTAAAAATTGAAACTGTGCGATGTTTAGAAGTTTAAAAATTTGCAGTAGCGAAAATTGCAAAACCTAAATTTCATTTCAAATTTCAAGTGTTGCCATTCGCAGAATGACGTAAGCGTTACGCACAGATATGTTTGTCCTTTATAATATAGATATGTGTATTTATTTCTCACAACAAAAGGAAACCTGCATTTCTCGCACCTCCATACTTCTACATTACAGAAATGTGAAAGAAAATCCCAATTAAATGTTATTTTCCAAAATGAGATCTTTATTTAACTTTGCTTTTCTCGTAGTTAGTCCCCTAAGGCAGCTCATTTTATTTAGAAAAAAAAAAAAAAAAAAAGAAGAAGAAGAATGCGAATATAGCAGGTAAAGTGATATAAGTCACGATTTTTAAATGCAAATTGCTTAGCAAATAATTTCACCTAGAGAGATGGAACTTCTACTATTTTACTTCTTAGAGAATGGAGGAAAAGTTTTTAAATATAAATTACATGGCCCAGGAACAGTATGAAAAATTAAATTTCCTATTTTAATATGTATGTCTTCCCTTTGCAAAACAAATGCCACATCTAAAAGCTGCACTTGATTTGAATACTTTTTGTATTTGAAAGTATGTTTGTATCACTAGCTGTTTAAGAGATATTTATTTTGAATAACCCGGTATAACTTGGAGCTGGGACTGAACACGCAGTAATGCATGCAATCGGATTTATTTTCGTATTTTTCAAGTCGTATTTATAATTTCTGCTCTGTATTTGGTATAACAATGTTTTGTATAGTTTAGGAGACATATGGTAGTTTTGTTAAAAACTTCCCCATGCTTAAGAAAAACCACAGATGAAGTCTTCGATTTTGCATAAAAGCACTTGGACGCATGCCTGACGGCAGTAGAGACTGGTATTTCGTTAAATAAATCTACACGAAAAATCCACTCAAATTTTTCTTAAGAATATGTTAACCCCTTGAGGGGCAAGCAAAAATGACTCTAAATATTGAATTCTCACTGGAATAAAAGAAAAAATTTATTTTTAAATAAGGAAAAGCAATTTTTCAACGGTTTTCCTCCAAAGTTAAAAATATAAAATTTAGTAAAAATTTTCTGGTGAGAATCTTGTTTAAATTAGGTGGATATATTTTATCCCACCACCCCTCAAGGGGTTAAAATACGAAGTTAGTATCAATTTGCCATTAAATTTAAGATAATATATTACAAGACCATCTGTTAGTAGAATTTTCATCTAAATTTAATAAATACCTTTGTTAAAAATTGTGCAGTTGTATATCAATATCTTGTTTAAATTGATATTTTCTCACTGTATAAATTTTTTCATTTAGTTTTGGAATTTAGCAGTAATTTCCAAGGCACACTGTAACTGATGTTGTTTAGCTTGATATCTAATAGTGAGATGATTAATACTGTGCCCCAATTATTAACGTTGTAAAAATAAAATGTTACTTTATTTTCAAAATCTTCTTCCTGAACATCGAATTGTGAACATCGAGAATATATCTCGTGAAAATGCATTTTGTTTTTTCAGGCATAGCAGAGGTCTCGAATGCAGATGGAATGCCGTACACTTCCCTTATGTATTCTTCAGGACCTGGATATGTAAAATCAGAAAAAGGGAGACCAAATATCACTGGAGTTAACACAGGTAATCATTGTTCAATTAAAGCAAATATATATGTAGCGTTTCATAAAACAAATTAATTTTTTCAATATAATTGTATTGTTTTAATCATTTGTACTTCATCATCTTTAGCCCGAGAAATAACTTACTTGTCTATAAAAAATGTCACTTTAAGCAGAAGCAAATAGAAATAACTTAAAAAATAGGAACAAAAACATTGGCAAAACAAAATAAAGTGCTATTGACTGAGATATGACTGGAATTATTTACTCACCAAAATGAAATATTTCCTACGGGTACTGTACTTTTCTGACTGAGAAAGGTGTATTTATACGTAGAATTTGAATTTAAGTGGTCTCAGGACTCTTAAAATTAGAAAAAATTGAAAAAAAGAGACCATTTTCAACATTTAATATCTTAAAATGTATATGATTTTCAAACACAATTTTAACTGAGATAAAAGATAAAAGTATGTTATTTCCTTTCATGTATTTAAAAAATTGCAAGATGCAGAGTTAGCATTTACAGGGGCTCCAAACTGTCAGACGTTTGACGAGCAGGAAATCGGCATAACAAATTATGCGCAGGATTACAAAATAAATTTTGCAACTAGAATGAAAATTTTGGTGCCTACTTATACTTCAGATTATAATAATTATCCTGAACCTAAATAAATTTGCATTTAAAGCACTTTTGTATTTTAAATACGAAGTTGTATTTAGCGAATGCAAAACTTAGAAAATTTCAACAGTATAATCACCTAAAAAATATTTTTTGAAGACTAATAAGGAAATTTTAGGTTCATTTTATACAGACGAACATGAAACATATGTTTTGGAAATTTCATAAAAAATATTCAAGAGTTTTTGAGATCAAATGCACGTTATGCTCAAAAACGTCATTTGGAGAAAAATGACTTCAAAGTTTCGGAAACGCCGCTTCAGCTATTGAGCGGGTATAATTCTAAAATCCATAAATTCGTTCTAATAGGAATTTTACGGAAATATTTATGTCATAATGTTCAGAAAAGATGGGAGATAGGAGTTTAACATCTAAAAAAATTAAAATATCGAAAATTTTGAAGCTTTAAGAGTCCCCTTAACAGCTATTTCTGAATGCCACTATTTTTTATTTATCTTTTGTTATTCGTGTCTAAATGAGTTTTTTTGTTTGTCAACATTTATCAACTGTTACTCAATTTTGTGGTGGGAATTTAAAATATGTTAGCTTTTTAGCTTTTTATATAAATTTATCAATTCCTACGTTCTTAGGCAACATCGATTCGAAGAAATTTTTCATTTGTCAGATGAAGCTTATGGTATTTATTTTTTATTATTTTCAATCGATTAAATGCCATCTTACGTAAATATGTTAAACTAAAGAGACTCAAAATGTTCTCGTTACAAGATACTAATGCTCCAACATATTTTACAGCTAAGTTGCAAACATCTGTATAAGTTCAAAAATCGTAATCATTGCCGGGACTGCATTGCATGAAATGAACTTAAAAGCTGCGTAGTAAACACCATGGTGTTTACTACGAACATTGCTATAGAACTGCTGCCATTACTGCTATAGAACAGTGCACTGTTCTATAGCCTGTCAGCAGTGTAGTGTGTATGTTGCTTCACGTGTTCACTACTTCCAATACATTCTGCATATGGTGCTTGTAGTCAGAACGATAAGCAGATTGGACTATACAGTGCAGCGTACCAACAACATGCTTTTTTTTTTTTTTTATCATAGTAATACAATCACTCTAAAACTTAGTAGTAAGTTTTCTTAACCGACGTCCCAAACATCTACTTGACTTTCTTTTCCCTTTGTATACTTGCTTCGATAAGCTGGTTATTTTCTTATCCATACAGCGTCGATTACACTCCGGTATCTGGTTTATAAAACTATTGGTATTAATTGGTAACAAAACTATTACAGCGCCAATTTTTCTTTGATTTACGGTCGCACCAAACTTGGGATATTAGCTGATCAATTTGTACATTTATAGTTCCGCGATTTTATCATGCTTTCTTTTTCGTGCGTGTTTCTTTGAATATATTTTATAAATTTTTGTTCAACTTTGATTTATGTAATATCCATACGCGTTACCACGTTATTAAGATTATTTATTAATTTACTTTCAGCTGATAAAGATTATCTCCAGCAAGCTACAGTTCCAAGATCTACTGCTACTCACGGGGGTGAAGATGTCGGTGTGTATGCTGTTGGTCCGATGGCACATCTTTTCACCGGTGTATACGACCAGCACTATGTGGCACATGCTATGGCTTATGCCGCATGCATAGGCCGAAACAAAGATCATTGTGATCCTTATAACATATATAGGACAGCAAATACTGCTACAAATGTGAAAAACATTCGATGGTGGACACAGATACTGATTATTGCTATCGCTATCACCATGTACTAAATTATTAGCTTAAACATTTTTTTTTCTGGCGATTTGTCTAAATTCAGAAGTCAGATTTTGCTTTTACTGTATTTTCTGTATACACTAAAAACTCTTTTAACAGGCTTATGCCGTTTATCTTGCCGGTTTTCACCAGCCGTGGACATTCAATGCGATAGAGATCCCGCATATATGTTTGCAACCCGGATTTTTTTTACTGCTATAGTTTTTTAAGCAGTAGAAGTATTGTTATACGGACATTGTTATATCTGATTTTTCACAAGCAATCTATCTTTTAGGTTTATTCAATATCTGTGATTTAGGGAATTCAAAAATTTCCTTTGACAAAGTGATTGGATAAAGGAAAAGAAAGTAAGTGGTGGTAGAACAGAAATTAAACGCTATAAAACATTTGGACAAAAGGCCAAAACAGGAAAAGGCATCAATGATGTATTGGATATTTCGTTTCTATATTTTATATAAGTTTGCTTTAACTGATTATTTCGCTTTCCAGCCAAGGATCTGATCCTGTAGTGACCGATTAAAAGACGATAAATTTTCTATGTTGAAAAAGGATACAGATGAGAAAATTGCTTCAGCTGTTGGAAGATTGAGCCGAAGACTTTGACTTCCCTTAACCCCTTGGGGACGAGCGTCACGTATACGTGCCGCCTGAAGCGCTCAGAATCCTTGTTTTTCCTCACCAGTAAAATTTTACTGTAAAATTTGCCTTATTTAATCAGCGCATTTTCTCGATTCAAGAAGACACAAATTTCTGTTTTTAAAAAACGGTGACAAAAGATTAAAAATTCCGTAAAAGTCTCCCGTCCCGAAGGGGTTAAGTGATTTTGGAACAATGTATTTTCTTACTTTAAAGTTTGGAGATTTGTGCATGTTTAGTATAAGGAAAGGGCAGTTGACATCAGTGTGGGTCGAATTACTGTGGATCGGCAAGAAACACCTGTCCGTTCTTTATGACTCCTACTGTACACATGAGCTCGAGAAATTTCATTGGTCTACGTTTAACAGGTCTATGATATGATTGGCCTACGTCGCCAAGACGATTCCTGCAATGATAACTATGACAAAAATGTAGTGGTAGATTGGTTGACGGAAGTGTTTGTTTGTAAACATGTCCTTTCCTTGTAAATCGAGAAAGCAAAATACCTTATTCCTATAGCATACTTGCCAACCTCCGGCTTTTTTTAAGCGAAAAAAATATACTTTGAACAAGAAAATTTGTTTTATTAAATGTGTTTTGCATTAAATATGGCAAGGAATTGAAAAATACTCAATTCCATTCATTGAATAAATTTCTGGTTTTAAGTATATTTTTTTTATTTTAAGAAAGCCGGAGGTTGGCATGTTTGCTATAGTTATAGATTTAAAATACATATATATTAACAAATATTAGTACTACAGGATCATTTGCTTTATTATTTAGATATTTCACCTAAAAACTTAAGTTTGCTTTTTTCGTTTATTTGTTTTCTTATGTGGCTATGCTCAGTATGTGATAAAATGTACAGTTTAATGAAAATGTACTTAATATTCCTAGACTAAATTCAAGAATCTGGATAAAATACATAAAATACCTCTTGCAACGAAAGACTACTCGAAATAAGCCAAGTTTATAAGATGCCATGACTTTTAAATGTTTTGAACGAAGAACTTGAGAGTTAGCAAATCAGATATTTTTTATGCAATTACATCTTACGATTCTGATGGTGATTTTGCTTTAAAATTTGAAAATTAATGTATTAGAGATAATTTTTTTATTTAATTATTATCCTGATCATAACGCTGTAATTTTTATTAATTTGTAAATTTTGCATTTAAAGACGAAATCAAAATTAATTTGAATATAATATTTATGGAGATTTAAGGAAGATGCACCTGATGTATATTTTTGTAAGGCAATCAGTTCCAGATCATTGCATTTATTTTCACAAGATGTATATGTATTTTTTTTTTTTTTCAATAAAATTATTTTTTCCATCAAAATATCTCGTATATTATTTCGTTTGTACATTTTTAGTTTAATTATAGTCACTAAATAATAGTACAGATTTTAGAGAAGTTTCGGGACGCTTTGTTCACTTGTATTCACTTGTATGTATCACTTGTATTCACTTGAAAGTATATCACGCATTTTTTTGCAAATTAATTGCTTAAAAGGCGCAAAGGCCAACATAGTGAAAAAGACTCCATGCCGGGACATCAGTAAAGCGCACTGACATTCTACCGACTAAACCACATGGAACGATACCCAGCCTGGAAAATTTCTCACTATTAGGCGCGCCACACACCAAGGAGACATGCGACTCTGGCGCACGTCGCATTTCTCATGAAACATCGAGTCACCACCCACAGGAGGCAAGTTGCATTTCTACTTTTTTTTAATCCACACACCAAAGCGACATCAGACATATTCGCGGCGCATGCGCATAGCTTGCTTTTAATCCTTTGACAGAACAGAATAGTAGAATCATGGCGTCTGCAAACGAAGCGATTGTAAATATGGATATTTCATTCGAAGATGATGATTTATTCTTAGTCACTCTACCAAAAAATAAAAGGAATTTTGAATCCCGCCATCTTGAATCAAATAAACGAAAATTGTATCAATATATAACGTAGCTGCAGCACAAGACGAAAGCGCGAAATGAAGCATTAGACACGTGCAACATAGGTACTTTGTCGCATGAGTCTTCAGTGTGTGGGCACAGAGAAGAAACGGGTACGCTACAACCGTAAATTTGTTGCACGAGTTAAGAGACATGTCTCGTGTCTCCTTGGTGTGTGGCGTGCCTAACATGTTGGCAAGGCTAAAAACGCAGCACAAGATGCAATATTTTTCGTGAACCACGATGGGGCAAACACGAAACTTAAATCCAGCATCGATTGAAACTATATTAATACTTGGAAATTTTTCCAGGGAGAAACATTCGCCTTGCATACAATATTTCAAATGAAAATCAAATTTCAAATTAATTGCTTAAAAAGCGCAAAGGCCAACATAGTGAAAAAGATTCCATGCCGGGACTCGAACCCGGGTCATCAGTATAGTGCTGCATCATTTTTCATTTGAAATATTGTATGCAAGGCGAATGTTTCTCTCTGGAAAATTTTCCAAGTATTAATATAGTTTCAATCGATGCTGGATTTAATTAAGTTTCGTGTTTGCCCCATGTCGGTGGCTCATGAAAAATATTGCATCTTGTGCTGCGTTTGTATCCTTGCCAACAAGTAATAGGGAGGAATTTTCCAGGCTGGGTATCATTCCATGGTTTAGTCGGTAGAATGTCAGTGCGCTATACTGATGACCAGAGTCCGAGTCCCGGCATGGAATCTTTTTCACTATGTTGGCCTTTGCGCCCTTTAAGCAATTAATTTGAAATTTGATTTTCATTTGAAATATTGTATGCAAGGCGAATGTTTCTCTCTGGAAAAATTTCCAAGTATTAATATAAGTTGGACTGTTAAGACTTACTTTTGACCTTCAAAATTTAAAAAAGTGTCTGTTTTGACCTTCTATTTAAATAAAAGAAGCATTTTTAATGAATTATTAAACTATAGAAGTTTTAGCAGCATAGTGGTATTTATTTTAGGCAACTATTAAAACAGTGTTACCAAAAAATTTGGACCACTTCTTGTATGATGGAAAGAATGCATAAAATTGCCGGAAAGAGCTTTCATATGCTAAATATATATTTGTGCTATTTTTAAGTCAGCATTTTAATTTTACAATCACTTATGAAGATTTTAATGTTTTCAAAACGTCTATTAAAAATATGAAGATTTTAATGTTTTCAAAACGTCAATTAAAAATATCAAAAAGCTTCTTTGTCTGTAGATTTTAATTATGGACCTGAGAGGATAAAATATCGCATAAATAAAATAATCTACTAACAATGTATGTAGTTTTTTTTTTTCTTTTTTGACGAATTTCGCCAAAAATAATTTTACAAACATGCAGGTCAAAAAAGGGTTTTTGGCATTTTTTATATTTTTCTGAAATTTGGAAATCCTGATGTTAATTTCTGTGAAAATGCTTGTTTTCGTCTGTTTTTCGTTCCCCCATTTACCTAGATCCTAGACTTTTTGACATCGGTTTAAAAACTTAATAGAAATCTAAGATCTTTGCACTTAATTATTATGTTTAATCATAGACACAAGCTGCTTCAAAAATTTATTTTTTCCTTGTTTTTTTTTTTTTTTTTTTTTTTTTTTTTTTTTGCAATTGCTTGCACAATAATACAATAAATAATAAAAACAGTTTCACAGGCATATTTCTTTTCAGGAAACAAAATTATGTAATGTGTATTCTTCATTCGATGGCTTAAATGCATAATTGACTAAATTAAAAAATTAAGCAAGTTTTAAATCACCTTTTGCTTCTTTCTGAAGCGTACGACAAGTACAAAAGAAAATTTACCTCGTGCTGGTGAAATTGTCTTAAATATGTTGAGTACATCACAGATCTTTTTACTAACACTTTCTAACAAAGTTTAAAATTGTTTATGAATTCGGTTTGCCAGTCTGTCTGTCTGCGTCTGCCCGTGCTTTAACTCGCTTAAATATAGCCAGATTGCCATGATAAGTTCATATATGTTATTGGGTATCACTATGGAATGTTCGGTGTTGAAAATAAAGTGTGTTTACAGTTCATTTACAGGGACACTCAAAAGAATTTGGTTGCATTACGGTCTATGTGGGAAAATCGTTTGCTGTGTATTGTAATGATATTACATTATTTGAAATATATTGAAATATCACTGAGGTGTATTACACGACGCTTATTACAAAACATGGTGTGGCTATAGAATTTATCGTTCATTTCCAGGGACACATAAAAGAATATGTCTGTAGAAGAATTTGAACAATAATTGAACTATTGAAGCCTATGAACAATAGTTGCTGGAAGTGCTTTTTCAGTTGTGGTACTCGTTTTTAAATTGAACTTTTTGTTTTATATATCACTTGGTGAGTATATAAATTCTGCAGATCCTATAACAGGTCTGCACAAAAGTTCTCAAGTATATTTCCGTTTATTCACGGAAATTGCTGAATGGGAATTTTCAACTGTGCTATTTGTTTACTGAATTAATTTTTAGAATATTATGTAGAATACTTACAAATCTATGGATCATATACAGGTTTTCTTCCGTTCTGAGACAGCCACACTTCTATTACTATATCACATTCTGGCATTGAACAAGCAAAAAATGAGAAAAAATCATTCTGGTCATTTACCTTGACCTATAGGCAACTTATGATTCAATCTACATTGACTCTCTCTTTCTTAAGGGAGCTGGTCACTCAGCTTCCGATTTCCCCTCACTAATGTAAAGTGTATGGGTATTTAATGCATTCGTATATTTAAAATATCTCCTTGGGAAATTAATATTTTTAACTTCTACTTTTTGTGTACACTTCCTAAAAGATGTCTCTATTTTTCTTAGTTCTCAAAATATGTCTAAAGTATAGACTTATTTTTATAGGAAGGGCTAAAATCGTGCTCACAGTTCGCCCGCTTTTAACACATAAAATATTGAATTCAGCATAGATTTTAGAAATATTTTGAAAAGTAAGAAAAAAAAGAGACATCCTTTAAGAAGAGTTCACAGAGAAAATGAGTTAAAAATATAAATTTCCCGAGGAGATATTTTAAATATACGAGTGCATCAAAAGTCCATAGACTTAACATTACGGAGGAGAATTCCGAAGCTGAGTCAGATTGAAATCTAAAATCCTATTCTATGCTGGCTAAATAAACTCCTTTCCAAAATTCCTTGTTCTGAATTCTATCCTTTTCACAATATTTATGACCGATTTTGTCAAAGCACTTAACCATGGAAAAAAAAATGTTTTTGTATATTCCGACGCCATATTTATTTAATGTGCACATATGATTATTTGGAGACCTATCGAGTTAAATCTTAACCTGCCCTCATGTCTAGGAAGGTGATGATTTCCCGTAATAGCCAAACATAATTAATGATAGTGTACCTTTGACGGGTTGATAAGAGAAGGCATTCAATAGAATCAATATCCTCAAAACCTTAACTCATAAACGATAAGGAGCCAGATCTGACAATCTAATCACTCTCATGTCCTTATCCATCCGTAGTCTAATTGAATATGGTTCTTAGTGCAACCTACGCTACTGTCCTAAAAATTTGGAAGAGTTTCAAATCATTCCTGTGCCGAAACTAGCCTTTTTTGCCCCAGGGGCAAACATGGATTTTGGCCCACCCCTTCCCTCTTCCGCAAAGTATATTTATAAAGATAATTTGAATCGAATTATTTTCTTCTGATGGACTGATTGATGGCTTCCATTATTATGAAACAGCCATTTTAAATGAAGTGTTAGGTGAAGATGAAAGAACTGTTGTAAAAAGTTAGAACTCTGATTTTCTGGTCAGAATGGCAAAAAAAATGGCCATAATTCATTTTATTTTCCCATTTTGACCAGAAAATGAGAGTTTTAGCTTAATATTAATTGATTAAAATCTTGAAAACGGAATCAAAAAGAATCGAAAAAAAATTCCGCTTAATGTAAGATCATCTTTAGATTCTTCTATGCCTTGTCATACGCCAAACAGGATGATTTTAACAATACCGTGCTAAACATAGATGTGAGAAAAATCGACAAACAAAATCTTCATTTGGCGCCCGGGGCACATGCCCCCTCTTCCCCCTCCCCATAGTTTCGGCCCTGAATCATTGCTCTGCGCATGGCTCTGGTCATCCAGAAGTGAGTTCCTCATCTGCTCCTACGAAAACACGCTTATAGGCCGGGAGGTGGCTACACTAACCATCACCTCATCGAGTTGGCGGCTGAAATTCCTGGATTAGTTAAAACTCGATTCGCATATTAAAATGCAACTGGTCTGCCAAGTCATATCTTGGTGGAAAACAACTGCAAACCCTATTTTAGTGGTTAACTAGTAGGTTTATCATTGTGTTTTCCTGCACCTGATGGTATGAAAACATGGAGGACTGAGAGCAGGAAAACACAATGGTAAACCTACCAGTCAACCACTAAAATCGAGTTTACAGGTTGTTTCCACGAAGATATGACTTGGCAAACCAGTTGCATTTTAATATGCGAATCGAGTTTTAACTAATCTTGGAATTTCAGCCGCCAACTCGATGAGCCGATGTGTAGCCACCGCCCGGCCTATTATTTGTCCTTGAGCCTGATTTCTATGAGAAACGATGACCAGTCTCTGGATTCTGGATCAAGCAACTCTCGTTAAGTACTTGGTTTCCGCTATGGGAAGTTTTTGAACTTAATAAAGAAGGAAACTTTGATTCCCTTGCAGGAAGTCACCCACATATTACAGGAATAGTTGATGAGATTGGAGATAACCTATAAAATTTGATAAGCTTCAATTTTCCTCTTCCTTTAAATACTGGACCTGTTTAATAGTACCTGATAGACCTACCCCTTCCAGATCTAGTTGACAATATAATAATCCTTATTTTTTTCAAATTCATTCATGTGTTTTCCACACGTACTGTGTATTTGCTACTGAACTTCCAAATCTCCTGCCATGACAGGCGATTGCTGGTTGTTCATCCACTGTCCAGTTTGATTACGGAACGGATGCATCAGGTCAACTGCATACTTACTGCTGAGGCCCTTGCCTTAGGTAAGCTCTTGCTGAGCTAGTCTCTTCAGATGAGCCGATTATCATAATTAAGGATAATTTGTCGTGGCTACGTAATAAAATTCAAAGACTATTTTACAATACTTCTGAACCCAAAATCTACTGGGTCCCGGGGCATCTCACTGAATGAAAAGTCTGGTCGCATTGCGTAAAACATCAAGGATACAGACGTCTTATTAGACTGGAGTATCACTGGATCTAATAAGCTACAACAAATAGAAAACAAAAGCGTTTTCTGAACAGCAGTACAAACACAGTAAATACTACAACTAAAATGGAGATTTTCTCTAAGAGATACCCCTGAAGCAGGAGTATGCATAGCCTACTTGGGTTGTTAACAGAAAGGAAAATGTGCTTGTTTTACGTTTACTTTACCAAATGCTTATTACTCTCGATAACTGCTATCATTTTGGGCAATTGGATAACTAAAAATGGCGTAGATACTAAGTTAATGCATTCTCCCCCCCCCCCCCACACACACACACATGGAACACATTCTTTTCTATGTGCATATTCAGCGAAATTTATGGTGGAATAGGATAGATTCGAATAGACATTGCTTTCGTTCTTTTCCACATTTCCGGAATAACGTTTGTCACTACAAAGATTTTCGTCATACTGGGTCTATGAATCAAACTCTGAGATTTTTTCACTCCATAGATTGTTACTAAACTTTTTTTTTCTGACTTGACCCGGTTTCATACTTGTGGATTATTCGAGACAACAGCCTTGCCGCTACAGGTCTCAAATCTCCCCCCCCCCCCCCACACACACAGGCCTAAATTTAAAAATATCAAATAAAAGAACAACATGATGTGGGCATGCAAGAAGTGTAATGTAAATTGCATTTCGCAGGCCACTTTTTATAGAGAATATTGTTACCATCAGAAGTTATGTGCCAAATGCATCCAGAAAAGTGTATTCAAAAATTGTATTTGTGTAAAATCATTTTATAAGAAACGAAACTTATTTGCATACAAGAAGTGCTGTGATGTAAAGAAAACATCGAATTAAAAATATTAAAATATCTAGAAAGGGTGAGTTCGCGATTAGCATGAAGCTAAGGACCCAGTATAAATATAAAATTATTAGACCAAAAGTTTTTTCATCAATAATGAAAGATAGAAATTTATTTTCTTACCTTTCTGGTAAAGCAGACATACGCTGGTTTCCTTCATGTGAAAACAACCTATAATTTTTTATTTAATGAGTAGATGTTGTGAATCGTGAAAAATATCTTCTTTGAATAATGCAGATGCAGTTGTAGAGAAAAAAAATATTTAATTCTTGAAGAATATCTTGATTACAGGGTTCCACACACACACACTAAAAAATATAAAGTAAAAGGGTTAAATATGAATAATATAAGAGTAATGATGTTGGAAATCCAGTAGGAGACTGTGGTCTTCCATAAGACAAAGAGTTAACGCACGAAAAAACCGTGCGTCTTGGCCTCACAAAATCGGGCCTTCAAGTGAAGAAGTAAAAAGGGGCCCACAAGAGTTAAAACAGAGTAAAAAACCTGAAACAATAAAAACTGCTTAACAAGCAAAAAGGGTCTATTTAAAATGAGTCTATCAGAAAAGTTCTGTAGTGCTGCGATCTGTTGTCGCCTTTTCGAAACAAAAGTCTTTTACACAATTGTTCGCTAGTTTGCGATCTTACGCCACCATAGCTCAGGGAAGTGTCGCCATCTTGGAACATATTTCACAACTAAAAAACGCGTTGCATATTTCACGAGGAAATTGTCATTTCACAAGCGAGGTGATGTTGGACATAAAATCACTTACACTGTGACGTTTTCCAACACCCCCGCTTTTTATGTCAAACCGACGAGCGTAGAATGTTTAACTTGTTTCTCAAACACTCGAAATGAGGCTTAGGCAACGGCTTGGTGAGCACGTCTGCCAGCATTAACTTCGATGGGCAATAAGTTATTTTGATTATACCATTCTGGCATAGATGTCTGATGTGGTGATACTTAACTTCCACGTGTTTAGTTCTTGTCTGTGCCTTTTCGTTTTCGGTCAATCTTATGGCTGATAAGTTATCTTCGTACAATGTTACGGGTAGTTGTTGACACAGTTCGAGGTCATTTAACAGGTCTAACAACCACGAAATCTGTTGACCTGCATTAGAGGCAGCGATATATTCAGCCTCCGTGGACGAGAGTGCTGTGCAACTCTGCTTCCTCGATGACCATGCCAATATATTATTTCCTAATTTAAACAAGTTTCCAGTGGTTGATTTCCTGTCTATTCTGTCGTTCCCCCAATCGGCATCGCTATATGCCGTTAGGATTGGAGGTTTTGTTTTATCTATGACGAATTTAAGATCTTTGGTAGTAAGCAGATATCTAATTAATTTCTCGATAGCTTGCCAATCGACTTCCCTTGGGGATTCATTCCTTCTTCCCAGGATGTTAACGACTGATGCTATGTCGGGTCTAGTTAAAGTTGCAATGTATAGAAGCCCTCCTATAGCCTGTCTAAATTTTACGTTATCTCCCATTAGTTTCCCGTTTGGATCTAGATTAAAGTAGTTAGTATTCATGGGTGTATACGTAGGCTTACCATTTAACAAATTGAATTTTTCTGCGATTTGTATTATTTTGTGTTCCTGGTCTAATTCTAGATTACCGTTTGCTGTTTCCTTTATGTTTCTGCCTAAATATTGTGTTACTTGACCCAAATTTTTGATTTCGTATTGCTTTGATAATTCAGTGTATATTTCGTGTGTGTCTGTTTTGTCTCCTGCGACTAAGATGTCATCAACATACACTATTATGTATGCGATTTTTCCATCTTGGACTCTTTTGTAAATCGCTTTGTTTAAACTACACACTTTATCTTCTTCCCCTTTTGTTATGTATCCCTCTGGCTGATGCATATAAACCTGCTCTTCTAAATCGCCATGTAAGAAAGCAGTTTTGACATCTAGGTGAGTTATTTTAAGATCTTTGTACACCGCTGCGTTTAAGAATGCTCGTAGGGTGGTATGCGCTACAACGGGTGCGTAGGTCTCGTCGAAATCGCTTCCATATTTTTGAGCATATCCCTTAGCGACCAATCTGGCTTTATATCGCTCTATAGACCCGTTGGCTCCCCTTTTTGCCTTAAACGTCCACCTACAACCTATGACGCGTTTTCCCGGGATAGGTTTTATTAATCTCCAAGTATTATTTTGCTTCAGAGAATCTATTTCCTCATTAGTGGCTTTTAGCCATTTATCTTTAGTTTCTGCGTCATTGATATTTTGTAGGTCTGTCCATGACTTTGGCTCCTGAATTTGACGCAGGTTTGCGCTTATTCCATAACGGTTAGGTGGTACACCACGATTTTGTCTCTGCGATCTTCTCGGCTCAAGGGATGTGTCGGTCGGGGTGTTATTCTGATCATCGTCGCGCTCTTCTAGATCAATTTCAATATTATCTGCGGGAGTTTGTTCGATGTTTTGATTTTCTTTGGCGGGTATAATTTCCTCATCTTTTATACCTTCTTCGAAGAATTTTACGGTTCTAGATATTATAATTTTATTTTCACCCGTATATATCTTATAGCCCTTGCTTCTGAAATCATATCCCAACATTATTCCCTCGATGGCTTTCTCATCTAATTTATTTCTTTTAGGTTTGTCGACATAGGCAAATGCCTTACATCCGAATGTTTTGATGTTCGAGAGATCGGGTTTTCTTTTATGCCAAAGTTCATAGGGTGTCATGTTATTTTTGTTAGCCTTTGTTGGTAGACGGTTGATGAGGTAGGTGGCGGACATGACAGCTTCCCCCCAGAATTGCTTAGGTAACTTGGCGTCCGACAACATGGTTCTAGCCATTTCCACTATCGTTCTATTCTTTCTTTCTGAAACGCCGTTCTGTGGGCTAGAATAGGGAACACTCAATTGACGCTCTATCCCGTTTTCTATCAGGCAGTTTTCAAATTCGTCACTGATATACTCTTTTGCGTTATCGGACCTTATTGTCTTTATCAACTTGCCAAATTTATTTTTTGTTAGCGCTATGTATTCTTTCAGTTTGATAACGGCTTCCGATTTATGCGCGATTAAGTATGTTATTGTGTACCTGCTATAATCATCCGTGAATGTTATAAAGTACCTTTTCCCTCCTATCGTTTCAGTATTCATGGGGCCACATATATCGGAATGTGCGAGGGTACCGATGTCTTTGCTTCTGTTTGTGGCTACTTTAGGGTAGGGCAGAGCGGAAAGTTTCCCTTCAATGCACTTGGTGCATCACGTGTCATGTTTACATTTGTTAATTGTTATCCCATTGGCTAATTCAATTTTTGTGTCCGAGTCTTCGGTGCCACAATGAAATACAATTTGTATTGTTACAGAAAGTTTGAGTACTTATAGTATAGCCGTAATCATCTTCAGGGTTTAATACGTAGAGATTATCATTTAATTTAGCTGTCAAGATTATATTATCATCTTTGACAAATAAACATGCATTTTTCTCGAAAATTACCTTTATATTATTTTCAGTGGCTTTCTTAACTGACAATAAATTGCCCTTTAGTTCTGGACAGTATAATACGTTTCTTAGTGTAATGTAGTGGTTTTTGTCTGTTTTTATTTTTACGTCGCCCATACCTTCCGAATTAAGCCTTTTTCCATTAGCGATTGTTATATTCCCAAAATTCCCGGCTGTGAATGTAGCAAAATTTGTTTTTGCTGATGCAACGTGCCTGGTACAACCCGAGTCAATGATATATGTGTTTGGATCTGTTGTTTGTGTTTGGTTAATTTTTACTGACTCAATTTCAAAATTGTTTTCAACTGGGAAGAGAGGAATGATCGATTGGTTGACCTCATCCTCTATATTTGACTCGCTGTTGAAACAGAAATTCGAGGAGTCGGTTTTACTACCATTGTGTTGATTTTTGGTGTTTACCGAATTGGCTTTAAAGTTGGCATGGTTGTTAAATTTATTACTGTTATAATTTTCACTTCTTTGGTAATTGTTTTTCTGTTTGTTTTTCAATTTGTAACATTCTGAACGAGCGTGCCCATCTCGTTGACAGAAGCTGCAATATTTTTTGTTTCCTTTATTTATAATTTTATATGCTGTGTCCCTTGGTCGTGTGCTGGTGTTTTTGTATTCGATTCGATGAGAGTACTCGTCGATGAGTTTGTTTTTTACAAACTCGAGGTCTAGATCCTTTTCGTCTCTAGCCTCCATGCTCGTTATAAGAGGAGCATATGACTGAGGCAAGCTGCAAAGCATAAGAGCCACGATGTGCGAATCATTTATGAGCTCTCCAATGGCAGCGAGTTTGTCGCGGATAGTTAAAATATTGTTGATATGTAGATTTAAGTCTCCGCCCTCATTGAGCCTTTGCGAATATAGTTTCCTCAAAAGGAATAATTTGGATGATAAATTCGCCCTTTGGTGAACACTTTTTAATCTTTCCCAAATTTCTTTGGGAGATGTCAAATGTCTGATGTGCACAATTTGTGTATTTTCAATGCACAAACAAATTATGGCTTTCGCCTTAGCCGCGTTTTTAGTATATGTATCATCGGGTGTGGCAGGTGGAGATTCTGTTATATATTTGAATAAATCGTCTTTAATTAACAGATTTTCTAATTTGAAACACCAATGATTGTAATTATTATCATTTAGTTTCTCTACTGCCGTAATTTCTTTTGAGGCAGACATAGCGTGTTATTCAAGTTTTATAAATTCTTTGATAACAAATATATTTACTATAAGAAGTTTGTGACATTCTTAAAATAATTTCTTAGAATATGTTATAAGTATAAATAAAATGATCAGTTATTCACAATAATCAATCAATATTCGTTCACAATAATACTCTTTTTGCGATATTATATATATCGTTATTTATTCATGCACATTTATTTTTATTTTCATGTATATATTTCAATATTTCATATCTCATATGTACATCTTGTTCATCATTTTATCACAATCAGATAAACAAATTTTTATTACTGGGTTTTTTTTTTATTATTATTTATTTACTTTCCCTTTCAACTCAGCCTTCATAATCTATTAAAATATCTAGAAAGGGTGAGTTCGCGATTAGCATGAAGCTAAGGACCCAGTATAAATATAAAATTATTACACCAAAAGTTTTTTCATCAATAATGAAAGATAGAAATTTATTTTCTTACCTTTCTGGTAAAGCAGACATACGCTGGTTTCCTTCATGTGAAAACAACCTATAATTTTTTATTTAATGAGTAGATGTTGTGAATCGTGAAAAATATCTTCTTTGAATAATGCAGATGCAGTTGTAGAGAAAAAAAATATTTAATTCTTGAAGAATATCTTGATTACAGGGTTCCACACACACACACTAAAAAATATAAAGTAAAAGGGTTAAATATGAATAATATAAGAGTAATGATGTTGGAAATCCAGTAGGAGACTGTGGTCTTCCATAAGACAAAGAGTTAACGCACGAAAAAACCGTGCGTCTTGGCCTCACAAAATCGGGCCTTCAAGTGAAGAAGTAAAAAGGGGCCCACAAGAGTTAAAACAGAGTAAAAAACCTGAAACAATAAAAACTGCTTAACAAGCAAAAAGGGTCTATTTAAAAGAGTCTACAAAAAGAGTCTATCAGAAAAGTTCTGTAGTGCTGCGATCTGTTGTCGCCTTTTCGAAACAAAAGTCTTTTACACAATTGTTCGCTAGTTTGCGATCTTACGCCACCATAGCTCAGGGAAGTGTCGCCATCTTGGAACATATTTCACAACTAAAAAACGCGTTGCATATTTCACGAGGAAATTGTCATTTCACAAGCGAGGTGATGTTGGACATAAAATCACTTACACTGTGACGTTTTCCAACAAAAAAAAAAATTCAAATTAAGTTATAATGTTAAACCTTTGTAAGCAATGTTTGAAACACTACAACACTTTAATTATCTAAAAATAAAATTTTAGTTTTTGAATTTTGATACAATGGCATATCGGCTCTCGAACATGAATCGTTCCAAGGAGTTGTTCTGCGGTTTAAACAAAAAAGTAATTAAATAAATAAATAAACAAGAACTAAAAATCATGCGTCAAGCATAGATTATGAAACACTTTCCAATACTTCAAGAATGCTTTAACAAAACTTCAACGTTTAATAAGGGGAAAGATAATTTTAAGTAAGAAATTTGGAAAACGGCTAACATTTAAAAACCCAATTTCAGGAATTACTATCAATAGTCGAAAAAAATATCTGAATTCTTTTGTGCACCCCTGTATATGATCTATAGATTTGTATATGGGGCATTGTCACAATCTTTTGACTTTCGGGAGTAAAAATCTGGTGAAATTAAACTTGCTAAAATAACATTTTAATCTGATAGGTTAAATGATTCAAAATAAAGAAAAAATGGTCAGCAGCGAAATTTTTTTTTATTTAACTGAGATTTAAGTTAAACTTGCGAGTTTAATTTTCCTTACCATTTTACCACTAAAACTTTTTATTTTCTTCCAAATTTTTACTTATAATGAATTTGCATAGTACCCACAGGACATTCAAATAAGAAATAATAACAATGTAGTATTTTTAGTACAAAATTTTGGTATAACATTGTCTTAAAGGGGTGTTAAAGTAGGGACGGTAAGGTAAAAAAAGGGGACGGTATAGGAAAAAAGGGACGAAATGGGGGAAAAGGGGACGGTAAGAATGGAACGGTAAGGAAAATTACCACCTATTTTAAGCAAATCATGTTAAGAATAAGTGGTAGCCACAATGTTCATTGATTTTTAGAAACAGTTATTTACATTGGATTACATAAAAAAAAAATAATAATTTACATCGAAAAGTGCAGGAATAAATCTTGGGGAAGTTAAGACTACCAATAAAGCCACGAGGTTTGGAATTGACATTCAAATGCTGATTTAAATTCTGCGGTAAATTTCCTGTCAAAGAATTTTAGACATTCTTTCTCTAGCATACTTCTGCATGAAAAAAAACTTGAAAAACGTTCTGTGGCTGCATCTGAAGTGATTTTCTGTATAATTTTAGAAGAGGGACGGTAAGGAATTCAAAACCCAGGGACAGAGTTTAAAAAATAATAACAACCCTAAAAATGTGTGCAGGTTAAATTTTTGCTACATATTTATATAAAACAATAGTTCCAGTTTTGGAAAAAAATTACATCGAATTATTTTTATTGAAACAATTTTATACAGACAGCTCCAAACTTAAAAATCAACATCAGGGACACGGGACGGTATAGGAGTTTTCCTGGTATTTGGACACCCAACATCGTCCAAAACTTATTTATCTCGTTAATATTGTTATGCAATCATGCAATGGGATGTTCCCCAGTATATAAAATTAAAAAAAAAAAAACAAACAACAACAACAAAAAAAAAAAAACAAGAACATGTACTAAAATAAAAATTATTCAGGGACATAAAAGTCAAAAGATTGTGAGAATGCCCCATATATCGCTATATTTGTATACATTTGTATTTGTATATACCGCAAGAAAAGTGACACATCTTGGCAAAAGTAAATTTCTCGGGAGAGGCAAAAGAAAGTTTTCATGACTTTACTGTAACAAGAAATTGCAGCACTTACCTCTGCATGCAGGAGTAAAAACGTGCATAATTAGATGAGGTTTGGAAAGTTGAATCATTTTACCTTCCCACATAATTCACCGCCCCTCCCCCTCCCTTTCTGCGATTACGAACGGATGTATAGCGTAATAAAGCGATTTTCGTATAGCTGCACTTATGAAACTTTTTCTGTAGCAAGACGCACCTGCCTATATTAGGAAACGGGTAATAAAGTTGTAAATTCACCTTCAGCAATTCCCTTCAATTTCAATCAATAAACGGAAATGTGCTCAAGATCACTTCTGCTGCCCTATTTACCATGTGTAGAATTTATATACATTATAATTAATTATAGGATATGTATTAGAATAGGCAAAAAACTTGTAACCAAATTATTTTGCGTGTCCCTGAGTTAGCTCTCTATAACCGTTTTTTAGCATTTCTATTTCGGAACTCAGTGCAGCTTTGGTACAATAAAACCCTTTACGAAAAAGGAAAATAAAAAGTGCAAGAAAGCAGAGAAAAAGTCACTGATTGCACATCATTTCCTACAACAATGGTTTGAGGTAGTTCTCAAATTCCGCGCTCCACAAACGCGGAACTTTCCGACGCATTTTCTGACTCATTTTTAAACGTAAAGGCATAAACGTGGCAGGACTGACTATTGAAGCGATTTGGAATCAAATGGCGTTTTCCATTTTTTGGTAAATAAATTACTTATCGAGTTATAAACGACTTTTGTCGGATGATGATAGATTTTTTCCGACTGTCGCGTCCAGAAATCCAATTCAAAACGCCAACTTTGACAGTATTTTCTGAAAGATCTTTTGCCTTTATTAAAAAATGGTGTATTCGATTACGTATTTTCTGAATAAGAACACCTGCCAATTACATGCGTTTTCGACGAAAAATGAATTCAGGAAATGTGTCAGAGAATAGCTCCTTTGGATGTAAGAGCAGATTTACTGAATGTTTAGTAAAGTTATGATTTTCCACTATATCAACACAAATCCTGTCCTTGTGAAGTCTGCTATCCTACTGCATGTATTGTATATACAACTCACCCTTAGTTTTGTAATTCAAATGTGTATACATGTCTTTCCTGTGCTAATCAGTTGACCTATAGATGAGCCGCAGAATTTAAAAAATTTATTGATGTAATCCTCGAGCGAAAAAGTGTAAAATTTACATTTTCCGCCAAGTATGAAGATATTGCACCAAATGTAATTCAATAACTTTTATTGAGAAAGTAAAATAATACAGATATAAATGATAAAGTATTGTAAGTATTTTCAAAATATTTCGAACTACAGTAAATTTTCATAAAGGACTCTATGGCAAACATTTTTTTTAAATCCCCAATAAATATACATAGCTTTTACCTCTGAATAGTGAAAGTGGGTATATTCTTCAGTCCTGAAATTCCCGCTATTTAGATGTTTTACTTTATTATTCTTACTGGTAACAGATTGTAAATATATTTCAATTACCTATCATGACGAATACAGTTCGCAAAAAGTATGTAGCGAGAGGATTTACTCCTATTCTCGTCACTAGATGACAGTATCACCTTGGCACACACTATCAAGATTCTACTACTTGGGTGGAAATACTGAACTAATTAGAAGATCTTTCTGATTAAAGAACAATATTATTTCCTGTCCTGTGTCTGAGGAGGATGATCTGCAGCTAGCGATCAATATCTAGGCCCGGGTCTAGTCAATATCTAGGCCCACATGGGATCCCTATATGATAGGATCACTTGTGGATCTAATCGATATCAGTGTTGAATTCAGACTTTTTTTCTCCGGGAGGGACTTCTGCGGATCCAATGAAGAAATTTTCCATTAAAAAGCATAATTTCTCAAACCTTCCGGGGGACACATTCCAATGATCCGAGGGGGAGTCTCTCCCCCGGGACACCCCCTGAATTCAACACTGGTCGAGACTGTGCGGAGTTCGTAATGTGATGTATTGTATCTCATCTCTCATGTCCCAATTCATTTTGTGCTTAATTAAAAGTGATCTTCAAGGTTTAATGAATTTTTGCCTATTCTAGTATTACATATAATAAAATTACAACCCCATAAGTATATTCTTTCTTATTAAGTACCGTATTTCAAAAGTGGTAATAATGAAACAAAATTCCTAATTACAGATCTTAAAATTGCTTTTTTTCGTATTTACTAGATGGCGCCACTAAAGTCCTTTTAACTCGGTAGATTTTTTATTTCGTGTTCCGCATCCTTTTGCTTATTTTGAACACTTGAGCATTACGCAGGCGCAGTAGGAGCTGAAGTAGTTGTGTATTTAAAATCGGTGCGATCGCAGTTTACTCTCCTTCTTGGCGCATTTTCGCGAACTAACTCCCGGGGCCTTCTCATATATTTTGAAACAAGGGACCTTATGCACGCGACCTGAGGTTGAGGCTAAAATTCGTCTGCTGGCGGTATTTACTGGCGGTGTTTAGCATAGCAGTCTATGGAGTGTGAGTTATTAATGCTTGTTTATTAAAAATACCGCAAAAGAATTCTTTGATGCAGCAGCATATACTTAATATATTGTAACCTAAATTCAAAATGTTGTTCTTTATGCGAGAAAATTCCCTAAGTTTGCAAATTTTCAGTAAAAACGTATGCATTCAACCTGGGTCAAGGCTAAAGTCGTCTGCTAGCGGTGTTTGCGCCTGCGCATACTGGTATTCTGCCGGTGCAGTAACTAGAATAACAGATTATCATACCGCCAGCTCTGGCGTCTGACGTCACCTGAATAGGGTCCAGTACCTATCTAGACAAATGCTTAAAATGTGGGAACAGATATTTGATCAGTTATTTTTCTCTTATTTTAACCTGTATTTTAGAGTAAAAATAATACATAAACTTTCAAATTTTTTCGAAATACATTTCATATATTTTAAAATACATTTTATCAAATATACCAAAAAACAAAACTTTCACTTACCCAAATTATTAAAAAAGAACGTTTGTTAAGAATAAAGGGAGCAAAACAATGTTGTGGTTTTTTTAATCAGAGGGGCTCTTTTTTTTTAATCAGGGGGCGGTAGCCCCCCTGAACCCCCCCGTTTTTTTATTCATAATTTTATCTTGTGCTCTAGGATGTCATTCAAAAGCATCACTCAATCTGTCACTTTTAGTCATTCATAGCTTGGAACAATTAGCATGTCTTTCGTACATAATTAACCCATAATTCAATCAACGCTCAAAAATACTGGTAAAAATAAAAGAAAAATAACTGATCGAATATTTATTCTCACCTGTCAAGTATTTATCCAGATAGGTACTTGTTTCAAAATATACGAGATTGAGAAAACAAATAATAAAAATACGCGACTGCAATGCAACACACAAATCTGGTCAACAAATTCAAAATGATACCAGATTCTCCTCTTGTCCAATAAGAAAGCCTTTTACAAAAAAATAAGCATCCAATTAGAAAGGAGTCTAAAAAAACAAGGAGTTCAAACCATCAACAACTCTCCAAGAGAAATCTTAGGGTTGCCATATTTAGTGACGTCAGAGGAGCATCCTGATAAACCAGGGTTGCCATATTGGCGCAGTTATCGAAGGAGAGTATATTGCGTTTGAACACTTGAGCATTACGCAGGCGCAGTAGGAGCTGAAGTAGTTGTATATTTAAAACAAACACTATTTTAATAAAAAACGAAAACAGAAACCACATGGATACCGCAAACACAAAGTAAGATCTTGTGACTGTTTGATATTCTCCTTCTCCGTAAATGTAGTTTAAGCTATACTTCTATTTTTACTTGATGTTTGAAATTTTCAAATATGCTAAGTTTTACCAAGCTGCCATTTAAAAAGAAAACTGTGTTTAATGTCTATTATGTGTAAAATTTTTTGATTCAATCAAGTCACTAACTGCTGATCATCGCTGATTTTTGAGAAGTGTGTAATTTGGATATTAAAATCCTCCAAGAAGCTTCGACAACCTGAAATTATACAGCTATAAAATTGTGAAATAGTTGTTATTTTGTAGTTTGTATGCTTAATTATGGTTTAAAACTCTTTTCAACCAAAGACTCTGGCTTACGTCACTCATAATTCATAATTATCGTAAAAAAATATTCCAATTTTTTTCATTGCGATTGAAGTAAAAATATTTGATATGTCTGAATCAACTCAAAATGTATCCTGCGATATTTGTAATATGTCTTTCCCGTGCAAAAATGATGTCGACGTGCATTCCCTTATGCACATCAGAGAACGATATTCGTTCTGTGATTTATGCTTCATTTCTTTTAACGATGAAACAGAATTAGAAAACCACCTTGAACTACATTCTGAGAATGGCTCTTATGTTTGTATATTTTGTAAAGCTACATTTGTTTACAAAACAACTTTTAAAGAGCATTTAAAAATTCACACTGCTGAAAAACCTTTTCAGTGTGAAAAATGTCTGATTAAGTTCAGTGATAAAAAGAAATTAAAAGACCATTACTATGTTCATGAGACTGAAGTGTTCTTTAAATGCGATCGATGTGAGAACTATTTTAAAAGTGAACGATTGCTTGATCAACATTCAGTTATACATGATGAGGAAAGATCACATGTATGTGACATATGCATGCAAAGTTTTAAGCATCAGAGAAACCTCAAGCAACATTATTTAGTTCATACAAAAGAAAGTTTCCATGTCTGTGAAGTATGTGATAAAAAATTTTCCAGTAAAAGTAATCTTAAAAGGCATTCCCTTTTCCACAACAATCAAAAATCTTATGAATGTGATGTCTGTCAAAAGCGTTTCACATTTAAATCAAATCTTAAAAGTCATTCAATGACTCACGATAACGATGCAAATAATGCTTTTATTTGTGATGTTTGTGGAAAAAAATTTAATCGTAGTACTTCTTTGAAAGTACATCTGCGTGTTCATACAGGTGAACAACCATTTATTTGTGAAATATGCCAGAAACCCTTTAATGACAAGCGAAATATGATGAGGCATATGAAAGGTGTGCATTCATTAAAAGATACAGGAGATGGCAGTGCCGATAAAGTAGTAAAAAAACGTTATCCATGTGATGTCTGTAAAAAAGACTTCAGATGCAAATCAAGTCTTGATGTTCATAAATGTTCTCCCAATAAGAAAGATAAAAAGTATGAATGTGAAATTTGTCATAAAGTAGTTACTCGTAAATATTCTTTAATATGTCACTATCGTGTACATACAAATGTAAAACCTCATGTTTGTGATATTTGCGATAGGCCTTTCTCTGATAAGAAATCTTACAGGCGTCATATTATTACTGTTCATAATGAGAAAACCTCCTCAAAACGTAAAGCTAAAGCGAGTTCCAGTGAAAGTAGCACAGAATTTAGTGACAGTTCAGATGATGATTTTTTTTAATACCATAAAGTACCAAAAGTAACCCCCCCCCTTCCGAATATAAGCCTCTCCCCCCCTTTATATATTGGATTTTTCCTTTTTTCAAAAATTGCCATTTATAAGCCCTCCTCTTCAAGTTTTATTTTCTGGTCCTTCTGTTTTTTTAGGAAATTCCTTAAGTTTTTTGTTTCCATATTTCCTAAATATATCTTAGGCAATTTATTTTTATCTAATTTCTTTGCATATCATTGTATCAGAATGGCATATGTTTTCTATATTATACTATTATTGTTTTCCTTGATTTTTATGCACTAAGATATAATAGATTTTTATTGAGTTTAAGTTTTAAGATCTGTTCATTTTTCTTTCATATCTGAATTAATTCTATTTAAAATTGTTTCATTAATTTAATATTTTTATTAATGGAAACTACTTAGCTCTTATGGAAACTGGAAAGGAATTTTAAAACAATTTTTTTTTTTTTATTTGATCTGATTTCATTTGTAAATTGTATAAATCCTGTGAAATTTCATAAATTCCAAATATATCCCACCCCACCATCCCAATTTTTTAATTCTCTTCACAAAAGTTTCAATTATAAGCTTCCCTTAAAATCATTAGAATTTCCTGTCTGGTAAAGACAGGCTTACTTTCGGTTCTTTATGGTTCTTAAGTATGCTAGTGTATGAGTATTATGGAAAATTAACCATTATTGAATATCATAAAGTAGTTAAGGAATCTAGGTATTAGAAGGGGCAGATCTGTGCCTATTACCAATCATAAAAAAATAGGTGCAGACCTCGCAGATGCACTGGGGTTTCTTTTTAGTGTCACAATGGCAATTTTTTGATGGACGTGGTAACCCGGGGATTTTTGCTTCATATGACAACCTAATGTTTCATAATAAAATATGTGTTTTATAACGAAATTAAATGTGTGTGTAAATAAATAAAATTAAATGTGCGTCTTAAATAGAAATAGTATGTGTGTTAAATAAAAGGAAATGTGTGTGTTTTATAATAAAATAAAACTAACATACTATTTTTGCACGTTAGACCTAATAGGTAATGGAAAACGGCGTTTTCTTGCCAAAATGGCTCAAAACATAAATTTGTGCCAACCCTAGTGCATCTGCGACATCCGTTCAGAAAATACTTTGTCACATCATTTTTTAAGTGACTTAAAGAAAGAAAGATTTGAATTTTAAGAGCTTAATGATTAACATCAAATTATTGTATAAATAAAGATAGCACTTTATTGCTAAATGTTAAATATATTTTTTCAATACTTACTACAGAATATATGTATTCTGAGTAATTTATCTATTATTTATGCACAGAAACAATGTAAGTATATTCATAAATAAGAAACATACTATTTGTAGGACCATTAAAACAATTAGCCATACAACCACCTTTCTATTTTCTAAAAATATGGTTCTTTGTGCAGACATGCCAGGCTCTGTTAATACTGTAATATACTATCAAAAGTAAAACACAAGAAAATATGATTGTGAACAAACAAAGGGGCAAAAAAACAGTAACCATATAGAGGATGCTGTGCTAAAACTAGAAATTTAGCCTGTTTTCGGTGTCTGTCCCTTTTAATATCTATTATGTACTGTGGTTAGTGATAAATATTTGTTATTTTGTCTCTTCTAAGTATACATACTTAAAACAATAATCCTCAAAATTGCGAAATTTATAATTGGGCTTTATCTGACAAGACATCAGCTGCAGTTCATAATAACAAAACCTCTTCAAAACATAAGGGGCTAATCATTCCATGTGAGAGTAGAATGATTAATAACATAACTGTTAAATTTAGTTATGATGATCAGATTATGACATTTTTGATTTAATCTTTATTATGGCTTTAAATACTTTGATTAAAAATCCAATTTTCTTAAGTTTAATTGGGCTCAGATATACCACAGTGCCTATTTGGTGCCAAAATGGCAAGATTTTGCTTTGTATGGCAACCTGTTAGATTGTGTATGTTTTATAATAAAAAATAAAGTAATTTGTTTGTGTTTATAATAAAAATTGTGTATGTTTTATAATAAAATTGTATATTTTACAGGAATCTGTTGGGGAAGAAATTGGGTCCTTTAAAGGATCCTTCACAAAATTTTTCATTTCAAAACATGACTCTTCACAGAAAATTTTATCTTTAAAAGGAACCTTCACAAAACCTGCCACCTTAAAACTGGACCCTTCACAAATTTCTTTGTCTTAAAAAATAGGACTTTCACAACGATTTTTCATCTCTAAACTGAATCTTTCACAAATTAAGTCATTTAAAAGTAAAATCTGACCTGTCACTTTTACATATATAAAGAAAATATATGCATTTTACATACACATATCTTCTTAAAAATGTATAAAGAAGAACCTGAATATAACGGCCATTTAAAATTCACAAAATTATGAATAGAGTTTTTACAAATGTAAAAGTTTTTCACAAAAACAGGACCCTGGGAAAAAAGTCTGGATAGACCCCTGTTTTATATAAAATAAACAGTTTCATAAAAAAATAAAACTAACATGCTATTTTCACAAACTAGGAATAACAGATATCCCAGAACAGCGTTTTCTTGCTAAAATAGCCCAAAAAGATTATCGCGCCAACCCCGGTGTGTCTGAGACATCTGTGCCCTTAATTGTACCAGAGCTATTGCCATTTTAAAAATTGTCAAAGTCCCTATAAAAATTAAATATGTTATAATTTTAATAAAAGTTATATTCATGTTGCTAAAATTAGAAAATGTGATGAGTTTTAGCATAATATAATTGAAATGATAATCTATGCTTCTCTATCTTATATGCATGATGATTTTAGAATTACTAATCTGCAAACATGCCAATCACTCTAGCTCTACATATATGAATGTAATGTAAACAAAAAAGTTTGGTACTTCTTAGTTATCCCATCGACAAATTTCGCCAAATTATACACATTGACATAATTTTTATTTTAAATAACGAAAGAACAAATAAATTAGTAAAACATTAATAAAAATAAGTAAAACGTTGAATTAATGGTTTTATTGGCCATTATTGGCATTTAATCTTACAATTAATTAATTAATGGCAACCATTATTCGCATTTAATCTTACAATTTGGCGACAGTAATTTGGTCGACGGGATAACTAAGAAGTATTAAAAATTTAATCTTTAAACAAATCCTCAATGATAACATTTTGTAAAAAAATCTCTCCTAGATTTCACCTTAATTTGATATTATATCACAATATGTATACCATTTGACATTCTTTAAACTGATATTATATATAAAAATATTTTATTCAATCATTCATGCAGTAAATTAAAAAAATATGTTGTACATATATTCTTTTAAAAGAGTATTTCTATTAATGAAATAATGTTTAACTTACAAGGGAACCACTTTTGGTGTTGCTCACACCTAGAATTGAGACCTGGTGCATTTTGTAGCCTTGTACATAAAAGTTAAAGAACCAATCAAAATTCTCTGTTAAAATCATATTTTATATATTTTTTTGTATGCTTTTAATTTTTTATTATTGGATTTTTATTTGTTTATTTCACGATTAAAGTAAGTTAAGTCACCAAATATGGTGCTACAAATTTTTCTCCTTCTTTATCCCTGGAGTATGTGTACGGTATGTATTAGAATTAAATCAGATTGCAATTTGTTTGATAATTGATTAGCATAAGAAACAAGAATTAGGGGTTTTTTTTTCTATGCATACGATAAATGTGTATAAATAGTAAATATATTTTTATTAAAAGCTTTCAAGATCATTGAAAGCTATTTTTTTAGTGAAATAGAAAATGAGTAAACTATTTTCTTTTGAAATTGGATGGAATAAAGTTTCAGATGTTTAAAATGAAATTTTGTTGTATTAAATGCTGTGTCTTTTGGTAAAAGTAATCATAAAGTAAATTAATATTTTTATACAATTTAGAAAATTTACTGTGAATAATTGAGTCGGACATTACAATTCCTAGTGAAGTCCAAACCACTGCTCACGCATGGCAAGCAGCTATGGCATTCTGTTTTGGTTGCCGGAAACAGGGTTGTAAAAAACCCGGCCCGGGTAGGTAGTTGGGTGGATACCCAGGCAGCTACCCACTACAACCCTTATAGTTGTAAAAAACCCAGCCCAGATGGGTCGATGGGCAGGTACCCGGGCAGCTACCCTGGCCGGAAAGCTCTACTTTTGAAAAAAAGGCAACTTTTTCCCCGCCAAAAATGTGAATATAAAGTTGTAATTTTTCAAAATCAAATTCATAGGTTCTTGAAGGAATTTTAAAATATTTTTCAATATTGTATACTTATTATTAACTATGTATTTTTAAATGCTGTTCTTAAAAAAAATTCTATGGTAATAAGTGTTTTTGAAAATTGCATTTTCAGAAAAATTTTATCGATTTTCAAAACTTCCTAATATAGGGCTTTATGCACCCGGTATCAATGATAGGTACGAGCAGTGCCAAAAGTGGTTCCCTTGTTAGACATTATGTTTTAATTTCACCTCTAGAAACAACTACAATTTATAGAACTGAAAATAAAACAATCTCATAAATTAATGTATTAATAATTATAAAAATCAGTGAATGTTATGTCTTACTCTTTTATTGGAATTTTAACACAATGTAAATTCTTATTTAATTTTTAGATATGTATTTACAATAATAATTGTGGTTCTGCAAAAGTTTGAGTATTTTATTTTTTCCTTTTGCTTTTCTTCTGCATTTATCTATATCAGCAGTTCTTAAACTGTAGTCAGCAGACCTCAAAGTTCAAAGGGTCTGCAGCATGATTTCAATTTCAGGGTGTCCTTGAAGGCACAATATATATATATATATATATATATATATGTGTGTGTAAAAATAAAATTTTGATTATCTAGAATTTGATATATCTGTCTTCAGATATGTAGTGGGGGGGTGGGGGGGGTATACATACAGAGGTATATGCCATATACCTTCTGGATAACTATGTATACCCTCTAGTTTTTTTACAACTATACTACCGTCTGTCTTGCCAAAGAAATTGAAGAAAAAGCTAAGTGTGTCTTTTAATATGCTTCTAAAATAACTGACTGTGATTAACAAATTTTAACTAACTACTGCAACTGCTAATCAATTATAACTGTTTATTGCTATGGCTAATCATTTAAAAAAAATTATAAACTTGGGTTAGAAAACCTAAAAGTTCCCATGAAACTGCCCTTACTCTTCCTCTCACACAAATCTTCTTAAATCTACTTTTTTATATATCTGTAATAAAATTTAATATGTATGGAAATGCAATTTATTTGCTTGAATTAACATTCCAGAATTTTTAATGTTTCTTAAGTTGTTTTAACTGTTCCTAAATTGTTGTTTTTAAAATCATATAAAGCATGTAATAAATGTTTCTCTATGTTTGTTTACTTAATTTTAGATGTTTTTTTTTTTTTTTTTTTTTTTTAAGTTTGGACCATAACGTTAATTGTCTTATGTTTGTAAAAGAGTTTGTTACTGACATTCAGTATCATACGATTGTGTTTGATATTTAGTTGTTTAATAAAATTCTATTCTTATGCAGTGATGTTGTTAAATAATTTTAGTAGTATGAGTGGACAAAAATATTTATTTCTAATTTTTATGACATACTCTCTCATAAACTATATGATTGTATTTGCATTTTGTTATTATCTGAAAAATGAGCTACTCCAAAGTAGGACAATCAAATGACAATTGTGATAACATATGAGATGTAAATTTCCAACTGCGCGAAAAATGTCTGGACCAGGGTATAAATATACAGGGCTATGCGAAGGGGGCAGTCACCCCGGGCGCAGAACTTGAGGAGACGCCAAATTTATACTACATACCTCGTCTTTTTTATTTTTGTAAAAAAAAAAAATGTATACTTACATATTAGTAATTTTTTTTCTCAGTGAAAGTACGAACATTTTTCGTTTCAAAGTTATTGCACTCTCCTTTACCTCACACCGAAATACAAATTTATGAATAAGGACTTCTTTCTTTTCAGAACTTGTTTCAGGTTTTTGTCTTTGTCTCTTTTGTTAACTTTCTCTTTTCTGAACCTGTGCTTGTGACGAAAACATATACTATCAAAATAGCATGGGGTTTCTTTCTTATAATATAAAAAGGTTCCAAACTGTTATACTGAACTGTTATATACATTTTTTCTACGCTCATTTTCCAGATCTTCTTTTTCAAAATATAAGTGCAATTTTCTTTATTGTTACTTAGTTTTTTGAAATTTCTGAATTAAAATAAACCTAAAGTTTCAAAATAAACGCAAAATATGTATTCAATAGACTTTGTTTTTGTTTCTGCCTTTTCAATTTTGTGACACCTGTCGAAAAGAAAAATTGGGAAGGGGGGGGGGGTGCCAAATTGAAACTTTGCCCCAGGCGCACTTTTCTCTTCGCACGCTGCTGTAAATATATCTCATATGATTTATTTACCAATTAGAATAAAACTAAACTAAAACTGTAGCAGTACGATCCATGAAGAATCAGGGCCTACAGTGCCCAACACTGTTTACTAGCTATGCAGCATGTGCCTGGACCCAACGCGAGACCCTAGGTGTATAGTTCCCAAGTGAGCTTGGCACTTATTTTATCGACCCCGAAGGGATGTAAGATTGAGTGAACCTTACACAGCCGGGAGCAGAACTCACGACCTGTAGCGTGGCAGACAGGCGTGCTGACCACTACGCTACTGGGCTTTCACCAATTAGAATAATTGTGTTAACATTGCCACTTTCTCCTTAGTTTTGCATATTTATTTATGTTACTGCAAAAATTATTTTATATTAATATAGAAAAATTTATTTATTATTGAGTCATCTGATTAATTCTTTTTACATTTTCATTTTTAAAATATTAAAATAGTGGCTGACACAGCAACTTTAATTTACTTTGCTACAAAATACTGTAAACTGCAACTCTTAGATGGCAAAATTCAGAGTATTTGTTCATATCAGAGATAAGCATAGCAGTTAAGAAGGTGATTAATAGGAGAACAAAAAATCAGTGTAGTTTGGAGTACAGTTTCACTTATATGTTAAGGCTCTTCTCAACTGCTCTGCTCAACAAGCGCAAAATGTTATAGCACATTTACAAATTCATTTTTTAACAGACATATATGAAATTGGAAAGCCTGACTATGGAAGCAATTTGGAATCTGTGTTTTCCATTTTTTTAATCAATAAATTACCTATTGAGTTATAAGCGATTTTGATCACTTGACAAACACGTTTTTCACCCTTTCTTGAATGTTTTTGGTTCAAAACGCCCACTTTGACACTATTTTCTGAAAGATCTATTGTGTTTACAAAAAAAAAAATGGAAAAAATAGCTCGATTACATATTTCTGAACAACACCTGCTCGTTTCATGCATTTCCGGACAAAAATAAATTAAAACTTATGTCATACAGTTGCCCTTATGGATTTGAGAACAACCTTAATACAGTAGACTATCACTCGATTAATTCTGTACCCTAGAACCAAATTGTCGTAAGTCCAAAAATGACAAGTTTTATGTTAACAGCTTTTTATACTAAAGAAACTGTTCTCTTTCAACCCAAACTGTCACTATACTTGCATTATATACGGTACAGAATTTTAACACAATTATTCGTATTGGTAAATAAATAACACAAGTTGTAATTTTCAAACTGGATTAAAGAGTATCCGAGCCAGGATTCGAACCAAGGACCTTTTGGCTGAAGCTGCCAATGCTCTACGAACTGACAGACAGACAAATCTGGCAGACACACTAGAGATCTGCACGGCCAGGCCGGGCCTGGTTTCATTCCTAGTCTTCACGGCCCAAAATTTTCAGTCCTAGTTTTGAGCCAGCCCATGTGAAAATCATTGTCTCAGCATGGCTTGGTCCATTTAAAAGTCAGTTAAATTAGGCCTGGCCCAAAAATTTTTGCAAAAAATGCATACAGTTTTGAATTTCCATTATTCTACACTTAAACATTAAAATTTATTATTTTTAAAGAATAGTAGATTTCTACGCATATTAAAATAGAGCTAAATTAAAATATAGTAAAATGTGCGAAAAGGAACCTGCCTATGACGGAACCCTGTTTTAAACTGAAAAACGTGTTGATCCATGCAAAATTAATATACTAATAAGTAAGAAAAGAATATATAATACATTTACACTTGCTAAGAAGGGAACTTGTCTATAGCGCATTTTTTTTTTCTTTTATATGCTATTCCGTCTTAGAAGATTTTACTGTATAGCATTTTTCAGATTTTTTCACTTCTATACATGGAATATGGATTAACAAAATTTATTAAAATAATAAAACTTCGTAAAAAATCACCATAAAATAAAAACAAAACACAGGACGCGTTTCGAGCTAAAAACTTAACAGCTCGTCATCAGCTACAGCATACACGTGTCCGCAAGCGAACAAGTTCAAAAATGAACTGAAGGTAAAGAATGCGACAGATGGCGCTACCTGAAAGAGGTACATGCAAAAGAGAAAGGTGTTGCCAAAAAGATAGAAGAGAAATTGATAGGGAAAAAATAGAAATAAACAAAATAACACTAGATTAATATTAACACAATTATTCTAATTGGTAAACAAATCATATTAGATGTAAATTTCCAACTGGGCGAAAAATGTCCGGACCAGGATTCGAACCCGGGACCTCCTGGCTGAAGCCGCCAGTGCTCTGCCATCTGAGCTATCCCAGACGATTCTGGTCGAACTTTTTCACCCAGCTAACCTTGATGATTACAGCATCTGGTCTGAAACCTGGTTCAGCTCAACAGAATAAATTTCAGGTAATGGAACTCCAGAAATCGCTGGATACGAAATTACACTAGATTAATATTAACACAATTATTCTAATTGGTAAACAAATTATATTAGATGTAAATTTCCAACTGGCGAAAAATGTCCGGACCATTACATCTAATATGATTTGTTTACCAATTAGAATAATTGTGTTAATATTAATCTAGTGTAATTTCGTATCCAGCGATTTCTGGAGCTCCATTACCTGAGATTTATTCTGTTGAGCTGAACCAGGTTTCAGACCAGATGCTGTAATCATCAAGGTTAGCTGGGGGAAAAAGTTCGACCAGAATCGTCCGGGATAGCTCAGATGGCAGAGCACTGGCGGCTTCAGCGAGGAGGTCCCGGGTTCGAATCCTGGTGCGGACATTTTTCGCCCAGTTGGAAATTTACATCTAATATGATTTGTTTACCGATTAGAATAATTGTGTTAATATTAATCTAGTGTAATTTCGTATCCAGCGATTTCTGGAGTTCCATTACCTGAGATTTATTCTGTTGAGCTGAACCAGGTTTCAGACCAGATGCTGTAATCATCAAGGTTAGGTGGGTGAAAAAGTTCGACCAGAATCGTCCGGGATAGCTCAGATGGCAGAGCACTGGCGGCTTCAGCCAGGAGGTCCCGGGTTCGAATCCTCGTCTGTACATTTTTCGCCCAGTTGGAAATTTACATCTAATAAACAAAATAACAATAAAAATAAAAATAAAAGAAGTAAATTAAAAATATAAATAATAATAATAAATAAAGAAATATAAAAGAATAAAACAAGAAAAAAAAAGGATCCTTTTTTTTTTTTTTTTTAAACGAAATAAAAAGAAAAGAAAGAAGAGAAAAGGGAAAAGAATTACAAAAGTAATTTCCACACTGAAGATAGGAAAGGAGATGATGGGAGATCATTGACAAGATTAGCAGAATTTTTAGAAATAAAATATGCTTTATGAAAATCCAAGTGAGAGGGAGAGGCAGGGGAAGAAATAATTTTGGCCATAACAATGACTGGAAGCAGTGGCGCAGCCAAGGGGAGGGTTTGGGGGTTAAAACACCCCCCAGAGCTAAGTAAAATTACTATAATTGACGTTTATATGAATCAAAACCAAAATTAATATTTAAACTTTTTGGCTTTGTTATGAATCCGCCGCTTTGTTAAATCAAATTCTATTCAACAAAGTGATCCAATTAAATGGCGAAAATTCTACGTAAAACTGTGAAAGCGCATGCATTGCATGCAGCCATTACATGCATTGGTTAAGTAAAAAATGGTTATTTGGACTAAGTCACTTTTCGAGACGTCTTATGCTAAAAGAATGGAAAAGAAGCAGATTTCCTGCCACACAGACGCTTTGAATTCAAGTATTATATAGTGGGCCGTTTCTGAATTCCACTTCTATCTTTGTTCCATGTTCGAAACAATAATAGACCATCGAATTCCAAAGAAAACATAAAACATACACTTTGTACACTCTCTCTGTTTCAAACGCCCTGTTTTACGTCTTTTGCTCTCAGTTATATCTAAAGACCAAGATTTGCGCATCCAGGTAAAAATCTTTGTAAAAATAAGAATTAAGAAAATAGTTTTTTTAAGTTATAAAAAGTTGTTTTTGATTAGGATTGAACAAATTATCGCAATCAAGTGTTTCTTTCAAACCATGTGTTCCGCAGGGGCTCTGTGATCAAATTTAAAGAATATATTTCATTAGTTGGTAATATATAGCAACGAGTAATAGTGCTTGCTGTCGGTTACCACCCGTGCCTCGTAGGAAAGAAGCATTGATTGTAATTTCATTGACTTATAGATACATGCCTGGTAAGTATGGATTTTGAAAGGGGAGGGTTATTTTATTAGAATTTATAAAAAATACTATCTATAATTGTACAAAATTTTATGCGACTCATGCATTAATTTTAATTAATAAGCAATAAATTAGTTACACATCGATTTACAATTATTTCATTTTAAAGAATGCTACCTGCAAATCATCAAAATTATACCAACTGACCCGTCCAGCGTTGCCCGGGCCCACGATAATTACCTCAATTTTGCATGATTTTATATCTTTAAACCTATTTTATATTTCTAAATGGAATTTTTGCTAAAAAATTTTGATTATTGTAGGTAAAAGCATTTTTAACAAGACATGTTCTTGTTTGTTTTTTGTTTTTTTCCCGTAGAGTTGTTTTATAGTTTTAAAAAATAATCCTTGTTGTCTGAATTCTATAAAATCTTCATCTGTTATAAATATAACGGTTTTACAGACCCTGGAAAAACATTGATATATATTTGTAAAAGAAATTTGTTCTCCTCTCGTTTGTTCTTTTCTGTTTTGCGCCGGATTCTTTAAAATAACAACAACAAAAACAAATTTTACTGTCTGAATTCTCTTACTCTATTTTACTACTAAAATTTTGTGAAAAAATTTTGCATATTTAATAGTGAAAACATGAGCCAAAGCCTAGCAAACCCATCACGCCGAAACACCTACCTTTTTAGCATTTTCATCGAAAAATTTTCAGATTTTTTAAAATACTTTTATCCATCAGAGCGTTTCGAAATTTTTGTAGGCGTTGTAAATTTGGTCTTCGAGATGCTCTTAAAAGATTGTGTCGAAATACAGACATTTACTTACGTTTAGCTTAGAAAAAAGATCGTCTTCGAAAGGCACGAAGTGACTGACGGGCGGTTCTGAATAAATTGTAATTTAGAATGCTTTCAGCTCATTTCACATCTTTAAATCTCTAATTTTTAATAAACTGTTTATACCCAGAATCTGCATCTTAAGAGTAATAATATATATACTAAATTTCTTGTTTATAACGCTAAGAGCTTCAACAAAATCATAATTTAGAACGCTTCTAGGACGTTTTCCGCTCATTTCATCCTTCTAAATTTCGCAATTTTTAAAAATCGTTCTAAGGGAGCATTTAGTACATGAAAGTAATCGCTGTGCCAAATTCCAAGCTTCTATGCCAACTATCACATAAATCGCAATTTTAGAATGTTTCTTACTCTTGCATTCTTTTAAATTTCGAATTAAAAAAAAAATTCTGGGCGAGTATTTACGTCTCTTAAGTAACGTAAAATTTCAAAATTCATGTAAAATTTCAAGTTTCCATGTAAAATTTCAAGTTTCTAGCCCTAACAGTTCTAAGTATGTTATGATTTAGAACATTTTTTAGAGCGTTTTCCGCTCATTTCACTCTTTTAAATTCCGAATTTTTTAAAAACCGTTTTGAGCGAGTATTTATACCATAAAAGTAACCACCATGTTGAAAACCAAGCATTCATAACCAACTGTATCGCACAAATCGCGATTTTAGAACATTTTTTGCTTTTGCATCCTTTTAAATTTCGAATTAATGGAAAACTGTTCTTGATGATCATTTACGTTTTTAGAGTAACAGCCGTGCCAAATTTCAGGTATCTAGCCCTAAAAATTCCCACTAAATCATAATTTAGATCGTTTTTTGCTCATTTCATTCTTTTAAATTGAATTTTTTTTAGAAACCGTTCTTGAGCACTTATACATCCCAAAAGTTACCACCATGCCAGAATTCTAACCTTCTATACCAACTGTATCATACAAATCACAATTTTAGAACGTTTTTTGTTCTTGCACCCTTTTAAATTTCGAATTTTTAAAAAACTGTTCTGGGCAAGCATTTAAGTCTCTAAATTAACAACCATGCCAAATTTCCTGTTTCTAGCCCTAACTGTAACAAATAAATCGTAATTTAGAACGTTAACTGTTCCTTTTCCTCTTCTAAATTTTTAATTTTTTAGAAACCATTCTTAGTGAGCATTTATATCTTAAAAGAAACTACTAGACAAAATTTCAAATTTCTAGAACCAACAATATCCCAGAAAGCAATTTTAGAATGTTTTTTGTTCCTACACCGCTTTGGAAGTTGTTGTACCGATGTAAAATATAGCCTATGTTGGAGCGGAGATGGCCACCAGCATTTTGCCAACATTATTACGGTTGCACTCCACACTTAAAAAGTAAAATGGAACTATTATGAGATCATTCGTATGTCTTATTTTGCTGGCGCTCAGCGTTGAAGTTAAGGGCGCTCGATATACCAAAGAAAGATGATGTCGCCGCAACGGCGACAACGGAGTGCAAAGGGTTAAAGTTAAGAACAAGAATTCGGGATTGTCTTGGAATGAAATCCCTGCGTATTTTTGATTGAACAAGTGGATTGGAACCCTATTATTTTCTATGCAAAAATTATTTGTTGGACTGTGCTCTTCCATCTCTTAAAGTTTGCCTCATCATTTTTAAACACTTTTTATAAATCTAACCTAGCTTTGTGTTAATTCATTAGTGCATTTTATGTTTTCTAACTCTAATATTATAAACGCTGAAATATAGCCAATGTAACTGCGGAAAAAAAGCGTTATGATTTGGTTAATTAAAAAGATCGATTACATTAAACGGTGATTCATATAACCGGCGAACACCTTTATCTGAAACTCAAAACCCCCCGTAGAGCCGAATTCTGGCTGCGCCACTGACTGGAAGACCAACAGTGAGAAGCAATCGAAGATTTAGAGATTTCTTGATTTGCAATATACCTCTGATGCTCGCCTAATCTGAATTTTAAAGCTCTCTTTGTTTGACCAATATAACCTAAATTGCAAGAGCAAGGAATAAAATAAACACCCCACCGGTTCTCAGTAGGAACAGGATCTTTTAGAGAAGACAATTTAATTTTATTCATTGGTTTGAAGATAACTTTAAAGCTAAAACGAGAAAGGATTTTAGCAATTTTGAAACAGAGAAGAGAATAAAAGGGCGGAACTATTATAGAATTAAAATTAGGAGGATTATTTGAATCAGAAAAAGGACGTTTAGGCTTATTAAATTTATACAAAGCTTTATCAATCAAAGAGGGATTATAACCACGAGCAAGGGCAAGAGATTTGAGATAATTAATTTCATTATTCAGAGCAGAAGAGTCAGAACAAATGCGTAACGCCCTAAAAGCAAAAGTATAAAAGGACGCCACTTTTTGTTGAGGAGGATGATTTGAAAGAGCATGAGGAGGAAGAGAGACAGCGAAAGATTTTCTATAAACGGAGGTAGAGAACCGATCTGGGTGTTTTGAAACCAAGACGTCAAGGAAAGGAAGAGAATTGTTCTCTTCGACTTCGAGAGTAAATTGAATACAAAGATCAACAGAATTAACAAGAGAAAGGAGATTAAAAAGATCAAGGTCAGATGGAATTAAAATGAAAGTGTCATCAACATACCTAAACCAGAAAGGAAATTTATATATACTGAAGAGTTTTTCTTCAACAAAATGCATATAAATATCACATAAAAGAGGAGACAGTGGATTACCCATGGCCAGACCCTCAGTTTGAGAATAGAAAGAATTGTTAAACTGAAAAGCAGTTTGCCTGACACAAATACTAACTAAATGCAGGATTTCATCAATCTCAATGGAAGAGTAATGAAATTCGTGCAGCCTTCTTTCCAAACAATCAATTGCCCCTTGAACAGGCACGTTAGTGAAAAGAGATTTAACATCTAAGGAAGGTTAAACTGAAGGAACTTTCACTTTCAGAACTAGGTTTGAAAGTAAAAATGGCCTCATACAAAAAAAAAAACCTATCACCAAAATCGAAAAAGTAAAAAATACCTTTTGTGGAGATCAACCTCTATCCACTGCAAAAAATATTGAATTTAAAATCTGTATATTATTTATTACTTAAATTATGTAATTTATACATTATATAATTTATATATTATTTTAAAATATTGAAATGCAGATGACATATTTTAAAAGAACGCCCCCATAAGTTTAACATGAGCTTGCAAGTAAGTATTTCTGTGTGACTGAAGTAGCCCCTTAAATACATGGGTATTGTTGACAAGAACCAATAGCAGTATGAGAAGTGCTGGCCCAATCACAAAGTTTCAGCATTTCTCATTAGTATAAACAAGTATATTTTATAATGAATTTAAACTTTGCTTAATAAATTAACTATTTTAATTAAATTATACTTTTTTTAACGTAATAACAAAACTTTCCAGTCAATTAATTTTTATCAATAAATTCATCTATAATTTACTTCTTGAAATATTATACTGAACCACCCAACCGTCCTACTACATAAACAAGAGATGGTTATCTGCAGTAGAAAAAAATAACAAAAAAAAATTAGACTAGTAATGTCAGAATGTACTTGCTTGAAGTAAGTGGTACATTGTGTCAGAAGTTTAATGAAAAATAAACCTGTAATTTAATCAACTTCCATTCAAAAAATTAGCAGGAAATTTAATGTCATCCACACATATAGATTTATTGAGACTAATTTAAGTATTGCAAAAGATTGGAGCCTATTTAGGGTCCCATCACAAAATTCCTAAAAACAGACTCCTTATTTTTCAGAAAATCGGCCTCATTTAAAAAAAAAAAAAAAAGACCTGCTTCGAAGCTCTGGTCACATCATATTGTACGCAAAAGAAGTTAAATTGAGTTAAAATATTGTTACTTTATCTTTAAAGTTCCTGATATTTTTGTAAAAATTTTTGGTAAGTTTTTGAACATAGTCATTCACTTTCAATTTAAATAAAATTTGAATTTTTAATTTTTTATCTGATTCTGATGCTAAATGTAATGTAAAATGATGATAAATGTAAAAATTCAATATTCTAGATTTTTCAAAATACGTATTTATAGAATGTAAAATGCATATTTTAACTGAAATATTCTTAACTATAACTGTTCAAATCTGCATGACAATATTTATTTATTTCGCATTATGTATGAATGATTTGCAACTTTTATTCAGTATAAACGCCACAATTACTTGGTTTCCTTATTAAAAAATCTTTTAAAACTTATTTTGGTCACGTTAGTTTTGTCTAAACAATGTAAATTTGAAATGAAATGATTTGATTCATAACTAACATAGATTTAATAGTTGTTTCAATGATCTTTTTAAGCACAACAGTATTTTACACAGGCTGTGAATATGCTTTTATTCTGTATTTTGTATTATACACATGTTGTATATTAAAGTAGTTCACTTTAGCTGAATACTGTCTTTTTAGTTTCATTGTGTTTGAATAGTCAAAGAGTGAAAGTTAGATTTCAGGTTAAAAGTTTATTTTTTTATATTACAAATACTGACTATTCATATAGTTTGGATCCAGCTTACTTAAAATTTTTATTTTTCAGTTTATTCCATTAATTTTTTGTGTTATATTAAAGCTTTTAAAATATTCATGTATAATATATAACATTTGGATGTTGTGAAGCATACGTAGTACGAAAGATGGCAGCACTATACAAATCTTTTTTTTTTTAACTAAATCATTTTTAATTCTTATAAATTATTCCCTATCTAATAGATGGCAGCACCATTGCAATTTGGCTCTGTGATAACCATGGAAGTAGAAATAGTTATTTCTAAGTTCTTTGGTAGTAATTCTCTGAATTTTATTTTACATATCACTTTAAGAGTACAATATTGAAATAATAAAATGAAATGCTAGATTTTTGAAGGATAAATAGGAAAAATCACGAAATCTTTTAATTTTTTTTTATTTGTTTCCATGTCGATCATTTGATTCACAACAGTATTTTGCAAGTAATTCAGCGCATGAACCCCAAAGAAAAACGAAGAGATGAATAAATAAATAAAATAATATTAATCACATTTCCAGATTTTTGTCAATTTCCAGGATGAGTTTAAACATTCTCTCCTCCCCCTTATCTCTTTTAAATACGTGCATGGCACAACGTTACTGTAATAATGTAAATTTCGAAGTTTACATAATGAGTGGTCCGGTCTTTCTATGATCGCATGTGAGATTAAAAAAAAAAAAAAAAAAAAAAAAAACACCTCCGAAACCCGCTTATGCGGGCGATAACGGAAAGGAAAGGTAAAGGCACTGCTTATATGTTTCCATTCGCACAATCTTCAGTGATAATTTAATGACATATATAATACTATATTGAACAATAGGTGGCAGCACTACATTCATGATACCACATTTTACAAAGAGTCTATGTTACAAAATTATAAAAAAATATTTGAGAATTGTTGAAAATTCGTTACGAATGATTAGAGCCGTGCAAAGCAGGGGGCGCGGAAATTGAGGGGTCGCCAAATTTATACTACAAACCTCTTTTCTTCTTCTTTTTTGTAAAACAAAACTACATTTACATATTGGGAATTTTTTTCCGAATGAAAGTACGTACATTTTTCGTTTCAAAGTTATTGCATTGTTCTTTACCCTACACCGAAATACAAATTTATGAATAAGGACTTCTTTCTTTTCAAAACTTGCTTTGGGTCTTTGTCATAGTCTCTTTTGTTAACCTTATCTTTTATGAGCTTGTGCTTGTGGAAAAAACATATAGTACTCTCAAAATAGCATGGGCAGGGGCGCCATTTGAGGGGGGGCTGAGAGGGGCAATAGCCCCCCCCCCCCCCCTTAAGGAATTTGACATTTCAGAAACTTTACCAACCATCGAATGTAGGGATGCACCGAATAGGGATTTTGGCTGAATACCGAATGCCGAATATTTGGCCTGCAGGTAAACCAAATACCGAATATTCGGCCAGCCGAATAGTATCTATTCGTCCGAATACCGAATATTCGGCTGGCCAAATACTTTTATATCTCAGAATTTAACGTTAAAAAGTTAAATTTTAAATAATTTTTTATAATATTTAGCACATATACTTCCATTTTGACAAACAAGACTATTTTTATAAGTAAACTTTGTACTAAAAAAAGTATGATTTGAGTTATTTAAGAGGACGGTTTAGCAAGCAACATGTCATTCCACTTCTTTCATCAAAAATGAAAGTTGTACAAGCAGTAGCAGAATTTACGTTTGTAACTGTATAAAAATGAAGATATTTTAGCGAAATTTGCATCACATTAATTTGCTTGTATAGAATGTGAATCCTTGGAAGAGACTAGATTTTGGCCAGTGGTACAGTATAAGTATTGTTAGCTGCATTCTTAATAAAATAATGTCTAGCTCAGTGCTGTTTAGATACGAATGGTTTTTATTTCCAGCACTTTTCGTCATGTTATCATATTTCACAGAAATTAAAGTAACTCTGTTGACAATATAGTTACAATACCTTCATTATTGTTAAAGTAACAAAAGAAAATTAAAATTTGACTTTGGAATACACTATATTTCTGAATTAATAAGTGGATTGCGATCCTGATTTACTGGACAAAAATTTGCCTATTTTGATGCTTATTATTACCCCTGAAATTTCCTTCCATTTTGTTTAGAAACACCCTGTTTGCGAAAAAGTAAAAAACGGATTATTTACTAGACAATACTCAGTAACTTGCATTTCCACATTTATTAATTCCCATAAACAAATGACATATCATTAATGGTTAATTTTTTTAAGTGACATTTTTAAAACAACAAATAAATAATATAAAATCATTCTCTTTTATTTAAAGATTCTAATTATTCTGAATATCTTTATTAATTGACAATTAAAAGTAGAAGTTTTGTAAGGTTTTAAAAAATATTTTTAAGAAGTTTTTTAAGTATTCGGCAAATCGAATAGTTTGATATTCGGTAGTATGGCCGAATAGGCCGGATATCGAATAGATAACGAATATTCGGTGCATCCCTAATCAAATATCAGACTCAAATAAATATTAGAAAATTGTTCAAACTCTAAAATAAGTTATCGGATAACATTGCAATAAAAACATATGCATTAAATAAATGCTTATGCATAGAAATTAATAATTATAAAAAAAAAAAATTCCTAAAGCCTTACTATTCGAACTCCCTCAAGGTGAGACATATATCTTTAATGAGTACTTTGGTTAATTTTGAAAATACATGTGAGAATTTTTTTTTTTATCAGTTGCTTCTCAGTTGCATGCAAATTGATCATGGGAAAACGCGTCAAAATCATTGACACAACAATCACAATGATTTTCTTCTAGCCAATTCTCGAATAAGCGCAAAGAAAATAATAACATTTAAATCCCACTGATGACAGTCTTGTGATGACTGAAAACGCTCTGGGTTTTTCTAATGTATTTTAAGTAATTTTAAATTATATGTTTGCACATGAAAGTAATTCTTGAGCATTTATTTGTGCTTTTTATATGAATATTAATTATAAATTTTACCTTTTCTGTAGAAAAATGAAGATATATACATAGTCATTAATGTTCAAATATGTAGTTTTTTATCTGAAAAATATTCAGAATTGAATTCTTTGAAAAATCGGATTTACATGAAACCATCTCATAATAGTGAAAACTCAATCCGAAAAAATTAAGGTTTTACCTTCACTTGCAGAAAATTACTAACGAAAATTTTCTTATACTTACAGATCACAAAATTTTCAAATTTCGTGACCTATTCATGACGTTCGTTGGCTGATTATCTCATGACTGATTGAATTTCATGATTTTTGTTTCGCGATCATCTGACAAAATTTGCTATTTTTTTCCGCGATCGATTCAAGGAATTCACGATTTTTTTTCTGAAAGCGTTATACGAAATGGATATTTTGCGCGCGAGCACTTGCCTAAATTCACAAAATTTTCCCGCGCCCAACTGACGAAATTCGATATTTGTTTTAGTGATTTTTTTGACAAAATTCACGATTCCTTATCACTATCATTTATTGAAATTTATGATTTTGTTTCTGCCACCGACTAATAATATTTGTGATTTTTTTGCGCGAGAGTTAGACAAAACTTTGGACCTTATTACGCGGTCGTTTGACTAATTTCTCCAAGATTTTATTGCGCGATTGTTCGACTAAATTTTCGTGATTTTTAGCGCAATCTTTTGACGAAATTTGCGCTTTTTTTGCAATCTTTTTACGAAATTCGCAATTTTTTGCGCAATCCTTTTACGAAATTCAAGATTTCTGCTTGTGCAATCATTTCACGAAATCTCTATTTCTTTTCGTATCTCTGATGAAATGAGCGATATTTTCCACGGTCGTTTGAAGAAATTAGTGGTTTTTTAAGCGACCAGTTTGAGACTTTTTTTTTTTTCAAAATTTCAAAGATTCACGATTTTTTTCTGCGACCCATTGACGAATTGATTTTGAAAGAAAGAAAAATCGCGGACTCTCACGAAAATTTAAAAAAAATTGTGGAATAATCACATGCGTGTGAAAGAAGTTATCGAGACAAAATCACATAGAGCATGTTTTATTTTGCGGGATTTTTTTCCTGTGTGATTTGTGCAGTTCTGCAAGTTGTGCAATTTTCCACGTTCCCTGTTCCTCAAAGAAAAATTTTGCTTGTCCTTCGTCAGGAAACTCATGAAATGGCGCCCCTGTAAGTAAAACTTCGAAAGGGACTAGAAAAAAACTCCATTTAAACAAGTTTCCGTCTTAAACAGTCAGTGAGGATACCTGTAAAAAAAAAACCTGTCTATAATAGAATCCTGTCTAAAAAGAAAAAAAAATCATGTATAATATATTAAAATTTTACCTAAGACGGAAACCTGTCTAAAACGAAATATTTCATTGGTTCTGAGTTTCCGTATTCGAAGTTTTGCTGTTATTGTAAGCATAAGTCAGTAAACGTTTCTCGTCATACGGGGTGGGGGGGGGGGGGGTAGACGCCGCCTGGATCCTACCCTTAGCTATATAGCATCCCTCAAAAAATGTTTGCCCCCCCCCCCCCCCCAAGAAAGTTCTGAAATGCCGCCCCTGAGCATGGGGTTTCTTTCTTGGAATATAAAACGGTTCTCAACTGTTATAATATACTGTTAGAAAATTTTTTCAGCACCAATTTTACAGATAAGTGCAATTTTTTCTTATGTCATTTAGTTTCATGAAATTTCTGAATTAAAATTAAACCTAAAGTTTCAAAATAACGCGAAATATGTATTCAATAGAAATTGTTTCTGCTTCTGCACTTTTCAGTTTTGTGACACCTGTCACAAAGAAAAGTTCAAATGGGAGGTGGGGGGCGCCAAATGGAAACTTTGTGCCCGGGCGTAGTTTTCTCTTCACACGCTGCTGTGAATGATACATTACTTTCATCTTTAAATAACGATTACGAACAAAAAAAAAATGTAAGTTTTTCCTACAACATAAGCTTTAAAATTAAAATTGCATTTTATTTATAAAAAATAAAAAAATTGTAGATCCGTCTTCATTTACCTATATCCTTAATACCCGTGAAGTGAATACAAAGTACAATATTGTACGAAACCCTCTGTGCGCGAGTGATACTCGCACTTGACCGTTTATTAATAAATGGAAAACATAATTCGATTCCAAATCTCTTCAATAGTCAGGCCTGCATGTTTTAAAATGAGTCAGAAAGTTGCATGTTATTCAGCACCGGAAAATATTTTTTTGAAAACCTCATTAAAGAGCAAAAGCACTTGAAAAGTACTAATTTCTGAAAATTCCATGATTTTATGTATAAAGTGATTCCGTGAATGTATCAGAAAAATTGGCGTTTTCCAACAAAGTTGAAAAAGTGTTTATGAATTCAGTTTGTCTGCTGTCTGTCCGTACTCGTGTAAATCAAGGTTATTAGACATATAAGGTTGGCTCGTAACTTTTCACCCAATCGGAGGGCTCCCGCTCTACTACGTCACAAGAATCCACAATCAGAATCCATCCTATGCTAATAGCGTTATATACAGTTGAATTGTTATGCAATTTTAAGTGAAAAAAATTATTAATACTCTTTTTACACGTGTAAAGAAATAATAGACCTTAGTTTTAAACTACATAGAAGAAAATTAATAAGTTTTAAAATCTTTATAGTGACATGGGTGGAAAAAAAAAGAGAAAATACAGTTATAGCTGAATTATAATTCTTATTATGTCTCTCACTCTCTCTCTTATATTTTGTTATTAATGTATATATTTTTATACTTATCAGTTGTCTATGTCTTATTTATATATATATATATATTTATTAAATTAGTAAAATAATGGGTTGCAACTTGAATTCATTTAATTAAATGTACGGTTTAGTATGTAATTTCTACAAATTAGAAAAACAAAATAATAGCTTCTCAGAATTACGTTTATAAAAACTAATAAGTTTTAAAATAATTTTAAGTTTTAAAAAACATTAAAAATACTTACAACATATGCAATTATTATTCTTTTAAAGCATATTAGTAAAGTACAAAGTAAAAAATTCGGAATCCTCCGCAACTCGTCAATTGGACTTTTTCGAATTTTGAATCATTTGCATAACTAAAAAAAAAAAAAAAAAAAAATTATCCACCTTTACTGGCGAATTATTTACGTATTGGAAAGCATTTTAATACTAAAAGGAAAACAATTAATGAATAATTTAAAAAAAATAAAATAAAGTAATGCTGAAGCAGATATTTTAATTGGGGAATATATATTTTTTAAAAGATTAAAAAAAACTTCATTACAATTACTTTTTTTTATGTAGTTTTTAACGTTTTTATGAATTTTGCAAACATTTTTTACATTATTAATAGAAATATGATAACAATATTCTAATTCAGTATAATAAATGTTGACCTCTTTTCAGTGAAGTTTATTTTGAAATCATACATCGACTTTTCAGTGTTTCGCATTTTTTAAAGCGATTTTAAGAGTTTTTTAATGTTTCACGGCGATTTTTTGACATTCGTAAAAGTAATTCGATTTCGTTTTAGCCTAATATATGGTAAACTTCTTACCCCGTGATTAGTGATTTTTTAGGGATTTTCAATGCGATATTTTGTGATTCGGGAAAGCAGTCTGGTTGCAGTCTGGGCCGGGCCTAGTGACTACTCTTTACGGGTCGGACCTTACTTTTTTCCTGAAGGATCGGGCCGGGCCGAGCTGGGTCTAACTTTTTTTCTGCATAGAGCCGGGACTGGTTTCATTCCTAGTCTTCAAGGCCCAAAATTGTCAGTCCTATTTTTGATCCAACCTGTATGAAAATCATTGTCTCGGCATAGCCTGGCCCGTTCAAAGGTCAGTAAAATTAGGCCCTGACCAAAATTTTTTGCAAAAAACTTATACATTTTTAAAATCGCCATTATTCTACAACTAAACATTAAAATTTATTATTTTTAAAGAATAGTATATTTCCACGATTATTAAAATATAGCTAAATGAAAATATAATAAAACATGTGAAAAAGAACCTGCCTATGACGGAATCTTGTTATAAACTGAAAAACGTGTTGATCTATGCAAAATTAATATACTAATACATAAGAAAAGGATATATAATAAATTTACAACTTGCTAAGAAGGGAACTTGTCTGTAACGAATTTTTTTCTTTTCTATGTAATTCCGTCTTAGAAGATTTTACTGTATAGCATTTTTCAGATTTTTAACGCATCAATACATGGAATATGGATTAACTATATTAATGATAACTGAAACATTTACATACAAGAAATAGAGATTGTAACTATATTAATGATAACTGAAACATTTACATACAAGAAATAGAGATTGATTAAAAAAATAAATATCGCAGTCCGCGTCCCTTCGATAAAAATGAAGGTTATAGACATGAAAGAAAAAAAAGTTGGTCAGAACTTCTCGTACGAGACAAATCTTTAACCAAATCGACGTAAAAATCATTGTTTTGTAGAAATTTACTCGGGCCGGGCCGGGCCGGGCTCGGGCTCGGGCCGAACTTTTAACTTTTTTACCGGGCCAATATTTTTTGTACGGGCCGGGACGATTTTTTTCTTCTATGAGTCGGGTCGGGCCCGGGCCTGAAAATTTCGGCCCGTGCAGACCTCTAACACATGTATCAAGTTGTCACGTACACAAAGAAATGTCACTTACACAAAGAAACTCGGCATGGAACGTGTTAATTATGAACATTTAAAAGCATATATATTATGTAATTATTCTTACCTTGATATTATTAAAAACCACACCATGCACTTTAAAAGAGAGCTTCAAATTCAAGTCTTCGTGTATTTGTCTTCAAATCTAATAAAAAATATTTTGGACGAACCAACAAAAACAAAGCAAACAAGGGTTACGGAAGGGATTCCTGGATTCTTGTGACGTATGATCCTGCATAGCAACGAGAGTAGGCGGGACGGCGTCCTTAGTGACGAGCCAACCTTATATGTCTAATAACCTTGTCCGTAACCCTTGTTTGCTTTGTTTTTGTTGGTTCGTCCAAAATATTTTTTATTAGATTTGAAGACAAATACACGAAGACTTGAATTTGAAGCTCTCTTTTAAAGTGCATGGTGTGGTTTTTAATAATATCAAGGTAAGAATAATTACATAATATATATGCTTTTAAATGTTCATAATTAACACGTTCCATGCCGAGTTTCTTTGTGTAAGTGACATTTCTTTGTGTACGTGACAACTTGATACATGTGTTAGAGGTCTGCACGGGCCGAAATTTTCAGGCCCGGGCCCGACCCGACTCATAGAAGAAAAAAATCGTCCCGGCCCGTACAAAAAATATTGGCCCGGTAAAAAAGTTAAAAGTTCGGCCCGAGCCCGAGCCCGGCCCGGCCCGAGTAAATTTCTACAAAACAATGATTTTTACGTCGATTTGGTTAAAGATTTGTCTCGTACGAGAAGTTCTGACCAACTTTTTTTTCTTTCATGTCTATAACCTTCATTTTTATCGAAGGGACGCGGACTGCGATATTTATTTTTTTAATCAATCTCTATTTCTTGTATGTAAATGTTTCAGTTATCATTAATATAGTTACAATCTCTATTTCTTGTATGTAAATGTTTCAGTTATCATTAATATAGTTAATCCATATTCCATGTATTGATGCGTTAAAAATCTGAAAAATGCTATACAGTAAAATCTTCTAAGACGGAATTACATAGAAAAGAAAAAAATTCGTTACAGACAAGTTCCCTTCTTAGCAAGTTGTAAGTTTATTATATATCCTTTTCTTATGTATTAGTATATTAATTTTGCATAGATCAACACGTTTTTCAGTTTATAACAAGATTCCGTCATAGGCAGGTTCTTTTTCACATGTTTTATTATATTTTCATTTAGCTATATTTTAATAATCGTGGAAATATACTATTCTTTAAAAATAATAAATTTTAATGTTTAGTTGTAGAATAATGGCGATTTTAAAAATGTATAAGTTTTTTGCAAAAAATTTTGGTCAGGGCCTAATTTTACTGACCTTTGAACGGGCCAGGCTATGCCGAGACAATGATTTTCATACAGGTTGGATCAAAAATAGGACTGACAATTTTGGGCCTTGAAGACTAGGAATGAAACCAGTCCCGGCTCTATGCAGAAAAAAAGTTAGACCCAGCTCGGCCCGGCCCGATCCTTCAGGAAAAAAGTAAGGTCCGACCCGTAAAGAGTAGTCACTAGGCCCGGCCCAGACTGCAACCAGACTGCTTTCCCGAATCACAAAATATCGCATTGAAAATCCCTAAAAAATCACTAATCACGGGGTAAGAAGTTTACCATATATTAGGCTAAAACGAAATCGAATTACTTTTACGAATGTCAAAAAATCGCCGTGAAACATTAAAAAACTCTTAAAATCGCTTTAAAAAATGCGAAACACTGAAAAGTCGATGAATGATTTCAAAATAAACTTCACTGAAAAGAGGTCAACATTTATTATACTGAATTAGAATATTGTTATCAGATTTCTATTAATAATGTAAAAAATGTTTGCAAAACTCATAAAAACGTTAAAAACTACATAAAAAAAAGTAATTGTAATGAAGTTTTTTTTAATCTTTTAAAAAATATATATTCCCCAATTAAAATATCTGCTTCAGCATTACTTTATTTTATTTTTTTTAAATTATTCATTAATTGTTTTCCTTTTAGTATTAAAATGCTTTCCAATACGTAAATAATTCGCCAGTAAAGGTGGATAATTTTTTTTTTTTTTTTTTTTAGTTATGCAAATGATTCAAAATTCGAAAAAGTCCAATTGACGAGTTGCGGAGGATTCCGAATTTTTTACTTTGTACTTTACTAATATGCTTTAAAAGAATAATAATTGCATATGTTGTAAGTATTTTTAATGTTTTTTAAAACTTAAAATTATTTTAAAACTTATTAGTTTTTATAAACGTAATTCTGAGAAGCTATTATTTTGTTTTTCTAATTTGTAGAAATTACATACTAAACCGTACATTTAATTAAATGAATTCAAGTTGCAACCCATTATTTTACTAATTTAATAAATATATATATATATATAAATAAGACATAGACAACTGATAAGTATAAAAATATATACATTAATAACAAAATAAGAGAGAGAGTGAGAGACATAATAAGAATTATAATTCAGCTATAACTGTATTTTCTCTTTTTTTTTCTACCCATGTCACTATAAAGATTTTAAAACTTATTAATTTTCTTCTATGTAGTTTAAAACTAAGGTCTATTATTTCTTTACACGTGTAAAAAGAGTATTAATAATTTTTTTCACTTAAAATTGCATAACAATTCAACTGTATATAACGCTATTAGCATAGGATGGATTCTGATTGTGGATTCTTGTGACGTAGTAGAGCGGGAGCCCTCCGATTGGGTGAAAAGTTACGAGCCAACCTTATATGTCTAATAACCTTGGGTTACGGAAGGGATTCCTGGATTCTTGTGACGTATGATCCTGCATAGCAACGAGAGTAGGCGGGACGGCGTCCTTAGTGACGAGCCAACCTTATATGTCTAATAACCTTGCGTGTAAATATAGTCTGATTGCCATGAAATCCATATATGTTATTGGGTATCACCAAACATATTTGCATGTTTGGTATTGAAAATGAAGTATGTAGCATTTACGGAGACACTCAAAGAATTGCGATACATTTTTTTACCAGTCCTTTCGGCAAATGTCGCTTGCGATGTATTTCAACGATAGTTTCGCTATTTTAAACATACTGAAACTTATATATATCACTGAGGCGTACTGCACAGTGCTTACTGTAGAATAGGGCATGCTCAGAATTTATCGTTCATTTGCAGGGACACAAAAAAATTGTCTACAGAAAAAATGGAACAATATTTGAACTATTGAAGCCTATGAAAAATAATTTCTGGAAGTGCGTTTTCGGTTGTGATTCGCGTTTTTAAATTTAATTATTTTTGTAATATTACTTGGTGTGTATAAATCCTATAGATTATATACAGGGCTGCACAGAAAGTACATTTTCGTTTATTCACGGAAATTTTCAACCGCGCTGTTTGTTTAATTGAACTAACTTTAAGCATACTATGTAGCTACATAGTATACATACAGATCTATAGATCATACACAGGGCTGCACATGTATCCACACACACACACACAAAAAAAAAAAAAAAAAAAAAAAAAACATATCTTTCGGACTTAATTCTTTCCTTAAATATCATCTTTCATTAAACTGGGAAGTTTTGTTACAGTGTTCTGAATGTTTGGAAAGTATTACATAATCTATGCTTCTATGCTGAACCAATGTTTTTGTGAGTGTGTGTGTGTGTGTGAGTGGGTGGGTGTCAACAGGTTTAATTATTCTGACTATATTATTAGCGTTTGAAACTTAAAATTTGAAGCATGTACTATTACATTTCTAGGGCAGATCAGCGTTGAATGAATTTAATATACCAAAACTTTACCAAAGAAGGAGGGCAGAGATAAAGAAAATACTTTTTTATTGGGTTCACTTCACTCATTCTGTTCTTATTAAAAGCATGGATCTATATACTCTTTTATTTGACTCAACTTAAGTTGGTTTATGTACCGGGTGTTCCAAAATTGACTGATGGATTTTAAAATTCAATAACTTGCAAACGGTGACAGATATTTAAAAAATTTTTGTAGGAGTGTTATGTAAAATGTCAGGAGTTTTTATGCTACGATTCCCAGTTTTAGTTACAATTAGCAGCGATAGATAGCGCTGCAAGCAATAGGCGCTAAATCCAGGCTCGATTTTTCGGCCTCTCTCTTCTCTCATGTGAAACAAGGAGATTAAAATGTTTTGAATGGATCCTGATCTGAAGTACCAGAAATCGGGTCTGGAATTAGCACCTATTTCTCACAGCGCCATCTATTGTTTGAAATTCGAACTAAAATCAAGAATCACAGTTAAAAAAAAAAAAAACTCCTGGCATCATACATAACCCTCCTGCAAAGAATTTTTTTAATATCTGTCACCGTTTGAAAGTTATTGAATTTTTAAATCCATCAGTCATTTTTGGGACACCCGGTATGTAAACATGAAATTTTGTAATCGATTTTCCACTTACTTCCTGATGTGCTAGAATTACATAAATTACGTACACAGACGTGTTTCCGATGACAATACACCTTTTTCTTTTATATTTTTAGAACTTAATTTTTAATTAATAAATTCATTTTTTGGCATTTTTCCGTTAACCGGGCGCAGTTGGTAAATCACCACATATTCTTTGTGGTTACAACTGTATACGAGTTACTACAAAAAGAATGTAGTTAATTACGCGCCAAATCACACTTGCCAAAATATGCCAATCGGCTATGAAAATGCAACAGTGAAATATTTTGAACACTAAAAAGTAGAAAATAAAATAAAAATAAAGAGTGTAATAATATATATATTTTTAAATAAGCTTTTATTTGTATTCAAGTTTCTGACTTATGAAATGATAAAAATTACTCAACGGACTCTCCTTACGTGGAAGGGTTTTTTTCCACGCAAGACAGACTATTTGCGGACCGTTGGGAAATGCAAACTCCTAATTTGAGGATAACCAGCAGTTAATTCGGTTTGAAGGACTTTCGGAAGCATTGTTTACGGCTTTCTAGCAAGACCAACAGTGCGTGACCAGCGACGTGCTTTGCTTCGAAAAAGTCGAGATAGGAAAAATAGTTAAATGAAATTAAACACTCTTATCTAAAAATAAAAACGCGACATCCGCCGTTAAATAGTATTGTATTTTTTTTGTGTGTGTGTGTGAGTGTGTATGAATGGATTTAGAAAGTTACATGAGGAAAGTTTATCCTTTGGAAGGTTTGGTCAGGTGGCATAGCAATTCAATAATAATGGAATGTGTCCAATTAATCATTTTCAAACAAATTGAACAATTCCAGTTATCAATAATTAGGGTTGATCGTTACGGAAGGGCTTAATATCCAGGGGTCAAAATTTATCTTTCTTTATTTATAGGCACTTAAAAAAAATCCTCAAATGCGTCTTTTTTGTAAAAATTAGTTTTCAAATTTTTTAAATAAATAAAACTTTTTCTCATTTAAATTTAAAAATTTTAAACCTGTTTAATTTTTGGTGTAACTCATAAACTACTTCCCCAATTCCATTGCTTTTTTACTTTCTTCTATCTTTACAAGAAGAAAGTATTGGTTTCGTGAAAATTTTCGAATTCCAGTTTTCGACGGATTTACACGTTTTAGGGGCCAGACATTCCGAAAAACATGTTTTTACAAAATGTCTGTCTGTCTGTCCGTCTGTCTGTCTGTCCGTCCGTCTGTCTGTCTGTATGTGACACAAATTTTGTGGGCACTCTATCTCAAGAACTAATGCACGGAATTTAATAAAAAATGATATTCAGTTAGACCCTGATATAAATTGGTGCTGATTAGTTTTTGGTGTAAATCGCTCAACAGGTGGCGCTGCTATGCAGCATTTTGCAGGATTTCCGCAAAAGCTCTATCTCAAGAACTAGTGCACGGATTTTTACAAAACTTCAGATTCCATTAGTCCTTGACATGAATAGATGCTGTTTAGGTTTTGGTGTAAATCGCCCAACAGGTGGCGCTGCTATGCTGCATTTTGCAGGATTTACACTATTTTCGCAGTAGCTCTATCTCAAGAACTAATGCACACATTTTGATCAAACTTCGGATTTAGTTAGTCCTTCATATGAAATGATGCTGACTACGTGTTAGTGTTAATCACCCAATAGGTGGCGCTGCTGTGCTGCATTTTGAACTATTTCCTCAATAGCTCTATCTTAAGAACTAATGCACGAATTTTCATCAAACTTCAGATTTAAGTATAACTTGATTAATACTGCTGCTGATTATGTGTTGTTGCAAATCGCTCAACAGGTGGCGCTTCTATGCTGCATTTGTCATAATTTGCGCAATACCTCTATCTCAAGAACTAATGCACGAATTTTCCTCAAACTTCATATTCAGTTAGACGTTCACATAAGTTGGTGATAATTAGGTTCTGGTGTAACTAACCCAATAGGTGGCGTTGCTATGCTGCATTTTGCTGGATTTACACGATTTCAGTGACAGTCATACCTCAAGAACTTATGCACGGAATTTCATATTTTTAGATTTATCATGATGAACACAGATTGCCATTTAATTTGGCACTGAGATAGTGAATTTTGAAATATTGACATTTTAATAAAAAATTATATTCAGTTACCCCCTGATATAAATTGGTGATGATTAGTTTTTGGTGTACATCACTCAACAGGTGGCGCTGCTATGCAGCCTTTTTCACGATTTCCGCAATAGCTCAATCTCCACAAATAATGCACGGATTTTCATCAAACTTCAGATTCAGTTAGTCCTTGACATGAATTGAAGTTTTGTACATTTTGGTGTAAATCGCTCAACTGGTGGCGCTGCTATACTGCATTTTTAACGATTGCGGCAATAGCTCTATCTCAACAACTAATGCTTGGATTTTCATGAAACTTCAGATTCAAGTATACTTTGATATGAATTAGTGCAGCTTGTGTTTTGGTGCAAATCGCTCAACAGGTGGCGCTGCTATGCTGCACTTTTCAGAATTACCATTATAGCTGTATCTCAAGAACTAATGCAATAATTTTCACCAAACTTCAGAATCAGTTAATCCTTGACATGAATTGACATATTGTACATTTTGGTGTAAATCGCTCAACAGGTGGCGCTGCTATGCTATATTTTTCAGAATTTCCACTATAGGTGTATCTCAAGAACTAATGCACGAATTTTCATGAAATTTTAGAATCAGTTAGTCCTTGATATGAATTGACATTTTATACAGTTTGGTGTAAATCGCTCAATAGGTGGCGCTGCAATGCTTTTTTGTGATTTCCGCAATAACTCTATCTCAAGAACTAATGCTTAGATTTTCAACGAACTTCAGATCCATGTATACTTGGATATCAATTATTCCTGTTTATGTATTGGTGTAAATCCCTCAACTGGTGGCACTGCTAAGCTACATTTTTCAGAATTTCCGCTATAGCTCTATCTCAAGAACTAAGGCACGAATTTTTATCAAACTTCAAATTCAGATACACTTTGATATGAATTGGTGCTAAATTAATGTAATTTCCTATACTATTTAAATGATTTAATTGACGTGATTTATATAGAAAAAAGTTTTGTGATGGCCACAACATACTAGTTCCTTGTTGAGTGCAGAAAAGGTTTCTTGTTAATCTTTCGTCGTATTTATAAAAGTATTACATACAAAATTTATAATAAATTTAAAAGTAAAAAACAATAGTAATAATAAAGAGGATTTTTGAGAGGCATTTTTACTTTGAGGAATATAATTACAAAATTTTTACTTTTAAATTGAAAATCCTGAAGGCAATGTATTAACTGAAAAGAAGAATTCCGTTTTTTTTCTTCAGAATTTAGGTCGCTCCCGATGAAAAAAAAAAAAAAAAAAAACCATATCTATATATATATAGTACAAAACATATTTCAGTTTTAAGACTTAAAATACATGCTTTTATTTTATATAAAATAACGTCATTTGCATCCGCTGAAGAATTCCACATTTACGATCCAGTCTTAAACAACATCTATAGAAAAGTATGCATAGGACGTCACTATCGCGGAATAATACACCCCCCCCCCCCAAAAAAAAAAAAAAAAAGCTATGTCGTCATTCAAGAAACTCGACAAAAAAAAATCGGTCATCTTTTGATTCATATCCCTTCATTTGATTGTAACATTAATATGAACACCTGAAAATTAAATATAATTTATAATAGAACCATGTTTTATCAGAAATCATTCATTTATATTTTTTTCAAAATTCGGAAAATGTTATTACACACGGATTAATAAAAATGGCATTCTTTCAGCTTTTTTATAGGAATTAAGTAAATGCGGAGAAAATAAGTCACACAAATATTCTTTAAAATACATTTTTATAGCAGACGATGATCTTGGTACAGCACGTGTTTTAATTACAATTTTTTTCAGTTGTTGTGAGATAATGGCAACAGAAACATTTAGTAATCTACTACTTTACCTTTACTTTCTACAGAAAGTAGACTGGAAGTACTTGAGTTGCTACTATTACAAAAATGGCATTAAAAATTCCCAAAAAAAAAAAAAAAAAAAAAAAAAAATCAGGTGCAGTAAATTGAAATGCAGTATTCAAACAAATTGCATTTAAAAGAACTTTTTCCCCCCTATACGACTGTGTAAAAATTATAAAATATGCGATGTTTAGAAGTTTAAAAAATTGTAGTAGATTATCAGTATTTAACCGTACAATGATACACCTACTTCTTTTTAACCACCAGTCCTTTAACCGAATTATTTTGTGTGTCTCCCTAAGGGACTGATAAATGCTACGCACTCCATAATCTATAGAAAACATGTTGTATAATGCATCTCAGTGATACTTTTAAATTTCATTATGTTTGAAGTATCAATGATAGTAGTATAATGAAGTATCATAACATCATTATAATGCTCCACAATAGGTCCCCCCCCCCCCCCCCCCCACAGACCATAATGTAATGGATTTCTTTTTGTGCTGTCCAGTAAACGAACTATAAATGCTACTTATTTTATACTACTGAGAAAGCATGCCGTATAGTTCACCTCAGTCAAGCATATAAATCTCATTCTGTTTGAAATATCGAAACATCAATAAAACGCACCGCAGACGATTTTCTCCTTATAGAACATAATGTAACGGATATCTTTTGCGTATTCCTGTAAACGAATTATAAATGCTACACACTTCATTTTCAGATACCAAACATTCTATTAGTAAACCTTAATAAGGTATAAATAAGAACGAAAAATCATGCGTCCAGCATTGATTATGAAACATTTTCCAACACATTCAGAACACTGTAACAAAACTTCACAGTTTATTAAGGTGAAAAATGATGCATAAATAAACAAGGAGCATCGAGCCTATGTCTGAGTAAACGATTTAGAAAACGCATAACGCATCTGAAAACCCAATTTAAGCAATTATCCTCTGTAGTTAGAAAAGTATTCAAATTTTTTGTGAAGCCCTGTATTGTATATGATCTATAGATTTGAATATACCTGGTGTCCTAAAAAAGACTGACTGATTTTAAAATGCAATACTTGCAAACGGTGGCAGATATTTAAAAAATTCTTGCAGGAGCGTTATGTTTGATGTCAAGCGTTTTTTTACGGTGATTTTCGAATTTAGTTCGAATTACCTATAATAGATGGTGCTGCGAGCAATAGGCGCTAAATCCAGGCCCGATTTTTGTTACTTCGGGACCCACTCAATATATTTTAATCTCCTTTTTTGGCATGGGAGAAAAGAAAGGCCAAAAAATCCAGCTTGAATTCAGCACCTATTGCTTGCAGCGCCATCTATTGTTTGTAATTCGAACTAAATTCAAGAATCACGGTAAAAAAAAAAAAAAACTCCTGATATCATACATAACCCTACTGCAAGAATTTTTTAAATATCTGTCACCGTTTGCGAGTTATTGAATTTTAAAATCAGCCAGTCCTTTTTAGGACACCCGGTATATACTACATAGTATGCTAAAAGTTCATTCAGTTAAACGAATAGCACATTTTAAAATTTCCGTGAATAAACGGAAATGTACTTGAGAAATTCTGTGCAACCCTGAATATGATCTGTAGAATTTATACACACCAACTGATATTTAAAAAAAAAAAAAAAAAGATAAATTTAAAAACGCATACCACAGCTGAAACCGCTCTTCCAGAGATTGTTGTTCATAAGTTTCAATAGTTCAGTTATTGTTGAATGTCTTTAGTAGCCAAATACTTTTGCCTGTCCCTGTAAATTAACGACAAATTCTATGCACACTATATTCTACAGCAAGAGCCGTTAAGTACACCTCAGTGATATATATAAATTTCAGTATGTTTAAAATAGTGTGATATAATTAAAATACACAGCAAAGGTTTTTCCCCGACAGACCATAATATAATAGAATTCTTTTGAGTATCCATGTAAATGAACCGTAAACGCTACACACTTCACTTTCAATACCAAACATGGCATAGTGATATCCAATAACATCTTTGAATTTCATGGCAATCGGACAATATTTACGCGTGTTAGAGCTCGGGCGGACGGCAGACAGACAAACCGAATTCAATAAACACTTTTCAACTGTGTTGGAAAGTGTTAAAAATTATATGGCGATTCGAGTATATGCACGCGAGTTAGAGCACGGACAGACAAGCAAGCTGAATTTATAAACATTTTTCACCTATGTTGGAAAGTGTTAACAAGTTGGAAATTACTCGTCAAACTTGGCAAATGAGATGCGTTCGTACTATAACTAGTTTTATAAATATTTTTTGCACCGCATTTGTATTGAATGTATATTTTAGTGCACTTCATAAATGCATATCAATTTCATTCTGTTCGAAAGGCTGTAACATCGTTAAAATGCACTTTCAACAATTTTTTTCCCATTGGCCGTAATGTAACGGAAAACTTTTGACTGTCCCTGTCATTAAACTATGCATCCGATTTTCATAAAATTTGAAATGACTCGACGAAATTTTGCAACAATTATATATTTAAAATTTCAGACCATTCGGAAGGCTCTAACATCATTAAAATGCACTTTCAACAATTTTTTTCCCATTGGCCGTAATGTAACGGAAAACTTTTGACTGTCCCTGTAATTAAACTATACATCCGATTTTCATAAAATTTAAAATGACTCGACAAAATTTTGCATATTTAAAATTTCAGACCATTCGGAAGGCTGTAACATCATTAAAATGCACTTGCAATATTTTTTTCCCCATTGGTCGTAATGTAACGGGAAACTTTTGACTGTACCTGTAATTAAACTATACATCCGATTTTCATAAAATTTGAAATTATTCGACAAAATTTTGAAACAATAATATATTTAAAATTTCAGACCATTCGGTTGGGTAGTTTTTTCTCTGTTGTATGCGGACGGACGGACAGACAGACGGACTGAACGACGACTATAATTGCTACGCATTTATATAATTACGAACGCACCTAAAGCGAAAAAAAATTAATCAGAAAAAAACTCTGCTAACCCTGCCTCGAATCATCGTATAAAAATGTTATTTGTATCAATCGATAAGTAATAAGTCTAATAATTATGCTAGATTTTGGTTACGGAATCGTCTACATATAGAAATTGAAACGTCACGTTTAAAAATGAATTCCTACACGTGTTGTTTTCGCATTGCTTATAGAGGCGAAAAATATTTTTATGAGAACTGTCTTAGGAGGCTTGTTCATTCACGCGAAAACATCTGCTCGTTAATGTTAATTCTATGAGAGAATTTTTTTTTAATATCTTCTTTGCAATTCAATATTTTTAAATGATTTTTTTAACCCTTTATGCACTGAATTATGAATTCATGAAAATTTCATCTTCTAAAGCATTTTTCGTGAATTTTTGAAACAAAATTAGAAGATTTACATAATCATTTAATAAATTTTAGAAGGATTGAAGGATTCATTAAATTTGAATTTATAGGGATTTTGTGTAATATTTATAACCCCACTCAAATCTTTTATTTTAAATATTTTTCTTAGTATTTTGTAGAATTAGGAAATCTACAAATATAATGTTCTTACAATAGAAATATAGAAATATTTCTGAATTGAAAAATCCCTTCCCACCTCCAACGCCAAGAAAGCTGAAAAGATGCAAAGGCCAAAGAAATCATCCTTTAAAAAATATTTTTGTTTCGTGTAAGCCATAATGCTTTTGGAACATGATAAAGTAATGCATCTATAACTCATTCTACACTGTATTTCTATTAATCGATGTATTAAATTAATTTTATAACAAGTTATTTTAATGGTACTTATAAGTACCGTCAGTAGATAAAGGGTTAATTGGATAGCTGAGGTCGATCCCTACAAAGTCCATTTTTTACTTTTTTGATTTTGTTTACAGGTCTTTTTATAAGGATATTTTCACTTTCGTAACGACTGTGCATTCATTTATTGTATACTAGCAGGCTGAGCCCGCTGCGCTGGACCATTTTTCAAATAAACCTTCAATCAAACGAAATGGAAAATCCGACCCTGTATTTTAAAGTAATACGGACCTTCACCTGGAAGGTCCTTCCGCATTTTCTGAATACGCATCGGACGCCATTGCGCTATTATATTATCTGATGCGTTAGACGAAATACGGGCAATTCAGAAGCAACTCTTTAGTACACATGTAGAGTTTGGGAGGGAAATGTGGCCATTACGATCATATCACCACACTACTAAAAAAGAGAGAATTACAATGACTGCAGAGATTGACCATTTAACTTAAAGAATGTTCGGGTTATTCACTTTCGTTTGTTAGTTCTTTTACTCCGGGCTTCTCACCTTGGTACTTTGTGCGGATCTGATAACATAAATACAATCTCTCTCTACGTTACATAATATTTGGTAATATACGTCTTCTTTTGCCAGGTTTTCTCTACAGTTTCTTATCTTCGATTTCCAGTAAATACAATCAAAACAGTATTTAACTTTTATATTTTAAAATATGTGAATCATGTAAAAGTGGATATTTAAAGCGGAATTGTGTGAATAAAATTAAAATAATGTCATTTTAACTGCCGTTTCTTTTTACATACTCGTTTTAATCATGCAACTATTAACCTAGGAAAATAACATCGATAACTAATTAAAATCGAAAACTAAACCTCTAGTTTTCATTCAGTAAAATCTTCCCAATCATCCGTAATTGGATCCACAACCAAGTTTGATGTGCAACGTTGGAAATGTTCGTAACGGTATGGCTAAAAATGCACCAGAATTAGCTACAAAACAGAGTTAATTACGTTCCAAACTACATTCCTTTAAATAATGTCAAATTGCTGTTGATTGAATTTTAGATCTTTCACTATCAAAATTCTTTGCAAATGATAAATAAAGTTAGTTATGCAAAATTTTTAGTTGTGATATTTTTTGGCAAACCGAAGATTTTTTTCACATTTCTCTAATGAGCGTAATAAGACGGAGAAATAAACATGCTTTTATTTTCAAGACGTCATTATTCATTAGTTTGTTGCCTAAATAAAACTAAAAACGTTAATTGTGACTATGATCAGCTGCTCGGGCTGTGCATCAGCCAAAATTTCTTTATAATGATTGAAATTTTATTTGAATCTGAGGTACTTTTTTTAAAAATCTAGGGTAAATGAACAAATATTGTTCCATTGGCCACCTTTGGCATTTGAAAGGTTTTTTATTTATTTATTTATTTATTTATTTTTATACATTCAAAGTAATGCTTTTTTAGTGATAGTAAAATAAACCTAAAATTTGTCACTACGATCCGCTGCTCGGGCTGTGCATCAGCCAAAATTTTAAAATGATTGAAATTTTAATTGAATTTGAGGTACTTTTTTTAAAAAACCTAGGCTAAATGAACAAATATTGTTCCATTGGCTACCTTTGGCATTTGAAATTTTTTTTTTGTACATTCAAATTAGTGCTTTTTTAGTGATAGTAAAATAGTCGCACATGAAAAATATCTATTAGTAAACCTTCTTTTGTCCGTTTGCTCCATAATAAAAAAACATAAATTTACTAATCGCTAATTACTAAAAGTACAAATTTTGCGTAATCTTCTGAACTACCGTCCACGGTTCCTTTCAAATATAAACGAATCTTCCAACACTATATAGTAAATTCGCCAATTGTAAGGTAGCTGATTATGGAAGATTCATCCAATATCTTTTTATAACATTTCTAAAAGAAGGGAAGATATGAAAAAAAAAGGAAATGACGAATGGAATGGAATATCCAAAAGGGATTTCAGAAAGCAATTTTTATTGCAAAATGTCTTTTTTCGTGATAGAAATAACGCATAATTGCTTACATTTTCTTAAGAATAATCTTTACTACCTAACATTGAAAACATTGAACGTTTGTATAAGGGAAATTGGCGATATGTTTTTTATTAAAAAAAGAATGGACAATATTAGCTAATCTGGCTTCGAGGTTATAAAAGTCACACATTTGGGGAAAACAAACCGACATGCTTTCGCAGTAAAGTATGATGAGAAATTTTTTAAATGTCTAAAATTAAATTATTTTACAATATGTATGTGCGTGTGTGGGAGACATTTATACTAAAATTAAAATATTTGACTCCATTTTTAAAATATTAATTGCTATTTATATATTGTACATTTGAATTTAAAAAAATACTCAAAAAATGCTTTCGTACACTTGCAAAATCACCTTTATTGTAAACATCGCTTGAACCCAATTCACGCTTACGTCTTTTTGGCTTAAAATCAAATTGTTTGGCGACAAAAGTGAACTCAAAAATCACAAATAAACATATAACATGTAAATCATAAGTAACCATCATTTTTACAATTACATCTGCTAGTTTCGTCTGTGAGTCACATGATGGAAGAGTTAGAAATAAAAAAGAACAAATCAAAAACAAAATTGTTACCACAAGGAAGGTCTCCTTAAAGAGCATACTCAAATTATTTTGAAAATAAAAATGCTTTTAAAACTACTCATGTATGTAGTAAAACATCAGTCAAATTTGGCGGCGGAATCTCAGTAAAAATCTGAAAAAAATATATATATTCGAGTATTTAGCGCAAAAAAGACGAACGTTCCACGCTATTTGTCTAGCTAACACATTTCCATCCCAAATGCAAGATATTTAAATGCATTTGAAAATTGCTTGTTAAATAAGTGTTTAAATGCCTAAAACTCAATGAATTTAAACTTAAACGAAGGATTAGCGTATTATTTTTTTTTTTTATCTTTAAGCGTATGTAATATAAAAATAGCGTGTTGCAGTAGTTATTTAATTTTACATGGCTTCAAAGGCTGGAAATGTTTTAAGGGTACTATTTGATTATTCATTCAACCAATTTCGCCCAAATTATATAAATTGCCAAACTATTCGCCAAATTATATAAATTGCCAAACTACTCGCCAAATTATACGAATTGACAAAATTTTTATTTTAAACAACGAAAGAATAAATAAATTTTTAAACATTAATCAAATTACAAATAGAAGTGAAATTAAAAATCACCTGATGACGCAACAAACATGTGTACCGTGTTCAATGTCAAAAGTGAATGTAAAATTTACGATCAGCTATTATTGGCATTTAATCTTATAGTTTGGCAATAGTTATTTTGTCGACGGGATAATCAAGTAGTACCGTTTAAAGTTTGTTTTAAAAGTAGCTGGCTAATTCAAAAGGCTACCATTAAACATTTTATATTAAATACTTGTTTCCATGGCAACAATAACTTTCATTTCTTGTTTCTGATACTAACAATATCGAAGTCAAATTGCCAATGTTCCGAATCGGACATTAATTTTGAATTTGGAAAAAATTTAATAAACTGAAATTTTGTTTTAAACCGTATAATTACGATAATAAAATACACATATAAAGGTATATGACAAAACTGTAGTAATAAAAATGTATTTATTTAAGTTAAACTTCATCTAACTATCTTCGTATGAAGAGTAGAAAAAGGTTTTACTTAAAAATTATTTATGATAAAAAAAAGTATCATTCAAAATTTTATTGTGCCGCCAACCAGCATTAAATCGCCAAAAAAATTAAATTTTCATTATTTTTTTACAAACGCTAAATCGAGGTAAACATATTATATGTCACGAGAAGAATCTTCTATATTATATTCCTCATGAGAAAATATTTTTTCAAATATTTCTGAGCATGCACTTATCGAAACTTCCTTGATATCATCCTATTAATTTTTCAGATGCATTTTTCTTAATCTGACGCAAAAGATAAAGAGCCAAATCTTATTTCAATTTCAATATTTTAACTGAGTAATTTTTTAAGCATTGCGAACATTCCCTTTCATGTTTAAATTAAATATTTTCGTTTTTTAATATTATCACTCATTGAAACGGATTTTTTTCTTCTTTTTTTGTACCTCCTTTTTTTTTTTTTTTTTTTTTTTATTAAAATTAGTAACAGTTTTTTCTTTTATGTTTCGAGGTGTAATAGCTGTTTCAATTTTTTTTTTATCAACGATAAATTTCGCCAAGAAATAAAATGGTAAACCTTATCGTCCAAAATAACAGAATTTTCCGTCATAATTCTATAACTAATCTAGGTAGAATGATGTGTTAAAGCTTAAAACCTTCCCTGAAATGATACCTATCTAACGGTATAAGTTCCGTAAAAATCCATGCAGTAGAACTCGAAATCTAGGCGTTCGGAACGAAATTTCCGTTTGGATTTTATATATACTAGAGGATCGAACCCGAGCTCCTCGGGTTACAGAGTATAGGTGAAAATCATTCTTTTTTTTTTAATTGTAATTATTTTTTTACATATAATATATATTTTAGATTGCCCACTAACATATAAAAGAATTTTTATCTGAAAAATATCAATTATCCAATCAAATAGAGTTTTAAAATTTATTAAAAGCGATACTTTCATATGTCAGCGCATGCCAGGAGTTATTAGCCCAAGATTTTGCGACTTACGGCAGTCTTTCCAATCATTTCAGTGCTTTAAGTGCGCGGTTCAATCACATGTCTGTTAAATTTGTTTCGTATTTACATTATCTTATTTATTTTCTATATAGGAAGTTTTAATTTTGTTATGGAACATCAGACGGAAACAAATGCTGAACATTTTACATTGCTTTAAGGGCAAGCAGATTAATCTTTCGTAATCGAGCTACACGTGACAGATAAATTTAAAAATAATTCATTCTTGAAAATCTATATATATTATGCTATCGTACGTGGCACAGAAATCGCGATTATTTGTTAATTGTTTAATGGCAACACCTGAATGAAACGCATCTCATTGGTTATTGTGTAATATTTTTAAAAAGGGAATAACAATAAATAAATAAAAAAGTTTAATAAATAACTATAGAACAAAACAATTTTTATAATTTTAAAAAATAAAATAAAAGTAAATAAACAATTTATTAATAAATAAACAACAACATCCGAATTACCATATCAAGCAAAATAACGACACTTTGGCTCTGGTTAAGTACCCCGGTGCGTATATGAAATTGGCGTCAGAAAAAAAAATCGCGCCAACGTGGTGCGTATATGACATCTGTGCCGTCTTTTATTCATCTCATTTAAAATGCAATAAATATATAAATAAATAAAGGTATTTTTCCAGTATAGCTACTTGGCGAAATAGAGAAAAGGTCCATGGCGAAAAAAGAAATTTGGCAACGTATTTTCTGGCAACCTATTTCATCAAAATATTTTTTTCGAATAAAACTACATAAAAGTTGCTATGATCGCAAAAAGTTCGTACTTTCATGTTAGCTGGGCGCAATTCTCGCCAATACCATTTTTTAACTCGCCAGCAGCATTTTTTATTTTTCGAGGGATAAATTAAAACAATGCTTTGATGTTGGAATTAAATGGTTTATGGTATTTATTCTTTTCTTTTTTTTTTTTCCTTTTTTTAAAGAATTTTTGGTACTTTTCGGTTAGCCGGGCGCCAGTGTTATATTTACACATATATATATACATATATTTTTTAAATTAAAGTTATCCATTTTAAACTGAGTGAAAGGATTATACATAATTTAATCTAAATTAATGAAATATGAAAAAATGCGACGGGTACAATGTTTGCCGATTTATCTCCTGTGTCCGACTAACATAAACATACCGAGTTTTTGATTTCTCTGTCAGAATCTTCCGATTTGGCGAAGGATTAAGCAAGTAAATTAAATTATGAATAAAAGTAACAGGATACAATGCCTAGCATACATTTAAGGGAGACCAAACTGATCGCCAAGGGCGGCTAGTTATTTAATATTTAACACAGATGTCATATACGCACCGGTTTTGGCGCGATTTTAAAAAACAGTAATAACTCAGTCAATTAAGATACAATTTTCAAACAAATTGCATTTGAAAGTACATTTTTTTCTCTATTTGACGGCGTGAAAATTGAAAATGAGCGATATTCGGAAACTTAAAAAATCGCTGACATAGCACGCATTATAATTTCAATTTTTTTCAGTTTTTATGAGAAAATGCCAACAAAAGGTACTGTAATTGCCGAAACGTCAGTGAAGGCTTACTGTGGAGACACGAAAAGTTTTGGTTTCCGTTTGTCTGTCTGTTCCGCGATAACTGCCGTAAAAAGCATCCGATTAGCTTAAAATTAAGTATGCATGTTGGTAAAATCCCCGGATTTAGCTGTATAGTTTTTGGTTAAATTTGGTTCATGCGTTCGGAATATATAGAACATTTTATTTTGCGACTTAATGCTTTCCTATAGCAATTCAGACGATTTTTCCATTTTTATTTGTTGAAAGGAAATGGCTCATATGATTGAAGGATTTAAATAGTAAATTATGGATGATGTAATTTCTAATTAGAACCATACATTATTCATATTAGTTTGAAATTTTGTGTATACATTTGTCAGAGTTTTTAAATTCGGTGTTTAACTTATGGTGGTATTTTATATATGTGTTCCAATAATATATCTTTTTATAAATTTACTTTTTTTCAAAGCACATATTTCATTGTTTTATTTTCATTTAACTGTTGCCTAGCGACGGAACTACACCTAAAAATATCGTAAATGTGAAAGTATAATGGAGTTATGAACAAAGAGGAGGCGACATGTAGTATGTTGTCTACCAGTTGCGAGTGAAGTAACTGAGGAGGTTGTCACAAGATGGCGGCTGCTTTTTTTAAATAGGTTCTCCAGTTTCTGATTACCACTAGGGCGAACATCCCACCAGTAAAATTTAATAGAAAATTTCGTCTTATTTCTACGTCTTATTGATGGAAATTTTTCTCAAAAATGTCGTAACAACTTTTGTTTGTTTTTACTGGTGTCAGTCATGGAACTATTAATAAAGAGGAACTGACATATCCTTAAAATAGTGAAGCTTCAACTGTAACCGCTATCGCAGGGGTTGTTTTCCGCCTGTGGAAACTTTTGCCAGTCAATTTATATAGAAATTTTCAATTTATTTAAAGCCTTATTATTGCAAAGTTTCTGTCATAAATAATGATAGAAAACGATTTTCATTTTTACTGGTAGGAATTTATTTTGGTGGTAGTTAGACCCTGCTTTTCCGCCATAATGTGATAACCAGGAAAACAAACTGACAGTTTTACAAGGCATACTGATGTCAGTAAAAACTAAAAGAAATTTTTACGACATTTTTGAGAAAAAGTCCCAAGAATAAGCCGCTTAATTAAAACGAAATTTTCTATTCAAATTTACTGGTCGCAAGTTTGCCTTAGCGGTAATCGGAAACTGAAGATCCGATTTTTTTAAAAAAGCAGCCGCCATCTTGTGACAACCTGCTCAGTTACTTCAATGGCAACTGTAGACAGTACACTATATGTCTCCTCCTCTTTATTCATAACTCCATTGTGTCAGTATGCTTATTAAAACTGTCAGTTTGTTTCAATGGTTGTCACAATATGGCGGAAACGCAGTATCTAACTATTGCCAAAACAAATTCCTACCAGTAAAAATGAAAATCTGTTTCTACCATTATTTATGACTGAAATTTTGTAATATTAAGGCGTTTAAATAAGTTGAAAATTTCTATATAAACATACTGGTGGAAGTTTCCACCGGCCGTAAACAACGCCTGCAATAGCGGTTACAGTTGATGCTTCACTATTTTAAGGATATGTCAGTTCCTCTTTATTAATAGTTCCATGGAAAGTATTTGTAATTGTTTGAAGTCAATCAAAGTCAAAAGGGACGAATTAATGCCTTTGTGACTTTACATATAGATGAAATTTACCCCAGAAATAAAGAAAGACTATGTTCTACTTATTTTGTTCAAATATTTTTTCTTTTAAATTAAGAAGTTCATTATTTTCATAAGGAATAAATCGACATTTTGCTATAAAATTTAACAATCTTTTTTTTTTTTTTTACCGTTGCCAAGAAAATCCTATCCCAGAATAATAATTTATCCTAAACAGTTAATTTTGATTTGAAAGATTTTCATGTGCAAGAGGAAAATGAAATAAAAAATACACATGAATACGTCTTCATATTGGAAATAAAACTAAAATACGAAAAGAAGGTGAATTTGATCTCATATATCAAAAATAAAACTAATATGCTTTGAGGTTGAAATAAAAAGGGCTTGTGTTATGATATTAATTCTTATTATTAAAAGAAATGTTACTAATATCTCATGGTTTATCGTCTGCACACAGCTAACAGAAATGTTAATTTTTAATAGAAAATTTCAATGAGAAAAAAAAAAAAAACTTTTGAAAATCAAATATATAGTGAATGTCAAAATTTTACACCGCAAAATTATCGCTGTCGAAAATGACGTCATTGTATTGGGAAATAAATATTCTCATTCTTAAAAACCAAGCATTAACTAGATTATCTAAAAAAATATTTTATGACGAGTGTTACTTCTTAATGCCGCCTCATTTCAGAAAATATGAATGAAAATTATTTTATTTTTAAAAGGAAATTATATTTTCATTCATAAAACCCAAACTTTTAATATAATTGACCACACGCAATGGGCGGAGCTCGCAATGTTTCCCACAAGCATTGGGATATTTGATTGGCGTTTGGCGAGCGCTTGTGGGAAAAATCGAGAAGCTGATTAGCTATAATCTATCGTGACGTTGTATGACGTCAGTAATGCTTGTGGTCCATTGCGTCAATGTGAATCATTTTCTGTCCACCAGTATTGAAAATTAAGGCTCGGAAGTATAAAAAGAAATTTAAGATTTGCGATAACCATTAGCGCAATAAATAAAAAGTTACATATGTAAATTAATGAGACCACGGGGAGTTCAGGGGGCGGAGCCCCCCCCCCCCTGAAGAAATCTATTTTATTATTTAAAAAAATATCAGAATTAGTAGCTCATGAAAATTATTTCAAAATATCCTTCCATAACAACGTTTTTAATTTAATGCTTCTAATGTCTGAAAACTTCGTATTTTTTATTCTGATAAATAATTACATAATTTGAAAACTTTAAATTGCGGTTTGCAGGAAATTGAATATTACCAAAGTGTGTCTAAAAACAGTGACTTGCAGAGCTGACGTTGAGGCTCCTGATCTGCAGATTTACTAGTATATTATTTTCTTTCCTCCGTGATTATTTTCCCTCTACATTCAATCCTCCATGACTTTCAACAGAAATGGAGTATTCAGTTGCCACAATTACAAAAAATGTATTAAAAACTACAAAAAAATTAATATCTCAAAATTAAATTGAGATACAGCTTTCAAACAAATTGCATTAAAAAGTAAATTTTTTTCCTTATACGACGGTGTAAAAATTAAAAATGTGCGATGTTTATAAGTTTAAAATTTTGCAGTAAAGAAAATTGCAAAATCTAAATTTAATTTCAAATTTCAAAGTGTTGCCATTCGCAAAATGACGTATGCGTTACGCACAGATATGTTTGTCCTTTATAATATAGACTAGGGAATCCTACCCGGGCTTCCCGGGTTAAAGAATATAGGTGAAAACATTTTTTTTTTTATTATTGAAAACTAATATTTTTTTTTATATGCAATAATTTTTTTAGATTGCCCACTTACATTAAAAAAGCATTTTTCATATGGAAAATACGAATTTTATAATCAAATAAATTTTTGAAATTTATCAAAAGCGGTATTTTCTTATTAGCCGCATGCTAAGAATTATTTGACCAAGATTTTGCTACTTATGACATCCTTTTATATTCTGATAATTTCAGAGCTTATACATGTCTGTTAAATTTGTGTTTTATTTATATTATTTTAGTTATTTATTGATAGGTAAGTTTTTTTTAATGGATATTAGCCGTAAGAAAATGATGAACTCTTTATTTTGTTTTCAGGGCAAACAGATTAATCTTTGGTAATCGAGCTCCGCGCGATATCGATAAATGAAAAAATATTTCATGCTTTAAAATTGTTTTTAAAACCATAGACAATCAGTAAACTGAGATGAACTTTGCAAACAAATTCCATTTGAAAAAAAAAAATCCTATTTGGTGATCTAAATATTTAAATTGTACGATTACAAATATGTTAGATTTGTGTTTTTACAATGTTATTCTTTTATTTGTTTATAAAAGAAGTATTAACTTCGTTAATTTGTCTTTCACAAATATGTTAGATTGGTGGTTTTTAATATTATTCTTTTATTTGTTTATAAAGGAAGCATTAATTTCGTTATGCAAAAATAATAGAAACAAATGCTGAAAAATGTTTGTTGCTTTATGTGCAAAATGTTTATTATTATTATGCTTTGGAACCGGCACGTGATACCATAAACTTAAAATAAAATCATGCTTAAAAATTATTTTAGAAAATATCAATCAATTTATCAGTCAATTAAGATACAGTTTATAAACAAATTGCATTTGAAAGTAAATTCTTTTCCCTATGCGACGAAAATTGAAAATGTACGATGGTCAGAAGATTAAAAAATTGCAGTAGCGAAAATTTCAAGACCGAAATTTGATCGTGAAGTGTTGCCATTCACAAAATGACATCAACGACACGCACAGATACGTTTGTTCTTTATAATATAGATACTTAATCAGTAAAATGATAAAGATCAGTTATTAGGATGTGGTTATCAATTGAGACTCTTATGCTTGGTATTCTGGAATGAAAAACAGCAATTTTCACCTTCTCAAAATTTGCATACGCGCTTCTCATATCCATATTCATCCACTTTAAAAAAATTTTATATTTTGTTTGATCATTTAAAAACCATTTTAACTCAAAACTTGAAGTCACGATTGTCAGCAACATCTTTTATGTGAACAGACGCACTCTTTACGTGAGATTCTAATCTCAATTCCGGAGAGTAAAAAATTCCGCAATTTATGTTTTTTAGACGCATTTGTGGTAAAATGTTTAGTTTTATCTAAGAAAATAATCGTTTTCTTTTAAATATGACTTCATTTTCACTTAAATAAGCATTTTTCCTAGTGTTTGAAACCTAGTATCAGTACACATGCAGAAGGGAAAACAATATAAAAAATTTATGAGGAAAAATGCGTGTTTTCAAAAAGTCATTTTCCATTATTATGCCCGTAATATGATATTCTGTTCCTAATGCGATTTTTCGACATTAAACCCTATACAACAATTTTTATCAACAATTTTTAAATTTTATCAGAAAATAGCATGAATAAAGATAAAAATACCTCATTATTTCTCTCTTGTCTGCAATATGAAAGCTATCTAATTTTCACCATTTTGAAGAAATTTCATAACATGCTTTTAAAATTAAAAGTGGGGATATTTTTTAAAAAAATGCAATTTAACAAATTACAACGACAATTTGGAAAATGATTTTATCGAAGACTAAAATTTAAGACATAAAAAATCTCACGGAGTTGATCATACATTACGTACGCCATGGATTACATTTTTCGGTACTGTAAATTTTTAAACTTCTACGGAGCTGGTCGTACATTACGTACGCCAGGGATTAAACATTAATATTCCTGGACCAATTTTAAATGAAATTTCATTCTTAAACTTCTAAACATCCCACAATATTATTTTTTACACCGTCGTATAGAGAAAAAAAATGTACTTTTAAATGCAATTTGTTTGAAAGTTGTATCTCAATTTGTTTCTGAGTTATTAATTTTTTTTTTTTTGTAGTTTTTATTACTTTTTTGTCATAGTGGCAGAAGAAGTATCCATCTCTGTTGAAAGTAAAGGGAAAATACAGATTACTGTATAGACCAATTAGAAAACGAATAAAATGCGGATTCAACCAATAAAACGCTTCAGATGTGTTTTTGATTTCCTACCCTGACGGAGGACAATAACAATTTTTCCAAATGGTAAAAAAGAAAAAAAAAACAGATAGTGCGATCACATCTACACATGCAGAGCTTTCAGTTAAAAAATAAATAGTAAAATTGGTTCCGCAGAAAGATCAGGGCAGATGATTAAAAAACACACCTGTGTTTTAATTATATAGATTATATAAAATTAGGAAAAATTAAATTAAGCAAATTATGTTATTTTGATAAAATTATAGTAGAAGGTTCTAAAGAATAGCATTAAAATTTTATTATTCGAGAGAATTTTGACAAAAACTTGAGGATCATAATATTATTTTAAACCACGAATTATTTGTTTGCTTGTCTAACTCGGCGAAGCAAATCCATCCAGGCGAGAATCATCAATTTCTGTAATATAAATCGCTATTATTTGCATGTTGTCTCTATTTTATAAAGACACTCTAAATTTTTGTAAAACATTGCGTTTTATCAGTGTGTGATTTCGATTACATTATTTTCAAAAGTGAAGCATTTTCACCTGTGAAGAATTTCAAAGTACCTGGGCTGTGAAAATGACGCCCTTCTACAAAACATAATTCAGGTTTAAGAATTAAAATACACCCTTTTTTATAAAATGACGTCATTTGCATCCGCTAAAGCAATCCACTTTTACAATCCATTCTTAAACTTCGTCTATAGAAAAGTATGCATATGACGTCATTATCACGGAATAACAGACAATATTCTTAACATCATAGCTCATATTTTAATTTCAACTTTTTTTTTTCAGGTTTTATGAGAAAATGGCAACAAAAAGATACAGTATCGCCTATTTTCGACTATTTTCCGTTTACTTTCAATGACTTTCAATAGAAATGGGGTACTTTTGTTGCCACGATAAGAAAAATGTTATTAAAATCTACAAAAAAGTTAATATCTCAAAAATAAATTAAGATAGTACAGCTTTCAAATAAATAGCATTTAAAAGAGCATTTTTTTCCTTATTTTTTTCCGACGGTGTAAAAATTTAAAATGTGCGATGTTTAAAACTTAAAAAATTTGCAGTAGAGAAAATTGCAAAACCAAAATTTTATTTCAAATTTCAAAGTGATGCCATTCGCATAATGACGTATGAGTTACGCACAGATATGTTTGTCCTTTATAATATAGTTATAATATAGATAATAGAAGATGTAAAAATCTCGAATGTTTGGGTTATCTAATAATTATTACGTGCGTGGGTTGAGTTATGTGCAATATTTTGTGTTTTGATAATTGTAATTATGGTTGAAAATATAGTTGAACAATGTGATCACGGACGGATACTGTAATATCTAGCTGATTAGCATAATTTATCTTTTGAAAAATGTTCCTTGGTAAATTGGTATAGGTTAGTTCGTTATTTGGTTTGGGAGCACGAGAATAATTTTTAACATAAGAGGGTTTCAAATCCTGCACTTTGTAACTAAAATCTATTGCTTACTATACAAGATAGTGGATTGGTATAATTGTTATACGATGGTTTACAGCGGAATTATTGAGGGGTGCATACTTTTCTTTTTCTACGACTGTGCATTCATTCGTTGTATAACATGTTAAAATCTCGCATTTTTCGGTTATATTACAGTGATACTTGCGTGGTTTGAATTATGTGCAATATTTTGGGTTTTGATAATTGTAATTGTGGTTGAAAAGATAGTTGAACAATATGATCACGGACGGATACTGTAGTTCATTAGCATAATTTATGCTTTTCAAAATGATTACTACAATAAATGGGCTTCACTTCATAGCGTATCTTGTAAATCGTAAATCAACGATTTGTCTCCGTATCTTTTAAGAGTTCTATAAATATCCTATTCAGTTCAAGTGTCCATGATTTAGTTGATCTACTAAATGTCTTGACTATTAATCTAAATAGTCATCTGTAGCTCTAGTAAAAAAAGACTTCGTGCAAAATGCAACCAATGTCATTTGACTTTCGGAACAATAAAACTAAATTAATTTATCTTTTTTGGGATTGCATGAATTAGTTGGATTAAGATCATAGCTATTGTTAGTGTAATTGGCTGTTACTAAGTAAAGGGTATTTTCGGTGAAGTTCAAGAACAATGTCGTTGATGTCGTAACGACCAGGTATAATGATATACCGAGCCTTGTAGTAATGAATACTCGCACAGAATTGAACGGCTGGCTTCCCTGTCATTTAAAGATCTGGCATTCTTCAAGATGATTTTGTTTACAAGATTTGTTCAGTCTTTCACCTTTCTTGAACAGATGCGAGTGGGAAAATAATTATGCAGAATGAAGTGACATTTGATGAACGGTGGGAATTATTGGCACTGCTACATGGAGATAAATTAGTTACCGCTGCGCTGAAATAATCTAATGGTATATCATTTATTCTCTTGAGGTAATTTAGTACTGGCTGTTCTAAGTCAAGTTATACAGAAGTGTTAATAAATTGTTCTTGCGTGTTCGATTTGACTGTCAAGCGTATTGGTTCATTTCCTTCGAGTTTAAAGCGGACTTTGAAAACTAATTTTTCTACTTTTAAATGGATTCACTTGAAATTTGGCAGAGTTATTAAGAACAGGCTAAAATACTTATGCAAAAAAAAAAAAAAAAAAAAGAGAGAGAAAAAAATTAATATTTTGGGGTTTTTTTTTTTTTTCAAAAAAAATAAAGAAATAAAAAAATAAATAGCTATATATTTCCATCTGCATTTAAATTTCAACTCTATATAAAATATTCCTGAAACTAAACTTTTTATGCTAATATTTATTAATAATTATATAAAATAGAGGATGGACAGTATAAATTCAAAAGAAGCTGATTATTAGGAATAAGGAATGCAAAAAAAAATGTTTCTATATAATAGAGGATGCACAGTATAAATTTCAAAAGAAACTGATTTTTAGGAGGAATAAGGAATGCGCATGAAATGTTTCAAAATTTAGAAAAGTGTGAAATTTTCAATTTTGAGCAAAGAGCGTTTTAAGTATAAACAACAGTTTAAATATATAATTTGTGTAGAAATAAAGAACTTATATCTGCGAAGAAGCGTCAAAATTTGGCGACAGATGAATTTGAGTATTTAATTTCCTAATTCATCAAATAAAAATAAAAATCGATTTTTTAGTCGAATTTTGTGTTTATGAAAATCCCCTGTCGTCTTAAGGCTGTTCTCAAATCCAAAAGGACAACTTTCAGACATAAGTTTTAATTTATTTTTGGTCGGAAATGCATGAAACTATCAGGTTTTGCTGTTCAGAAACTATGTCATCGAGCTCGTTTTTTTTCGTTTTTTTGCAAACGCAATAGATCGTTCAGAAAAGACTGTCAAAGTGGACGTTTTGAACCGGATTTCCGCGCGAAAGGAAAAAATCCTCTCAAGAAAGGGTGAAAAACACGTTTGTCACGTGATCAAATTCGCTTATAACTCTATATGTAATCGATTGATTCAAACATGGAAAAAAACAGTTCGATTCCAAATCGCTTCCATGGTCAGGCTTTCGAATTTTATATCTTTCCGCTAATTATATTTATATCTTTCCAGTTGAGAACAGCCTTAAGTGATAAAACAATCCTGATGATAGAAAAACTACCTATTTTTCGAAAAAAAATTTGAGAAAATGATAAACACAATTATGATTAAATGAAACTACATTTATTATACATTTTTTCATAAATTTACAAGTCACAATGTAACGTTGCTGCGAATCGACCACGATGTCATAATGCTGTTACAGAAATAGTTATTTAGAATCCATAATATGAAAATGCATTCAAATATTGTATGTTGAGCTGTTTAATGCAATGGGTTCGCATCGGCGTAATGGTTACACTTTCGAGCTTCAAGCCCGATGACTTCAATTCGACACGTGGGTGTTGAAACACTGCTGTATACATAGTATCACATACCATACTTGCACGTAAAATACGTGTATGGAAAGCCATTTCCCTAGGAGATTACTAAATGGGAAAGGCGTACGCTACCAGGATATTTTCACCTTCCGAAAACCTCTAAATTTGAGAAGAGTAAATTTTCTTAATTGTATGTTACAAAGTAAGGATGTTCTCCCTTCGGAAAACCTCTAAAATTGAGGAGATTAAATTTTCTTAACTGTTTGTTACAAAGTAAAGATATTCTCACTTCCGAAAACCTCTAAAATTGAGAAGAGTAAATTTTCTTAATTGTTTGTAACAAAGTAAGGATATTCCCACCTGCCGAAAACCTCTAAAATTGTCGAGTAAATTTTCTTAATTGTTTGTTACAAAGTAAGGATATTCTCATCTTCCGAAAACTAAAATTGAGAAGAGTAAATTTTCTTAATTGTTTGTTACAAAGTAAGGATATTCTCCCCTTCCAAAAACCTCTAAAATTGAGAAGAGTAAATTTTCTTAATTGTTTGTTCCAAAGTAAGGATATTCTCACCTTCCGAAAACCTATAAAATTGAGAAGAGTAAATTTTTTTAATTGTTCATTACAAAGTAAGGATATTCTCAGTAAAATTCAAGAATAATAGCGTGAATGCTCATAACGATCAAGTGGAATGAATATTACTATGCATAATGGTAAAAAATAGTCAAACATATTTGAATTACAGGCTTTCCTACTCCTATTGTTTAAAGTTCTGGGACTCTTCAAGGTGATTTTGATTACCAGATTCTCTCGTTTACGTTTACTTTTCTTGAACAGAAGTAAATGGTAAGATAATTATTCAGAGGCCTGTGACATTTGATGAATGGTGGATATTACTAATAGTTATTGCTATAATGAAGAAATTATTGCCATTGCTATGGGTAAGATAACTAGTTCTCATTGCGCTGAAATTCTCTAATGATATCATTTATCTCTTGAGGTCATTTAGTGTTAATTGTTTATTGAGAGTTGGCAATAAAATATCCTCAAATTCATTTAGCATTCAGGAGTTTTAATCAATTCACTCGAGGTTAAAAATATAACACCGCTCTGTGTGGGAAAAAATCCATTTTTAAAAACCTTTTTCTTTCTTTTTTCCGTGCTTTTCTTTCTTTTTTTTTTTTCCTTTGACAAAATAAATAAATAAATAAATACAAAGGTGATTAAATAAAAATGCATTTTGTATACACAACTTTATGCATATAAAAATAATAATAAATATTTTTGAAAACATATATTTAAGCGATAAAACAATCAGTGAAGCAACTAGATTTGTGTATATTCCTTTTTTTTATGTATTTTTTCTTTTTTGACAAACGTTAAATCGGTATGCTGAACTTATACATATAAAAGAAAGATGAGAAATCTAAAAGTTTGTAAATTTAACGCCGGACAGGCGAAGACAGATCCAAGTGCACCCTCAGTGCAGTGTTGGTGGTGGTGTTTCATGCTCGTGCAGTTAGATTACATGTGTGTTAAATTTATGTTTTATTTATATTATTTTATTTATTTATTGATGCGGAAGTTTTATTTTTGTTATGGAATATTAGTCGGAAACAAAAGCTAAATTATTTATATGGTTTTAAAGTGTAAAATGGTTAACTTTTTTTCCCAATGAAAATCAAATTTCAAAGTGATTGCTTAAGAGGCGCAAAGGCCAACATAGTGAAAAAGATTCCAAGCCAAACCCGGGCCATCAGTATAGCGCACTGACGTTCTACCGACTAAACCACTTGGAACGATACCTATCTCGGAAAATTTCTCACTATTATATGTTGGCAAGGCTACAAACGTAGCACATGATGGAATATTTATCGTGAGCCACCGACCTGGGACGAGCACGAAACATAATTAAATCCAGCATCGATAGAATCTATATTAATACATGGAAATTATTCCAGAGAGAAACATTCGCCTTGCATACAATATTTCAAATGAAAATCAAATTTCAATCTAGCTAGGTATCGTTCCAAGTGGTTTAGTCGGTAGATGTCAGTGCCCTATACTGATGGCCCGGGTTCGAGTCCCGGCTTGGAATCTTTTTCACTATGTTGGCCTTTGAGCCTCTTAAGCAATCACTTTGAAATTTGATTTTCATTTGAAATATTGTATGCAAGGCGAATGTTTCTCTCTGGAATAATTTCCATGTATTAATATAGGTTAACTTTTTGTAATCGGGCAGAACGCGATATATATATATATAATCATCCTAGAAATTATTTTTGAAAACATAAAAAAAATCAGTATATTGAGATTTAGTTTTCAAACAAATTGCCTTTTTTTCCTTATTCGACGTTGTAAAAATTGAAATTGTGCTACGTTTAGAAGTTTTAAAAAAATGCAGTAAAAACGAAATTTATCGATAAAGTAATTGCCGCCGTCGATATGACGTGAGCGTTATTCGCGGATATGTTTTGCTTTATAATATAGGTTTATCAACCAGATTGGTAGGTTAATAAAATATGTTAATATATCAGTTTTCTTAATATATTTTTGTTATTTTTTTTTTAAGTGAGTAATACAGCAACCTTAATTCAAATTCAAAGTGTGGCCATGGATAATGACTAGTTTTCTATATTTTAAAGTTAATCTAATGTTTACCCTTATTACGATTTCAACATAATTCTTTTGAAAAGTGTCTGATCTAATTTCAAGGATTTATCTGATTCATCCAACGTGAATCTATAGAAACAACAATGATGCTAAACTCTGGTTTGGCAAGAATTATTTTTAAATAACTTCAGTCACCTGAATTAAAAAGACAAGTTTTTCATTTTATTTCTCAATCAAGGTCCGGAAAGAGACAAACTAAAAAAAATTAAGATTTATTTCTTAAAACTTGGTTAAAACTGGTTATTCAAGGGAGATAGCTCTGAGACATGATGAGGTTATGCGGCTAAAGTCCTGATTCTTAAATTACAGGTATAAATTTCACTGAGGTCACTAACCACTAGTTTTTTCCATTATAACGCTGTTAAAAAACCAGCTAAAAATAACATACTTTTTAATTATTTTATTTAACTTGCTTTTTTCGCCGAGTTCAGAGCTTGCAAATGATTCCTTGCCCACTATGTCTGAATCGATTTGTTTCAAATTGTGTATGCAGTGTTGATGACAATACAATTATTCATCCTTTTCCCGAAAGGTGTATGTGGTTTCAGTTTGCTTGTATGGCTTGTCTCTATATTCTATTGCTCTGTATTGTAATATAAATATTATGATGGGGATGAATTTTGATGTGTTGCCGTTTATAGAGGTAGATTTTATTGTGTTCCCTTTAGGTACCTAAAAGAAAGGTGTTTTTTTTTTTTTTTTTTTTTTTTTTTTAACATGATTTGGAGTTGTTAAAATATTAGAATAGGTTGTCGCTTCAGTATGAATTGTTTTTATTAACGTTTTATTATATATTTTTATAATCTTATTTATTCAGAAAGTTCAATATTATAACTTAACTCTGTGACAAAAATAGTGACTGGGTACGTGTAATATTATGTATTACAAGCTACTACGTGATATCACTACTGTTTTATGGTTCTTGTTCCACTAATGTTTTACTTTCTAAGGAAGTTTTAAAAATCATTTAAAAATAAAATACATCTTAGAATTCAACTTATTTATAAAGCTGGCTTTCAGTATGTTATGCCTGCCCGAATTGAGCCCGGGTTGAACCGTAGAGCTATAGTCAAGCAGGGCCTAATTAATAAAGGCAAATAACATTACTATTTAAAAATGCAAAGCATGAGCGAAACTAAAAATTTTGTTATGACAATGTGGATTGCTTTGTATATAATATATCCTCTTTTAATATTTTTCCTCATTTACCTGCTTTTTGTAAATCATTTTTTTTTTCATTATTTTTTTCTTTTCATGCAATTAATGCCTTGATATTAATATAAGAAATGGAAGACAAGTTATTAAGATAATGATAATGATATGATTAAATAATAATGACAAGCAAAATGCATGGCATGTATTATCATGAAAATATCTCATGATCGAAGCGTCAATAATTGTATCTGGCAGATGGCTGACATTAATATGTACATATCTAATTCTAGCTATATCATGTAAGTTACATGCTGTTTTCGGAGGAGTATACTCCAAAAATCAAATCGCGCGAAAATACCAAATAACACATACTTTCAATTCTCTTTGAAACACTGCAAAACATTAAAAAAAAAACACAAAAATCAACCTTTTGAAAAAATGTTGCAGTTTTGTTCTCGGGAGAGGTTGCAAGATCGGGAGAGGGGGATTTCGATGAAGTTATAAGAGGAAATCTGCCGTTACATAGAAGATTATCATCCCTATATTTTTTATATTCATCCATTTTTATTTCTTTTATCAAGCTGACCTGCCCGGCGTTTCTCAGGGGCAATAATCATTTTGTACTTAAATAAAAAAATTGCACTTAGGATTTCGATGTGAAAAACAACAACAACAAAAAAAAGGTTATGCGTAAATCAGAGATTTTTTACTGTTAATTACCAAAATTTTAGACGAAAATTACACAGTCGTCGGAAATATAGCGTCCCTCCCCCACCCCTATCCCTTCGTTTCACGTGGCATATATCTCAAGCCTTTTTACTGGTAAATATCAGGTTTTTCCTTTTTTCTAAACCGATTTTTCACACAGTCAACGGGCACATATTTCAGACAAAATCGAGTTATAAAATCATACAAAATTAAGGTTCGTTTAAGGCTGTTCTCAAATCCAAAAGGGCAACTTTATGAAATACGTTTTAATTTATTTTTGTTCAGAAATGCATGAAACTAGCAGTTGTTGTTGTTCAGAAACTGTGTAATCAAACTGTTTTTTCCGTATTTTTGCAAACACAATAGATCTTTCAGAAAATAGCGTCAAAGTGGGCGTTTCGAATCGAATTTCCGCGCGAAAGAAGAATAACCACTCAAGGAAGAAAAACGTCTTTTTCACGTGATCAAAATCGCTTATAACTCAATAGGTAATTTATTTATAAAAAAAAATGAAAAACACTGTTCAATTCCAAATCGCTTCCATAGTCAGGCCTTCAAATTTTATGTTTTTCCGTTAAAAAATGAATTTGTAAATGTGTCAAAACGTTTTGCGCTTGTTGAGCAGAGCAGTTGTGAACAGCCTTAAGAATATTATCACGGGCTCGGGCAACGCCGGACGGGCAGCTAGTTATTCATAAAATATCAATCTTAGTTTTATAAGATCGGAACATGAATAAGATCGGAATATCAAGCCGTCAAACGAACGACTGACATGTTTCCATAAACTCTTACCAAATCATACATAGTTGCATGCTGTCTTTGGGACGACACGACTAGTTAATTTAAAAACATTTTGACGATATTCCCACGTGTCAGTCAATGAATACACTGTCACAGTTGTAACACAGAGCCATACAAGTTAAAAGTTCAAAAACATAGAATAGGAAAATGTCGTATTTTCGAAATTCTTGTGAATATCGTGCACCCCCCTGTAGTGTTCCAAAAAAGTCAAAATCTCGACCATTAACCTCGTGTCTGCAGATGACATTCATCCTACTTGAAACTGAAATCACCACACATTCCATGAGACCACCGCCAAAGAGTTTTTAATAAATATCCTACTTCTTAAAGACATCAGGACCTCTATTTCAGAAAATACGCCATCAAAACCAGCGGGACGAGTTCCTTTTTATTTATTTTTTTTCTTCTATCCTCCCTCTAGTCTATTTCTTAACGATTGCGCAGAATTTTATGTTTTTTCTATGAAAGCTCGTAAAAAAGAAGAAGTAAATACACGAAAGGTGTTCCTGTGTAAAATCAGAATTTGTTCTATCGCGGACAATGGTTGTTCCACGTGAGATACTCGCCAGATGGGGTAATATTTTATAGTCTGACACTGAACGAAATGGTCTGAAAGAAAATTCAGTGCTATTCGTATAATTTATAGAGCATTTATTTTTTTCTGCGACTGCAATAAAAGAGGTTACAGCAATATACACCTGAGTATTCGCTGTTAACTCGGAGGTTTGGAATGCACGAGGATAAATTCGTTAGTTACACTGAACTGACTAAGAAAAAGATTAGAAGTTATTCATAGAAAATAAATTTTGTAATTAGTATATTTGTTTTATGGATCAAATTGTCTTAGCGTATTTTAAACAATCAAAGGAATTCAAATTATTTGTTCATTGTAAGTTTATTGTATCTGTAAAATTTTAGCAATATATTGGGTAGAAGCTTTTGCTCGCATTTTCCTGATGGTTTGAAGTAGAAGCTCCTATTTGTTTATTTCTTTTCACCCACTATCCACTTTAAAAGCGTGTTGCAGAAAAGCGCGCAAATACTGATTCGCAATTAATAAAATTTGATTAAAAAAAAAAAAAAACTATTTTTCTTTTCAATTCCTACTATTAGTTCACACTCTCCCTATATAATATATATCTTGTTCAAATTTTCAATCGTTAATAAAATACTTATTATTCATTCTATCAAGTTGAAATAAATTTTTTTAAACTTGTACTGGATGACATTTGATGTTAATACAGTTTTTTCAAATATTAATTCATTAATTGAATTTTAATTAATTAATTTTAGTTTTATATGGGAGACAAAATGGTGGCCATTGGTTATTGAACAGCATTTAATGCATCTTCATATCTATAAAGGGGGTTACCAATAGGGGGACCCTGTTCTGTCGCCAAATACCGCCAAGTTTGTCTCCAACTTTGCGATATATCACCAAATTTGGCGACCAAAATGAGTTGCCAAAAGTGACGCCAACTTGGCGATATCTCTAATATTTCGCCAAATTCCCATAGACTTCCATTGTAAACCAATAGGGCTTACTGGCTTATAGAAATCAACAAATTGGGATATTTTAATGCAACAAAAACTAATATTAGCTTAAGGAATCACATTAAATTTTTCTTTGATGACCTAAGTAGTAATTGACTTTAAAAACAAAATTTTTATATTACTTGTTTTTAGGCAGCTTGCATTGCAAAAAGTAACCTATTGTAGCCATCCAGAGGAAAGCAGTTCCGAAATATTTCTACATATTTACCCTGATCATGACCACCGGGCTTCAAAACCACCCTCCGTTCAAATTTTGTTTATATATATACATATACAGGGTGCAATATGTTATCTATCGATGACCTTTAATTTCTAAACCGTTGGTCGTAGACATATAGCTCCAATTACAAAAACGTTTCAAATGAGGTAAATATTCATGTTGTGGCCTTGTTTAAAGCAAAAAATCAATTTTATAAAATTTGCAAATTCTAACTTTTTATGCGGTCCCCCAGTCCCTATAGTTATAGTTAGTAAAAGTTTACACATATCATAACAGATATAACACAAAAAGTTTGACTTTTGTACTACAAAAATTGACACAGTTATTAAATTTCAAAGTTTGAGATTTTTGCACATAATTTTGTCTTTCATTGAGGGATCAGTTAAAAGATAAAGTAATGCGAGATCAAAATCAAGGTGCAATGTCCTTTTTACGGCGAAACCACCTTTATGGTGGTATCGCCAAATCGGGGAATCACCAAAAAGGGTTATTTCAACTAAATATTTGAGCTAACTTTTATAGGTCGAACAACATTCAAACGTCAAAGTAGGTAGAATCGACACCCGGAACATAAATACTTACTAAGAACTAGATAAATGGCAGCGGAATGCAAACGACCAGCCGAGCTATAACGAGCATGGAAATTGGGATTATGCAAATTACAATAGTACCGCAGCGCCACTTGTTCGGGATAAAACACGAGCCATCTAGTAATACAAACAAATAATACAAAGTTGCATCTTATAAATTTGTTTTCATAAGTTACTTTACCATTAAAATAATTGGGAAAACAATAGTGATTTGGTAACTAGAAAAATATTTTGTTTTCAGAAAATTCCACCCACCACTTTATTTATTTATTTTTTTTTAATAATTATTTCTTGCAATTTTTTAAGTCTTCTCACCCTTCGAAGACGGTTTTTGTGAGCTAATTTTATTGAATCTGGGCCTATTTCTTTGTAATAAGATTATTATTTTTAATTTTATATAATAATGTAACTATTATTTTAATTAATTTTATTTGTAAATTTTAACTGACAAAACTAAGCTTTTTTATATTTGTCGTTTATTTATTTTTTATATTACTCTTTTCCTTCCACTTTCCCAGAAAAAAAAAAAAAAAAAAATGTATTTTTATTTTACTTTACATTTCGGTAACTTTAAATATAAAAATAAATAGGTAAAGGATAAATTTCAGTTTATAACTACTATAGAATATAATGATAAATTGAATATAAAATATATTATGTATCGATTTTATTTTAAAGTAGAAATTTGTAATGTATATTAATAATGTTATTAATTTAATAAATTAAGGATACATTAAATTAAAAAATATATATTTACTAAAATATTAATGTAATTTTTATATGAAAATTACTAACTGTTTTGAGAATTAATTAATAGCAATTATTCATCACTTAAAGTTTTCATTCAAAATTTTTGGTTTATTATTTTTCGAAAAAAAAAAAAAAAAATCAGTCTAAAACATAAGGTCTAAGTAATAATTAATTAATAATTAATTTTCAAAGGATTATTTTCATTCTATTCCTTTGTCGAAGATTAGCAAACGATAGTACGCCTTTCAAGCTATTAAATCAAACTGTCATATCAAATTTTAAAAAAATGGATTATTATCGTTTTACACCTTAGTCATTTAATTTTACTCTATTTTTTCCAGAAAGAAAACTGGAAAATAAAAACAGGCTTTCTGTCCACCATTTAAAAAATTAAGGAAATTTTAAATGTCTAATTACAATATATATATATGTATACAGGTACATATTAGAAAAATTTTCAATAAAGAGCTCCAAAATTATTTTATTTTAATATTTTTTTATTAAACATCGTCCGAACTACAGAATAAAAGGCCGGAAATGATGTTTGATAAATGAATAACAATATCAGGAGATATTATATTCAGCCATTATTTTGCTTGTGTGTTTAAATGAATAAAACCCAGGGCGAAAAATGACTACTAATGGAAAATGGGTAGGTACTCTTATTAAAAAGCTATTGCAATCGAACATTTCCCCCATTCTTAGGTATAAGTAGAAGATCTTCCAGAGAACGCTGTCAAAGATGGTGCTTTGAAACAGGACTGGAAAAGAAAAAAAAACTGCCGTCCTGAGAAAACAATTGTTTATAACTAAAAATGTAATTTATTTATCAAAAAATTAAAAAAAAAAATCTTTCAATAGTTATGTTTGCAAGTATCATGTTTTTATGTCTTAAAGGTTGATTTTTTTTTTTTTTTTTTTTTTTTTTTTTTTTATGATGATAAAATGAGGAATGTCTTAAAAGAGGAAAGTTAAACATATATTTAAATTTTGAATGATCAACTTACTTAATGAGTATTATTAATTAAGCAAAATAAAAAAAAAAGGAAAATAACAATTTTTAAGGAAAAAATTTGATTTCTTTTGATTTTTTTTCCACTATAAGATAAGGCTATCAACTTAAATTAGGATAGTTAAACATATAATTGGAAAACACAATTCAATTCCAAATCTCTTCCATGGCCAGGTTTTCCAGTTTTACATCTTTCCGTTAAAAAATGAATTTGTAAGTGTGTCGAAACGTTTTGCGCTTGTTGAGCAGAGCAGATAAGAACAGCCTTAAAGAAAAAGTCGCCAAATAGTATGATAAGGTAGCGAAGATGTAGTTGAGATTTTTCCTGGGATTACCTTTCAACCAATTAATCCTTATTACTGGAAAGATGGAGAAATTCTTATCTATCTTTACTTGTCAATATTCAAGAGGGGATTTAAAAGTGGGCTCCATTCAAATGCTTGTCCTGCCATCATTCAACACTTTTCTGGGAAACCAATCCTTTAAAACACATTAATGGTTTATTCACAATAGGAGGGGGAGATAGAACAATCAATGCTAGGATATAAGAAACTTTGATTTCAACTTGAAGGAAAATCGTCCTCTTGCATGATGTCCCGGAAGTTTCTTTTTAAGCCATTAAAGATGAAAAATGCCGCGTAGCCACAAAAAAGCGCCAGCTGACCAGAACAAAGAGAGCACAAGAAGAATAATACTTCTATTTGGAGCTTTATTTAGCATAGTCAAATGTGGGAAGTCAGGCCATCTATACACTTGATGTAGTACAGAAATATTTATGTATATATATATTCTTTTGAATAAAGAATATGTAGATAAAAAAATATGCTTTCTAAATTACCAAATTTTTTCATAGTGATATAATTATAAAATTTCTTCATTTTAAATGAAATTTTATGCAAAAGTGATTCACCATACATTACTATTTTGAGATTCTATGTTATTTTTTTATATTTCTATTTCTATTTTTTATTTGTCATATTAAAATAGGTAGGCTGTTTTAATTTTAAGTATATAAGTCAAATAAATAATAAGTAAATATTTGAAATACAGAATTAATTTTAACCACGAAAAGAATATTTTGTGATTATTAGAAATTTGAACCTTTGTTTCCCAACTTTACAGAAAAGTTATTTCTTTAACACTATTTCTAGTGGTGTCAAATGACGCCTTTTTAAAATTTTGATTTATGTTTATTTTGCTCGTAGTTTTTTAATGTAATAAGCATAAAAAAGTCTTAAATGTATTAAAAAGGTTGTTTATTGTTGCAATTTAAAAATTACGAATGAAAAACTTGAATCGAAATCTTTTTAAAGGTGTCATTCGATACCGGTAGAAATAGCGTTGATGTTACATGTAAAAAGATTAATGCAAACTTTTAAGTATTTTTTTTAAAATAGTAAATTAAAATAATTATTAAAATGAAATAAAAAGTTGTAGTCTGTTCCGATGCAAAATTTAAAAAGTAATGTGTCTTTATCACAATTCCATGTTAAGAAGCCCCTTTTAAAAAATATGTAAAATGCAATACATCTAAAATTCATGGGCCGTTAAATAATAGAATCAAATAAAGATTTGTAAAAATATTTGCAGATTTTTTTCTTTATTAATCACATAGTGTCCAAATTATATGCAACTGAATATGTGCAGTGCATGGGCATTTGCATGTGAAAATTAAAGCTCGACTTATAAATATGTTTTTAAAATGTCTGGACTTTATTATACGCTAAAATATGAGGAGCTTCTATAAAGAATCCACAGAATTCCCCCTTCCACCCACTCCTCAAAACGATTACTTCTACCATATGAAATTTGCTGCATGGGGTGCTACAATTTGTATCCGAGTTATAAGTGTTTGCGGTTTTCGGGCTCTTTTATTCGGGTTATACTAAAATTTCGAGGGTTCAGTTAAAAAATCCGATAATGACCCTCCTTTTATAAAGATTACGTTTACCGTACAAAATATGAGTGTTTTGCGATAATTATAGAGAGAGTTATAAATGTTTTAATTTATCAGGACCTGATACTTAAGATACACTAAAATATAGAAAAAGTCAACAGAGCCCCCACCCCCTGCTTTTTAAAACGATTACGATTATCATAGGAAATTTGTGTGGACTGCGACAATTTTGATCTGTGTTGTAAGTGTTTGCGTTTTCGAGTCCTTATATTCGGGTTGTACTAAAATTTAGGGAGTTCAGTTAAAAAATCCGATAATGACCCTCCTTTTATAAAGATTACGTTTACCGTACAAAATATGAGTGTTTTGCGATAATTATAGAGAGAGTTATAAATGTTTTAATTTATCAGGACCTTATACTTATAATACACTAAAATATAGAAAATGTCAATTCCCCCCTTCCTGCATTTTAAAATGATTACCATACGAAATTTGTGTGAGCTGTTACAAAAATTTTAAGGCCTTTATTTAAAAAACTCTACAATGTCTCCCTTAAAATTATGTCACCTATTTCAAGTGCACAAAATTTCAGCTTGCTGGAGAAGGAACCGAAATGGCAAGGGACCGAAATGGCAAGGGACCGAAATGTCTTGGGACCGAAATGTCTCGGGACCGATATGTCTTGGGACCGAAATGGCTAGGGACCGATATGTCTCGGGACCGAAATGTCTTGGGACCGAAATGTCTCGGGACTGAAATGTCTTGGGACCGAAATGTCTCGGGACCGAAATGTCTTGGGACCGAAATGTCTCGGGACCGAAACGGCGGGACTGAAATGGCGGGACCGAAGTGTCGGGACCGAAGTGTCGGGACCGAAACGTCCTGCTTACGTTTAAACGTTCATTTCATTAATATTTTATAATCCTAATTGTTCAATTTATTTTTAAAATTTTCTACCTGAATCCCTCTCTTAATTTTTGAACTGCTATACCACCAGCTGTCCACAGCTTTTGATTTGACACTCTGCTATTTAACTCAACCTGGTACTTGTATGTAAAGATGGAATTTTCCGATCGATTTTTAACGCACTTCCTGCTATGCTAGAATTACAGAAATTATGTACAAATGCGTGTTTCCGATGGCAATACACCATTTTAATAGTTTTACAACTTAATTATCAATTAATATATTTTAATATATTATTAATAATTTTAAAGCGATTTAAATTAGCCAGCAACAGGCAATAAATCACTAAATATTTTCCGTAACTCTTTCAATTGTATGGAAGTAGGAAAAAAATAATGAATTTAATGATGCGTCAATAAATGCTCTCCAAATTATGCCAAATCGCTAGGAAACTGCAACAATGAAACATTTTAAAGATAAAAAATATAAAATAAATAAATAATATATATAATGGCACAAAGTGTATAACGCTTCCGGAGTGAACTCATCCAGATCTTGATAATCTTTCATTAAAATCAGCCATTTTATTTCGCCCATGTTAGGCTTAAGCATTCCGATGCCGTATTATAAGTCTAACAACTGCCTTATTTAATCTACGTTCTATAACATATATATCCTTCTTCAGTTTTTTAAAACCTTCAAAAATTATAGAATCATCATATATATTAAAACGCAAAGGTAAAATTTTAAGTAAGGCCCATTTCGGGACATCTGCACATGCATCAACCCTGTTTATTCAATTTAGAGGGATTGAGAACGTGTTATCGGTGGCTGAGCGGTCTGACGCAGCAGTTAGAGCGCCGATCTTTTGTAGTGGACAGCAGGTTCGAACCCTACGCCCGGCAAAATGAATTCTGTAATATTTTTCGCGATAAGTTATTTCAATAATGACATATTTTATTAGAAGGAGAAGTTATATGATTTGTTTTATTATTATTATTATTATTATATGAATGCTTTATAATTAAATAAAATTTAACGCTGAACAATATTTAAAATAATAATTTTATATTTAAAATATTTAAGCTATATTTTTAATGAAAATTAATTGAAAATTAATGAAATAAATTAAATAAATTGAGCTGATCTACAATTTTTGTTATATCTTCTGAACATTATCAAGAATATATGTGTGCGCGTTGCCTTTCTTTTCCATAAAAAAAGAAAACGGAAAGAAAGATATTCATATAAGAACTATTAAAAAAATTACCTTGATATCCATTTTTTAATATTTAAAAAATGTATAAAAATGTAAAATAAAATTAAAATAATAAAAATTATATGCTGCACCAAGTTTCAAATTTGGGCTTTTAGAGAATGAGACTGATAAAAATAAAATTCATGGCAGCTTTTAATGGTCATGTAGTTAAAAAAATCATAATAAATAAATAAAAATAAGTACTGTTATTTTTTCGAAAAAATGAGACCATAGTAAATAAAAATAAATGCTCTACGCACTATTTTTAGTTAAATTTCTAAAATTCTGTGACTTCATTGAATAGGTTTGGCTGACTGTATCCTCTATTTCTTTAAAGAAACAGGAATTACTTATGCAATATAGAAATTTGTCACAATTTCAATAATTTAAAAGTAATTCAATAAAAATTCAAGAATTTTTTTAATGAAACGTTCAAGTTATTTACCGTCAAATCTTGACGGGTACCATCTAGTTATAAATAAAAATGAAGAGTGTAACATTAAAAAAAATGCCCTTTTATTAATAGTTTATTATTTATTAATTTGCGACTTTTGAGAAATCAATCTAGAAATCCTAAAATGATAGTTTAAATAATGTTTCCTTTTTTTTTTTTGTTGTTGAAAAGAAACAGAGCAAAATTATTTTTTAATAAACTCACTAGCTTGAGCTTTCTATCAAAAGTTAAAAACTGATTTTTTTAATTCCTACTATTAGTTCACACTCTCCCTATATATATGTATATATCTTGTTCAAATTTTCAATCGTTAATAAAATACTTATTATTCATCCTATCAAGTTGAAATAAATTTTTTAAAACTTGTACTGGATGACAATTGATGTTAATACAGTTTTTTCAAATATTAATTCATTAATTAAATTTTAATTAATTAATTTTAGTTTATATGGGAGACAAAATGACGGCCATTGGTTATTGAACAGCATTTAATGCATCTTCATATCTATAAGGGGGGTTACCATAGCGATATATTGCCAAATTTGGCGACCAAAATGAGTCGCCAAAAGTGACGCCAACTTGGCGATATCTCTAATATTTCGCCAAATTCCCATAGGGCTAAATTGTAAACCTACTTGCTTATAGAAAATCAACAAATTGAGATATTTTAATCCAACAAAAACTAATATTAGCTTAAGGGATTATATTAAATTTTTCTTTGATGACCTAAGTAGGAACTAACTTTAAAAACAAATTTTTAATATTACTTGTTTTAAATCGAGTTTGGTGCTCACGGGCCAAATTAATGCATTGTATCGAAAATTTTGGGGGGAAAACATGCATCGCAGCCAAAAAACTAGGCGTAATTTTCAAGATGAACATTGAATGCTTATAAAAGAGTGCTTTTTTTTTTTTTTACTTTTTATATTTTTATACTTATTTGTAAGGATCGACCGAAACAGGTTTTTAAGAAAGAAACCGAAAGCGAAACGGAATTTCGGTAATTTTCCTATTTTTGACCGAAAACGGAAACGAAAACTTCCGAAATTTTTTTTTTAAGTAATTAATATATACATATACAAAATTATTAATTAATTATACGTGTGTCCCAAAATGGCTGTCTGTGCCTTTGACCAAAATAATTTTCTAATTATACGAATTTCACCTAATTAAAAAATGTTTTAGGTATATATTACAGTGTGACTTCAAAAATCCGGCATTCAGAAATCAGGCAACTTCAAAAATCCGGCATCAAAACTATCTTTTTCCTTCCTTTTTCTTTTACATTTTCAAGTTATGGGAGAAGAAAAATAGCATTAAAAACTTAAAGATTGAAAGTAAAAATAGTTAAAAAGAATATTTGATTTTTATCTTCATTTCTCATGCAGAGGCAATTATTTTCTGAACAAATTTTATGCGAGCTGCACAGTTGCTTAGCAAGGGAACAACTCTGGGGACAACTTTGGCGAATGCATGGCACAATATATGGTCGGAACGAATTTTCGGCAACGGCGACGTCAATGACGAGGAAGAATTTTGAAGCTTTGGCGAATGCATGGCACAATATATGGCCGGAACGAATTTTCGGCAACGGCGACGTCAATGATAAGGAAGAATTTTGAAGCTTTCACATTCCCCGTGAAAAGACCGCAATTTATGAGCTGAATTAGAGATCTGCACGGGCCGGACCGTGGCCCGAAGCCCGAGTCCGGCCCGGTTCGCGGGCCGGGATCGGGCCTATTTTCATTCACGGCACTCGGGCCGGGTCCGGGCCGGGCCATACTTTTTTCCTGAAGGTTCGGGCCGGGCCTAACTTATTTTTTCTGCACAGAGCCGGTACTGGTTTCATTCCTAATCTTCACGACCCAAAATTTTCATTCCTAGTTTTGACCCAGCCCGTATGAAAATCATTGTCTCGGCGTGGCCAGATCCGTTCAAAGGTCAGTAAAATTAGGCTTGGTACAAATTTTTTTCAAAAAATGCTTATATTTTTAAATCGCCATTATACTACAACTAAACATTCGAATTCATTCTTTTTAAAGAATAGTAGATTTCTACGCTTATTAAAATATAGTTAAATTAAAATATAGTAAAATGTGTGAAAAAGAACCTGCCTATGACAGAATCTTGTTTTTAACTGAAAAACGTGTTGATCCATGCAAAATTAATATACTATACTACGTAAGAAAAGGATATATAATACATTTACACTTGCTAAGAAGCGAATTTGTCTATAAAGCATTTTTTCTTCTTTTCTACACACTACACAATTCTCTCTTAGATTTTACTGTATAGCATTTTTCAGATTTTTAACACATCAATACATGGAATGTGGATTAACAATATTAATGATAACTGAAACATTTACATATACAAGAAATAGAGATTCATTAAAAAAATAAATTTCGCACCCTACAGTTCTATGAAAATTAAGATTATAAACATGAAAAGAAAAGTTAAGATAAATATTTTTGGCCTGAACTCCTCGTACGAGACAAATTTTTAACCAAATCGACGTAAAAATCAATGTTTTGTAGAGATTCACTCGGGCCGGGCCGGGCTCGGGCCGAGATTTTAACTTTTTTCGGGCCGGGCCAGGCTCGGGCCGAACTTTTAGCTGTTATACCGTGTCGCGCCGGGCTGGGCTCGAGCCAAACTTTTAACTTTTTTACCAGGCCGGGCCGGGCCGGGCCGGGCCAATATTTTTTTCGTACGGGCCGGCCGGGTCGAATTTTTTTTCTCTGAGTCGGTCCGGGCCCGTGTCTGGAAATGTCGGCCCGTGCAGACCTCTAGAGGTGGTTGAACACCCAAAATTTGAAAATGCATTGTGTCGAAAAAAGAGGTATAGATGATTGGCTAGGCACTGACGAAAATGCATCAACAACGAACAATTTAACGGACGGCGAGATCGCTGATGCTGTGCTAAATAGAATCGCCAATAATACTAGTAGCAGCTCAGAAGACGAGGATGAACAACCGGCAGAAGAAAAGGTGTCACCAGAAAAATGCGTAAATTTGACTGGAGAGAAACAAGACTGATGCGGCAGAGCAAAAAAGACTGTATTTCCGAAATAGACATTCTTCATTTGTATTAAAAAAAAAAAAGAATTTGTTAAAGAACGGCCAAAAAAATTGAAGTAAACAAAAGTTGACATCGATGTTTCCGAAATTACCAAAGAAGAAATAATTTCTCTCTTTATTGGAATTTTTTTTTTTTTTTTTTTTCTGTAACATAGAATATGCCAATTGATGCAAGCTTTTTTTAATATTTAATTTTCTTGTTTTTTTTACGTAACTATCACTTAATAATGAATTCAATTATGGCTGAAGGAACCATCAAGAATATAGTACTACTTTTGATATTCCTAGTTACTCTTTCGATATTCCTTCAAAAATCCGGCATAGTCTCGGTCCCGATGATGCCGGATTTTTGAAGTTATACTGTACTTCAATTTATGGTTTGTAAATGATCATCTGTTGTACTAGAACTTTCTCAAAGAGTAGGGTAGACCGGGGCTAGTTGGCCATAGGGGCATGTTGGCCCAGTCGCGATATTTTTTAAACTTTGCGTTAGATGACATTGCCAGTCCAGCCGAGTATGAGTTGCTTCGCTTTCCTCCTCCAACATCAGCACCATTGAAGTCGGAGCGTCCGTTAAAGAATTGTTGAAAATTTTCAAAATTTTGCAAAGGTGAGTAAATTTCCTCTCTTATAAATAATCGTTTTTTATTTGTTTGTAGATTACATTTTAGATTTTGATATATAATAATTCAGAAAAATAATTGCTCGTAGTTATTGTAGGGCATGTTTTTTTTATTGAAATACTTTCAGACTAATTCCTTACAGTCATGAAAACAAAAATGGCGATACGGGGTTAGTTGGCCCATTTGGCACGGGGCATGTTGGCCCGCCAGGCCAACATTCCCCGTAGAAATTTGGCTCTGGGGTACTGGAATTTTGATAGTTTTAATGAATTATTTTAATAAACATTTATTATTATTTTAATTAATTTATTATTAATTAATAGTAAACAGTTATTTTATTAATTGAATTCCTGATTATTCCAGTCAATCTTTATAAAAAATGAAGTTATAATGTTGTTTACCTCCTCCCCGTATTAAATCAGTTGCTCCTGTTGTACAAAAACATTTATAACTTTCATAAATATAGAAAAATCCCTGTTGGCTTGGCCAACAAAGAAAAGAATTATTGCACTTAACAGATGTACAGAGGCCTTGAAACAATTTATTTATCATCTGGTGTTTATAATAAATCACCTAATTGAGGATGAATGATTTCTTAAATTACTGTACTCTAAGATTTACGGTGTTTTAACACCTAGCATGCATTTATTAAAATTTATTACTGTTCCGTAATGTATTAAAGACATTTTTTATGAGAAAATAAAATCAATTTTTAAAGCAATTTTTGGTCGAAGTTAATAATTTGAATAACTCACACTTTTAATATTTAAATTTTATATTTTAATTTAGGAGGCTATATTGTGTTTTCGTTTGCAACAAATAAAAATTAAGATTTGGTAAAATTTTGATAATTTCTTAAACATCTACATTATCAGAACATTAAAAAGTGACGTGGGCCAACTTACCCCGCAATCGGGGCAGGTTGGCCCAAGCGACTTGGTGTCAATTTGAGCTTCTAAACTAATACTCATAGTTAATATTTTCACGCTTTACTATTGTGACTTCTTCCTGAAAATACACTGATAGTGGTAACATAAAAAGAAATTTAAAATGTTGAATTGTAATTTTTTTTTTAATATTAGAAGAAAAAGCGGGCCAACTAGCCCCGGTCTACCCTATTCTAAACTCTTCTGCAGTTTCGAGCTAAAATTTTTCTATTACTTTTAAGTCAGCAGCTTTTAACCTTTTATGTACTGAATCTGAATTATGAATTCATGAAAATATTATCTCCTAAAGCATTTTTCGTGACTTGTTTAAACTACATTAGAAGATTTAAATAATCATTTATTACACTTTACAAGGATTTTAGAAGAATTGAAGGATTTAGAATGATTAATTACATTTGAATTTATAGGGATTTTGTGCAATATTTAAAACCCTACTCAAATATTTTATTTTAAATATTTTTCTTAGTATTTCGTAGAATTAGGAAATGTACAAATATAATGTTCTTACAATAGAAATATAGAAATATTTCCGAAATGAAAAATTCCCCCTTCCTTCTCCCAACGCCAAGAAAGCTGAAAAGATGACAAGGCAACAGAAATCATCCTTTTAAAAATATTTTTACCCGACTGCCAAGTAGGGCTATGTGTTTCATGCGTATCTGGGTATGCGGATTTCTTTACACCCTCGAAACATCCCAACGGCTGGATGGATTTTAATGAATGAGGTCTCTATCGATTCGCCTTAATCGTCCAATGGTTATAGGCTAGGCTTTGTTTTTATAAATTCAAAATGGCGGCCGTAAAATACAAAATAGCGGTAGAGACGAAAATTTTTTTACGCACCCTATTGAGTGACATATCAATGGATAGGTCTTTCAAAATAAAGGCGATGTTTCATTGACAATTTACAGTCATAAGCTCCGTTTAAATATTACACAACCTGGAAGTTGTGTAGGTAGGATCTCTAGCTTTACTGAGTGGCGTAGGAACTTTGTACAAACAGGGGGAGCCGGGACATATTGCGGAAAGATAGTGGCGCGGATTATTTCGTTCATTTTGGAGGGTTCCTTCTAGAGCTCTGCACGGGCCCGGCCCGGTTCACAGAGAAAAAAAATCGGCCCGGCCCGGCCCGATACAAAAATTAAAAGTTCGGCCCGGCCCGGAAAAAAGTTAAAATCTCGGCCCGGGCCCGGCCCGGCCCGAGTGAACTTCTACAAAACATTGATTTTTACGTCGAATTGGCTAAAAAATTGTCTCGTACGAGGAGTTCTGACCAAAAATATTGATCTTAACATTTTTTCATGTTTATAATCTTTCTTTTTATAGAAGTGCAGCAGGCTGCGATATTTATTTTTTTAATGAATCTCTATTTCTTGTATGTAAATGTTTCAGTTATCATTAATATTGCTAATCCATATTTCATATATAGAAGTGTTAAAAATCGGAAAAATGCTATACAGTAAAATCTTCCAAGATGGAATTGCATAGAAAAGAAAAAAATGCGTTATAGACAAGTTCTCTTCTTAGCAAGTGTAAATGTATTATATATTCTTTTCTTACTTATCAGTATATTAATTTTGCATGGATCAACACGTTTTTCAGTTTAAAACAGGGTTCCGTCATAGGCAGGTTCCTTTTCACACATTTTATTTAGTTATATTTTAATATGCGTAGAAATCTACTATTCTTTAAAAATAATAAATTTTAATATTTAAGTGTAGAATAATGGTGATTCAAAAATGTATGCACTTTTTGCAAAAACTTTTGGGCCAGGCTTAATTTAACTGACCTTTAAATGGACCAGGCCACGCTGAGACAATGATTTTCATACGGGCTGGATCAAAACTAGAACTGAAAATTTTGGGCCGTGAAGACTGGGAGTGAAACCAGGCCCGGCTCTGTACAGAAAAATTAAGTTAGGCCCGGCCCGAGTCTTCAGAAAAAAGTATGGCCCGGGTGTCGTGAATGAAAATCGGCCCGAGCCCGGCCCGTGCAGATCTCTAGTTCCTTCATAGTGTTGCACGTTTCACAATCAGTAGTATAAAGTAGAAGCATATCAAAAGATCACCAACTCTTTAATCCAGTTAAAATAATTTTTCATAGATATACTTGATACATAGAAACTTAATTTATGTGCGATCCCAAATACAATATTCAAATTTAAGGCTTCTCCCACTTCCATTTACCAAAAATTAAAGTGCTTTCTGTTGTTTTGCTTTAAAATTCTTTACAAATCTCTTCCAAATCAATTTTAAAGGCCTCCTCTTTATAAATATGTTATCGGTACAGGTAATTTGTAGTGCACCTATATAAGACCTCTTTTTTTCTGGAAATCGGGAGGGTGAAAAAATGAGAAAAAGGGTGAAGGCACAAACAAGTGTGCTCACCTCCCCCTCTCTTTCTTCGTTTTGTTGCTTACTGTGTGAATTTCCTAGAAAAAATATACTTTATTTTTTAATTCAGCAATGTATCGTAAACAGATGTGGTGCGAGAATTTCTCCCGGGGGAGCTGAGCCCGTCTGAAATATTCCAAGGGGAGCCACAGCTCCCCCGGTTCCTATGCCCTTGGCTGTAACTCTAACCATCATAGACCTCAACCAAACAGTGTTTATAGATACGAACTAACAATTAAACACAACTTAAAAGTCATCAAGACAAGTAAATAAAAAAAATAGCTAAGTAATGTAAAAAATAGTTTCACATTGATGAGAAGTAATTAATTGGTTCGCTTTTTACTCAGTCGGGTTTTTTGATTTTTTTAAATTTAATTTATTGTTTTGTGTAATCCATAATGCTTTTGGAACAAGATAAAGTAATGTATCTGTAGCTCATTCTAAACTGTGTTAAAACCAATCGATTTATTAAATTAATTCTATAACAAGTTATTTTAATGGTACTTATAAGTATCGTCAGTAGATAAAGGGTTAAAGAGCACTTGAAAAGCGTCTTCATTGTTTAGCCATATATGCATTGCTTGTTTTATAATTTGCACTCACGTCTTAAGTCATTCATGACTGATAATTATAAACAGTGAAGTTCGTAGAAATAAATAAAAAGGGTCTCATTTGAGCCGATACAGCTCAAATCAATGAGTCATGTTGAAAATTTCCAAAGGAAGAAACGAGATTTTTGGAATACAGATAGTTTCGGTCGAGTTTCTGTCCTGCCGAAACTCAGATTTTGGACCGAAACGAAAACGAAACCAAATTTTCGGTCGATCTCTACTTATTTGCCTCTCTTTCTTCATCACTAGACGAAATTCATATTTTCAGGGTCAGGCATATTCAACTAGATCATTTTCATCCAAACATAATATAGGCCACAAATATAATCTGTTCGTGTTTATCGTATCTTATTATCTCAGATGATCTCAGCACAGATTGTCTTGATCTGGTTACACTCTAAAGGCGACATCTATTTCTATCTTTAATTTCTGCATCAATTATCTATCTGGACAGAGCATCTTCATCTTCATCGTCTCATTTGAAGGAGAAAAAGTGGCACACATCTGTTTCGGTCTTAGCTGAAAGACAAACAATTACCTTCACCTAGGTATTGTGGTATTGTTTCAAAAACTTCAACCTACAATGATCACATTTCATCTTATTCCATGCTAGATGGGGAATTCTTATATTAGGGTCAATTTTTCCGCTTCGTTTTGCTAGATATTGATACGGCATATAGTTTGTTTAGTTTTAAGCGTATGATGAAATTTATACTTGTGTCAGATGATTAATTTATCCTTATTTCGTAATTTTCCATCATGCATTTAAGAAAAAAACTTTATGAAAGGGATTTTCGAAAATTCCACTCCAATGATACTTCCCTTGTGAGCGTCGAAGTACTATAATACTCGTCTGCTTTTTAAGTTCTGACTCCATAGAATAAAATATTTTCTTCTGACATGAACTCATTTATTGACATTGTATGAGAAAATTAATTTAAACAAAAAATCCAAAACTTAACCTCTTAAGTCCTGGTATCGCCAGTAGGAGATACTAAACACTTTTAAATTAATTTAAATGCTTCTAGAGTTGTTAAAATTACTTTTAGACCTTTTTAATAAATGCGTGCACATCATAAGCATTGATTTATACACTGATGCATCTTTGAAGCTGTTTTTTGTGGTCTCATCACGTAATATTTGTCTCAGGACTAAGGAGGATAAACTAACACGGATACTTAAAAATTAGCATTTGCCATTGATATTTTTTAAGCATTTTATTATTTTTATTTTATTTTTTAACTAAGCTCTTAAATTATATACGGGTAGTAATTTTTCCAACTGAGTGAAAATGTGTCCATGTCCAATTTCTTAAGGTTCCTCATTAGACAGATTCTCATCTAAAATTTCTCGCTCTAATCTTAAACCCATGGGCTTGTAATCCCATTAGTGTTTTTCAAATTTATCATTAGAAAGGGAAAATTTTTAACTTCTTTCTCATATGTTATTCTTCTTCTTAAGTCTGTTCTAGAATCCCCTGCTCAACAACGCAAAATTTACTGATACCTATTTAAACGTAAATCATAAAATTGGCATGCCTGACTATTGAAGCGATTTGGAATCGAAATCCGTTTTCCATTTTTTTAGCTCACAGACTATCAAAGCCTCAAAGCTAATGTGCCCGCCGGTTCTGCATGTATGTATGTATTGTACATACGTGCGTATGTACGTAATGCAATAATTCTTGGTAAAAATATCCGATTTGCTTCAAAAAAAAAAATTTCTAGGTTCATTCTGATAAGGCGCTTCCCTGATTAGCTTTGGGGTTCATTGGTTAAGTATAAAGAGGAGAACGGGTTGGGGGGGGGGGGCGGAGGTAATCCACCTTAACTTAAATAAATGGATTTTTCATGCAGAATTATCAGATTTTCTTCAAATTTTGGTATACCGGTTAATTCTGATAACGAGCTTCCCTCATTAGATTTGAAGGTTCATTGTTTAAGTCTAAAGGGGGGAACCTTGGTCTAATACCTCTTAATTTAGATAAATGTGTTTTTCTATCCGATTTGCTTCAAATTTGGTATACCGGTTAATTTCGATAAGGCGCTTCCCTGATGACATTTCGAGGCTCATTGGTTAAGTATAAAGAGGTAAAACGGGGGGCACCCCCCCTTTATTTATTTTTCGAGGGGCATTATTCTTTTAAATAAGAGTATAATATACAGTTAGTGTGAATACCCTGTGAGCTCAATGCCATCAGTTTAACTGGGCACTTTTCTTTTTTATTAATAAATAAATTACTTATGTAATTACTTCTGTACTTAATAAATAAATTACTTATTACTTTTTTATTAATAAATTAATTAAAAGTGTGTCAGAAAGTAGCTCCTTTGGATTTGAGAACAGCCTTTTTTTGTTGTTGTTCTTTTCACTTGTGAAAATGTTTTTAAAATATTTATTTTATTTTATTTTAAGCGTTAAAATCTTATCCACAGCTCACAAATTCTTTTACTAAGATTTTAGCTTTTGAAACGTAAAAATAAAGAATATATTTTAGAAAAAAATTTCTAAGCGTCCTATTAAGAAGATACATGGTGTGTTCACAAAGTTTCAAGACTGGTCTGAGAATACAAAATTTATTAAACATTTTTGTACAGCGGATTGAAATTCTTCGAAATATCACCCTTGAGCATCAACACACCGCTGCCAGCGTTTTTTCCATTATTCATAGGGTCCATGGAAGTCGTCGCGCTCACGTCTGTTTAGGGACCTCGTCGAAGTTGGAATCGTGGATCGCTGTCCCTGGAATGCTAATCCTATGGGCTTGTAATAGCATCCGTATTTTTAAAATTTATCAACAGAAATTAAAATTGCTAACATACATGGTGTGTTTCAGAAAGTTTCAAGACTGGTCTGAGAATACAAAATTTATTAAACATTTTTGTACAGCAGACTAAAATTCTTCGAAATATGAACCTTGGGCATCAACATACCGCTGCCAGCGTTTTTTCCATTATTCATAGGCTACCTGGAAGTCTTCGCCCGCAAGCCTCTTGAGGGACCTCGTCGAAGCGGCCTGGATCGCTGCAATTGTGTTGAATTGTTTCCCTTTCAGGTCTTTTTTCATCCGGGGAACAAAAAAGTCACTGGGAGCAAGGTCTGGGTTGTAGGAGGATTGCGGCAGTATTGCCACGTTAAACTTAGCCAAAACGTCGGCGGCGGCAAGCGGCGTTTGAGAGGGCGCATTGTCGTGGTGAACAATCCAACCATTTCTAATGTTTGGGCAGATGCGACGGACTCGATCCTTCAAATGGTGGTGCACTCCAGCGTAAAACTGACCTGACCCGGAGCTTCCGCCCAGACATCAGAGACGATTGCATTGTTTACCACGACAATGCGCCCTCAGCTCCTCAGCAATCTCACACGTCGCTCGCAGCCGCCAAAGTTTTGGCTAAGTTTAACGGGGCAATCCTACCACAAGGCCCCTTAAAGCCCCGACCTCACTCCCAGCGACTTTTTTTTGTTCTTCCGGATCAAAAAAGGACCTGAAAGGGAAGCAATTTGACACTTTTTCAGCGATCCACGATTCCAACTTCGACGAGGTCCCTAAACAGACGTGCGCGCGACGACTTCCAGGGACCCTATGAATAATGGAAAAAACGCTGGCAGCGGTGTGTTGATGCTCAAGGGTGATATTTCGAAGAATTTCAATCCGCTGTACAAAAATGTTTAATAAATTTTGTATTCTCAGACCAGTCTTGAAACTTTGTGAAACACACCATGTATGTTAGCAATTTTAATTTCTGTTGATAAATTTTAAAAATACGGATGATATTAGAAGCCCATAGGATTAGCATTTGAGAAGGGAATTTGCGGTCTGACTGATAAAGGGAATTAAAGAAATTATATATAAGTATGCTTAAAACCCTCCGACTGTCTTGGAAAAGGACAAAATTGTAATGTTGGTTTCTCTGCATTTTGTTTTAAATGCTAAAAAAAAATTATTCTTTGAACATTTTATAAAAAAACTTAATAACGAATATGAATGCAATCCTTGGAAGTATTAATCATTGTTCAATGTATTAAAAATACATTAAATCAATAGAATTATATTACTTTAAATATTGCTTGTATTGCAGTGAAACCTGGAGCTTAGTGAACGTATTAACACGGGCTTGTCAGTGAGGGGGTTAAAAAGATCAGCGTACTTATTTATTTACATACGGCCAAATCTGAAATGAAATCTGTTATAGCAGATACGTCGCGAAGATGTTATAAATTCAGATTATGGGGCATTCTCACAATCTTTTGACTTTTAAGTCCCTGAATAATAATTTTTATTTTAGTACATATTCTTGTGGGGTTTTTTTTTATACTGGGGATATATATATATATTTCATATACTGGGGAACATTCCATTGCATGATTGCATAAGTAGCAAAAAATTAACCTGCACACATTTTTACGGTTGATATTATTATTATTATTATTATTATTTTGAACTCTGTCCCTGGATTTTAGATTCCTTACCATCCCTCTTGCTAAACTTATACAGAAAATCACTTCAGATGCAGCCACAGAATTTTTTTTTCAAGTTTTTTCCCATGCAGATGTATGCTAGAGAAAGAATGTCTAAAGTTCTTTGACAGGAAATTTATGCACAATTTAAATCAGCATTTAAATATCAATTTCAAGCATCGAGGGTTTATTGCTAGTCTTGTCGTCCCCAAGGTTTATTCCTGCACTTTTCGAGGTAAATTATTATTTTTTTTTCTTAATTTAATCCAATGTAAATAGCTATTTCTAAAAATCAATGAACATTGTGGCTATCATTTAGTCTTAACATGATTTGCCTAAAAATAGTGGTAATTTTCCTTACCATCCCTTTTTTCCCCTTAGCGTTCCTTTTTCCCTATAACCCCTCCTTTTTTTTCCCCTTCGGTCCCTTCTTTTCTTTAACACTCCTTTAAGACAATGTTATACCAAAATTTTGTACTAAAAATACTACATTGTTATTGTTTCTTATTTCAATGTCCTGTGGGTACTATGCAAATTCATTATAAGTAAAAATTTAGAAGAAAATAGAAAGTTATATATAGTGGTAAAATGGTAAGGAAAATTAAACTCGCAAGTTTAACTTAAACTTCAGTTACATGTAGAAAAAAAAATCGCTGCTGACCATTTTTTCTTTATTTTGAATCATTAAGGCACTCGTCTATCAGATTAAAATGTTATTTTAGCAAGTTTAATTTCACCAGATTTTTATTCCCGAAAGCCAAAAGATTGTGAGAATGCCCCTTATACATTTTCTTTGCTGGAGCTGAACCTATTGATTATTGTCACAAGAAGACAGTGGGTGCATTTCCTGCTAGATTTTTTACTTTTTATGCCCTCACTGCTACCAGCTATGAGTTTTGCTATTCCATTTAACCTGCACCATCTTATGTGACGGGGATGTGGGACAAGGGTCCCAGGCTCCTCGACCAAAACGTCTTCGAACCGAAGACAGTGGCCTATCTAAGGGGCTGTATGTACATAAAGTTATCGTGTGGTCTGGCACTTGATATCGTTATATATCTCTAGGGGGAGGGGGCTTTGTCTTTACAAATGCTTTTTGATAATAAAGTTATTTCACATTAACTTTTTCTCTTCATTTAAATCAATAAAGTGTGCGAATAATAAATGTATAACCATATCTGCATACAATTGCAACAGTATAAAAAGAAAAAAAAATGTAAAATTAAAAAGAATTTTTAGATACTGAATAACGATATCATTAGAAAGTTGAGATTCGAGGAATGATAACGTATGATATCGTAAGGGGGGGAGGGGGTCCAAAATTTCCAAAAAGTTAATAACGTAATAAAACAGCTCCTTAGTTCAATACGGTTCAAAAGTCGCTGTAGTCTTGGTCTAAAGGAAGGGGCTAAAAAGCATGCGCATAATGATAATATATTAAGGGATTCTTAAATTGAGTTTCCCATAATATTAAGCAGGGGAAATAAATCAATCAATTATGCAGCTATAAAGATAGAACTAAAACATAAAATTATACCGCATCTTTTCTGAGAATAACTGACAATAACGTCATATGATACATTATTCCCAGCAATTCTCTCAAGAATTATTCTGTAATCCTATCTCCTATCCAAAAATCCTTATGTGGATTTTTCAGTTACTACGCTCACCAATTCTTTCGAAACTGTTTTTTATTTGCTCCTTATACAGAGTGCTTTCATTGTTTCCAAACAATATTAACTATTCCAACGGTCTCATTTTTCGCTGCAAATTCGAGTGCCCACTTTCATCAAGTAGACAGGTTCTTCAACTTGATGTAGATTTTGGAGAGAGTGGGAACTTTGGGTTTAATGAATAGTGCTTTGTGAAATTAAGAGAAATTGAAGTAAGATAGAAGATGAAAAGAAAATTATGCTTTCACAGACTCTTGATGGTGTAGTATAAGGCATGCCTTATTGTTATTTGACAGGAGCATAGATAGACTTGATGAAAATATTATTGTTCTCACTATTTGAATCACCAAGGGTAGGCGAGTTTTCTTCATAAAGAAACAAGAAAGAAAAAATCATACGTCAAGCATAGATTATGAAACATTTTCCAACACATTCAGAATAATGTATCAAAACTGCACCGTTTAATAAGTTAAAATATTATGTCTTATCAACTATATGGAAACGCATAACACATTTGAAAACCCAATTTCAGCGGTTCCCATCTACAATTGGAAAATTATTCGAACTCTTTGAGCAGCCATGTATATGATATATAGATTTGTACCGATTAAATTAACTACATTCATGCCAAAATTTAGTTCAGTTAAAAAAAAAAACATACATACTTTAGTTGAAAATTCCCCTTCCGCAATTTCCGTTAATAAGGGGAATGGTACGTGAATTCTTTTGTACAGCCTTGTATATGAGGTTATATAATTTATATGCAGCGAGTAAAAAGCAAAAAAAAGTTAAATTTAAAAGCGCATGCCGAAATTGAAACCGTACTTGTAGCAATTATTACTCAAAGACAGTACTGTAACCGATTTCTTTTGTGTGTCCCTGTAAATGAACGACGAATGCTATGAATGACCTATTCTATCGTAATCATCTTAAAGTGAAATTCAGTGATTTATATCAATTTCAATCCATTTGAAATAGCGTAATATCATTAAAATACTCAGCAAACGATTTTCCCCCATATACCATAATGTAATGGAATTCTTTTGGATGCCCCTGTAAAGGAACTATTACCAGAACTTACCTTCATGTACAATACCAAAGATATAAAATTGGAAATGATCACGTGACAAACACGTTTTTCATCCTTTCTTGAGTGGGTTTTCTCCTTTCGCGCTGAAATTCGTATCAAAACGCCCACTTTGACACTATTTTCTGAAAGATTTATTGCGTTTGCAAAAAAACCCCGGAAAAAACAGCTCGATGACATAGTTTCCGAACAACAACACCTGCTAGTTTCATGCATTTCCGAACAAAAATAAATTTAAACTTATGTCAGAAAGCTTCCCTTTTGGATTTAAGAACAGCCTTAAGGCTCCTGTCCCTGCCGGCGAAGGCACTCACGAGCTAATGCTAATGCTGTGGGGAGGGATTGTTCTAATATCTCGTTTCCATTTCGACATTTTTAAATTTTTTTTTTTGCATTGGATAGTCGAGATCCGTTTCTACATCGCACCTTTTTTACTTTTTCGATTTTGGTTGCAAATATTTTTTAGAATGACACTTTCATTTTCAGAACCGGTTTTGAAAGTGAAAGTAATTTTATTAAAAATATCTGCGACCAAAATCGAAAAAGTAAAAAAGATGCGATGTAGAGACGGATCTAGGCTATCCAATGCAAAAAAAAAAAAAAAAAAAAAAAAAAAAAAAAAAAAAATATATATATTTAAAAATGTCAAAATGCAAAAGAGATATTAGATAAATCCCTCCCCATACGATTAGCAGGTCGTGAGTGTCTTCGCCGGCAGGGATAGTCGCCTTAAAGATGTAGAATTCCAAAAGTTCAATTATTCTGTGCATGTGTTTAAAAAGAAAAAATAAATGAGAAGGATATCTTCCTGTTTCCCAAGCTACGACAAGAATTCACTTTCGTTTTAAGATGTAATAGTGCAAGTGACAATTCTCATTCAATTCCAAGAAAAGTTTCTTAAACGAGGCTCTTCCTACTTGCAGGCAAATTTGCAACACCCACATTGTTATTGTTGCTAACAAAGAAGACGTGATGAATAGAATCTCTTTTTTGAGTTCTTATAAGCGATCAGGGGCGGCGCCAGAACTTGCCCGACGGGGGGGCACAGTATCCCCGACAGGGGGGCCGAATTCATAATATATATTAGAGGTCTCCACGAGCCCGGGCCTGTCCCGAACAGTGTTAAATTCAGGCCCTTTTCTCCGGGGGGGGGGGGACATTATAGCGTTCCGGAGGGGGGTGCACTTTTTGACCATTAAAAACACAAAATCTCAAATCTTCCGGGGGGGGATCTCATTGTTCTGAGGTGGAATGTCAACCCCCCGGGCCATCCCCTGAATTCAACACTGGTCCCTAAGCCCGAGATCGGTAAAAGTTTATTTCATTAAACTCCGGACGGGCTTAATTTTAATTGAAAACTCGGTACGAGCTCGGGCTAAATTTTAGCTTTTGAAAAGTTGGTCCGGGCCTGAACTTCATTCTTCGCGGGTCACATCCGGGTCTTAAATTTTTTCTGTAGAATCGGGACGAACCGGGCTGTATTCACAGGACTTCAGAATTTTTTTCCGCACGGTAATGTCGTGGTAACTTTTCTCCTCTTTTAGTGGAGTAAATGAACAATAAAACATTTCTTTTTTTCCGTTTTTTAAATAACAGATGGAATACGTTGGTTAATCACGAGAAAAACATAAAATTTTCGCGTTTTGGCATATCCTGAAACACGCAGATCTCTAACACTCACAGTGCGATTTAAATTAGAGATGAATTCCAGAGGGACAAAAGATTTTTATTCGAAATATGAATTTCGAAGCTTGTCAAAGAATATTGTAGATAAATAAAGTGAAAAAAAGCTCTTAAAGTTATTTTTAAAGCACCTCACTAGTCACCTAATCTTTATAGGCGGACGAATCCGCAAGAGAAAGTTTCCACACTTTCGAGTATTACCCGAAAGGAAAAACTCTGCTTCGTACTCTTCTTCATCTTCCACCCAGTAACGTCCCAATAAGAGATCATTCAATATTACAGATTTTACTTGCACATATATGGCACATACAGAGCAGTGTGTGAGCGATAAAGTATGGAACAGTTCTCCGGTTATGAGTCGAACCACTGCGGACCACCCGCCCCTTAAGAAAGTGCAAAGGTCTAGAAACAAAGAGTCCCACATCAGGTAAGGCGGTAACCAATTTTTTTCGAAACGCGGTTCGTGTTCAGGCCGGGTTGACCATGTATTTTAATGGCGGGCGTAACTGAAAAAAAAATCAGCGAACAAATCTATATCGAAAACGCATGAAGTGATCAAAAATTAATTTATAAATATTTAAATTTTTTAGTGAAAGTATCATCGTGAAAACTAGCAGTTAAACGTTACACCTAACTAGGGTCCGTCCCGGGTAACAAATAAAATTTGCAATCCTACAAATTTTATTTAAAACCAAGCTGCAACCCGAACCGAACCCAATCAAAAATATTCCATCCACTCGCAACCCGATCGAACCCAAAATAATTCCAAACCCAACCTGAAACACGGAATCAGAGAAAATTGATCAAAAATATAATGCAATTATAGAAAAATAGTCTGTAATCATATCTCCAATATTAATGTTACCTTTTATGTAGAAAAATAAACATGTAAGAAGTCATTCATATACTATATGGCCAAAGGTGACCGGTCACTTGCGATTTTTGACATTTTGTTAAATATCTAGAAAAATACATGAGGAATTAACTTGAAATTGCAGGTGTATAAACAGTATAATATAGGTCATATATTTCCGTGAAGATTTTTTCCCGAAACCACATAGGGGACCGTCAAAAAATTGAAAAAGAACGAAAATCTTTTGGATAACCCTGTAAAAACTAATGGAGCAAAAGCGTTTAAACTCAAGATTATTAATAAGTGGCTTATTCTAATATACTGTGTTCATTTTTATGAGGATAGCATGTATACTCGTAGAGAAATTAAGGTTTTTATAAAAACAGTCCCAAATTCCCCCAAGTTTTTTGCTTATAATTTGCAGAGTTCTTAATATAAAAAAAGTTCTTTTCAGAAAATATGACAAAGAACATTGTACACAATACCCCGCAATCAGAATGAAAAAATAATAAAAATTGGGTGAAAAATGAGCAGGTTTACTAAAAAATGTTTCACTACGCATGCGCGAATGCAATGAAAATATAATGTGCATAATGTGTTAGCTAAATGTATAGAGCAATTTTTGTAAAAGCCTCAAAAACATAGTTTGAAAAGTCTGATAATGATCGTTTATAGAATAAGCTCAAAATCCGTTGTTCCCAAAATGACGAGGGATTGTATCCAAATACAGTATTACGTGCAATATTGTGTATGCTAAATTGGCACTAATCAACGGATATATGGATACAACCCCTTATGTTTTTGCTTCATTTTGGGAACAACGGATTTTGAGCTTATTCTATAAACGATTATTATCAGACTTTTCAAACTATGTTTTTGAGACTTTTACAAAAGTTGCTCTATACATTTAGCTAACATATTATGCACATCATATTTTGATTGATTTCGTGCATGCATATTAAAACATTTTTTAGTAAACCTGCTCATTTTTCATCCAATTTTTATTATTTTTTCATTCTGATTGCGGGGTATTGTGTACAATGTTGTTCGTCATATTTTCTGAAAAGAACTTTTTTTTATATTAAGAACTCTGCAAATTATAAGCAAAAAACTTGGCGAAATTTGGGACTGTTTTTATAAAAACCTTAATTTCTCTACGAGTATGCATGCTATCCTCATAAAAATGAACTCAGTGTATTACAATAAGTCACTTATTAATAATCTCGAGTTTAAACGCTTTTGCTACATTATTTTTTACAGGGTTATCCAAAAGATATTCGTTCTTTTTCAATTTTTTGACTGTCCCTTATGGGGTTTCGGGGAAAAATCTTCGCGGAAATATATGACCTATATACTATACTGTTTACACACCTGCAATTTCAGGTTAATTCTTCATGTATTTTTCCAGATATTTAACAAAACGTCAAAAATCGCAAGTGACCGGTCACCTTTGGCCATATAGTGTATTCAAATACGTGTAGTTTTTCATCTGAAATAGATTCCTGCGCGGGTTGTGTTATACCGGACCCAAATATTCAACATAAAGTCAATCCGAAACCTACCAAAAAATTTCCGTTGACCCAAAATCCGACCTGAACCCGACAACAAATTTTCTATTGACCCTAAACCGAAACACTTCAACCCGAACCCGACTCGACACAAAAAAGATATATAACGTAATACAGTTATGAAAAAATAGTCTGCAATCATATCTGTAATATGAATTCTGTCTTTTATGTAGAAAATAAACATTTAAAGTGGTTTTTTTAAGAAGCTCCGTATTCCCTCTGTTTCTCAAAGCATTAGCGTATACCCTAGCTATGAACGTTCATGATGTCAGCGTATACCCTCTGCCTATACCGTATACACTCTGCTTATTTTTTTACGATTACAACACTGGCTAACTTGAACTTGGCTCGTAAGTAGAGTTGTCAGGTCTAGTATCGCAAAAAAGCGGGGCAGGGAGAGTAAATAAGCGGGAGAGGCGCTTGAAAATCGGGACATCCTAAACACTACAATAAAACCTGTTAAAACGGAACCAGTGTAATGGAATAATGCTTTAAATTGAAAATTTTCGCGATGTCGCTAAAACAGTACTATGCAATTATAACGGAATAATGTACTTTCTAAGATTAAAACCTGTCTAAATTGGAAAGTTTTCCCGATTCTTTATCGTTCCATCTTAACAGGTTGCTGTATTAAATAGTTTCCTTTCTTCGTATTGAATGTATGTGAATTGTACTTTATCCATAGAGGAATGGTGTGAAATTAATTAGTCGAACTAGAGTTTTTTAAATAATTAACAGTAATTTTATGACAATAATGCTCACTTTATAAATACCGCGTTTTATTTTTTTTTTTTTTCGTTATTTTGCATTTCAGTCGTTTTCGAAAAACTGCACTACGTATTTATTGCGTACACTCTCAAGAAAACATTTCGTCAAACATAAAAAGCACAGGCAACAAGTTTCTATTATTTGAAAAAAATTGAGCTTCAGTTCGCGAACTTTTTGTATTTTGGAGCAAATGAGACATATGTAAAAAATCAGTTTCTAATACAAAAAAGTAACATGCAGCACAGTTACGGAAACACCCCTGTGATTTGGCGAAAATGCAACTTCAGATAATTTTTACGTTAGATTAATGATTTTTCTGTATTTTGGGGAGAAATTGGCAAATCAAAACAGGAATTTTCGTGTTTCAATATTAATAACATTAAAAGCAATTGAAGAAACACCTGCAACTCACGTATTTTTTTTTTAGAGTGTATATTGATCGAAACCAGCCAGCGTGGTCCTTTAACTTCTGATAAGATACAGAATTTAAATCTGAGACTAAAACTGAAATGCAAAATTCTCAAGAAAAATGTAAGCTAAAGGAAAACTTATAAATAGCTTAGAAGGTAACAGTTCATTATTTTTTATCAGCTCAAGCATAAAACAAAATCTTGTTGATGTGTAAAAAAAAAAAAAAAAAAAAAAAATCATCTTTAAATTTATGCTTATTTTGATACAGCCAAATTTTAGAGGTCTGCACGGGCCGGGCCTATTTTCATTCATGGTACCCGGGCCCAGTAACTACTCTTTCCGGGCCGGGCCTAACTTCTTTTTCCCGTACCAAGACGGGACAGGTTTCATTCTTCCTAGGTCTTCATAAGCCGATATTTCAGTCCCGGTCTAGATCTAGCCCATATGAAAATCATTGTCTCAGCATAGCCTGGTCCGTGCAAAAATCAGTAAAATTTGGCCCTGCCCAAAAAATTTTGCAAAAAGTATATATTTTTTAAATTGACATTCTACAATTAAACATTAAAATTTATTCGTTTTAAAGAATAGTAGATTTCTGGGTAATAATATTAAAATACAATAAAACGTGTGAAAATGTACCAGCCTATCACGGAATCCTGTCTTACACGGAAAAATTCATTGATCCATGCAAAATTAATATACTAATACATGAGAAAAAAATATAATACATTTACACCTGCTAAGAAGGAAACTTGTTTATAACGCATTTTTTTTTCTTTCCGAGACGATTCCGTCTTAGTACATTTTACAGTATAGCATTTTTCAGATTTTAAGTCTTCAATACATAATTTTTTGATTAACGATATTAATAATAGCTGAAACATTTACATACAAATAGAGATTCATTTAAAAAATGTATATCGCAACCTTTTGCGCATCTTTAAAAATGAAGATTATAAACATGAAAAAAAAAGCTAAAATAAGTATTTTTGGTCAGAACTCTTCCTTTTAACAAAATCAAAGTAAAAATACATGTTTTGTAGAAATTCTGTCGGGCTGGGTCGGACTCGGACCGAGATTTTAATTGTTTGCCGGACCAGGATCCGGGCGAACTTTTAGCTTATATATCGGGCCGAACTTTTAAAGTTATTAATTAAAATCTTTCAGTCTAATAATACAATCAAATTTAAATTATCAAGTAAAGTCGGTATTCTGATTTACACGAATTTTTTAAATTCCTGAATACGAACCTACGACCCTAAACACGAATTGTTAATTACCCTACACGGTTCGAGTTATGCCCGACCCGAAATCGACATGAAATGATGAAATGAAAGCATGAAGTGAAAAAAAAAATCAATCCATAATTTAAAATAATTCAGGAAAATAGTCTGCAATCATATCTCTAAAATCAATTTTATATTTCAAAAAATGAATGCATATGAATATGTAAATGAATACTCATTCATATACAAGTATTTTTTTTTTTTTTTTTTTTTTTTTTTTTTTTTTTAATAATTTGAAACAATAATCTGGACTTTTCTTTTGAAAAATTTGGCGAACTCGAATTGACTCACAAGAATAAAAAAAACTCGAGTCTCAGATGACTCGAAAATGGAAACACTAATCAACACGATCCGCAGCAAAATTTTAGAGCCAGTGGCCAACACGTTCGGGTAGAATCAGGTTATCTGACCCGAAGCAACATTTTAGTTGTTGCTATACAGGGTGATTCATAAAAGATGGGCAGAACTTTAAGGGGTTATAGTACACTTAAAGACAAATAATATTAAATAGGAGACTAAGGGTCCCAGACGTATTCCCAAGGAGATAGGGGGCATTAAAGTTTAGGGTCCGAAATTTCAAATGATTATAAAACATGGAAAAATTGGTCGATTCGTTTGCGGTTTTAGCAAAAAATTTTCTTTATGCCAGTATTTTCTTGAAATAAAATTTTAAAGTTCAATTTCAAAAAATGCCGATAGGGGGCGCTTTAGACTTTGGAGTAACAAACAACTATTTTTTAACGTTATTTTTTGTATTTCTTTAAATGATTTCGAAAGCTTAGACTTAAACTTAAATTTTGATCTAAAAATCTGAGTCCTAACGAGTAGTTAAGTAGCATAAACTGAAATTTGAAATTTGAAACCCTTCTCCCCCCAGAACAAAAATCAGTTATTCCCGATCTTTGTGTCGTAGATTAGGCTCTAACTACTGCCGCGTTTTGCTAAAATTATTCTTTATGTCAGTATTTTCTTGAAAATAAATTTTAAAGAAAATTTTCAAAAAATTCCGATAGAGGGCGCTTTAGACTTTGGAGTAACGAACAACTATTTTATACCGTTATTTTTTGTGTCTCATTAAATGCTTTCTAAAGCTTAGACTTAAACTTAAATTTTCAGCTCAAAATCTGAATCGCTGAGCGTGGTTCAGTAGCGAGGGGAGGGGGTTCAAATTTCAACTTCTGAACATAGTTCAGTTTGCACTACTTAACCATGCCCAACGATTCTGTGCTGTGATACGAGGCAAAAATACAACTTTCGTCAAGGACTGCATAGTCGGAATTCACTCATAAAGGCACTGGCACAGTTGGAAACGTCGCTCATGCAAACGTTAAAGCTCCATTCCTGACGCTAGTCACCGGGTGAAGAAGGAAACAGAAAGTATGCAAATGTCAAATGGGGAAGAAGAAGAACACGTATCCAAAATTTCGACACGATTCAGGCATAAAAACCACTGAACGGTGAGTCAAGTGTAAGTCGCTGTAGTAATGAATCGGAAGATGGTGCCCTTCACGAATAAGGAAAAGGCTGAGATGCATTTAATTTACGGAGCGGCAGATGGAAATGGTGCAGAGGCACAACGAATGTACGGAGAGCGATTTCCCAACAGGCGGTTGCCTAACCGCAAAACTTTCGTGCGCTTGCACAGACAGTTGTGTGAGACGGGATCATTTCTCGCTTCCCGGTCGAATGCAGGTCGTGCAAAAAAGGACGAATCAGTAGTTGTTGCAGAAGCCATTCTGGATGTAGTAGCGGCGCAGCCAAGTACAAGTACACGAACAGTGGCTAGGCAGGTGGATACCTCACAGTCCATGACTTGGAGGGTACTGAAGGATGAACATTTGCTCCCGTTTCATGTGCAACGAGTCCAGAAACTGTCTCCAGGGGATTATCCAAATCGTATTGAATTCGCCCGCTGGTTTCTGCAGCAGAACGCGCTAAATCCACATTTTGGACGAACTGTGCTTTTCACCGATGAATGTACCTTCACACGTGAAGGTACATTTAACACACACAATGCACATGTATGGGCGGATGTCAATCCACATGCTACGTATCCACATGCTCATCAGAGACGCTTTTCCATCAATGTTTGGGCAGGAATCCTCGGAGACCACCTAATCGGACCGTACCTTCTTCCTGAACGCCTCAACGGTAAAACATACCTCGCATTTCTGCAACATGTGCTGCCAGACCTGTTAAACGTTGTTCCTCCACGCATCCGGCGGGTCATGTGGTTCCAGCACGATGGAGCGCTAGCCCATTACGTACGAGACGTCCGCAACTATCTGGACATCACATTTCCGAACAGATGGATTGGTCGAGGTGGTCCTGTTGCTTGGCCTGCTCGCTAGCCAGATCTTTCACCCCTCGATTTCTTTTTTTGGGGACGATTGAAAGCTCTTATGTATGAGACACCCATTGAATCCCCCGAGGAACTGGTCGCCAGACTTTCCGCCGCTGTAGGGGAAGTGCTCGAAAAGCCTGATGTTTTCGCGAATGTTCGCCGTTCCATTCTTCGCCGTTGTTCTGCGTGCATAACCTCTGGTGGTCACAATTTTGAACATTTATTGTAATTACATGTTAATAAATATGCTTTGGTAACATAATCCTAATTTGTGTCTTTTTACCTCGTATCACAGCACACAATGTGTGGACATGGTAAACTGAACTGTGCTCAGGAGTAGAAATTTCAAACCCCTCTCCCCAGAAACTTAACCACGTCTAACGATTCAGATTTTGGGCTGAAAATTTAAGTCTAAGCTTTAGAAAGCATTTAATGAGACACAAAAAATAGCGGTATAAAATAGTTGTTCGTTACTCCAAAGTCTAAAGCGCCCTCTATCGGAATTTTTTGAAAATTTTCTTTAAAATTTATTTTCAAGAAAATACTGACATAAAGAATAATTTTAGCAAAACGCGGCAGTAGTTAGAGCCTAATCTACGACACAAAGATCGGGAATAACTGATTTTTGTTCTGGGGGGAGAAGGGTTTCAAATTTCAAATTTCAGTTTACGCTACTTAACTACTCGTTAGGACTCAGATTTTTAGATCAAAATTTAAGTTTAAGTCTAAGCTTTCGAAATCATTTAAAGAAATACAAAAAATAACGTTAAAAAATAGTTGTTTGTTACTCCAAAGTCTAAAGCGCCCCCTATCGGCATTTTTTGAAATTGAACTTTAAAATTTTATTTCAAGAAAATACTGGCATAAAGAAATTTTTTTGCAAAAACCGCAAACGAATCGACCAATTTTTCCATGTTTTATAATCATTTGAAATTTCGGACCCTAAACTTTAATGCCCCCTATCTCCTTGGGAATACGTCTGGGACCCTTAGTCTCCTATTTAATATTATTTGTCTTTAAGTGTACTATAACCCCTTAAAGTTCTGCCCATCTTTTATGAATCACCCTGTATATACATCTTCCCGCAGTTTACAATGAAATTATCTATGTATATAATTATTTTCTCGTTTACACCTTCTAGAGTCCTGCGCGGGTCGGGTACCCGCACATTTCATTTTAAGTCAACCCGCAACCCGACCCGAACCCGCAAAAATAATTTTCGGTAATCCCAATCCGACCCGAACCTGCAAAAATAATTTCCGGCAACCCGAAACCCGACCCCAGCCCGAGGTATTTCAACCCGCACCCGACCCGAACCCGCAATATTTTTATCCGCAACCCGACCCGAACCTGCAATGTAAGGAAAGCTTATCATGTTTTAATACCATTATGAAAAATAATCTACAATTGTATCTTTAATAGAGGTTTGCATCATCCCGGTCAACTGGCCGCGACGGTGCGGCAAAATTTCAAACGGGCCAGGCCGAAGAATGAGGACAGTTTTTCAAAGGGCCGGGCTGATACACAAAATAAACGGGCCGGCATAAAAATTGAACGGCCCTGCCAGGCCGGGCCGATAACTACAATTAAGCGGGTACACAGCTCCGATATAAATATTTAGACGAAGCCGATAAAATTATATACGGGCCGGGCCGGTCTCGGGCCAAAAAACCGGTACTCACGATAAAAAAAAGTCTGAACCGGGTGCGGGTAACCCGACCCGATGCAGGACTCTAAACGGTATAAAACTAAAAATCTAATCTTTAAATATACCTTAAAATTAGTTGCGGTTTCAAAAGTTCCACATAATGTTTTACACAACCAACCATCTAATTTCCTTTACTTTATCAGCAGTTATTATTTTGAAAATTTTGCCGTCTAATATAGTGCATCGTGTATCATCACATTCATTATTCATTTATTCATTTGATACATTAGACAGGAAGGACCATTTAGCGTTTTGCTGCGCATTGTATTTTTAAAATACGATAAAAATATAATGCAGTTGCAGTTTGTTATTTCGAAGACTGGTGAAAGGATGACTAAAGACAAAAGAGACAGGCACAAATTTTGCTTTTGTGAAACTTTGATCTGCGGTTTATGCGGGCTTTTAACGTGAAAAAATATTTTCCGCATTCTTTTTAAAAAATCGGGTCAACCCGAACCCGAAACAATAAAACCCAACCCAACCCGAACCCGATCCGCAACAAAAAAACTTAAAGTCAACACGATCCGACTCGAACATTAACGGAAAAATATAGCGCCGACCCCGGTTCGGGTCGTATTCGGTTAAAAGCGGGTAACCCGACCCGGTGCTGGACTCTGACACCTTCCATTTCTCTTATATATTAAATAGAGATTAATATCCATATATTATTATAAATTGAGATTCTACTGTATATTGAAATTAATGAACAAAGAAGGAATTTTTAGTTTGATACTAAGTTAGCTTAAATATATATACAAAACTCTCTTTTCATTTACTCATTCATTTATTAAAAAAAAAAAAAAAAATACTTACCCTACGCTTTTTAATTTTTTAATAAGAAGATCAAAGTGAGCAGATGAATTTCCACGTCCTGTCTCTTCTTGAAATGGTATTTCTTTTAGGCGTCTAAGTTTGCGGTCAATCAAATAAACATTGAACAGGAGTGCGCATGAGTTATAGACAAAATGTATAAGTTTTTCGGTAATATCCGGCCGTTGTGACGACAGACTTTAACCGACATGTGGTTAAATTCTTAAATTTTCTGGTCGCAGACTAAGGAAAAAAAAATTAATTTAGATTAAACTCTTTAAAAATCAGCGGCAGACTTATCCGTGGGTCAGGTTTTCTACAAACTAACCTAAGATCTTCTTTAAAAAACTAACCTGCACCCGACTTGACAAGACTCGGGTCGTGTGCAGGAAAAATCGGGTTACCCGACCCGATGCAGAACTCTACACTCAAGTCAAAAAAATTTCCCCGACGACGATTAAATTTGACCCCGACGGGGGGGCCAGGTATGCCCGACGGGGGGGCATATGCCCCCCCGGTCCCCCCTCTGGCGCCGCCCTTGTAAGCGATATAATTGTATGAATACAGATCATCGATTTAGCAGACGGGGCGTTACGTTTTTGTCAATTGGGAAGCCCCTGAAATTATCACGCATTGTTTGGTTTGGCTTATAAGAAAGAATAGCTATTTGCAAAGACAAATTATCCTTTTAAGGGGACAGAAGACTCTAGTGAAAGTGAAACAGGTTTTTTCCTCTTGCGAAATCGCCAAACACGAAATCCGTGGAGAAATTTTAAAGATTCTTCCTTATTTCAGTGATGCAGCCAGCAGCCAGGACCAAGATCTACATCTGCGATGGGTTGAACGAATCACTGTTAACCAAAAATGATCCATGAGATAATATTTAGTAAATACGCGACACATAAAAATCAGCCTAATGAAAAGCACATGCAACCGTAATAAATTTAGCATTTATGTATTTAAAAGTTTCATTTCAATCATTTGAGAGAGAGAGAGAGTAAAAGAGAGAAGATGAGAGGGAGAGGGAGAAAGAACAAAAGCAGTAATATATGTGCTACTTTGCTGCCGTTCCGGTTAGAACATCAGAAATGTTACATGGGTGTAATCAATTGTTAATGCGAATTACAATGATAAGTTATTATTAAGAAAATCCAAGATGAAATTTAGTGGAAAAACAACATTAAAAGAGAAAGAAAAAGGCAGGCCCGCACTGCATGGCCAACCGGGGCCCGTGCCCTGGACACAAAATTTCTGAGGGGCACAAATTTATCATATTTCCATCTAAATTTCTATTTAAAATATCCTAATTGTAAAAAAGTGTGATATTTGATATATTCATACGATAAAATGACAAAAATATATCTTAATATATGGTTAAAAGTACATTTCAATAAATAATAGAAGAAATATTTTATTTTTATTCCTGGAACAGTTTTTCAATTTTCCGGAAAACATAAATTTTTGGATTGACACTTTTCGAATAAGTGATTAAGACGTTAAAAAAGCTACTATCAATCAATCTAAGGGGGCACGAAAAATTGAAAATGCCCTGGGCACAAAAAATTGATAGTTGGGCCCTGAAAAAAGGGGTGGGAGCGATTTACCGTTTAACCCCTTTCCTTAGTAACCCAATGGCCAATTTTGTTCAAGTGCAAAAGATCGCACGTTCAATTTCGGTAAAGGTAGAAACGTTTATCCCCGATGTCTGTGTACTCATTTCAGGTAATATATGAAGAGCTAAGATGATAAATGTGGTATGTGACAAAAAAAAGAAAAAAAAAGAATTAATCTATAGGATTGAAGCTATTCAATGGTCCTCTACCATCTGCTAAATTACTAGTATTTGAAAAAAAAAAAAAAACCCATTACTCACAGAGATTTTAATGGAGGCATTTGGCAGTAAAAAATTGTAATTTTAGTTGATAAAGGTTGTTCAAAATGTGTTTTCTCAAAATGATGAATTTTCGCTTACCATCTTTATCATCTGAGCTCTTCATATATAAGTGTCTTTTATGATACATACTAGTTTTCAAACCACACTTTCAAGGGGAAAAAATTTAAATTCATTTTTACATCAGCCGTCTCTGAATGACGAAAAATGTTCCGACTCTAAATTAGAATCCTGCTACATCGGGTAGGGCAGGGTTGGCGAAGCTATGGCACGCGTGCCAGAGTTGGCACGTCAGCTAATTTTTCTGGCACGCGAAAACTTTAAAATTGGCAATCGTTTTACACATAAAATTCTTTTTTTTATTTCTATTATAACCAATAAAATTTCGTTCCATGCGGGCAGATCACAAATAATGCAATTAGTTTTTGCATCAATTAGCACATCAGAATAGTTTTCTTTTCCTGTCACGCTACGTCTATGTAGAGTCTTCGACATGTATTTTGCCTTTCTATATGAATTTAAAAAGCTGTAATTTTCAAATGAATTTCGTTTGTCAGTTACTGCAATAAAATAGCAAACTATGTATATTTGTAAAAATGACAAAATAAGAACCAGACATAAAGCAAAGAACGTACAACAGCAAAAATATCATCAATACATTATTAGTACATTGTTTATTTTAACTTTGAAAATTATATCCGAGATATTGCATTAATAATAAGTTTTAAAAATAATGAAATAAAAACTCGTATTTTTTACCCTTATTACAGTACATAATAGATAAGTGATTTTATTTACAAATTAAAAATTCATTTATTTCAATTGATTATTTATTCAATTGATTCTAGTATACAGAAAAATAACATTTTGATTTTTAATATTTTTTCATTATTAATGTATGAAAGCAACTAATTTTATAACCAATGTTTCGTATAAACATCATATGCTTCAAATTTATTTTTGCATAAGTTTGGCACGTTGCATTTTTGATAGATATTGTTTGTAAATTTTCGACACGCGCACGTGAAAAGGTTCGCCGAGGCTGGGGTAGGGTAACCTGATTTTACCAGATCCCGACACCTCCCGCGAGAGATCGGATCGGGTTAGATTGATGCGGTCCTTTGCTTTTCGAGTTGACCAATTAGTTTCTAAGCAAACACCTTCTAAATTACTTTCAAATATAACAAAAAGAAGAAAACATTTTAATTTCATTTGTGACTTTTATATAGAGTAGGATGCCAAATGCGAGGTTGTAGACAAAAATGTTATAATTCCTGTTTTTTTACGGGTTTGCTGTAGTTTATGACGCTCAATTATCAACACGAGGGATGTGGGACCAAATGGAGGGGGGGGGGGGTGCTCTCCTAGGGGTCTTTTTAAGGAAACCTACCCGTATTTACGCACGGAAATCCAAGGTTCGATGAAAACCACGGAAAACTCCGAACGATTAGGCCTTCGGATGCGATTGGGTTCGAACCCTGCACCTCCCGTCTACCAGCTTTGAGAGCAGTACATCTCGGCCACTGGTTGGGCATTTTCGCGGATTTAAAAAAGAGACATAGTTTTTTTATTTTTTGCGGGGGGAGGAAGAGTGTTAGCGGCGTAAATCTCTATAAGCGCAGTGCCCTGCCGTTATTCTGCCCACCATCCTACATCCTACCTGCTATGGTCATAAAGGGCACATAGGAAAATATTTTCTTATGTAATAATTCTCTACTTAAAAATATATCATCGTCAGCTGGAAAAATTAAATCAATTGATAAATAACCAGATCATGTTGAAAGAGGTAAAAATCATAAGCCATAAAGCGTTTTGCTCGATTGGCTCGGATTAAAACCGCAATGATTCTATTCTTGGCACATAGAACAATTGTAACAATGAATGATCAAACGGTAATTCACGGGTTGCATTTACTGCACATTTGAATACATTCCTCCCTCAGTGCCCTCTGGTTAATAACCTTGGAACAATACTCTTCTTACTGTCGAAACAAGAATTGTCCACTTTACCGCAAATAACAACGAAGACAAAGAACCGAAATGTCGGGTGTTGCGTATAATCTTTCAAAGTAAGCCCAAAGCAATTGCACTTTCTTTGGGGGGTTCTTGAGATTGGAAACGCGAAACTATGAACGTGACGTCACTCAGAACTCATAATGATGTCTTTTGTTGCGAGATCCGGGCCCTTCAGAATCGTGCATGACTGATATAAAACAATAGTTGCTTCAAAAAAGAACAGTGACTCTGCACCGAATACCGAGCTCGAATATGGTTGAAAAAGCTCTGAAGAGAAATTTGGCGGGGCAGTTTTTTTCTTTTTAGTTTTCTTTAATTCTTTCTGGACTGTGTCACGGAATAATAAAGATGAAAGTGTTAGCTTTTATCACATTTCAGTTGTGAGATATTTATCTCCCATTTAAGTCTCCTACTAAAGTGATATGTTCCAGACATACATATCTGAGTTCTAGTTTATTCAGTGGAAATGGAATTTTATAGCCTTCATAACTACGAGGATTAATGCTTTTGTCTTTTGAATTTTTTTTTTCTCTCACTGATAATTGTATTTAACCAGATATCATTCAAGAATTCAGGGAAACTCTTAGACTTCTCTGAAGACTTACATAAAATGTAATGATAGTGTTAGATTTCTGTAAGGCTTAAATGAAAAGGTTTCTTTCTTTTCTGGTAAGAAAGAGTGAGAGAGCATAAAAAACATCATTGTAAGGCAACGTCTTATTAAACAAGAAAGAAAAATCATGCGTCAAGCATAGATTAGGAAATACTTTCCACCACTTCCTCAAATTTTTAACAAAATTTCGTTATTTAAATAAAGAAGTTAAATAAAAGAAGTAAGTAAATATTTTAGAAAACAGTTAAAGCATTTGAAAAACTGATTTCAGCAATTACCGCACTGTAAAAAAAAAAAAAAAAAAAAAAAAAAAAAAAACTGTCAAATTAACAGGAAAAAACTGTCAATTTTGACGCCAGTTGAAAACCGTTTAATTTACAGAAAAAAGCTGTAATTTTTCATTAAAACAGTTTTTTTTTTCTGTAAAAAATACAGATTTTTTCTACAAAAGTTACGAAATTCAGTTTCTTTTACAGAAAAAAACTTTTTCATACAATTCTTTTCTGTAAAAATTACAGATTTTTTTTACAGTGCGTCCATAGACAAATAAGTATTTCAGTTCTTTTGAACAGCTCTGTATTTCATCTGTAGGTTGATATATATATACTATATAATCCGAAAATTTAGTTTAGCAACAAAACGCATAACAGGTTGAAATTTCTCTTTCAGCAATTTATACTAATAGATGGAGACATACTTGAATACTTTTGTTCAGCTCTGTAATTTACCCATCAGTACCTTTATTACACGCTACTATTTAGCTAAAATTTAATTCAAGCTAAAACACTTTTAAAACTACTAAAATATCATTTTCAGAAATTATCATCCATAGACGGCCATGTATCCAATTCTCTGCGTGGCCCTGTATATCATTTTATCTATATTCAACAAACATTTCTTAGTAAACTAAATGCAGCTCAGCGTACGCATAACTCATTTAAAACCACCTTTAAGCAATTTACGCTCATACTCAGTAATTTTTACGAATTTTTTTGTGTAGCCTTGTATATCAACTATAGCATTTATACACGCCATATAGTTTGCATAAATATAGTGAAACTTGAAAGCGCATATCATAATTAAAAAATGCATTTCCTGCCATCACCGCTAATGTACAGAACTTCGGATAGAATATACTATCTGAAATCTTTTGTGTGCCCCTGTAAATGCTATGCACTTCGTATTATACATGAAATAACTTATAGTAAGCTTCAGCGACGTATATCAATTTTATTATATATGAAATAGTTTGACATATTTAAAGCACGCCGCAAACAATTGCCCCCCCCCCCCCTATACCATTATGTAACGGAATTCTTTTGTATGGCCCTGTAACTGAATAATAACTATTCTGTGCACCGCATATTCTGCAAAATGCATATTTTAGATCACTTCGCAAACGCATATCAATTTTATTATGTTTGAAAGGGTGTAACATCTTTAAAATTCATTTGAAACGATTTTACCCATTGGAGGTAATGTAAGGGAATACTTTTGACTGTCCCTGTAAATAAACTAAACATGCTACAAACTTCCGTTGAAATAGAGATTGTGCTAGGGTAAGCGTCAATAACATCCAAAAATTTCAGGACAATCCGAGTATATTTACCAGAGTTAGAGCGCGGATAGACAGACAAACCGAAATCATAAACACTTTTCAACTTTGTTGGAAAGTGTTAAAAAAAGATTGTCATAAAAAAAAATAAAATTTTAAATTGCCTCAATTTTTTTTTCGCAGTTAAACCAAAGACTAAAGTAGCGATCTTTTATTTTCTGTTATCTGTAACCGTTGATGTTAAATCACTGATAGGTACGCAGTGGTGGATGGCGACCGGTAAGATAAATAAGAGTTGTAGTTGACGGTAAAACAGAGACACCTTTGCCTATCCGGATCCGGACCACTAATTAGCGGTGGTTTAGTGGACAAAATTGAAGAGCTGAGTGAAAGAACATGTTATGCTACATTTTCTTAATTTTTTTTGTCTTTTGGATGAAGGCGTTATGAGGTATTTTATCACATGGTAAAGCTAAAATACTGAGATTCTATTTAGTTTTGAAGATTTAAGACATTATTAATTAATATTTTAATATTTAATAATGTAAATAAATTTTAATATTTGAAAATTAAATATGAATAAGTTTTTCTGAGAAAGTTTAGTACCACACCTGTTAATATTTTAAACACATGGTATCAAACCGAAAATAAATCATTAAAATTTACAAGAAAAACTTTCACTTCAAATTTCTTCAAATGAAATTGCTGCGTAAATAACTATATTCTCTCCCCTCCCCCTTTCGATTTCGTTCACTTTTCAACGACGATTCTACCAACAAACTCATTTCTAGCTGAAAAAAGAAATGTACACGACTTTATTGTTTGTCACGGTCTTTTCATAGTGATATAAATCTTTCTAAAGTGATATAATCATAATGAAGAAATGTTCCATGCCGCCATTTTAGATTTCATTTATATTAGGTTGAGCAAAAAGTTCTGGGAAACTTTTTATCATCTAATAGTTACCAGAATTTTTATCGCATATAGGAGTACTAGTGGTATATCTATAGGAGTTCAGGAATTTCGACTCCAAAAGGTCTATTGAACGGTATGATTTGCGTGTGTTGATCCGGCATTATTGGAGAAAAGGTCTAACGATTCTGAAAGCTTTCGATGAGAATCCTTTAATGAAGTTGAAGAAGCAAGTCAAGAGTTTTTCGATTCCAAGGATCCGCCATGGTACTTCCAGCAACTCCGGAATCTGGCAGAAAGTCGTGGACTATGATGGTCTCTACTTTGAAGAATTGTCCTTGTTGCTTTTGTTGTTAATTTGCGCATAACAACGCAACTTTCACAATTTTCCCAGGACTTTTTGCTCAACCTAGTATTAGAAAAATTTCAACTTACTTTTTTTAAAAAATCAGTTTTACGAGAGAGATTAAACCTCCCCCCTCCCCCCCCCCCCCCCGATGAGCCGCCCCTGGTAGGTAATCGAACAATGCTTAGGAATTGCTTTTAAAAATAGTGAACATTTATAAAAAAACATCTTTAAAAAATTAAACTGTCAGCTTAATTTGGAGCACTCTTTAATAGTTTCAAATTTGACAAATCAGCGAGTAGTTTTGAAATATTGGTTTGCCGCCAAAGTTCATCCCGTTTTTGGCCTTCTGTTTCAATACATCGCAAAATGGTAGTGTCAACTACTTCACACTTGAATGTTTTAATGTTCGAAAGAAGGAATTTCACCGATTATTTGAAAAAATATAATGTTATTTGGTTTTGTGCTTCAATTTTTGTTAAGCCTTAAAAATGGCAGAAAATAAGTTATTTCGTCATATTATTATTATTTTTTATTTTATTTGCGGAAACGCAAAAGGCTTTGCAGACACAAAAGAAGATATGTGGTGAACATAGTGAAGGACGCTTACGACTCCGGTTGCCGTAAGCGGAGGTCCGAGGGGCTTAAAATTTTATAATGCACGTCACAAAAATTGATTTGCACCAATCAGTGATTTGCATCTACCTTTTCTTTTTATCTACTGAGACACTCAAAATAATTCGGCTAGAGGACTGACTCGTGGATGGCAATAACTGCTGGATGCGCGTTTTAAGCTGTGATATGCATTTTAAAACTTTATTAAGTGAATTAAAGCAAATAATCTATCAAAAGCCGTTTGAATTATCCCACAAAAGGCGCTTTGTGTTCGTTCAAGCCAATGCTAGACCGCATGCGGTGTTGCCAGTAGCCACCGCCCCCTGAATACTAGGCCTGAGCGCTGGACCAAAAATGGCGGCTGCCGAAGGCGGATTTTTTTCAGCGTGTGTATGGTCCCTTAAATATTTCTACCAATAATTTTTTGAAGTTTTTTCCGCTTCATTTTTCTGAGAATAAATAAGGCAGAGAAATCTTTTATAAAATACTGGTGTCTACATTTAAGGAACCGTATCTACGCTAAAAAAATTCCGCCTTCGGCAGCCGCCATTTTTGTGTCATTTTTGTGTGAGCGCTCAGGCCTAGTATTAAGGGGGCGGTGCAGTAGCCAGTGAGCTACTTTTTTTTTAATTCGAATTTCTTAATTGGCACCACTTTTTTGAAATAGTAAAATTCGCCTTATTTAATGACATATTAATTAAGGCGAAAACAAGGGGAATTTTACCATTTCAGAAAAGTGGTGCCAATCAAGAAATCTGAATTTAAAAAAAGTAGCCCACTGGCAACACCAACACTGACCGCGTGTGTTTTTGGTCGTAGCCGTACGACACAAATTTTTACAACATAGCAGAAACGCTCTGGTGCATACACTGTACTCTCCCGACTTTGTGCCCTCCAATACAATTTATTTAGAACTCTTCAAACCAGCTTAGGCAGTAAAAATATAGTTTCATTGAAAGCTTTGAAAAATTAGTCTGCTTAGTTCTTTAGCCAGAGACTGCAGATATTCTATGAGGGTGAAATTATGCAGCTGCTAGAAAGATGGAGAAAGTTCTGCCTAGAAGACACAGCGTGGAAATCGATCAATCAAAAAGTGCTAAAAAATTGAATCCCATAAATGTTGAACGATTCTGAACGATAAATGACGATCGCAGCGTCATCTAGTAAGTTCAAACGTAAGCATAGAACATTATAGGTATTAAGGATTCAATTGTGAAAGCGTTTCAGCCGGTAAAGAGCAAGCAGATGTCGCTGCGATCGACATTGTCGTTCCGTATCGTTCAATTTTTTTGCACTTTTAAAAGCATTACTGGAGTAGCCGGTTGTCACTCTATATCTTTTAGACGCTATAACTATACTATACCTATGAAATGTAATTTTTAGCAAATAAAATTTTTTCTTCGCTTTTTGTCAAGAAAAAGCGACGAACTTTTGCATCAACTCAATAAAAGCTGCCGCTGTAATTGTCAAACGACACTAGAAAGACCAGATTTAAAAAAGTCACAATTATATTCAGGTTAAAAAATGAATTGTATTTTACACTGTAAGAAAAGCCAAATGTTTCTTAATCTACGGAAATATAATATAACCACGAAAGAAAATATGCAATAGACCTCTTACTAGTTACCCATGACTTCGAAAAGCTATCTTTATCATTAGAAACCTCAGAAACCAATATATTTTTTGAAATTTTAAGAATCATTTATAAAAACAAAGTTTCTTTTGCTTTACTGGTTTTCGGAAAAACAAAGTTTCTTTTGCTTTACTGGTTTTCAGAAAAACAAAGTTTCTTTTGCTTTACTGGTTTTCGGAAACGTTTCTGTGTAGTTTTTATAGTAGATTAATCAGTTTTCTGAAATCGGAATAACGGTTTTTAGGATGTTATTAATGTATTAATTCTCAATTAAACACTTTCAACTATACAGGGTGTCCGGTCTCAACGGTGTCCAATGGCTAATTCCCAAACCTTTAGTCATAGACATATAGTTCCAATTACAAAAATGTTTTAAATCGGGTAAAGAAATATTTTAAAAGCGATTTACGTCATGATAAACATTTATTTAAAAATTACGAAATTTAAATTTTTATACGGTCCCCCGGTCCTATAAGTGATATTTAGTAAACTTTTCCTATTTCTCTAACAAGTACGGCAAAAAAGTCCCATTCATCTAACACTAAAATTGACCGAGTTATGACATTTTCAATTTTGTGACTTAAACCACTTTTCTGTAACTGAAAACAGATGAGTTGGACCAAGCTTTCAGGGGTCGTACATGAAGTGCTTAAAGTATTATAAAGGGCGTCCACTCCAAACGATGTTCAATGGCTAATTCCTAAACCGTTAGTCAAAGACATATAGTTCCAATTACAAAAATGTTTTAAATAATGTAAAGAAGTATTTTTAAAGCGATTTAACTGAAAGTGCTGTCCCCCGTATAAATATTACGGTAGTGTTAATTTTTAGTAATTAACTTTCAGATTGGTTAAAATCATCGGTTAAAATAATTGAAGAAGTGAGTTTCAAACTCGCTTTATCGAGAAAATCAAATTTTGGGAAATCGCGTAAAACCTTTAAATGCGCCCATTGGTATTCATTGAAAATTTAGAGATTGTAGTGTTTGATTGGTACAGTTATACCAATAGAATAGATTGATAGAGAAACACGATTTTTTAAATTTCGGATAAGGCGAGTTTCAAAGCTGACGTCCTCAATTGTATTTTGACTTTTTTTTTTTTTTTTTGTAAGGAAATGAGTGTGTTTCTTTTGATGATTTTATTTTAAAAAGTTGTATTATTTTTATAAGCTTTCAAATTACGACGTTCGTATGTATATCTTCCTACTTCAAAATTTGTATTCCAACTTTAACTCACTTTAAAATATCCGATCAAGATTAAATTTTGCATAATTATGTAAATCCAATGACAATGTAATATTAATATGATTTTAGGTACTATTTATATTTATTTTACAGGACCACTCCAAAAATTTCGTATACATTATTGCCTACAAACAGAAATTTTAAAATCAAAATCACTAACATTTATGTAAGGCATTGAGATTCACAATGTAATTTTTCCAAATGAAAGTGTGTTGCGTTTATATTTTTTATACAGTGCCGCACAAAAGAAGTCACATACATTACGATGTATGGGCAAGGATTGCTTATTATACATTTTGATGATATTATGCTTTTTTCAAATTCAACTTTTTAGTTCTTTATAAAAACTTGTTTGAAAAAAATATTTTAGAGACCAAAATCAAAATGCAATTTCTACTTGTTAAACAAAACATAAATATTAAACGGAGTGAAAATTTTTGCTGTTGGACAAGGAAAATGAGGTAAACAACTTTATTTGTACAATAGATGTGCCAAAAGACTTGCGGCCTCAAATCATGCACATTGCACATACAGATACTTTCTAAGGTTTAATGCATTTTTTTTCCCAACCATGTTTTGCCCATTTGTAATGTAATTGCCCAGAGGTTTCGGCGTCAAAGTGGCTCATCTTGGCGGTATTCGTGCTTGGCAAGTGCAGAGGCAAGTATTTAATGGCAAAAGTGATTTATATGCTTTTGAAACTTGCTTAGCGAGAAGTACGGTAAAAAAAATATATAAATTGTTAAATGTTAAAATTTAATAATTTAATATATGTTTTGATTTAACAGTATTTTTTCCCTAATTTTTAATTAAAAAATAATAAAAAAAAATAACTGCTCTGATGAATATTTGATGAGGGGAGAGACAGTGGAATTTTCAGAACGGGTAATGTAAAAATAATAATAATTATTATTTTTTTTATCATTACAATAAAATGACAAATGGAACAAAATCATAAAAAAAGAAAAGTTAATTAAAAAGAGAGAATGTGTGTGGTTATATGATGTCCGACCTTTAATGGATAAATCTGTGCCCTATTAGAACAAAATATTAAAATATTGTAACAATTTTGTTATGTTTATTTAAATCATTGAAGTAATCGCATAGGTAGAATCATATAATTCAAATAATTGATGTTTATTGTAAAAGAAAATAAAAGTGATACGAGGATCATTTTCAAAAAGGGACATATTAATTTCCTTAACATATTCAGAGCAGCCATTCAAAAGTTATGTATAAAAATATACGCATACAAAATAAATAAATAAATAAATAAATAAATAAATAAATAAAATAAAATAAAAAAAACATTAAGATGGTACAAACAATTTACTTACAAATTGAGCTTTCTTGTGTCTGTGCTTAGGACGGGAGGGATGGGGGAGGAGATGTAACAAAATTTGGAGCGGAGATTTCAGGGGGAATTGACACGAGTACTTCGAGCACGTTTTAAGTTAACCTTCATTTTTATTAAGTTTTACATTAGGTAATCTAACTATGTATCATTTTCTAAAGAGTTGTGACTGTTGCTTTTATAATCTTTTAACACAATTTCTGTTATTTTTTTTTTACTTATATTTTTAGTACAAGTTGTATATATTTTTTTAATATGTCAGAATGAACAAAAATCTCAAAATATAATTGTAATGTTAATTTACTCTCAATGTTTAATGTTAAATTTTATATCTGACGATTATTTTTATTTCTAGTAAATTTGTGACTGACCCCTATTTTGCAGCAAAAGATATACTCCAACTTTAAACATCTATTACTCGGTCAGTTTTAATCGCAGAGGAATGGAACTTTTTTTGTCTTACTTGTCAGTGCAATAGGATATTTTTACTAAAAATTTAATACCATATAAAAATTTAAATTTCGTAATTTTTTAATGAATGTTTTTCTTGACCCAAATCGCTTAAAAAATACTTCTTTACCTCATTTAAAACCTTTTTGCAATTGGAATTATATGTCTATGACTAACGGTTTAGGAATTAGCCATTGGACACCGTTGAGACCGGACACCCTGTATAATGGAATTTATACATGCTAATGTAACAAAATAACATTAGTTTTAACGTTAATGTTAATGCTGTTGATTTACATGTTTGTCTGTAACATTGTTGAACATGGACATTGTTGAACATTGTTTACTTGAGAATTGGCAGCATCCGAGAAACCTGCATAACGTGTAGAGAAAACTAATTAATACATAATAAATCTACTTGAAAACGTTTTCGAAAGAAAATGGCAAAAAAAAAAAAAAAATTGTATTTATAAGTTCTTCTTTAAATCTCAAAAATATATTGGTTTCAGTTGTTTCTAAAGATAAAGAATGCTTTTCGGGATCGTTAGAATTTCAACTATTGTTCTTGAAATACGGAGTAAACTATTTTCTTGAACACGATTGAAAATTGGTACTGTATGTACCAACGTTTCTCAAACTTTTGTCTGTGGACCGACCACCAGTGACTCTTAAGGTCGGTCGTCGTGGTCCTTTTAAAAATCCATAAAAGACAGAAAAAATGAAATTAAAATAAATTGAAAATCGCTTACTATAACTGAAAATTTCACTGTTTGTCAGTTACATATGGTCATCCGCATGCAGAGACCGATTAGGATTGTCAGGGGCCCAAGGTTAAACAGCTTTTCAGGCCCTTCCAAACCAAAATACTATAGCTAGAGCTGTTTTTTGAGGGTATTCAGAAATTTTCCTGCATTTTATAAAAATGCACATGAAACTCGGGCTAACTTAAATTCTCTTTTGCTGTTTGATACTATATAATACCTTAAATATTTCTTCAACAGACATATTTTTTTAAATGGTTCTCACAAAAATATTTTGTCTACAGCATTCCTAATTTAAGCTTTTTTAGAGAACGAAAAAGCACAGGCAAAGTGCTAATAGAGGTACCAGATATCAGAGCTTGAAATAAAAATATTCTAGGAGATTTAAGAGACTTTTTCTAAATCATTTTACTCATTTTGGGGCCCTCGTTTGTAAAGGGCCCAAGGCCACGGTCTAGTTGGCCTGTGCAGTAATCAGGCTCGGTTCGCAGAACTTTCGGACTTATATAAGTGGTCTACATTCAAAAACTTTGAGAAACGCTTGCACATATAGGATTAAAAATCTATATTTTAAATATTTTTCAGGAGCCGCTCCTTTGCACTCTTTATACATGAAATATAATAGAAAAAAGTGAATAGTTTATTAGAACCACAGGGAGGCGTCCACAAAAATACAAAGGCGTCCCTAAGATTGTGCCTAAATTGTCTAAGCCTGGAGTTTTTATAATAGACAATGTTTTTAGGAAACATGAATTACTTAACTCAGCATAATTCTGTAAGTGAATTTTAATAGACAACTATGATATAGAAAGCTATATTAAATGCCAATAAGTAAAAGCATTAAATGAGATTTATTATTGTATTTCAACATTTAATATTAAAAAACAACCCACAATGTGAATAGACTTTATTAAATTAGAGATGAAAATTCAAAATAGTATCTTGTCGCAGTCATAGAACAATAACGAACGTGTATATTTAATTAACGAGTAAATTTATTTAGTTACGGGTAAATTTATAGGGTCAATTTATATTTAAAATTAGAACGGGTAAATTTATTTAGTTACTAAAATAGTACCGAATTTGAGTAATATTCTATTTTTTGCTATATTATTTGTGATTTAAATAAATAAATAAACTGTTCTGTTAAAAATAAATGTCCTCTAGTCATTAAAAATGGCAACATGTCAGGTGAAAATACTATATGAACTAACCGATGATTCAGTTCAAATCAATTTATTTTTTTAATTTGATAAAAACAACGCAGAAGCACGACGGGATACCGAATCCGACTTCGCTTCAGTAAAGTAATTAGCTCGTGATGTAATCAGAATCAGACAGTATTCTTCAAATTCGTGAGAGTATCGAGTGAAAGTTGTAGTTTTCTTTTACATTTACTCATAATGCCTGTTTATCAAACTCAGGTAGAAACACCTGCAATGGGCGTTTTTAACGTGAACTGGTAGATGCTTCTGTATCTGTAGTTGACAGAACAGTCTGACGCAAGCAAGACAGTAAATTAGATAATGAAAAGTGAAAGATAGCCTTTTTTCCTCTTCCAAGACTTTCTACAAGAATTTTTTTGGATAGATGCCATCGGAAAGTAAAACGACATGTCATTCAAATAAAATTCCATCAAGTATGATGTTGAAAAAAATATTTAAAAATGAGTTAAAGAACGATTTTCACATTATATTTACCGAAAGAAAAAGGCGTGAAAAGATAGATACATATAGTAAACATGTTTTTTAAATCGTTGTTTTATTTAGTATACAGTATTCCTTTCAAAGATGAAAAAAATAGTTTGCATCAATGAATTGTGAATAACTTCTTTTCCAATTTAGGTTTTGTCTTAAGATTTACACATGATTCAGTTAATTGAAAAATACCAAAATTTTTTCATATGATTAAATAGAAAGTATGATCTCATTAGGCGTTACTTTTTAATAAAATAATATTATTTTATTTCATTAAAAAAAAAAAAATAGTTTTCATGAAAACTGGAGGCAAAAATGTAACTGAACTTCCTAATTACAATGGGATTTGAACTATGTGATGGTATAAATTGAATTTCGGATATTGATACACTTTGATTTTGATATGATTTCATGATTTGTAACAACTGAAACTGGTATTTCTATTAAATTTTGGTTATCAGAAAAAACAATTGTTGAACACTAATAAAATTATGTGTTTGTTCAATTTTACTTAAAAGTTGCATTAAAATTCAATTTGGTACATTAAAATCTCTAACATTTTAAGATTTTAATAAATTAAAATCTAAAACAGAATTTTAAAGTTCAATCGGGGTACTAAAAATATCTGCCAAATAAGGTGAGTGGTAAATGCTAAAGGTGATGCTCAAAAGGTACTAACAAAGGTGAATGGAAGTCTACGTACTGGTCAAATTGACCTGGTGTGTTCTCGGAAGTTTTAAGGGTGAACTCGGAAAACAGTAGTTTCGAGAATCAGCAGCTTAAATATGCACTATATAAATAGCTATACATAATGCATATAAACATCTGTATCATCAGCCAGTCAGTTTGTTTTATAAAGTAAATTTCAGAGTATTAGAGAGAAATTAGACCTTGTAAGAGAAGAGATTGCACCAGTTACCAGTCTTCCACGTTATGCTTTATTTTTATTACTTTTTTTTTTAATCGACCTTCTTCGGTTTCATCCTTAAGGGTGTATTCGAAAAAATATTTTTCCACTTTCGACAGCTCGAAATTTTCTAAGACATTTTCAGACTCATTTTTAAAAGTAAAAACATGAAACTTGCTGAGGTGATAAGAGATGTACAAGAGGCCGTGTGATTTCATTTTTCGCTCAATTAATTAGAATTTGATTTTTAAACAAATATTTTCTCAGTATGACCATTTACTTCATCCCCAGATCTCCCGCTTCGGAAAAATCGGTTCAAAACAACAACTTTGAAGGTCATTTTTTACAATATTTTCTGCATTTATCAAAAAATCGACAAGCACGGCACATTATGTAGTTTCTAAATAAGAGAATAAGAGATATGACTCCTGCTGGGAAACGGTGTAACGAAAAATTTTGTCAAAATCGTATGAGTCGTTTTTTAGATACAATTATCTTGACCCACAGTGACCCAAAAAAGGCCCACTGACCGAATTTTTTCGAACATGCGACCTAGCCCAATGGTCTTCGCATGCTCAGAACTAATATAATACAAAATTTTGTCAAAATGTTTTGAGCCGTTTTTTAGATACAATTAGCTTGACAAACAGTGACCCAAAAATGACCCAGTAATCGAATTTTCTCGAAAAAGTGACTTAGTCCACACGTCTTCTCATGCCCAGAAACGGTATAATATAAAATTTTGTCAAAATTGTTTGAGTCGTTTTTTAGATACAATTAGCATGACGCACAGTGACCCAAAATGACCCCTCTAATCGATTTTTCTCCAACATGTGACTTAGCCCAATGGTCGTCTCATGCCCAGAAGCGGTATATTACAAAATTTTGTCAAAATGTTTTGAGCCTTGTTTTAGATTCAATTAGCTTGACACCTGAACCATTGTGACCCAAAATGACCCACTAATCGAATTTTCTTGAACATGCGACCTAGCCCAGTGGTATTCTCGTTCCCGAAAACGACAGAAAGCAAAGTTTCATCAAAATCGCGTTTTCTAGATAAACTGCATGACCCACAGTGACCCAAAAATGACCCACTAATCGAATTTTCTGTAACATGTGACTTAGTTCATTGGTCTTCTCGTAATCCAAAACAGTAGATTACAAAATTTAGTCAAAATCGTTAGAGCCGTTTTTTTAGATAAAATTAGCTTGACCCGAAGTGACCCCAAAATGACCCACTAATCGAAATTTCTCGAACATGTGACCTAGCCCAATAGTTTTCTCGTGCTCCCAAACGGTTGGATATAAAATTTATTCAAAATCGATTGAGCCGTTTTATAGATATTATTAGTTTGACCCTGACCCATTATAACCCAAAATGGCACACTAATTGAATTTTCTCGAACACCTGACCTAACCCAATGGTCTTCTCGTGCCCGAAAATCCTAAAATACAAAATTTTGTCAAAATCGTTAGAGCCGCTTTCAAGATAAAATTTACACACACACACACAATTTTTGCTCGTATTATAATATAAGAAATATAGTTTAGAATGAGTTATAGATACTTTACTTTATCTTGTTCCAAAAGCATTATTGGTTGCACAAAACAAAAATATTTTTAAAAGGATGATTTCTTTTGTCTTTGCGTCTTTTCAGTTTTCTTGACGTTGGAAGATTTGGGATAGAAAGTTTCAGTTCGGAAATTTTGCTATATTTCTATTGTTTGCTATATTTCTATTGTTTGCTATATTTCTATTGTTGGCTATATTTCTATTTTTACATTTCCTAATTCTACAAAATACTAAAAAAAAATATTTTAAATAAAAGCTTTGAGTGGAATTAAAAATAGTATTTCAGAAAATCGCTATGAATTCAAATTTAATTAATTAGTTTTAATTGGTAAAATCCTTCTAAAATTTATTAAACTAGGGGGCTCGGCCCCCTACGAGCTACGCTCGCCAACCCCCGTCCAGACACCGCAGGTTCTAAATGCACGCTAATTTGATCGGCTTTAAAAAGATTTCGAAAGATTGAATTATAATTTAAAAAACAGTGGCGATCTCCCTATAAACGAATTTCTATTCATTTCTCTTTGATTGGGGAATTTTAACGCCAAATCCGCTGCGGTACTACTTGATTATCCCGTCGACCAATTTTGCCAAATTATATAAATCGCCAAACCACTCGCCAAATTATACAAATTGACATAATTTTTATTTTAAATAACGAAAGAACAAATAAATTCGTACAACATTAATAAAAATACAAATAAAACGTCGAAATAAAAATAACTTGATGACGTAGACACGTGTAACAACATTTCAAAATAAGCTAATATAAAAGGAATTAAGTAAACAGAGTCTTTGTCTCCTGGTATTTTTTAACAAAGCGAAAAGAAAGTTCTTTTAAATGAGACATTTTAAATTAATTCTCAAAATATCAAATAAATATCTAGCGCAATTTCTAAATTTAAACTCTTTTGCAATATTATTTTGTGTTCATTTTATGTAATAACTATAACGTGACGTAAATATGACGTAATTTCTCCTAAGACTTCTAACGCATGTTAATGAATTTATTATTTTACAATATCCTTTCTCTTTTAAAATTCACGTGTGTACTTTTTATGACGTAATTTTTAATAAGTTCCTGCTTTTTATACATAATTATTTAATTCTAATTTGAAAGTTTTTTTCCTGTTTATAATAGTCACGTGTAAATAAATTTTTAATTTGAAGCAAACATTATTGTTGCGCTTTTTATACAGTTGGCAACAGTTTAAATTAGTACAATTTTCTGAAATCTGTAAAAAATATCTCTAGAAATTCTGAAATTTTGAATTTAAAATAGAAATAAAACCTGAAAAAATGAGTCAAAATAAAAAAATTAATGCAATCTGCACTCCGGCAAATTCTAACGCATAAAATGATCTAAAAATGATTACACTGCCATGCTGCTATAAAACTTTTGCTGCTATAAAACTTTTTAGTGGAACGATTTTGTCCAACTTTAGCATTAAATATCTCTTAAAATAATTCTTCGATTTGAAAACTGTCTGCATCAGCGTGTTTATCATACATTTCTGTATAAAACCACTGATTTTCATATTTTTGTATGCATTATTTTTCTCAATATTAACGAAGAAAGACCTCCGGTCACAAAAAATTCAAAACCGGCGGCGGCGGCGGCGGTAGTTACTTTTTTTTAGAATAGAGAGATGATTGTGTAAATCTTCTAATGTAGTTTCAAAAATTCACAAAAAATGCTTTAGAAGAGAAAATTTTCATGATATATATATCACTTAAAAATATTAAAATGCAAGGGAGAGATTTGGAAATAACGTTCCCATAGACTTAACTTTAGCTTGCGACTGTTTTCGCGTGTCTAGGCTCTTAATATCTGCAACGCTTCACATGTTGTTTGAGAGAAGGATTAAAGATTTAATTTTAAGAGATTCCAAAATGTTATACTCATGGTAAAGAGAAAGAGAGATCTCTACAAAATTATTTCACTCCTCCGGCATAGTTCTTATGATTGCGGGGTTAGTTATTTTATTGTCAAATTGCTGATACAGTTTGCTAGAAAACTGTCTGGAATTACAATGAATATATATATATATATCGATTATAATCGTTAATGGATGGAAAAAAGAAAAGTAAGAAATGGTATTGATGCGTAAAATTGATCAGATTAACTGCATAATTTTATTGTATGACTGCAACTGCATGAAATTATGCATTTGTAATCATAGGTTACTATTTAAAAAAAAAAAAAATCTTTTACCTCTAAGAATTTTTAGACGATAATTCGTGAGGCCCACAGGTGAAACATTATAGTGACATGACCTTGAATTTGGGCGTGTCGCGGGCACGAAAACATTTCAGGGAACTAGACGGGGCCCTAAAAAAAAAACAACTAACCTGTCAAAACCGGTTTATGAGGGTGCTTCATGGGCCACACGCAATTTACAACCTGCTGTTGCAGGTGATCTATAAAAAATGCCCACCAGGAACAAAACAGACGAACAAAAAAAAAAGTGATTTTTTTTTCGTTTTCTTTTTCAATTATTTTACTAACTGAAGAAACTATTTCTAATCTCAGTTATATGGCATACGTTTGAAATTGATACGGAGAAAAGAAGAAAAATACATTCGACAAGTGATTATAAAATACTTTTCAACAGTTTCAGAATACTGTAACAAGACTTCACCGTTTTAAGGGGTCTCAAAACTCTTAAAATTGGAGAAAAAAAAAAAGACATTTTCAACATTTAATATCTTAAAATGTATACGATTTAAAAACACAATTTTTATTGCTATGAAAGCTATAAGTAATGTTCTTTTATTTCATGTATTTAAAAAATTTCAAGATGCAGAATTATTATTTACTGGGGCTCCAAATTTTCAGACGTTTGTCGAGAAGAAAATTGGTATAACAATTTACGAGCAGGATTACAAAATAAATTTTACAACTAAAATGACATTTTCTGTGCCTAATTGTACTTCAGATTATAAGTGCTTTGAGCCTAAATAAATTTGTATTTAAAGCATTTTTATATTTTTAATATACAAAGTTGTATTTAGCTAATGCAAAATTTTGAAAATTTTAACAGTATAATCATCTAAAAAATATTTTTTTGAACAATAAAAATAAAATTTTGGGTTCAGTTTATACAGGCTAACATGAAACATATGTTTTAAAAATTTAATGAAAAAATATTCAAAAGTTTTTCAGATATCGTGCGCGTTATAGTCAGAAATGTCAATTGGAGAAAAATGACTTCGAAATTTCGGAAACGCCACTTCAGCTATTGAGCGATTATAATTCTAAAAGTCGTAACTTCTGTTCTAATGGTAATTTCAAGGAAATAATTATATTAAAATGTTCAGAAAAGATAAGAGTTTGATATCTAAAAAACAAAAAAATTAAAATTTCAAAAATTTGGAAGCTTTAAGAGCAGTGGCGCAGCCACGGGAGGGGTTTGGGGGTTAAAACACCCCCCCAGAGCTAAGAAAAATTACTATAATTGCCTCATATATGAATCAAAACGAAAATTAATATTTAAACGTTTTGGCGTTTTTCGAAATCCGCCGCTTTGAGAAATCAAACTCTATTCAACAAAGTGATTCAATTGAACGGCGAAAATTCTACTTAAAACTGTGAAAGCGAATATTACATGCATTGGTTTTGTGAAAATTGGTTATTTGGATTAAGCCACTTTTTCGAGACGTCTTATGCTAAAAGAATGGTCATTTCCTGCCACACAGACGCTTTGAGTTTAAGTATTATACAATGGGCCATTTCTTTAGTTGCACTTCTGTCTTTGTTTCATGTTCGAAACAATAATAGACCATCGAATTTCAGAAAAAAACATGAAACATACACTTTGCAGATCTCTCTCAGTTTCAAACGCCCTGTTTTACGCGTTTTGCTCCCTTATATTTAAGACCAAGCTTTTTACGTAACCAAGTAAAAATCATTGTAAAATAAGATTTTAAAAAGTAGTAACTATAAAGTTGTAAAAAGCTGCTTTTGATTGTGATCGAACAAATTATCGCAATTAGCCTGTCTTTCGAACCATTTGTTCCTTAGGAGATGTGTACACAAATTTAAAGAATGTATTCCATTAGTAAGTAATGTAGCAACGAGTAACGGTGCTTGCTCTCGGAGAAGCATTGCCACCCGTTTCACGTAGGAAAGAAGCATTTATTGTAATTTCATTGAGTTATAGATAATATGTCTGTGAGTATGGATTTTGAAAAGAGAGGGGTTAAATGTAAAACATTTTCTGAGACTGTATAAAATATAATTATACACAATTTTATGCTAATCATACATTAATTTAAATTAATAAGCACATTGTTAAAAATCTGCAGTTTTAGCTTTATAGTCACTCGCTAGTATAGAAAATGGTTACTTGAATATATTATGGAATATTCATTATTTTTTATTATTCTCATTCTCATTATACCTTAAAAGTAACCACCATGTCAAAAACCAAGCTTTTATACTAACCACACTATATGGCCGAAGGTGACTGGCCACTTGCAATTTTAGACGTTTTGTTAAATATCTAGAAAAATACATGAGGAATTAACCTGAAACTGCAAGTGTGTAAACAGTATAGTATAGGTAATATATTTCCGCGAAATTTTTTTCCCCGAAACCCCATAGGGGACCGTCAACAAATTGAAAAAGAACGAATATCTTTTGGATAACCCTGTAAAAACTAATGAAGCAAAAGCGTTCAAACTCGAGATTATTAATAAGTGGCTTATTGTAATATACTGTGTTCATTTATATGAGGATAGCATGTATACTCGTAGAGAAATTAAGATTTTTATAAAAACAGTCCCAAATTTCTACAAGTTTTTTGCTTATAATTTGCAGAGTTCTTATTATAAAAAAAGTTCTTTTCAGAAAATATGACAAACAACATTGTACATAATACCCTGCAATCAGCATTAAAAAATAATAAAAACTGAATGAACAATCAATAGGTTTACTAAAAAATGTTTCACTGCGCATGTGCGAATGTAATCAAAATATAATGTGCATAATGTATTAGCTAATTATATAGAGCAAGTTTTGTGAAAGTCTCAAAATCATAGCTTGAAAATTCTGAAAATTATCGTCAATAGAATAAGCTCGAAATCCGTTGTTCCCAAAAGGAAGCAAAAAGATGAGGAGTTGTATCCAAATATAGTAGTACGTGCAATATTGTGTACGCTATCTTGGCACTAATCAACAGATATTTGATACAACCCCTCATCTTTTTGGGAACAACGGATTTCGAGCTTATTCTATCGACGATAATTTTCAGAATTTTCATTCTATGATTTTGAGACTATCACAAAACTTGCTCTATATAATTAGTTAATACATTATGCACATTATATTTTGATTGAATTCGCGCATGCGCAGTGAAACATTTTTTAATAAACCTCCTCATTTTCTTCCAATTTTTATTATTTTTCAATTCTGATTGCAGAGTATTATGTACAATGTTGTTTGTCATATTTTCTGAAAATAACTTTTTTTTATATTAAGAACTCTGCAAATTATAAGCAAAAAACTTGGCGAAATATGGGACTGTTTTTATAAAAACCTTAATTTCTCTACGAGTATACATGCTATCCTCATAAAAATGAACACACTATATTACAATAAGCCATTTATTAATAATCTCGAGTTTGAAGGTTTTTGCTACATTAGTTTTACAGGGTTATCCAAAAGATATTAGTTCCTTTTCAATTTGTTGACGGTCCCCTATGGGGTTTCGGGAAAAAAAATTTCGCGGAAATATATTACCTATACTATACTGTTTACACACTTGCAGTTTCAGGTTAAATTCCTCATGCATTTTTCTAGATATTTAACAAAACGTCTAAAATCGCAAATGACCGGTCACCTTTGGCCATATAGTGTATATCGCACAAACCGCAGTTTTAGAACGTTTTAGGTAGCTTTCATTACAAAAAGCTACCTATTGCAGCCGTTCGGAGGAAAGCGATTTCAAAAAATTTTGGTATATTTTCATCGATCATGACCCCCAGACCCCAAAACCACCCTCCGTTCAAAATTGATATATATATATATATATATATATATATAAATATCCATATATATATATATATATATATCTGACCTATGTCACACTGTAACTCTCGTATTTATGAACCGATTTGGATGTAATTTGGTGTGTACATAGTACGCACCAATATCTCAACCGAGTTCGTTGGCCAGCTTCATCCGCCATTTTGTTTCAAAATGGCGGCCATTTAAAAAAAATTTAAAAATTTGAAATTTGAAATGTGGTACCAAAAAATTAAAAATGGAAAAATATTTTTTTTCTTATGTAATTGACCTTTATACAAAGACTCCGGGGCAGTTTTTGTTTCGTCTATATCTTAAAAAATGGCTGAATTATAGCATTTTGAATTTCTAGCGTGGCTGACATTTTGAAACGTCCTGAATTTTGTCACGCGATAAAAGGAGTATTTATGAACCGATTTGGATGTAACTTAGTTTATCCATAGTACGTATCAATGTCTCGACCGAGTTCGTTGGCCAGCTTCATCCGCCATCTTGTTTTAAAATGGCGGCCATTTAAATTTTTAAGAAAAATTTAAATTTGAAATGTGGTACCAAAAAATTGTAAATTGAAAAAATATTTTTTTCTTATGTGTTTGACCTTGATAAAAAGATTCGGGAGCAGTTTTTGTTTCGTCTATATCTTAAAAAATGGCTGAGTTATAGCATTTTGAATTTCTAGCGTGGCTGACATTTTGAAACATCCTGATATTTGTCACGTGATAACAGACGTATTTATGAACCGATTTCCATGTACCTCGGTGTGTACATAGTACATACAAATATCTCGAACGAGTTCGTTGGCCAGCTTCATCCGCCATATTGTTTCAAAATGGCGGCCATTTAAAAAAATTTAAAAAGTTTAAAATTTAAAATGTGATACAAAAAAATTGGAAAATGAAAAAGATTTTTTTTGTATGTGTTTGACCTTAACACAAAGATTCCGGAACAGGTTTTCTTTTGTCTATATCTAAAAAAAAGGCTGAGTTATAGCATTTTGAATTTCTATTGCGGCTGACATTTTAAAACGACCTGATTTTTGTCACGCGATAACAGGCGTATTTATGAACCGATTTGGATGTAACTTAGTCTGTACATAGTACATACCAATGTCTCGATCGAGTTCATAGGCCAGCTTCATTCGCCATCTTGTTTCAAAAGGGTTGCCATTTAAAAATAAATTAAATTTAAAATTTAAAATGAGGTATTAAAAAATTGGAAAATGAAAAATATTTTTTTTATGTGTTTGGCCTTGATAGAAAGATTCTGGAGCACTTTTTGTTTCTGAAAATTTGTTCTTTTGTTTATATCTTAAAAAATAGTTGAATTATAGTACTTTGAATTTCTAGCATGGCTAACACTTTGAAACGATCTTGCATTTGTCACGCGATAACACACGTATTCGCCTATTTCGATGGAAGAAGGCATGTGGATAGTATGCATCAATATCTCGACCAAGTTCGTTGGCCAGCTTCATCAGCCATCTTGTTTCAAAATGGCGGCCATTAAATTAAAAAAATTATATTTAAAGTGAGGTGCAAAAAAATTAGAAATTGAAAAAGGTTTCTTTCTTAAGTATTTGACCTTGATATAAGGGTTCAAGAGCATTTTTTGTTTGTCTTTATCTTAAAAAATTGTTCAGATATAGCAGTTTCAATTTCTAATGTGGGTGACATTTTGAAAAATCTTATTTTTTGCCTGCAACAACACTCGTATATATCAACCGATTCCGATGTGAGTGAGCATGTGCACAGCAATTACTAAGGTCTCGACCAAGTTCACTGGTTAGCCTCATCCACCGTGTTGTCTTTAAATGGCAGGCACTTTAAGAAATCGCCGAATTTGGCAGCCAAATATAAGTTATTTTAAATAAAAGCAGCTTGGATAAAGCTGACTAATTTCGCGAAATTCTCATTCATAATGATTTAGTATTGATAAAAATTAGTATTGAATCTCCTATATTCGGTTTCCACTAAATTGAGCTTCGTGTGTTTGAATAATATAAGTTGGCTTTTTTTAAATAAGGAATATGAAAGCTACCTCTTCCTCCCGGCACTGGCCGGAAGGACTTTTTTGCTCTTGCATCCTTTTAATTTCGAATTTTTGGAAAACTGTTCTTGGTGATCATTTACGCTTCTAGAGTAACAGCCATGCCAAACTTAATGTATCTAGCTCTAACAATTCCTGATAAATCATAATTAAGGCTATATAATGCTGCTAGCATTGTGTAGCGATAATACGAAAGTAAAAAAGTGTGCAAAAAGACGTCCGTCTGTCTTAGCCTTAGATCGTTTTCCGCTCATTTCATCCTTTTTAAATTGAATTTTTTTTTAGGAACCGTTCTTGAGCATTTATACATCCCGAAAGTTATCACCATGCCAGATTCTAACCTTCTATACAAAATGTATCACATAAAACGCAATTTTAGAAAGTTTTTTGCTCTTGCACCCTTTAAAATTTCGAATTTTTAAAAAACTGTTCAGGGCATGCATTTAAGTCTCTAAATTAACACCCATGCCAAATTCCATGTTTCTAGCCGTTGTTTTACCGATGTAAAATATAGCTTATGTTGAAACGGAGATAGTCACCATCATTTTGCCATTATTAAGGTTCCACTCTACGCTTAAAAAGTAAAATCGGAATTATTATAAGGTCATTCGTGCGTCTTATTTTTTTGGCGGTCAGCAGGGGGTTGAGGGCACTCGGTGTACCTAAGCGACGTAGAATCTTCCAAGGATTGTCGGTAATGATTTTCGAAAAAGATGTCTGAATTTGCCGAGATATTAATTAAAAACCCATGTAGAAAACAACGGTACGGATCAAAACAGTGTTGCTTTTTTGTGACCTCCTTTCGAAGCGTGCTTAGGACAATGCCAAGTTTAAACTTTGTATAAGATCTTTGTTTTAGGTAAGGTGAAACATAGTGATAAGTACTTTTTATTCCAACTGAATTCAATTATTGTAGGCAAATATTAAAAAGATAATTCATATAACAATTCCAAAACATTAAAAGTCAGTAATTTTGGGACAAAAATTGCTTATAATTCAATAAATAATTCATTTATAAGGGAAAAAACTTTTCGATTAGAAATCATTTCAATAATTATGTCTGAATATCCTTTTCTTTTTTAAAATGAATAGAAAAATTTCACGTTATTAAGCATACTTTTTTTATTCCTTTAAAATTGTCCCCTATTACACGAAATATGATTTACAAGTGACTTTTCGTGAGAATCTCTGTGACCTCTTTCCAAAGCGTGGTTGGTTCTCTACCAAGTTTAAACTTTGTACAAAGTCTGTGTTTTAGAGGGAGAAATATTCATCGGTTTTCATTCCAGTAGAATTAAATTATGGCATGTGGTATTGTTATATGTACGCAAGTAAATATTATCTTTGAACAGTTCTGATATTTTGTATGGAACCCTTTGTATGCAGTGTTAAGTTCGCACACGACCGATTATCTTTTTAAATCCGTTCGGTAGTCCCAAAAGTAACACCTACAAAACAAAAAGGTTACTTCTTTATAATATTAGTACAGGTAAGACTTCAATTTGAACCCGGATATTTTTAGAGAACTTTAACAATAATAAAGATGTTTTAACGAAATTTTCAACAGATTTACGTTACTTAATGGGAAATTCGATATCGTGTAAAGTACTGGAAGTGCACAGTAAAAAAAAAAAAAAAAAAAAAAAAAAAAAATACCATGTTTAATATCAACTACATTCCAAAATATGGATTACCTAACTGAGCACTAATTGGACGTAAATGATGATAAATTCCACCAATTTTCGTGATGTTGTTACATTTGACAAAAGCACGGTAAGTATATTGAAAATTTTGTTAAAATGGCTTCATTATTATTAAAGTTAAAAACAAGAATTCGAGATTGCCTTCGAATGAAATCCTGTGTATTTTTGGTTGAACTAGTGGATTGGAATTCTGTTATTTTCTATGCAAAAATTATTTGCTGGACTGTACACTTACAACTCTTAAAGTTTGCCTCATCATCTTTAAATACTTTTTATAAATCTAACCTAGTTTGGGGTTATTTCATTGATGCATTTTATGTTTTCTAACTCTAATACTGTAAACGCTGTTTAAATGAAACACAACCAATGTAACTGCGGGTAAAAAGTATTATGATTTGATTAATTAAAAAGACATATTATATTAACCGGTGATTCAAATAACCGGCGAACACCTTTATCAAAAAACTCACCCCCCCCCCCCCCCCCCTAGAACTGAATTCTGGCTACGCCACTGTTTAAGAGTTCTGAGACCCCTTAAAATGTGAAAGATGATGTCAAAGTAAACAATTTTTAAAACACAAATAACACATTTGAAAACTCAATTTCAGCAATTGTCATCTATTCTATAGTTGAGAAAATATCCGAACTCTTTTGTGCGGTCCTATAGATTTAGATTTGTATATATGGTAAATTATCATCATGAGTAATTTGTGTCGCCTGGGGTTATATGCTACATTTTATCATTTATATAATTCTCGTTAGCATAAAATGTACTCTGTAACGCCTTTCTACAATTTAAAAAAGAATTTTCAAGAAAATAACCATAAATTTTACTCCAATAATATTTTAAGGGGACATATCTGGTGGGAAGAAAAAAAGAGCAAACCCGTGTCATCCTATGGAGAAAATACACATCCTTCTTGTTCATTCACATTTGGAAATTTCAACAATATTTTTTTTCAACACGTAGATAGGAAGGTTCTTTATCTCTCTGTAAGCTCTAAATTTTTATATCTTTTTCCAGTCGTAAGTTACAAGCGAGTAAAGAATACTTTTTATACTTTTCGGAATTTTTTAAAACTTAAACACAAATTTTACAATACTCATAATTATCTTAAAAATATTTTAAGCTTACTGAGGGATAAAGAACTTTCCTATCTACGTGATGAAAAAAAAATATTGTTCAAATTTCCACATTTCAATGAACAAGAGGGATAAGCATTTTTTCCATAGGATAACATGGAATTCCACTTTTTTTCTTCCCCACCAGATAAGTCCCCTTAAGAGGCTGCTTCAGTCAAGTGAAAAGACCGTTCGCTAATGCTAATCCTATGGAAGAAATTCATAAAGATATCTCGGTTGCATTTTAATATTTTTAGATGATTTTTTTTGCATTGGCTAGCTGAGGTCGATCTGTACAAAGGCCGTTTTTTACTTTTCCGATTTTGTGTACAGATATTTTTCATGGGGACACTTTCATTTTCGGAACCGGTTTCGAAACTGAAAACATCCTTATTAAAAAAATCTGTAATCGAAATCGAAAAAGTAAAAAACGGCAGATGTAGAGATCGACCTCAGCTAACCAATGCAAAAAAAATCATTTAAAAATATTAAAATGCAACCGAGATATCTTTATAAATTTCTTCCATAGGATTAACATTAGCGAACGGGTCTTTTCACTTGACTGAAGTAGCCTCTTATACGGCTGTTCTTAACTGCTCTGCTCAACAAGCGCAAAACGTTTTGACACATTTGCATATTCATTTTTTAACTCAAGGGTATAAAATTGGAAAGCCTGGCCATGGAAGCGATTTGGAATTGAACTGTTTTTTTTTTTTTTTTTTCATTTTTTGATCAATCATTTACCTATTAAGTTATAAGCGAATTTGGTCACGTGACAAACCCGTTTTTTGCCCGCTTTTGAGTGCTCTTTCTTTCTTCCCGCGGAAATTCGGTTCAAAACGCCCAGTTTGACACTATTTTCTGAAAGATATATTGCGTTAAAAAAAAAAATGAAAAAAAAAAACAGCTCAATTACATAGTTTTTGAACAACAACACCAGCTAGTTTCATGCATTTTCGAACAATAATAAATTAAAACTCATGTCAGAAAGTTGCCCTTTTGGATTTGAGAACAGCCTTAAGTATTCAAACTGTCACTCCTGTCTTTTGTCCCCCACTTTATGCACTGATATTCAGCAGCAAATTCAAGTGTAATGACAAACTACTTTTAGAAATTTTATTATACAAAATGAAAATTTACATTCTAAAGTATAATATAAATAATTTTTATTGTAAATTATAAATAGTTTTATATTTATTATGGCCAGAGAAATGTTTGTTTCCCCCTAGTTTGTATGTCACACGGTCCCCTTGTATAAAATTGCACATGTAACCATCAAGAGGTCAAATAAAATTTGGAGGACAGTTACATTTAGTAGAAGCAGCAATCTTGATTGCTGAGCGAGTCACATGGTTTAATTATCTAGACTTCAAAAGCAGTTACAAGCTTCAAAATAGATAGAAAGATAAGAATATGTTTTTTACCTGTCACTAGTATCCCGTACTTATATTTTCCTTATTATTTTTTATTTATGATTTTGCCTTGATGTAACATGCTTTTACTTAGTTCAGAATGTTATATAGCAGCCTTACTAAGCTTAACTTACTATGAGCACAGAACCAATTTTCTTAATTTTATCACTACTGTCCCTGTCACTTCAGACCCCTTAAAAAAAAAAAGAAAAAAAAAAAAAAAAAAAAAAAAAAAAAAATTACACCAGTTCCCTACCCTATTGAAATTTTACTCAACCTTTATTAAAAATATATGCACCAGAATTTGCATTTAAAACTATTCAACATATTTATTCAACTTAGTTTTATGTGGCTTTTATTTAAAAAAATTATGAAGAAATTTCTGGTCCGAATCGAATGCAATAAATTATAGAAACGGGTCGATTAGAGGTAGATAGGTTAAAGAAAAATACAGTTTAACCCTTTAGTGCGCAGCTTTGCATATATGAAAAGAACAGTGTTTTGAATTTAATAGATTTTTTTTATTCGTATATGTACATAATTCACACCAGAAAATTAAAATAGCAATATTTGCTTTAATTAATACCAGACATTCCGTATTTAAATAAAGCGAAATTAACCATTGAAACTTTCTGGTGTAACGCCAAATACTCTGAACTAACGTAATTTCTAGAACGTATTATATCATGGGAATTAAAGAGTTAAATAAAGTTTTATAAAATGAATGATTATATAAATTAAGGTATTTGGAGACATACTTATTAAAATATTTACTAATTTTCAATATTTTAGTGTAAAACAGCCACTCGACAGTAGTTTTTACTTGTATTGCAGATGTGCCATAGAAGAAAAGATTGACGTATTATATAAAAAATGTATCTCTGATTTTTTTTTCCCTGTGTAATAAACCTTTCAGAGAATCATATATAATTTTTTCGAAACAAAATAAAAAATCGCACATTTAAGGTTTAAAGTTTATGCCGGAAATATTGCACCTTACTCACTACCTTAAATCTGATCTATTACTAAAGAAAAAAAAATAACTTTTATTTTTCACTAAATCACAGAGTGAAATTACCCACTTATTGGAGAATCGCCCATATGCTATATAGTACGCAAAAATTTAGTTAAATTTGGAACTGCATAATAGAGTTGAAAAAATCCCTTCAGCGACTTTCATCAATAAGCAGAAATGTACTTGAATTATTCTATGCAGTCTTCTATATGATCTATAGAATTTATACACACCAAGTAATATCCAAATGTCGGATGTGGCAATCCCAAAACTTTCTTCTATCTCATACATGTTAATACTTTCTGAAAAATACAGCATATCAGCACCATCGGTTAGAAAATTTACACCAAAATCTAATTATCAACAACTTTGACAACTTCTAACTGGATCTGAAGTTTGATAAAAATCCGTGCATAAGATTTTTAGATACAGCTATTGCGGAAATTGTAAAAATCTACATAGCAGCGCCACCTGTTGGGCGATTTACACCAAAAACTAATTATGACCAATTTACACCATGAAGTAACTGAATCTGAAGCTTGAAGAAAATTCATGCATTAGTTCTTGAGATAGAGCTATTGCGGAAATCGTAAAGAATACAGCACAGCAGCGCCACTTGTTGGGCGATTTACACCAAAAATAAAAAAAGCACTAATTTATATCAAGGACTAACTGAATTTGAAATTTTATGAAAATCCGTGCAGTAGTTCTTGAGATATAGCTATTGCAGAAATCGTGAAAAATGCCGCATAGCAGTGCCACCTGTTGGGCGATTATCACCGAAAACTAATCAGGACCAATTTATATCAAGCTCGAACTGAATTTGAAGTTTTTTGAAATTCCGTGCATTAGTTCTTGAGATAGAGCGCCCACAAAATTTTTGTCACATACAGACTTACAGAGTGACAGACAGACGTTTTCTAAAAACCATCAAATCGTGTTCAGGACATTCGAAAACGTAAAAATCCGTCGAAAACCGGAAGTCGAAAAATTTCACGAATCCAATACTTTCTTCTTGATAGAAGAAAGTAAAAATAAGAAATTTAAAAACACATTCCACAGTTGCAAATGCACTTCCAGCAATTATTGCTCATAAACAGTACTCCAACCGAATTCTTTTGTGTGTCCCTTATAGCGATGGATTATTTATCAATATATCGGTCAAATAGTGATATATATATATATTTAACAGTGAAGTATTTAACAGACCTGTCAAAGTCTTCACATCTATAAATAACAATATTGATTATTCTCCAATTTATCCTACTCTTAATCATAATTTAAATGCTAAAACAACACGTAATAAACGCGGAAAGGGTTCATCATCAGTTATAGTTTCCAAAAAATCTATCACAAAACAAATTAATGATCTTCAACGAAATTACTTAGAGAATTATAACTGGTTGTTAATTCGAAAAAACATCTTTGCTATTAAAAAGAAACAGCTTGTACAACATTTAAATGTCTTTCTAAGTAAATCTTTCTCTAAACATTTCTCTGATATTTACTTTGACCTTATTATGAGTAGGGTTAATCTTTTAAATATTAATTTACAAAAAAAAAAAACACAAAATTCAGAACATGAATACTCAAATGATAATTACTTTTTCAAATCACATATTTAATAAAATTAATATCAATTCTATAATTAATGATAAAAATTGTTTTTTTCCTATCAATAATCTTCATATATCAAAAACCTTTAAATATCCGAATACAATTGGGAGAAAGATTTTTAACTACAATACATTTTCAAAAAATACATCTGCTGCAAGTAATTTTCCGTGTAACTGCAAAGACCCCACTCTAAAAAAATACATAAACAATGATCATGGACATATAATCACTGGAAATCTTGATATTGTTCATGATTTTAAATTGAAACAACTAATGGGTTATGGTACTAAATATAGACTTCCATCTAAATTTAATGTTAAATCTATTATCAAACAGTTTACATATGATATTGATATTTTTATTTATAAAATTTCTATCTCTTATAATAAGCCTATTGAATATTTTAATCAATGGAAGATATTAGTAATTGAAAAATTAACTATGGCTTTAAAAAATAATATTGCTGATTTGGTTTATATTAATACAAAGCATTATTTCCAACAAATTACTAAATTACAAAAAAAACTACGTTATTACATATGTAGACAAATCTCCTAACAATTATGCTATTATATGTAAATCATATTATCACCAACTTCTTACAAATTCTATTTCTTCTAATAAGTCATTTCAAAAAACTAATGAAACTGTAATTGTAAATAATCGTAAAATTCGAAGTTATTATAAACTATTAAATATTTTATCTACTAATTTTAATTATCCATATTTAGTTCTTATTCCCAAATTTCATAAAACTCCTATTAAATTTAGGACTGTTACTATTGGTTGTAATACATATAATAATAAAGCCAATACACTTCTCTTAAAAATTCTTAATCAATTATATGTACTTACTACAAATAATGATAATACACATTGTATAAAAAATAGCTATCAACTTGTTAATATTTTAAAAAATCTTCATTGTGTTTATAATATAACGACATATGACTTCAAAGATCTTTTTAATAATATAGACCTATTAGATTTACATAAAATTATAAATGCATTATTTAAAAAATATTATAAAAAACTGGAATTATCATCTAATATAGATATTGCATATTTTAAATCTTTAACTAACTTCATTATCTATAATAATTATATATTGCAAGATAATACTTTATATTTACAGCATGTCGGTATACCACAAGGCGGTTGTACTTCCAGTTTACTCTCAGACTTATACTTATATCATTATGAACGTAATTTTACTAATAATAATCTACATTTATATCGTTATATTGATGACATCATTTTAATTGATACTGATCAATCTGCAATTACTCGATTTCCAGTTGATTACCCCACTAATTTGGAATTAACGGAAAACCTTTTATCTAACAATACAATTAACTTCTTAGATCTTAAAATTACAATAAAAGACAATAAAACAATCACAGATTTATATGACAAACGTAAAGAATTTAAATTCAAAGTTAATACATTTACAAATTTTAAATCTTGTCTACATCATTCTGTATTTCGGAATATAATACTTAATCATTTATATAGAATAAAATGTTTATGTTCTTCTCCTCTAATTAACAATAATATTAAAAAACTAATTTATGATGCATTAAATCATGGTTTTCCAAAAAAATTCATATATTCATTAATATACAATTAGTACTTTTCTTACATGATCTATTAAAACAAATTAACACATGCGTAAACAAAATTACAAAAAAATTATAAAAAAAAAATATCTATAAAAAATTAAAAATTGTAAAATAATATAAAAAAAAATTTTATAGGTTGGTTGGGTGGGTAGATGTTAGAGTACGGAGGAGGGTGGTGTTGTCTGGATAATACGCAATGGTTAATTATATAAAAAAAAATGGGGGCTCTTGTATTATTACTATATTCTTGTTACGTATTATATATGGATGTTGATTTGATATTTTATATGTAATTGGAGAATTTCATTAATATTATAATTAGCCTAATTATTGATTAATCTAATTTACAATTATTTGTTATTAAATTTAAAATTTACTAAGGACATTATCATATTAATTACTAATAGTATGCCATTCTTATAGTGAATAATATACATATAAGTATGTTTAATATAAATATAGTTATACTGTATGCATTAAAATTGTGTAATTATTTTTATTATTATTACTCTATTCTTTTTAATATTTATTATCGGTTTAATGTTTTTGAATGTCCCACATTCATACTTTATGGTTTTTTATGGATGTCTGAAAATAATCCACACTCTATATTTGTGCTTTTTAAGTAATGGGTATTTAAGTATCATTTAACCTTCTATTTACTTCCACATGTTTTTTATTTCCTGTTCATTTTATAAATATCTAATATATAATTCATTAAAAAATAATTTTTATATTTAATAATTATTTATACTAATTATTACTGAATTTATTTTGTTTTATAGCATATAGCTATATGCTATATATTATCAATGTTCTAGAATTATTTAAATTCTTAGTTTAGTTTAAATAAGTTAGCTAATAGAATATATTGTATGCTTTTAAATTTTATTTACAATAGTTTTTAAATACATTGTGTGGTTTATATTCGGTTTATAATTCTCTATATATAAGGATATGTTTGGTTTTGCTGTTTATACAGTTATTTACATTCAAATGCTTACAATTATTTATACAGTTATTTACATTCAAATGCTTACAAATATTTATCTTGCGTTAGTTGTTTAATAGAAGTAATACTAGATGGCAGCATTAAATTTGTCTCTTTAAGTTAGCTCCTATTTTTAATTTTTCTAGCTCCATTTCAGTTATAATTTAATACACCAGGGGGTATTTTTAGCTAAATTTTGACGATATTGTTAAACTGTTATTAATTAATTTAATAGTGCATTTTAAATAATGTAATTAATATCTATTTATTTTATATTAGATTAAATGTGTTTAACAAGGTATTTCAAATTTTATTTAAAATTGTATTAACTGCATCCTTTGGTATCATTTACTGTGATTTCTTAACTGTTTTATTCACCTTAATCTTTTTGATATACTGGCAGCCATGTGCGCGTGGATTTTTGTAAAATACTGAAATATTAATCGGTATGGTGTTTATTTATATTTTATCTCCTATAAATATTTAAATACGTTTTATTGATTCTTCCATTTCATATTATTTGTTTCTATTCTGCTTTCATTTTTAATCAATTCACTTGATTTTATGGTTGTTTGGGCACAGGGGAAAATAACTTTTAGCTTTAGCTTATTTTTCCCACAGAAAACAACCATTTTGCTTATATCATTGAATTCTGTGCCCTTGATAACGTAATTCAATGTATAAGCTTTTCAATTTTTGTCGGTTTCCACTTTTTTCTCTTTCTTCCATAATAATTCTTATATTATTTTTTTTTTTTTTTTTTTTTTTTTTTTTTTTATTACTTACAGCTTTAATTCATAATAATTGACGGTGGATGGTTATGTTTAATTAATGGTTATATATATATATATATAATTTCAGCTTTTAGCTTTTTTCTCACAGAAAACAACCGATTTGCTTATATCATTGAATTCTGTACTCTTGAAAACGTAATTCAATATATAAGTTTTTCAAATTTTTTTTTGGTATCCATATTCTTCTTCTTTTCTTCTATATTAATTCTTGTAATTATGTATAAGGCGCTTTATTTTATACATACAGTTCTATATTATAGGTTTCTGGTATCCATTTTTATTGTCATTTCACAATATTGCGGTTTTTGATGATGGTCAGTAATGTTTAATTAATGGTTATGTATATATATATAAAACCATTAATTAAACATTACCGACCATCATCAAAAACCGCAATATTATGAATGATTGACAACAAATGCGCCACAAACCAACAATATAGAACTGTATGTATAAAATAAAGCACCTTATACCTAATTACAAGAATTAACATGGAAGAAAAAAAAGAAGAACATGGATTCCATATATATATATATATATATTTAATTTATTATAACTACATTTTTCCAATCACAGAACCGACGAACTCCACTGCATATTTAACAGTTATATGCTGAAAATCTAAATTTCATCATAAAAATATAGAGGCATAAAATGTATATTTATCTTCCTCTGTTTTCATGAAAAAATTAATTATTTTACAACGCAAAAAAGCTCTGCTTGATCGAAAAAATTCCAATCTGAAAGGAATCCTGAAATTACCTGTAAATCTCAGAAACAATCCATACTCTAATCACTATGAATTTATATATAAAATGATTCTTAAAAAAGAAAGATAAAAGAACTCTAAATATATTAAAATAATATAAGTAATAATAAAACTAAATTCCCCGGACTACAACTAGTTTTGCCAATTGTCCCGATTTACGCGGGGTTACCCGATTTTCAGGCACTCCGAGATCTGTCCCACGTAACCACTGCGCGGGACGCCAAAAGTCCCGATTTTTCATGATGCGCAAATTTCTTTTAATTTCTTTTAGTGCCATGTTATTCGTTAGTCTGTATCGAGCGGAACTTAACACAGTAAAATCTCTAAAGACAGAACCTGTCTATAATGGAAAATTTTTGTACTTCCTTCCAAAGAAATACCTTACAATTCTAGCTGCCTAGATGGAAACATGTCTAAAAGTAATCAATCGTGATGCCCAGTGATTCTGTTGCCACGAGTATTACTGTACTTTGTTCATAAATTTTGGTAAATGGAACCTGTTTATAACGGAATGCTGTATTAAAATTAAAAATTCCACCGCCCTTACGATCGGAACATTCATAGCTGTTAAACTGGAATTTTGTTCATAATTGAACAAAATTCCTAAATTGTAATTTTGCTCTTTTGTCCCTAACGATACCGCTTTCAGAGGTTTTAGCGTATACTATTGTGCTTATTTAGTATAATAAAACCTGCTAATATGGAATAGGCTATCTATAGGGCCCCAGGGCAAGCATCATTCTGGGGGACCCCCTGCTATCTATCCATGGAAACTGCTAGCGGATAATGTGGAAGTGGGCTAGTACTAAACTTCATACATATTGCATGTATGCATAAATTTCGTACCAGGTACTATTCCCATCTATATACAGAGTATCACAAAAAGATGGTCATAACTTAAAAAAAAAAAAAAAATACCAGTAGGATAATAGTAGAGAAAATTATATTTTGGTTGAAAGAAGTATATGTTTAACTTATACTTTGATTATCTAAGTATGTTATAAAAATGACCCGATTGGTCATAATTAATGGTTTTAACTTGCTTCGTTACAAGGAAAACACCAATAAAGAATTTCTCGTGAAAACAATAGAATAATACTAAGTTGTTATAGTAAAATTTTAATCATTAGTTTTCTACCGGTATAATTCGTTTTTTTTTTTTTTTTTTTTTTTTTTTTTCCGTGTGGGTGGAGGGAATAAGGGAAGCAGAGAGGGGAAGGGGGATCGCGCTCCCTTCCTAAATGCCTAAAAATATATGAATTTTGATCATTTTTCGGTCAATATTAATTTGACATCTTTTAACGAAAATCCTGATTATTCCCATGGGGCCGTCTAAAAAGGGGAGCCCGGAGCAGGTGCCCTGCATGACCCTACATTAGTCAGGCCCTGACAACGGTCTCTGAGGTGCTACATGTCTCGGTCAAGCCTGATGCACAATCCTCAGTGTTTAGTTTCTAAGAACGCTTGATACTCATGTTATCGACTCTGAAAGGTTGAAATATATTAAAACAGTGTGAGCAATAATTAATTCTTATTTTAACTACCGCTTTTGAGATTTGTGCAACTACAATACAACTAAATTCTAACAATAATAATAATATTATTATTATTATTTTGATAACATGGTATATACTCAGTGGTGGGATTCAGCCGGTTCGCACCGGTTCGGTAGAACCGGTTGTTAATTTGTGTTGAGTTCGGCGAACCGGTTCTTAAAATGATACTTGAAATGCGAAAATCGCATTTACATTAATTTGCTTTCTTTAAATGTTTATCTGCACAACATTGTTTTCTAGGCATAACTCTGTGACGAGTCCTGATTAATTTCTGTTAATAAAATAATATTTCATTTGGAACAATAGTATATTTTTTCTTCATCACTCCTGTAAGAGAAACTTCAACTTAAAAAAACGAAATTTTGAAGAATTTTGGTAACTAAATTGACAGCCCTAGGTTAATTCTAGTTATATGGCAAGATTATTAAAAATTACACTAACTATTTATCTATACTAATAAAAGAAAGTTTTGCTCTGTCTGTGGGTCTGTGTGTGTGCGATGGCTAGCAAAATCTACGGCACGTACGAGACTGAACATTTTTGTGAGGCTAGCTCAAAATGTCTCCTGATGCACCAGAAACACAGAATTTTAAAATTCTAATAATTAGTTGAGTTATTAATTAAGAATCGTAACTCACTCTCATTAAAAACTCAATTCGTCCTTGCGAGAAAGAAAAAACTCTGGCGCACGCACAGAAACCTTATTTACGCATCAGTTGAAAATGAAGAACGAAAAGAAGAAATTTCGAGGTATTTTGTCATTATTTATTAACATATATGAGCCAAATTGTTTAGTAAAGTTAAAAATGAAAGACATATTCTGAAACATCTACGTCTGAAATGCTGCAATCAATTAAAAAAAAATCGCAGTTAACCTCTTGAAAAACAATTTTCAAAAGGAGTCGTTTTTCCGAAAAACTTTTTATCCCTTATTGCAACCCCCTCCAGGGTGCAATTTTGGAGGTGCCGACAAACCAAAAATATGTTCATTAAGTGAAACCCTCTCCTAATCGATGGTTCAATTGGTTTAAAACAAACCTGAATTTTAACCCTTTCAAATACACCGGTAAACGTAGGTCGCTTCGCGCCTCGCGAAGACGATATTTTTTCTACGCTAAAAATAACTAAACGTCCGTATTCTTTACACACTTATACACACTCTTTTTAGAGCATCTCAATAGACCAGATTTACATCACAAAATTTTGAAACGTTCGAACGGGTAGAAATATTTCTCACAAAATAAAATGTGTGAAAGTTTCGACGAAATCAGGAAAAATCTGAGTGTTTCTTCGGGGTTTCGCTCCTCCAGGGCGAAATTTTAGAAGTACTGACAAACCAATAATATGTTCGTAAATCTGAAACCACCTTCTTATTAATGGGACATTCGGTTTTAAAAAATAGGAATTTTAACCCTTACAAATACACCGGCAAATGCAGGTCATTTCGCGCCTCATGAAGACGATATTTTTCTATGCTAAAAATAATTAAACGACCGTATGTGAACACAAACTTTTAAAGAGTATCTCAAATTCAGATGGTATTGAGATTTTCAATAGATCAGATTTACATCATCTACAAAAATTCTGAAACATTCGGACGGTTAGAAATATTTTTTACAAAATAAAATGCGTGAAATTTCGACGAAATCAGTGAAAACTTGAGCGTTTCTTCGCAGATTTGCTTGCTTTCGGTACCAAATAGCATATACTTTCAATTTAACATATTTTCATTTAAAAATATAAATTCAGATAAAATAGATTTAAAGATATGAAATCATACAAATTTCCGATTAATTTAAGGGTCATTCTTCACGGGCCCGGTTATTCGAATAAACGATACTTTGCTTTGGGCACTTAATGTTCCCTGTTATCTCTGATCTATAGCTAATATACTTAAATCGTCAGATTTAGATATATACTTCCAACTGCACATTTTTTTAATATTGTTCATATCTTAGAAGTTATTTAAATGAAAGAAGTTATTTTTGTAAATGTAATAAATTCAAAATTTTGATAAGTTCCTCGAGTCTTATAAGTTATATTTAGAAAAATATTTTTCTAGCTCTAACAAATGAAAAGACATTGTATGATCTAAACTTGCCGAATCATGATACTTTGTATTTTACGAATTTCCAGCGTTGTCTGGCCAGGTTTTTTTGCACTAAGAAATGGTAAAAAATCCTAAAATTTCTAAATGTCATAACTCGAGAAGTTTTGGTCGTGCAAAAATTTGTCTCACTTGCTATAGCTTGGATATTTTTCTAAATATGCTATATACAACTTTAGGTCATGAACATGGGTTAATTCTTAAACTTACATTTCTGCTATTTTTATATTATATTATTTTCAGGGCTTATTTTGCGCCGGAGCCCACCGGAGCTTAGCTCCAGTATTTCTCTGGTTTTAGTAAATATTTAAATATTGGTCGGAATTCACAGGAGCTCATAAATATAGGGCTCCGGAGCCCAGTGCAATAGCGCTTCCGAAAAACCGAAGCCTAAATTCCCCTTTCCTTTCCTTCCCATCTCCAAGCTTTTGCATTCTTTTTTATCAAAACACTTATAAGGAGATGTTTCAACTCAGTTTTTATATCAGTATTTAGGCTTAGGCTGGCTCAAGCTCAATCTGAATTACATTCAAAATTTTATTTATTCATGTATAGGGGAAAAATCCTCCTTAAAAATTACGTGTTCTATTTTATTTCAAATCATTTTAATGCTATTTTGGTCATAATAAAGGGAAACAGGAATCGTATTTTTCTTTTCCATTTGCAAATGTATGTCTGGTATTGATGGCGGCGATGTGTTGATTCGGCGCCAAACAAGAGACTGAACAATGAATTTGCTTAAAGTTCAATTTTCTTTTGTGACATTACGATAATTTTTATTTGGCTGGTATAATTTATTTTTTGACTTAGATATTGAACCTGAAAAGAATATTTTCTGTTTTTAGTCAGTGGGCATCAGTTTGAGGTTTTAAGTCTTCTATTTTGTACGTGTATAAAAATCACGTTAGTGATTTTTCTGTTTATTTTGTAACATGAACGAAGTCCATGCTAAGGCTGTGCTCTGCAGATTTACGAAGTTTACTTTCATTTGTAAGTAGATATAATTGCCATGTATCGTTATTCTGATAGAGAGCAATCGAGCAGTGATACCTCTTTTTCTATAAAAGCATAGAATCTTTCCCATAACGATGTCAAAATTTTCATTTAATCTGATTTTCAGGAACTCACCACGAAAGATTGTTAGGCGGAAGGAACCGATTGTAGTTTAAGGTAAGCATATTCTATAGGAAATTGAAAAACGCTGTCCCATTCTTCAGCATATAAATATTAATTTCAGTAAATTTTATTCATTTCTTTATAAAAATGCACAACTGCGAACTATTCCTTTTTTATGTTAACACTATTTCTGAATCATAATCCTTATCATATTTATTCCCAGAATTATTCAATTAATTAACTTTAAAATTAGACAAAGATTTCTATTCGGAAGGAATGATAACTAAAACAGTAATAGTTGGCAACTAAATATATGCAGATAGATATATTTAAAATTTTTATTTTGCTAAAGAAAAAAAATGCTTTAAATTTTTACAAATAATGTATGAAATCTAAATATGCAGATTGGAGTGATGAGGGGAAGCACGCTACGGTTGTTAGTATTGCAGAATATTAGGGCTCCGGTACTTTTTTTGTTAGAAATTAAGCCCTGATTGTTTTAATGCATTTTCTGATAGAAATAATGATCAGGGTTTCATGACTGCCGAATATTTATTAGCGTCCTTTTATAGTGTAACATGTTTCAGGATTTTTTTTCACTGTACCAAAGGATCAAAGTTTTTTTAACAAAGTTCTTAGAATATTGGAGTTTCATAATCTACGTGTGATGCTTCATTTTTCTTTCATTTTTGTACATCAAAAATCATTCGGGCAGCGAACCGGTTGTTAAATTATTTGAATCCCACCACTGTATATACTCAAGCTTATACATTCATATTTGATAATTGATTCTTATCTTTTATTAGAGTGCATTTTGTTAAATGAAGGGTTTCCACTAGAGATACGCCCATAGAACAGCTTCTGAAATTGCTTGTGTAATAAAAGATAAAGGGCCTTATTTGAGATAAAGTGTTCAGAAAGTGGACCAGATAAAGTATGAGCAAAGTTTAGACAAACTACTTGAGTCACTTCTGAGTTATTTGGGTGATAAAACCTATTAAACTTTAAATTGTTATAATCTAAAACAACAAATGAGTGCACTGAATAAGATAGCAGTAAAAAAAGAAATACTTATTGAAAGAAAATTTTAAAAAGATCTCTTCGAATGAGATTGAGACTAATTTTAAAATTCGATGAATTTATGAAAGGTAAAAACGTTTCTTACCGTAATATAATTAATATATGAAAACAAGGTAGTAGGGAAAGGTATATTAGAGATCTGCACGGGACAGCCCGTGGCCCGAAGCTCGCTCGGGCCGATTTTCATTCACGGCACTCGGACCGGGTCCGCGACATACTTTTTCTGAAGGCTCGGGCCGGGCATAACTTATTTTTTCTGTACAGAGCCGGGACTTTTTTCATTCCTAGTCTTCACGGCCCAAAATTTTCAGTCCTAGTTTTGACCCAGACCGTATGAAAATCATTGTCTCAGCGTGTCCTGGTTCATTCGAAGGTCAGTTAAATTAGGCCTGGCCCAAAACTTTTTGCGAAAAATGCATACATTTTTAAATCACCATTATTCTACACTTAAACATTAAAATTTATTCTTTTAAAGAATAGTAGATTTCTACGCTTATTAAAATGTAGTAAAACGTGTGAAAAGGAATATGTCTATGACGGAACTCTGTTTCAAAGTGAAAAACGTGTTGATCCATGTAAAATTAATGTACTAATACGCAAGAAGAGAATATACAGGGTGTCCCAGAAGTAATGGGACAAACTTTAAGGGAAGGTAGGGGACATCACAAAGATTCAGATTTGCATAGCAACCCAGCGTCGGAAACGCTTTCCTGTCGCGGTAGTGACGACACAAAACACAAGAAAGAAAGGACACGAACAGGGAGAGAAAACATGTTTATTATTCTTAGTACTGCAAAAATGCCGGGACGATGCGGGAAAGTGTTGAGGAGCTTGTTGCACGCATCGTGGCAGCTGGCGAAGTCCGGGGCACTCCCAGTATTTTCGAGAACATTAGATCTTCCATACGCCGGAGATGCGCTTCCATGCATCACGGCCCGGAGTCGTAATTTCGAACACCTTCTTTGATGACGATCGTTGCCCCTTTAATGTTCTTTCTTCTTAGTTTTTTGATGTACTAAGGATAATAAACATGTTTTCTCCTCTTATTCGTATCCTGTCTTTCTTGTGTTTTGTGTCGTCACAACCGCGCCAGGAAAGCGTTTCCGACCCTGGGTTGCTATGCAAATCTGAATCCTTGTGATCTCCCCTACCTCCCCTTAAAGTTGGTCCCATTACTTCTGGGACACCCTGTATAATACATTTACAGTTGCTAAGAAGGGAACTTGTCTATAACGTATTTCTTTTTCTTTTCTATGTAATTCCGTCTTAGAAAATTTTACTGTATAGCATTTTTCAGATTTTTAACACTTCAATACATGGAATATGGATTAACAATATTAATGATGACTGAAATATTTACATACAAGAAATAGAGATTCATTAAAAAAATAAATATCGGATCCTGCGGCATTTCTACACTATATGGCCAAAGGTGAACGGTCACTTGCAATTTTAGACGTTTTGCCAAGTATCTAGAAAAATACATGCAGAATTAACCTGAAACTGAAGGTGTGTAAACAGTATAATATTTCCGTGATATATTTCCAAGTCATATATTTCCGTGAAGATTTTTTCCCGAAACCCCATAGGGGACCGTCAACAAATTGAAAAAGAACGAATATCTTTTGGATAACCCTGTAAAAACTAATGGAGCAAAAGCGTTCAAACTCGAGATTATTAATAAGTGGCTTATTGTAATATACTGTGTTCATTTTTATGAGAATAAAATGTATACTCGTAGAGAAATTAAGGTTTTTATAAAAATAGTCCCAAATTTCGCCAAGTTTTTTGCTTATAATTCGCAGAGTTCTTAATATAAAAAAAAGTTCTTTTCAGAAAATATGACAAACAACATTGTACACAACACCCTGCAATTAAAATGAAAACATAATAAAAATTGTATGAAAAATGAGCAGGTTTACTAAATAATGATTCACTGCGCATGCTCGAAGGTAATCAAAATATAATTTGCATAATATGTTAGTTAAATGTATAGAGCAACTTTTGTGAAAGTCTCAAAAATATAGTTTGAAAAGTCTGATAATAATCGTTTATAGAATAAGCTCAAAATCCGTTATTCCTAAAAGGAAGCAAAAAGAGGAGGGGCTGTGTTAAATACAGTAGTACGTGCAATATTGTGTATGCTATATTGGCACTAATCAATAGATAAATGGATACAACCCCTCATGTTTTTGCTTCATTTTGGGAACAACGGATTTTGAGCTTATTCTATAAACGATTACTATCAGACTTTTCAAACTATGTTTTTGAGACTTTTACAAACGATGCTCTATGCATTTAGCTAACATATTATGCACATTATATTTTGATTGCATTCGCGCATGCGTAGTGAAACATTTTTTAGTAAACCTGCTCATTTTTCATCCAATTTTTATTACTTTTTAATTCTGATTACAGAGTATTGTGTACAATGTTTTTCGTCATATTTTCTGAAAAAAACTTCTTTTTATATTAAGAACTCTGCAAATTATAAGCAAACAACTTTGCAAAATTTGGGACTGTTTTTATAAAAACCTTAATTTCTCTACGAGTATAAATGCCATACTCATAAAAATGAACACAGTATATTACAATAAGCCACTTATTAATAATCTCGAATTTGAACGCTTTTGCTACATTAGTTTTTACAGGGTTATCCAAAAGATATTCGTTCTTTTTCAATTTGTTGACGGTCCCCTATGGGGTTTCGGGAAAAAATCTTCACGGAAATATATGACCTATACTATACTGTTTACACACCTGCAGTTTCAGGTTAATTCCTTATGTATTTTTCTAGATATTTAACAAAGCGCCTAAAATCGCAAGTGACCGGTCACCTTTGGCCATATAGTGTATAAAAATGAAGATTTTAAACATGAAAAAAAAGTTAAGATAAATATTTTTGGTCTTAACTCCTCGTACGAGGCAAATTTCTAACCAAATCGACGTAAAAATCAATGTTTTGTAGAAATTCACTCAAGACGGGACGGGCAGGGCCGGGCCGGGCTCGGGCCGAGATTTTAAGTTTTTTACCGAGCCGGGCCAATATTATTTTTTCTATGGGCCGGGCCGAACTTTTAATTTTTGTATCGGGCCAGGCCTCTCCCGGGCCTGGAAATTTCGACTCGTGCAGACCTCTAAGATATATACTGTAGAATGCACAGCAAATAATAATAATAAAAATAAAATACTAACCCCATCATTTTTGCGAATTTGAGTGCGTGTGTAGAAAATAATACAGAATAAGCCAAAGATCACAAAAGAAATAAAAATTTAAAAATTCTGATAAAGTATAAGCGGTAGAAGAATTTTTAGATATCAAATAAAAATAAATTGCCAGAAAAGCTGCATTTTTTGTGACGATTATCACTGTAATACTCCCAAAGCGCCAACAGGGGCGGCGCCAGAACTTGCCCGACGGGGGGGCACAGTATCCCCGACAGGGGGGGCCGAATTCAAAATATATATTAGAGGTTTCCACGAGGCCTGCCCTGTTCCGAAGCCCGAACTCGGTAAAAGTTTCTTTCATTAAACTCGGGATTGGCTTAATTTTATCTGAAAACTCTGTACGGGTTCGGACTAAATTTTAGCTTTTGAAATGTTGGTCTAGCCCTGAACTTCATTATCCCCGAGACACGTCCGGGTCTTGCATTTTTTCTGTAGATTCGGGCCGGACCGGAACTGTATTTATACTTCAGAATTTTTTTGGAGCAAATGAACAATAAAACATTTCTTTGTTTCTCCCCCCCCCCTTTTTTAAATAACAGGTGGAATATGTTGATTAATCACGTGAAAAACATGAAATTTTCGCGATCGGATTTGGCATAACCCGAAACGCGCAGATCTCTAGCACTCACACTGCTATTTAAATTAGAGACAAATTGCAGAGGGCCAAACGATTTTTACTCGAAACATGTATTTCGAAGCTTGTCAAAGAATATTGTAGATAAATAAAGTGAAAAAAAATCTCTTAAGGTTAAGGTTATTTTTGAAACACCTCACTAGTCACCTAATCTTTATAGGCGAATGAATCCACAACAGAAAGAGTTTCCACATTTTTGAGCATTACCCAAAAGGAAAAACTCTGCTTTGTACTCTTCTTCCATACAGAAAACTCCCAATAAGCGGTCATTCAATACTATAGATTTTACGTGCACATATATGGCATGTACGCAGCAGTGTGTGAAAGACAAAGTATGCAGCAGTTCTCCGCTTATGAGCCGAACCAAAGAGTCGCGCATCATATAAGGTAGGTAACCAATTTTTTTCGAAACGCGGTTCATGTTCCGGCCGGGTTGACCATGTATTTTAATGCCGGAGGTAACTGAAAATAATCAGTTGACAAATCCCTATTAAAAACGCATAAAATGACCAAAAATTATTTAAAAATAAAATTATTTAAATTTGTCAGTGACAGTGTCATCGTGAAGACTAGCAGTTAAACGTTACACCTAACCTAACTAGGGTCCTTCTGGGGTAATAAATAAAATTTGAAGCCCTGCAAATTTTATTTAAAACAAAGCTGCAACCCGAACCGAACCCAACCAAAAATATTCTGTCTACCCGCAACCCGATCGAACCCGAAATACTTAATTCCAATCCCAACCTGAACCAGGAATCAGAGAAAATTGATCCACAATACAATGTAATTATAAAAAAAAAAAATATATATATAGTCTGCAATCATATCTCTAATATTAATATTATCTTTTATGTGGAAAAATAAACATGCAAGGAGTCATTCATATTCAAATACGTAGTTTATCATCTGAAATAGATTCCTGCGCGTGTTGGGTTATACCCAACCCAAATGTTCAACTTAAAGTCAATCCGAAACCTAACAAAAAATTTTTGCTGACGCAAAACCCGACAACAATTTTTCTATTGACCCTAAACCGAAATACTTCGCTTAAACCCGAACACAACTCGACACAAAAAGATCTATAATTGAATACAGTTATGAAAAAATAGTCTACAATCATATCCGTAATATCAATTCTATTTTTTATGTAGAAAATAAACACGTAAAGCGACTCATTCAAATTTAAATATATAATTTTTCATGTCAAACAATAACTTGCATTCTTTTTGTAAAATTGAGCTAAATCCAGCTTGGTTCGTAAGTTAGTGTTGTCAGGTCAAACAACGGGACAGAGAGAGAATTAAATTTAAAAAATCAAAAAAACCCGACTGCGTAAATATCCCATTGGTAGGGGAGCAAAAAAAAAAAAAAAAAGCCCAATTCGGAAATAATTAGGGGAAAGCTGGAAATTGTTTTAATCCCTTCAGTTTATGTCTAGAATGAATATGCTACGTTTCCTCCCTCGTACTAGGCAAGCGTTAGGAATTATATATTGATTTATAGTCAAAAAACACTTTTTTTTAAATACCACAACACTATCTCGAAATCACTAACTTTTTCAAAAACATTGTCAACACAAATGTTGTAGAGCTTAAAATTCTGAGTAAAATGAGTACCTACAGTTAATACTTTTGTTGAACATTAAGGTCACAATTCTACTTTAAAGTTTTAGCCCCGTGGTCAGAGGGTTGAACTCAGAATGAATTAGGGGAAACCTGGAAATCGTTTTAATCCCTTCAGATTAGGTCTAAAATGAATATTCTATGTTTTCCCCTTCGTACTAAGTGAGCGTTAAGAAATATGTACACATTTACATTCGAAAAACACGTTTTTCTTTAATATTTTTAACAATATCTTAAATTGCGACCTTAATTTCGAACAAAAATATTAATATGAGTATTCATTTTATTCAAAATTTTAAGCTCTAAAACATCTATATTGGCAATTTTTCGATATAGTTAGCTGTTTTGAGATATTGTTAAGGTAATTTGGTCTCTCCTATCTTGAAGCTCTTGATTAGTGATTAAGGCAAAATTTTGAAATAGAATTGCGACCTTAATTTTGAACAAAAATATTAATGTGGGTATTCATTTTATTCAGAATTTTATGCTATACAACATTTGTATTGACAATGTTTTTGATAGACTTAGCTGTTTTGAGATATTCTCAGGTAACTTGGTCTCTCCGGACTTCAAGCTCTTGATTAGCGATTAAAGCAAAATTTTGAAATTAGAATTGCAACCTTAATTTTTAACAAAAATACTAATGTGGGTGCTCATTTTATTCAGAATTTTAAGCTCTACAACATTTGTATAGACAAAGTTTTTGATAGAATTAACTATTTTGAGATATTGTTTAAAATAATGAATTTTCTGTATTTTGGGGGGGAAATGGGCAAATCAAAGCAGGAATTTTCGTGTTTCAATAATAATAAAAGCAATTGAAGAAACACCTTCAACTCACGTATATATATATTTTTTATGTATATTCCTCGAAACCAGACAGTATATCCTCTAACTTCTGATAAGATACAGAATTTAAATCTGAGATTAAAACTGAAATACGAAATTCCGATGAAAAATGTAAGTTAAAGGAAAACTTGTAAAATAACTTAGAATGTAAAAGTTCATTACTATCAGCTCAATCATAAAACAAAGTCTTGTTGATGCTAAAAAAATCTTTAAATTCATGCTTATTTTGAAACATCCAAAGTTTAGAGGTCTGCACGGGCCGGGATCGGGCCTATTTTCATTCATGGCACTCGGGCCTAACTTCTTTTTTTCGTACCGAGATAAGGCAGGTTTCATTCTTCCTAGGTCTCCATAAGCCGATATTTTCAGTCCCGTCTCGATCCAGCCTCTATGAAATAATTGTCTCGGCATGGCCTAGTCCGTGCAAAAATCAGTAAAATTTGGCCCAGGCCAAAAATTTTTGCAAAAAGTGTATACATTTTTAAATGGACATTATTCTACAATTAAACATTAAACTTTATTCGTTTTAAAGAATAGTAGATTTCTAGGCAATAATATTAAAATACAGTAAAACGTGTGAAAAAGAACCAGCTATGGCGGAATCCTGTCTTATATGGAAAAATTTATTGATCCATGCAAAATGAATATAATAATACGTGAGAAAAGAATATAATACATTCACACCTTTTAAGAAGAGAACTTGCTTATAACGCATTTTTTTTTCTTTCCTATGCGATGTCTCAGAAGATTTTATTGTATAGCATTTTTCAGATTTTTAAGTCTCCAATACATAATTTTTTGATTAACGATATTAATTATAGCTGAAACATTAAAATACAAATATAGATTCATTAAAGAAATGTATATCGCAATCTTCTTTAAAAATGAAAATTATAAACATGAAAAAAGAGCTAAAATAATTATTTTTGGTCAGAACTCCTTTTAACAAAATCGACGTAAAATTCCGTCGGACTTGGGCTGAGATTTTAAATTTTTTCCGGGCCAGGCTCGGACCGAGCTTTCAATTTTTATACCGGGTCGGTTCATTATTGCTTTTTGTACGGACCAGGCTGGGCCGAAGTTTTAACTTTTATACCGGGCCGGGCTTTTCTTTCTACGAGTCGGGCTGAGCCCGAACCTGGAAATTTCGACCCATACAGAACTCTACAAAGTATAATTAAGTTATTAATTAAAATTGTTCAGTCTAACAATACAATCAAGTTTAAATTATCAAGAAGGTTAATTTTCTGTTTTACACGATTTTTTTTTAAATTTCTAAATACGAACTTACGACCCTAAACAAGAATTGTTAATTACATCCCTGCACTGTTCGAGTTATGCCCGATTTGAACCTGCAACTTGATCCTAAGCATAAAAAAAAAAAAAAAAAAAAAAAAAAAATCAATCCTAAATGTAAAACAATTCTGAAAAATAGTTTGCAATCATATCTCTAAAATCAATTTATATTTCAAAAAATGAATGCATACATTTACTTATTCATATACAAGTATTTTTTATCATTTGAAACAATAATCTGGACTTTTCTTTGGGTTGGGTTGATTTTTGACGGCGGATTATCTACTCGAGGGATATAGGCCCAAGGTGCCCTCCATAAGGGGGAGGGGGCTTTCTAAGAGAACCTAATCCGTATTTACACATGGAAATCCAAGGTTCGAAGAAAACCACGAAAATTCTGAACGATTGGGCCGACGGGCGCGATTGGGTTCGAACCCAGCACCTCCCGTCGACCAGCTTCGAGAGCACAAAACGTCTCGGCCACTGGTGAGACGGACTTTTCTTTGGAAAAATTTGGCGTACTCGAATCGACTCCCAAGAAACAAAAACTCTAATCTGAGATGATCTGAAAATGGAAACACTAGTCAACCCGATCCACAGCAAAAAAAATTTAGAGCCGATGGCCAACACGATAGGGTAGAATCGGGTAAACTGACCCGATGAAGATTTTAGAAGTTGCTATATATACGTCTTCCCGTAGTTTACAATGAAGTTATGTATTTATATAATTATTTTCTTATTTATACCTTCCATTTCTCTTCTATATATGAAATAGAGATTAATATCTATAAAATGAGACTCTACTCACTGTATATTGAAATTAATGAACAAAGAATGAATTTTTAATTCGATACTAAGTTTGCTTGAATAATTATACAAAACTCTCTTTTTATTTACTCATTCATTTATAAAATATATATATATATACTTACCCTACGCTTTTTTAATGAGAAGACCGAAGCGAGCAGATGAATTTAAACGTCCTGTCTCCTCTTGAAATCGTATTTCTCATAGGCGCGTAAGTTTGCGGTCAATCGAATAAACATCCAACAGGAGAGCACATGAATGAGCTCTAGACAAGTTTTCGGTAACATCCGGCCGCTCGCTGTATAAATACGACAGCCTTTAACCGACATGTGGTCAAGCCAATCCGGCTTCCGAAGAAAAAAAATCAGTGCCCTGCTATTCCGTGGGTCGTATTTTCTATAAACTAACCTAAGATCTTTTTTTAAAAAATTAAACTACACCCGACTCGACATGACTCGGGTCGTGTGCAGGAAAAATCGGATTACCCGACCCGATGCAGGACTCAACACTCAAGTCAAAAAATTTTCCCCAACGACGATTAAATTTGACCCCGACGGGGGGGTCAGGTGTGCCCGACGGGGGGGCATATGCCCCCCCGGTCCCCCCTCTGGCGCCGCCCTTGAGCGCCAAAGCAATAAGCTGCTGTCTGTCGATGTCATATGACAGACCTTACAACAGAAATCCTTTTCGATGCAAGGAAGAGTATCTTGCCACGCCTGACAGGTATTCTTTTTTCATTTATGCCATCCATCAGTTTGTATATTTCTAATCCTAGTGGTGTTGTGAACCAATGCTACGCCGCTTTGCTGACGCAACTGAAACGCAACTTGTTGGTGACAAATGTGTAACGTGTGAGAGTAATCGAAACAAGAAACTTTTATAATATCCCAGACTCTTTGAAAACTGTCTTTTTTAATTCACTTCTAGAACTTACATTCCAGTGTTCATTAATGTATATGTATCTGCCCAGCAAGGGCGGCGCCAGAGGGGGGACCGGGGGGCATATGCCCCCCCGTCGGGGTTAAAATTCAATGTCGTCGGGGAAAATATTTTGATTGCTGAATTTCGGCCCGGTCGAGTTGGAGCTCATTTTTTTCCTTTGCAAATCGGATTGACTAAATTAATTCTTCCGGGTAGGATTCGATTTCTGATTGAATTTTGATTCTAATAGGTTGGGTTCAGGTGAACCCGATTTTTCGAAAAAAAAAATTCCAAATTCCTTCAGACAAAAATCTTATGACTGGATGAAATGGATGACTCTTGAGATGTTTATTTTTCAACATAAAAGATAAAATTTATCCTGAAGTTATGATCATATGCAATTTTTTTAAAACTATATTAGATTGAGGACCAATTTTCACAGATTGTGGATTTACGGTTGGCTTGGTTTGAAGTATTTCGGATTCGGTTAAGAATACGGAGGCCGAAAATTATTTTGTCGGGGTCGGGTTAGATGGCACGTAGAGTGCTGCATCGGGTCGGGCAAAGTGAACCTGATTCGACTCGCGGTTTGAACCAGATCGGGTTGGACCTAATGTTATGTCGTTGTGGGTCGGATTCGAGTCGAGTTAACTTCAATTGTTTCAGGATCGGGTTGGGTGTTGGCACTTACGGTTCTTGATTCGAGATGAATCGATTTCTCAAAAGAATTTACCAAGTTTATTTTAAGATGAAAAACTATACATCTGAATATCAACGAGTGCATGTATATTGAACTTTTTACTTAAAAGTTAAAATCTGTACTACAGGTATAATTGTAGGGTAGACTAGTTTTACATAGTTGCATTACAATGTAGATATATATAAATGTTTTTTTTTCTTCATCATTTGGAGTTGAGATTTAGTTGAGGTTGGAGTATTTCGGGTTCAGGTCGAAATGTGGAGGATGAAATTTTTTTGCCGGGCTCAGATAGCGTTTCGGGTAGAGTCCATTATCGGATTGTGCAAACTAAACTAAAACCGACTGATGGTTTGAGTCGGATCCGGCTAAACTGAATCTTTATTCAGAGAGGTTCGGATTGACTTCTATTTTTCGGGTTGAGTTAACTTTACCATTGTTTCTGGCGGATGGGTTCTATTCTACCCGATTTCTCAAAAGGTTCTCCAAAATACATTTTTAAAATGAAAAATTATATTATTTGAGTGTCAACGAGTACATATACAGATATATTGATTTTTCTACATAAAAATATAATTGATAATAGAGATATAATTGTAGGCTACATTTCCGTTATTCCATTACAATATGTATTTTTTTTCCCATTTTGGGGTGGGATTGGGTTCGGATTGAAGGCTGTCGGTTCTGGATAGAAGTTTGTCGGATTCGAGTCAACTAATTTTTTTCATCAGATTTAAGCCAACTAGTTTTTTTAAACTGGTTCAGGCTGAATGGATATAGAATCTCCAGGTTCGGTCGGGTATAATCCAAACCGTGCAGGACTCATTGCTCTCAAAATAATCCGTGAATTGAACTAATTTTTCCCTTGATTATCTTTCGTTAAAACATGAAAATTTGCGCTTTGATTTACCCACCACCAACTCCCCCCCTCCAAAAAAATTACCTGAAATACTCACACCTAAAGCAGCATGTTCGTCAAATTACATGGCTGTTCCGGCATCTGTGCTGCCTAATACTTTTTCGTATTAGAAACGTAATTTATAAATCCCTTTTATCTAAAAATAAGTAAAAACCACTAACCTACCAAAACTTCCTAAAATATTTCGGTCAAAACATAGAAATGTCTTAAAGTAACAGAAAAATCTCTTCAAATCACTGGGATTGGGATATTCTGGTATTATCGGGATCGGCTCAGGCCTGGAAATTTCGGATCATGCAGACTTCTACTAGAGTCCTTCATCGGGCCGGCTCATCTGCTTTCACCCGCGCCCGACCCGAATTTCGGTTCGGGTTGAATTGACAATATATTTTTGTTGCGTGTCGGGTCGACTTTCATTGTTTCGGGTTCGAGTTGTGTCTTAAATCTTGCGGGTCCGGTTCAGGTTGACTCGATAATTCAAAAGAATATCCAAAATATTTTTCAGGTTAAAAATCTATACACAATAAAACCTATATAGTGGACACTCCCGAAAAATGGACATCTCTATTTAGTGGACAATTTTTCAATTCCTAACACTTATATTTTAAAGCATATTTTACCTCTTTGAATAGTGGATACCTCCCAATCTACACACATGTAGCGCATAGGTGTGCTTAAATTATCATCAATACGATGCATGTGTTATTGTGTGTATTAAAAACGAAAAGTTAGTAATATTTTTCATATTTTGAAAAAAAGAAGAATGGTTTTGAAAAAAAAAAATGATAATCTGTTATCACACTTCTTACCATATTTTACTTCTTATGCAGTAATGGAATATATACTCATTCATATTCGATTCAAATACGTATTTATTTTCATATGATAACTCCTACGCGGGACGATAAATGTTCTGCTTTTTCACCATGCCCATATATTACATCAAATTTTTACTAATAGTCCAGGCAATAGGGGATTTTACCTGGCAAAATTAATGGTAGTTCTGGAAATAGGCTTACTTTATGTTTTTTAGGTCGCTGAATCCGAATTTGTAACTTCCCACCAAAATTTCCCCCGGCACCCCCCCCCCCCAAAAAAAAAGGTTTTTATTAAAAAAATCATTTTTTTTATTCTTTTAGGGGAAAAGTATCTAGAAATTCAGAAAGTAGACAAAATTTGCAACAAATAACATATATGACATTATCACGTAGGATAAACGGGAGAGTGGGGGCTGCCTCGGAACATCCCCCGCGCGCTGTTCTCAAAAACCAAATTTTTTTCAAAAAATCAATTTTTGGGGGGTTGCCGGGTGAAATTTTGGTGGGAAGTTACAAATTCGGATTCAGCAACCCAAAAAACATAAAGTTAGTTGAAATCCAGAACTAGTATTAATTTTGCCAGGTAAAATCCCCTATTGCCTGGGCTTGCATAACTTAGTGCATGTTCAGAGGCAGCCCTCCCCTCTCCGTTCATCCTACGTCATAATGTCATATATCCTGTTTGTTGCAAATTTTGTCTACTTTCTGAATTTCCACATACTTTTCCCCTAAAACAATAAAAAATTTAATTTAAAAACAACTATTTTGGGGGTGGTTGCGGGGGGGAATTTTGGGGGGGGGGGGGAAGTTAAAAATTCGGATTCAGAAACCCAAAAAACCAGTAAACCTTATAGGGAAAGTTCGGAGGGAAGACGGGAGGGCGAATGTAAATGATGTGAGTGATTAAGTGAAATTGCGCAACTTTGTCCACGCAGCACTGCGGCGCATGTTCCGAGGCAGATCCCCCTCCCCATTCATCCTACGCCATAATGTCAATTATCTTATTTGTTGCAAATTTTATCTAGTTTCTGAATTTCTAGATATTTTTTCCCTAAAACAATAAAAAAATGATTTTTTTAATAAAAACACTTTTTGGGGGAATTTTACCGAAATTTTGGGGGGTTGCCGGGGGAAATTTTGGTGGGAAGTAAAAAATTCGGATTCAGCTACCCAAAAAACATATAGTAAGCCTTTTTCCAGAACTACCACGAATTTTGCTAGGTAGAGTCCCTATGCAGTCTCTATTGCCTAATTAAAATCTTATTCCTTAGTCTGAAACGAGAGAATTCAACCACAAGTCAGCAACAGTAAGTCGTCACAACGGCCGGATGTTGCCGAATACCTTATATTTTGTCTAGAACTCGTGGGCACTTCTATTAAATGTTTATTCGATTGACCGCAATCTTTAGGTGCCTATGCGAAATAAGCTTGAAGAAGAGATAAAATATGCGAAAATCCATCTGCTCATTTCAAACCTTTTTAACTTTTTATTAAAAAGTGTTTGGTGAGTATTTTTGTAAATAAATAGGTCAAACAAAGAGTGTTTTTATGTTATTGTTCAAATTAACATAGTATCCCAGCTAAAAACTGTTGTTCGCCCGGCGGGTTATAAAAGATAAAACACCCGTGCATTTCTCATTATAAAAGCTAAAATACCATGTCGGCCCGGTGGGTCTGCTTTCTTCGAAATTTTGGGTAGCGGGCCTTTTATTTAAAAACATATTCCAGCTTTTATTTTAAAAATGCAATAAAATAAAATAAAATAAAAGAAGAAAGAAAGAAACAAAGATATGCTGTTTTCTCGTTAACATCTCTATAAACGAAGGACGCTAGCAAGACATTACTCGTGGGGAAAAAAATTCTCATCCAATACGGCCCCGAATGAATAAAATATAGTCCCGGTCTGGCCCGAATCTACAAAAAAAAAAAAAAAAAAATGAAAGACTCAGACCTGCCCCTGTAAGAATGAAATTCTTACCCGTCCCAACATTGCAAAAAATAAAATTTAGTCCCAGCCCGACCCGAGTCTTCAGATAAAAATTAAGCTCTTAACAATCTTAATGAACGAAAATTTTACCGAACTTGGGTTTCGAAACTGTCCGAGGATCGCGGATAATTCTAATATATCTCAGTAATTTGGCTAGAGTCGGCATCGGATCGGGTTACCCGCACCAGGCCCGACCCGAGCGAGTCGCGTCGGGTTTGAGCTATATTTTTCGTTGCGGGTCGGGTTGACCCGATTTTTCAAAATAATCTCCAAGGTATTTTTTTTTTCAGGTGAAAAATCTATATAATACAATAAGATTTTCACAATGCACACTCCCGAAAAACGGACGTGTCTATTTAGCGAAGAGTTTTTCAATTCCTAACTTACAACTTAATTCCTAACTTTCCTTGTATATTCGCACACTTATACATTTGATTATTAGTGGGCACCTCCCAATCTACACACCTGTAACGCATGTATATATGCATAAACTATCACAAATACGATACATGTATATTTCTGTGTATCAGAACAGAAATCTTGGTAATATTTTTCAGATTCCGAGGCACGAGAACAAAAATGGTATTTAAAGAAAGACTAATCTATAACAACATTTCTTATATACATTTTACATCTCTTAAAACACCCATGCATACATAAATAAAATAACGCATTTATTTTCAGATGAAACATAGTTCTGCTCAAACTTTTTTTTTTTTTGAAAATCCCAACAATCCGATTTGCAAAAAACTTGAATATGACCATTAAGAAATATTCCAGGCTGACCAGCAGAAAGAAAGTTAGTGTCATCCCGACTTGAAAAAAGAAAATTCAGGACAACCCGACCCGATGCAGGACTCAATGAGGTGATGCTTAAATGAGGTGTCTGCTATTCAGAGGTTTTACAATATTCGAATATTAAAGAATACAGATTTGTCCATTTTTCTTTATAATACATAACATTGGTATTTTAGATATAATTGTAGATTACTTTTCATAATTGCAATAAAATCTTATTTACTTTCCTTTTATTTCGGGTTCGAGTCGGGTTTCCGGGATTATGATTTTGGATTCGGTTCGGGTTTCGGTTCGCCAAAAAGTATTTGGGCGAGTTCAGATCAAGGAAATTTTTTCGCGGGTTCGGGTCGGGTTTCGGAAATTTTTTTCGAGGGTCTGGGTCGGGTTGCGGGTCGAGGAAATTTTTTTGGCGGGTCCGGGTCGGGTTGATTTCAAATGTAATTTTCTGGATCGGGTCGGGTACCCGACCCGCACGACTCTAATTGGGCCCCCCTGTCGGGGATACCATGCCCCCCCCGTCGGGCAAGTTCTGGCACCGCCCCTGCTGCCCAGCCTAATTCTTGTGGTTAAATGTCCTCTACACTTGCCATGCTGATGTCCGAACCTGTTCGTTTGTACCGCGTTTTACTTCTTGCACTTTCTGATGTATCTTTGCAAAGGGAAGAGGTGCTTTTCTCTCCCTTTACTTTATTTTATTTAATTTAATCAAGACAAGAATTAAAATATCTAAATGGAAAGCGGATAGATTTCATGTGTGAAACCTCACATTAAATACATTTAAAATGGAAAAAATAATCAATACAATTCTCCAATTTTCTTCCCTTATACACTATAGGATATACATGTGAAATTATGCTAAGGTGATGTGGCATTGATTCGTCACTTCGATGGTGATGATGAACCGTGGATCTGGGCGGACCTTGGGATAACCTGAGGTAAGAGAAATTTCTTATCTCTTTAACTCTAATTTGCTGAAAAACGTTTTTTGAATATCTAAGTAGTAAAAGAGGTCACTCCGTAAATTTATATTAAAATGTAATTTTTCTGTTAATAAAATCCCCCAAAAAATCTTATGTCTTTCTGTAGATTTCAGTGAAAATCGCATCAAGTTACTATTTATTCCGTATTTACTTGCGTCTAAAGTGCATTCGCCCCACCCCCCCTCCCCCAATAAAATTTTGGGTAAAATGTGAAGTGCGCATTATGCAGTACAGGGTATCTAAAAATTAGTTGGGCAAAAAGAATGATAAATTGAATGTAATTGACAGGGGGGGAGGGGGAAGTACATATTGTTGTAAGATAGAAAAATAGTTCAAGTTTACCATTATCACAAATGTTCGACGTGACTTCATTTCGTGACTCTGCAAATATCCCATCGGTAAATCATTTCTTGCCACAGATTTGTCAGCATGTTTTCGTCGGTCAAATTAATTGCAGTGCAGCTTCATGATTTTAGTTCATGAATGGATGCAGAAAGTGTACACTTGATTCTTTACAAAACCCCATACACTGAAATCAAGCGGTGAAAGATCTTGTGATCGTGGTGGCCATTGAATAACACCTCCGCTCGCTAAGCGATAGCGTCAGTTATGACACCTAACGCCATCTATGAATAAGCTTCGGCAATGTTACTACTAGTCTGACTTTCAACTAGTTAATTTCACTTAATATTTCGGAATTTCTTAATTTACGAAATTGCCCAACTAATGTGTAAATATCTTTTTGTGGATATTTCTGAAAACAGTAGAAACCCAGGGCCCGCTTAAGACTTAGAAGTAGGGGAAGCCCGACGTCACACAGGGGGGGGGGGGCTATTACTCTACAAATTGATTTTTAGGTGCGTTCGTAATTATATAAATACGTAGCACCTATAGTCGTCGTTCAGTCCGTCCGTCTGTCCGCATGTAACAGAGCAAAAACTACCCAAACGAATAGTCTGAAATTTCAAATATGTGATTGTTGCAAAATTTTGTCGAGCCATTTCAAATTTTAGGAAAATCGGACGTATAGTTTAATTACAGGGACAGTCAAAAGTTTTTCTTTACATTACGGCCAATGGGAAAAATTATTGCAAGTGGATTTTAATGGTATTAGAGTTTTCCGAATGATCTGAAATTTTAAAGATATAATTGTTGCAAAATTTTGTCGAGCCATTTCAAATTTTACGAAAATCGGATGTATAGTTTAATTACAGGGACAGCCAAAAGTTTTTCTTTATATTACGGCCAATGGGAAAAATTATTGCAAGTGCATTTTAATGATATTACAGCCTTCCGAATGGTCTGAAATTTTAAAGATATAATTGTTGCAAAATTTTGTTTAGCTATTTCAAATTTTAGGAAAATCGGATGTATAGTTTAATTACAGGGACAGTCAAAAGTGTTCCGAAAAAATTATTGGAAGTGCATTTTAATGATGTATCAGACTATGCACGTTATGAAGTTCAAAAAATTATACATTCAGTACAATATGGGGTGCAAAAAATAATTTTAAAACTAGTTATAGTACGAACGCACCTCATTTGCCACGTTTGACGAGCAATTTCCAACTTGTTTATTTAATAAATCCATTTTTTTGTATGCTTAAATAAATTGAAATTTTACCATCAAAATTTTGAGTAAATAACACTTTTAATGTTAAACTAAAACTAACTGTCTATAAACATATGAAAAAGTATATTATTATATGCATAATTATACATAACCAATTAATTTTATAAATGACAAATATGGAACTTTTGTTGAGAATAGAGTAGAGACCCGATTATCCGAGTCCCGCTTAACCGAGTTATTTTCTTCTGATGGACTGTTGGCTTCCATTATCATGAAACAGCCATTATAAATGAAGTGTTAGGTGAAAAAAATTATGGCCATTTTCCTCCCATTGTGACCAGAAAATCAGAGTTCTAACATTTTACGGCTGCTCTTTCATCTTCACCTAACACTTCATTTATAATGGCTGTTTCATAATAATGGAAGCCATCAGTCCATCAGGAGAAAATGATCCATTCCAAAGGTATAAGTTCGATTGAAAACAATTTAATACTTTGAGCAGAAAGAAGAGGCTTCACCTGCAATTTTCATGCCACTAATAGAATCACATAGCTGCCAATTTGTGCGGTTTTGTTACATCTAAAATTTAATACAAATTTTTGCCTTATTTAATCGTTGACAATTGTTAGATTTTGGCGATTGAATTAGACAAAATTTACTAGTAAGTTTTAGTGGTAAGAAAAAATCTTAGAAATTGGTAGCTATGCAGTAGCATAATACTGCAGCAAAACAACTGCACAAAATTGACATTCAACAATCAAAAAACTATCAAGGGCTTTTTCAAATAAACCATTTCAATCCCCGTTTTTCTTAAAAGTAACAGAAAATAAAGAAATGTTACTAGTACCATAAAAAATAAATGAATTAAGTGAAAAATTTATATTTTATCTCCATAGTTGGTGACGATTTGTGTAAATCCGAATTTTTTGCTTATCCGAGGTGAGCTTGGTAGGTATTAACTCGGATAATCAAGACCCTACTGTATTTGAACTTCAAAATACCTTTTGTGATTTACAAATTGCCGCATAGGAAGAAAAAAAAAGTTTTTGTAAGAAAAGAAATGCATTTTTTACCCTGATTGAATTTTCCCCCTAAAAATTAGTTTTGAAAAGTAAATTTGGGGGCCCCTTTGTATTTCAATGAGTAAGCACGGTCTTCACTAGCCTATTCGGTAAACAGGCCCTGTAGAAACATACATGTTTTCTCTAAGTCGCTGAATCACCCTTTCCAGGATGTAACTTTTCGGGGGGTTTTTTTTCCATCCTCTATGCCAAGTGTGCATATGGGCGAGTCGCGAACACCAAGTTTTCATTCTGTAACTATGTTCCATTTGCTTCAACATAATTAAAAATTTGAAGTTTGAAAGCGACGATGCAGTTTACAGTCTTTCCTATTGTAATAGCATCACACTCTTTGGAAACAGGCTAAACACAAGTAAACAGTGCAAAAGTTATGACATTTTCAATTTCTATTAATTACTGGTAGAAGAGTATTATAATTCTGGCATCGATAAACATTTTTAATACAAAGTTTCTGATGTTAAAAAAATATATATTACGGAATCCTTAATTTTATAGTACTTTATAGTATGGTTTAAAATGCAAGAAAAAGTAAATATACGGAATTTCTTTTTGTAAGCCAGTATTGTTACAGAATTTTCTTCAAATTCATGTTTTTTCTGTTGTTAAAATAGTATGGTGCGAATTAGAGGTCTGCACGAACCGAAATTTCCGGAACCGGCCCGACTCATAGAAAAAGAATTTCGGTCCGGCCCGGTTCGATGCAAAAATTCAAAGTTCGGCCCGAACCTGGCCCGGTAAAAAAGTTAAAAGTTCGGCCCGGCCCGGAAGAAAGTTAAAAGTTCGGCCCGGCCCCAGTGAATTTCTACAAAACATTGATTTTTACGTCTACTTGGTTAAAAATTTGTCTCGTACGAGGAGTTCGGACCAAAAATATTAATCTTAACTTTATATATATTTTTTTATCGCGCCCGTCGGCCTAATAGTTTGGAGTTTTCGTGGTTTTCTTCGAACCTTGGTTTTCCAAGCGTAAGTACGGGTTAGGTTCCCTTAGACAGACTAGAGATCTGCACGGGCCGGGCTCGGCCCTATTTTCATTCACGGTACTCGGGCCGGGCCGGGCTGAGTCACTAGTCTTTACGGGCCGGGCTCGGGCTTTACTTTTTTCCTGACAGATTTTTCTGTACAGAGCCGGGACTGGTTTCATTCCTAGTCTTCACGGCCCAAAATCTCAGCCCTAGTTCTGAGCCAGCCCGTATGAAAATTATTGTCTCGGCGTGGCCTGGTCCATTCAAAAGTCAGTAAAATCAAGCTTGTCCCAAAAATGTTTACAAAAAATGCATACTTTTTTAAATCGCCATTATTCTACAATTAAACATTAATATTCACTCTTTTTAAAGAAATAGTAGATTCCTACGCTTATTATAATATAGTTAAATTAAAATATAGTAAAACGTGTGAAAAAGAACCTGCCTATCACGGAATCTTGTTTTAAACTGAAAAACGTGTTGATCCATGCAAAATGAATATACTAATACGTAAGAAAAGAATATATAATACATTTACACGTCTATAACGCATTTTTTTTCTTTTCTATGCAATTCCGTTTTAGATTTTACTGTATAGCATTTTTCAGATTTTTAACACTTCAATACATGGAATATGGATTAACAATATTAATGATAACTGAAACATTTACATACTAGAAATAGAGATTCATTAAAAAAATAAATATCGCACCCTGCGGCACTTCTATAAAAATGAAGTTAATAAAAATGAAAAAAAAAAATTAAGATAAATATTTTTGGCCTGAACTCCTCGTACGAGACAAATTTTTAACCAAATTGTCAGGTTCTGAGAAACATCTGCTATTGGAACTGGGGTTATATATTATTCTTTTTACTTGTATATTGTATTCTTGTCGCTTGGTCTGTGTACTGGGAATTGCAAAGTAATATTCTTTTCTTATCTAAAACTTAATCCGGGCTGGTGAATTGTACGCTTGGATGGAGGGATAAAGATGGATGGAGAGGGGTTTGCATGACCTTTTGAGATGTCTGTTGGAGATGGGGTGACAAAAGAATTCCCCGAACGAGGGAGAGAGCTAAGAATGTGGTCAGGGTGGAAACCCCGGGTTTTACGTGGAGAAAAAAGCAGAGGGTTGCTAGAGAGGCAGTCGCTTCTGCGGGGAGAAAGTGAGTTGGAGCCTAGAGCGCAAAGTGGTAGGTTGTTCCTGTGTATAGCTCTTGGATAGAGCGTAGGGTTGAGTGAAGCTCGCCGAGCTTAGAGCCCATGTGTTGGGAGATTGAGTAATCTCCGGTAACGCTAATTTAACGAGTGTAGAGTGAGAGTGATATAACGTAGTTTAACAGTACACAGCCAGCATTTACTGTATTTAATTTAATGTTGAACCGGATCACCTACATCCGAGTTTTTAAGTGTAAATAGTGTTTTGTGTTTTGTAAATAGTGTGTAAATAAACTGTTAATTTAGTTAATTGAAAGAGTTGGTTTTCATTTAAACGATCCTCTCAGAGAGTGACCGATATCACGTAATCATATTGGTGGTGGTAGCATATAAATAGCAAAGGATTTTCTTCAAAGTTGTGCGGACTAAGAGGAAACTCCGACACAAATCGACGTAAAAATCAATGTTTTGTAGAAATTCACTCGGGCCGGGCTTGGGCCGAGATTTTAACTTTTTTTCGGGCCGGGCCGGGCTCGGGCAGAATTTTCAGCTGTTATAACGGGCCGGGCCAAGCCAATAAATTTTTTTCTACGGGCCGGGCCGGGCCGGGCCGGGCTCGGGTTGAATTTTTAACTTTTTTACTGGACCGGGACGGGTCAATATTTTTTTCGTACGGGCCGGGTCGAGCCGAATTTTTTTTCTATGAGTCGGTCCGGGCCCGGGCCTGGAAATGTCGGCCCGTGCAGACCTCTAAGACAGACCCACACGGAGGGCACTCCCCTCCCCCCTTTGGGCCCACCCCTCGTGCTGATAATTGGCTTCATAAACACAACCAACCAACCTTAACTTTTTTTTTCATGTTTATAATCTTAATTTTGATAGAAGTGCCAGAGGCTGCGATATTAATTTTTTTAATGAATATCCATTTCTTGTATGTTTCAGTTATCATTAACAGGTTATTAATTCAGTGTCATGTTCCAGTTATCCTTAATATTGTTAATTCATATTCCATGTATTGAAGTGTTAAAAATCTGAAAAATGCTATAGAAAAGAAAAAAAATGCGTTATAGACAAGTTCCCTTCTTTCCAAGTGTAAATGTATTACATGATATGTTCTTTTCTTACGTATTAGTATATTAATTTTGCATTGATCAACACATTTTTCAATTTAAAACAGGATTCCGTCATTGGCAGGTTCTTTTTCACACGTTTTACTATATTTTAATTTTGTTATATTTTAATAAGCGTAGAATTCTACTATTCTTTAAAAAGAATAAATTTTAATGTTTAATTGTAGAATAATGTCGATTTAAAAAATGCATGCATTTTTTGTAAATTTTTGGGCCAGGCCTAATTTAACTGACCTTTGAACGAACCAGCAAACGCCGAGACAATGATTTTCATACGGGCTGGGTCAAAACTAGGACTGAAAATTTGAGACCGTGAAGACTAGGAATGAAACCAGTTCCGGCTCTGCACAGAAAAAATAAGTTAGGCTCGGATCGGCCGATCCTTCAGGAAAAAAGTAAAGCCCGAACCCGGTCCGACCCGTAAAGAGTAGTCACTAGGCCCGGGGCCGGCCCGAGTGCCGTGAATGAAAATAGGCCCGAGCCCGTGCAGATCTCTAGTGCGTATTATATACGAGATATAATGTTTTTCGTTTTTCCCAATCAAAAGAAAAAGAAGGAAAAAAATCGTGTATTAGTATACATGAAAAAAAATATGCTACTTTCCGAATTTTTCAACTTTTATTTTTCTTGGATCACCTTCTGAATTTGAAATAAAATATGAAGGTCACTCTATCTGCTTTATATCTTAAAATTGCGTATGAACTTGTTTTAAAAAATTGTTTACTAATTTTTGTGGTAAGTGACATATTTTATTTAATAAAGTCATGTAAAATAAAATAAGTACATATTAAGATAATAATGCAAATCTGAGCAACATCTGAACTCCTAGTAATAATTTATCCTCTAAATAAAATATCAAACAGGCAGGGGGAATCAGAAATCATTATAGAGGTATGACCCAACGAAAATTCCATATCAGATGTAAAGAACATATGGCGGACATAAAATATAAAAGAGGTAATACTGCTTTATACCGGCTGAATCAAATAGAGAGCATTAACATACTTTTTAACGAGAGTAGATTAATCTACAGGTCTAATTTTTATTTACAATTATTTATAAGAGAGTCCATTGAAATTTATTTAAGAGGTTCAGGGGTTTGTAACGATACGTTATCTTTTCGCATCCCGAATATATGGATTGAATGGTTGGACAACTTGCGGAGTCACGACATATAGCCCAGTCATTTGGTAGAAAATAGGGGAAAGTTTTGGTGTAGTTTTGATATTTGGTGCCCTTATGTTTTTTGGGTCGCTAAATGCGAATCTGAAGTTTGCCAACAAAATTTATCCCGGGAAACACGTTTTTTTGGCAAAAAACTGGAAAAAAAACGAGATTTTCTTTGTTTTTTCAAAATAACTTCAAAATTATGCATTTTACGGAAAAGTCTTCAGTACATAAATTAAAGAGGATAAAATTTCCTACATTTTACGTACTAAAAGTTTTTTTCTCTGATCAATAGTTTAGCCGTGACAATGCCGCAAAAATGGGTGTGAAAATAAAAAAAATATTTTTGGCGTCAATATAGTCGCACCGCCATGAAATTGAAAAATGTTATTGATATTCACTATTGAATGTTAGGTATTGTAAAATGTTGCATGTAGCAGTCATAATTTCGTTACAGGGTCATTCAAAAGTATTTCATTATATTACGGCCTATGGGGAAAAATCGTTTGTGTTTTTTTTTTCAATAATGTTTCATAATTTCAAACACTTTGAAATTTATATACATATCATATGAAGTGCACTACAAGATGATTTCTTATAGAATATGGTATGGGTAGTATTTATCGATCATTTACAGGGACACTAAAAAGAATTATGTCACATTACGGTCTATGGAGATTCTCTTGGTCTATTCTCTATCTATTCTCTCTCTTGATATATATCTCCCAGGTGCTCTATAAGATGCTTACTCTTGAATATGATGTGCCATTGATCTTTCATATACAGGGGCACACAAAATAAATCAGTTATATTTTTCTCTCTATGAACAATAATTGATGGAAGTGCATTTTCAGTTGTGGAACACTTTTTAAATTTTAAAAATTGCATACTATTTAGCGTGTATAAATTCTATAAATCATATATAGGGCTGCACAAGACATCTATATACCGGCTTATTGCCGGAAATTGCTAACGAGGAATTTTCAACTGTGCTATGCGTTCACTAACAATTCTAAGTTTTAGCATATTGTGAATTATATGATAAATCTGTAGTTCATATACAGGGATCTACAAAATTTTCAGCTATTTTTTCGATTTTGGTTGAAATTTTGTTTTCAAACGTGTTATATGTTTCACAAATTATTACTTAGACACCGTTTTTCACGTTATTAAACTATGAAGTTTTATTATAGTTGCCCGAATGCTTTCAAAAATGTTCCATAATCTGATTGGCGCATGATTTTACGTTCTTCTTGATAATTTTAATGATACTTTCTTAACGGTATGGAAGCTAAAATGATAAAACTATTTTTGTATTATTATAACAAATTCTGAAATTTCTTTTTCTAAAATTTAAGGTACGAGACAAACATTCGACAGCATTAATGAAAATTGCTGTGTTGCATATTCTGTTGTATATTCATATTTATTTCGGCACAAACCTTACAGGAAACCTAACAGGAACCTTATGTAAAGATAGGAAATCATAAGATATCATGATTAATATATCATGAGAAAATGCCTACATTATGTTTTGAATTGTATCACATCTGAATTTGGAGAATTTGTCTGGATCAATTTTGTAACCACTCAGAATTTGCAGCCAAGTAATATATTTTAAATGATTTTGTCCCGATATATCAGTAGAAGGAAAAAGCCGGTTCTACCCCACCAGGAGCCAAGAGCTGAGGAGTGAGGAGGGAGGATGAGAGACAGGTGGGCGGAGTCGAGTGATTGACAGGTGAGGGGAGATAAGAAAGTGATAGACAGGTGGGCGGAGTCGAGACAGACTGGCGCCCGCGCGTCATGCTATAGTAGAGGGGTTAAAACAAAGAAGCGATAATGAAAAGTGTACTGTAAGAGAGGGGTTAGAACAAAGGATAATGAATGAAAGTCTACTGTAAGAGAGGAATTAAACAAAGGAAAATGTTAATGAGGATGATTAATGAAGGAAAGTCTACTGTTAGAGAGGGATTAGAACAAAGATAATGATGAGGTGATTAGAAAAGATCGCATGCAATTAAAAAAATACTTACCACGGAGCAGCGTCGAGACACGTCCTACCTGTATGACATCCACCGGGCTAATGAACGAAGAAGTGTGCAACAACCGGCTTCATCAAGATAAGGAGCTTGCTTCTGATTGGACGAGAGACGAACCTAGGGGGCAGCACCATCGATTCCGGCGACACCAGCGCCCTCTCTTGAGAGGATGATTCACTTACCTGCGATGTCGTCATCCTATTTTAATTTGAATAAAAAAGGTTAATACATTTTTTATGAGTTTAACGAAAGAAGTTTTTGTCATTTGCTAATTTCCGAAACATGTTTTTAAAAGCCGAATGAGTGAAATGATAACGATGTTTTTGTTTAATCATTATCATTGGAGACTTTTAGCCAAAATATAAACTTAGTTCACAATGAGTTGTTCATTTTAAGTGAACTAAGCTTACATATTGTTTCCCAGGACACACGTCGCGGACGTAAGTCTCCTTTGTGTCCCACCGCGCTCTAACCTATTTACAAATTCTCGATGAAACGATAAATATATACACATTTTCTTAGGCAATGGAAATCACGCACATTGTCCATAAGTTGAATAATAAAATATATCTTCTCTGTACACAATAAAACTTGATAAAATATATACAAAATTCTTCACTGTACACAATAATAAACTTGATAAAATATATGCAAAAATTTCTTTTGCAATGGAAACGGTACACATTGTCCAAAAGTTGAATCATAACGTAAATCTTCACTGTACACAATAAACTTGATAAAAAAAATATATACAAAATTTTCTTTTGCAATGGAAACGGTGCACATTGTCCAAAAGTTGAAAAAATATATACAAATTTTCTTAGGCAATGGAAAAAATCACGCACATTGTCCATAAGATGAGAAACTATTTACATGTTGACGATATCGCAGTGCCCATATGCGAGACTTGTGATTCCGTCTTCCAGGATATATCGTTTATCGTCGAATGGGCTCAAACCAACCTTGTTTTGTTGCATTGTATACAACTGGTGGTTCTCTTGCCCAATTCGAACTTGTGTGACTGTGCTGGTCTTGAGTTCTTGAAGACACTTTACATAATCTTCATGTTTCATTTTTTTTCTGACGATATGTGTTGTGACACCCTTCGCTTGTTTTTTTCTTCTGTTTCGGATTTCAGGGAGTACATTTTCGCCTTTAACCCGACAAACTCCAACGCTAATTCACCGCTAAGTTCATCTGTGAATTTCCCTAATACTTTTTTGTTATCAGTCGAAAACAAAGGATGCGACTGCGGATAATCAGAAAAATCGAATAAATCCCTTTTCTTCTCCATATCCGCAATAATATCCTTCGTATAGATCTCATAACATAGGGAATCTGTGTCGGTGAAAAGCAAATTGGCATTATGCTTATATGTTTCCTTCACAAAACCATAATGGAATTGATACATTAGAAGCTTCGGAAGCTCCAAAATGCAGAAACCAACATACATACGACGATTAATTAATAACGATAATTTAGTGCGCTCCACCGCAACAAGATCTTCAGAGAAGATTTTGAAGGTTTTAAACGCAGGTGAAGCGACTAATTTTTTCGCCCTTTTCTCGGTATTGCACAATTCCACATTTCGACGCTTTCGAAGGTTTTCTAACGTTTTTCCATATACAGCGTTGTTCAGGAGTTTAAAGAAATCTTTTTCAAAAGCAGATTTCGCCAGTTTTCGTTTATCGGTGTTAAAAGCGATATACTCCCTTAACCACGGACTTTGCTGAAATTGAATTACACGATGAATTTCTGTTAGTTTCATTCCTGATTGGATGTAAAACTTCAATGTTCTATAGTGAACGATATAATTTTTCTTATCTTGAAGGTTCGGGATTAGTTTTGGCGTGCCCTTGAATTTTTTATTACCTAACATCTTCTTCGCGAAGGGTGACAACATATCTTCTTCGACAGTGATTCTTTTCTGGTGCGAGAGGATACTCGTTGTGCAAGGCGTGAAGTTCTTTAGGATATTCCAGATCCACCTCGAAAATATATCCTGTAGAGGAATCGTCTGCCAACTCTAATATGCTACTTGCTGAAAACTGTTTCGGGTCTTCCCATTGAAAGGAACCATGGGGGAGGTACTCAGACATAGCCCACCCATACAAGTTATTGGCATCCCAGTACATAATGTAACTGGGAGCTTGATCTGGATTATGTGCAGGCGTGTTGGGGATGTTTGCTTTGGCATAGCGTTGACTAATCATGCTGATACCTCCCCGAATCCCATTTTCAAACATCAATAGCATGTCGATATCCATTAATAGTTCCAAGTGGATGTTCGATCTCTTCAGGCAAGCTTGCCATGCCAGACTTGGTAACGTATACATATGGGCGCTGTCGATATCATAGAACTGCTGACACAGTTTGCGATAGCTTTCAAAGGCGAGCAATAAGACATCCGTCTTCAAATATAGGTCATGATAATCTCCTAAAGTTTGGAGATTGAAGGATTTCCAGACGTTTTGTGCATGTTGGTAATCGCTTTCGCTAATAGGTTCATCCGTTAATGTGTTGATGAATGCAGAGGCAGGTGGGAGAACAGTTTCATTAAATTTATTGACATCGGTTACGTAATCATAAGGATATACCCCTTTTCGTGTGAGCAGGGATATATCCTGATTTTTAAAATAATGATTCAAGATTTTAAATTGATCATTATGCAGGTTGCTTGCTAATTTTTCCAGTGATGCTGAAAGATGTTACAAACTGTCAATAAAATTTAGATGGATGGGACAGTTCTCTTTCACCATACGAAAGCCTATATAGGTTTCTAATGTGGATGCAATCACTTCTATCGAATATTCTTTAAATTTTCCAATAGCCATCATAATGTGATGGGCATCATAGTGTCGTAAATTGTGGAAGACGACAGGAATGTTTCGAGTTTGCTTATAGTTTAAATTACATCCTTTGTGAGCAGCCCCTCTGTACACACCTGTCACATGATCATGGTCTCTCGTTCTTTTCTTGAAGCGTTCCCTTTTGCAAATATGGTAGTGGGTAGCCGTTTGAAAATCTATTTCTTGTTGTGGGGAAAGTTTCATTGGCTTTACACTCTTCAGTTCTTCTCGAATGTCTTCTGTCTCTGTTATTAACTTCTTCAGAAACTCTTCTGCAGCATTTTCTCTCGATACAATGTGAATCTCTCCTTAAAAGGTTTTCCGTCAGCATCAATAATAACAAAAGCAAAGCTACATGCTTCATGTTTTGAAATTTTTTCACAATGTGAAGTTTGAGAAGCTGGAGTTAAAGGTTTTAAAATACTTTCAAAGTCTGCATACACAATGTAGGGGATTGGATGTTGCAGATGAGTCCCCGTAAAAGATAGAATATGTTTGCCATCTTCTGGTAAGTTGATCCTTTGAGCAGTATGCTGCTTGCAAAATTCGGTGTGAGATGTTAGTAAATCTTGTCTACAAAATCGGTGTAAACATCGGTAACAATAGTAAGTTGCATGACCACGTTTTGTGACATCACCTAATAATCTTGAAAAGCTTCTAATCAGCGTGTAGTGAAACTGCTCATCCTTTTCTAAGACTAATAGGTTAATGACATCAGGATCTTCTTTGGGTGATACATATAAAGGATACACTTCTTGGTCATCCAATGCAAATACGTTGATTCTCAAATTGTTCAAATTTTCAACTTTCGGAATGCTTTTCACAGAGACTGGGTAGGGCATCTTTGCCATTTTGATGGTATGTTCTAATGCTGTATAATGGGCTAGACGTTCAGGATGTTGTTTATAATTTAACTTTAATTGATGTGCGATCAAACACCACACCAAACATTTAGAATCATTGTAATTTTCTATATTGAGAACGGCACGTTTCTTTTGTATAAATTCTGGGGATTTAATATTGCTGCTGGGTACTAGAGGATGATAATCTGCTATTTTAATTTCTATATGTTGGATCCGTTGGAAAATCCAACCTGATCCCAAATTTACAAATTCATCTATTAATTTTTTAATTTTCTCAAATGCTTCATAAATATGCTCATTTATTGAATCGGTAGTTAATTCAGTATAATTCGAACTTCTAAAGTAAATTGGAAATAGCTTGAAGTTCGTCTTCTGGAGTCTTCCTTTCGAACAGACATTTTGCTAGGATATGCCATTTGACGCCTCATGTGTATCCAGTTTTTCTTCAATGATTTGACGAAGGTCTGCTCCACGTTTTTCCACCAAAACGTCCACGTCAAATTTCTCATCTTCATCAGGTGTTAAAAATGTTGAAGAAAAGACATTCAAAGCTTCGGTATAGGTCTTTTGCTTTTTGGAAGATGAATTTTTCGTACTAACTTTCCTTTTTCTATTTTCGTGGGATAGGCTGTTATGCTGTGATTGCATGTGTCGTTTCAAATTCGCTTTCGAATTAAATTTTTCCTGACAGGTGGTACAGGGGTAATTTAAACTTTGGGGCTATGCATATATAACGTTATCATTTTAGGGGGGAGGGGGAGTCTGGCACATGATATCGTAAGATATCTCTAGGTGGGGGGGGGGGGTTGTGTTTTGATATCGTTATCATTTTTGATCCAACAAAGTATAATGCGAACTATGTTTGAAATTATATTTGTATTTAACAAGTAAATAAAAGAGAATGTTGTCCGCCTGTTTCGTTGATAAGAAGTTGTGTCTGCCCACCCCGTGAGGGGGCAAGTTCAAAAAGACATTATTACTGTTGAATGCATTGTGCAACGAAAAGCTATTATTAAATACTTTTAAACAGTCTGTTTCTTTTAAGTGTTATTTGAGATTAAGTTGTTTAATATATAAACTGATATTTTATTGACTTCTCTTAATTTGAATCAATAAAGTATAAGAAAAATAAATGTAACATATTTGTATATCACTCCAAACAAAAGAAAAAAATTCCAAAAATCTAAAGAATTTTATGCATTTTTATTATTTATTATTATGATAACGATGTCATTACTGGAGGGGGGGGGGAGGGGTTCGAGGGATGATAACATATGATATCGTAAGGGGGGGAGGGCGTCCAAAAATAACCAAAAGTTGATAACGTTATATATGTACAGCCCCTTTCATGACCTCTCAAATGTACTGTTAGATTATCTGCTCTTGTGAACTCGATAGCGCATAACGGACACTTGAATGATTTCTTTTCTTCGTTATGCGAAATCATATGCCTCTTCAAATTTGCTTGCTTCGAAAAGGTTTTAGAGCAAACAGAGCAGCTTAAACTAGTAGGAGTAGATGAATTTTCGTCAGGATTCTTCTCGTGTGTTTTCAAATGTCTAATTAAATTTTCTTGGCGGCTAAAGACTTTCGAGCAATGAGTGCAAGTAAAAGTTTTTGAATCTGTGTTTCCACAAATCTTCTGATGTCAAGTCAAATTATCTTTTCGGCTGAAACTTTTCCCGCAAGTTTCACATGATAAAGAATCCTAAAAACAGAAAAAATTCTGTTTCAAAAACACGCAACTTGTAATAGACTTTCACGAAAAAAAAGAACTTAGAAAACTATGTCTGTCTACATTAAAAGTTTTACTAAACGCATCACAAATTTACTTTAACGAGAAAAAAAGATTTTTTTTTTTTAATTATACACTTTGCACCTAAACTAGTATTATACTTCACAACCTAATTTCGAATAATGTATCATTTTTGAAAAGTTTAACTAACATTAGTTCTTATGTTAAAATCAAACAATCCCCCAAAATAATAAAGAATGTTTCAAAGTTTACCTTTACTGATGAAGAATCAACTTCGCTGCTAGGATCTTGCATCCTAGAAGAACTTTGCTGAGAAGGTTCTGGATCTGTTAATTCATCAATTGCAGTCATGCGCTCCCGCACATTCATTGTTAAACCGAGATCTTCCACAAACTAAAAAAGAAAAAATATTTGCTATCAAACATAGGATTAATTCTTAGTGTATTGTTTTAAAAACTGTTAAACATGTAATCGAATACTTTTAATAAGTGTTTAATCTTTTTAGAAAAATCTCACAAACTATATGTTTTCAATAACATGCATTTTCGATTAAAATTTTTGAATAGTCTATAATTCATTTAACAGTGAAAAAAAGAAATAACATTTTTTTAGACTACACTTACAAATTAGTTTAGTATAGAAAAGAAAAAAATTAATAACATTTTTTAGACGACACTTACAAATTAGTTTAATAACGAAAAGAAAAAAAAACATTCATTATATTTTAACTACATTCACGTAACAAGAAAAAAGAAAAAGCATACGTAAATTTGTTAATTTCATTACACTAATAAATAATTATTGTATTAGAAAAACTTTGAATACTAAAATAAAATTTCCGTGTAAAAAAAAAAAAAAAAAAAAAAAAAATCTTTACGCGTTATTTAATTTGTAACATACAGAAAATAACATCTATTCATTTCTTAGTAAACGCAAACATCCAATATATTTTTTAACTACTTTCGTATAACAAGAAAAAATAGCATACGTAAATTTGTTAACATCATTACATTAATAAATAATTATTGTATAAGAAAAACTTTGAATACTAAAATAAAATTTCCGTGTAAAAAAAAAAAAAAAATCTTTACGCGTTATTTAGTTTATAACATACAGAGAATAACATCTATTCATTTCTTAGTAAACGCAAACTTCCAATATATTTTTTAACTACATTCGTATAACAAGAAAAATAGCATACGTAAATTTGTAAACTACTTTCAATAATTGTATTACACTTACAAATACTTTAACAGTAAACAGAAAATAATCTCTAGTCATTTTCGAAAAAGAAAACATATAATATATTTTTTTAACTACTTTCGTATAACAAGAAAAAATAGCATGCGTTAATTTTTCCAACTTTAATAAACTAATAAATAATTGATTGTAAAAGAAAAACTTTGAATACTAAAATAAAATTTCCGTGTAAAAAACAAAAACAAAAAAAAACAAAAAAAAAAATCTTTACGCGTTATTAAATTTATAACATACAGAAAATAACCTCTATTCATTTCTTAGTAAACGAAAACATTAAATATATTTTTAACTACTTTCGTATAACAAGAAAAATAGCATGCGTAAATTTGTTAACTACTTACAGTAATTGTATTACACTTATAAATACTCTAACAGTGAACAAAATAACATCTATTCATTTTTCGAAAAAGAAAACATGAAATACATTTTCAATTAAAATTTTTTAACTAGCCTACACAATTAATTTAACAGTGAAAAAGCAATAACATTTTTTTCTATACTACACTTACAAATACTTTAACAGTGAACGGAAAATAATTTTTTTTCGTAAAAAAGAAATCATCCAATTCATTTTAACTACTTTCAATAATTATTGTATAAGAAAAACTTTGAATACTAAAATAAAATTTCCGTGTAAAAAAAAAAAAAAAAAAAAAATCTTTACGCGTTATTAAATTTATAACATACAGAAAATAACATCTATTCATTTCTTAGTAAACGCAAACATCCAATATATTTTTTAACTACATTCGTATAACAAGAAAAATAGCATACGTAAATTTGTAAACTACTTCCAATAATTGTATTACACTTACAAATACTTTAACAGTAAACGGAAAATAATCTCTAGTCATTTTCGAAAAAGAAAACATATAATATATTTTTTTAACTACTTTCGTATAACAAGAAAAAATAGCATGCGTTAATTTTTCCAACTTTAATAAACTAATAAATAATTGATTGTAAAAGAAAAAAACATATATTTACTTTAATTTAATACAAAAGAAAAAAATAGCAAAGATAACTTGAAAAAATAGGTAAAACAACATTTGAAATTTAGTAATATCTTGAAATATAGATATAGTGTTTAAAAAAACTTACTTTTTGAAAATTATCCATCACAGATGAGTAACAGTTTTCAATAAATAACAGCACTTAAAAATATAACAGAGTAAGGTTTTTTTTCCTTAGAATTGTTTATTTATACTGTTTGTTTAAGAAGTGACATCATATAGTGGCTCTATGATTAGTCGAAAATTCGACCAACAAGAATTCAGTAAAATAACGTCACTGTTCTAGACCATATTATTTCATCATATATATTGCAACGCAGTGGTTTCACTGTCTTGCTTAGAGTCGTGAAACAGTTATCACGATATCACCCTTTTTAGAAATTTTCTTCACTGGTGAAATCGAAGATGTTTATCGCGTTTTGCAGATTCGGGAAATATCGCGTTGATAAGATGGAGACAACGTTGTTAGTGAAATGCAGGTAACCATCTCCCTCTCACAGGTGGAAATTCCTTTTCACGTTTAAAATTATTGCAAAGAAAAGGGAAATAGAGATTGTAGGGTGTTTGAACAAAATAATCTATTAACAATTGTATTTTATCTAATTATTAAAAGAATGTTTAAACAATAACATGCTTCATTATTATTAACAGACTCTTTTAATAAATGAAACAGTTTAAACTAACTATTTTAATACTTTCTTTTAAAGAATAGTTTCAAAGGTTTAACCTATATAGAAAATAGTACAGGTTTAATCAGTTCAACATTATATTTTCTATTAATGCAAAAATATATGTGTTTAGCATTAAAAGTTATAATTTTCAAAGAATACTTGTGTATTCAAAGAATACTTGTGTATTCAAAATAGGATTTAAACTCAATACGTACTTTGAGTCTTTTTTAATACTTTCTTTTAAAAGGTTTGATTGAAACAGAAATAGTGGAAGGTTTTAACCCATACTGAAAATAGTGAAGGTTTTAACAGTACAACCTTATATTTTCTTTAGTGTAAAAATATGTGTTGAACATTAAAAGTTATAATTTTCAAAGAATACTTGTGTATTCAAAAAAGGTTTTAAACTCAATACGTATACGATGAGTCTATTTTAATACTTTCTTTTCAAAGGTTTGATTGAAACAGAAATAGTGAAAGGTTTTAACTCTTACAGAAAATAGTGAAGGTTTAAATAGTACAACATCATATTTTCTTTAGTGCAAAAATTTGTGTTGAGCATTAAAAGTTATAATTTTCAAAGAATACTTGTGTATTCCAATAGGGTTTTAAACACAATTTTTTATTCGATCCTAGTTCAATTAAAATATTTGAAACAGGTGGTAATAAATGAATATTTTATCATTGAAAGAATGTTTAGAAAACGGTATGAATCTTTCGCATCGTTTGGTTAGAAACATACTTAATTCAACGAAACAATAAAAAAGATAATGAAAACATACTTACATTTTTAAAAGAGGATTCCTTTTCAAAAGACATTTTCTTCAAAGATCTTCTAATCGTTTCTATTGGTAAGCAATAAAATGATGTCGCAAAGCAAATTAGCTAATTGGCAGACACTGTTTTTAAAAGGAGGTGATAAACATGTATCACAATTAATCAAAAGTACTATGAGCACCTAAAACGCACTAGGTGAAACGTATAAGTATTTCGACGGTGATTTTACTCAGCAGGATGCCGAAAATAGTAGGGATAGATGCCGCAGAGCTTAAAGCCAAATGTCCGGTAAACAGGAGCTACGAAACAGACGACCTTCACCTACGAAATCCAAGACACGAATGATGTGTACGGAGTCTACACCCGTAGATGAAGGTTACTGATAAGAGATCACGTGACCGCTATCAACCAATCAGAAGCGAGCTTGTAGGTGTGACGTCATCGACTGTGCTGTCTGCCCCCATCGCAAACGAGGATGATGACATCGTACGGCAATACCTGTAGACAACCTGGCGCCAGTTGATTGACAGGAGGCGTGGTGGAATGTCAGGAATGCAGACAGAGTGGCGCCACCATCTGCAAGACGCGAGCATGTCGAAGCATGCAGTGACTGACTGGCGCCAGATGATTGACAGGGGACGGGGGGGATGAAAGGAATGCAGACAGAGTGGCGCCCACCTCTAACATCTGCTCCTTTCACAAGTCATGTGATTCTCTTAACCAATCACAGACAAGTATGAGAGGGTAGAGGGCGCTCGCGTCGACTTCGGGCGTGACGTCATAACCGGTTTTATGCCGAATCATGTGTCATTTGTTCTGTGGATGCAGATGGGAACGGACGTGTAAAGATGATGCTCTGTGGTAAGTAGTGTTAAGTTTTTTTTGTTAATAGTATTTATGTTGAAAAGACAAATAATAAGACTTTGTTCTAAGTTTAATGAATTAAACAAATATACTCAAATCACTTTTAAATTTTTTTCGTTAGACTTCTTGAAGTATTTTTTCAAAGTATAACCTAATCTGTTAATTGAAACACTTAAAGTTATTTTGCAAAGTTTTTCTTTCAAAGTATATCCTAATCTGCTAATTAAAACACTTAAAGTTATTTTGCAAAGTTTTTTTTTTTCTTTTCAAAGTATAACCTCATCTGCTAATTAAAACAAAACATGATTTCACTAAAATTTTCTCTGCTAACAAATAAATTGTTTCATTTAAAATTAAAAAATTGTTTTAGTTTCAAATAAATTTTTCAAAGACAAAATAAAGAGAGATTCATTTACAGAAAACAAAAATGTTTATTTAGGTAGAATGTACAAAACAAGGTTTTTTCATTCAAACATATTTTCAAAATATACATCAAAGAATAGACTATCAAAACATTTGAAAAATGTCTTTGTAAATTGACAAGTACAATTTCGACAAATGTTCTTCACTAGTTCGAATGTGTTTAGATTCATCAAAGCAGAATCTTTATACATTAAAAACTTTTCCTTAGTGTCTATCATCATACAATCGTGTTTAATCTGTGAGTTGGATCTATATTTACAACCGATGCACTGAAAGATTTTACATGCCGAAGATCCAAGTTCTTGTTCTAAACAGAATAAGAAATGTGACTTAGAACTATCAAAATCCATATGGTTTAGACAAACAGGTAACTTTTTGAAAACAGCATTTGGTATCACACGAGTTAAAAGAATATCAATCATGGTTTCGGTAATTTGAGGAACTAATTCAGTCAGTTTCAAAATTTGATCTATACTTAGACGAATGCCAGAATTTTTCAAGTAAAAACCTGAATTTTTTAAATTAAACAGTTGTTGAAGGTAACAATAATCTTCGTTGAGACACATCATAAGAAGCTGATTATTTGATACAAAAGAATCATCAGTTGAGTAAAAACTGATTATTTGATACAAAAGAATCATCAGTTGAGTAAAAACTGAAATATGGTAATTTCCTACTAAAATTGTCCCATGTAGGAGCAGTCATTACAACACCTTGTTTTGTTGGATATTTATCTCCATTCTTCATTTCTTTAAAATTTCTAATATGAATTCGCAGAGAATCTTGATTTTCCAATCGAATTTGAAGAAATGTACTCTGACATAGATTAAATTCAGCAAGAAGTGGATCACAATCTTCTAAATTTTGGAAATGTCTATCAAACCAGTCTTGATGATACATAGTTAAAGAAGATTGATCATCTAGGTTTTCAGGTGAAGGTTTTTCTAGAATCACTTGTTGGGAAGAGGTTTGTTCAGTCGAACCCTCTTTAGTATGCATTTCTTCAGACATTGGTGAAGACACATTATCTGATAAAACAGGGAAAAAATCAAGTCTTTGTTTCTTGAAAGCAGTAGACTTTGAAACCATTTTTAGAAAAGTTAAAGTTATTGTAGGTTTTTGTATCTCAGGTTCTGGTAAAAGTTGACGAAAAAACAGTTCATTTGTAGGCTTAAACATGCAGATTAGAGAACCATGATCCATACCAATGCGAATCTCATCACAATGGGGTTTTTTAAATTCTAGAGTTCGCTTTGCTCCAAAACACAATTCGACAATTGGGGAAGAATCATACAAAGCATTCACATTAGTCTTATGGTGAAGAAGGTAACTGCTTCCATTCGGATAGCGATTCAAAAGCACAAAGTTAAACGAACATCCACATTGCTTTTCCACTCGATTTCTTAACTCTATCATCGCAGGTGTCCATTCTAATGCAGAAATGGTGGTTCCACTAAAAGAGTAAGACAATTCAGAATCACCGAAAGCTAATACCTTCCTTTTTAACTTGATTTCTTCACCTCGAAGTTTTAACGTAGGAGTATAAAAGGGCAAGGCTTCAAGTTCACAAAATATATGATCTGCTGAGTTTTCTTCAATAAATTCACGAATGAAGTGCACATTGAGTTCATTTTCATCGAAAACAGTGATAGCCATTTTCACAAATTAAAATTCCAAGTAAGCTTTCAAACAGAAATTAGATGTGATGAAATAGGATAGCAACAGCAAAGAACGAGGCAACACGGAAGGCAGGATATCAGCAAGACAACACGGAAAATAGGAGATCAGCAAGGCAACACGAAGACAGGAGATCAGCAAGGCAACACGAAGACAGGAGATCAGCAAGGCAACACGGACGGTAGGAGATCAGCAAGACAGCACGCGAAGACAGGAGATCAGCAAGGTAGTAGTGAACAGCGAGGCAACTCAAAGAAAACAGTGACGAGAATACTGTGCATGCTTCTTTTATAGAGGATTTTTATCTTGCAAGGACCGTGTGCAAAACCGGATATGACAGGAATAGGAAAATCACTCTGATTGGTTCTTCACATCTAAGGGGAAGTGACATCATGCAACAGGTGCGCCATCTGTTTGAAAACATCTAACAGGTTCGATGCGTGCGCAACTCGGAAGCGTCACTTGCAATTCAACACAGGAGTGAAAACGAAGGAAAGATGAACTTGGAAAAAATAATAGGTAAGCACTGTTTTGTTAAACTTTTCTAAAAAACGAAAATTGTTTTCTTTCTTGAACCCAAATTTCAAAGTTTCTTTAGTTATTCAAAAACATTACACAAATGATTATTAAAAAAGTCTATAGTCATTCTATCAAAAAATGTAGGAGTATAACGACATGAACATTTCTGAAACAGGTTTTGAATGAATTCGTCCACATTGAAATTCAATAATGCACTTTCGCTATACAAATTATATTGTTGACATAAATTGTATAATCCACATGAATGAATCGATTTTTTAACTCGTCTTTTTGCACAGGCAGAACAGTCAAATGTTCGACGAACTGATCTTTCCAACTCATGATCAAAACAGGTTAAAAAATAACCTACAGCTTCTTCATCAGTGAAATGTGTAAAAGAACATTTTTTCAACCTTTTCATCTTTTTTAAAAAAGAAAGAGGTATAAACTTTGTTAAAAAAACTTTTATCAAATATTCTACGATTTCAGAACAATTTTTCTGAAGTTTTTCAAATTGAGCTTTGCTTAACACTAAAAATTTAGACTTTAAACAAAATCCTGGTTGTTCTGATTTGGAAAGTTTTTGCAGAACACATGAATCGCTATTCACATAAAAGGTTATTAAATCGTTGTTGCATATGAATGTATCTTTTTTAGAAAAAAAATTAAACTTACTAATTTTCTCGGCAAACTCGCAGAAAGTTGAACAGGATATCTTGAGTGCTTCTTTTGTAGGAAATAGTTCGCCACCACTGTTCGCTAATTCCACAGATTTACCAATATGAATGTACAACTCACAGGTTTTTCTTCTCAGTTAAATGTCAATTGCTACCCATTCGCCTAAATGCCAATACGCAGGAGTATAAATACCACACTCTGGAAATAATGAACAAAAATTCGAAAAAAGTTCTGAGTTGTTTTCAGATGAATTCATTTTCAGGAAAGTAGGCAACGTCAGATAAATTGAAACACACAGCAAAGCGAGCAAGTAAACAGGTCGATAACTAAAGAAAATAATCACTGTGTGCTTCTTTTATACTGTTTCTTATCGAGGATTAACGTCAGAGATCACATGACTATTTCTCATCCAATCACATGAAAGCATACTGTTTCAACCTGTTCTGATGCAAGAAAGAAAGACAGCTATTTCACCTGTGGACTAACACTGTGGAGGATATGCGAAGACAACTCTTTTGGTAAGATAGTTTTATTTCATTTTCTGTGCAGTATAGTCTAATCATGTTTAAACAGTTCAGTAAATATAGTTTCCACATGAATATTATTCAAAAACTTTTCACTAACACATTCCACTTCGTTTAAAAACGTAGAAATTATAAAATCAAAATCGATAAGCATTAACAAAGCTTCACCTAATTGGTTAAATTTTTCTCTGTTATTAAATGCAAAACAGGAGTGTAGACTTTGACTTGCTTGTCGCAAAATACATCCCATACATTCATACAATCGGTTAATAATTGTTAACATATTGTTCTCGATACATGTTTTAAGTTTTGATTGAAGAACCAATTCCTTTTCCACAGAGAGTTTTCTCACATTACATTTCTGTTTTAAAAGAAAGGGTATTTGTTTTGAATACATATGTTTCAAAAGTGCATGATTCAAGTTGAAGATATTTTCTTTTAATTTTCCGAGTTGATGTTCATTCAAGTAAATTTGAAAATAATTCTTCAAACTTTTAATACGCATCATAGAATTTTGATTCAACACGAGAATCATGTTATTCGCAACAAATGATGCGCTTTTATATCTCATATTAAATGCAATTATTTTATATTGAAATTCATACCAGCTTTGAATATCCATATAAACACCCTTTTTAGATGCAATTTCTTCGTCGGTGAACATATCATGTTTAAATTCACGAATATGTACGAAATATTGTCGATTGTTCAACTTTAAACTTAAATAGATGTTTTCACTAAGTTCTTTATGAAACACAGTCAAATTTCTCGAGTTTCCACTTTTATTATTATTATCCACAGGCATATGATTCTCGCTACCTGTGAAAATGTTTTGGATAGGGTTTTGAAGAGTAGAATCTTCCAACGTCGAGTTTCTCGAAGGTTCTAAAGTTTGAAGAAAAGAATTCAAATATTCTTGTGCAGAAGTCGGTTCATAGCAGGAATCAGGGAATGATGTCGTATCTTCACCAAAACTAATAAACATAGGAGTTGAAGAATCCATCTTTTGTTTTTCACTGGTTAAGTCTTTGTTAGCAAAATTAGACTCGTTAAAACGAAAAACTGAATGTTCATCAGGATTTTCCAAACGTTGATACTTAATTGATGAAGTCATATCTTCCTGAATAGGTCTTTTATATATATTTCCGTTAAACACAATTTTCAAACATCCACAACGGTAACAGGTCCACACCCAACGAAAGTCCGAAGCAAACTGAATGAATAATTAAAAACGGTAGCTGAAAAAGGTTAAAAAACAGTGATAGTTACAGTTTTAAACAATATTTCCAATTTAATAATGAAAAAAAGTTTTTTTTCGTTGATTAGACAGTTAAAAAATAAAAGTTCCATTACATTCAGTAATAAAAAAACTCAACTCATCACCTACTTTTAAAATAGTATGACGACATCCTATAGCAATATCTAAACAGAGTGTAACACCCTTCACCTGTGAAAGCGAACATATCGAAGCATGCGCCGTCACGATGGCACCAGTTGATTGACAGGAGGCGTGATGGAATGCAAGAATGCAGACACAATGGCGTCCACCACCTGCAAGAAGTAACACTTTCGAAACATGTACCGTCTCGATGGCGTCAGTTGATTGACAGAAGGCGTGAAGGAATGCAAGAATGCAGACACAATGGCGCCCACCTCCTGCTCTTTACATAAGTCATGTGATCTTCTTAACCAATGAGAGAAGGGTACATAACATTCTGGTTCATCCCCTCAGGTAAGTAGACAGAGTGGAACCCTCCTCCACCGTCTGCTACTAACACAAGTCAGGTGATTCTCTCAAAAAGTTTTATTAGCAATGACTAATTAAAAATGAATTAATTATTAAAGCTTTATTTGCAAGGCCTAAATAAAAAAATAATAATTCGAAAATTAGCAAATGACAAAAACTTCTTTCGTTAAACTCATAAAAAATGTATTCACTTCTTTAAGTCAGTTCAAATAGGATGACGACATCGCAGGTAAGTGAATCATCCTCTCAAGAGAGGGCGCTGGTGTTCATGCCCTCGGGGGAAAGCGATGGTGCTGCCCCTAGGCTCGTCTCTCGTCCAATCAGAAGCAAGCTCCTTATCTTGATGAAGCCGGTTGTTGCACGCTTCTTCGTTCATTAGCCCGGTGGATGTCATACAGGTAGGACGTGTCTCTGCGCTGCTCCATGGTAAGTATTTTTTAATTTCATGCGATCTTTTCTAATCATTCCTAATCATTCCTTTGTTCTACCTTTCTCTTACAACAGACTTTCCTTCATTAATCATCCTCATTAACATTTTCCTTTGTTTAATTCCTCTCTTACAGTAGACTTTTATTAATTCATTAGACTTTTATTGATTCATTAACATTATCCTTTGTTCTAACCCCTCTCTTACAGTACACTTTTCATTCTCTCTTCCTTGTTTTAACCCCTCTACTATAGCATGACTCGCTGGCGCCTGTCTGTCTCGACTCCGCCCACCTGTCTATCACTTTCTTATCTCCCCTCACCTGTCAATCACTCGACTCCGCCCACCTGTCACTCATCCTCACTCCTCAGCTCTTGGCTCCTGGTGGGGTAGAACCGGCTTTTTCCTTCTACTTATATCTACATACAACTGGCAATTTTTGTCCAAATTTGGTCATAAATTTAAACATTTCGCTCTTGCAAAACTTCATGTGCTCTTCATTGTAATTTTCCTCTATAAACAAAATATTTTGAACCAAATTCACATTTAAATTACATTTTAATTCTTGTTGCCGTTGCATAATGGTGCAAAAGTTTATTTATGTGGCTAACTTAAATTCTGCTGTCTTTGATTTAAAAAGAAAAATGGTACTTGAACTAAAATGTCAAGTAAAAGTCATGCCAGAATGTATCAAATATTTTTTATTAAAAAAACATTTATTTTATACTGTTGGTAGTAATAAAAACACCCACTAATTCTATACGTCTATTTTCTATGCTGTAGATGTCGGTGAAAAGCAGGGACCCTCAAGTAAAAGAAAGCGGAAATAATATCTTTTTGTTTTTTAAATAAATGTACTTACTAATGTACATGTTTATTTATAATTAAATAATGATTCATAATGAGTCGTCCTATTTATTATCAGCAACTTCATTGTAAAATGTAGTCATTCATATAATCTTCAGTATAATTTATAGTCAATTCTTGTGTAAAATGGTCACTTTTCATGTTAAATCTACGTACAGCGGCGTAATTCCCGCTTTCTCTGAATATTTTGATTTTCACTCCCATTTTTGTGGCGTTGTCACGGCTAAACCATAGATCAGAGAAAAAAATTTTTAATACATAAAATGTAGGAAATTTTATCCTCTTTAATTTATGTACTGAGGACTTTTACGTAAAATGTATAATTTTGAAGTTATTACAAAAAAAAACAAAAAAAATCCCGTTTTTTTCCTGTTTTTTGCCAAAAAAACGTGTTTCCCGGGATAAATTTTGTTGGCAAACTTCAGATTCGTGTTCAGCGACTCACAAAACGTAAAGGCACCAAATATCAAAACTACACCAAAACTTTCCCCTATTTGCCCTTTTTGAGCACCTAATGCCTGGACTAATAGAGGGAAGACGTGCGATAACGAATATGTAGGGGGCGTTATATGTTTACTTGTTTCTATTCGATGATTTTTTTTTTCCAGTTTTCATATGTATTGTATTTGTAATTTCTGTTATACATTCTGATGACGACTCAGTGAAGGAGTTGAAACATGTCAGTATAGGTTTTAATTAATTTTAATGTGTTTTTAGTAACATCTTTTAGGCAAATAAATGTTTTAATATATGTTTTGACTTTTCCGTTTGGAATATATATTGGGATATAATTTATCATCTAATATACAGCTGTAATAAAAATTTAATATGGTTTACGGAAGAAATTGCTTTAGAAAAATTTTGTAGATCAGCGGCTCCCAAACTTTGTTAAATGACTCACCTATCATGTAGGTTTCTGTATCTTTTCTAAAGAAGAGATGAATTTTGACATAAAGTGTGCATATGAAAACAATAAGTGATAGTAATATGAAACAGGAGCTCTCAGCTTTAGCTGAAAAGTGTTTATGAATTCGGTTTGGCTGTCTGTGTGTCTGTCCGTGCTCTAATTAGCGTAAATATACTCGGATGGCCATGTAATTGTTATATGTTATTAGGGATATATATGGCATGTTATGTATGAAAAATGAAGTGTGTAGCATTTATAGTTCGCTTGCAAGGGCACTCAAAAGAATTCCGTTACATTATGATCTAGAGGGAGGAATCGTTTGCAATGCATTTTAATGATATTTGCGCTATTTAAAGCATATTGAAATTATGTACAGCACTTAGAGGGAATACCAGATGCTTACTCTAGAATATGATGTGCATAGCGTTTATCGTCCATTTACATTTACAGGGGCATGCAAAAGAGTTCGGTTACTGTACAATGAATGATAATTGCTGGAAGTGCGTTTCCAGTTGTGGTATGCATTTAACAATTTTTTTGCATATCATTACTTGGTATGTATAATTCTATAGATCACACACAGGGCTTCACAAAAGAATTCGTATACATTTCCGTTTATTGTCAGAAATTGCTGAGTCGGAATTTTAAGCTGTGTTATGCCTTTCCTAACTGAACAATTTTTTAGCACATTATGTAAGTATATATACGAATCTATAGATCATACACAGGGCTATACACAAAAGAGTTCAGATACTTTTCCGACTGTAGCTGGTAATTGCTGAAATTGGGTTTCCAAATGTATTTATGAGCTTTTTAAAATTGTTTACTTGACTAGCATCTTTCACCTTATTAAACGGTGATGTTTTGTTACAGCATCCTGAATGTGTTGGGAAGTGTTTCATAATCTATGTTTGACGCTTGATTTTTCTTTCTTGTTTAATTTTAGCCTCCCGCAAGCCGCTCTTTACGCTAAGTTTAATAAAACACACATTTTCACAAAATTATTTATCTGTATGTTTTCACGATATTTTACTTTAACACCGTAAAATATTGTTTTTATTATTATATTGCAGTAGATAAAATTAATTATGCAATTTTTAAGGTCTGACTGATTGTTTCGCGAACCATAGTTTGGGAACAGCCCGCCGCTCTAAATGGATAGCCACCTCCTGAACCGTCTTTAAAGAATGAAATTAAAAAACTAAATTATTAAGTTATGCTATTTTTTTCAAATTCCGGTTATCCCATCCCCGTCGATTGAATAATTTAAGAAAAATCGGGTGCTTTAAAGTATGAACTAGCTATTCATCGCATTTATAATATTTCCGAATAAAGCTAGAGGTCTGCACGAGTCCGAGAGACAATTTTTTAAACGGGCCGGGTTGGGTCGATAAACAAAATAAAGGGTCTGAACCGGGCCGACAAGACAATTAAATGGGTCAGCTGGGTCGATAAAAAAGGTAAACGGACTGGCCGGCCCGATATAAAAATTTAAACGAAGCCGACAAAATATGAACCATTTTCAATGGAGATGACTTCCGCGAGAATAAGTATAAATGTGATGCTAGTTTGACAAAATCAGTACCGAAATATAACATGTCCAGCATAGAGATCGGCATCAGATAGTTAAATCGTGTCTGAGCCCCAGCTTAATTTTTCAGGGCCGGGATCAGGATTACTTTTTTTTTTTTTTCTACGTAGTCGCGTCGGGCCGGGACTGGATTTAATTGTTCCCAGGACGTGTCGGGCAGGAAATAATGTTTTCTAAAAATAGTAATAGGGATAATGAACTTTAGAATCAATGGAACAAATCTTCACTTTATATTATACAGCTTCAAAAGTTTTGATGTTTTTAACCCTGTCTTTTTTTTTCTGTACTAAATTAATTTCTTACCTGAATCTTTATTTGAATGTAATAATCTAAGAGTCTAAGTAACCATTAATATTGCTACTGTGTATTTTCTGTCTTGCGAACACATAGTAATCTAAAATATACTATAGAATTTTCCCATAAATATATCTGCAATATTTTTTAAAAGAATCTTAATTGTATGTTAAGAAAAATCTCAATCTTTAGTAGAAATTGAATCGGGCCGGACCTGATTCAATTGATTTTTGCACAGGCCTGGCTTGTTTTCACTGATTTTTGTGCGGGCCGCTCCGTGAACGGCAAAAATATAAACGGGTCGGGCCCGATCCGAAATTTTAGTTTTTATACCGGGCCGGATCAAAGCTTTCATTCGGGACGTGGGGTTGGAAATTCCGACCGTGCAGCCTTCTTAGGCTGAACTATCAACTTTTTCTTCATTTTTTTAAAATGGTATTTAAGCAAGCCATTTATTCTCGGAAAATCTTTACAAGTTGTAATTGCCTGTCGAATGACAAGAAAAAAATATCTAACAATCAATTGATACTGAAAGCGTACTGTCATCTATTTTTTTTTTTTTTTTTTTTTTTAAGCATACTTTTGAAAAATAAACAATAGGAATTAAAAAAATATAGCAGTCGGGCGTCGCCAATCTGTGAGGAACACTTGTTCGTAACCGCATTCTTTCAGTTTGGACAAAATTAGAATTATGGAGAGCACCTCTTGAGCGAAACACTTGAAAGGTTATTCTTGTCGAACTTGTCATTTTTCGTGCGCTTGAAACTAAACTATGGGAGAAATGAAGTGTAAGAATCATGACACATGAGATCCGCAATTTCATTAAGTGAGAGAATTGAGACTAAAAAGGCGAAAAAGAAACAGTACTTGAACGTGAATAGTTCGTCTTTTGACCACTGTTCCATTTCTAAGAATAACAGATGGGTTGCAAAAGTAAACAATTAAGCCTTGTTTCCTTTCAATGAATGCTTTTTCCCATTCACCACGAAAAGACAAAGAAAGAATAATTTCATGATGTCAGAGAGAAAAGGAAAGGAAAAAAAAAACCTACCTTATTGGCAGATCTTTTTTATATGCTGGAGTGGCAAAGATTAATAAACACTTTTTTAATTTTTGTTTTTAAAAATATATTTTGCCCCTCACCGTGCCTTAGTAATATCTACAGACAAAGCTAGGGTAATGCGTTCAGTATCCCCGCACCAGGCGCCACCAATTAAGAGAAGCACTGATAGGCTTCATCAGCGCTGACACTTGTCAATACTGATACGTTTGCGATCCGTAGAAAAAACAAAAAAAGGGATTTTGCACCAGGCACAAAATAGAGTTGTTGCGGTGCTGTCTACAGATGTCGGGTATATGTCAATTACCCTGGCATTTGGAGAAAAAGGGCCAACCCTGGAAGTTTGTTAAACAAAAATATACCCTCATGGGTCTTTCTTGCCTCCACAGCGCGAATGCCATCATGGGCCGTGAAAACGAGCTTTTCTCACTACTGGAAATTTAAAATCAATGATAGTTAACGTTACAATGATTGCGGCACTACCTAATTACAAATTATATGATTTGAAGTTCTTGTACAGCAACACTGCTGCATCCAGTGATTTTTTTTTTCTTTCTTGGGCGCAACGCACTTATTATATGCGTTATATTCATTGTGACATTACCAATTTAATGTATGTCGAGTCAGAGACGGGATGGGTCACTCATCGATAGAGGTAATGCATCAGGAATCATCCAGATACAGCACACGCCTAACAACAAGCAAGCTCATCAGTTTATGGCGCTGAGTCTGCAGAAGTTGTCTCACAAGGGAAATCATTATGTCAGCGCTTTTCAGAACGTCACATGATTAGACACGTTGCACAATTCCCTTTTGAGAAAGTAGCTTGCTCAGCAGATATTTCTGTTTAAATACTGTCCCAAATCCTTTGTCAGGACAGACGACTTTAACTTGCCCATGGTTACGGTCGCTTTCCGACCGAGTCTGTAATTTCTCGACCAGCCTTGTTTGTACATAATGTAAATATTAAATACGCTACATTAAATAAGTATCAAAAGTACCTTCCTGGCTCCTTGACATGTATTTTCAGATTCCTGGTGATACTTTTTGCTTTTGTTGTTGCTTTCACGTTCGCGAAGCGTACTTATATGTGTTTCTTTCCGGCACTTCTCCGGGGAAGGGGTCAGAGTCAGAGCCTCCAAGGAAAGCCTAAGCACAAGCACATGCAAATAATTAATTGCATTCTTTAGATTTATGTACTGCAGTCCTCCGGAACAAATAGTCTGAATAAAACACTGCATTATGTTATACGTTATAGTGATCGTAGCATTAGCAAATTTCATATATTTTTTAGAAACGATGTTGCTGCATCCAGTATTTTTATTGCATATTATTGTTATTATTATTTTCTTTCGTGGGCACGAAACAAACATACTCGTACATGCTTTAAGTTATATTAATCGTAGCATTATCCAGTATCGTGTATTTCTGAGATTCGTTTGTAACGAGGTTCTTCGTAGATTTTTCCCTCTGCAGGTTGTGGTTTAAATATATGGTCTCTCTTTTGCCAGGGCAGCTGACGTATTCAGACCAACAGATGGGCTAGTTTTTAAAATAAAGGTGGTATTTATGCCAGGGTAGTTTACCCTTGCTTAATAAGATAGATTTTTAATGTTTTCAAATTACAATGTGCTTGTACTTTCTCTTTTTCCATGATCGGGAGTCGAGACTCATTTCCTTCTTATGAAATGGCATGCAAAGTAGATATAAATATATTTTTTAATAATCAAAAGAAAACTCTATATGATCATTAAAAAAAAGTGTAATACATCTTAAATAAAATCACGAAAAATTAATTAATTGTTTTTGGGTTAATCTGTATTTAAAAAGAAATTCTTGATTCAACTAAAACTTTATAAATATTCGTTTCAATTGAGGAAACTTCCGTAATCGGAGTGTCGAGTAATTATTTGTAACGATGATTTTCCAATAAACGAAAACAACTGCTACTTTGTCATAAAAAAAAGATGATTGAAAGTAATTTCTACTCTATCGCTAAAATGAAAATAACGAACGGTGCAAGTGGATTTTGGAAAAATAAGACCTCATTTGTCAGCGTATGTATCGCATAAATTCATACGCACTTTTCGAACATAAAAAAGATTAAACTGCGCTATATAGATGAATCATGAGGTGACAGAGAAAAAGGAACTTTTCAGAGTTTATGCGACATTGAAATCGTCTGCTTTAATCTATAGCGCAATTACGTTTCCAGGTTTTCAGGGTGGCATCGAGATGAATTTCGAGTGTTCAATAACTATTTAACCCTTTCGCTCACGAATTATGAAAATAATAACAGAAAAAAATCATTCTGTGTATTGGTACACATAAAATGCTACTCTAAATTCTAAATTGCGTCGTAAAAGAGTAATTTGTTTAGCATGATCCTATTAACCAGTGGCGCCAACTTATATGTGTCTATGGGCGCGAACTCACCTAATAATTTGATCTCGCCGCCCACCCAATTTCAATTATTTTAATTCGTAATTTATTTATTTATTTTATTTTATTGCTGAAATGAAATTTAGTTTAATTAACGTTCTCAAAATAATTTTTGTTTGAAAAATAGCAGTGTTGAATTCAGACACTTTTCTCTGGGAGGGATTTCTGTGGCTCCGGGGGGGACATTATAGTGTTCCGGGGGGGAAATTGCACTTTTTGACCATTGAAAACACAAAATCTCAAATCTTCCGGGGGGGACATCTCATTGCTCCGGGGGGGAATGTCCCCCCCGGGCCACCCCCTGAAATCAACACTGAAATAGTAAGACATCAATTAGACCTACAGGAGCACTGAAAACCCTTTCAGCGGATGTAGAGTTAAATTTCGCACGATAACAAATTTCCTGCCTATTTTGCCATCTGTTTTGATGTCTTGAATTGATAAAGCACTTAGGTGATTAAAATGCATGCTTTTCTTGACATTAGTTTTCTGCACTTTCAATAATTAGCAATTCCAATGTTATTATAAATAAATATTAATGTATTTATAAGGAATAACTTATAAGGATATAATTTAATAAAATTATTTATAAATTATAACTAAATTAAAATTCATTACAAATTTGCTTGGAAAAAAACATAATTTAATTTCGAATTATCATCTTTAGTCATTCGCTCCTCCCCCCTCTCTCTCTCCCCACACATAAATACTAAGGGAAAAAATTTTATGTGTTATTTTACTCAAACATTTTTTGAGCCCACCCAATATGTTTGAAAAGTTGGCGCTACTGCTATTAACCCTTTATGCCCGGAAGGTACATTAAGGTACAGTCGGCCAAAAAGAACACCCGATACATGTTAATAACAAAATTATGCCAGAAAAAGGCGACAGTCACTGATTTAATGTATCGATAAATCTTATTTGCCGTTAAATTTATTAAAAGTAAAATTGGACTCAATATAAGTTTAATCAGGTAGTAAGTTTAAGCAGCAAGTAACTTTACTCTTAAGATGCTCTTTTCTTTTACCACGAAAAAAAAAAAAAAAAAGAAAATAATAATAATAATAATAAACTTTTTTTAGACTCGTAGAGAAACTTTTCTAATACAAAAGTGTTCCTACGTTATGCATACCGATACCGATTATGCAAATAATTTGCTGCACCATTTCTCCTGATATTTTTAATAAAATATCATAACTTCATTACATCGTAGAAACGTATGCGTTATAGAATTGTCTAAGATTCTCTTCTCCATATCTTGATTCTTGTGTTTTGAAACAAGACGTTTAGCTCTTTCAATTCAGTTAAACGAAAACAATTTAAATTCGTCCAGCAAAAGATTTATTCATTTTCTATTAGGTAAGAGTATGGGGAATAAGGATGCTCAGCATAAGGCAAGCAATAAATATTCGTTTTACCGAGACCGCGCCCAAGCGGTACTTTTTTCCCGAACTATTCATAAATGGTGCGATGGGGGGAAATAAATAATAATCGCCTGCGATAATAAAGGTCAAGGCAGAGGACCGAGTTAGGAGATGACAATCTGGCAACGAGGAAGTTGTCTTGGATATGATCGCTCACGGCCGTCCAATTTTTTCCCCCCATTATTCTTCCTTAGTACTGTCGTCCTTTGTAATGTTTAGCCTCGAAAACGATCGGCTGGAATGTTTTGACAGATTATGGAAATTATGAAGTAATAGCAGGTGATTTTGTGTCCATTATGCTTAATAGGACGTGGGTGAGGTGATTGCACTTGTCGGAAAACATGGCAAAGGTTGTATAATCATTTCTGGCGCACGTTAAAAAATAGAATGCATATTACAAACAAGTGGGCAAGTGTGATCACAGATCGCACAGAAGGTTTCGTTTAATATTCCTTTCAAAACACTTTATCCTTTTGAAAAATCTGTTAATTTCACATTTCGCAACCAGGGGGCGCACTCTATTCTAAACAAACCTGTATCGGAACGAAAGTTCGTTTCACAACCTATCCGTAGATATATTAGTCGAGGGGATCGGGCCCATAGCAACCGAGATAGGTAGACCGCCACGGGCGGTAAAAAGTAGAACTAAATATGTAATGCGATGGTGCATAATATGAAAAAGTAGTCAAAGGGTGTGAATGATATATCACACGAGGGTGTCGGCAAAAGTTAGAAAAGTGCTCCCCGGGTGAAAAGGGGGGAGGTTAGAAAAATTGCTTAAAATACCCGTTAGAACCCAGAGGGGTAAATAATATAAGACTTTTTAAAAAATTTATGATTTTTTGTGCGACCGCAAGTGTTCAGCTATAAGTATGCAAAATTTCAAGTATCCAACCTAATTAAAGATGAGTTAGAAAAATTGCTTAAAATACACAAGTTAGAGACCGGAGGGGTAAATATAAGACTTTTTGAAATTTTCAGGATTTGTCATGTGATCGCAAGTGTTCAGTTATAAGTATGCAAAATTTCAAGTCTCCAACTTAATTAGGGGCTGAGTTAGAAAAAATGCTTAAAATACACAAGTTAGAGACCGGAAGGGTATTTATAAGACATTTTGAAATTTTTATGTTTTGTCGTGTGACCGCAAGTGTTCAGCTATAAGTATGCAAAATTTCAAGTCTCCAACTTAATTAGGGGTTGAGTTAGAAAAATTACTTAAAATGCACAAGTTAGTGACCGGAGGGGTAAATATAAGACTTTTTGAAATTTCCAGGATTTGTCATGTGATCACAAGTGTTCAGTTATAAGAATTCAAAATTTCAAGTCTCCAACTTAATTAGGGCCTCAGTTAGAAAAAAAAACTTAAAATACACAAGTTAGAGCCCAGAGGGGTAAATATTATAAGATTTTTCAAAATTTTATGTTTTGTCGTTTGATGTGAGGTGTTAGCTATAAGTATGCAAAATTTCTAGTCTCCAACATATATAGTTTCTGAGAGCGGGCTCCGTGACAGACGGAGGAGTGAGACTAATAGGGTTTTGACAGATGAACGAAACCCTTAAAAAGAATAAAAACGTTTTTCCGGCCTATAGGGGGCATAAGATAATTTTTCGATCCCTTGTTTTTAAAAATTCAGTTAATTTTACTCAAACACCCAAAGAAATGTGTGGAACCCAATTATTGAAGATTCAATCCCATTTTTCGTCAATACTGAATTTAAATGAGAATTTCACCAAATTAGTCATCTATAAATGTAACCAAGTTTACTTCATTTGTTGCAATTTATTTTTGGTCGCCAAAGATGGCGAGAATATGACACTGGCGTTTATGACTATGTAGTTTTATGCGTATGAGAGTAGTAACAGTGGTTACAGCAATTAAAGTAAATTTGCGAGAAGCCACATTTTCTAAAGTTCATAAAGGAAACCTAACTGTGGGAAAATTAGTCACCCTAGACTTTCAAACTGCTATATCTCGCCATTTTTTTAGATAGGCAAAACAAAAAATGCCCCGGAATCTTTGTATCAAGGCGGAACACTAAAGGATAAAAACTCTTTAAATTTCTAATTTTTTTGTACATTTTTTTAAATTTGAAACCTTTAAATGGCCGCCATTTTGGAACAAGATGAAGCATGAGGCTGGCAACGAACTCAGTCGAGACCTTGGCAAGTCCTGTACACATGCTCAGTCACATCCAAATCGATTTATAAATACGAGAGTTATCGCATGACGAAAATTAGAGATACATATATAAATCACATTTGAAGGGAGGGTAGTTTTGAGGTGGGGTAGAGGTCACTATTTGTGTGAATGTACCGAAAATTTCCGAATTGCTTCCCTTCGAACAGTTGCAATAAGTAGCTTATTACTTTTTATAATGGAAGTTACCTAAAACGGTCTTTCTAAATCACATTCGATTATTTCACGAAGTTTCATATTAAAACCTGTTATGTTCTTATACCATACTGAAATCTGACGTAAAATGCTTGATAGTAATGACATTATACCTTGTTTAATCAAGTGGAATGTAGCGTCTCAACTCACCCTGCCGAAAATTTCCAAAATGCTGGCAAAACCCGAAAACAAAGTTGCACATTTTCTACGCACCTAACGTTCCATAATTGTTCTTCAGTGTTTTTAAATTACGTTTAGTTCACTTTTATTGCATAAAGGCATCACAGTTTTTTTTTTTTTGTTGTTGTTGTTCATATCATTGTGATGTTGAGTATTGTGAATATAAACTGTCTTTATTGTTTCAAAACGATACATTGAGAATTAATCATTTCTGGTGAAAATTTTATAGTTTTACAAGCTGACCCACCCGGCGTTGCCCGGGGTCCATTATAATAACTTAAAAAAAAACTCAAGTTTGTATGATTTTATATCTTTTGAAATTCTTTTAAATGAGCCTAATTTCGGAGGCCTCATTTGCCTTCCTCAGCATCTAGTGTATTCCCAACAAACCTCTTTCTGAACAGACCTGTGAGCTGGGCTCCTCTAGCATGTACCGGAAGTGCTCCGCTCGTGCCGGAGACAATCGGAAACCAAATTGAGTGAGCCAAACCTCGTAGAAATCAAGCCTATAGAATCCGAAAAAATAATGCACCTTAATATTAGAAAATGTTGGTTACTAAGTCTAAAATAAAATTTCATAATACAGAAAATAGCTGAATTGTAATCTAAGTTCAACCCCGTAAAAATTGGCCCCTTAGAACCCGAGGAAAGAATGCGCCCCCAAGCGGTGGAAGGTGCTCCCTCCCCTTGTAAATTTCACGAATTACTTTTAACATTAACACGATATTTAATAAACTGATGAAATCCATTATCTAAAATTACCTTTAAAGTAACGCGATTTTTAATTTACGGCTGTAGTAAGTAAACGTAAGTTGTTGCTGAAAAAGGAGATTAATGTTCGAAAAAGGTGGTAGCTAATTATATAAAGGAGGACCGGACACTGGGGGCCAGGGTCTTAACTGGAATGTAGTTGGGTATAAGAACATTTTTTAGTATTTTTAAAGTAGCTGGATGACGCGAAAACTATGTTAAAGAAAATTGTAATACAATCGGATAGTTTTTAAAGAAGCTGCAACAAAAGCCCCAAGAAGGAGATTAATATTCAAAATTGGTGGTAGCTGAAGTCTGAGAAATTTTTTTTGTCGTTCATGTACTAGGAGGAGGAATTAAGAAGTTGTATGGAAAAAGAAAAAAAAAAGCTAGTGAATCGGACCATTTTTAAGGGAGCTAGGGTCCCAGTAAAAATATGAGGGTGTTGGTTCAGTGCGACTTTTAGCGCAGGGTCAGCTAGTTAAAAAAAAAAAAAAAAAAAAAAGAGTGACCGTTGTTTTTTTTTCTAAATATATACCAAGAAATCTCGTTTTTTGTTAGTTTCTTTGTTTCTTTTGTTATTGTTCTTTTCCTTTGAGAGATTTGATTTTAGAAAATTTTTAATATCGATAACATGTACTTAATTCGACGCAGAAAAAAAAGAAAAATCTTATTTTATGTTCCCCGTCTATTATTATTTTTTTCCTTCAAAACCTTGTTTATGCTCCTTTTTCATGAGCTTCCTTCACCTTTTGAAACGAATGACTGAAATCTTCAAATTATCGTATTCAACGAATTATGTTTCTTTCTTTCTGGGTTTTTTTTTTTTTTTAATTCACTTTTATTTAACTTAACAGTGTTCATGTTTGTAAAGATGGAATTTTGTAATGGACGTTTCACTCACTTTCTGATGTGTTAGAGTTCTGGAAGTTATGTATAGTTGTGTGTTTTCCATTACAATACAATATTTTCATATTTCAAAACTTGACTATCAATTAAAAAATTTATTTTAAATTTTTATTATATTTTTATTATAAAATGAGGAGTTTTTTTTATAAATCCCAAATATTTTAAATAATTTTCAAGCATGGATATTTTCAAAATCTATTACCACTTGACTCAACTATAAATATTTGCTTGTTACAGTACAATAATGTAAAGCAACATTTTCAGTATCATAAAAAGCTATTTTCCTTCCCTGTTGCTATATCTTTAGAAAGAATCTGAAAAAAAAATTAATTTATTTTAAAATAATAAATTAATAATTTATTAATTTCAAATCCTTAACATATGGTTTTTACAAGAAGGTGAATTTTCATTTATAAAACGTGAATTTTAAATTGATCGTATTTCTACTTTTAATTACATTTACAAAAGCCTGGTTCTTTAAAACTACTTTTAGTTTTGTTTATTTACCTATTTATTTTTTACTGTGACTAACTAACAAATATCAACTCTCTTTTGAAAATGACAATTCTTTCTAATAATCGTCACCATTTTATTTTGGCTACTATCTTCGACTAACAGAATCGCGTTCTCATATGTGTCTGGAAGAATATTCAGAAAAGGAACAGCGCAGCTGTGTAATGTAAAAGCTGAATATACATTATACATCCCTTCATAATGTCAACGTAAGATATACACTATATTGCCATTAATGACCGGCAACTTTCAATTTTAGACATTTTGTCGAATATTTAGAAATATACTCGACAGATTCTTCTGGAATTTCAGGAATGAAAAGAACAGGTATGACCTCATATTTAGCAATGTCGATTTGATTAGGGGGGCAATTAGGGGGCCAGCAAAAAATCAAAGAAAAAAAACAATACTTGGGATCACCCTGTAAAATAAAATGCATGAAATGATCTATCGCTACCTAATATAAATAAACAGACATTGTGAAATATGTGTATTCTTTTGTGTAAGAATAGCACGTATATTAATAGAGATATAGCGATTTATTTAAAAAAATTAAAAAATTCTTGCATGTTTTTTGCTTACCAAATTTCAACCAAATTTAACGCCGGTTTCAGGAAAATTGACAAAATATAGTTGAAACAATATAGTGCAATTGGAATATAAATATATTAAATATTTTAGGAAATATGAGCAGTTGTATGAAATAATTTTTATCTGTGCATGCGCGAACGATAACATGGATCATTTTACATAATTTAATAGTCAACTCTATGGAGCAACTTTTTAAAAAAATCTAGTCAAATAACGTAAAAATTCAGAAAGATATTGCCGTTAGAGTGAGCAAATTTTTAGTTGTTCTCTAAAAGCAGCTGAATGATAAGGGATTTTCCACAAATTGTCATTTAAAATTTTAATTTTTTTTAAATTTTCATTTCTGATCGATGCTTTAGTTCTTCTTGGATAACCACCAGAACGAGCCTATACCATGATCAAAAGAAGTATCAAAATCGAAGTATTTTTTCCAAATCTACTCGTTGATACTCACTAAATACTAACTTTTTTCTGAAAGTCAGTTAATACAAAATGACAATTTGTGTAAAACCCCTTATCATTCAGCTGCTTTTAGAGAACAACTAAAAATTTGCCTACTTTAACACCGATATCTTTCTGAATTTTTACGATATTTGACTAGATTTTTTTAATAAGTTGCTCTACACAGTTGACTATTAAATTATGTAACATGATCCTTGTTATCGTTCGCGCATGCGCAGATAAAAATTATTTCATACAACTGCTCATATTTCCTAAAATATTTAACATATTTATATTCCAATTACACTACATTGTTTCTACTATATTTTGTCAATTTTTCTGAAACCGGCGTTAAATTTGGTTGAAAACCCTGCATGTTATAAGCAAAAAACATGCAAGAATTTTTTAAATTTTTTAAATAAATCGCTATATCTCTATTAATATACGTGCTATTCTTACACAAAAGAATACACATATTGCACAATGTCTGTTTATTTATATTCGGTAGCGGTAGATAATTTTGTGCATTTTATTTTACAGGGTGATTCCAAGTATTATTTTTTTTCTTTGATTTTTGTTGGCCCCCTAATTGCCCCCTTAACAAATCGACGTTGCTAAATATGACGTCATACCTGTTCTTTTTAATCCTGAAATTCCAGAAGAATCTGCCAAGTATATTTTTAAATATTCGACAAAATGTCTAAAATTGAAAGTTGCGGTCATTAATGGCAATATAGTGTACATCCAAGCGTTTCAATGTGATCTGTAAACTGCATAGAAACTTGTAGAGTAGAACATACATTAGAAATGATGCCAGAGGATATCACATTCTATCCGTTTTGAAGAGAAAAGGTTAAATTTCGAAATTTTTGTTATCTTAAGAGGTCTCAGGACTCTTAAAGCTTCAATATTTCCGAAATTTTAATTTTTTTAGGTGTTAAATTTCTATCTTTTCTGAACATTATTATATGATTGTTTCTTTGAAATTCCAATTAGAACAGAACTTATGGTTATTATAATTATACCCGCTCAATAGCTGAAGTGACGTTTCCAAAACTTTGAAGTCATTTTTCTCCAAATGACGTTTTTGGTCATAACTCGCAGGATATCACAAAAACTTCTGAATATTTTTTCCTGATATTTTCAAAACATATTTTTCATCTAGTCTGTATAAACTGAACCTAAAATTTTATTTTTATTTTTCAAAAAAATAATTTTTTTAGGTGATTACTATTGAAATTTTCAAAATTTTGTATTAGCTATATACAACTTTGTATTAAAAATATATAAATGTTTTAAATACCAGTTTATTTAGGTTCAGGGTAATTATTATAATTCGAAGTATAATTAAGCACGAAAAATTTCATTCTAGTTCCAAAACTTATTTTGTAATCCTGCGCGTAACGTCACCAATTTTCTACTGGACAAATGTCTGACAGTTTGAAGCCCCCTGTAAATACTAATTTGCATATTTCAATTTTTTAAATACATGAAATTAAAGAACATACTTGTATCTTTTAATCCCAATAAAAATTGTCTTTTTAAATCATATACATTTTAAGATATTAAATGTTGAAAATTGTCTTTTTTTTTTCTTTTTTTCCAATTTTACAAGTCCAGAGTTCCCCTTGAAGTAAGATAAATGAACCAGCAGTGGGTCACTGAAAGACATTTATCTAATTATTATTAAAGTCTTAGTGAATTCCAAAGGACAATATATATATATATATATATATATATATATTTAGCCTAGTCCTAGTCCTAACCTTCATATCAGAAATACATTCAAAATTTCAAAATATATTCTTCGGAAAAAAATAAAAAATGTTATCTTCCTCTATGCTCTAGAAGTGGATTTAGTTAATTTCTGATGCATGAATCTTTAAGTTTTCGGCTTACCCAACAAATTATTTGCAATGTAATAAAGTACATCAACAATAGTTTAAATTCAAATAAAACATAATTTCAAATAAACAATGTTTGAAATAAAAACTTATCTCTTAATCAAATCTGTAAAAGTTTGCCAAAAAATCTGTTTTTCAAGACACTCTAGAACAGCCATACTCAACCTACGGCCCGCGGGCCGCATGTGGCCCGTCGACCTTTTTAGTGCGGACCGAGAACACATAATAATTAATCCACATTTATAAAATTAACTGAGATGTTTATAAAAAGGTTTTTATGACCTTCGCTGTTCCTTCATATATTTTCATAAGTATACACATAAGTATACACAAATTCTTATTTATAATTACTAATTTAAAATTATCTTAAAACGTCTTTGCCATTTCCTTAGTAAAAAGTTCTTTTTACATGTAGTTCTATTATAGATATTTAATTCTTCAACACTAATGAAGCATTATTCTAAATTGATTAAATTTGCACTATATATTTCTACACTAAAAAAGTTTTTGCATTGAAGAAAGTCTGACATATTATAAAAAACTCCTGATTTTTTTTTTCTTTAGAACTTGGAAATGCTGCACCGTTATAATAATAGGTTAAATACTTATCGTATCGTTAATATTCTTATTCTAATTGCCTCGGACAAAATGGCAGCAAATGTTTCACACCGTTATTTCTAAACAACAATCTTCGCAGTATATTTCTACATCATTTCCAATAGAAATTTACCTCGAAGTATATTGTTTGGAAATAGTGGTTTTAAAATTTTCAAGAAATATTTCTTCCTCGACAAACGTTCAATTCAACTAATTATATTAATTTTATGATTTTGCTCCGTCGTACTACTTTTGCTACCTTATTATTTTAATTACCTTTTTTTAACCAGGGCTTAAATTCTAACAAAAAAAGTTCCGGGGCCCTAATATTCTGCGCTACCGGTACAACAACTGTACCGTTCCACCCCCCCCCCCTCCCCTCTGCCCCTGTAATCTGCATATTTATATTTGTGCATTAATTGTAAAATTTAAAGCATATTTTTTTCTTTAGCAAAATAAAAATTTTAAAAATATCTATCAGCATATACTTAGCTATCAACTATTCCACTTTTTAGTTATCACTTCTTATGAATAGTAAAAATCCGTGCCTATTTTTTATGTTAATTAATTGCAGAATTCTGCGATTAAATAGGGTAACGATTATGATTAGGAAATGATGTTAACACAAAAAAGGGATAGTTCGCAGCTATGCATTTTTAAGAAAAAATGAATGAAATTTACAGAAATGAATATTTATATGCTGAAGAATGGAACAATGTTTTACAATTTCTTGTAAAAGGTGCATATCTTAAACTATAATCATTTCCTTCCGCATAACAATCTTTTGCGATGAGTCCCTGAAAATCAGATAAAATTAAAAATTTGACAACGTTATCGGAAAGAATCTATGCTTTTATAGAAAAAGGGAAAACACTGCTCGATTGCTTTCTATCAGAATAACAATACATGATAATTATATCTACTTACAAAGGAAAGTGACTTCGTATAGGTGCAGAGAGCCTTAGCGTGGGTACCGTTCATGATACAAAATAAATATAAAAATCACTAACGTGATTTTTATACTCGCACGCAATAGAAGACAAAAAACCTCGAACAAACAAAACGTCAAGCTGATGCTTGTTGATTAAAACAGAAAATATTCTTTTCATGTTAGATATCAAAATAATAAAAAGAAAACCTAGCCAATAAAAAATTATCCTACTGTCACAAAAGAAAATCGAACTGAAAGCAAATTTATTGTTCAGTCTCTTGAGTGGCGCCGTATCAACACGTCGCCGATATAAATTTAAAATAGAAAAACACGATTTCTGTTTCCCCTTCATTCTGATCAAAATAGTATTAAAATGATTTGAAGTGGAATATAATACGTAATTTTAAAAGAGGATTTCTTTTTCAATACATGAATAAATAAAATTTTAAATGTAATACAGATTGAACTCGAGTCAATCTAAGCCTAAAAACTTATATAAAAATTCAGTCCGTTTTATCTCCATCTCCTACGTGTGTGACACATTACGTCACATATAAGTGTTTTGGTAAAAAGAATGCAAACGCTTGGAGATGGGAAGGAAAGGAAAAGGTAATTTAAGCTTCGGTTTTTCGGAAGCGCTATTGCACTGGGCTCCGGAGCCCTGTATTTATGAGCTCCGTATTTATGATTTCCGAACAATATGTAAATATTTACTAAAAACAGAGAAGTACCGGAGCCGGGCTCTGGTGGGCTCCGGCGCAAATTAAGCCCTGTTTTTAACCCTTTGAGGGGCAAGCAATTGTGTTTCTATAGTGTTGAATTCCCACCGGAAATTTAGAAAAAAATTATTACAAAATAAGGAAAAGCATTTTTTCAGCTCTTTTTCACCAAAGTTATTAAAGTAAAACTATTAAAAGTTTCTGGTGCAAATCTTAATTAAAATTAGGTGGGATATAATATATCCCACCGCTCCTCAAGGGGTTAAAGTTGTCATACACCGGATTTCATAATGATATGAACACCCAGTTTTTCAAGCATAAAAAAGAAGAAAATGTTACAAAACAAACTGAAGTCTAATCAATGTTAGAAATAGAACAAATCGTTTTATTTTATCACAAAATATAATTGAAACAGCGATTTATACATAAAATAAACTGCAGTTTTCTATTTTGAGGTGTTTCATAATGATATGAACATCGGCCAAAAATATAGATTAATAGCCAGTGTATGCACCAGATCTTTCAATTAATGTAAAAACGTGATCAGGCATGGATTGGACCAATCATTTTCCAGTGGAAGATGATAGCAGCTTTTAATTCTGAAATTGTGGCATATTGATTTCCATTCGCGTAAACAGCTCTAACCAGTAGGCTCCATACATTTTCCATTGGATTTAAATCAGGAGAAACAGGTGGCCATGGAATTACATGTACACCATTATTAAGAAATCGTTCCTAAGTGGTGTTTGCCGTGTGAATGGCTGGATTGTCTTGTTGGAACATCCAGAAAGAAACGCCAATTTCCTCAGCAAATGGCAGCAAATTTTCTTTAAGTAGATCTTGGTAGGTTAATGCTACCAGAGGGAAACGCAAGTTGATCTTATCATGAAATTCCAAAAGTAGCCCAAACCACCACCATGAGTGAACCTCCACCATGCTGCCGTTTTGAAAACATTTCTGGTTTCTTGCGCAGATCGTGCCAATAATAATAAAATTAACGTCCTGACCGTCCAAATTTAATTTTTTTTCATCGAAAAATATTACTCTTTTCATATTCTAACTTCCAGGACATGTGATCTTTTGCCCAATCCAGGCGATTCTGCTGATGCATTTTGGTCATACGTGATTGGGGCTTTCTGTTCTTGTACCTTATCATCTTAAAGCTCTTGACAAGGTACTTTTTGACAGTGCTATCAGTATATCTCTTGAAAGTTCGACTAAAATTGTTTTCCCATTACTCATTCTTTTTATAATGGCTCTTTTTCCCTTTTGGGCAGCTTTGACAGACGTTCCAGAGACTTCTTTGCTCCATAATCCTCTTTTAATAGAAGAAAATTTAATATTATACCTGGAGATTTTTCAATTTTTTTGCGATAGCTCTGGCCGAAAGTCCTTGATCCTTAAAAGCCACAATTTTCCCTTTCTCAAAACCACTTAAAGCGCTTTTACAACCCATACTTCTAGAACTCAATTTGCGATCAGGTTTGGAAATTTACTATTCTGGGAATATCTTTATATGCTAAACTAATTTGCATATTTCGGTTTATTCTTCTCGGAGCGTCATTCAATATTCCTGTACAGTTTTCATGATCGTTTACGGATAATTTCGATCAATGTTTATATCATTTTGCAACACCATTTTTTTAGATAATTCATATTTTCAATAAATTTAAAGTTAATTTTTTTTTTTTTTTTTTTTTTTTTTTTTTTTTTTTGCAGTTATGTATTATGTAAAATTGCTGTATTTGTCTCAAGAATGGAGTTTTCTAATAATTAGTTATGAATTTTTGTCAGATATCGCAAACTTACTTGGTGTTCATATTATGAAGTCCAGTTTATAAGTGTGTTGCGGGCCGCGTAACGTTCCAAACATATGTTTGAGGCCCACGAGTAAAACAGGTTGAGTATGGCTGCTCTAGAAAATAAACAAATGTTCCAGCAGAAAAAAAAAAAAAAAACAATTTTCCCAAACATGGGGTAGAAAGTTACCATTTAAGGATGTTAGTCAATCAGATTTCTTTCAGTCGTTTTTCAGAAATGCATTTTGGGCTTGTTTTTAAACTTTAAAAATTAGTGTCTTACTGCTTGTACGTGGCCCACTATAGGTACATTTACCTAACATCAAAAATAAATAAAGTTAGAAAGAAAGAAATAAAAGGAAGGAAGGAAGAAAGAAACTTTATATCATCAATATTTTCAAATTTAATTTTGATTGTTTTAAAAGAAAACTACAAAAAAAAAAAAAAAAAAAAAAAAAACAATGTAAAAATACGTATAATAATAAAAATTAATCAATTAAAAAAGTTTCAAAAAATAATTTTTTGCATCGGATTTTAAAATGTTTTCTATTCTATTTTATTATTCTATTTATTATTCTTTATTTTTCTCTATTTCTTATATAGTAATGTAATGAATCCATTTAAAAGTCATATTCGTTTATTTATAAAGTTATGACAAAGTCTCTGAAATTTAAAGAAAGAGGAACAACGAAAATTTCACACGCATTTAAATATTCCATTTAGTAGTGCAAGTAGTTGAAAGATAATTTACATCCACAGTTTTTATTCTAATATGAGTATGACTAATATGTGACGGACTTTAGAATTTATAAATTGTTTTAGCATAAAAATCTTAAAATCTATATCTTCTTCAAAGTTTGGAATTTCTGAGATACAGACGGTACTACTATTAATTTGTAAAGTATTTATTTAGTAATAGGCGGAGCTAAATATTTCGTGTAATTTGACATGCATAGTTTTTTGACTTACCCTCGTTACATCGCGTCAGGCGGGGGACAACAACAACAACAACAAAAAGTGATATAACGAAAACTTTACAAATTAAGAAAAATGATAACCAGCAACTAAATATTTTACATTTGTCAACAAAATATTACTTTCTACGTACAATAAAAATTTCTTAATAAAATTAATGATACAGAATTACACTTATTGAAAATGAAATTACAAATTATTTTGGACTAAGGGGCAACAAAAAGAGTTATTTATACGACTTAAAGTCCTGCATCGAGTTGTGTAACCCAATTTTACCCAAACCCGACTCGATCCGTGGTTTTGCGGAATCGGGTTTACACTATTTTTTTTTTCATTGCTGGTGGGGTTGACTTTAAATGTTTCGGGTAAGGTTTTGACTCTTTTGGGTCGGGTTCTGGTTGACCTGATATTTCAAAAAAAAGTTCTGAATATTTTTTAAATTTAAAAACTATATGTTTGAATGCATGTATATGCGTTTCTTTTTACACTAAAAAGATAAAATTGATATTATATATATAATTGTTGACTACTTTTCCATGAATATAATAAAATATGGATAAATTTTCTTTCACTTTTTGTTTGGTTCGGGTTCGAGTATATCGGATTCGGGTTGACGAAATTTTTTGAATGAACGATGTAACGAGGCGCAATATATAGAGGGATTACAGCACTATTTTCTAGTAATAATATTAAGTTTATGTTGCATTCCTTAGTTTACTTCGAATATTTCATACTCTTTGACGTAATGCCGTTTTCAGTAGCTTAGCAGAATTCAAAAAATGCGCGGGAATTAAAGGAAATATGTAGCTCGATGGCTGTTTTTGAAAGGAATGTCTGACGAAAAAAAAGAAGACTTCACATAACTCTGATGAGATATCCAATATGCTTGTCGGGAATGCAATTTAATTTATTCTGGTTTTCATCTGGGCAGCTGAGTATCAACAGTTTCTTGTCAAAATTTAATCGATTTGCATCTGTATGAAATATACACCGACATTAATAGGCAATTTTTTATGCAAAATAAATAATATACAACTCAGCATAAAATTCGACCGATTGAGATTTAAGCTTTTGAGAGGTTTTTAGTACTATTATTATTATTATTATTATTATTATTGTTATTATTATTATTATTAGTTGCGATGCGAATTCATTTTATTTAAAACATATGAATCAAAAAGTTTTTTTTTTCATTTATATACTTTATTAAATATCAAATAAACAATTTGTACTTTAATTTAGATTTAACTTTCAGATTTTAGAAGTTCAATTTTAAAATGATATTATAAGACTGGAAAAAAAAATAGCCGGTCAAGTGCGAGTATTACTCGCGCACAGAGGATTCCGTACAATAAATATATGAGTTACTAACTGAGCATTGCATTACAAAAATATATCATTAAACCGATTAAGTAATACGCATAAACGTTCTTTATCTGGAGTACTCATAAAGCCGATGGCGCATAAAGTACGCCGACCGTGTCTTTATGTATGTCCAAACCGCCTGTGTCTTTGAGGGTTAATATCTCGGCTAATTACCGACAATTTTTTTCGAAATCATTATCAACAATCCTTTTACACTTCTGCGACTATAGTACAGTCGTAGAAAAAAAAAGTAAACACCCCCTACTAACTCCTCAACAAATTATCGTAGAAGAAAGTTACTGGTACCAAACGATTGGAAATAAAGTCTACTTTTAAATGATGTATATAAAATTTTCTTAGGGGTCATCTACATATTAAAACGAATCCAAACTTCATTTTTTTCAATAGCAATACCCAATTTTAACGAGATATTTCAAATATATGGTTCAAACTATGCCTAGACACCAAATTTCAAATCATTTGAATGATAAGTTTTTGAATTATAAATATTCAAAATTTAGTGCTTTTAATGTTAAATTACATTTTCATATTTTTATTTATATCTCCTGAAATTATGCTCCTTTTGTGCTAATTTTTTTTGTAGCAATAATACCAATATACCCAAACATAAATACGCTGAATTTGCAATTTTTATAATTTTATGATATGAATTATGAATTATGAAATTAATATTCGAAAAAATTATGAATTGCAACCTACAATTTTTTTGATGGATTTAGATTTATTAAGTCTTGCTTTATGGAAAACCAAAATTTCACATTTTTCTTCCAAGTAGTTTTCAAATTATGCTTAAAAAACGGCAAAATGATGTTTTAAGGGGCCGTCTATGATGGAAGTGAGTAGACATTTTGAAATTTATTCCGCTGTACTGTAATCTAACAGGCTTCATTGACTCCTTGAGTGGCGCTTAAGGTGCCTTGATCAAGAAAGAGGCTCTCTCGGTTAACAATCGAGTACGGAACTTCAATTTGGATACAGCCCTTAAAATACGCTCCTTTTAAAATAATTAATTTCTCGGAAACTTATGGTACGAATTGCATAAAAATTTGTTTTTCGACTAATTGAAGGGTGTAATGCTGTCAGAATTGCGCACTGTCATTGAAAAAAAAAAAACAAAGTTTGGGTTCGTTTTAATATGTAGATGGCCCTCTAAGCAAATTTTATATACATTATTTAAAAGTAGACTTTATTTCCAATCGTTCGGTACCACTAACTTTCTTCTACGATAATTTGTTGAAGAGTTAGTAGGGGGTGTTTACTTTTTTTTTTCCACGACTGTACCTCCAGCGCTCCACAACTCCTTTGCTGAACAGCCGCAAATCGGAATTCGTGTGTAACGGAAAAATGAGATTTTCTCAAAAACTATGTGACCTAGGGTAACCGCTGTAGTTTTCCTGCAAGGTATAAGTTAACTTCTTCTACCCTTCATTTTTTCATAATTTTGGTTTCAGTAGATTCGAAAATAGAGGGGCGGGGACATACATTTTCGACGATAACTCTGAAAATATAATATCTAAAATTAAAAGAAATGTATTTTTGAGTTCGGCGTTACTATAAGCTTTCAAACGAACCCCCCCCCCCACACACACACACACACCATATACATAGATTTTTGTTTTTCAAGTAACTTAATTAGCCCCTCCTCTACATTTTTCCTAAATATATTTGTGAATGGTTAATAATCTATAAATATGTGGGTCAATAGTCATTATTACTTCAGCCAATTTGAACTTTCCGTGTTCCACAGTTTTTAAGTAAAATGGCTGTAAAAGACGTACAGACAGACACAGGAGTGATCTTATAAGGGTTCCGTATTTACTTTTTAAGTACGGAACCCTAAAAAAGAATCTGCAACCAAAATCGAAAAGTAAATACTAAGTCACTAACGCTGTTAGAATTCAATCTCCTCAGCTATAAGCAAAAAATATATAAGCAAGAAAACGAATCGTTTAAAACTATTAATATGCAACTGAGAAATTTTAAAAAGAACGCTCCCATAGCTTTAACATTAGCGATCTAGTTTCTTCGCGTGACTAGTGTAGACTCTTAACGCTCCAGCTAATGTTAATCCTGTGGGAGCGTTGTTTATATATTTCTTGCTTTCATTTTAATTATTATTTAATGATTTTTATTTTTTAAGGATCTTTTTTTCCCTTTTTTGCATAGGGTACCTGCGGTCGATAACTTTTATTGTGCGTGAGGAGGGGGGGGGGGGACGCCAAAATCCATGGGCGCAAAAAAGGCTAGTTTCGGCCCTGCACTCAATTGAAAAATTAAAATCTACCTAATAGGAGGATAATATTACCACCGTCATTATTACTTCAGCCAATTTGAACTTTCCGTGTTCCATAGTTTTTAAGTAAAATGGCTGTGACAGACGGACAGACAGATACATGAGTAATCTTATAATGGTTCCGTTTTCATTTTTTAAGTACGGAACCTAAAAATCTGCTTTGTTTTAGGTATTTCTAATTATAAAAGGTCAATCTTTTCCCTATACCATATAAGGGTTTCTACAAAGCATAGGCGTAACCAGGGGGGGGGGGGAGCCCTGGCTGCCCGGGCACCCCCCCCCCCCCCCCCCCCCCCGCTTGCGCAGACACAAGCACAATTATTTTAAAAAATCGAAATCTACAAAAGAAAAAAGAACTGAAAGCAGAGTTCAATTAATTTAGCGAATTAGTTTAGTTCAGAAAAATATCAGCCTAAATTTTGAACTGTGATTAAAAAACAAACAAAAAAAAAAAAAAAAAAAAAAAAAAATCCACGTTTTTTTTTTTTATTATGTTCTTTATCTTTTTCAAAACTAGAATATTTACAAGAATCTGTATTAGTCATAGTCAGTCAAAAAAGAGGTTTTATAATCCCACTTTGAGGTCTTTTTTTTTTTTGTGTGTGTTTCTGCAATATCATGAGAAATTAACGCAAGTTCTTAACGAGGATAGAAACAGAAATTATTTGTCTCTTTGATTTCGCAGTCTAAAGTCTAGAAAGAAGCAAAAAAATTTGAAAGGGAATGCAGATTTGAAACAGTAATTGTAAAATGCGATTAGCCGGGGGAAAGGTGGGGGTGCACAGACCCTGCCTCCTTTGAAAATGAGAAATAATAGCACAGAAAATTAAAATTAATCTGGAGTTGGTTGGTTGGTTGGTTGGTTGAATTTCGTGTTTCGCGACCATATTTTGACATTCGTAAAAGGAATATGGTTGCAGTCTTTTAAGTCAATATAGTAATTTTTTTCCTCTGAAAAATTTTATGTGATTTTTGGAGTTTCTTCTCTTTTCGCAGAGTTCTTTTGAAACTAGGAAAAGGACCCGGTTTCAATCTTTTAGCCCAGTGCAGTAAATTTTGACGAAATTCGCGATTTATTCTGCGTTTTTTTAATTATATTTACAATTTTCCCCAAAATCATTTGATAAAATTCACGTCTTTCTAAGCGATTTTTTGTCGAAATCCGCACTTTTCACCATTAACGCGATCCTTTGATGAAATTTGCATTTTTTACAACGATATTTTGACAAAATTGGGATTTCCTTAGCACGATCCTTCGATGAAATTCGTGTTTTCTTTACACGATCTTTTGACGAAATTCGCTTTTTCTTCCCGCGATCTTTTGACGAAATTCGTATTTCCTTTCTGCAACCCTTTGACGAAATTCGCTTTTTCTTCCCGCGATCTTTTGACGAAATTCGTATTTCCTTTCTGCAACCCTTTGACGAAATTTTCGTTTTCACCGGGATCCTTTGACGAAATTTGTTTTATTTTGGCGACCTATTTACGAAACTGATTTTTTACAGGGGTCATTTGTTGAAATTCGCTATAGTTTTGCGCGACCGATCGGGAAAATTCTCGCTATCTTTCCGTACCATACCAATTATCAAAATCCTCTACTCTTTTCCGCGACTTTTTGACGAAATTTGCAACATTTTCTCGTCAATCTTTTATCGAAATTCGTGATTGTTTTTCGCAATCTTTGACGAAATTCGCGATTTTTTTCTGCACTTTTTTATCGAAATTCACGATATTTTTCAGAATCGTTTGAAGAAATTCTCAAATTTTTCCGGGACCGAGTCACGAATTGATTTTGAAAAGTTCCACAAACGAAATAAAAATCGCGGACTTCAAAAAATATTTAAAATACTCACTGAAGAATCGCAGATCTGTGAAAGAATTTCGAGGGCGGAAATATTTCACAGCATTTTTTATTATGCGGGACTTTCCTTTTCTATGCACAAATCGCGCGATCGCGCAGGTTATTTCAAACCCTGCCCCTCAAAGAAAACTTCATTACTAGTGGAGTTTTGCTGGTTGCCTTTTTTTAAACGAACATAGAATTAAAGAAATCTAGGATTTGGGGGTGGGGGGGTGGGCTGCCTTCGGCAACGTACCCCCGACCAAGCTACGATCACTCCCGTCTCGAAACAAACGAATCCTGAATTATCCCGATTTTTTTTTCCGAGCCAATTTAAATTTTCAGCTTTCTTATAAGAACTGATTTGACATTCTTCCAATTCGAATTTAATCACGGCAATTGCAAAAATTACCGGAGAATTTTTTCTGTTTCGAAAACAGTCAGAAAATCGCCCCAAAGTGCAAAAAATCCCGCTAAAAATCGCATTAAAAATTCGGAAAAGATTAAAAAACAGCAGGAAACGAAATTAACTAATTGGATAAAATATTTAAACCGGATTCCTTTTAGGAACGCGAAAAAAACCCCTCTAAAAATTACATTAAAAAATTGTTACAAATTGAAAAATCGCTGTAAGAATCTCGGAAAAACTTTATTGAAAAGAAGACAAAGTTTACTGTATAAAATATATAAATCGGATTCTTTTTTACTAATTTGAAAACATTCGCATAAAAAATTAATTTTAAAATTTCAGAAATTGTCTTCAATATCCATGACTTCAGACAAACAGGTACTTTCCTGTCAAATCTTGCGGCTGTGAGGACTGCATTGTTTTTTCAGAGTTCAGCTTGCGCGTACCCGCACACACAAAGAGAGACAGACAAGCACCTATATTTATTATTACAGTCGCATCATGTTAATATAATTTTTATCATCTTGACAAAATTTAGTGCATAATTATCATGACCTGCTTTACCTATTATTTAATACATTGGTCACATTCTGATGTAAAAACATGAATTATTAATGAATATTGTAATTATTTATAATATTATAATAATTATTTATGTGCACTTTCCTTCAAAATTTCTTGCCCCCCCCCCCCCCCCCCCCGATGATCCCTAAGAAGTCATGGAGTCACATTCTGAAAAACTTTCGTGGGTATGTACTGGTGTATAGCATGCAGTGGCGTCAACTTATATGGGCCCGTGGCCGTGGGGCCTGAGCCCACCTAATAATTTGATCTCTCCGCCCACCCAATTTTCAATTTATTTCGTTATTTATTTAATCGCTGAAGCAAAATTTGATTTTATTGACGTTCTCAAAAAAATTTTGTCTGAAAATAGCAAGAATAACAATTGAAGAGCTAAGTGGAAGAACATGTTAAGTAACAAAAATTACATTTGAAGAAATTTTATGTGAAAGTTTTTGTTGTCAATTTTAATGATTTATTTTCTGTTTGATATCATGTGTTTAAAATATAAACAGGTGTTGTATTAGAATCTATCAAAAAAACTTATTCATATTTAATCTTTAAATATTAAAAAATATCAATATTATTTGCATTATTAAATATTAAAATATTAAATATTAATGAATAATGTCTTAAATCTTCAAGACTAAATAGAACTTTGGTATTTTAGCTTTAACATGTGATAGAATACCTCATAATGTCTTCATCCAAAAGATAAAATATTTTTTAAGAAAATGTAGCATAACATGTTCTTCCACTCAGCTCTTCAATTATACTTACAGGAGAGCTGAAAGCTTCTTCTTCGGAGTATAATTAAATTTCTCTCGAAAACAAATTTCCTGCATATTTTGCGATCTGTTTTAATGTCTTGAACTGATAAAGAACTCAATTGACTAAAATGTGTGTTTCTCTTGACAAATAGTTTTTTGCACTTTCCATTTTTATATTATTTATAATAGATATTAATGTATTTATAAGAAAGAAATTAAGAATATAATTTAATACAGTAGAACCTCGATTAACCGACCTTCGATTAATTTAGGTTTCTGTTAACTGAGCCGATAACAAAATCTGATTTTTTCTTCTTTTGAATGAACCTTGAAAATGATCACACTTTATAGTTCACTGTCCATGCTATACAGGCTCTGCTGCCTCCAAAAGCACTCAACTTCCAAGAAACATTGGACCCTGAGAAGTCAACAGCGAACGATGCTTTGTTTCCAGTCGCCGTGTGAACTTTCGTAAATTTTTCAATTTGCTTTTTAAAATTTACCACTAGCAGTTGATTTCCTTTTTAAATTTGTTAAGCTGGGAAACAGAACTTTACATATATTTATTTTTATTATTTAAAAAACGTTCTATTGTTTTTTTTTTTTTTTTTTTTTTTTTTTATTCTAAGAGTTGTTAAATTCGGCACGGCGAGTTTTTACACACAGTTTCTATTAACCGAGATTTCCGATATCCGAGGTACTAACGGTCCCAATTAGCTCGGATATTTGAGGTTGCAGTGTAGAATTATTTAGTAAGTTATAGCAATTTTATATTTCACTTAGAAAAACTATAATTTGTCTTCGAATTATCATCATTCGCCATTTGCTCCTCCCCGCCCCTCCCTCCACACACATACACTAAGGGGGGAAAATGGGGTGTTATTTTACTCAAAAAGTTTTGAGCCCATCCAATATTTTTCAAAAGTTGGCGCTCCTGAAGCATGTATTATCTCAGATTTATCATACGTCAAAATTTCATCTACAAGGCTATGACATAGATAATGTTAGGTTTCATACAATGCCCCTGTGCCTATAGAAGTTTCCAGCATGATTAAAAGCATTTTTTAATCTTTATTTAGGGTGCCAAAAGGTTTTACACTTGTGACCGCACTTAGTTACTGTCTTATTTCACTGCTGCAAGGAGATTTACATATCTTTTTTTTTTTTTTTTTTACCATTAGATTTAGTTTTGATGTTTTGAACACCTTCTCACACCCCCTCACGCAAACAAAAATCGCGTTTAAGCCCTTTTTAAAAGAAATACCACACAATTATAAATTTTAAGCGGAAAACCTGCCTAAAACGGAAACATGACATGTTTTATGGGGTTCCGTTTTAGCAGGTTTTACTATATAAAATATTGTTTGTATCCAACATATTATATTCAGGTTAAAAAGTCTGGGCAACCCCCCCCCCCCCCGCTCAAAAGGCTGGTTACGCCTATGCAAAGTGAGGATAAATAGTCAAAAAAGCGATAGGGACATATTTAGGGAGGGCAGGTTAGGGCAATTGCCCCCCCCCCCGAGTTTCAGACCTTTTTTTTGTAATTATAATTGTATGTGCCTCTACTTTCTTCGTATAATTACATTTTTTCGTTTGTTTTTATCAATATATTAATGTACCGTATATGTAAGTTAAAACAATAAAAATATTCCTCTGATAATGTGTATGAAAAATAAATGCAAAGAAATAGTTCATTTCAAATAGGAAGAAAATATGAGTGTCCATTTGCCTCATCCAAGTAAAATTTGAAATTTCGCTCCTGCAAGAAACTCACACTTAAAGTCTGGCGCAGTCAAAAAGTGGCTACAAATAAACAGTATCTTACATTTTTATCTGTAACTGCCACAAAGTCAAAAGTCATTATAATACCTTTTCCTCCTTGAATAATCGAGCCTATTTATTGATGAATGATGTCTTTATAATTAAAGTTATATCAAACAGAAATTTTGGTATTGTGCCAACTTTACGTACGGGGTAGAGTTTTTAGAGAAATTTTCACGAAATTGGCACGAAAAAAATTAGAAAAAACACCTTTCACTTACCCTTCACTGCACGATTTTTTCTACTTTTATGGAAAAAATTATTTGAAATCTATATATCGGTCTAGTAATGGGAAAAATAGTAAAAAAAATTAAATTTCAAATTTTCAGCTAAAATTTGATATTTTATGGCGTGTAGCCTATGTACACAATTAGGATTTTAAAATATTGTATTGCTATATTTTACAACTAAATGAGCTTAAATTAATTAATTTTATCTGCTTAACACTCTGCAACTTTTTTTATATTAATATTTTTAAGTGTTCAGTAAAAATAATGAAAGTAAATTTTACCCTAATAGCTTCAACGAACTTTTTTTTGTTGTTGTTTCCGAAGAGAATATTCTAATTTTTTGTCAAATGCAGCCATCTGACATGGACAAAATAAGTGTAATTCCATTCTTTGGACTGTTCTTGATCAGGGATAGAGATCACATTGGCCAAATTCATGGCACCTAATAAGAATTACAGTGTTTTTAGGTATATGCCAGGTGTGGCACGTGGTGCAGTGAAGGGTTAAGGCTTGTTATCAGTCAGGACCCAAATTCTCCTCTTTAATGCTAAACCTATGGGCTTGGAATGCATCCGTATTTTTCCAATTTCTCTTCGGAAAATTAAATTTTTACCTCCAGTTTTCTGTATGCTCATTTTGAAGAATCTTTCGTTCTTCTTATTTGCCAAACGTTTCTAAAATATATATTCAATTTTATATTTTAAGTGTTAAAATCCAAGTAAAGCAGGCGAGTTTTAAGTAAAATTTTAACACCTTTAAATAAAACTAGCAATGCATTTTATAAATATTTTGTCCAATAATAATGATTAAAAAAAAGTTCTTCAAGAAGAGCACACAGAAAACAGAAGGTAAAAATTTTAATTTTCCGAGGAGAAATTTGAAAAATGCATATGCATTCAGAGCCCATAGGTTTAGCATTAATGTGGAGAATTTCCAGCCTGACTGATGAGGAGCCTTAAAGAAAAAAAAGGCTTCGCGGTAGAGCACCGACTTTTTAAAATTTCAGGAAAAGACCAGTCGATCATGGAAATCACAGAATTCAATAGAAGATATGAAAGAGACATGCCTCCATTTACTAATTTTATATTTTCAGGGGCCGTGCACAACCTTCTGAAAATTTCCAGAACGAGGCATGCGCCCCTTTGCCCTCCCCCCGTAGTCGGCATCTATGCATCGCAGCAGCCTTGTGATTAGTAATAACAATATGAGTTATTAATACGAATAAAAATGTCCTTATTTGATTCTGATCCAAACTTTAATCCCAAGAAACAATGAAAGAAACTCGGAGGGACAAAGATAACTTGAACCCTGGATGAGGTCCTCCTAGAAACAACCTTTAAATGTGAATCAATAATATATGTTATGTTCCCGAGATCAGCTAAAACCATATTTTTCAAGATATGAAAATCGAGGTCGAAGAGGGCTTTTGCGATCACTTCGGTTCAAGGGGTCACGAGGCCGCACGCCACGAAAGAGATTACACCCCACACTTCAGAGTACTATCTGAATGTTTTTCGAAATGGTGCGAGGAGAGTTTAGGGGGCCTAATATGGGAACAGTTGGAAAATGACCCTTTATAGATGAGAGAACCCCACGCACCACAGCATCACCGGCGCTTGACAAGAGGGAACCCGCATCTTGCTTTGGAATGTCAAGGACATCTATTTTTTTTTTTTTTTTAATTGTTCCAACCGGCAATTGAGATATGATTTCCATATAGGATAAAGCATTAAATCTGTATTATAAAAAAATAAAAATATATAGTCTCCAAGTATATATATATATATATATTTTAAGATGACGAAGACGAAAGAAGAAAAATAATAAGAAAAATAATAAAGAAAGAAAAAGAAAACATGTATTATGTGTAGATTAATAAAAAATTTCACGCATATACACACGAGAATATTTTTAATATCAGTAAATAAATAAATAGAAATGCTTAATTCATCTTTAAAAAGTTAAACTTAAACTTACACTATGTGCAAAACTACTTAAAAGATGACAGAATACTAAAAAGATGTTAAATTATTTTAATACCTTAGTACTTTCAACTATAAAAAAAAAGTAAATAAGTCTAACAACACCATTCCTTTTGAAAGTACATCACCTTTTAACTACAAACTTGCTCCGTTCAACTTTTATGTAAGACGAGCTTTTAGTGTTTGCTCTATTAATCACCTTGAAATTGAATTAAATACCATTAGAAACATTGCAGTTGAGAATGGTTTCCCAATACGCATTATTGATAAGCTAATCAACTCACAGAAGAACCATACGAAAATACACAAAAAACTCCATGGAGTAATATGAGATATTGCAAGATGAAGTACATACCAGGACTTTTCGAAAAACTCAGACATGCACTTTTTTGCTTTGACGTAAACTTAATCGCCACTCCTCCAGCAAAACTGAAAAATCTAATTAGTGCCAAAATAGACCCGATCCCGGAAGATGAAGTTTCTGGAGTATATATAATTCCACTAAAAACAGAAAATATTTATCTCGAATACATAGGAATGACTTCACGTAAACTTAAAGTCCGTATTAAAGAACATTTGAGAGATTTAAAGTATAACCGACCTACAACAACCCTGTCAAGACTTAACCAGAAGCAGAATATACAAGTTAATTTCGAAGACGCAAAAATTATATATCCCTCAAAGAATTATCATGATTTAATCATCCGCGAATCAATAGAAATTATTACTAAAGAAAATACTGTTTGCAATGATGTTTTATCCTACAACATACCCAGAATTTGGTTCAGTTTACTTAAATAATCATAAACGAGTAATATTCCACTTTCCTATATCCATGTTTTATTTTCCCAATGTTTTCCGGATCTAAAAATTAACTTCCATTTTCACTCCTTTCGTCACCATCTACGTGTATTTTGAAAAATCAGACGTCAATAACAATTGTATTTCTTATATTCCGCTGACGAAGACTATGTTTTTACTTTCTTCTATCTTTACAAGAAGAAAGTATTGGATTCGTGAAAATTTTCGACTCCCGGTTTTCGACGGATTTACACGTTTTAGAATGTCCAGAACACGATTTGATGGTTTTTAGAAAATGTCTGTCTGTGAGTCTGTCTGTCACTCTGTCACTCTGCCACTCTGTCTGTGAGTCTGTATGTGACAAAAATTTTGTGGGCACTCTATCTCAAGAACTAATGCACAGAATTTCACAAAACTTATTATTTAGTTATACCTTGATATAAACTAGACCTGATTAGTTTTTGGTGAAAATCGCCCAACAGGTGGCGCTGCTATGCGGCATTTTTCACGATTTCTGCAATAGCTATATCTCAAGAACTACTGCACGGATTTTCATAAAACTTCAGATTCAGTTAGTCCAGGATATAGTTTGGTGCTGATTACTTTTTTGTGAAAATCGCCCAACAGGTGGCGCTGCTATGCTGCATTATTCATGATTATCGCAATAGCTCTAACTCAAGAAAAAAGGCATGAATTTTCATCAAACTTCAGATTTCGTTAGTCCTTGATATAAATTAGTGCTGTTTAATTTTTGGTATAAATCGCCCAACAGGTGGCGCTGCTGTGCTGCATTTTCCCGATTTTCGCAAGAGCTGTATCTCAAGAACTATTGCACTGATTTTCATCAAACTTCAGATTTAGTTAGTCCTTGACATGAATTGACGTGTAAATTAGTGCTGTTTAATTTTTGTTGTAAATCGCTCAACAGGTGGCGCTGCTGTGCTGCATTTTTCACGATTTCCACATGAGCTGTATCTCAAGAACTATTGCACAGATTTTCATCAAACTTCAGATTTAGTTAGTCCTTGACATGAATTGATGTATAAATTAGTGCTGTTTAATTTTTGGTGTAAATCGCTCAACAGGTGGCGCTGCTATGCTGTATTTTTTGCGATTTCCGCAATAGCTTTATCTCAAGAACTAATGCTTAGATTTTCAACAAACTTCAGATTCAGGTATACCTTGATATCATTTAGTGCTGTTTATTTTTAGTGTAAATCGCTCAACAGGTGGCGCTGCTGTGCTACATTTTTCAGAATTCCCGCTGTAGCTCTATCTCAAGAACTAATGCACGAATTTTCATCAAACTTCAAATTCAGATATACTTTGATATGAATTGGTGCTAAATTCATGTAATTTCTTGTACTATTTAAATGATTTAATTGACGTGATTTATATAGAAGAAAGTTTTGTGATGGCCACAACATACTAGTTTATAGTTGAAAGTACTAAGGTATTAAAATAATTTAACATCTTTTTAGTATTCTGTCATCTTTTAAGTAGTTTTTCGCATAGTGTAAGTTTAAGTATATTTTTAATATCTTTACAAAAAAAAATTCCATGCATAAACAGAATGTATTGAATATTTTTGTATGGCCCTGTCCTGTATAAGAACTATTCATTTTAGACGCATCACCCGTGTAATAAAATAAACTTCAGCTGGGAAGCATTAAGCATAACGCATTGTTAACGTGCTCCCATCATTTACCGCCCATAGACGATATTGCATTCAAGTATTTTACTTACAAATGTCCATATGATGAACCTCAAAAGTATACACCAGTTTTATTCTGATTGAACTCGAGTAGGGCAATTCCAAGCCAATGTTACCATTTTTAGTATTTTATTTTTTACATCAAATAGGTATATATTCCGATAGTATTAAACCTAAATTTTTTTATGTTTGCATATTTTTTAAATTAGATTCTTTTTATGTGATTATTTGTTTGTCTTTTACATATTTGAAGTTAGTCTGTTACTGGTATGATAATATATTTTTCATAACTATATTGTGGTAACAGTCAAATTTTTTGAAAGACATAAGCTTCTGAACACACCCTCTGAATGAAAATACAATTTTGTTACAATAAATTATGTGTTATTTTATAAGTAATATTAGATAAACATTAAGGTATCCGAAAAGCCTGGTAATTCCTGTTTGTCTGTTACAATAGTATAATTTAAACATGATTATTTACATTAAATAATTTATTCATAATAACTATATTAATTTATCTTCTAATATTATATGCTGCTAATTGCAACCCTCTTTGAGTTACATAATAATTATTTTTTTAAATAAGGTAAGGTCATTTTTTTCCTTTATGACTGTTAGTCTGTTACAATGGAATTGCCCTATAACATCATTTAAATGCCCAAATATTGCTCCAATGTGCCCAAATCTTTTGTGTGTTCCTGCAAAAGAATAATATTATTGCAATTACTTTTTACTACGCAAATTACTTTTTATAGAAAGCATCTTGTAATTCATCCAAATACCGCATTTCAGTTTCATCATGTTATGTTTGAAGTAGCATGCGGTCGTTAAACATATACGTGAAATAAATGACGTACCGTGGAGCAATATATCCGAATTTCAATTCTATAGAATTGTTCTAAAGCTTCTACATACCATTTTCCATAGAAAGCATGTTATGTGTGTTGCATTTCAATAATGGATATCAATTTCATATTTTATTTCAATAATGTAACGCATTAAAATGGATTTTAAATATTTATCTCCCATAGACCGGAGTATTCGAATTCTTTGCGATTCCCTGTGAGCGAAAGATAAATGCTGCACATACAAATTTCCATAGAAAGCATACTATGGGACACCTTAATAGCATATATAAATTTTACAGCAATCCGTGTATGTTTGCTTAGCGCACGGACAGACTGATCGAAGTCAATACTTTTCAATTATGTTGAAATGTGTTTAAAAAAAATAGAAAAGAAAAGACCATTCATTAGGAAATGTAATATTATATAAAAAATATTTTATTTCTATATTTTGTTTGTATTTTATAACAGTTTCTCTTGAATGTTCATAAAAAAGAAATAATAGTAATCAATATGCGAAATGCCATTTCATCATTCGTAGACACCTATAAATCATAAATGCATTCTTAAACAAGAAAGAAAATATCGTGCGTCAAGCATAGTTTATGAAACACTTTCCAATACATTCAGAATAATGTAACATAACTTCACCGTTTAATAAGTTGAAATAAGATGTCTAATTGAACCGTTTGGAAACGCGCAACACAACTGGAAACCAAATTTCAGCAATTCCCATCTACAGTTGGAAAATTATACGAATTCATTGGGCAGCCCTGTATATGATATATAGATTTGTATCTATAATCTACATCCATGCAAAAATTTTGTTCAGTTAGAAAATAAATACCATACTTGAAAATTCCCTTTCAGCAATTTCCGTTAATAAGGAAAGTAGTACGTGAGTATTTTGCCAGCCCTCCATACGAGGTATGCAATTTATACGCAACTACTAACATGCAAAAAATTACTAAAATTTAAAAGCGCTTACAGAAATTAAAAACGCACTTCCAGCAATTATTGCTCAAAGACAGCAGTATAACCGATTTATTGCGTGTGTACCTGTAAATGAATGATGAAAGCTATGAATGCCCTATTCTATATTAATCATCTTGTGGTAAAATTCAGTGATTCATATCAATTTCAATACGTTTGAAATAGCGCAATGTCATTAAAATATACTGCAGACAATTTCCCCTCATTGACCATAATGTAACGAATACTTTTGAGTGCCCCTGTAAATGAACTATTAATGCCACACACTTCATATTCAATACCGAACATGCCATGGTAAAACATCATTAACATGACATTTGCATGAAAATCCAAGTATATTTACACGAGTTAGAGCGTGGACGTAGAAACCGAATTCATGAATACTTTTCAACTATGTTGGAAAGTGTTTAAAATGAAAGTTAACAAATTAAATATATTTAAACAATCCTTGCTCATGCATTCCTAAAGACAAACTTAAATTTATGACTAGGAAAAATAAAGTTCATGTTAGCTATGGTTGCCCTATCTACCACAGATAAATAATCTAAACCATCGCCATAAAATTCGATAAACTTGCTAACAACACTTTTTGTTCTTAGGATATTGACAAGAACAAGATATTAAGATTTTGTTCTTAGGATCGAGGTCATAGGATCGATCTTAAAAACTTTATCCTTAGGATGAAGTCCAAAATTTTCAAGTTCAAGTGATTGTCATTATTTATTACAACAAAAATACTGATATTCCTATTTTATAGATTTTAAATCTATAATTTGTCTTTTTGTGAAATACGTTTTGTAATTTTTCTAAATTTTAATAAACAAGTATGCGACAGTTTCTTATTTTTACACTATAGCTTTTACCGGCAATGCTCACTTCTACACTATAAAAAATTACGCCAGAAACCGGAAAAATTCCAGTAGCATAATTGCTTGAAATTCTTCATGATTTCATGGAATTTTCGTGATTAGATTGAAGAAATTCTGGTTAATTTTAGCTAAAAATAAAGAATTCTTGTTTGTTTTCACGCTCGATTGAGGAATGTTAAGTGATTTGAGGAAATATGGACAAATTAGAAATTTCACAAAGAAATGGAAAACTACTGGTAACACAGTGTCGTCAATCCTGCTTGATTTCATGTAATAATTGATTAAATTTGAGAATTTTGTTTACATTTTAGCTCAAATTTCAGAATTTTGTGCAATTGCGATTATTAGGTCTTGGGGCTCCATTGGTAAAATTATGAAACGAATAAAAATTAAAGATCATTCTTGGATGAAAGCGAAATCCCTATCAGTAAGCGGCATCATATAATTCTTTCTGATCTTCTTAAAGTAAAATTAAACAATGGACAAATGCAATTTGAAACAGACAGCTTTTAAAGAACAATGGTCTAAATCTAGATTACACAAGTAAATAGTGCGTCGCTTCTTCCGGCTTTTATGAAGATAACATAAGCTGTTTTAAGTTATCCCTTTAAAGAGAGGACGAGATTTTCCTTTCCAAATATATAGAAATACAATTCTAATAATCGAATAGAAACACAAAGATAATTATGCGGAATAATAATTAAAATAAAAAGATCTGGTGAGAAAATCTAATCAGTCCTTTTCCACCTGTTGTCTAGGAAAATATAGCTTGAAAAGTGATCATCGTCACCAAAAGTTGAAGCCGAAGTTCTGTTTTCGCAGCTTTGAAAACATTGGTGAGTCATTTGCCAGAAAAGGGATCATACACTAGTTGCAAATTTCAGTTATCAAATCTGAACTGTTTTCAAGCATTGAGTTTCTTTTACTTGCTCTAGTTTTCCCCGATATTATTTTAGGAGTAGACCAGTGGCGCAGCAATGAAAAAATTGTAGGAAGGACTTAACTAAGCAACATTTCAAATAAATCGAGCATTTGGGATTATTAATAAATTGATAAAATAATTACGAGTTTAATTAATCGTTTAGAATAATTATTGATGCCACTATCACAAAATCAGTATTTCAATTATTTTTGATGGTCGGTTTAAAATACTGAAATCCAGGGAGTTACGATCATTAAAACGGAGAGTTGGTGTCGTGCGTGGGGTCATATAATAAAAGATTTTACAGAAAATAAACAGAATCAGAATATCGGTGCATGTAACCATATTTCATGCTACATTTCATAAGAGTTGAAAATATTGAAAATATTTTATCTCATTCTTGCTTGAAATAAAAATAACATGAATAACATAAATCTATTTTTTTCTCTTTTTTTAGACATGCTTTCATTAAAACTCACTAAAATGTAGAAAAAATATTGTTTTTTTTTTAAAAGAGCTACCAAATTTGGCGATATATCGTGAAGTTGGCCAAAATTTGGCGTTATATTATGGTAACCTTGCAATTAATACTTTTCAAAAAATACTCATTATTGAAGTTAATACTTATTTCTCCATAGGGAATCGAACTATAATTGAGTAACCAGTAAGTTTAAGTAGTGTTTTTGCGATGGCTTTCGAAAACGGAGGACGGTTGACGGCAGAATCCCCTTTTGGGGTCCAATTTTGAAAAATTCCGAAACAGGTGATTACTAATTTTAAATGCCTATAACATCCAAAAATACCTATTTTGAGGCTCCCCCCCCCCCTTTTAAGAATAAAATGTATTTTTTGAAAGTGCAAATATTGGGGCTAACATTTTCTAACATTTAACACCCTTCAATTTTAAAAACACACTTCTTCTACAATTTTCGGCATTTTTTCATAGTTTTCTTATAAGTTGTTGTTCTCTATAACAGCTAGCACAAAAGACTTCCAAAAAGTTGATTAGTTTAAAAAAATAAATAAAATGTATCGAGATCGACATATGGTAAAAATATACTAAAAATGCAATAGAAACAATTTATTCAAAAAATGAACTATTCATTTTATTGAAAATCTTATCCTTAAGCTTGTGAGATGCACCACGATAATGATCGTTCACAGAAAGAATTGAGTCAATTGAGTAAATAAATGTTCAAGTTTTTAGCATTTTGGTGATACTCATTTATCGAAAAAATATACAAAGTGATAAAATTAATGTAAAGATTGCCACCCTGAATCCTTTAAAGAGAAATAGAAGCAGTAAAAAGCTTTATTTGCATATTTTTAATTATCGCATCTTTACCAAAATTCGCCAGAATGCACGAAATTGGTATTTTCGACATTTTTCGCAAAATGAAGGTTACGGAGCCCCTTAAAAGAGAAAAGCCTGAAATTTTCAAGTGTACAAGAATGAAAATAACTTTTATAAATGTCTCAGAAAGACCCGCATCGTCGAGAGAGTGGGGGAGGATGAGAACACGCTCAAGTTTTTTTTTTTTTTTACAATTATTAGTTTAAAAAAACTATAAAGGCTTGTTAAAAATTATTTTATTTTTCGGATATGCATGATCATATTTAAATAAAACAATGTTTGAAAAGTTATTATTAAACTCGCAATCATCCTACTACTTCTGTTCGCTTTTAAAACAACTAACTTTTCTATCTAGGAATATAAGCACTAATTGAAAAGAAAACTTTTGTAGGAAGGTTGACCATGGAAGAAGTCCGCATTTTCCCAATTTCAACACTGTAAAATAAAACTCGTTCGATTCTACAGTAAAAAACTGCCAGGACGTCAGGAAAAAAACTGTTTATTTTACGGGAAAAAAAAAAAAAAACAACAACAAAAAAAAACCTGCAGACCGTTTTTTTTTTACTACAAAATTTACTAAAATAAAAGAAAGCTTGTAATGAATACGGATTTTATTTCGGAGAAATCTGTAAACTGCTTACTTTATGGGCAAAATCTGCTAAAATAACAGAAAGTTCGTCATAAATACAAATTTATTTCGTAAAATAAACAGTTTGGGGCTATACATATAACTATAACGTTATCAACATTTTGCTAATTTTGAACCCCCTCCCCCCTTACGATATCATACGTTATCATCGTCGAGCCCCTCACCCAATAATATTGCTATCAATGTCTATTTTTTTTAATTATTAGATTCTTTTTTCCTTCCTTTTTATACGCTTGCAGTGATGTACACGTGTGATTATACATTCATTAGTCGCATACTTTACGGATTCAAGAAGTCAATAAAATATCAGTACATGAAATAAATTTATATCAAATAACATCTAAAACAGTTAGTTACTATTTAAAAGTATTTAATAATAGCTTATTGTTACATAACGCATTCAAAAGTAACATTGTCTTCCTGCATTTGCCCCTGCCCGGGGAAGTAAAAAGCAGAATTTATCAACAAAACAGTGGACAACATTCCTTGTCTTTCTTTGCTGTTAAACGCAAGTATCATTTCCTGCATATTATGGTCTTGATTTATCTAATAGTGAAATATATGCACATATGGCAGAAAAACAGGAGTGCTGAACGAAAAGTATTCCAAATTTTGCAATGAAATGATTTTATAAACAATTAATGACTTTAATAATAGCTTTGTATTTTCATAAAAACATATAAAAATAAAAAGGTAACAGACTATTTGGAAGTAAAGAAAAAGTTACTAAAAAAGAAAAGTTTTGTTGGATCAAAAATGATAACGATAACAAAAAGCAACCCCCCCTTCCCCCCAGAGATATCTTTCGATATCAAGTGCCAGACCCCCCCCCCCCCTAAAGTGATAACGTTCATATGCACAGCCCCTTTTTTATTGGAATCTCTGACTGACAGTCTTTTACTGTAAAATCTACAGGTTTTTGTATTGTGTACTAAGAAACAGACCATATATTTTATTTTGTCCCGTAAAGAAAATTTTGTAAATAATGCTTTTCAAAATAAATCTAGAAGGCGGAAAATCATGCAATAATCCACATAAATGATTTTCGAAACCTTTAATTTTCAATTATATTTAGAGTATTGGCGTCCTGATTGACAGTTTTTTTTTTTTTTTTTTTTTTTTTTTTTTTTTTTTTTTTTGTAAAATCAACAGATTTGTTTTACAGTGAATCTGCCCAGAAGAATTTCGGTAATAAAAACACAGGATATATGACATTTTCAATTGCATCGTCACAAATAAAATTATTTTCTGAATATTTTTTACTTTCTATAAGCATACAGTGTAACGAAAGTAATTGTAACCATGATAAAAACAACATCATAGACATGGTGGCATATTTTTATGTTTTGAGGTTCTCTGAATCCTTTATTTCGCCTATATTAAAATCTCCTTACATTTTGAAGTCCCCAGACTCTTTGTTGTTGGTTTTTTTTTTGAGGATGTTGCTATGCACAGTAGAGTCCCGATTATCCGAGTCCCGCTTAACCGAGTTTCCACTTTAACCCAGTTATTTTCTTCTGATGGACTAATGGCTTCCATTATTATGAAACAGCCATTTTAAATGAAGTGTTAGGTGAAGATGAACGAGCAGTCGTGAAAAGTTAGAACTCTGATTGTCTGATCATAATGGGCGGGGGGGGGGGGAGGGGAATGGCCATAATTAAAAAAAAATATGGCCATTTTTTTCACAATTATACATTGTATTATTAAAGATTAAGTTTTTTTTCATAAATATGGTCAATAACTCCAGTAACTGACACCAACCCTATATTTAAAAGCCAATGACTGACACGAAGTGATTCAGTGTTTGACACTTTACTTGCAAAAATAAAAAATATATATATATTGCGAAAATTAAATTTCCGCATCCTGAGTTTCCCAACTCATATCTGCATCGTTCCTCATATCTGCATTGGCGTAAAAGATCGTCCGCTTCTAACCTGAAACATGAGCGCGGAGCTCGAGATTTTCGTGGCATTTGTTATTTAAAAAACTACGTTGCTGTCCAGAAGTCACTGAAATAATCGAATGAAGTTCGATCATCGTATAAAATGGAGTAAGTAAAGCGATGGTGGGAAAAGGTGTTTAGTGTTTTTTTAAATGGTGGTGGATACTTGACCTCTATTCTAAAAAAAAGTAACTTACGCTGTCACCGCCGCTGCTGCCGGTTTTGAATTTTTTGTGACCGGAAGTCTTTCTCCGTTAATATTAAGAAAAATATTGCATACAAAAATATGAAAATCGGCGGCATTACAGAGAAATGTTTGATAAACCCGCTGATGCAGACAGTTTTCAAATCGAAGAATTATTTTAAGAGATATTTAATGCTAAAGTTGGACAAAGTTGTTCCAATAAAAAAGTTTTATAGGAGCAAAAACTATACATCGGAATTTAATCATTTTTAGATCATTTTATACGTTATAATTTCCCGGTGTGCAGAATGCATTTATTTTTTAAATTTGACTCATTTTTTGAGCTTTTATTTCTATTTTAAATTCCAATTTTCAGCATTTCGAGAGATATTTTTTACTTATTTTAGAAAATTGTACTAATTTAACCTGTTGTCAACTATATAAATAGCGCAAAAACAATAATGTTTGCTTCAAATTAAAAATTTATTTACACGTGACTATTATAAACAGAAAAAAAAAAACTTTCAAATTAGAATTAAATAATTGCGTATAAAAAGCAGGAACTTGTTGAAAATTACTTCATAAAAACTATATTTACACGTGAATTTTAACAGAGAAAGGATATTGTAAAATAATAAATTCATTAGCATGCGTTAGAAGCCTCAAATAGGACAAATTACATCACATTTAAGTCACATTACACTTATTACGTAAAATGAACAAAAAATAATATTGCAAAACAGTTTAAATTTAAAAATTGTGCGAGACATTTATTTGATATTTTGAGAGACTATTTTTGTTGGGACAGCGCAAATTGGTGAAAATTGCGTGAGATTAAAAACGATACATTTAAAATGTCTTTCATTTATTTATTTATTTATTGAACAACAAACATACGACTTGTGTGCTTGACATGAGAGACCGCTCAAAATGTCTTATTTAAAAGAACTTTCTTTTCGCTTTGTTAAAAAATACCGGGAGACAAAGACTCGGTTTACTTAATTCATTTTATATTAGCTTATTTTGAAATGTTTAACTGGTTTTATTTAATCAAAGAGGAAAACAGCCATAGTATCTTTTAACAGCAGCGAATTTGGCGTTAAAATTCCCCAATCAAAGAGAAATGAACCCGTTTATAGGGAGATCGCCACTGTTTTTTAAATTATAATTCAGTCTTTCAAAATCTTTTTAAAGCCGATCAAATTAGCGTACTTTTAGAAACTGCGGTGTCTGAACGGGGGTTGGCGATCGCAGCTCGTAGGGGGCCGAGCCCCCTAGTTACGGTAAAAGGAAGTAATAAAAATTCATCTTTTGTGAAGACGTGTTTGTCATTTTTCGGAAACCGCCAATGTGTATCGACCAAAGCCTAAGATATTAGAATTCAGATGAAATATTGAATATGTGATCTTGATCGGTACCGAAATGACGGCTGCCTAAGTTATTAGAATATTACGGGGGGGGGGGGGGAGGGTTTGCTTCATTCTACATCGTCCTATGACCTGTCACCCAATATCATCACACATATATCTGTATTATATTTCAAAGAATTTAAGCTTTAAAAATACTTTAATCTTTATTATAAAAATAAAATACTAAACCTTATTTTTGTATGATATCATACTGCAGATATAGGCGTCACTTTTTTCATATTTTAAATTATTAGCAATGCAGAAATCCATAAATCATGGCGCTAATATATCATATGCATATATTAACTAATTTATACAAGTGTAACTGTAAGAAAAGGTTTAGGATGGTTGTAATACAAATATAGTTAAGAAACACTACCTTAATTTTAGAAATAATATGGTTGTTTCAATGTTGCACTTTTTATGCTCTTAAAAGTTCTGTTCTGAATATATTCTAGACCCTCTAGTGCCCAATAAATTGACTTCAAAACAAATACAAGTGTCTAAGTTACCATTAGATTTCATTACTTCGTAGAATTTTACAAGAAAATGCTTACTTAACACTTAAATGCCTGATTTTTCAAAAATCATTGTAATAATGTTTTTCGGCTTTCATTTTTTAAATAAATCGTGGGAAAAATACTTTAAAAAATCATATTTTGTTTTAAGTATAGTTTACGGCTAAAAAACAGTTTGTTACTAATCGGCAATACTGGTGTTTAATTGAAAAAATAATTTCCCTTGATAAAATTATATAATATTAAACACACAAGAATTTTAGGAACTACAATAAGAAATAAATTTTACTTGCTCACTGCAGGTCAAAATAGTATAGACAGCAGGTCAAAATAATATTCCGCAAGCTCCCAAACAAAACAAAAAGAACAAGTAGCAACAATTGAAAAAATAAATCTATCTTTATTCTTAAACAGCACAAGTGTTGTCATCTACACATGTTGAAAATCGATTTAATAATATTTTCAGAATGTATTTTATTGGCAACATTAGGCATTATAGCTTCGATATTATTCTAATAGTATTTTAGAACGTAAATTGGGTATGTTGCCGAAAAGCAACACTAGGCATTTAAGGGTTAAATTAAATTAAAGCTGAAGTGTCAGTTACTGGTTAGGTGTCAGTAACTGGGTGTTTCACCCTACTATGAATCACAAGAACTGTGCACATTTTCGAAAAAATCGCCTAACGGGTTTGGTCTCTAAACCTTTTTGTTTTGTTTTGTTTTGTTTTTATCTGTCACGATAACTGATAAACATTTTCTCTTATGTCTCAATTAAATTATTTTTATTGCTCATGTCCATCTTATGCCGATAGGGCAATTATATTTTTAATTTAGTATTTATTTATTTATTTTTATTTTATTTTATTTTTGTTTTGTTTTTTTACTCATAATAAAATATTTTTACTTTGTTTTGTAAAGGAAAAAAAAAAAAGAATTTTACTGAATAAAAGCGTATGGGAATTTATTTTTGACTTTGTCAAAGAAAGAAAAAAAGATCTACAGTTAAAAATATCAAAACAAAATATTTTTGCATAATATGCTAAATTATACAAAAATGGTCCTTTTTTTGTGATAAAAGGGTTGTAATTCTCATACACTTGAAACTGATTATTTTCCAGAATTGCTCATGTTTGACGGCAAGTTTGGCGTAAATCCGGTTACGAAATATTAGTTCGATAATTTAAGTGTTTTAGTAGAATATAATGCATATGTTGCGCTATGTATTTTATCAGTTACTTTTGGATTACCTGGTACTTGAATGGAAAGTATTGTAGTATAAAGTGTTGGAAAGTCGGGATTTTTTCGTGTTATTATAGCAAAATCAATATTCATGAATTTTAATAGTTTTAAGTTTAAAAAAATATTTAAAGGGACCCGGTACTCTTTGAACATTTTTTTCAGCATTTTATATCTTTTTGGCATATTGTTAAATGAATATATTACGCAAAGTGATTTAATTCAGAAAAAATGAAAAACTTGTGTTAAATTTAAAAAGATATATTTTTAAAAGGTTAAGAAATTTTTAATACCGCACTTTTTTAACAATATGAACTTTTTGAAACATTTTTTTTTTTCTGTTTTCGTGAGGTAAGAACGTACATACGTTGTAAAATCAGCTTCTGTAAAATGATTAAGTGAAAAATGACGCTATCTTCCGTGTCTTTTATCATAACGTTTTCTTTAAGACGATATAAGAAAATTGTTTTAAATTTATTGTTTTAAATATGACGTAATTTTTCTATTTAATGCTTTTCGCAGGTAATAATTTAATTATTTTTGTCTTAATATTCACGTGTAAGAATATATTTCAACTGAAATATGTTTGAAAATATTATTATTTGGGATTTTTAAATGTAACATAATCTTCAGCTTTAAATGCTTCTCGCACGTAATAATTTAATTATTTTGATTTTTTTTGTAATATTCACGTGTAAGTTCAATTGAAAAATGTTTGAAAATTTTATAATTTGGGATTTTTTTTTAATCTGGCAATAGTCGGTAAAAAATTTCTGCTTGTTCGAAATATGAAATATTTCTCTATTCAGATAATGAAATTTAGAATTAAAAAAAAAAAAAATTGACAAATTAAAAAATTGATTTCATACTGCACACCACAATCTCGTCATGTGTATGCTTGCAAAAGATCGTTCAATTGCTATGCCTTGTTTTTGATCCTATAAATCTTATGTAAATGAATTATCTTGAACGATTTCAAAATTAAATTGCACTTAAAATAATGCTTTGATTTTAAAACGGTCTCTTTGACCATCATACATTATTATCATACATTTTATCATACATTTTCCTATAAAACAAAAAAATTTCATGTTTTTATGTGTAATAGTTTTATATATATATATATATATAAAACTATGTAAGCCGAGAAAGAGCCCCGGTAACAATAAATTCCATTATAACAGCTGTAGGAGCATTAGTTATTACTTTTTTTAGAATAGAGAGATGTTTTTTGTAAAAGTATGTTCTATAACGCTAGGGATAAGATCTCCAAAGAGTTAATTAGTTTAAGGTAGAGTCTACGTTGAAATGAGCACTTACGTGAAAATTATCGATTTTGTTTTTATTTTGAAAGTACATTTGAAGTTACGTTTGAAAGTACAACTTTTTACGATTCTAAAACTACTTTATTTTTGTTCCTATTATATTTAGATGTCAATCCATTATTTATAGTAAAAATATACTAATTAGGCGTTTAAATTCATTTTTCTCAAAACTGATTTTCACACAAAATTAACTTACTTCAAAAATGATAACTAAAAATATTATCATTCTTCCATAAAAGTTTGTGAGCTTTGTCTAAATATTTTTGTCTAATGCATCTACTAAAAGAATTTTAATTGCATTAATATTTTCAAAATTAGGGATTGTTATTTGAACAAAAACATGGTAAAACTGTTGAAAATCGTATAATTGACTCTTAGATCATCTCTAAAATTTTTATTTACTAAAATATCATTTAATTTGTAGTAGGTGCACTAGATAAAACTTTATAGTTTACTTTAGTAGTAATTTTTTTCTGACTAGTTTATTTGTCTTACATGTAGCATTTTTAAACTTTTGGAAAAATTTCTTCAAATTTCCATGCATATTTATCATTTTTGTAAATTCATAGCGATATATATATATAATTTAAAAAGTAAATTATTAATTTGTATTAAAACTAAATCAAAAAATGTGAAAACATTTTTTTTTTTTTTTTTTTTTTGCATAGTTAAAAAAAAAGGCTTCGAAGGTAGGCAGATACCTTAAGGAAATTTAAATAAAATGTCAATCAAGTATATCTTGATTAATATTGCAGCTGATTATGTATTGGTGTAAATCGCTCAACGGGTGGCGCTGCTATGTTGCATTTGTCATGATTTCCGCTATAGCTCTATCTCAAGAACTAATGTACGAATTTTCCCCAAACTTCATATTCAGTTAGACGTTGACATACGTTGATGATGATTAGGTTCTGGTGTAAATCACCAATAGGTGGTGCTGCTATGTTGCATTTAGCTGGATTTAGACGATTTCAGCAATAGTCATATCTCAAGAACTAATGCATGAAATTTCATCTTTTTAGAATCCTCATGATGAGTATAGATTGCTATTTAATTTTGGCATTGTGATAGCGAATTTTGAAGTATTAACATGTATGAGACAGAAGAAAGTTTTGGGATTGGTACATCTACATCCAACTGGTCCTCTTAGTTTTTACTTAGCAAACAGTAAATTTTACTGTTTTATTTTGTTCTATATAAAGAGAAATTTTAGTTAATTAAATTTCAAAATTAAGGAAGGGGCAATGGTCCTCCCCTTTTCTTCCATGCCGGCTCCCGTATTTTTCCTCACTTTTAGAAAGTAAGAAAAAGTTCTCACCCGCAAGCGTTTTTTTCTATTTGGAATTTTTTTTTAGTTTAAACAAAATGTTTGAATAACCATTTAAAAATATTTCTTACTTTTCATGTACAATAGGATCATATTTATGTAAAACAATGTTTGAACTGTCATTATAAACCTCTCAATCATTCTACCTCTTCACACTTTTTAGAAAGTAAAGAAAAAAAAACAGTTCTCACAAAATCTCTACAATGTGGATCCGCTTTTTCCCTTCTTCTGTTATAGAACAGATATTTTTTTTATGTGAAAATTTCACCCTTATTCCGAACCTTCTGACTTCCGTTTATATCCTCACCTGTCTGGAAGTTCCCAAGAGTTCCTCCCGGAAGTTAGTTTTTTTTTATTTCATTTTTATGTTAGCCATTTTGAATTTCTTCCTCACTAGCCCTGCTCTGGTATATTTTCAGATGTAGAGAAGGAGAAGAAAAAACAGTACAGATGTTTTATGAAATTTCGGAACTCGACTTTACTGGAAAAAATGACGGTCCTTTTTTATTTGTTTATTTTTTGTCAAAAATTTAAATTCAAGGTGTATGATTCGATGGGAAATAATGGTTTCGAAATTGACATGTATGAATATTAGAGCATAACATTTAAATATGGCGACTATAATTTCTGTATTCAATATATAATCTACTTTGTCATAATTAAAAAATAACAATACTCATGATAATATTATTTAATGTAACAATATAATAAACATAGCGGGTAGTGAAGACTCTCTGAAAATTTTAAAGCTATCAAATGAAATAAATAGAGTTAAGGTGCGTAAGACTTCGAGTAATCAATTACTAAGTTATTAATTCACATGATTGTTTCCAGTAATAATATGTTTCTGGTACTGGTACTACATTGTGAGTAATAATAATCACGCATTTTTAAACAAAATATTTTCAGATGTAGAGAGGAAAAAATAAAGTTCCCAAACACTCTTCCTGAAAGTCAGCTTTTATTTATTTATTTATTTGATTTCAATTTTACATTAGCCATTTTTAATTTCTTCCTCAGTAACTCTGCTCTGGTACGTTTGGGACTCTATTCAACTGAAAAAGAAGGACTACACCTTTTTATTTATTTATTTATTATCAAAAAATTAGACTCAGAGGACACGATTTGCTGTTGTGGGAATAATTCGTTTCAAAACAGATATTTATGAATATTCGAACAACAAATTAACCCTCCAATACGTACTGTATACTATTATAGCTAAATAACTGGGTTTTTTTCTTTTCTTTTGGTTGTATGAAATAGGGACTATTCTGTTTTTGCAATAAATGCTTTTTGTATACAATCATATTTCACCATCTAATACAAGAGAGTCAGGAATGGTAATGATCTTACATATAAAAACATAAAAATGCAAAATGGAATAATCAGAAATGTTGTGTACTATAAAATTTTGAGAGTTGGTTAATTAATTATATTTTTAATTATTGGTTTTAATTATGGGTATAAGTTTTTCTTAAATAGTGCATTCATCCTTCTTTATATCTAACGTACACAAAGTCACGGGTTACAGCTAGTTGTATATAAAATTCGATTATTAATTAAATGCATGGATTATGATATAATGATGGGAATAAATGTTTCAAAACAGATTTGTATAAATATTAGAGTAACAAAGGAAAATATTACGAACTATAATTTCCCTATACAAACAATGCTCAGCATGATCACCCGCAACCTGGTGGAAAAGGGCAGAAATTAACTTAATTTTTTTTTTTTTTTTTTTTTTTTCTGGTGATTTTGAAAAATATTATAAAATTGTATTCTACGCCTTAAAATAATTAAACAAAGAAAAAAAGAAACTAAGAATTTTCATCAGGGATCCCTGCCTTCCCAAACTTATCGTGGAAGACAGTTTCTTTGTATATATGGGAACGTCCACTGTTACTCTTGTGACCACCAGAGCAAATTTCCCTATATATTTCCAATTCTTTTATTACAAAATATATTTAAGATAAATTTGATGCAACTTCTTAAAATACATGTACTCTACTTTCATAAACCATATACAATTTGTAACAAAACGCATTTTACTTGGCTAGATTATAAATGAAAATTTTGTTACTCTTGTAACCACAAAAAAATGCAATTTTCAAAAATTGTGTTTGACGCAGAAATTCTGTGAATTATATGAGACTATAGAAATAAAATTTACAGAATATAGCAGAGTAATTATATCTTTTTAAAAAGCATTAATCATTGAACTCATCTGATAACACATGAATTAATTACATTTGATTTTGCAAAATGCTAAGTGTTATTCTTGTGACATTTTGTCCATAATGTAATTTTAGCAAAAATTCAGTTTAAATACTAAACAAAATAATTAAAATAAGTTAAAAAAAAATATATTCCATACAGAACAACTTTTAATGATGGTTTAATTTTAAAATAACATAAAATAATGTAAAAAAGTCTAAAATTAACAAACACTATAACCACATAGCAACCTCTAAGTTTCTGCTACTTAACAGAATAAGTCATTGTCTTCATTATCAATAATATATCACTTGCAACATCTCCTGTATCATGATTTACTTAATGAAACACAAATTCTTTGTGCGAATCATGTTAGTGTAAGGTTTGTAGTAGATAAAGTCATTTTTCATGGTTTTAACAAATTGTATTTGTTGAATGCCCTTCGCTGTTGGTATTTTCTCGCAAAGTAATGAAACTTTATTGTTTTATTTCTTTTGACAAAATAAGCAGTGTATCTTAGAATTGCTTTTTTAGCACGCACTTCATTCCATATATATCATTATACAACACAAAATAAATCTACAGCATCTATACCAGGAGTATTTGAAAAAAAAAATATGCCCGATTAAGTTAATTTAGAAAGGATTCTGATTCATTGCAGGCATATATTTGCATAGTTATATATATTTTTAGGGTTCCGTACTTAAAAAGTAAAAACGAAACCATTATAAGATCACTATTGTGTCTGTCCGTCCGTCCGTCTGTCTGTCACAGCAATTTTACTCGTAAACTATGGAACGTGGAAAGTTCAAATTCGGGAAAGTAATAAAGACTGTTGACCCACATATTTTCAGATTATTAAACATTTATAAATATATTTAGTAAAAATGTATAAGGGCAAATTCAGTTGCTTGAAAAAAAAATTTCTTTGTATATCGTGTGGGGTATCGTGTGAAAGCTTTCGTAACGCTGAATTCAAAAATACATTTCTTTTAATTTTAGGTATTACATTTTCAAAGATATAGTCGAAAATATAGCTCAAAAATATGTCCCCCCCCCCATCTAATTCCGAATCTACTGAAGTTAAAATTACGAAAAAAATAGAGGGAGTAGACGTTAATTTAAACCTTGCAGGAAAATTATAGCGATTACCCTAGGTCACATAGTTTTTGAGAAAATCGCATTTTTCCGTTACACACAAATTTCGATTTACGGGCATTCAGAAAAACTGTTGAGCAGCGCTGGAGGTACATATCGTAGCAGAAGTATAAAAGCATAGTTGATCATGATTTTCGAAAAAAATCGTTAGTAATTAGCTGAGCTATAAACCCTTAAAGATCGTGGGCGCAGCCTTCTGCGCCACGGAGGGCACGGTGGTCCATCAGTGCTCTGCAAGGCTAGATGATAATAACTCCGTATTCCAAGCGGAGCTGTTCGCAATACTAAACGCATTAGAGTGGGTGGAATCCCACTCTACCAATAGTACTATCATCTACAGCGACTGCCTCTCTGGCCTGCAGGCAATACAGGAACACAGGGCAAAACATCCTCTAGTACTGCAAATCAAACTAAAACTTAAGAATCTCCTACATCGTATCTCACTAGGTCACGTCTCGGCTCACAAAGGTATCTTTGGCAATGAACTAGCAGACAACCTACCGAAGAAGGCCGCACAGAAAGAAACAATAGACACACATCTCCCAGTGCCCCAGTCATACGTCAAAAGGGTCCTTAGAGCAGGGATACTGACGCGATGGCAGGAACACTGGGATACTTCAAAAAAGGGCAGGCACACATATAAGCTAATTCCTAAAGTTTCTCTCACACTATATAACTTAACACCCTACACCACTAGCTTCTTAACAGGACATGGCCCTTTCATGGCATATCTGGACCGCTTCAAGATAAGATCCACTGTCACTTGCGTCTGCGGTGAAGATGGCACTATAAGTCACCCGTACTACAGCTGTACTCTCACGCAACGCTGGCACTTGAGGCGTCCAGACATACTGCCAGTCAATTGGCTCCATAACGTCCTTTCCCGCACCCTCCTACTCAACAAATTAAAACACATTCACAATTTCCTTACATACTTAACAAACTTAACGTAAGCCTGGTTCTGCTTATCCAGTCTCACTGTCACCATATCAAGCTTCAAACAGCACCAGAATCCAGTCCTCTTTGTAGGCTCCAGTAAATTCTCCTATCCATCAATGTGTGGTTTCCTACGGTCGCAAGAGCCTCTGCTCTTGCTTCTGACCATTCCATCAAGAGATACATCTCCAATGGGCGCTTGAGTATCTGCTCGTGCCATCTTACTTGTGCCACACAAAGCATTACATCTCCAATGGACGCTGAGTATTTGCTCGTGCCATCTTACTTGTGCCACGCAAATCATTACATCTCTAATGGACGCTTGAGTATTTGCTCGTGCCATCTTACTTGTGCAATTCATTCTTTTCCCTTCCTGCCGCCCCTTGTCGCGAGAGGGGTTCATCCCCCGGCGGCCAGGATCAGTGATGTTTATTATTATTATTATTAATTTTTTTTTTTTTACTTTAAATGTTCTTATACTCCCGCCCTCTGTCGCGAGTAGGCGTTTTCCTGGCGGGAAGGCATTCGCCTAATTTTTGTAAACACACTTTGTTCTTTTTCAAATAAGTTCTGGGTTCTGTGGTCGGTGGTGCATAGACGTCCTTGGCGGGTGAGCGTCGCGCCTTGAGCCTTTTGTGTTTGTCCGTCTGCATACGGCCGGACAGGGCTGGACTCACTAACGAGCCCCAACGTGTCTGGGAACATACCGGGAGAGACGTTAAGCTCTAAGGGGCAGGCCTAGCCGGCCCTGAGCAGTCTCTCTTAGGCTGCCAAACCCTTAAAGATATGGACGGTTTGGACACACATAATAACAGGGGCGACGTACTCTATGTACCATTGGCTTTTATAGCCTAGATAACAACTTTTAATGATATATGTGTGTAATGCAAGGCCAGTAACAGTATAAAAGCAATAAACGTCAAATTGTTAAAAACAGACTAATTCAAGGGGTCTCAGGACTCTTAAAGCTTCAAAAAAATTTTGATTTTATTTTTTTAGATGTTAATCTTCCATCTTTTCTGAACATTTTAATATAATTGTTTCTTTCAAATTTTCATTAGAACCGAATTTTTGGCTTTTAGATTTATGCCAATAGCTTAAGCGGCCTTTTTGAAACTTTTAAGTCATTTTTCTCCAATTGACTTTTTTTGGCATAACGCGCACGATATCTCAAAAACTTTTGAATATTTTTTCATGAAATTTTCAAAACATACGTTTTATATTAATCTGTATAAACTGAACCTAAAATTTCCTTTTCATTGTTCAAAAAAATATTTTTTAAGTAATTATATTGTTCAAATTTCCAGAATTTTCTATTAGCTAAATACAACTTTGTATTAAAAATATAAAAATACTTTAAATTCAAATTTATTTAGGTTCAGGGTAATTATTATAATCTGAAGTATAAGTAGGTGCCAAAATTTTTATTCTTGTTACAATATTTATTTTCTAATCGTGTGCGTAAGCTGTTGACTGTTTGGAGCATCCTGTAAATGGTAATTCTTCATCTTGCAAATTTTTAAATACATAAAATGAAAGAACGTACTTATATCTTTCATCTGAATAAAAATTGTGTTTTAAAATCATATACATTTTAAGATATTAAATGTTGAATATGGTCTCTTTTTTTCATTTTTTCAAATTTTTGAGATCCCTGAGACCTTTTAATTAGAATGAATTACATAAATACTATAGGACAATTTGCATTGAATGGCTCTTTCAATACGCCTCGAGTGGCTTTAAAAGTTAATTAAAAACCTATCTGGAAAACGCGGCAAGGACCAAGGCGGCGTTGTAAATTTGTGACCTCCTTTCGAAACGTGCTTAGCACAATGCCAAATGGGAACTTTGAACGAATGTTTTGTTTTAGCTGCACTTTAGAAAGAAAGGTTATTACTATGATGAATTCAATTTTATGAAATGACGAATGAAGTTCAAATATGCATTTCTTTTATTGTCAGTACCGAATTAAGTTCATTAGAAAGAGATTAAAATAATATTAAACTAGTCGGATGTGTCAATCCCAAAACTTTCTTCTATCTCATACATGTCAATACTTCCTGATAAATGCAGTTACAGTAGCGCCACCGATTAGGCGATTTATACCAAAATCTAATCAGGGACAACTTTCGTGAACTTCTAATTGAATTTGAAGTTTGGTGAAAATTCGTGCATTAGTTTTTGAGATAGAGCTATTACGGAAATCGTGAAAAGTTCTGAGTTACAGTGGCACCTCTTGGGAAATTTACACCAAAAACTTATCAGGATCAGTTCATATCAGGGACTAACTGAATCTAAAGTTTGATGAAAATTCATGCATTAGTTCTTGAGATACAGCTATTGCGGAAATCGGGAAAATTGCAGCATAGTAGCGCTACCTGTTGGGCGATTTACACCAAAAAGTAATCAGCACCAATTTATATCCGGGACTAAATCAATCTAAAGTTTTATTAAATTCCGTTCAATAGTTCTTAAGACAGAGCGCCCACAATATTTGTGTCACATACAGATAGACAGACTCACAGACAGACATTTTGTAAAAGCATGTTTTTCATTACCTCTGTACCCTAAAAAGTATACATCCGTCGAAAATCGGAATTCGAAAATTTTCACGAATCCAATACTTTCTTCTTGTAAAGATAGAAGAAAGTAAAAATGAGTTATACAAAATAGCTGTATTTGATATTTTTTAGGTTCCATATCTCTTTGAACTTTCATGGTATATCCATTTACATTTTTCTAGTATATACTATTATACCCAACCCTACTTTGCATATTTTTTTACAAAGTGTTAGTATTCTTTTATCAACGTTTTTTTTTTAATAATACAATTACTAATTCATATATTTATTGTACGGAACCCTCTGTGCGCGAGTAATACTCGCACTTGGGCGTTTATTTTAATTAGAAAGCACAACCATCATGTAAAAAAGTAAAACAGGTACATTTTAGGAAAATACAAATTCCCTTAAAGATGCAATGTTGAAATTTTACATACGAAAGCATTTACAAAAAATTGATTATGAATTACATTGTCTAAAATAATAGCATAAGATTTTACTTTATTGGGATCATACTAAATAAAAAGCTGAAAATACAGTCGCTTGTGGATTTGACCAGTAATGTAGTATTTCATACCAAAATTTCGTTTTGGCATGAAAATAAAACAGTTTCCAGAAAATCCACTGGCATAACTATTTTTTGAGAAATGGTTATTTTTTTTGGCATTACGAAAATAATCCCTTGTACAAGTTTCAATGAATGTGTGCCACAGAAATGGATTTAGTTGCTTTCGAAAAATTTTAAACAATCAGAAATGGTTTCTTTAACTGTTACTTTTTCAAAACGTTTATCAACGTTTTGAAAAAGTAACAGTATTGAGAAGATGTTGATAAACGTTTTGTCAATAGCAAAACGTCTATCAACGTTTTGCTATTTACAGTAACTTATAACAAGTTCTGTATTATGGACTTCCGTTTCAAATAATTCTTCGATGTTATCTCCGCAATTTCGACATTCGGAATTCCTAAATTCTAATTATCATGTATCTCGGCAGACAAAGTCATTAAATCCATCACAGGAATGTTTAATGCAGGAAATACACCAGTTACTACAATATGAATTGCTTGAATGTTTTCGTGACAGCAACAAATGGAGATATTCTGATGAGTAATTTTCTATTGTTTTATGAAACTAGGCTTTAAAGCTGCAAAGGAATCTCCAATTTTTAGATTTAGGAAAGCTTTTTTTTTAAACAAAAAACGTATTCTCTTATTAAATGTCCCCTAGAATTGATGAAATTATGTGACCTTTTTTACGCTTAACTAACGTAGATTTAGCTGAAGAATGACCTCTTCTTAAATCTTCATCGACATAAAATTCTCCAAAGCTGTGGAGTTAGATTTTTTTCCATTACAGTATCCGAGGTTAGCTAGTTCTCTACTTTTTCCCTTTCTTAATATTTCCATTTTCTTGCTGAAGCTTTTGCTGGTTCTAAGATTTTTCTTCACCTTATCGTAATATATTTTGTTTTGTTTCTTTCTCACAACAACATATTCAATTTCATTCTTATTTTTTCTCTACAATTTTTGGCGCTTAGCAGAATTTTTCCTGCTCTTTAAAACAATGTCGTGTATAAGAAGCGTGTATTAAAATCTTGCCTTTATAATGTACTATCAGAATCCTTTCCATAAGAGTTACTATAAGAACCTCTGTAGGTTATACAGCAGAATTTAGTAAACGAAGCTTTACAAAGCCTATAAAATATCTAATCAAATACCATGTGCTTCAAACCAAAAGAAAGATCACAAAAATGACACGAGTTGATTTGTTTTATTATATCTTTAATCACTTGTCATGATTATTTTATAATCTTAAATAATACCAAAAATGAATAAAAATCAATCCACCCATTAAAATAAACACTAATAAAAATAATATATCTTCCTTAAAATTTACAAAATAACCTTAGTTATAGCGAAAACTATTTCAAGAACTGCTCTAATAACAGAGAAAAAAGAACAAAACTTTAAGCATTCTGTTTGTTTTGGTTGTAACGTAGTTTTATATCAAACTATCGACAAAAGTATTATGTGTTACTCTACGTGACACAGACGTTTGTTACTCTTGTGACATCTCCCCAGAGCCTATTCCATGCATAGCATAAACAAAATATTTAATGTAAAATATGTCTTATACCTCGAAATCAGAGAATTAGAAGTTTTGGGTAAAAATTTTAAGCAGTTTTTAATTTATTAAAACTTTTGTATGTTTGCCGTTACTCTTGTGACATTTAAGTATTAACGTTTAAATACAGCCAAAAATATATTAAAGACATTATCTAAAAGGTTTTATCTATGTAGATCTTAAAGATATGATAATAGTTTGTTGATTTGAACGCATAGTAATTTTATTGAATTCTAAAAAAGTAAAAAAATCATGCATTTCAATAAGTTGTATTTTAAGCTCAAATGTAAATGTAGTTTCATACTGTTAGTATTCAGCTCATTTTCAGTAAACTCTTGCTCTTATGAAATTAAAACGTACAAATTCATATACTTCAACTCTTTAGCTTTAAATTGATGTATCACACTTATATTCCAGTTCAAAAAAATTTTCAGCAAAATTTTTTTTTCTTCCGTGGACGTTCCCTTATAATTTATTTATTCTTTTCTGTACTCAAAAATGCTAAAAGTATTCAAAAAACATTATTCTTTCAGATACATCAATTTTTAAATCTTTCTGAAATCAATAATTTTTAAAAATTAAATTTAAAAATACGAATTTTTATATGAATAGGAATGTATATATATATTTAAATGTATATTTAAAAGCGGTGGACCTATACTAGATTCATATTACTCGGGTTCTACTGCATTCTATAGTTAAAGTTGTTTCATTCAAATTCTCCTAGTCTTATATTCTGTTATCATAACCCTTTCATTTATCTTCAGCTATGTTACAATCATTCAAATAATATTTTCAAGCTACGCACATGCTCATATTTTTTTTCCCCTTTCTAATAACCCTTTTAAGAATCTGTAATATGTAGTGCAGCTGCATCTATCTGAAAATACAAAACACCTGTTTAAAAATAAAAAAGGAAAATTCCAGTGTATGTATTTTTTTCCACTTTTTTTTTTTTTTTTTTTTTTTTTTTTAATCTAGTGCTTAATAATCGGAGGTTATTTAAATTTAAATATTAACTAACGACTTCGATACAATTGTCGAATTAAAATCGCGAAGTTGCATTTCTATCTAGCATGGAAATTGTCTAGCCTAACTTAGCAATGAATTTTAATCAATATTTTGGAAAATGCAACCAGATTTTAGCTTAAATATTAGAGTTTATTATAGCAGCTTCTTGACATTTTGTAGTTTCCATCTAAGGTTTGCTATATTGTAAAATTTTATCACATCTTCAAAATACAATACAGGTTGAGAAAATAGAAACAGATTTTGAGAATAGCATAGCTGTCAAGGTTGGTTTGGATTATAGTCTAAGTTAAACAAGAAAGAAAAATCATGCGTCAAGCCCAGATTATGAAATACTTTCCAACACATTCAGAAAAGTGTAACAAAACTTCGCCGCTTAAGCAGGTGAAAGATGACGACATTCGAAAAAAAAAAAAAAATAACACATTTGAAAACCCAATTTTAGCGATTAACATAAATAGTCAGGAAAGTGTTCGAATTATTTTGTGCAGCCCTGTAATGTGATCTACAGATATGTATATATACTACATAGTATGCTAAAATTTAGTTCTGTTAGGAAACGCATAACACAATTGAAAATTCTTTTTGCAATTTCTGTCAATGAAACGAAATGTCCTCGATTTTTTTCGCTCAGCTTTGTGATTTATTAAATTATTATATAGATCATTACTATACTTAGCAAGTAATATATATATATACATATATATATATATTTTAAATTTAAAAACACCTATGACAATTGAAAACGCCCTTCCAGCAATTATTACTCAACCCAATTCTTTTGTATGTCCCTGTAAATGAACGATAAATACAGTGCTCATTATGCTCTACAGCAGTGGTTCCCAACGTGGGGCGTCCGCCCCACAGGGGGGCAATTTGGCTTTCCAGGGGGGCAATTTGAAAACTCTGGCTTTCTAGAGGGGCAATTTGAGAATTCTGCGAAATTTGGACATTCGCTCTTACGATCCTGAAATAATATGCTATTTAATTTTTAATATTTTTCATTTTAAATGAGTGAAAGCAAAAGTAACAAATAATTTTAAAAATAATTTAGCAATATAAATCTTCTGGTTTCAAACATTTTTTATTTTAATTCCTTCAAATTGGATCACTACAATAAAGTCAAGGCGCTATGACAGACACATCACATTTAATCAACCAGTTAAAACGCATCTTATTAGAAGAGTTTATGTTAGGATTCCAGAGTGAATATCTTAATTTGGGGGGGGGGGGGGGGCTCCGTGGCCGACACCACCCTGCTAATCGCTTGAGAGCGTGGGAGGCTTGCGGGTTCGACTCGCGCTGGCTCCGTTGCACACTTTTTCTGGAGCTCCCGGATGTAAAAATTTTCTGTGTTGTAAATTTCATTGTGCTATCTCGTCTCTGTATATCGACGATGACTTATAAGCGGGGCTTGGGGTCAAACACACAAGTCTGATGTATGTGTTCACTAAAAACAAAAACAAAAAAATCTTTATTTGGCTGATAGTAAGCGATAGAATATTTTTAGCAGTTCTGGAAAAGAATTACTGTCACAATTCAGAAGGTACGCCCCGTCATTCCGGGCGTGTACGTTTTCTGGCTGCAAATATATGTTCCATGACTTATTTGGCGGGTTTCTGTGAAGTGATTTAGATTGATTTGCGTTTCGATTTATAATTATTATTTAAATGGTTTAACTATTGGAAATAGAGAATTTTCAAAAATGTATTTAATATTTCGTTTTGTAAATATTAATTTAAATATAACAGTTATTTAAAATAAGGTTTAAGAGCTGCATAATAGCATTTTATATTCGTTAATTGTTTGATGCATGTTAATTTTTGTATGAGGCCATAAATATATTTTTTAACGATTTTAACTCAGAGCAATGACTATATTGAAAATATTTCAATCAAAAATTCTGATTTTAAGTATATTTTCTATGATATTCTAATGATTTCTAATTTTGTGGTTTCAAAAATTTTGAAACTTAAATTTATGGTTCTGCATGATGTTCAAAAATTCTTATTCCATATACATTTTCGACTTTAAAAATTTAAAAAGAACTAAACTTTTACTTCTTATTACTGCTTTTCTAAAAATTCAGAATTTATTCTTTGTATTGCTAATGAAAAAAAAAAATTCTGAGTGTTGAATAAAATTCGTGTTGTTTTGAAATAATACGGTTCAGTCAAAACAGCCATTCTCACAATTCCTTTCTTATTTTGAAGTACACTGTGAAATATATCAGACCTATTACCGCCTATGTAAACTTCTATCTTTCACTAATATTTTTGAATATTCAATAAAGTTGACAAATCTAGTACCTGATATACAATCTATCTGCAGTCAACATGAAGCACAAGGATGTCATTGATTTTATTCTATTTATGTCGAATCTTATAATTTGAATTTATTTTATTATACATTTATTAATGCTACTTTTTTTACTGTCAGCAATTAAAATGATAAAAGCATCATCGAAAAAGCTTCAATTAAAGTAATTTTCATGTATCTCAATTCGCTATTAAATGAGCCGACCTTCGAAAGGCACATCGCTAAATTAAGAGCTTTCCAACAAGCCATTATTCATCACTGAATGTTTTCTGGTTTGGATTGTAATTGAGTTGTCTTTTCATCATGTTTCAAAACGTAAAAGATGCGGCTGAGCTCTACTATACAGCACGATCGTGCTGTATGATATTTCAAAATCTAATTTGCTTTTTACTATTGCTGCATATTATTAGTATTATTAATGATTTCTTCCTGCATACTTTTCTTTCTTTATGCTCTTTTTATTAACACTTTCCAACAAAGTTGAAAAGTATTTATGACTTCGGTTTGTCTGTCCGTCTGGCCGTCTGTACGCGCTCTAACTCCCGTAAATATACTCGGATCGTTCTGAAATTTTTGGATGTTAGTGACCTCTACCATAGCACGAACCTTATTGCAAATGAAGTTTGTAGCATGTTTAGTTCATTTACAGGGACAGTCAAAAGTTTCCCGTTACATTACGGCCTATGGGAAAAAATCGTTTAAAATGATTTTTAATGATGTTACATGCTTTCAAATATAATAAATTGATATGCATTTATCAAGTTGACTAAAATGTGCATTTTCTGTACAATATGCGGCCCAAAAAATAGTTATTATTCATTTACAGTGCCGCACAAAAGAATTAATTCCTTTACATAATGATATAGAAGTGGAGGGAATTTTTTCCGGCGTATTTTAATTATGTTAACCTATTACATGTATAATGAAATAGATATACGTCGCTAAGGTTTACTATAACTTATTTCATGGATAATACGAAATGCAGAGCATTTACAGGGACACACAAAAGATTTCAGATACTATATTGTACCCGAAGTACTGTAAAGTAGCGATGATTGCTGGAAATGCATTTTTAATTATGTTATGTGCTTTTATGTTTCACTATATTTATGCATTGTATATGGTGTGTATAAATGCTGTAATTGATATACAGGGCTACTCAAAAGAATTCGTAATGGTTACTGGGCATGATTGCAAATTGCTTAAAGGTGATTTTTAAATGAGTTAGGCATTTTTACGCTGAACCGCATTTGGTTTACTAAGAAATGTTTGTAAAACATATATAAAATGACATACAGGGTCACGCAAAGAATTGGATACATGGCCGTCTATAAATGATAATTTCTGGAAATGTGATTCCGGTAGTTTTAAGAGTGTTTTACTTTGAATTAAACTTTAGCTAAATAGTGGCGTGTAATATAGGTATTAGGTTAACTGCAGAGTTTTACAAGAGTATACAAGTATGTTTAAATCTATTAGTATAAATTGCTGAAAGAGAAATTTCAACCTGTTATGTGTTTTCTTGCTAAACTAAATTTCTCCATTATATAGTATATATATCAACCTACAGATCAAATACAGGGCCGTTCAAAATAATTGGAATACATATTTGCTATGGACGGTAACTGCTGAAATCAGTTTTTCAAATGTTTTATGTGTTTTCTAAAATGTTTACTTAGTTCACTTATATACCTTATTTCCCTAAATAACGAAGTTTTGTTAAAGCATTCAGGAAGTGTTGGAAAGTGTTTCATAATCTATGCTTAACGCATGATTTTTTCTTACTTGTTTTTTACTTGTTTAAGTTTTTTTATTGCATTTTTTAAATGACTTATTGGATTTTAAAGAGAATAGGACTTCACTTTTATATAATAAGAATTATTTGTCACAGAGATGGGAGGCGGGGGGGGGGGGGGGTGGGGGAGGGGGCATGAGGGTTTTAGAGATGATTTGGTGGGGCATGACCCAAAAAAGGTTGGGAAACACTGCTCTACAGTAAGTATCTTGTTATTTTGTAGCGCACCTCTGTACTGCATATTAGTTTCAATATGTTTGAAATAGTTTAACATGTAACATTATTAAAATAAATTGAACACGATTTTCCCGAAGACCATACTTTAATGTAATTCTTTTGAGTGTCCCTGTAAACGAACTATAAATACTACACATTTCATTTTCAATACCGAACATGCCATTTTAAACTTTAACGAAATATACCAATTACTCGTCCAGTCAGAGCATATTTACGCGAGCTAGAATACGGTTATACAGACAGACAATTAAACCGAAGTTATTAACACTTTTCAACTATGTTGGAAAGTTTGAAAATATATATATACAGTAAAACCTGGTAAACAGAATCTGAAGGAATCGAAGAAAAATTTTGTTTTTGACAAATTTCTGAATTAACAGGTAAACAACAGACTTTTTAATTGTATTGTATTGTTTTCGAAGGAAACAAGGAAATTAAATTTTCCGTTTCAAATAGAATCCCGTCGTACCAGGGTTGGCGAATTTTTGACAGTGTGGCGGTTTTATCCGGTTTTAATCATGGTTTTAACCGTCATGTCAAAAACTCTTTTTTGACGTAGCTTTTGACAACAACTGTGAAAAACCTAAAATTGAGTCCAAAAACTGTTTAAAATTATTTTTACATCATTAAATTTATAATCTTTTATAATTTTTAGTTTTAGACATTTGAGTAAACTTTTTGACAGTTTTAGACATTAAAAACCACATACCCTGTATAAAACTCAAAACATGATATTGCATCAACAAGTTGCTTAGAAAACAGAAAATAATTGTAAGCTATAAATATAGGATAAATATAGAAATAATAAGCTATAAATATAGAATAATTTACTTGGAGAACTTTTAGGTTGTAATTGTGGCTTATAGCTAATGTTTATGTACAAAAATAAACATATAAAATCATTAAAAATCTAGGTAATTTATGATCAGTCATTGAGTAGTAGCCGCTTTAGCTTTACACAATCTTTTAAAAATGAATTTAATAGTAGTTTCAATATTTTTAGCTATTTTTCTTAGCATGACATTGACAAATAATTTTAATTATGATTTATAGTTTTATTACAACTTAATTATACTATGTATAATTAAATAAAAATTATTTATATATGGGGCATTCTCACAATCTTTTGACTTTTGGGGAAAAAAATCTGACAAAATTAAACTTTCTAAAATAACATTTTAATCTGATAGACGAATGCCTTAAGGATTCAAAATAAAGAAAAAATGATCAGCAGCGAAATTTTTTTTATTTAACTGAGGTTTAAGTTAAACTTGCGAGTTTAATTTCCCTTACCATTTTACCCCTATAACTTTTTATTTTCTTTCTAAATTTTTACTTATAATGAATTTGCATAGTACCCATAGGACATTCAAATAAGAAATAATAACAATGTAGTACTTTTAACACAAAATTTTTGTATAACATTGTCTTAAAGAGGTGTTAAAGAAGGGACGGTAAGGTAAAAAAAGGGGGATGGTATTGGAAAAAAGGGACGAAATGGTAAAAAAAGGGACGGTAAGGATGGAACGGTAAGGAAAATTACCACCTATTTTTAGGGAAATCATGTTAAGACTAAGTGATAGCCACAATGTTCATTGATTTTTTAGAAACAGTTGTTAACATTGGATTAAATAATTTTTTTTTTTTAAATCTACCTCGAAAAGTGCAGCAATAAACCTTGGGGACGGTGAGACTACCAATAAAGCCACGATGCTTGAAATTGATATTTAAATGCTGATTTAAATTCTACAATAAATTTCCTGCCAAAGAATTTTAGACATTATTTCTCTAGCATACTTCTGCATGAGAAAAAACTTGAAAAAAAATTCTGTGGCTGCATCTGAAATGATTTTCTGTATAATTTTAGAAGAGGTGTGGTAAGGAATCTAAAACCCAGGGACAGAGTTTAAAAAATAATAACAACCCTAAAAATGTGTGCAGGTTAATTTTTAGCTACATATTTATATAAAACAATAGTTTCAGTTTCAGAAAAAAATTACATCGAATTATTTTTATTGAAACAATTTTATCCAGGCAGTTCCAAACTTAAAAATCTGCATCAAGGGCAGGGACGGTATAGGAGTTTTCCAGGTGTTTGGACCCCCAACATCGTCCAAAAGTTATTTATCTCGTTAATATTGTTGTGCAATCATGCAATGGGATGTTACCCAGTATATGAAATAAAAAAAGCACAAAAAAAACGTATTAAAATAAAAATTATTATTCAGCGACATGAAAGTCAAAAGATTGTGAGAATGCCCCATGTATAACATATAAGTTATAACTTAATCAGTTTTTAGCTTGATTTAACATAAAATTTCACTAATGATTACTACAAAAATGTGTGTAAGGTTTTTGAACTTTGCGACAGTTTTCGACGTTTTTCGTCAGTTTTCGACAGGTTTTCGACATGTCATGTCAAAAACCTAACCCTGCGTTGTACACATTCTATCCTAGACTATTCTATCCTAAAACAAATAACAAAGGACCTGGAAGTAAAAGACATTTCAAGTAGGTTTCGTATTAGTATTATAACAAGTTATTTAACGAAAAGAAATTTTTATTGGCATCCGTATCCAAAGAGATACATTGATTATTAGTAAAAGAATCTATAGGGTGAAACCCCAGTTATTAACACCTAGCCAGTAACTGACACTTCAGCAAAAAATCTCACTCAAATAAGCATCTTCTTGTAAAATTCTAAACAAGTTGAATGTGCCAATCCCAAAACTTTCTTCTATCTCATACATCTTAATATTTCAAAAAAGTAGTTACAGATGTTAATACTGCAATAATTTTATTTCAGTACTATATACCAACTTTGATTTTCATCTCAAAATTTTGCTTCAGTCAATGAAACGTAGAAAAAATGAGTTCATCTCGATTATGATATATTAAAATCAATAGTTTTTCGTTATTCTGTTATACATCAGCTTTTTGCGAATAGCCGGCTTAGCAGGACGCGAGTTCCTGTCGCTGCACGAGTCGCCGATGAACAATAGAACTACGAAAAACCGAGAAAACTATACAAAAATTGCTATCACAACACCCCTTTCCGGCGGAATATATCCAAATTCAAGGAGGACCTGCTGACCATAGCCAAACGCATACACAAAGAATTTAGATAAATTCTATTCATAACTTCATACACTTTTCGATGGCAAAATAAAGAAAGCGGCACAAAAATCGCTATTACAGCAACCCCTTTCGGCAAATATTTTCAAATTCAAGGAGAAATTGCTGGCCACAGCCAAATACATACACAAAAAAATTGTTTCAACTCTATGCATAACTTTCATGCATTAATTGATGGTAAGATAATGAAAATGGCACACACATCGCTATTACAGAGCCCCCTTGCGGCAGAATATTTCAAAATTAAAGGAGGACCTGTTGGCCATAGCCAAAAACCTACACAAAAAATTTGGTTCAATTCTATGCATAACTTCATACAGTTTTCGATGGTACAATAATGAAAATGACACAGACATCGCTATTATAGCGCCCCCTTCCGGCAGAATTTTTACAAATTCAGGGAGGACGTACTGGCCATGGCCATAGCCAAAAACATACACAAAAAATTTGGTTCAATTCTATGTATAATTTCATACGAACTTCATACTTTTCGAAGGTACAATGGCGACCAGACGGACAGACAGACATTTTGTATAAACATGATTTTTGGGATCTCTGACTCGTAAAACGTGTTAATCCTTCGAAAACCGGAAGTCGAAAAAAATTTCGATTACAATACTATCTTCTAAAGTAAAAATAATGCTATATAAGGTGTAACTTATTTGTGTTAACTGTTAGAACTTATTGAATATTAAAGACGTCAATAATCACATTGCTAACAAGTCGTAAACCAACTTAGTGAAAAAATGTCCAAGCCGGGACCCTGGAATAGATCTCCAGTGCTCTACCACTAAGCCACAAGAACGATGCCCAGCTTGGCATCTCTCACTTATATAAGTCGGTAAGACTGCAACCGCAGCACTAGATGGAAAAGTCTACATGAGCACAGAATCTAGTGGCGAAACATGAGACGCAAATGAACCCAGCATCGGTGAATATGCAATTTTAATTAATTTTTCAGCAGTGAAATTACGCTTGAAATTATTGAATATTAAAGACGTGAATAATCACATTGCTAACAAGTCGTAAACCAACTTAGTGAAAAATGTCCAAGCCGGGAATCGAACCCGGGCCCCTGGAATAGATCTCCAGGGCTCTGCCACTAAGCCACAAGAACGATGCCCAGCTTGGCATCTCTCACTTATATGAGTCGGTAAGACTGCAACCGCAGCACTAGATGGAAAAGTCTACATGAGCACACAATCTAGTGGCGAAACATGAGACGCAAATGAACCCAGCATCGCAGAATATGCAATTTTAATTAATTTTTCAGCAGTGAAATTACGCTTGAAATTATTGAATATTAAAGACTTGAATAATCACATTGCTAACAAGTCGTAAACCAACTTAGTGAAAAATGTCCAAGCCGGGAATCGAACCCGGGCCAGTGGAATAGATCACCAGTGCTCTACCACTAAGCCACAAGAACGATGCACAGCTTGGCATCTCTCACTTATATAAGTCGGTAAGACTGCAACCGCAGCACTAGATGGAAAAGTCTACATGAGTACACAATCTAGTGGCGAAACATGAGACGCAAATGAACCCAACATCGGTGAATATGCAATTTTAATTAATTTTTCAACTACTTTTCAGCAGTGAAATTACGCTTGAAATTATTGAATAGTAAAGACGTGAATAATCACATTGCTTACAAGTTGTAAACCAACTTAGTGAAAAATGTCCAAGCCGCGAATCGAACCCGGGCCCCTGGAATAGATCTCCAGTGCTCTACCACTAAGTCTATTCCAGGGGCCCGGGTTCGATTCCCAGCTTGGATTTTTTTCACTAAGTTGGTTTACGACTTGTTAGCAATGTCATTATTCACGTCTTTAATATTCAATAATTTCAAGCGTAATTTCACTGCTGAAAAATTAATTAAAATTGCATATTCACCGATGCTGGGTTCATTTGCGTCTCATGTTTCGCCACTAGATTCTGTGCTCATGTAGACTTTTCCATCTAGTGCTGCGGTTGCAGTCTTACCGACTTATATAAGTGAGAGATGCCAAGCTGGGCATTGTTTTTGTGGCTTAGTGGTAGAGCACTGGAGATCTATTCCAGGGACCCGGGTTCGATTCCCGTCTTGGACATTTTTCACTAAGTTGGTTTACGACTTGTTAGCAATGTGATTATTCACGTCTTTAATGTTCAATAATTTCAAGCTTAATTTCACTGCTGAAAAGTAGTTGAAAAATTAATTAAAATTGTTAGAACTTAAGTTTCAGTTATTGGTTTTTAGGAGCGTTCGTACATATATAAATTCGTAGCGCCTCTGATCTGTTCGTCTGTCGGTCTGTCTGCATATAGCAGCGCAAAAACTACCCAACCGAATCGTTTGAAATTTTAAATATGTATTCGTTGCAAAATTTTGTCGAGTCATTTTAAATTTTATGAAAATCGGATGTATAGTTTAATTACAGGACAGTCAAAAGTATTCCGTTACATCACGGCTAAAGGGAAAAAATAGTTTCAAGTGCATTTTAATGATGTTACACCCTTTTGAACATAATGAAATTGATATGCATTTATAAGGTGCCCTAAAATATACATTCTGTAGAATTTGCGGTGCAAAGAATATTTATTATTCATTTACAGGGTTAATAAATATTTGCGGAGTATTTTAATTATGTTTAACTATTTCACATATAAAGAAATTGATATAGGTTGCAGAGGCTTACTACAAGTTACTTCTTGTATAATAGAAAATGCATAGTATTTACAGGGATACAAAAGATTTCGGATACTATACAGTATCGGAATTACTGTATATTAGCGATGATTGCTGGAAGTGCATTTTTAGTTGCGATATGGTTTTTTAAGTTTAACAAAATTTTTGCATATTGCGTTGTGTGTCTGTAGATCATATACAAGGCTACGCAAAAGAATTCATAAGGGTTACTGAATATCAACGAAAATAGCTTAGAGTTGGTTTTTAAATGAGTTATGCATTTTTACGCTGAACTACATTTAGCACACTAAGATATGTTTGTAAAATATACATAAAATTATATACAGGGCGACGCAAAGAATTGGATGCATGGTCTTCTATGAATGATAATATCTGGAAGTGTGATGTCAATAGTTTTAAGCGTGTTTAGTCTTAATTAAGATTTAGCTAAATAGTAGCGTGTATATAAAGATAGCAGGTAAAATACAGAGCTGTGCAAAAGTATCCAAGTATGCTTCCGTGTATTGGTATAAATTGATTATTGATATTCAATGTTTTTTTTCCATTTTTCCCATGCATTGTATTTGTAATTTTCTGTTATGCATTCAGATGACGACTCAGTAAAAAAGTTGAAACATGTCAATATAGATTTTAATTTACTTTCAATGTGTTTTGATAACGTCTTTTAAGTAAATAAATATTTTAATATTGTGATATATCTGTTGGTGTCATTTTCTAATTAAAATTGAAATGAAAAATTATTCTCAATATGAATAGGTTATAAAAAATACACTTTGATTAAATTACATTTTTCAAGAAAATTCGAAAAAATAAAAACATTTTCAAATATTACAACTTTATGAATCAGTTCATTCTACCGAAATCATTTATCGACAAATTGACATCTATAAATGATTAATTATATCGTAGCTTTTTTGAAGTTTTACATTCCTCTAAAGAGGTTAAACTAATGCATTTAACTGAGCAATTATTGTCAAGCATTGAAGAAATTATTTACGGAAAATAGTGGTTAAAATTTTTTCACAAGGGAATTATTTAGTGAGTAAAGGTGACAATTTTCTACATACTATTTATTTAAATTGATAAAACTGAAATATGCTTGTAAAAGTTCATCAAAATAAGGTAATTTTTATTCAACAAGCACCGAAATTAGACACGGAGTGTTGAAAGAGCAAAATACTTTTGAGAAATAACGTCATTGAAAGCGTGCACTTTGTTTGAGAAAACTTTCAACCTAGATTGTAAATAATTTTCTTTTTGAAATTTATTATTTAAGAAAATAAATATTTTAAATCTTTTTTGAAATGTGAAATAAAATTCCCACCCCTCCCCCCCCCCACCCAAAACAAATGAAAGATCTTATGCAATTTGAATTCAACACATCGGGGTACCACGCAGCTAGGGGAACATCCATTAATTACGTCATATTTCCAAAAAAGGGGGTAGGATCCACAAAGTGTGGCATGATGTGAGAGGGGATGGGTGAGTTAAGATGGTGACGTCACATGCAAAATATGAAAGCAATTAAGTAAGCATTCTCTGCAAGTAGTATAAATTGTTCATAAAAAATATACATTTTACTCAGGAAGTATTTAGGTATAATTTTACTTTGCATGGCAACAGCTTGAAGTAAAAACACACAAGATCATGACAGTTTTATAGTAATTTTTTCAGTATATAATAGATAAGAATAGATATAGTAATTTTTTCAGCACTGCATATAATAGATAAGAATTGCAATGTTGTTTTTATTCAAAATAAGCTCTAAATAACAGTTGTAAAAATCTGTGACATCACAATAGATGGAAAAGATATTACGCGTACGCACAACTTGAACCATAGGAGGTAAGATTAAGACTCCTATTATAGGAGTTCTAGGTGAGATGGGTTAAAAAGGGCATGAAATTTGCGCGAGGTAATTATTGAATGACTCCAAATAATAATAATAAATGATCAGAAATGTTTATTTAATTGTAATTTGCGACTCTCATTGTGTTGCCCTTTCGAAAATCGAACAAGTCACTTGTGGTTGAAATAATATTCAAATCTCTTTAGTCTTATCGCTGGATTGAATACGTATGTGACTAAACACACGCTGATGTGTCGCTGACATAATGAGATAAGTTAAGCTTGTTTGAATAGTATGCGGAAGAGTAATAGCTTGCGAGTAAAAGGTTTTTATCTTAATTGTTTTTGAAGGTTATTCTGCTTGAAATTGGAAAAGAAAAATAATTTCATTCGTTGTCTACAAACCTTATTTCCCCCTCCTTTCTTTCTTTTTAAAGCACCATACTTTATTAAATTAATCATAGGTGCCAGAAAATGGGTTGGCAGCAGGGCTCGAAATGGAAAAATCCACGAATCCGAAAACCGATTTCAAAATTATTGTTGACTAAAAAAATTTTGTTTGAAAGTATAGACAAATTCATTTCTAACCATACAAAAACAATTAAAAAAATGCATTCGAGATACTAAAGAATAATGAAACAAATTACAAAATGCAGAATAAGCTATACAGATAAAACTGCAACAATATGTTTTAATAATTGCACGAACCGGAACAATATTTGTCAGAATTTCATGCTCCGGTACATTTCGAGCCTTTTCGGGCTGACGCTGGAGAAGGCTAAAACTTCACGATTGTCCTCCGGGGAGTATACAAGTCCCCTTTGGAAAAAAAAAAACTTTGAATTCATCACTAATCAAACTAATTTAATATTTGCTTAAAGTGATAAAAATACATTTAAAAGGCACAAAATAGTTCATATAATTTCGCGAATCGGAACAATTTTTGTCATAATTTCACGCTCCGATACATTTCAAGCCCTGGTGAGCAGACGCTGGAAAAGGCTAAAATTCCATAATTGTCCTCCGCGGAGTATACAAGTCCCCTTTGGAAGAAAAACTTTGAATTCATCACTAATCAAACGAATTTAATATTTGCTTAAAGTGATAAAAATACATTTAAAAGGTACAAAATAGTTCATATAATTTCGCGAATCGGAACAATTTTTGTCATAATTTCACGCTCCGATACATTTCAAGCCCTGGTGAGCAGACGCTGGAAAAGGCTAAAATTCCATAATTGTCCTCCGGGAAGTATACAAGTCCCCTTTGGAAGAAAAACCTTGAATTCATCACTAATCAAACTAATTTAATATTTGCTTTAAGTGATAAAAATACATTTAAAAGGTACAAAATAGTTCATATAATTTCGCGAATCGGAACAATGTTTGTCATAATTTCACGCTCCGATACATTTCGAGCCCTGGTGAGCAGACGCTGGAGAAGGATAAAATTCCATAATTGTCCTCCGGGGAGTATACAAGTCCCCTTTGGAAGAAAAACTTTGAACTCATCACTAATCAAACGAATTTAATATTTTCTTAAAGTGATAAAAATATGGGGCATTCTCACAATCTTTTGACTTTCATGTCCCTGAATAATAACTTTTTATTTAATACACTTTTTTGTGTTTTTTTATTTCATATACTGGGTAACATTACATTGCATGATTGCATAACAATATTAACGAGATAAATAAGTTTTGGATGATGTTGGGGGTCCAAATACCAGGAAAACTCATCTACCGTCCCGTGTCCCTGATACTGATTTTTAAGTTTGGAGCTGTCTGTATAAAATTGCTTCAATAAAAATAATTCGATGTCATTTTTTTCTGAAACTGGAACTATTGTTTTATATAAATATGTAGCTATAAATTAACCTGCACACATTTTTGGGGTTGTTATTATTTTTTAAAGTCTGTCTCTGGGTTTTAGATTCTTTACCATCCCTCTTCTAAAATTATACAGAAAATCATTTCAGATGCAGCCACAGAATTTTTTTCAAGTTTTTTCTCATGCAGAAGTATGCGAGAGAAATAATGTCTAAAACTCTTTGGCAGGAAATTCACTGTAGAATTTAAATCAGCATTTAAATGTCAATTTCAAGCATCGTGGCTTTATTGGTAGTCTCACCGTCCCCAAGGTTTATTCCTGCACTTTTCGAGGTAAATTAAAAAAAAAAAAAATAATGTAATCCGATGTTAACAACTGTTTCTAAAAATCAATGAACATTATGGCTATCACTTAGTCCTAACATGATTTTCCTAAAAATAGGTGGTAATTTTCCTCACCATTCCATCCTTATACCGTCCCTTTTTTACCATTTCGTCTCTTTTTTCCAATACCGTCCCCTTTTTTTTACATTACCGTCCCTTCTTTAACACCCCTTTAAGACAATGTCATACAAAAATTCTGTATTAAAAGTACTACATTGTTGTTATTTCTTATTTGAATGCCCTGTGGGTACTATGCAAATTCATTATAAGTAAAAATTTAAAAGAAAATAAAAAGTTATAGAGGTAAAACGGTAAGGAAAATTAAACTCGCAAGTTTAACTTAAACCTCAGTTAAATAAAAAATTTTTCGCTGCTGACCATTTTTTCTTTATTTTGAATCATTAAGGCATTCGTCTATCAGATTAAAATGTTATTTTAGCAAGTTTAATTTCGCCAGATTTTTTCCCCCAAAAGTCAAAATATTGTGAGAATGCCCCATAAAAAGCACAAAATACCTTTATTCAGATTCGACATGTTTCATTGCTCTGACGGCAACATTCTCAAGAATTAAAATGATACAAATATTTTCTCAAAAAAATTTTTAATTGAAAACCGGTAAACAAAAATCACGCGAACTCAAGTATAATGAAATTAACTGCAATATTAAAAATGGATATTTGTGAACGGGAAATATTTTATATTATTTTTTCATTATTATGTAGAGCATCTCTTTCAAATTTTAGGAAGTTCCTTGGAGGCTGAATCATTGCATATATTCTCACTGCGTAAGAAGATTTCTATTGATTCTCGGATAATGGATGGCAAATAAAATCTTGATAGATAAATTATTCTGCTATTTTTAAAATTAATCTGTAAAGGTTCTTTGTTATATAGTCTGGCTAAAGCTGTCGTTTTCTTGTTGTTTTTTTATGTCTGCTATGTGTTCTTTGATCGTTGTTTTAAACTTTCTGTTTGTCATTCCTATCTAAAATTACACTGTTCCATCTTCTTTGGCGAAAGGTATTTCATATACCCCTGATAATTCATTTGGTTCTAGTGGGTCTATTTTGTTACATACTATATTTTTAACACTTTCCAACAAAGTTGAAAAATGTTTATGTATTCGGTTTGTATGCCCGTCTGTCCACTCTCTAAAAGTGCCAGATAGTGCTCTGAAAACCCATCCAACAGATAGCAGTTGTGTTTCAAGATGGCCACTGACCCTTTCACAGCCCGGAAACAGTTTTACGCATTTCCTAAAAAACGAAGTTTTTTGAGTTATGGCACTTTTGAAGCAAGGGTGCGATATATGTATTCATGTCCCACGAAAACAAGCCTTCCGTCCCATTGTGTGGAGACTGAGGGCTTTGTAAAAAGGTTCCGAAATTGTCAGAATTATTAATTTTGCAGTGGAAAATTAAATTGCCAATAAGAAATTTAAGTATCGGATACAAAATAGTTTAAAAACTTTTTTTAATATTTTTAGGTAGATTTCGTAAGAATTTCCATCCTTTCCTTTTTCCATTTTTAAGTTGTAAATATTTGTACTGCAGATATTTCATTATGTTTATGACGATTGTACATAATATGATAAGGTACATGCAAAATACAGAACTTTAAAAAAAGTCTAAGATTTATTTCGATTTCATTTGAACTGAATCTAAGTATATAGGTGTTTAAAGTATTATACAGTATGAATTTCATTTTTATTTTTTAATGTTCAATTGGTTTAGCTTATTTGTTACAAAAATTTAACATTAAATGTAGAACGAATTGAATGAAATATCTTAATATCTGTCCCTTCTCGGGCTTAAACAATTTAGGAAATAAATTTTGTTTTTTTAATTTGTTCTGCAAATTAGGTTTTTGTTTAATCATATACAGGGCTGCTGAAAAAATTCGGCTGATTTTCAGATTGTAGATGGGAACAGCTTACATTGGGTTTTGAAATATGTTATGCGTTTCCATATGGTTGAATTACACGTAATATTTTAAATTTTTAAACGGTGCAGTTTTGTTACAATATTCTGATCGTGTTGGGTATTGTTTTATAATCTATCTTTCTTGTTGAATTTTACGGAAGATTTTGCAATAATGGGGGATATTGTATTTATTGAGTTTATATTTCATTCTTTCGAAGAAACCAGAAAAATATTGTAATGAGGATAACTTGGAATTTTGTATATTGAAATTACCTTTCTTTTTATTCTTCATACTCTTAATTAATTTATTTATGGTGCTTTCTTTATAGCCATTGTTTTTTGCGCTGTCATATATTTTATTTATTTCGTTGTTTAACTGCTGCGGAGTACAGACTGTGAAATCTCTTTTGATAAAAAGTCTAAATGCAGAAATTTTGTAGGAAAATGGTGCTTGAAACAAAGTGTACTACACTTTGAAAAATACCCTCTGCCGTATATCTGGTCATCAAGGATGAAATTTGTGGAAAATAAAGTCAAAGAGTTGATAACTTACAAATATAAGGACTTATTTTATTCAAACTTCAACGATAATTCATAGACGTAGTCACTCTGAGATGGGTCAGACTCAATGGTGACCTTTATTTCGTCATTATTGACATTTCAAAGTGTGATTTAAGCAAATATTAAAATAGTTTGAGGTTTTAAAGTGATTTTTATATGTAGTTTCATCACTAATATTCAGTCATAAAATGCCCTGTAAGTTTAATTAAAATGAAGGAAGTCCTCACAAAGAAAAAAAAAAAATATATATATATATAAAATAAGTAAAGTACAAATACTAGCTAATTCTGAATTTTCTATTATTGTAACAAAGGGATGATCATTGTTCAGATAATTAAAAAAAATAAATCTTGCTTAAAAATTATTTAAAAAGCCATAAAAATACACTAAATTGACCTGCAATTTTCATTCATTCGAAAGTACATTTTTCCCCTTCACGATGAAGCAAAAACTCAAAAAATGCCATATTTAGAAACGAAAGAGACAAAATACAAGAAACAAAAATAACCTTTTTTGGGAAGTCGTCCAAAAGGGGCCTACATTTTTCTGATAACGACCAAAAACGTCTGTAGGGTAACAAACTGTGTTGTTAAAAAAAAAAAAAAAATACTTTAATCAGCTTAACAATTTCCATTTAAAGGAATACATACAGTTGAGTCTCTATATAACGAAATCCATTGTTCCAGTAAATCATTCGTTATATAGAGAAATTCGTTATATAGAGAATGAATAAAAATTCCTATTTAATGTGTAAATTTTGAACAAAAATTACTTTTGAAGTGTTTAATTAAGAATTTGAAATGTTTAACTATAAATATTAACCTAATATTGTATTTCTGAATTACAGTTTCAAAAAAGAGAGCATACATTTATTTAAAAGCATAATAAAAATCACATAACGAAAACTTGCATTAATTTTAGACGAAGAAATCTGTAATTTTTCGCTGTTTTAATTTCAAAATTGTAACACTCTCGAAAAAATGTTCACACTTTAGCGAGGAATGAAAAATTGTATCGGGAACATTTTCCTCCATTTGAATTCTCATCCACCTTAAAAACTTCAATTACCTCTCTGATCCCGCTCTTATATGTGTAACAATCCAATTGACCCTGTTTTAAGAAGTATGTTGGAAGGTGTGTGTGAGGGGGGAGTGGAGAGATGAATTCGTTGGGCATAAAAAACAAGGAGATTAAAGGTAGAAAAGTAAGATAAAAAACTCATCACTAATCAGTGAAGGAAAATTGATTCCATGTGATTTAGAAGCTTTTTTAAAGCAATAAATAAAGAACATTTTATGAAAAAATTCGTTACATGGAGATAGATATTTCGCTATATGGAGACTGTTTTTAATGTGATCATGGGAAAAAGGGACCGTTCCTACTAAAAATTCGTTATATAGAGAAATTCGATGTATGGAGTTTCGTTATAGAGAGACTCGACTGTATTTAAAAGTAAACTAGGTTTAAGAAATACTTTGATCTCTATAAAAAATCGAATTTCTTTCAATTTCTGAAACTCGATATCAGTTTTTTTAAATGTATATTTTTATTGCTACGCATTTATTCATTTTTAGGAAAGTTGTTATTTATTGTACAGTGCGTCCACGAAATATCCGGTCAGTGGCTAAAACTGAAGTTCTATTTAATGTGCCGTTTTAATTCGTATAAAACTATTTATAATCGTATGTGGTTTATTTTGTCCTAAGTGGTCGTCTGCATATTAAAAATTGTACCAACTTTTGTTTTTCAAATGGTAACTCCCTTTTTTAAAACTTTATTTGAGTTCCTTGGATCAAAGAAGCCAAGAAAATGATACAGTTTAAGCACTTTTTAATAAATCTTCATAGAGTTATAAAACAAAAATGTAATAAGGGTTAATCAACAAGTTTAGAAAAGTACAATTAAAGTCTGGGTCAAAGTACCGGAAATAATATTAAAATGGTAACCATACAAAGGTATCAAAACTATAAATAAAATTTTTAAAAAATGATGTAAAGAAATTGCAGAATTTGTTTGATTATTTTCTTGGATTTTTTTCCCCCTGTGGATGCAAACGATAATAGAAGACGGTCCCCTTAGACCACTCAATTCTCAATCGTTTTTATCGGCTCACTTGAACTTACATTTGAACATACTCAGCATACTTGTACACATAGTTTAACTTACAAAGCACACTTTAACCCCTTTACAGTGACATTTGTTTTCTTACAAAAAAATTAAAAATAGGGCTGGACACCACTTTTTCCATACTAAAATACACTGCTCAAAACAATTAAAGGATATTGCAGTTTTAGGTGCATTTTGTATCTGGTAAACTGTTTAGCTGATTGATACATGGTCGACAGACATAGTAGGTTATATGAGAATAAATTACACATGTTTGGCAGAAAAAAAGGCATTTTATTGCGCATTTGTGTACTAAAGGAAAAAAACACAATTTGTGCATATGAGAAAAAAAGAATAAGAAAAGGTGTTTTCTTCAAAGAAAATCATTTTCAGTAGGGGGTATGGTTTCCACGGGCGGCCAGCAACGTTGAACACCTTTCAGGCATGGACTCAATGAGGCTATTAATGACGAGTTGGGGTATTCCGCCCCACTCTTCCAGAAGAGCTCTTTCCAGTTCTTGGAGAGTTTGTGGGGGTTGTTGGCGGCCAGAAACTCGTCTTCCTAGAGCGTCCCAAACGTGCTCGATTGGATTCATGTCTGGAGAACACGCTGGCCATTCCATTCGAACGATTCCTTCCTCGAAAAGGAAATCCTCCAGGTTTGCACGATGTGGCGTGCAGTTATCGTCCATTAAAATGAAGTTATCTCCGATTGCTGCAGCGTAAGGGACTACAATAGGTCTGAGGATCTCATCCCTATATCGGCGACCAGTCAGAGCTCCATCTCGAATGATGTAGAGGTCAGTGCGCCCGTCAATGGAGATGCCACCATACACCAACACTCCCCCACCGCCAAATTTGACACTTTCGTGCACGAACGCAGGATTATTCCTACTGCCACGGTCCCTCCAGATGAAAATACGCCTATTATCTGGATGCACAGAAAAACGGGACTCGTCAGAAAACAGAATATTGCTCCATTCATTTCTCCTCCAGTTGACATGCTCGGTTGCCCACTCCCTGCGGTCGCGACGATGCCTTGGTGTTAATCTAACACATACCATCGGTCGGCGAGCATACAGACCTACAGCATGGAGCCGGTTTCGGACAGTCTGAGTTGAAATCGTGGTGCCTGTAGCCGAGCGAAGGTGTTGTTGGAGAAGAGTAGCGTTCATGGTTCGGTGTTTCCGAGCTGTTAACGCTAAATACCGATCTTCATTGGGCGTTGTTGCCCGTCTACGACCTTGCCCTGGTCTTCGGCCTGCACATCCACTCTCCAAAAAACGGTTCCAGATCCTGGAAATGACACTTTGTGACACTCCAATGGCTTGCGCTACTTGGGCTTGAGTTTGGCCCCCTTCTAACCTACCAACAATTCTCAAAGCTTCTGAATCTGTCAAATGACTTCGCTGAGACATCGTACTCATCGAAACAAAGCAATCACTGAATGCCGATCATCCTTGTCTTCATTCTCTTTTATCCAGTTGAAAGTCAAATTTCATTCGCTGCCGCTGAAGCGACGTTTTTGACGTCGAACTCAAAATTTGCATACTCCACAGTTTGAAAACCAGAAAAATTTGCATTTGTGATTCTCTTCTTCTATTTTCGGCAAAAAAAATTTCGTTTATATCTTTATTTTATATAAAACTTCAAATATCCTTTAATTGTTTTGAGCAGTGTATTTACCTTACTTAATCGAAAAATATCTGACAATCAATAAAGATAAATTTACAGTTACAAATTAGTGGTACCAAAATGCTTTTAATAACGAAGCAAGCAAAGTGTTCTTGCCCAAATCCAGTTCGGGCAACACTGTTAAGGGGTTAATTTAAAAAAGGGATAAACATCTGTTTTGTTTTATTTACTAACACAAACAAAATATAAAGTCTCGGACAAAATATTACAAAATATATTTATTATAATTTATTTAAAAAAATAGTTAGCATATTTTAAAAACTTGTTTTTCCCAACTCATTTTTTGTTTATTATAATCTAACACTGAAAGAAAAAGCTAAACTGCATATTCTGGTAGAATATACACAATATAGCCAAAAATCATTGGACACTTTCGGTTGTACACGTTTTGTCGAATATCCAATTTAATGAATTCTTCTGGAACTTCGGAAATATATATGTATATATTTAAAAAAGTTCGACCTCATATCGTTCAGGTAAGGTTTGGTCAAGAGGGCAATTAAGGGACCAACTACAAATTGAAAGAAAAATAATATTTATGTTCACCCTGTAAAATAAATTCTCGAAATAATGTGTAAGTTGCAGTAAATAACTATGTGGATATTGCTCAGCATTTGTGTTCAAAGACTTCTTTAAAAAAGTCAAGATTTTTTTTTCAAGGTTTTTTTTAAAGTTTGGACAGGTTTCAGCTGAATTCAACACCACTTTCACAAAACTTGGAAAAGTACAGTAGAAACAATTAGAATATACGACAAAGAGCCTGATTTCTGAATTAGCCTACGACATATATACTATATTACAAATTGTATTTGATTAAAATCTACGCATCCAAGATATAATGATTGATCACTTTCGATGGTAGGTAAACGAAGGCATGATTAATACTATCGTAGGCACTTTTGATTTATTTGCATTGGTTCATTGGTTCATGAGAAAAATATTTGCCAATTTTTCACATGCGCCCGGCTAACATAAAATTGCCAATAAAACTATGAAAAGCTCAAAGATATATCTTTTTTCCCCAAAATGGAATTTATATTATTACAGGTTGTGACGCGACAGCTTACAGTCTAAGAATATTTTAATGGATTTTCTCTGATAGTTTTCTATTAAAGCATTAGAGAAATTCTTACTCTGTTGTAAAATATACCTTTGAAAAATTCAGACTTTTTTTTTCCTCAAAACTGATGTATTACTATAGGCAAAGTGACTGTTAGTGACAACAATTTTTTTCAAAATGTAATTCAGCAGTTTTTCCTGGTATTTTTGCTACTCGGTTTCATGAATAATTTCTACGAGATATACAGTCGAACTCGGTTAATACGAGAAACAAAGGAATTATATCAGTCCTTGTGTTACTGTTACTCGTAATACACTTGAAGATATTAAAAGTCTTAAAAACACGCATAATTAGAAATTAATAATCATAATGTTTTCCGAAAAAACTCGGTTAACATTGCAATAGTTACTGCGATTTTTGAGCTATAATTAACTTCAGATTAAATATAATACCGAAACTTTAACGAGCATAAACTGATAACACTTGCCAATACTTCATAATATACTTCAGATATCCTTTTTATATTATCAATGCAATAAATGGCGTGGGAAGTCTGGTTAATATGTCCCAGAGTCCGATTTTAAAGAAGAAAACAAATGAAGGTTTTTTCAAATCTTCCTTCCTTCCCACGACTCAGTTGTAAAGCGTACAGTAGAGCAGTATTTTGAATGCCCCTATCTCTGCTTTCTTTCTTTCATTCTTTCCAGATCTCAGGACATTCCTTTGCATTTGCGTTACCGTATTTGTGGAGGAGGGGTCCCTTTAAAGGTCGAAATTTTGTCTGGTAAAACTGATAAATTATTACATTTTGGCAGACAGTTGTAAATGTAAAAATATTATTGCTGGGAAAGACCAGCGTTCGATAAGAAGGATTTTTTTTTTATTTTTTCTGAATTGTATCTTGCTTTTCGTCAAAACTCACATTAGGATGAATAGTTTTGATCGTTTGAGTCGTGATCCTGCTATTGTAATTCGTAAAATGCTTGAAAATCTTAATATACTCTAAAATGATGATCCATTTTATATATACATATATATATATATATTTATTGTGAGCATATTGAAATAAATTGAAGCACACGTAGAAGAATATTAATAACGACAGAAGCGCCGAGTATAATGTAACAAAAGTGTCCTTCAATTTCTATTACGTCAAAATTTCATTTGTCGTAGCCTTTTCGGTCTTCCGCACTCCTAACAGCTGTTTGAGCGCATAATAGCTGTTTAAAAAAAGAACATCAAATGAAAACTATCATCCCGAAAAAAAATTTAATTTAGGAAGCATTTACATTCTGTTTACAAATGCGCTTCAGGGTTTGATGACGGCACATCTTCTAAGGAAGGTCGTGGAATTTAGACATATTTTCAAAACATTTTGCAAGACGCATATCCCATCGCTAAATTTATATTAACAACAATCATCCAATTAATGTAAGATAGACGAAGACTTATTTCTTCAGATAAATGCTGCATAAATTATCACTGACAAAAGAAAGTTGAGAAGAACGAAAAAAACCTGCCTAATATGCAGGTTTTATTTACTACCCAGCGTGATTAGGTTGGTTGTGTTTATGACGGCCAATTATCAACACGAGGGATATAGGCCCTAAGGGGGAGTGCCCTTCGTGGGGGTCTTTCTAAGGGAACCTAACCCGTATTAACGCTTGGAAAACCAAGGTTCGAAGAAAACCACGAAAACTCCGAACGATTAGGCCGACGGGCGCGATTGGGTTCGAACCCAGCACTTCCCGTCTACCAGCTTCGAGAGCAGAACCTCTCGGCCACTGGTGGGGCCCAGCGTGATTAGGATTATTAACTACTATAAAAAATTTAACTTTTTTCCTTATGATTACCTTTTAATGCATGATATTTTATTTTGTTTAAAAAATATATGTTTGAATCTATTTGTATTAATTATATATTATAATTAATATGATCTATTTTATAAATTAGTATTCCACTAGAAAACTAATGAAAAATTTGTTTAAGTTTCTGTTGGACATAATGTTACATAACAAAGTACTCAACAACTCCTGAGTTACATAACAAAAAATGATAATTTTAAGTTATATACCGTGTTTACTCGCGTAATAGTCGCACTTTTTTTGCCAATTTTTCATTCTGAAAGTCTAAGTGCGACTATTATGCGAGGAAATCTACTACACAATATTGTACACTCTAATGCTAAAACATTACTGGTATATAAAAAAAAAAACCACATAATAAAATTTTACTCACTGAAGGTTTCCAGGTTATGTGCTGTTTATTAATTACCATTTTCCTTTCTACGGTAATATTTTTATGGACATAAAATTTACAAATAATCTTTGTGAAAATTTTGACAAAAAACCCTCATAATAAATCACTTTCACTGAAGGTATCAGTATCACTAATATAATGTGAATCGGCATCTCAAGAATGGAGTCACAATCGGGTATGTCAATGGGAGTAACAGAACAGATGAATTCATTATGAGTACTAGTTCTGGGAAGAGAACCGCTGATGATTTTCTATTTTCTAAATAAAAGTCAAATAAGCGACTGCGACTTTTATGCGAAGAAAATATTCTGACGATTTTTTCTGCTTCAAAACGGGGGGGGGGGGGGGTGCGACTATTATGCGAGGGCGAAAGTTACGCGAGTAAACACGGTACTTACTTTAAAGTGTTTACACTATACAATAACAATTATTCAACGATATAATAATTTTTATAATGCTTTTAATAGTTTGCAGAATTAATAATTATTACCTTATAAAGATAGAGAAATAACGCCTGTCGAGCACATTGCAAGCAGTATCAACAAAGATGTTATAAAAATTGGAACAAAAATAGACTTCACGACCTTAAATGCATATTATCATCACAACTAAGAAACACATAATAGTTCACCTAAAGACCAACAGAAATCGCCAAATGACAAAAATGATCACGAAACTCCTAAGTTACGATATGCATTTAAGGGTTAATGCTCTATACTCAATAGACTATCTCCGTATTTATACACGTCCTTTCTTTACGTTTATGCTTACATACATATATATATTGCATGCTTACGTGACAATCCCGACTTTTAATAGTTTATATACAGTTACAAAATTATACAGAATGGCACTTCTGGGCCATGCATTAAATGTATGGAAGTACTGTAAAAGCACTTATTTTCGCGAGTCGTATAATTTTCGCGAAAATGAAGATACCGGTGATTTCGCGAGCTGAAAATTTCGCGAATTTTATATCAACTGAACCGAAAGTTGAAAAATTCCGAAACTACCTAAATAGAACCCCTTTTGAATAAGGCAATTTAAGAGACTTCCTTTTGTCCGAAAAGTTCTAAGCCCTCCCTCCCCCTCCTCTCCCCATCGCTCTAAAAATGAATGGCTTAAAAGAAGCTGGTATAAATATTGTAAGTGAATGAGCTGCATTCTATTAGTTGTATTATTGTTTTTATTCAAGAAATAGTTGCATCGTATTCAAGAAATAGTTGTAAGTGAATGAGCTGCATTCTATTAGTTGTATTATTGTTTTTATTCAAGAAATAGTTGCATCGTATTCAAGAAATAGTTGTAAGTATTCAAAAAATTTTTGTACTTATTTCTTATTTAAGTAACTGCAATCATTAAATTTTGGATAAGGGAAAAATTTCTGATTTTTTTATTATTGTTTGAGGCGAAAAAAATATATATATTTCGCGAGGCTTAAATTTTCGCGATTACGACGGGCTCACAAAAATCGCGAAAATTAAAGCCTCGCGAAAATAAGTGCTTTTACAGTATATAAATTTTGAAATTAATTTTTGATAAAAATATTAATTCATTTTTGTTCGGAAGCACTTGAACTTTGCAAGTGTTCTTATTCAGAAACTATGTAATAGAAAGACATTTTCCACTTTTTGGTAAAAGCGAAAGATCTTTCAGAAAATACTGCCAAAGTTGAGGTTTTGAACCGAATTTCCGAACGTGACAGCACAAGAAAGGAGAAAAACTTGTTGTCACATGAAAAAAAAAAATCGCCTATAATTCAATAAATAACTTATTTATTAAAAAAAAAAATGTAAAATACTATTCGATTCCGAATCGTTTCAATAGGCCTGCCAATTTTATGCATGTACGTTTAAAAATGTGTCAGAAAGTTTCTTGTTGTGGAACAGGGAATTTGAAAACCGCCTTAAAATGAATTTAACAATAAGAGTTCCGAATTTTAAACCTCCATAATTCCTAAACTATTTGACAAAATGACTTATCGTTGGGAATCCGAAGGTAAGATTTACCTAAGAACAATGGCAACAATTTACATGGTCCCGTGGGATTCGAGCGTACCCAATAATTTTCTATCCCAGCCTACCCAATTCCAATTGTTCTATTTCATTATTTATTTAATTATTTATTGTCATTCTGAAACAAAGTTTCATTTGCCACTTACCAGTGAGAGTAAGTCAATTACCATCTGTTTTAATGGATTGACATCCATAATTGATACCCATGATTGATACCCATAAATCACTTAAATAATGGAAATGTGTTCTTCGATGTTTATCTTTTTGCCTTTTCAATATACACTCATATTCATATTCATGGTATGATGATGATATTATAGTAAATATTAGCGTCTATGCAAGGAAGAGCTCGTGAGAATATTATTTTTTTTAAAGAAAAAAAAAGAAAGAAAAAAGAAAAAATGTTGTGTCATTTTACCAAAATATTTTTCAGCCCACCCAATATTTTCAAAAATTGGTACTGCTGAAGAATCGAAATATGATATCAAAATTAGGTGCTACCATTGTAAAATGCAAAATTTGGAATGCTTTCTTTAAACAGACGACTACCTAAGCAAAATTTAAATATAGTATTAATTAATAGGTGTTATTACTAATTGATTGGCACCAATCACATTTTTATAAATTGATTTGCTGCAGAGTTAGTAAGGGAGTGATCACTTTGATTTGAGTGATTTTCTTTTTAGCCCTTTCCAACATAGTTAAATGCGTTTATGAACTGGATTTATCTGTTTCTCTGCCTTCAGTTTGTCTGTCTGTCTTTCTGTGCTAAATTTCGCCTAAATATCTCGGATTGCCATGTAAATGATATAAGTTATTTGGTGTTACTATGGCTTGTTCGGTATTGAAAATGAAGTATATGTAGCATTTATAGTTCATTTACAGGGACATTCAAAAGAATTCGGTTACATTGAAATTCGTGGGGAAAATCGTTTTCTATGTATTTTAATGTTGTTACACTATTTCAAACATATTTAAATTGCTATATATCTCCGAGATAAACTACAAGAGGCTTACTATAGAATATAGTGCACATAGCGTTGTTCATTACAGGACACACAAACGAATTTAGTTACAGTACTGTCTATCAATAATAATTGCTGGAAGTACATTTTCAGTTGTGGTACGCGTTTTTAAATTAAACTAATTTTTTTACTATTACTTGGTGTGTGTTAATACTATAGAATAGATCATATACAGGGCACCACAAAAGATTTTGAGTACGTTTCCGTTTACTGACGGAAATCTCTGGAGGGAAATTTATAACTGTGCTATGCGTTTCCTAACTTATCTCTAAATTTTAACGTACTGTTTAGTATAGTATATATAAATCTATAGATCATGTACAGGCTCCACAAAAGAATTCAAATATTTTCGAGTATTGGTGGTAATTCCTGAAATTACGTTTTCAAATGAGATATGCTTTTTCCAATTTGTTCATATTTCACTTTATTAAACGGTCAAGTTTTGTTGAAGTATTGTGGAAGTGCTTCATAATATATGCTTTATGCGTGATTTATCGTTCCTTTTTTTTCAGGATTTAGATTTCTTTTAAAAGTTTTAAAAGAACACTAAGACCCCACGGCCTAACAACATACATAGACACTGGCAATGCAGTGCGATACAAGAGGAATAGTCCATGGCTTCCCGATTTTTTTTTTGGCGGGGGGGGGGGGGGGATGTAAATATTTTTTCTCAAGACAAAATTAAGATCGAGAGTAAATGCGGTTTAATTTATACTTCGGATTATAGATATCAAATAAAAAAATGAAAATATAATTTTAAAAAATTGCATAAAGCATCTTTTATGGCACAGAAGAAGACGGTGTAAAAGACGTATAAAAGATATAATAAAGAAATTAAAAGAGTGATGGCAGAGGCAGCTGGCGATGTATTTGGTATTTGTATTATTTTTCTTATACGACAAAATCTCAATTGAAAGTAAATGTGTTTTTATTCATACGTTGTATTAGACAAGGAAAAAAAGATAATGTAACACAATATACATTTAAAAAAAAGAATATATATATATATAAAGCATCTTTTATATGTCTCTGAAGACGATTACATAAAAAGATGTATTAAAGAAATTAATAAAACATATCAAATGATGGCAGTGGCAACTGACAATGCATTTCGTATAGCATCTATAAATGGTGGAATGTTTTTAGCATTGTATTTTGACAGATAAAATATAGTTCTGGAAGGCAATTATGCGTCTGTCCACTTCTTTAAAACTTGGAGGAAAGGCAAATATTGAGCGTTGTTCTGTAACGTGCTCGATTGTCTTCTTTTCTAACCCTTTAAGTTCCGAAGGTACTTTATAATTACATAAAAAACTAGTCGGATGTGGCAATCCCAAAACTTTCTTCTATCTCATACATGTTAATACTTCCTGAAAAATGCGTTATAGCAGCGCCACTGGTTAGGTGATTTGCACCAAAATCTAATCAGCAACAACTTATGTCAACTTCTAATTGAATTTGAAGTTTGATAAAAATCCGTGCGTTAGTTTTTGAGATAGAACTATTTCGGAAATAGTGAAAAATTTTGCACAGCAGGGGCACCTGTTGAGCAATTTACACCAAAAACTTATCAGGATCAATTTATATCAAGGAATAACTGAATAAAAAGTTTGATGAAAACCCGTGCATTAGTTCTTAAAATACAGCTGCTGTGGAAATCGTGAAAAGTGCAGCATAGTAGCGCCACCTGTTGCGCGATTTACACGAAGCACTAAACAATACTAATTTATATTAGGAACTGATTGAATCTGGTTTGATGAAAATTCGTGCGTTAATTCTTGAGATAGAGCTATTGCGATAATCATGAATAATGCAGCATAGCAGCGCCACCTATAGGGCCATTTACGCCAAAACGTTATCAGCAACAAATTATATCATGGACTAACTGAAGCTGAAGTTTTCTGAAAATCCGTGCTTTAGTTCTTGAGATATTAGCTATTGTGGAAATCATGAATAATGCAGCATAGCAGTGCCACCTGCCGTGCGATTTACACCAAAAAGTAATCAGCACAAATTTATATCAGGGACTAACTGAATCTAAAGTTTTATTATATTCCGTTCATTAGTGCTTGAGATAGAGCGCTCACAAAATTTGTGTCACACACAGACTCACAGATAGACATTTTGCAAAAACATGTTTTTCGGGATTTCTGACCCCTAAAACGTGTAAATCCGCCAAAAGCTGGAATTTGAAAATTTTCACGAATCCAGTACTTTCTTCTTGTAAAGATAGAAGAAAGTAAAAAGTTATAAAATTCAATTAACACATTGATTGATAATAGTACAATTTAGAATAAGTTATAGATAATTTAATTTAGCATGTTCCAAAAGCATTCTTCGCTGTATAAGGAAGCATATTTTTAAATTTATAATTTCTTTTACAACTATAACTCTTTAGTTTATAACTCTATTAGCACAATTTTAATTTTTACGCCTTCGAACAGAGGATAAAATGTTTCTTCGGATGCAATTTTTTAAAGAATGTATCTCATTGTTTGAATTTTTCATGGTTTTTACAATGATTTTCAAGCATGAATTTTTGAAAAATCTATTACATGCATCCCGATTACGAAAAATTAACATTAATTTGCATTTAAAACAATATATGTAGATCAGCATTTCTTTCTTTCTAATATTCCCGAGTAAATTTAAAATTCATCAATAAATTAATAAAAGAAGATAAATAGAACGCAAACTTTACAGACATGTAATCAAACAATGCGCTCAAATTACTGAAATTATAAAAATCAAAAAGTCTGCTGTAAGTGTCGTAATCTTGGTGATTTCAAAGGCAACTCCTGACATGCAGTAATACAAAAGTATCGCTTTTAATAAATTTCAAACCTTTAATAAACTATTCATCATTCAACCATTCGAATGAAATCGAAATAAATCTAGACCTTTTGCTTCCCAAGCTGCAACCTATGAAAAAGTCTAAGGTCTGTTTTGTTCTCTTATTTGCCTTGTGTGTGACAATTTAAATAAACTGTAAATGCTACACACTTCATTTTCAATACCGAACATACAATGGTAAACATTAATAACATATATCAATTACATGACAATCTGAGTATATTTACGCGAGTTAGAGCACAGAAAGATGGCCAGACAGACAAACAGACAAACCCATACACAATTTCAACTATATTCTACAGTAGGTACCTTGTAGTGAACTTCAGATATATATATATATACAGGGTGTTTCACTACCAGACCGACAAACTTGCAGAATGTGTAGGGAACACAGAGGCGACCCGGAATCACATAGCAATGTAGGGTCGGAAATGCAATCTTACCGAGATAGGGGATTGTTAGTGGCTGAATCATAGTGATAAAAAATTGACATTTAATGACCATAAGCTTAAAATAAGTCATGACTTTACTGATAATGAAGTTCTCCAATGTTTCGTAATGTGTGAATGAAACATTTGTAATCTGGAATTACGGATGTTTTGAAATACGTCGGGGGTGTTTCGGACGTTTTCGGTAGAAACGAAGATGCGCCATCTCAAAATGCCCCTATTACCTCAAACGTGCAAAACCGTAGATGGTAAGAACAAGGCACATAGGCAGAAAACTTCGGGGACTTCATTATCAGGGAACTCATGACTTATTTTAAGCTTATGGCTTTTAAATGTCCTTTAAATGTCAATTTGCTATTACTATGATTCAGACCTTAACAACCCCTCTATCTCTTTAGGATTGCATTTCCGGCCCTGCATTGCTATGCGATTCCGAGTCGTCGCTGTACCCTCTACACCTCCTGCAAGTTTGTCGGTCTGGTAGTGAAGAAACACCCTGTATATAAATTCCAATGTGTTTGAAATTGTGAAACATCATTGAAAATCACCGCAAATGATTTTCAACCATAGGCCGTGATGTAACGAATTTCTTTTCAACGTCCCTGTAAAGGAACTATAAATGCTACACACTTCATTTGTAATACCGAGCATGCCATACTAAGTCTCAATAACATACATAAATTTCATAGCAATCTGACTATATTTTCGCGAGTTAGAGCACAGACACATGGGCAAGCAGACAAATTCATAAACACTTTTCAACTATGTTGGAAAGTGTTAAAAAATGTTTATGATAATTAAGTGCCAAGTTAGGAGGTTTGCTATAAAAGTATAAGATTAAAATTATGGGAAATAAAAGACCAAATTCATTTTTCTTCGCATCCACAATTTATTATAAACTAATTATGTTGTAGCATGATAGTCTGCATAATTTTACAGTTAAGGGGCGCAATATTTTAAGCTGCTTATGGGGTAATCGAATGATGTTATGCTACTGGAACTAGCAGTGACTTTTCTCGTATCCAACACGCATTTTCATTGTGGTCTATAAAAAAAAGATAATTGAAAATACAACATAATAAAGAAGAATTTTAGAATTATTACATATGAGAACATTTGGGGCCCAGAAAACGACGTACAACCAATAATGGCAAATGGAAGAGAAACGTAAACCCTATGAACGTCTGACGACTTAAGATGCATTTTTATGAAACTGTCATAAAACTCAGGTTAAGAGCCTACTTCAGCCATGCGAAAAGACCCGTTCGCTAATGCTGTTCCTATGGAAGAAATTTATTAAGATATCTCGGTCGCATTTCAGTATTTTTAGATGATTTTTTTATTTTATTTTTTTTTTTTTTTTTGCAGTGGCTAGCTGAGGTCGATCTGTATGCTGGCCGTTTTCTACTTTTTCAATTTCGTTTACAGGTATTTTTAACCAGGACACTTTCATTTTCAGAACCGGTTCCTAAAAGGAAAGCATCTTCTTGAAAATAATCCCCAATGAAAATCGAAAAAATAAAAAAACGGCCTTTTTACAGATCGACCTCAGCTAGCCACTGCAAAAAAAAAAAAAAAAAAAAAAAAAAAAAATCATTTAAAAATATTGAAATGCGACCGAGATATCTTTATAAATTTCTTCCATGGGAATAGCATTAGCGAACGGATCCTTTCGCGTAACTGAAGTAGGCTCTTAACTTAAAAATTTCTTTTTTTGTTTGGTTTTATTTATAACACTTTTTATTTTCATTACCTTTACGTATTAGGTATTTCTTTAACCCTTCATGCCCCGACGGCACTTTAAAGTACTTCAGTTTTCTATCCCAATTAAAACACTCATTGAATGCATTTGCAATGGTACTTTTAGGAAACAATTGTAAATACTTCGCATGACCATCACAAGATAGCAATAGCAGTTCCAGTAAGCTGAAAATTGTTCACGAAGCTATTTTGGCGCGTGCGAGTGTCAATTTTGCTTCCATTTTCTTGTCTGACATTGTATCCCTAACTTTTTCTTGGAAACATCTCAAATTTTAAAGGTAAGGCTATCATTTTTTTTTTTCATGTTTTAAATAGATTACTTGACAACATGTTATGCTTAAAAAAAAAAAAAAAAATCAGTTGATTTACTTCACGTAGCACTTTTCAAAGCTGTATTTTTGAGTACCGTCAGGACTACACTGAGCAGGATTTTTATTTATATTTTTATCGTTTGAATATATATGGTGCATAGAAACATATATATTTACTAGGAATGCGTGGTGCTAGACAGGTGGATTTTGATACAATGTAGGGGAAGATATTGCATGATTTATGTATGGCATTGATGAATAATAAAGCAAAAAATATGTTATTTTCACCTTTAGAAAAAAAGATCATATTTTTATAAAACAAAATGGAAAAAATTACAAATTAGAAAGAAAATTTAAAAATATCTCCTAACATTTTTATGAATCCTTTTGAGTTTTCTACAACTAAAAGTTTGAAAATTTCTTTCAGATATGTTTTCCATCGGACGATAGTGTTATAACTGTAGAATATTCTTCTGATGGTGAAATGCTCACTGATAATGCACCAACGGCATCATCATCTAGTCATATATACATCATGGACATATACACACCAGATATATGCATAAGTCACATTAAAATAATAAGAAAAAATGGGATTTTTTTTTCTTCTAAGTCTTGATTTTTGTCCCAGTGTGGTTACCAACGGTACTTTGAAGTAACCACATCAAGTAATTATCCGTAATTAACAACAACAACAACAACAACAACAAAATAAATCTTTTATTTTTAGTGCGTATATCTTCTAATGTATCACAGTAGTACAAGGGAAAATGTTTCGAGGAGATAGTTTTTTAAATTCATAATTTGGGATATAAAGGGTTAAACATAATTCTGTTAATTAGGCTCTTTTCAGAAACGAAAAAATGCGGGCAAGACACTTCTAGAGGAGATGCTTTATCTTTATTGTATCTCACTAAAAAAGAGAAAGTATAGTATCGTTCAAGAAAATTTTCAAGCAAGTACTATCGATTATGACTGTTTTTCTCTTTTCACCATGATTTGAAATTGAAACTCCCTTTTTCACCGAACCGAATCCCTGAAAGCAAACATATATATTTTCGCGATATTTCTCAGAAAGACCAGTCCCCTCTGTTTTTAGAACACTGATCCTGATCTTCCCCAACCTGTTGATGATCAGTGCAAACCAAGAGGTCAAGTTCATCCAACACTGGAATGTCTTCCAGGCAGTGTTTCACTTCCCTGCATGAATTTCGACTCTGTTATTAAACTGAACACGAGCAGACATCTTAAATCATCAGAAAAATATGAAAGGTCGTGTATTACTGATGATGTGAGATGTGATACATGAAATGAGATAAATTATTAAATAAATAAATGTGCCCGAGGCCTTACATTTTTGTTAAAAAAAAGAAATCGAATTTATTATCTTTTATAATAGCGAACACAGCCGTTCGGAAGGGGGAACGGAGGATCGCAAATAACCCTGGTGGATTTTCAAATTTATATAACCAAATTTTCTCTTTGTCTCATGATTTTGAAAAAAATATATATATAATTTTCTTCTTCTCGAGTAGTTTAAAATAATTAAATACTGAGATAAAAGGGAACTTAAGATTTTTCGTGAGATAGGTTCGCCCCCCTCCCACCTCCTGAACCCTCCGTGGTAGACAATTTTTATTTTTTTTTATTTTCCTGTGTTAAAAAATTATCTTAAACAGAGAGTTCATGTGAGTAGAGGCTCCCTGATGAAAAAAAAAAAAATAATAATAAGCTGTTTCAGGGGCCTCAGGACTGTTGAATCTTCGAAATTTTCATTTTTTGATATGTTAAACTTTTATCTTTTCTGAATATTTTAATATAATTGTCTCCTTGAAATTCCTATTAGAACGGAAGGGATGTCTTTTAGAATTATACCCACTGAGAGGTGAAACGGCGTTTTCGAAACTTTGAAGTCATTTTTCTCAAAATGACGTTTTTGGGTATAACGCGTAAGGATATCTCAATAACTTCTCAATATTTTTTCATGAAATTTTCAAAAGATATGTTTCGTGTTACTCTGCATAAACTGAACCTAAAATTTCTTTTTTATTGTTGCATGTAACATTATTTTTAGTTTGTTATACAGTTGAAAATTTGAAAATTTTATATTAGCTAAATACATTTTTGTATTACAAATATAAAAATACTTTAAATATAAATTTATTTAGGTTCAGAGTAATATCTATAATCTGAAGTATAGTTAGGTACCAAAACTTTTCTTCTAGATGCAAAATTTATTTTGTGATCCGGCGCGTAAGCTGTCATTCCAATTTTCTGCTTCACAGATGTCTGACAGTTTAAAAACCCTATAAATATTAACTCTCATCATGTAATTTTTTAAATATATGACACGAAAGAACGTACTTATATCTTTCAACCTTCCAAAAATTGTGTTTTTAAATCCTATACATTTTAAGATATTAAGTGTTGAAAACTGTAATTTTTTTCCATTTTTATCAATTTTAAGAGTTTTTCAATTCATTTTGAAAAAAGCCGGCAGAAGCTTGTCTCTGGAATTTTTATACGTCTTTACTTGTTCCACTTCTGTGTAGCTTTTTTTTTTTTTTTTTTTTTTATGTTGTTAGCTTTAAAATTTTTCATGCATAAACTTTGAAGCATTGACAAAGAGAAAAAAGTTAGGTTTGTTCATTTTAAAAAAGTTAGTTTTGCTCATTTTATGCTGGCATTGGTTTACAGGCACATTTGATCTAAAATCTTGCCCCTTCCTGGATTTTATTCTGCGGACGCCCATCATTCCGAATATGTGATATTTATATGATCTTCGCAAATTTAAATAACAATTTAGGGTTTTAGAGTTGTTTTGAAGAGTTATTACTCATAAAAATACAAAATATAAACGAATCCGACATTTTAAGAATTATAAAAATAGGCTTAGCGTAGCGTGACATGCAAACACCAATATATAGAAAATTGCAGGTAGTGATGGGCGATAACGAGATGTTTTTCTCGATTCTCTCGATTGTATGGACATCTCGATAGTTTTCGATTGTGTAAATATTTTCTCGATGACTCCAGTTTGCCAACTACTTTTATACTTCATAAATTTATCAAGAATCGTCTGCAGGTAAACTGGAATGAGTCGGCGTTAATAAGGATTAAGTGGTTTCGCCCGCTAGCGGGCCCTTCCTTTAGTCGGGGCCTCTAATTTATACGTAATCTTGTAATATGACATCTCGAACTGGCTTCCCGCTATATAAGGCCCTGTATAGCAGGCGTGGTGTGCACGGACTATAAAATGTTGTAAAAAAATAATCTCGAACCGGATCCCTGGGGGGGGGGGTCAAGGTGAGGGGAGGAGCACAGCAGCAGCATAATAGGAATAAGTCGTCACGGGGCATTAGGCCTTTCCAACTATATGTCACATGGCACATGAGGGATCTCGATCTGAATTTATAAAAATGCCCTCCCAGTGGGGGCAAAGTGGGGGGAGGGACGCGGGAGGTGCATAACGTGGGTAAGTGGTCGCAGACCTTTCCGACAATATATCACAAGGGGGTCTCTGGTAAATTTAGAAAAGTCACATGAAAGTTCCCGGCTAAATTTATAAAAATGGCCCCGTGGGACAAAGCTGGGGGGAGAGGACCGCGGGAGGTGCATAAAATGAGTAAGTGGTCACAGACCTTTCCAACAATTTGTCACATGAGGGGTCTCGGCTAAATTTAGAAAAATATATCCATGGAGGCAAAGTGTGTGTGTGTGGGGGGGCGGTTACCGGAGGTGCATAACATCAATAAGTAGTCTCAGACCTTTTCAACGATATGTCACATGAGGGGTCTTGGCTAAATATAGAAAAGTACACCCGTGGGGGCAAAATGGGGAGGGTGGACACCGGAGGGGCATAATATCAATAAGTAGTCACAGACCTTTCCAACGATATGTCACATGAGGGGTCTTGGCTAAATTTAGAAAAGTTCCCCGTGGGGGGCAAAGTGGGGGGGGGGTGCATAACATGAATAAGTGGTCACAGGCCTTTCCAATATGTAACATGAGGAGTGTCAGCAAAATTTAGAACAAGTGGGTAAGTGTGATCACAGATCGCACAAAGGGTTTCGTTTAATATTCCTTTCAAAACACTTTTTCTTTTTGAAAAATCTGTTAGTTCCACATTTCGCAACCAGAGGGCACACTCGATTCTAAACAAACATCTATCCGAACGAAAACCCGTTTTACATACTATCCGTAGATATATTAGTAGAGGGGATTGAGCCCATAGCACCCGAGATCAGTAGGCGCACCTGGCAGTAAAAAATGGAACTACAATATGTAAGGCTATGGTGCATAATATGAAAGAAGGTTCAAGTGTCGGCAAAAGTTGGAAAATTTCTCCCCGGGTTGAAAGGGCGGAGGTTAGAAAAATTACTTAAAATACACAAGTTAGAGCCCGGAGGGGTTAATTATTATATAAAACTTTTTAAAGATTTTATGATTTGTCGTGTGGTCTGAGGTATTCAACTATACGTATGTAAAATTTCATGTCTCCAACTTAATTAGGGGCTCTCTTAGAAAGAATTGCTTCAAATACATGTGTGGTAGCTCAAAGGGTTAAACGTAAGACTTTTTCAAGATTTTATGATTTGTCGCTTGGCCTCAGGTGTTCTGCTATAAGTATGCAAAATTTAAAATCTCCAATTTAATTGGGGGCTCAGTTAGAAAGAATTGCTTAAAATACACGAGCTGGAGTTGAAAGGGTTAAACATAAAACTTTTTCAAAATTTATTATTTGACGCGTAATCTGGTATGTTGAGCTATAAGTATGCAAAATTTCACGCCTCCAATCTAAATAGGGGCTCACTTAGAAAGAATTGTTTAAAATACACATGTGGGAGCCCAAAAGGTTAAATGTACGACTTTTTCAAAATTTTATGATTTGTCGTTTGATGTGAGGTATTCAGCTATATGCAAAATTTCACGCCTTCAATCTAATTAGAGGCTTACATAGAAAGAACTGTTTAAAATATACATGTGGGAGCCCAAAGGATTAAATGTACGACTTTTTCAAAATTTTACGATTTGTCGTATGATGTGTGGTGTTCATCTATAAGTATGCAAAATTTCAAGTCTCCAACATGTATAGTTTCTGAGAACGGGCTCTGTGACAGACAGACAGATGAACGAACGGACGGACAGACAGACAGACCGACAGAGGAGCGAGACGAATAGGGTTTCGTCAGATGAACGAAACCCTAAAAATGCCCCGGTGGCAAAGTGGGGAAAGGGGCAGGTAGGTGCATAATATGAATAAGTGGATTTTCTAATGATGTATCACATGAAGAGTGTCGATAAAAGTTAGGAAAGTGCTCCCCCCTTTCCCACCCCAAGGGGCCAATTACCGCACTCCTCGGAATACAACCCAACTTTTTGAAATTTCATGTATTATAAATAATACCGGGTGGCTCCGTAAAAAAATCCGATCTAAAATGATGAGAATGCAAAAAAGTTTGAAAACGACCCCCCCCCCCCTCTCACAGTGAGAGCAAAATTGGGGAGGGGGAGACGAAAGTCTCATAATATGAAAGAGTTATCCAAGAGCTTTCCTATGATATGTCACATGACGGGTTCAAAAACTGTCTGAAAATTGCTTCCCCGACCCCTCTCCCCAGTGGGTCCACTCTTTCGCCCCGGAATTGATGCAGCCCCCACTTTTAAAATTTTTATGTTTAATAAATAATAAATACCGGAAGACCCCATAAAAAAATTCCCATCTAAAATGCTATTTATCATAGAAATCGCTACGGTTTTAAAAATTTGTTCGCCCCTCCCCACCCCCAAAATTCAATTTGGGGGAAGAAAGGTTCATAATATGAAAGAGTAGTCAGAAAGAGGTTTGATGATCACATGAGATGTTTCATAAAAGTTTGAAAATTGCACCCCTGTGGGTCCACTCTCACGCCCCTTGAATACTCCCGGAATTCCCCCAACTCTTAATATTTTTATATTTAATAAGTATTATTTTTCTGAAGGCTCCGACAAAAAACCCATTTAAATGATAATTATTCTAGATATCGCTACAGTTTTAAAGATTTGTCCGCGCACACCCTCACCCCCCGCATCCTGAAATTCAACTGTGAATGGGAGAAAGGTTCATAATATGAAAGGGTTGTCAAATTCCGATGATGTATCACATGACGTGTTCGGTAAAAATTTGAAAATCCCCCCCCCCCCTCCGTCTGTCCACTCTTGCGCCCCCCCGAAACTCACCAATCTCTGTCTTTGAATTTTTTTTATTTAATACATAATATTTAACGGAAGGCTCCATCATTTCACTGCTCATTGTCTTGTCATACCTATCTCTCTTTCCAGCTCTCCCCTCGATATCTCTTCTCGGGCCTTCTTGACCGAGAACGAGAAATCAGTTTTCTTGACAATCATCGAGAGTAACATGTCGAGAATGGAAGAAAAGTGATTTCCCATTCTCGGCCTTAGTTAGAACCGAGAAGACATATCTCGAGGTAAGAGAGAGGTTTTCATCGAGGAGAGGTATCTCTCGAGGTAAGCGAGAGGTTTTCATGGAGGAGAAGTATCTCTCGAGATAAACGAAAAGTTTGCATCGAGCAGACATTAGTTGAGGTGCGAGAGAGGGAGAGAGCGAGAGAGAAATGAATGAGCATATTCCATCTACGTCATGATTACGTAGGCTGGGTTGGCTAGCGTAAAGGAGGGAAGTCACCGAAATGAATGTGATGTAAATCCCAGCTTAGAAAAACAGTAATGGAGCCCTTTCTTATGAGTTAGAAGTTCTTTGGGTATTTATTTAGCTTTCACAGTCAGATTGACACTTGGTGCGTTTTTGGTTTAAGTCATAGTTTCTGAAAGAAGGATACAGATTAGGAGGCGTGTGATTTTGTTACATATACATAGAAAGTTGAAAAGGGTTTAATTCAGTTTGTGTGGGGCATTTTTCCATTTTTACGTTCATCTATCTTTACAAGAAGGAAGTATTGGATTCATGATAAATTGGTCAGTTTTTAGAAAATATTTGTCTTTTATGTGACAAAAATTTTGATAACGCTCTATCTCAAGAAGTAATACGCAAAATTTAATAATACTTCATATTCAGTTAGACCTAGATGTAAAATGGTGTTGATTTGTTTGTTGTGCAAATAGCCCAACAGGTAACACTGCTATATTTCAAAAACTAATGCACGGAATTTAATCAAACTTCATTAGCTATTGCTAGAGATTGGAACCAATTCCTTGTTAGACAGGTTCACTCTTAGCAAATATATTTGTCTGGTTCCCTTTCCGATAAAGCTCTTTTGTTTTCGATCAACTTTGAAATTCTACAGCATTAGACATTTAGGGTAACTTTGATCTGTATTAAATCATTTACCTTTACCGAAAAAAGGAAAATGCTGTTCGATTCTAATGAGTTCGTGAATGTCTCACAAAGATACTACTTTAGATTTAGGTACAGATGGGCAACAATCATGTTAGGAGCCCATTTAGAACCTGGAAATCAATTCCGTTTTAGACAGATTCCGTCTTAGCTGGTTTGTCTAGTTATCCTCCCATTTTTTGATAAAGCTCTTTTTCTTTTGACCAACCAGAAAATTCCACAGAATTAGACACGCATTCAACATTTAGGAACTTTTCCTCAATCAAACCTTTTACTTTTATCGAAAATGTGAACATGCAAATCGATTCTAGCTAATGCACCTAAGAATTAAAATGAGTTAGAAAGGCGCTACTTTAGATTTGGGTACAGACAACGAAGAGTTATGTTTCAATCGCTAGGGATCAAAGACCAATTCCGTTTTAGACAGTTTCCCTCTTAGCTGGTATCTTTATGCGGTTATCCTTCCATTTTTTGGATACAATGCACCTGAGAATAAAATTGAGTTTTTAAATGAATAAAAAAGTAACTACTTTGGATTTAAGTACAAGTACAAACAGAAAAAAATATTTTGGAATCATTAGGGAATGGAAACCGGTTTCCGTCTTAGGTAGGTTCCCACTTAGCTGGCAGCACCGTGCGAAAGGGGGGGCGAAGGGGGCGGTCGCCCCGGGCGCGAAAATTTAGGGGCGCCAAATTTGTACTACCAATTTCAGTTTTTTTTATTGTCGTCGATCATTTTCATTGGAATTTTTTTTTTCACTCTTCGATATTCTATATTTTTGTAAAACTAAATGTATATATTTACATATCGGGAATATTTTTCCCAATGGAAGTATGTACATTTTTCATTTCAAAATTATTGCGCTGTTCACATTTACTTTTCATTGAGCTCTTTGGATCTGATGATTTTATAATATGCTTTTGTGATATTTTATTACAGTGTTTCTTAAACTTTTGCACTCTGCGGGCCCTTTACATCGTATACGAAAGTTTCTGCCACCTGCCACCCTCAGTGAATATGAATTGCTAACCTATTCTGATTCCACTATGGGATCATTCTTATAGTCATTCGGTCATTACTTTGCTTTTAAAAAAAGGTCCAGCACAGAATGAAAATGCTGATTACATGAAATCTGCGATTGCATAAGGACTACGATTTTTCAAACTAACGTTCAAAAAATTATACCTAGTCCTAGTGGAGAAATTATTAACGGTGATTGCGGCTTATTGGATAACTTAATTAAGGGAATCACTATATTTTGTTTTCTCTTTTTACTATTCACCAATTATCTTGATTGCCCTCCAAAGTTAGCCAATCCAGATTGTGGGTTTTTCATGTGGAAGAAATTAAATCCTAAAATTCCTGAGCATAAAAATGCTCTAGAACACAGGAATGCATGCATTCGCTAAAAGAAACTTGAGAGACGTTTAAAATTAAATCATATAATCGACAGCAAATTTGAAAAGAGCTAAAGTGAAAATTATTGAAAGTGAAAAAGACAAATGGCAAAATATATTCAGGATGAAATTATGAACTTTCTTTCCAATGAAGTAAGAAAAACGATTGTAGAAGAAATTAATAGAGCAAGATATTTTTCAATTTCGTTCGATCGCACTCCATATACCGAGTGTCCTAAAATGGACTGACTGTTTTTAAAATTCAATAACCTGTAAATGGTGACAGCTATTAAAAAAAAAAAAAAAAATGCGGGAAGGTAATGTAAAATGTCAGTATTTTTTTTACCTCGATTCCCGACTTTAGTTCCAAATAGCAACTATAGATGGCGCTGCAAGCAGGGATGACCACCTCGGGAACTCAGCTTACGCTTTAGAGTGATAGTGCAATGCTGAGGGCCAGACCAAATCCATTAGCTGCTCGCGTTACAAATGACTTTTTCAATTCTTATACTGCAGTTTTACAATTTCACATCACAACATAAATATCGATGATTTGTTGAAGAATTAAACAGGTTTATACTCATTTCAGGTTACAGCAGTATACTTTATTAAACCATATTCGTGTAAATCAATCAAGTTTATACTGAATTGACAATTATGCCAGCAATGTATAATCACACAAGCATTATAAAGACAACATCTAGCGCCATAGGTGCTCAATCAAGGCCAAAACCGAAATCGCCCAACACTGATGCGAAAAGAGGAGGCTAAATGTATGGAGTGGGTCTCATTCTCCAATACAATTTTATTTTTAGGGGCCTATTCTATATATTTAACCTTCTTCCTTCGTATGATGCTAGGGGATTTCAGTTTAGACCTCCATTGAGTGCTTATTGCTTGCCATCTATCTCTGCTATTTGGAACTAAAACCGAGAACCGCAGTAAAAATACTTCTAATATCTTACATAACTCTCCTGCAAGAATGTCTTTTAATAATTGTAACCATTTGCAAGTTACTGAATTTTAAACACAGTCCAGTTTAGGAATCCAGTACACCCCACAAAGAACAAATGACACAAATTATACGTTACCGAAAATAGAAAATTTTCATTCGTGGAAAGGTTTCTTGACTACATCAAGTCAAAAAAAAGTAAAAAAGAAGAAAAAAACTTGCATAAGAAATTCAAGATAAGCTAATGTCCGACAATCTCGACATTCACAGCTGCACGAGAGGTTCTGTTCTCAAAGACGGTAGACGGGAGGTGCTGTGTTCGACCCAATCGCGCACGTCAGCCTAATCGTTCGAAATTATCCGTAGTTTTCTTCGAACCTTGCGTAAATACGGGTTAGGTTCTCTTAGAAAGACCTTACAGAGGACACTCCCATCCCACTCCGGCCTACTATATCCAACTTGTAGGTAATCGGCCGTCATAAAAAATACCAATATCAACCCTTCAGAGCTCAGTGTTGTGATATGGTGCAAATATGGCTTCCCAATATAATGTTGTGCAAGCTCGAATCGTCGAAGTAAATAAATTCGTTTATTTTTTACCATGTTCTGCACATTCTCTAAACTTTGAGTTCGTGCTGCTGGTGTATGTCCAAAAATGTCCGGAACTGCACAAAATGTGTTTGTTTTTTCTTCTCTTCTACTGAAAGATGGGATATACTTATCTCCCACTTATCAGTTTATTTAAAGAAACATTGCGATAATCTATGGTCATGAAAAAATCAAGCTATATCTGCAGTTTACAAACAATTGCCACAGATTTTTAAAGCTTTGGAAGATCTTATAGAAATGAAGTAAAATGAGTAAACTTACCCAGGAGCAAAAAGCTTAATAAAGCAAATAAGGAAATTCCCCTTAATTTACGGCCTACTAGTTTGACACAGCATTTTAAATGAAATAGAAAAAGTTAATATTATTCTCACGAAAAAAAAGAAGAAAAAAAAACTGTCAATGTTTTGATCGCCAGAAAACTGATCGAAACACTAAAAAACACATTTCAGACAATAAGAGAGGACATTTTTGAACAAGAAAGCGAAGATTTGGTTATGTCTGTAAATGTTAGAGTCCTTATTTGAGCAAAACAGAAAACGTAAAATTCGCAGAACAATTTGACTACGAAGCTTCTGATGAAAGTGGAAATTTATATGAATGTGAAGGATTTCGTGTTACGTAGAGACACTATAACCGTGCAACTGAAGTGGAAGTTTGAGAAACTGAGAAATGTAAAACAAGAATTTGAGTTTCTGGCTGGTGCGAATCTAAAATCAGTTATCGAAAATCTGTTAATATTGCCTGGACCTTGCCCTTTATTGCTGACTTGAATGGATTTGAATTGTTAAGCGAGGTTTTAAATGCGAAAACCTTATTTCTACCATTATATAAGAACTTTTATAAAATGGATCATTCAGAAATCCTTTAGTTGCTCCATAATTTTAACTTTGGGAAAACAAGGAATTACAGAAACATGGAGACAGCGTACATAATTTATAAGTATTCAGTAACAATAAAGTAGTAAAAAACTACTTAAGATCTACTATGAGTCGAGAGATTAAGCAACCTGAATTTACTTTCTATAAAATTCAGTGTGTCACAATCTTTACACATAAAATAATAAATGATTTTGTTACCCTAAATGCAAGAAAAATAAAATGGAAGTAAATGTATTTGCCTGATATTATATTTTATATAACCTTTAACTGATGTCACAGAAATTGTCACATAACTAGTGTGAAGTGGTTTGTGAGACCGCTCCATCGAAAGATAAATAATAGGCATGATTAACTCATAGGATGGTGTTTTTGTACTAAACTTTTTGTACAGGACTGTTATAATTAAAATGCACCTATTCAAAAGTCTCTGTTGATAGTACTAAAGTTCCAAACGGTACAAAATTTCTGTAGTGTTTGTAGTTAAACCAATTTAAACTGTAAAAATTGAAAAAAGGCCGCGGTTTGAGAGACCGTTAAAAAAGCCGCGGTCTGAGAGACCGTTAAAAAAGCCGCGGTCTGAGAGACCGGTAACATCAGTTAAAGTTTAACCTTTAACTGATGTTACCTGTCTCTCAGACCGCGGCTTTTTTCACTTTTTATAGTTTAACTTGCAATTTTCAGTTTAACTACAAACACTACCAATTTTTTGTTCCGTTTGGAACTTTAGTACTATCACCAGACACTTTTGAATAGGTGAATTTAAATTATAACAGTCCTGTACAAAAAGTTTAGTACAAAACCATCATCCTATGAGTTAATCGTGCCTTTTATTCATCTTTCAATGGAGCGGTCTCACAGACCGCTTCACACTAGTTATGCAACAATTTCTGTGACATCAGTTAAAGGTTAATTAAAACAATGCTTCAGTTATCTTTCTTAATAAATGTACTGAAATTATAATTTATTTTTATCTATTACATTATGTTCTGCAGGTTTTTTGTTTGTTTTGCTTTTTTAGTACTTATTGGTTGAAGGGACCGCTTGTTTCCAATCTGGTTGTTAGTGATTTTTACTCATTTTTTGCAGCTTAAAGAGTAACAAGAACTAAAAATGGCTAGAAAAATATGTGACAAAGGTTAAGAAAAATCTGTCGCAAAGCATCATGATCTCATTAACAAATAAGTGCAATTTTCTTTTCTGTTATTTAGTTGTTTGGAATTTCTGAATTAAAATTAAATCTTTTAAAGTTCTAAAATAAACGCAAAATATTTATTCAATATGATTTATTTCTGTTTCTGCTCTTTATCAATTTTGAAGGAGGGGGGGGGGGGGGCGCCAAATTGACACGCTGCCCCGGGCGCAGTTTTCTCTTCGCACGGCCCTGTTAGCTGGTATATGAGTCCGGTTATCCTTCTGTTTTTCGGTAAAGTTCTTTTGTTTTCGATTAATGGTGAAATTCCCCAATATTAGGCTCGCATTTACGAAAATTTGAAACATTTGCCTTTAGCGAAAACGGAAAAAATTCGATCCTAGCTAATAAGAATAAGATCCTAGAATAAAAATAAGTTCGTTAATGTGTCAGAAAGTAACTATTTTTAATTGGAATGCAAATTTAAAGAATCATTTTGGCATCGATAGGGAGTGGTAAGCAGCTTCCGGTTTACACAGGTTCCCTTTTCAGCAAGTATATTTGTCTGGTTTTTCTTCCCCTTTTTCGATAAAGCTCTTTTTTTTCGATCGACGGGAAATCTTACAGCATTAGATATTTAGGGGAACTTTAACTTGTATCAAATTTTTGCCTTTATCGAAAATGTGAAAAAGCTATTCAATTCTATCGAATGCGCCATAATTACGCGATTTATACATCGCACTTTCATTAAAAATAAAAGGGAACTTATAACAAAACAAAATTAGCAAAAAGATATTACAATCCTTGAATAATTTAAATAATATTTTTAAAAGTAGGTAAATGAACTGAAGGTATTTTCTTAAGTTATTTAGCGTTCCAAAATAGCGTTGTTCTTACCATTAAAACTTTGAACCTATTTCTTGATAACATATTGATCTTATATTTGAAAAACTTGTTTGAAAAGAGTGTTTTGAAAAATTCTGAGGGGTTGGGATTAACGTGTTCAACTCATTTTGCTGGCATCTGGTTCATCTGTAGTACTCTCAATTTACTAGACTTGCACACATAATACACATTGCCATACATAAAATAAAATTTGATATGAAAATCCATGATACTTATTATTAATATGATCAAACATTACAAACTTAAAATGTTTTACAGTGTTTTATCGAAACATTAGTATGCACACTTTATTAAAGAAATTTATACGGAACATATCTTAAAGATATTAATCATTTAGAGTTTATTGGCCTGTATTAAAATATAGAATGGCACATAATATTCGAAAGATAAATACTATAGCGGAGATGTTGTAACATTAAAGGTAATTTCTTAAACGCATTTCTAACAATTTGTTAATTGTCATAAACCATTAGTACAGAAAAGGGGGTAGGTTTAGGGGTTAACATTTCTTTCAGAAGGCTTAAAAACTGATAAGATGTATTACATAACAAGTTGTATTAAGATTATTAACAAATGTTTGAATACAGCTTTCTAAAGGCTTCATATCAGGTGCCCCTCCATCAATTGAAGTTGAATGAAAGAGTTAATGAAAACGATAGCAGCAAACTACATTACTGCTTCTGTTTTTTCACAACCTTTCATTTAGCTTCAAAGGAAGATCTTTTTTCAGAGCATCTCAGTGTTAAATTTACATCGATTTCTTGGTATGTTGTTTTACTCCATCTATCTTTAGTTGCCACGTATTTACTAAAAACTTAAAAATTACTCTATAAGCCTGTAAAATAATAATCAATAATCGATTGTAAAAACATCTCGATTGTCTCGATTGTAGATTCCGGGAAGTAATCGATGACCGTATCGATTGTATTTTTTTACGATGACGATTTTTCTCGATTGGTAAAATCTCGAGAATCGCCCATCACTAATTGCAGGCCACACATACGTGTTGCTGTAACTTTTTGTCTCCGTATTTTTCCCCCTATTTTATGAAGCCTTGAAATACCTGTTTGAAGAAGGAGGGTAACCGGGACATGGACCTTTAGCCCTTGATTTTGGGAGCCACCAAATTTGGCATGCATTTCTGTGAAGCTGATATTTTAAATATATTCTGCCCTTATAATACATATTACAATCAATATGGAGTACTTTTACGATAGGTTAAAATTAAAAACATGCACCCAGAAAAAGGAATTGATTAAAACTACAAAACATGTTTTGTTGGGTACATTTTGATTGTTTTAAGCAAAATTTTTAGTTGAAGTTAAAAATCGGTTTTGTTGCTCGGACAAAAAAATATTGTTAACACTGTTACAAAATTATAACAAAATTTCATCAATTTTACTTGATTTAACAAAATCTGTTTTTTTTTTAAATTTTACAATAATTTTGTGTTTTAAATTTGTAATTCCAGAAAAATTTTGTTGTTTTTGCAAAATTAAAATGGTTGTGTAGTAACCATAACTCTCCCACGTAATTGGTTTATTTGACTTATATAGCTATCTATATTATAAAGGACAAACATATCTGTGCGTAATGCATACGTCATTCTGCGAATGGCAACACTTTGAAATTTGAAATGAAATTTTGGTTTTGCAATTTTCTTTACTTCAAAATTCAAACTTCTAAACATCACACATTTTAAATTTTTACACCGTCGTATAAGGAAAAAAAATGTACTTTTTAATGCAATTTGTTTGAAAGCTGTATCTCAATTTAATTTTGAGATATTAATTTTTTTGTAGTTTTTAATACATTTTTTGTAATTGTGACAACTGAAGTACTCCATTTCTGTTGAAAGTCGTGGAGGGTTGAAAGTAGAGGGGAAATAATCACGGAGAAAAGAAAATAATATATTACTGTTCATTTTGTTGCCATTTTCTCACAAAAATTGAAAAAAAAAATTGAAATTATAATGCGTGCTATGTCAGCGATTTTTTAAGTTTCCAAATATAGCACATTTTCAATTTTTACACCGTGAAATAGAGAAAAAAATCTACTTTCAAATGCAATTTGTTTGAAAATTGTATCTTAATTGACTGAGTTATTACGGTTTTTAAAATAACTTGCCGCTCGTGGTGACCAGTTTGGTCTCCCTTAAATGTATGCTAGGCATTGTATCATGTTACTTCTTTTTCATAATTTAATTTACTTGCTTAATCCTTCACCAAATCGGAAGATTGTGATAGAGAAATCAAGAACTCGGTATTTTTTTTGTTAGTCGGGCACAGGTGATAAATCGCCAAACATTGTACCCGTCGCATTTTTTCATATTTCATTAACTTAGATTAAAATATAATCCTTTCACTCATTTTAAAATGGATAACTTTAATTTAAAACTGAAACATTTCAAATTCATGAATTTCACTTAAAAAAAAAAAATTCTTTAAGAAAAGAAAAGAATAAATACCATAAACCATTTAATTTCAACATCAAAGCATTAATTTACCCCTCGAAAAATAAAAAATGCTGCTGGCGAGTTAAAAAATGCTATTGGCGAGAATTGCGCCCAGCTAACATAAAAGTACGAACTTTTTGCGATCATAGCAACTTTTATGTAGTTTTATTCGAAAAAAATATTTTGATGAAATACGTTGCCAAATTTCTTTTCTCGCCATGGACCTTTTCTCTATTTCGCCAAGTACGTATACTGGAAAAATACCTTTATTTATTTAATTATTGTATTTTAAATGAGATGAATAAAAGACGGCACAGATGTCATATACACACCACGTTGTGTATGGCGCGATTTTTTTTCTGACGCCAATGTCATATACGCACCGGAGTACTTAACTGGCGCCAAAGTGTTATTATTTTGCTTGATATGGTAACCCGGATGTTGTTGTTTATTTATTAATAAATTGTTTATTTACCTTTTTTATATAAATTATTTTGTTCTATAGTTATTAATTAAACTTTTTTTTTTATTTATTGCTATTCCCTTTTTAAAAATATTACACAATAACCAATGATATGCGTTTCATTCAGGTGTTGCCATTAAACAATTAACAAATAATTGCGATTTCTGTGCCACGTACGATTGCATAATATATATAGATTTTCAAGCATGAATTATTTTTAAATTTATCTATCACGTGTAGCTCGATTACGAAAGATTAATCTGCTTGCCCTTAAAACAATGTAAAAAGTTCAGTTTTTGTTTCCGTCTAATGTTCTATAACAAAATTAAAACTTCCTCTATAGAAAATAAATAAAATAATGTAAATAAGAAACAAATTTAACAGACATGTGATTGAACCACGCGCTTAAAGCACTGAAATGATCGGAAAGACTGCCGCAAATTTCAAAATCTAGGGCTAATAAATCCTGGCATGCGGTGACATGTGAAAATACCGCTTTTAATAAATTGTAAAACTTTATTTGATTGCATAATTGATATTTTTCAGATAAAAATTCTTTTTGATGTTAGTGGGCAATCTAAAATATACATTACATGTAAAAAAAAAAAAAATACAATTAAAAAAAAGAATGGTTTTCACCTATACTCTGTAACCCGAGGAGCTCGGGTTCGATACCCTAGTATAATTAAAGGATTAGCATAATTTTTGGATACTTAAAACTTTTTAAATTGGGACGGACCAAGGTAGTTTTAAAAATCCCTCTCTACCATTTAATTTTCTTGCTTTTCATTTGAAATTGAGCCTTTAGATTTTGAATTGTTCACAATATTTAGCAAGCAAATTACATCAAAATAATGTATACAGATAATTCTTTGTTGAGGTCTTAATTTTAAGAATAAGAAAAAATAATGCAAGACAAAGACATTTTTTTAGGAAATAAAGTATTTGTCGTATTAAAAAAACTAAGATATTCTGAAATATTTTTTACTGAACGGATTTTATTTATATACTAACCGGGATTCGCCCTTCTATACCGGAGCTCCCGCTGCCTTCAACTGTGTGTTTCCCGGGCACCTTCAAAGAAATAACTTCATATTTATAAAGTCCTCCAAAATTTCCTTCCCTTTCGGTAGTTTCTCAAGAAACAAATTAATCGCAAAGAATCCCGAAATGTTCTTGGAAAACAGGAAAAAAAAAAACTTAAATCACCGGTTTTTTGAGATATTTTATTAATTTATGTGAACATTATTTTCGACTCGCAGCCTTTTCTGAAAAAAATAATCGCGAATTTTTAACGAAAATTTCCGGAATAAAAAAAATATTTTACCGGATTTCGCGGAGTTTTTTTTTTTCGAAAATTGCGTTAAAATCTGTATTTGTTTTAAAAAATTGGTATCGTCTGAAACAGTAAATCATTACCTTTATTTTCGTATAAATTGTTAGCATTTCAGTTGAAAAGTAATGGAGATATTCAATATGTGAAAAACAGAAAAAATCGTAAATCTCTCGATTTTTATAAGTTCTGGTAAAAATTGTATACACTGTCTTTATAATCCAAAAAAATTAATCGCGATTTTCCAACGAAAATTTCTGGAGGAATAAAATATTTTATCGGGAAAGATGGATTTTTGCGATTTCTTTCGAAAATCTGATTAAAAATCCGAATTTTTAGAAAAGATTGAGATCGTCTAAAAGGAAAAAAAAAGATTCTTTCTATTACGATGTCAACTCCGTGCATTTCGGATGAAAATTGTGGGCATTATAAAATATTTAAAGAAAACCGAAAAAAAAATCGACATAAGTCCGAATTCGGAACATTTATTCTTTTTACATTTTTATTGAAATTTGAGTTTATTTGGGAATATTATATATATTTTTTAAATTAAAGTGTTTTATAATATTTTCTTACTTTGCTTCAATGAATCATTATAACAATATGAAATAAAACTGTTATTTGTTTTATTCTTATCTATTATATATGCGTGTGTGATAAATAAAAGATGTTATTAGAAAAATAAAATAATTTAATATATATATATATATATATATTTCATATAAAATTCTAACACTGATAAACAGAATAAAAGAGAAAAGTGCCCAGTTAAACTGATGGCATTGAGCTCACAGTCTATTCAAACTAACTTTATATTATACTCTTACTTCAAAAAAATAATGCCTTTCGTAAAATAAATTAAGTGGGGGATTAGCCCCTTCCCTCTGATTCATATCGTTATACTTAACCAAAGAGACTCCAAATCTCATCAGGGAAGCGCCTTGTCAGAATAAATCGGTATATCAAATTTGCAGCAAATCGGATAGAAAAATCCATTTATCTAAATTAAGGTATTACCTCCCTCCATCCGCCCCTTTATGCTTAAAAATGAACCTCTAAATCTATTCAGGGAAGCGCTTTATTATAATAAACCGGTACACCCAATTTGAAGCAAATCGGATAGGAAAACACTTTTTTCTAAATTAAGGCGTTACGTACGTACGTACGTACACAACATACATACGTACGTACATACAGAACCTGCGGGCACATTAGCTCTCAGCCTTTGATAGCCTGTGAGTTAAAAATTATCAAAAATGGCCTATACTTATTTATTTAAAAAAATAGTTTGGAAATTCATTTTAAAAAAGAACTACAATTATGTGAATTGTGAATCATCATCAAAAAAAAAAAAAAAAAAAAAAAAGCTTAAATCGTTCCTTAAAATTATTATTCATTATAAACGTAATCGTAGAAAGGAAAAAAAATCATTAGTTAATTGAACTCATTTTCTAATTATATATTCCTTTTGGAAATCAATAGCTAAGTTTCTTAGTTTACTTAAATAAATTTGTTAAAATGTTTTTAAAATTATTTTACAAGCTATAAAAATATCAAAACATCTATACATCTTTTTAGTATTAAAAATTTTCGCTAAGATATTTATTTCATTCATTTAAAAATTAAATTGTCTTTTAAATACACCCGCCTAAGACAATTAAAAAAATGTCTTTAAAAATGTTTCTTCGTGGAGTCTCATTGGTCGAATGGTTAAAGCATGTACCTTCTGTCCTTGAGGTCGACAGATCGAATCCCATCGATGACATGTCTTCATTTCAAATATTACCAACTGCAATGCAGTATGTTCGTTTGAAGATCTAACAAACGTACCTTTCAACACGGCTCAATAGATGGCGCCATCAAAGCGGAAATATTGTTTCTCAAAAATAATTTTAAAGTAAATATTATTGTTTCTTTAACAAATATTTTTGTTATTAAAACAAAGAAAATTCTTAAAATTACACAAAACAATTGTTCTTTAAACAAAAGTTTTTGTTGCCGAAACTAAAATGTACTCTTAAGGTAACAGATTGTTATATTTATTTTTTTAAAAATTTCAACAAAAGAATTTTGTTAATTTAAACAAAAAGGAGACCATTTTACTTAAAATAACAAAACATTTTTTTGCTGGCGATACAAAATTTTTTTGTTGCAGTTGCAAAAAAAATCAACAATATTTTTTTGTTGATTCAAACAAAATTTCCATTGACCCATATTTAAACGAAAAGTTTTGTTGGAACAACCAAATTTTTGTTGATTCAACAAAACTTTTTTTCTGGGTGTGTATATATGTATTATATCTATTTATCTAAATATGTATTTATATATTCATATATAAATACAAAGCATGGGATGACATGGGAAATATTTAATTTTTTGTTTCAGCATAGAAATTTGATCCTTAATGAGCTCCAGGCTGAAAGACAGAAAGAAAAAGTTACATACAGGAATACGTATGCACGATCTGCAATTATATGTTTCTGTTTACATATCACACTAAACTAACCCAAAACCGATTTTAAAACATATAAAATATCGAATTGATTTACATTTTGTATTTATAATGAGTAAGTAACTATTCAATAAAAGAAAGTTTTGCTCTGTCTGTCTGTGTGTGCGTGTGTGTGTGTGAGGCTTAGCCCAAAGTGTCTCCTGATGCATCTGAGACTCAGAATTTTAAAATTCTAATAATTAGTTAAGTTATTAATTAAACATCGCAGCTCACTCTCATCAAAAAGCCATCAATTTGATCTTCGATTAAAAAAGACCTTGCGCACGCGCACAAACGCATTTACGCATAGGAAGCTAGCGAAAAACCGTTTCTGTTTTAATTCGACCAAACCGCTCGGTACAGTTAAAATTGAAAGACACATTCCGAAAGATCGTACTCTTACGTTTCAAATGCAGCAATCAATACGAAAAAAATGTCGCAGTTAACTCTTTGAAAAAACAAATAAAAAGGGTTGTTTAAAAATACATACATAATTACGTCTGGATTACTTAATAATTAAACACAATTTGCATAACTACAGACATACACACATTAAAATTTTTATTAAAAACAATTAAAATATAGTTAAAAATATATATAAACGTTTCGGCTATTTTCATAGTTCTCATCAGTAAACGAACAGAGTCACAAAACAGCAAGAGCCACAGTAAACGAAAAAACAGTTAAAATCACGGTCTAAGTAGGATAAAATAATCAGCAGGAACTTGGGTTGTTTCGTTGATTGGCGATTCAGCTAAAACGGTTCTCCAACCCTCAAGGAAGACACGGCTAAAATAGATGGGGTAATTGGATTCCACAATTCGTGCACTCTCAAAATCGGAGACATGATCGAACTCAAGGGTATGTGCCACCAATCTTGAATTCAGAGTACCTTTCTTAAAAGAATTTTTATGCTCCTTGAGTCTAGCATTAAATGAGCGTCCAGTCTCACCAATGTAAATCGAGCTGCAACCTTTACAAGGAATTTCATAAACGACACCATTCAGGTCAAACTTCGAATATTTATGCTTAAAACTACTGAAAAAATTACCAGTGCGGTTCAAGGGAACATGAGCTGTCCTAACATTAACATTCTTGAGTACGGCTGAAATTTTCTCCGAAATATTACTGTAATAAGGCAAAGATATAGTTCCTATGGGATTGACACGCTGGTAAGGAGTGGGATACTGGTCTGATTTGCTCGTAAGTTCCGAAATAACTCTAAGACACCAACGACGTGGATAGTCGTTGAGACGTAAATCATTCATTATCTTACCAATTTCATTATCAAAACTTACTCTGTCACTGCAAAATCTCAAGGCTCTGTTGTACAAGGATCCGATGACTGCGATTTTATGTGAAAGTGGGCTATTGGATTTAAAATTTAAATATTGCCCGGAGGAAGTACTTTTTCTGTAAACAGAAGTTTTCAAAATAGGAATATTATTAACAATTTCTCTCTGGAGCAAAACATCAAGGAAAGGGAGTGACCTGTTATTTTCAAACTCTATCGTGAACTGGATAGAAGAGGAAAAGGAATTCGCTTTGTTTAAAATCTCCACAAGTTCATCTTCTTCAGCAATTATAAAAACGTCATCCACATACCGCCTCCAAAACTTAATCTTATTACCCAAACTGAAAATAATATCTTTCTCCAAATACTGCATAACAATCTCTGCTACTCTCACATGTTATGCAGTATTTGGAGAAAGATATTATTTTCAATTTGGGTAATAAGATTAAGTTTTGGAGGCGGTATGTGGATGACGTTTTTATAATTGCTGAAGAAGATGAACTTGTGGAGATTTTAAACAAAGCGAATTCCTTTTCCTCTTCTATCCAGTTCACGATAGAGTTTGAAAATAACAGGTCACTCCCTTTCCTTGATGTTTTGCTTCAGAGAGAAATTGTTAATAATATTCCTATTTTGAAAACTTCTGTTTACAGAAAAAGTACTTCCACCGGGCAATATTTAAATTTTAAATCCAATAGCCCACTCTCACATAAAATCGCAGTCATCAGATCCTTGTACAACAGAGCCTTGAGATTTTGCAGTGACAGAGTAAGTTTTGATAATGAAATTGGTAAGATAATGAATGATTTACGTCTCAACGACTATCCACGTCGTTGGTGTCTTAGAGTTATTTCGGAACTTACGAGCAAATCAGACCAGTATCCCACTCCTTACCAGCGTGTCAATCCCATAGAAACTATATCTTTGCCTTATTACAGTAATATTTCGGAGAAAATTTCAGCCGTACTCAAGAATGTTAATGTTAGGACAGCTCATGTTCCCTTGAACTGCATTGGTAATTTTTTCAGTAGTTTTAAGCATAAATATTCGAAGTTTGACCTGAATGGTGTCGTTTATGAAATTCCTTGTAAAGGTTACAGCTCGATTTTCATTGGTGAGACTGGACGCTCATTTAATGCTAGACTCAAGGAGCATAAAAATTCTTTTAAGAAAGGTACTCTGAATTCAAGATTGGTGGCACATGCCCTTGAGTTCGATCATGTCCCCGATTTTGAGAGTGCACGAATTGTGGAATCCAATTGCCCCGTCTATTTTAGCCGTGTCTTCCTTGAGGGTTGGAGAACCGTTTTAGCTGAATCGCCAATCAACGAAGCAACCCAAGTTCCTGCTGATTATTTTATCCTACTTAGACCGTGATTTTAACTGTTTTTTCGTTTACTGTGGCTCTTGCTGTTTTGTGACTCTGTTCGTTTACTGATGAGGGCTATGAAAATAGCCGAAACGTTTATATATATTTTTAACTATATTTTAATTGTTTTTAATAAAAATTTTAATGTGTGTATGTCTGTAGTTATGCAAATTGTGTTTAAAAAGGGTCGTTTTTCCAAAAAAGTTTTTCCCCCTTATGGCAACGCCACTCCAGGACGCAATTTTAGAGATACCGACAAACGAAATATATAACGAAATATATTTAAAGTTCTTTTAAGAATATTATCACGGACCGCGCGACGTCAGGCGGTTCAGCTAGTTGGTTTATATTTTGTATTTATCATGAGTAAATAACTTGTTCAAAACATTCCTAAATTACTAAACTATTATTTAAATTTGCGATCTGCTCAGACGAAAGCCTATTTAAGTGGGAATTGTTTCCAGTGTCTTGTTATGCCGTCTTGGCAGGTTTAAATGAATATTTTTGAAGCCCCGTAAAGCGAAACCTGTTAAGACGGAATGGCAAAAGACCATTTAAAAGTTCAGATTCAGACAGTTTTCTACCTATTAGCAGGTGCACCGTCTATCATAAAAGTGTCGTATTATTTTCGTCGGGACAACAATTTTTTTTCTGTTGTCCGGTATTTAAGGCAGTATTCCGTTAGATACAAGTTCCATTTAGGCAGGTTTTACTATATGTTGTACATATATTATGCTATATATGTAAATTCGTGTTGCCGAGAGGGGGGGGGGGGGATTAAAAAATCCTTTCGAAAAGGATTAACATTTTTAGTATCCAACATATAAAAAGAGGCCCTCCAACATAATGGCTACTTATAATCTCGTGAACATTCTTTTATTATTATCTCGAGTATTGATAACAGTCAAGAAATCAAACTTATTGATAATCCCTATTTTTATCTTTTTTCTTATCAATTGTTTAGGTATAAAAACGAAGAGAAAAAGGCTAAACACAATCTTTAGAAAAAAAATCCTTCAACATCGTTGTACTGATAAGATAAGTTTTTTCACGCTGCATGGTGATATGCTCAAAAGAAGCTGCTTGAAAGTGTTGACATTTATGTAACTTAATTTGACAAATAAAGTTGATAAAACACAGCATTTAAAAAAAAAAATCTTACAAGTGTTATAAGTAAGCGCTAAAGCAATAATTCAAATTGGACACAGAATGTGATATCTGGACAACCGATGAAGGACCCCAACTTGTGATTTTACTTACAAAGTTTATTGAAACACTAACTGTTATTTACAAAATTATTTCCACTCACTCTTCATGATTACTTTGACCAGAATGATATTTTCACATTAACCACTCTTACTCGGTTCTTCAAAATCAAAACCATTATTTACTCAGATGTGTTCCAGACATCCTACCTCCCAGTGCCGAAACCAAGGGGGGGGGCATGTGCCCCGGGCGCCAGGACGAAGGGGAGCCAAATGAAGGATTATACCTTTGGAATGGATCTTTTTCTTCTGGTGAACTGATGGCTTCCATTATTATGAAACAGCCATTATAAATGAAGTGTTAGGTGAAGATGAAAGAGCGGCTGTAAAAAGTTAGAACTCTGATTTCCTGGTCAGAATGGAAAAAAAAATGGCCAAAAATTATGGCAATTTCCCCCCCCCCCCACCCCCACCCCATTCTGACTAGAAAATCAGAGTTCTAACTTTTTACGGCTGCTCTTTCATCTTCACCTAACACTTCATTTATAATGGCTGTTTCATAATAATGGAAGCCATCAGTCATGCAGAAGAAAATAAGTCGGTTAAAGCGGAAACTCGGATAATCGGGACTCTACTGTATATTTCATTTTAAAAAGGATCTTTATAATTTTTTGGTTGGTGTTCAGAGAGTGGTCATGACCCCCGTGACCCCCCCCCCCCTCCTTGGATCTGCTATTGTAGATTACGTAGTTCAGTATTACATATTTTATGATTACATATTTTAAATTTTAAAATAAGTCGGCTATTAGAAAATTAGTAAAATTCTCTTTGTAAATATACTTTGCGGAAGAAAGGAGGGGGGGGGGGCGCCAGAATCCATGTTTGCCCCGGTTGCAAAAAAGGCTAGTTTCATCCCGGCTATCTCCATCATCAGCCACCATGGATATCCATGGCAGCGGCAGCCACCGCTAACCCTTGATTACTCTCTTCACTTCAATTAACTTTCGATCTTTTTAGGCGCGTTCGACATTATAAGAATACGTATCACCTATAGTCATCGTCTGGTTCAACCCTCTGCGTCCGCATACAGCAGCTCAAAAACTACCCAACAGAATGGTTTGAAATTTAATATATAGAATCGTTGCAGAATTTTGTCGAGTCAGTTCAAATTTTATGAAAATCGAATCAAAACTTAAAAAGTTATTAATTAAAGTTTTCTTCCTTCTATTAAATTCTATTATACGTAATTAATTCAATTATATCCCATGATAGGTAATGATTCTATGTTGCCATAGTGATGACTTCCTATTTAAGATGGAGTCCTATTCTTTCCATATTACTGAATTTAATATGAATAATCGTAATAAATTTTACATTCGTACATTTTTGCATAAGAGTGCTACAGCTATTGCACCAAGATCTGAAATCTGAATATTTATCGAACTAGTACGAATGAATAAAAATGAGGTACGAAAGCACCTCATTTGCCACGTTTGATGTATAATTTCCGGCTTGTTTAAAACTCATTTCAGTTTACTTCAGTTTAGTAAAGGTTGGAGGGTTGATGTCATGGCGCAGTATAATAATAATAATAATAAAAAAATAAGATACAAAGGATTAAAAGTTTTATAAAAATTTCTTTAGTAATGTAGCATTATTTTGACCCGACTGAGGCGCACAGGCAAAAGGAGGCACTTTTAATTCCTTTTCGTTTCTGCATGTATCAGTGATTTCACTGTGGAGTTCAAATGTTAGGTCCGATTTTCACAAATAATTGCTGCTGGGTTCGTTTTCACACTACTGATGACTTAGTAGTTGTCGGTATCGGGTCGGGCTAAAGCTTTAGATTTCCTAACAGGCCAGACCAGGACAATAAAGTTTTTGCACAGGCCAGGCAAGAACCGGGAAATTTTGAACGGTGCAGATTAGTGATGGGCGATTCTGGAAAATTCAGGAATCGATTAAAATCGACATCGTATAAAACTGAATCGATCACAATAAGAATCGATTCCCAAATTCTAGAATCGATACTTGAATCGATATTTCGATAGTCACAGACTCTCACAGATAAGCTCAAAAATATTAATTTCAAAACTTAGCGAATCAGCAGAGCCGTAGCGACCACCTCCCATACCTCACATTTAGAGGGTAGACAAAGTCAGGAGTCAGGGGCCCAGTCGTAAGCTTAATAGCTTACGACCTTTGAGGCAAATAATAAAGTTTTTAACTTTTAAAATATTAGTTTTAAGATGTAATTTTACTAATATTGTAATTTAGATTTTATTTAAATTTATTTTTTAAGAAAGATCTCGGTTAAATACAAGTTGGAAATTGCGCGTCAAACGTGGCAAATGTGGTGCGCTCGTACTATAACAGTGCACTTCATAAGTGCATATCAATTTCATTCTGTTCGAAAGTCCGTAACATCCTTAAAATGCACTTGAAATAATTTTTTCCATTGGCCGTAATGTAACGGAAAACTTTTGACTGTCCCTGTAATTAAATCATTGTGATTTTCTTCCAGCCTGAATTAAAATTTAAATTTTCAGGGACATATTTCACGTTGCCATAAGAACCGATTTAGTATTCTTACAATTTGAGTTTAATAATGTAACTAGCAAAGTTTATTAAAGTTCTTTTATAAAAAAAAAAAAAAAAAAAAAATCATCGCTGCAAGACGTGAAAATTTAGTTTTCTCAGAAGAAATAAAAATCAATTAATTTTACTGTCTTAGAAGGATAGTGGACGCGCATGTATATTGTTAAGACATCTTTAACATTATAGCTAGTAACTAGCGGGTTCCCCCTAATATGAAATCTCGAAGCGAACGAACTGCGAACCGGGTTCCCGCTGCCTACAGCACCGTATAGGTGTACACCCCCCCCCCCCCCCCAATTTTTGACATTCATCATTTAAAATTTTTTTATTATGTGTTATAAACTATCTTAAAATTTCAAACAAATCGCCCTGTTTTATTTTCTAATTTTGTTCTGCCCCTCCTATCTATCCCCCCCCCCGAAATGTGACGCGCCATTCTTTTTTATAATTTTTTATCATGTGTTATAAATAATCTTAAAGTTTAAAACAGATCGCATTGTTAGATTTCCTAATTTTAACAAAATCGCGTTATGTTAGTTCCAGATTCCACCACCAGGGTGCGCACTCTATTCCTAACAAAACTGTGAACGAAACTCCGTTAAACAACCTATCAGTAGATATATTACTCAAGATTGTGGCAATCTTGATCAAAAATGTAAGCTATTTGCCGAAATTACTATTCGGAAATAGTGGTAACTAAACTTTTGACTTTTTTATATTTAATAAGTAGCATTTATCTCAGGACTCCGTCTAAAAACCCCACCTAAAACGGTAAGGAACGCTAAGGTTTAAAAAATATTCTAGCGACCTCCCCCCCCCCCCCCTCCTCCCGAAATTTTCGCACCATTCTTTTTTAAACTTTTTCTTACGTGTTATAAACGATCTTAAAGTTTCGAACAGATCACCTTGTTAGATTTTCTACTTTAAATGAAATCGCGGTCTGTTAGTTCTATATTCCACCACCAGGGAGCGCAGTCTATTCAAAACAAAAGTGTATCTAAACGAAACTCCTTTATACAACCTATCCGAAGATACATCAGTCTAGGGGGTGGTAGCCTTAAGCAAGAATTCAAGATATTTGTGAAATTACTATTCGAAAATAGTGGTATGAACACTTATAAAATTTTTTATATTGAAAAGGTAGTAATTATCTCAGCCCGCCGTCAAAAAACCGCACGCTAAACAGTAGAAAACGTTAATGCTGCTATAAAAAATCACGTGACTGCCTTTTAAAAAAAAGCATTTAATAGAAATAAACCAATTAGTGAAATAATAATTAATATCTCAGATTGTAATTAAGATAATATTTTTTTGGATTTCTGAAAGGAGAATTTTTTTTTTTTTTTTTGCATCGCCCTGTCCAAGTTTCGAATTTTTACGCCCCTTACATTCTAAGATGTGGTCCCCTTTTAAAACAGTACATAATTCTCGGGAATCACTTTGTTTAAATTGTTAAATATATTATTTGAAAAAAAAAGGTTTTAAAGCATTTTAGCACGTATTTTCATACCTACACCATTGAAAAAAATTAATAACATACAAGAGATCCTTTAGTTTCGGAAAGCTCCGAAATTTCATAAAATTCAAAGTATCATAAATCAGTAAGTTTGGTTGTAAACGACTGGAATTTTTATAATACAACTTACACAAACACTTTGACAAACTTGTGAAATACCGCTTAACTAACGAGAACCTTGAGTCACGTGGCTTTAAACCAAGAATGATAAGTTTAAAATGGAAAAGAGACGAAATTTGTTATTACCATTCATAAATAGTGCTCACCAAGAGCTGCAGATATAATATCAGTGTTTAGTTGGTAAACAAATGACTCGGGAAGAATGTCAAAAAAGGTCCCATTGAAATTGGACCATAATTAAGAAAATTGGGATTGGGGGGGGGGGATGTATTGGTGACGAACTGGAAAAGTACAGCTTAATAAACTAGTAACCCAAATAACTTGGCTCCTAAACTAGAAATATAACAATTTAACCTAGAAAGAAAAGGGCTCTTATGCGAAATTTGACAGCAGTTCTGCCTTTAAAACAGTAAATCCGAAAGAATAAATATATATTCCTTTGAAATTACTGTCAAAAATATCAATACAAAAGTTGGAGCACGATTGACCCTTACCAAAAGGAAGGAAGGCTAGAGACAGAAAATAAAAGATCACATTAAAAGCTTTCCAACGATATGTTATACGATATGGTTTGGAAGAAACAAAAAATATCCCCCCCCCCCCCTCGAGGGAGCAGGTAAGCCCCAAACAATCGGAGGGGCGACCTCAAAAGTATCTTTGGTCAAGGTTTCAAAATGTGGCTTTATAATAAAATAGAACAAGAATTGGACATTTTAAAAATTGCATGCAAATTTTGAACGGCCCTGTAAATTAAGATTAGCGAGGAAAAGGGGAGAGGGGGGTGGAGAGATTAGAAGGGACGAACTTGAAAAATACAATATAATAAATTAGTAACCTGAATAACTAGGCTTCTAAACAAAAGTATAACGATTTAACCTAGTGTTGAATTCAGGGGGTAGCCCGGGAGGACATCCCTCCCGGGACATTGAAATGTCCCTCCCGTAAGTTTTGAGATTTTATGCTTTTTAATGGACAAATGTGCACCCCCCCCCCCAATTACGGAACTCTGAAATACCCCCCCCCCCCCCCAATCCCGACCGGAGTCGCATAAATCCCTCCCTGAGAAAAATACCTGCATTCAACACTGATTTAACCTAGAAAGTAAAAAAAGGCTCTTATACAAAATTTTACAGCAATTCTGGCACTAAAACAGCAAAATTGGAAGAATTGATTCAACCCGAATCGTGGATCGACCGCGATGCGATTTGAATTGAAGTAAATCAAAACATAACGATTCGACATTGCATCTAAAGAATTGAAGTACATCAAAATATAACGATTCGACATTGCATCTAAAGAATTGAAGTAAATCAAAAAAATAACGATTCTGAAGATCGCATCTGAAGATCGACATCGGCATCGAATCTGAACTGAATCGATTCACCGTTTCTGATCCAAGGGCAGAATCGATGCGTTCATCTTTTCTTGCTTTCTTTTGTCTTTAGAAAAATAAAGTGTTGTTTTCGTGAAAATTTTCGACTTCCGGTTTCTAAGGATTTATAGTTTTAGAACTTCTTGTCTGGAATACGATTTGACTATTTTTATAATTTTTTTGTCTGTCAGTCTGTCTATTTGTTTGTCTCTGACAAAAAAATTGTGAGCGGTCTATTTCAAGAACTAATGCATGGAATCTGTTGAAACTTTAGATTCAGTTAGACCTTCATATAAATTGGTGCTGATTACTTTTTGGTGAAAATCGCTCAACAGGTGGCGCTGCTATGCTGCATTTTTCATGATTTCCGCAAAATTGCTATTTCAAGAACTAATGCACGAATATTCACCTAACTTCAGATTCAGTTTGACGTTGACATAAGTTGTTGAGGATTAGGTTTTGATGTAAATCTACCGGCAGGTGGCGCTGCTATATTGCATTTTTCCCGATTTTCGCAATAGCTCTATCTCAAGAACTAATACACGGATTTTCATAAAACCACATTCAGTTAGACGTTGGCATAAATTGCTGCTTATTAGGTTTCGGTGTAAATCGCCCAACAGGGGGCGTTGCTATGCTGATTTTATCAGCAGAGTTGAATTCAGACATTTTTCTCCGGGAGGGACAGTTCAGAGGGGGAGGGGATTGGACTTTTGTACATTTTAATGTACAAAAAGCATAAAATCTCAAACTTTCTGGGGGGGCATTTGAATGTTGCGATGTGGGGGGGGGGGAGGAATGTTACCCTCCCGGGCCATCCCCTGAATTCAACACGTTTTTCAGGATTTAAATAATTTTAGGGATAGTATCTCAAGAACTAATGAACGAAATTTCATCAATTTTTAATGCACAAAAACGTATTGAATTCAGGGGGTGGCCCGGGGGTGGTGACATTCTCCTCCCCCCGAAACACTCAAAGGCCCCCCAGAAAGTTTGAGATTTTATTCTTTGGTGCGGGGGGAGGAATGTCACACCGCCACCCCCCCCCCCCCGGCCACCCCCTGAATTCAACACGTTTTTCAGGATTTAAACAATTTTAGGGATAATATCTCAAGAACTAATGAACGAAATTTCATCAAACTTAATATTCTGTTAGACAATGCCATAAGTTATTCATGATTAGGTTTTTGTGTAAATGATATGACAAATTGTGCTGCCATGCTGCTTTTATCAACAGTGTTGAATTCAGACATTTTTCCCCGGGGGGGGGGGATTTCTATGGTTCTGGCGAGGAACATTCTAGAGTTACGAGGGGGGGGGGGGATTGGACTTTCGTCCATTAAGCATAAAATCTCAAATCTCCCTAGGGGACATTTCAATGTTCCGGGGAGGGGGGTGCACCCGTACCAGCCCCTGAATTCAACACTGTTTTTCAGGGTTTACACAATGTTTGCGATAACATCTCAAGAAGTAATGAACGGAATTTCATGAAACTTAATATTCTGTTAGTCATTGACGTAAGTTGTTTCTGAGTCTTTCGTGTTAATCATGTAATAGGCTGCATTGCTATACTGCTTTTTTCATGATATTCATGATAGCCATATCTCAAAACTAATGCACGGAATTTAATCAAACTTCATATTCTGTTACACTGTCGTATAAATGGATCCTTATTAGGCTTGGGTGTATACTACCCAACATGTGTCGCTTTTATGCCCTTTGAACTGGGATTTTCCGTTGCGGACATCTAAGAGGGTGTGGGCCGAAATTCAATGATTTGTTAGGAAAATGGGATTCTTATATATATTTTTAAATACACATATTTCAACGAACCTATACTTTTGGATCCTCATGATGGGTATAGGTTATTTAAATTTGACACCGTGATAGCGAATTTTGAAGTTTTAACATTTATGAGACAGAAGAAAGTTTTGGGATTGGACATCCAACTACTTTATCTTCAATTTTTGAAGGAAAATGAAAATGATATTACCTTATTTTATCTTAGAGACATCGATTAAAAAATTCATAGCATCGATTAAATCGAGTTGGCCATAGTATCGATTAAATCGATTAAAAAAATCGAAATCGCCCATCACTAGTGCAGATCTCTATTAAATATACCTATAAATCTTTACTTAAGACGCGTTACATGCAACCTATACTTGCATCATTCAAAAAGTTTCATTTTAACGTGATCGTAGAGTAAAAGTTTTATTTTAAATCTGAACCGCGAAGATCTGAGTTACATATGTTTTTTTTTTTTTTTTTTTCCTAAATACTGAGATTTATTAGAAAGGTAATTAATAATTTACATTCAAGCTGTACACTGAATTGACAACAAAATAAATGCTTCTAATCTTAAAATATTTGGAGTGTCTCCAAAATTCGCATCGTCTTCAGGGAAAAAATTATTAAGTGGGAAATTAAAATGCTTGAAAATGCTGGGAATATATCGCATTGTGTTAAGGAAATTAAAAACGACATTCTGGGTATTGTTTGACACGCAAATATCTGACACTGACAAACTGATTCACTTGTTTTGGTTCTGCTGTTTCTTGTTTGGTGGGTGTAAGGTAGTGTTGGCAGGTCCACTGTCACAAAAAACGGAACAGGACGACAAAAAAGTGGGACAGCAGTTTCTAAAACGGGACATAAAAATAGAGTAAATTCTATTAAAACGGTACCTTTCTATAACAGAATCCTACCTTAAACGTAAAAAAATCATGGTCCCTACGGAAGGGAGACCATACACTCATAACTGTAACGAGAAAAACTTGTCTAAAACGGAATATTTTCCCTGTCCCTGTACTTCCCATCTTAGCAGGTCTTACTTTACTAACAAATAATCTTATATTATCTTACTATTCTTACTAAATACATAATCTTATATTGTAAAATCTGTGAAAGTGGAATCACTCCGGCCCGGAGCAAAATTCCGTTTTGGAGAGGTTTTCTATTGAACAGTCATAATTGAATGGCATTCAAAAATTTTTTACGTTTAAGACAGGATTCCGTTAGAAACAAGTTCCGTTTTCACAGATTTTATTAAACAAAGTAGATTAAAACCTGTAAAAACAAAAATAGCTAGGGACCGAGAAATTTCTTTGTCTTAGCACAGATAGATTTGTACTGTGTTTCTTTTTCCGAATCATAAACATTTCCGTTATAGGCAGGTTCTGTTTTCGCTGGCTTTACTGCACATTAAGTTCCACTCGATGTATGTTACCGAATACGAATAACATAGTATTAGAAGAAATAATAATTAAAAAAAAAATGCATTATGAAAAATCGAGATTTTTTTGCGTTCTGCGCAGTGGTCCCGTAGGATGGGTCTTGAAAGTCTTGAAAATCTGGACATCCAGCACAAATCGAGACACTAGTATAAGTTGTGTCAAACAAATAACGTAATCAAAAACAAGATAAAATTCCTCTATTTCTATATTTTGTATTAAATGAAGTAACATCATAATATTTTCTAATTCGAAAAATGCCAAAACAGAATCACAAGATCGTGTTATAATAATCAACTAGCAGGGATGGGATGACCGAGCTAAGCTCGGTCAAAATTAGCCTTGTGTTCAATTCGATATTTTATTCTCATTGTATCATTCTTGCTGTTTAGATACAATTGGCATGATTCTGAGACATAGTGACACAAAAAGACCCATTAACCGAATTTTTTTCGAACATGCGACCTAACCAATGCTCTCCTCGAACCCGAATCGATATAGAAAATAAAATTTAGTCAAAGTCGTTAAAGTCTTTTTATAGATAAAATTAGCTTGACCCATGGTAACCCAAAACTGACCCACTAATCTAAATTTATCGAACATGTGACCTATCCCAATGGTCTTCTCGTGCTGGGAAATGATGTAATAAAATTTTTTGTCAAAATCCTTAGAGCCGTTTCTTAGATACAATTAGTTTGACCCTAAAATGACCCACTAATCGAATTTTCTCGAACATGTGACTTAGCCTAATGGTCTTCTCATACTCAGAAACGATATAATACAAAAATTTTTCAAAATGTTTTGAGCCCTGTTTAGATACAACTAGTTTGACCTACATGACCCAAAAATGATCCAGTGATCGAATTTTCTCGAACATGTGACTTAGCCCAATCGTCTTCTCATACCCAGAAACGGTATAATACAAAATTTTATCAAAATCGTTTGATTCGTTTTTTAGATACAATTAGCTTGACCCACAGTGACCCAAAAATGACCCACAAATCGAATTTTCTCGAACATGTGACTTAGCCCAATGGTCATCTCATCCCCAGAAGCGGTATATTACAAAATTTTGTCAAAATGTTTTGAGGCTTTTTTTAGATTAAATTAGCTTGACACCTGACCTATTGTGACCCAAAATGACCCACTAATCAAATTTTCTCTAACACGTGACTTAGCCCATTGGTCTTCTCGTAATCCAAAACAGTAGTTTACAAAATTTAGTCAAAATCGTTAGAGCCGTTTTTTAGAGAAAATTAGCTTGACCTGAAGTGACCCAAAAATGGCCCACTAATCGAAATTTCTCGGACATGTAGCCTAGCCCAATAGCTTTCTCGTGCCCAAAAACGGTTGTACATAAAATTTAGTCAAAATCGATTGAGCCGTTTTTTAGATATAATTAGCTTAACCCTGACCCATTATGACCCAAAATGACCCACTAATCAAATTTTCTCGAACACGCGACCTTGACCAATAGTCTTCTGGTGCCCGAAAATGGTAAAATACAAAATTTCGTCAAAATCGTTAGAGCCGTTTTTAAGATAAAATTTACATACACACACAATTTTTGATCGTATTTATAGTATTAGATATAATTAAATATGGCATCTAATTATCAGACATTTAAGTTTATAATATATTTAATTATAATTAAAATTACAAGTCGAATATTTACTAAGATATTTAGCTAAGGTTAACATTGTTAAAGCTAATTAAAGATTTACTCCTGAAATAGTCAGTTTTTAATGATCACACGACTTTTGAATATAGAAACATCAATCTATCTATATTATAAAACACAACCGTGTCTGTCATTAACACCAAGCACAAATTTAACAGCAGATTTTACGATATTTGCTATAGCTTTTATACTTTGATTGCGTATATCTTCGCTTCTAAATATTGCATTATTCCACGTTTTAATCCATCGAATAGAACAAAAAATTACTTTCGAATAAAGTTTGTTTAAAAATTATAGTTTAAGACCAGACATCAATCTAAAATCCAGCCAAAAACTTATTTCGAACAGAAATTTAATTTAGTAAAATTCAACTTCTGCCTGTGTGATATTTACTTGGATTAATTTAGTAAGTAAAATTTCTGGGTAAAAGTGTTAATCTTGCTTGAGTAAAATCCTCGTAGTCGTTTTTGTAGTAATTTATTGATTTTTGATGATTTAAAAAATAATTTTCAGGTATGATAATTTTTTTATCTCTCAACTGGTGACGCAAAAATAAATATTTGTTTGTTAATTAGTGTAAAGGTAATAATGTAAGGCAAGTTTGTTAATTAATGTGTAGTAATTTCAGTACCACAAAATTATATGTCATTTTTTTTTATATATATATAAAGGATTTTTATGCAATTTTATAAAACATATATAAATCAATAATACTTTAACCCTTTATGTCCCGACGGTACTTTAAAGTATACCATAAAAATAAGTTGTTATAAAATTCATTTAATACATCGATTAATTGTAATAAATTTTAGAATGAGTGATAGGTAGTTTACTTTATCTTATTCCAAAAGCATTATTGGTTGAACAAAACAAAAATAAACTGTTATTTTAACACAATCAAACTGATTGGTAAAGTTATCATACGAATTGAATATTTCCAACGGAGTGAAAAAATGCCCAGGCTGGGAATCGAACCCAGATCCTTGGCTTACAAGGCCAATGTTTACCGTTTTTAAGCTAACTGGGCCGACAACCAGCCAGCATATTTATCAGAGTTCATCTACGTATCCTTCGTTTATATGGTGTTCCTTGTTCCTTTATCTGCGGTTTATTCTGTTGTGCTGTCTACATGACAGACCAGATGTTACTATACTACCAATAAGGTTATCTGAGCGGAATATGTTGGCTGGTTGTCGGCCCAGTTAGATAAAAATGGTAAAGCATTGGCCTTGTAAGCCAAGGATCTGGGTTCGATTCCCAGCCTGAGCATTTTTTCACTCAGTTGGAAATATTCAATTCGTATGAAAACAAAAATATTTTTAAAAGGATGATTTCTTTTTCATTTGCATCTCCTCAGCTTTCTTGACGTTGAAAGATTGTTGGTGAAAAGTTTCAGTTGGGAATTATTTCTATATTTCTATTGTAACAGCATTATATTTGTACAAAATACTAAAAAAATGTTTTAAATAAAAGATTTGAGTGAAGTTATAAATAATACACAAAATCCCTATGAATACAAATTTAATTAATATTAATTTTAATTGGCGAAATCCTTCTAAAATTTATTAAATGATTGTGTAAATCTTCTATATTTAAGAATATTTAAATAAAAGATTTGAGTGAAGATATTTGAGTAAATATTGCACAAAATCCCCATGAATTCAAACTTATATTAATTTTAATTGGCAAAATCCTTCTAAAATTTATTAAATGATTGTGTAAATCTTTTATATTCAAAAATATTTAAATAAAAGATTTGAGTGAAGTTATAAATATTGCACAAAATCCCTATGAATTCAAACTTAATTAATATTAATTTTAATTGGTAAAATCCGTCTAAAATTTATTAAACGATTGTGTAAATTTTCTAATGTAGTTTCAGAAAGTGACAAAAAATGCTTTAGAAGATGAAATTTTCTTGAATTCATAATTTGGTACATAAACTTCTGGCTCTCTGTGTTTAAAGAAAAAAAAAAAAAAAAAAAAAAAAAAAAAAAAAAAAAAAAAAGCTTTTCCGTATAATGTAACTTTTTTAAAGGAATTTTTTTTTTTTTGATAGAAACGTTTGTAATATACAAATTGAAGAATAAAATAATAATAATTAAAATATATTCATAACTGTTAATATTAAATTTTTTATTCTATATTAGCATCACAACTACTTTTACTTATAACGATGTAGTTTCAATTGTATGACTGTATCCTTATTGGCAACATCATTTCCGAGTAATTTCCTATGATATATAGGATTATCCATGACTAATATAATAATTGATATCATTTCCTGTATTGCTGATTCTCGGGTCATAAAATAGATTTAGAGATACAATGGGAAAAACAGAAAATATAGAAAAGAAAAGAGAAACCGATATCTTTGCAGAATTTTGCTTAAAAATGATGTTTTAAACTTTTTTTTATTTCCAAGCTTGTTTTATTATTATTATTGGTTATTTATTAATAGTATTGATATTATTATTACTATTATTATTATTATTATAGTTTTTGTTGTTGTTATTGGAAACCTACATTAAATAAATGTTAGTTAAAAAATTTATTCTGCATAGCCTTAACACAGAACTTTAAAACTGTTTCAATTAGAATTTTATGTATGTTCTCGTATAAGTTCACATGCACTCAATGTCACTTTACATTATTTAAGGGAGACTCGTACCCCTTTTCGTCAAAATATCGCAAAAAAATCAAAATACGTTTCTTCTTAGGAAATGATATTACGCTTAAGGGGGCCGGGTAAGCGCTATCTCCGCCATGTTAAAATACACCAACTTTATGAACCCTTTTCTCAGAAATGGTGAAATATAGTGGTCTAGAATTTTTAGAGTAGTTTGAGTAACATGCTTTACGTATTTTAACAGGCCATTTTCTTTCTAAGTGAACCTGAAAATTAATTATTTATTGAAAGGCATTTTTAAATTAGCATTATTGCTAAGATTTCACTGCATAAAATAAATAATTCTCAACAAATCATTAAATCCTGTGTTAAAGTATACAATAAAACATAATAAAAGTATTTAAAAAAAATTGAGTTCTTAAGTTTAATAGATATTGAAAAAAAAAGGAACACAAACAAGAAAAATCCAAGTTTTGAGAAAAAGTCAATTAAAGATTTAAATGGCCATTAAGCTATGAAGTACGCCTAGAAAGAATGAATATTTCCAACACTTCTTTTTTAAATGTATAAACATGTGTGACACATCGTTGGAAAGATGAAAGTTTAAACTATTTAATGATGTAAAATTGTAAAAATCGATTTTTTTCCCAAATTTCGCTTACCTGGTCCCCTTAAGAGGCTACTTCACTCGAGCGAAAACACTTATTTGCTACTGTTAATCCTATGGCAGAAAATTTTTAAGTTATCTCATTTGTATTTCAATATTTTTAAACGATTTCTTTAGCACTGGCTAGCTGAGATCGAACTGTACAAAGGCCGTTTTTTTTTACTTTTCCGATTTTGCTTACAGATTTTTTTTTTATTTTTTTTTATTAGGATACTTTTACTTTCGGAACCGGTTTCGAAAGTAAAGTATTCTCATTAAAAAAAAAAAAAAAAAAAAAAAAAAAAAGTAAAAAAGTAAAAAAATGGTCTTTGTACAGATTGATCTCAACTAGCCAATGAAAAAAAATAATTTAAAAATATTGAAATACAAACTATAACTATCTTAAAAAATTCCTTCCATGGGATTAACATTAGTGAACACGTAGTTTTCGCGCAAGAGAAGTAGCCCCTTAATTGAGAACACATATAATGGATTTCAGACTTTAGAGATATTTAGAACAGTTGTTAACAGAGTCTATACAAATTATTTGCAAACATTTAAAGGTTCACCATTTTAAAGCGCTATTAAAATCACTTTTTCATAATTTTAATCCAATTCAAATGCTCGTTGGTATTTATGCGCACAGAGTTAAAGAACTTATATTTTTAAAGTCTTGATTTGGTATTTGAAAAAACTTAGGCAATGATGTTGCCAGGTCTACTATCGAAAAGAAGGGACAGAAAGATACAAAAAGCCGGACAGCAGTTTCGGGATTTAAAACTATAAAAACTTTTATGTCAGAGTGTCAAACTTGTGAGGGCTAAACAATTCTTATTGGACACAGCGTGATAGTGCTGAATTCAATTTTTTTTTCTCAGGGAGGGATATTACAGAAATTTTGCACTCTGTGGATACCAAACACCATTATAAAGACGTTCAATATACCAAAACCTTCCTCACAAAATTCTTAAGCAACAATTCAAATACCATTGTAAATAATTTGGTAAAAGTTATTAATTATGTTCCGTTGCTGTGACTCAAGTTCAATACATGTAATAGATATAAACTAGTTGGATGTGCCAATCCCAAAACTTTCTTTTATCTCATACGTCTTAGTGTTTCAAAAAGTATAGTTACAAATGTTAATACTTCAAATGTTAATACTTGCAAATGTTAATTTACAAATGTTAATACTTTGATTCAATTCTATGCATAACTTGACACACTTTTCGATGGTATAATAATGAAAAAGGCACAAAAATCGCTATTCCAGCGCCCCCTAACGACATAATATTTCCAAATTGAAGGAGGACATGCTTGCAATAGCCAAAAACATGCACAAAAAATTTGGTTAAATTCTATTCATAACTTTATACAAGTTTTGATGGTACAATAACGAAAATAGCACAAAAATTGCTATTATAGCGCCCCCGTCCAGAAGATTTTTTTCAAATTCATAAAAGACCTGCTTGCTATAGCCAAAAAACATACACAAAAAATTTGGTTCAATTCTATGCATAACTTCATACAGTTTTCGATGGTGCAATGGCAACACACGGACACACAGACAGACAGACATTTTGTATAAAAAAAAATTTGGGGATTTCTGAATAAAACGTGTACATCCGTTGAAACCAATTTCTATTACAATACTTTCTTCTATTGAAGGTAGAAGAAATTAAAAAAGAAACTTTTTTAATAAATGAAATTAATAATGACTAATGAGGAATCTTCTGTAATCCCAACATAGAACATTGCAACTGCTAACAAGAATTGATTATTTCTTTGACCGGAATTCTTTCACTGTAAATGATAAGAGGTTTTTCTTAGCGATGAAAGCAATAAGCAACTCTGACACTTAAAACAACAACAGCAACAATAGAGAGTCACGTTAGATTTTTGTATATTAACATTAATCGAGATTATGTTTCTTTCACCGGACATCTCTAATCAGCGGGAACTATAAAGCTGGCAGTCCTACTTAGAAAGAATTTATAATGAAAAAATCTTCATAATAAAAGTATAGCTTCTATTCTAAATTATTATTATTATTATTATTATTATTGAATTTTCATTTAATTAAATGTCGACCATACTAATTAAGAATTTTTTCCCCTAATTGCACTGAAACGTTCTATTTATTTTCTTTCAGTTGTTATGCTGTTCTTTTGTCCCAAACTATAAGCGAAACAATGTATTTTAGTTATAGTTACGGTCTTGATTAAAATGAAAAGCAACAAATAAACTAAAAGAAAAGTGATTTAAACACATAGCTTAAAATAACTTACTGTTTACATTAAAGGTAAAAATCATTTCAAGCTTGTCGAGACTTTGACTTACTTTTTTTTTTCTTTGTATGGTTCGAATAAATTAAAGCATTCATTTACCTGTAATTAATAGTTCTCCTTGTGGAATTCTTAATTGGAACGAAAAAGTTATTTTTTCTTCTTCTTGGAATTCTAATACACTAGATCCGCATTCCCTGTTTACTGTATTTATAGTTAAACTTTTGTATATAAAAAAGAAGTTTTTACCTAAAGTTAATGCTTTCATTTAAAACAAGGCTTTGCTGTAAAACTATTAGTCAACCTAATTTGACTTTTTCTCTACACCTGTAGTGGCATTTAATATTATTCCTTAATTTTGATTATATTTTTCTGTTCTGTGCAAAATAAGGAAAGACCTATTTTCATTCATCTTTTGTTTGATTTGTGAGCAAGCTAAACATGAGATGTATGCAAATTAATTAGGGCAGAAGAGAGAAGATTTGGGCGTCAACCCATCGGGTTTAAGGCTGTTCTCAAATACAATGGAGTTACTTAGTTATAACTTCTGTTCATTGATATGTATTCATCATGTTCAATGTTTTTTGAGCACCCCAAGCTTTCATTAAATGCTTTCTTTTAACTTACAATTCTGTTTGTATGTGGCAGTCCAATCTTGTTACTCATTTTTCACCCACTTCGTGTTTCATAGAGCTTTGAAATTTAGAATATATATGTATTCCTGAGTGCAATACAGGAATTAAACATAAAATTCGATTTTTTGTGACTCATACCCCCCCCCCCCCCCTAATTCCTGTTGATGTAGAGCTTTAAAATTTGGAATAGGTACATATATACTCCTGAGGGCAATACATTAATTGAACATTGATTTTTTTTAAATTCGATCCCTAAACGGTTACATTTGATTTGCTATGGAGAAATCAACATCAGCTTCAACGATGTGTACTTGTTGAAAAGTACTAGTGACAAGGTTACTACAATAGCGACAAATTTTAGTGAACTCGGTGAAATATCGCCAAATTTAATAACTTGGTAATATACTGGCAAACTTCGCGACAAAAATAAGTTGCACACTTTACGATAGCGGGCTAATTTGGCAAAATTCCCATTTAAATCCATCAATTTTCCCTAATCGAACTCACCGCAATTTAATTTAAACTCCGTTCATTTAAGGTTTTTTTTTTTTTTTTTTTCAAGACTATTTCTACTTTTTAGCGCGTTAAAAAAAACAAAAAACATATAATTTCTACAATTTTGCGAATTTTAATAAAGCATGATTTTAATATATATATATAGATATATAGATATATGTAAGAAAATTATAAAAATTAGACCTATTAATTAGTTTTTGTAATGAATCGCCCCTCAATTTGGATACGGGCCCAATTACTACTAATCACGAGTTTGGCAGGGTAGCCAATTAATCCATTTTATCGTTAAATTAATAGAAACACATGGCCCTTTTTAACTGGTAACCCTAGGAGATGAGCAATTTCAGAGAGATACCTCTACGCCACTTGCTATCTGGAGTCTATCCTGTAAGCAGCTATGGAAATTGATTGTTACCTTTTTGATTATTTAAATAAAACTTAATAAAGTTAATTTCAGTGAATACTGTCATTTCGCTAAAATGTGACATATATATATATTTACATTTATATTTATTTTGATTAAAATTAACAATTATAACGTTATTTTTAAGGGAAAAACACAAGTTTTGGGTGTTTAAATGTGCGGAACCAGCCAATTTCTTTTTTTAATTTTATTGTCATGCAAGATCTATAAGTATGCCAAATTTCAAGCCTCTAGCTTAATCGGAAATAGATGAAGTTAACATTATACAACATACCAATATACACAAATATGCATAGCACGTTAAATAAAACATTATAAAAAGAGGTAAAAGCATAAATTGTCTGATGAGAAAAAGGAAAAATACGAACACATTCCATGCCTGATAGGAGAACTGAGATCTGTCCGGACACAAAAATCTCCAAATTTTCTAAAAAACCTTTATTGTATTAAATTTTTCTCTGTGTTTTTCTGCTTAAAATGGCGTTTAAATCATGTTTCTATTTTAATTAGAACAGAAAATATTAATTTTTTTCGTTTTGGCGTGTTTTCAAAATCTAGCTTTCAAGCAATGGTTGTTATGAAAACGATTTCTTGTGAAAATGCCTTTTTCTTCATGATGGCTTTTTTCACAATTTCTCATATTTAAATCGTTATAAGTCAAGAAGCGTTCAAGATAAATGGTTCAAATTTGTAACATGTCTTTTTCAATTGTTTTACTTTAATTTTGATTTAGAAAATTAGAAAAAAATATTTACTTTTGAAAATATGACTTTTTTTTTTAAAGTTACACCCTATTTTTTAAATTTTTACATTAAATATTTTTAATTTTTTTTAATTAATATTTTTAAAAATCTTGAATCTAAATTAAAATTCTGTTTATGTAAATGAAAAAAAATGAAATTCTACAAATAATATTTCGAGTTATAACGATTTTAAATTACCCCACTTTTTTAATGAATTTTAAATTTTAAAGTTTTTTAAAAAATATATGAGAAGTTTTATCATGTGATTTTGTTTACAAATACCATGGTAAAACATCACAAAAAATTCAAAATTTTACCTCAATAAATAAAAATTATTTTAAATTGTGTCCCGGACCCCCTTAATGATGATGATATATAATACATGAGCTATGAGCACTATAAGATTTATGGCATTATTTTGAAAAATTATGGTAGTTTTAGCTATTATAATTAACTACTAAAAATAATCTCAATGTATATTTTTATTTTGCTGACTATGGTTACTGAACAACAAATATATTAATAAATAAATAGCTGCTCTTTAAATTTCCAAGAGAAATAACAGTCTGTAATGGCTCTGCTACTTTATCTGCTGTTATTGAATGAGTAGATAAAAAGCTGAAAGTCTTAGGTCTTTCTTTTCTTAGATGTTTTAGACTTGAACTCATCTGACTTGAACTTCCTTAACTCATCCCTCAAAGACATAATCTCATTCTTGTATTTCTCACAAAGGCTCTGGAACATGCTATTCTCTCCACTGAGAACTTTTATCCTTTCTATCCTTGCTCTAAGTTCCTTCTTACATGCCCATAACTTCTCCTGATTATCTGCCTCCGAGCGTCTTTTGAGTTGGTCTGCAAGCTCTTTATTCTGCCTGACATTCTCTTGGAGTTCAACTTCTTTTTCGTCCAACTCTTTCATTTTATGAATAAGCTGTTTTTGTAGTGCCTGGTTTTTGGAAACAAGTTGCGCTCTCTCTGGATCAATTCCTTCGAGAATTCTCCATCTGAAATACAATTAAAAAATTATTCATTAAAAAATAGATTTTTAACCCTCTCGTCACACTGACTTTCATATGAGGCTCCTATTTCGAATTGCAGTATTTGAAAGGAAAAAAAAATATATTTTGGTTAATTCTAGCACCTAATAGTGATAGCATATGTCGATACATTTACTATTATGACTTTACTTATATTTCAGTATTTAATAATAATAACATTAATAAAAGTTTTATTGATTATAAGTAAACCGTTGGCGTTTCTTTTAATTCAAACATATGTTTCACTCTTTAAATTTAAATTAGGGACTCCTTTTCCGAATTAGTAATTTGTGATAAAAGATAAAAAATACTACTAAATTTTTTCTTTGTTTAATCTGGTTGTAATACATTTTCCAAACATCTTAAAAAATTCTTCCTTAGACTATTTTTATATGAAAAACACGCAACATAACAACATTCGTTATGTTTCTGTAAAGAACACATTCGTTAAATTTCAGTAAACTGTAACTTTTGTGATTTCGATAGCTACTTTTAATTTTGTTAGCGTAAAAGTAATTTTCCCAAAATTGGAAAAAAAAAATTCAGTGCCGAGACGGTTAAAAAACTGTCTTATTGGCAGATTGTATTTATGGGCTAAAATTAATAAATCTACATTTGGAGTGCAAGGATGATTCTTTGGACAGGCGATCTGAGAAAACTACTTCATCAATTTGTATTCATGTCCAAAAATTAAGGGTAAGTGACCAGACGCTTCCGATTTTACACTTTTAGTCGAATACCTACTAAAATTCTAGACGAATTGTTCTTGAACTTCTAGGATGTAAAGAACATGTTTGGCTTCATATTTCTGAGTGAAGATTTAGTCGGGAGAACAATTAGGGGGCTAATAATAAATTTAATAATAAAATAATATTTGCGATCAGTTATGTAACAGAAAATGCTGAAAATGGTTTGTCACCGTGTTAAATGACTATTTGGGTTCTGTTCAACGTTTGCGTGCATTTGTGTAAGCATAGCACTCATATTTGTGACGATGTTAACGTTTCTCTGAAAAGTTCAAAAGTTTTTTTGTTTATAGAATTCAGAGTTTTCAACCAAATTTAACAAAACTTTCCAAAAACCTGACAAAGAACAGTAGAAACAGTATACTACAATTAAAACGCGAATATATTGGATATACAAAACGCGAATATAGAATACAAAATTTAGTCAAAATCGTTAAAGTCATTTTATAGATAAAATTAACTTGACCCACGGTATCTCAAAAAGAACCCACTAATCTAAATTTATCGAACATGTGACCTATCCCAATGGTCTTCTCGTGCTGGGAAACGGTGTAATAAGAAATTTTGTCAAAATCGTTTGAGCATTTTTTAGATACAATTAGCTTGACCTTGACCCATAGTGTCCCAAAATGGCTTATTAATCAAATTTCCTTGAGCATGCGACCTAGACCAATGGTCTTCTCGAACCCGAAAACGATAGAAAACAAAATTTAATCAAAATCATTAAAGCTGTTTTCTAGATAAAATTAACTTGACCCACAGTGACCCAAAAATGGCCCATTAAACGAATTTTCTCGAACATGTAACCTAATCCAATGTCCACTCGTCCACCCACAATCAAGGGTGTAGTGGAGGTATACGGAGGTATACGCCGTGTACCTTCTGGATTTTTTTAAGAAGCTCCGTTTACCCCCTGTTTCTCAAACAAAACATTAGCGTATACCTTATCTATGAACATTCATTGCGTCAGCGTATACCCTCTGCCTATGCCGTATACTCTTTGCTTTTTTTACGACTACAACACTGACCACAATGTCACACAATGTCCACCCAATGTCCCAATGTCCAAAACCACTCGTGCCCGGAAACAGTATAATACAAAATTTTGTCAAAATCGTTTGAGCCTTAGATACAATTAGCTTTACCCACAGTGACCCCAAAACGACCCACTAATCGAATTTTATCACACATGTGACTTAACCCAATGGTCTTCTCATGCTCAGAAACGATATAATACAAAATTTTGTCATAATGTTTTGAGCCGTTTTTTTAGATACACTTAGCTTGACCCACAGTGACCCAAAAGTAACCTACTAATTGAATTTTCTCAAACATGTGACTTAGCCCAATGGTCTTCTCATGCCCTTGTCAAAATCGTTTGAGTCGTTTTTTAGATACAATTAGCTTGGCTCACAGTGACCCAAACAGTGTTGATTTCAGGGGGTGGCCCGGGGGGGGGACATTCCCCCCCGGAGCAATGAGATGTCCCCCCCGGAAGATTTGAAATTTTGTATTTTCAATGGTCAAAAAGTGTAATTTTCCCCTCGGAACACTATGATGTCCCCCCCCCCCGGAGCCACAAAAATCCCTCCCGGAGGAAAGTGTCTGAATTCAACACTGGACCCAAAAATGACCCACTAATCGATTTTTCTCGAACATGTGACTTAGCCCAATGGTCATCTCATGCCCGGAAACAGTATATTACAAAATTTTGTCAAAATATTTTGAGCCTTTTTTTAGATTCAATTAGCTTGACCCTGACCATTGTGACCCAAAATGACCCACTAATCGAATTTTCTTGAACATGCGACCTAGCCCAATGGCATTCTCGTGCCCCAAAACGATAGAATACAAAATTTCGTCAAAATCGTTAGAGCCGTTTTCTAGATAAACTTTGCTTGACCCACAGTGACCCAAAAATGGCCCACTAATCGAATTTTCTCTAACATGTGACCTAGCCCATTGGTCTTCTCGTAATCCAAAACAGTAGATTACAAAATTTAGTCAACATCGTTAGAGCCGTTTTTTAGAGAAAATTAGCTTGACCTGAAGTGACCCAAAAATGGTCCACTAATCGAAACTTCTCGGACATGTGGCCTAGCCCAATAGCTTTCTCGTGCCCAAAAACGGTTGGATATAAAAGTTAGTCAAAATCGATTGAGCCGTTTTTTAGATATAATTAGCTTGACCTTGACCCATTATGACCCAAAATGACTCACTAATCGAATTTTCTCGAACACATGACCTAGCCAAATGGTTTTCTCGTGCCCTAAATTGGTAAAATACGAAATTTAGTCAAAATCGTTAGAGCCGTTTTTAAGATAAAATTTACATACACACGCACACACACACACAATTTTTGCTCGTATTATAATATAAGATTACTATACCTTGTTTACTATTGAAAATGGAGTATGTAGCGTTCATAGTTCTTTTATACGGAGGCATAAAAGAATTCCGTTTTATTATGAACTACGGTTGAAAAATCGTCTACGGTGCATGCATTTTAATAATGTTACGATTCTTCAAAAATGTTGAAAGAGATAAGCATTACTGAGGTGGATTTACAAACTATTTGCTATAGAATATAGAGCAAGTAGCATTTATAGTTACTTAACAGAGCCACAGAAAAGAATTCCATTACATTATGATGTTTGGGAAAAACATTGGAATGCGTATAATTTATTATTCATTTGCAGAGACACACAAAAGAGTTCAGTTACAAGGTTGGCTGCAAGCGACAAATGTTGGTAGTAAGTTTTCAGTTGTGGTAATGCCTTTTTACTTCAGACTTAATTAATTTTATTTTATTATGTGGTGTGCATAAATTCTATAGATCATATACAGGGCTGCACGAAAAAAATTGCTCGCATTACCAGCTATGGACCATAAATGCTGAAAATGGATTTTAACTGCATTATAAGTATTTTTTTTTATTGTGTTTTTATTTAGATATTTCGTTTCATTGTATGAAAAAATTAAATTTCTTAAAAATAGTCTGAAACTGTTAGGAAGTGTTACATAGTAATCTGTGCCTGATGCATGATTTTCCGTTTTTGTTTTAAGACCTATGTCAGACGGACGTCTTTTTTGCTGCTTTTTTGCTTAAGTATTATCCATTCACAATGCTATAGCATTGTGAACGGATAATACTAAAGAAAAAAAGCAGCAAAAACGACGCCCGTCTGACATTGGTCTTAATTTTAAAGAAAAAATGAGGATGTATGTAACTAAAAGAAAAATGTAAGATATCATAAGTGAAATTACACATTTTACTCAAAATTTTAATTCACTGATGGATAAGTCTGTATAAAAAAAAAAAAAAAAAAAAAAAAAAAAATTATCCAACTATAACTTAATAAATTATATATGTATAATTGTAATTAATTTTGCAATCAATTTTCAGCAGTAAAATTACGTCCGAAATTATTGAATATTAAAAATATGTGAATTATCACATTGCTAACTAAGTGTTATCATCAAGCGTTAAACAAATCACATCGCTAACCTAACTAACCAACAGGTTAAACCAGGTGGGGGGGGGGGGGGGGCTATGATAAGGCTTAAACACTAAATTCCCCAACCGAGCAACAGAGTAAAAAATTCCCAACCCGGAAATCGAACCCGAATCTTTCGAATAACGCTCCAATGCTCTACCATTTGAGCTACGAGGACGATACCCAGCCTGGTATTTCTCACTCAATTATGTCGGTAAAGCTGCAACCGCAGCAAAAGATGGACAAGTCTTCATGAGCACACGGTGTGATAATTCACTTACTTTTAATATTCAATAATTTTGGACGTAATTTCACTGCTGAAAATTAATTTAAAAATTAATTAAAGTTATACATATATGGATTCACATTTGCTGGGCTTTATTTGCGCCTCATGTTTCGCCACAGGGTTGTATGCTGATAAAGACTTTTCCATCTTGTACTGCGGTTGCAACCTTGCCTACCGATGTATGTGAGTGAGAGATGCCAGGCTGGGTATCGTCCTCGGAGCTGAAATGGTAGAGTATTTTAGCTTTTCCTAAGGATCCGGGTTCGATTCCGGGATTGAACATTTGTAACTCTGTTAGTTTTGCGCTTAGTTAGCTCTGTGATGATTCACTTATTTTTAATATTCAATTAATAAATTAAATTTAAACTGTAGACTCTTGTTTTCAAATGGGCAATTGATCTTATTTAATCAATTACGAAAACAGCCGTCAGATGCCGCGACAGAGGTGGATTGCGCCTTGGAAACCGAAAGATCCCTCGGTCAAAAGGAAATGAACGTGGCCCCAATAACAGAAGATCACCACTTGCCGTGATAATATCATTCAATCCTTCGTAATCGGTTGGTATTTATAAAACAGAGCAAATTAGGGTGTTTTTAGAGCTTGAGGCATCTAAAGGCCGTTACCAAGGGCCAGAGCCTCTAGTAAAACTGGAAAATGTCGGAAAGAAAATACACATTGAGTAAAGACTGAAAAAAAGTATTTTTTTGAAATTTATTATTTTATTACTATCATTGACAATTTGTAAAATTGAATGGTATATCCTTTAGTTGTTATGCTTATAATTAATAATGACCGATTGTCGATTTTATTATCGGTAGAATCAATTTTTCAGCACGATCAATTGTGCAATGATTAAACTTTGCTGAGATTTTGCATTGTGCATTGTGCGATGTTCACGTACCGATAGATATTTATTGTTAGTATTATTTTATTTATTCTGACTTGAAAGACAAATATTTTCCTCAGTGTATTACTTTGTGCATCTTTCTTCCTCGTTATATCATAAGTTGATGTTTCGTCTCTATCAAAGCAAGGGGAAATGAAGTGTAATACCGATAGAAGCAAAATAAAATAAAGAATAAACCGTTTTTCTTCTAATCTTAGAGACAACTCGAAATTATTTCCAAAATTAAAAAAATAATAATAATAATACTATACATTACTTACATATTTTTTTTTTTGTCTAGTCAATGCTTTAAAATATCATTTCAAAATATAAGTTTTGGCGATTATTTTATTTAAAAATATAGGTTGCTATAAAATAAAATTGAATTAAGTCTGGGCTAATGGAGTGTCGACAGCCTATCGATCAGCATCTGATTATCGGAATCGCAAATAGGGCAACTGTCCAGCCATCTAATTTTAAGGATGCCCCAAAGCCCGAAAAATAGTTCCAAAGCCCCAAAGCCAATATTTGGTGTTTTTCACTTTAAATGAATAAAAATTGATGTTGCAAACAAATCATGAGGACCTCTAAATAATTCTTTGCTCAATTCCCCAAATGAGGTTAATCGCGTTCTGCTATCGATTATTGATAGTATACAGCAGGGTCGTAATTTCTTTTTTACTAGCGTGGGCACATTTGAATTTCTTAACCTTCTTCACGGGTGTAACCGCCCTCCTCTATTATATATTTATATGAGTAAGACATGTAGCGTAAATCATATGCAATATAATTAGATGCTGGATGTGTCTATGTATATTTAATAAAATATTTTCAATTTAAACATTAAAATCAATTTAAACATTTCAATTATAAATATTTTCCTATACGAGAAAAAGAAAAGAGGGTCCCTTTTCTTTTTTGATTTTTTTTTTCGTAAGCACAGTGAAGCAGTAAGCCACACGATAAATATTTCCCATATTTCAAGTGAAAATGGAAGTGAAGCTTCTTTCCAACCACCGGTGATACAAAGAACGAAAAATAGCAAAAATCCATGCGTTTTTCAATGCTAATTAGGCCTTTAAAAAATTTTCTCACCAGATTTCCTTTTGATAAAAAACGTATAGATTGATACCCCCCCCCCCCCCCCCACTGTCTGACAAAACCAATAAGTTTTGACAGAAAAATGTACAAATGTACATTTTTCTATGAGTACAAAATAAATGCCATATATTCCAGTGTATTATGCGCACCTACAATTTCAGTCTATATTATTATATTTTAGGTACATTCGCCGTATTTACGCGCATTCCATCTTTTATGAAAAAAAAAAATCTTGAGTTAGGGGGACGGTGGACGTTTAAATTTTTTATTTTAATTTTCATAATAGATATTTGAAATTTTGTGAAAATATACATTTCACCATAAGTACATAAAACACCTTAAAAGAAATTTCTAATCTTATTATAATTTTAAGATATTTTTAAAAATTAAAATTTTAAAAAGCAATTTTAAAATGCTCCTTGCGTCTTAATTTTTTAGATATTTCCTCGATTTTGGATTTTAATCACTTAAATTTAGATTTTAATCGCTTTTTCATCTCTATTACAAACAAATCTGTGTATCGATTTTTTAATTCCTTAAAAAGTTCATTTTTAGAGATATTTTTCTGAATTCCATATAGATTTTCATCAAAATTCTGCCTTATAATAAGTTAAAAATCAAATTTAATTGTCTTAATGAAGTCGAATTTTAAAATGCATACACAGTTTCTTTTTAAGCAATATCAGGATTCTTTCTTATCAGTTTCATGAATTTTGATTAAAAATTAAGTAGCAAAGAGCATCTCAAAAATTAAAAAAGAAGCTGAAACATCAATATTGAGAAAGACAGATTTAAAGTAGGGTAACTCCGGGAGAGTCGCCGCATACGGGATAGATGCCGCACCCCTTGTATTTCTTGTAATTATCAATAGATGGTCATCAAACGCACAATATAGGTGCGCAATGAAATTATTTTAACCAGTGTATAGCGTGAATCCTATTTCGATGTTTATTTTTAGAAGTACAATCCTTATTTTGACAAAAGTGCATGATTTCACTGTCCAAATTTTTAAACACGGTATGTTTAAATACTTTTCATACACTAATTACTAAATGCATGCATGATTGAAGTCAAAACTAAGTGTAGGGTTTGTATAGAGTACTGTGTGTATGGTTACGCCATTCCCCTTAGCGATGGCAGGTAACTGTGATGGCCGACGTCTGCACCATGCAAAATGGGATACATGCCGCACTGCAATTCCGGTATACATGCCGCAGTTTCTTTTGTACGGGATATGATTAAGTGTTATTAACTTTTCCTTTTCTTTTTGCACAGACTAACCATGTTAAGCATGTTATCAAGTTTACTAAAACCAAAGGAGAAAAAGGGGAAAATAACAAGTAAGAAGGGCAGGAAAGATGCAAGTCAAGATGATAATAATGAAAAATTCGATTACGCGAAACGCAAACGTTCTTTGCAATTAATGTTTAGAAAACTACTCCAAAAAAGAGGAAGTGTAATTGGCTTCGTTGCATCATGTGTCAAATGTAGCTACATAAAGACTGTACTTTTTCGACATCTTTTCTGTAGATTATAGTCGAAAAATCAGGTCTCTTAACCGATTCGGGACCACAGGTGCATATAAGCACCTTCATAAAGAGTATACAAAATTTGTTTCTGGCACCAGTAAAAAAGAAAATAAATATTTGCTTTTTTTAATTAGAGCATTTTCATGTTTAAAAGGTAACTTATTTTTAAAAAGTGGTGCCAACCGAATAAAATTTGTGTAAAAGACATCGGTCCCGAAAGGGTTAACAAATAAATTATGAAATACAATTTTATTTTTTTTTATTTTCCCTCTCTAATACATTGATGTAACGTTGTTGCTGAAATAACAATTAAAATTTAATGTAAAAAAATAAGTCGATAATTTTAATAGTGAAAGTAGGCAAACAATTATTAATTTGAATCTACTAATACGTTTAATTGTACTCATTTAGTTTTATTTTGTTATTACATCGTTAATTATAGTCCAGATATGAATATTTTTTTTAAATATTTTTATTTATAATTTCATTCTGTTCTGATTACAAGCGCGGCATAACTACCGCACGAGTGCGGCGTCTCAGCCTGAATGTACGGGTGACGCGCCACAGTGTAATGTTTTAGAAAAAAATTGTTAAAAAATATTAATTATTTGTTTTGATTTTTTTTTTCGCAGTACACGCGTTGTATACTTAACATTAAATAGCACAGCATGATTTTTTTTATTTTATGTCCAGCATGGGATTTTATACACAAATTCAAAAAAATGTGCGGCATAAATCCCGGAATTACCCTGCATTAAAAGACCAAAAAAGTTGTTTGTGAACAAAATTAAAACACTTGTAATTTTTCGTAAAATAATAGCATCTGCATGCGGTTTTCCACGAATGACGTAGTACAAGTTAGAGAATAATAATACGCACAGAAAGAAATGTCGATTTTTGGGTCGATTTTTGCTCAAAGAAAGGTTCACGGTCCCTTTAAGTAGCATGGAAATATATTGAAGAACATTGAAAAGTATAATATTTAGTACGAATACAAAGAAAAATATTAGTAAATTGTAAGCAAGAATGTACGAAACGTAGAATGGTTATTCATTTGCATAAAATTGAATAACGCACATGTGTAAATTTATATCAATTGTATCATATCAGAAATGCGCGTTCTACGCCGGAATATATACTACCTATACACATAAATTTATAGAAGATTCACGGGTTCAAGAAAAGGGATTTGTGGGCGCAACTGTACTCGAGAGCGCGTGGTTGTGACGAACCCTAGCTTACAGTACCGGAGCTATAGAACCAACTTACATACTTTAGAGATCAAGACACAATATGAATTTCGGGCTATCACTATTATTTCACTATTCACTATTATTTCATTGCTGGTTAGATAATACTGTATGCATATGCTTTCAAAGCGTCGCAGCTTGTTAATTTTTGCATGTAATTTAAAGGATAATGAAATATTATTTATAATTTTAATGCTTATTAAATTCATGCAGATTATGAAGAAGCCTAATATCAAACATAGTAAGGACATTTTAAAAATTGATTCAGGCGGTTTCGGAGACTCCAGAAATCCCAAGGCGCTTGGCCTTGCAGGTCCTTTCGATTATGAATTCATATCGACATCAGTTACTATGATTATTACTGAAGGATATTGTCACTACTTAAGATTATTTTGAGTAACTTTTTCTAAAAAAATCATACCTGTGTAAATTCACTGGTCTTTGCACTTCATCTTCCAAAGCTTTAGACTTGATTTTCTCTTCCATCAGTCTGGCCTGCGTATTACCCAATTCTTCTCGAGCAGTATCCATGTACTCAACTTGTTTATCCATCACCGTATTCCTCCTGGTTATTTCAGTTATATGAAACTTTAACTGCTTGATATCTTCAATTCTTTCATTGACGGATTTATCTAAGCTTGTTACTTCTTGCTGTAGAAAACTATTGTTTTCTTTTAAATCCTTAATTTCTTCCTCTTTGCCGATTAACTTTGCATTTTGAACGTTCTTTTCTTCCAATAAATTCTTTATTTTCCTTCTCAGATTAAATATATCCTTTTCCATACTTGCAATATTTTGTACTAGGACTTGCTTTTGATTATCTATGCGTTTTAGTTTTGCGTTCAGTTCTTCACTATTTTTGACTTCCTGTTTGTATAATTCTTTTGTATTTCCAAGCTGTTGTGTGAGGCTCTTAACATCTGAATCCAGTTTTTTGCTTCTTTCGTCTAGTCCTTGATTCAAACCCTGCAGTTGTTCGACATATTTCTGGAGCACTATTTGTTGACTTTGCAATTGTTCGTTTACATGTCTGGATTCCGTCAACAACTTTCTGGAGTGTCTTTCATCCTCAACTAGGCGTTTAAACTTAACCTGTTCTTCATCCAGTTGTTGCCTAAGTTTTACTCCAATCTTACTTGCTTCAACTAGTCTCAACTTAAAGCGTGTGATTTCTCCTCTCAGATCACCAATAACTGTATTCAGTTCATCCACGTCTTTCATCAAACGTTGTTTTGTATTTTCTAGACGTTTAATATTATCTTGCAAACCATTGGCAAGTGCGTTCAACTTTTCAAGGTCTTTGTCCAATTTACGAGATCTATCTTGTTCAATTGTAACTTCTCCTTGAAGTTGTGTTATAGTCTGAAAATTAGATAGTATTATAAAATTTGACACTACTGGAACTATGCATTTTTATGCATAATTTTATACAAATTTACAAGGTGTTTCAGTGTATCTTACTCCAACACTCATAACTTTTACAATCATGCCGATATTTTACCAAAACAACAGTGCTTTGTGCGAAATTTTAGGGAACCACAAGAAGTGCGGTGTAATTCGATCAGTGATACCGTATGTATTTTTAGAGTAATTCTGACCTGTGGATAATCCATCGCAGCACTCTTTGGAATCAAATGGTGACGCTCCCAGCACTTCTTGGGATGTTATCACTTTTCAAAGAAAGCGAAGTAAATCTGTAGAAAACATCGTTACAATATCTTCACTATTATAAAGTTACCGATGAAAGTTTCCCGCTCGGCTTGGAGTAAAATACTTTTGGTTACATAAGTGGATTTGCGACGCTGGTTTTTGATACAAAAATTGTTTGGATTGGTGAGTCTTATTTATCATGCCTAAAATCTGTACTAACATTTTTTAAACACCCTGGATACATTAAAAGAATAACAACTTTCTCTACTTTGAAGATTTTATTAATTTATTTACTTTTACTAAACGCATTTTTTACGAAATATTAAGATCATTTTTTTTAATTACATATTTACCCTTCTTTGTATCTATTCATATTATAAAGCAAAAACATGTCCGTGAATACACCTATCGACGTTTGCAATGATATGGGCAATCAATTTCATTTTTGCTGAAATTATTAACTTGTAAACATTGCACAATTTACATTTTTACACCATGGAATAGAAGAGAATGTAATTCCAGACACCATTAAAAAAAAATCTCACATTTACTGAGTTTCTATCATTTTTAAAATAATTTTCAAGCCTGATTTTTTTTAATTCAGCTGATTAAATGAACCCGATCGTGGAAGATTAACACGTTTGCATTTGAAACAATGTAAACAGTTCAGCATTTGTTTCCTGCTAATATTCCATAACAAAATTAAAACTTGGTTATGAAATAATAAATAAATAAAACACAAGTTTAATAGATGTGTAAAAAAAATAATAATAATAATAAATGTGCAACAGGTAGTTGCGATTTCTTTAGCTATTGCTGAAGAAATCGCGACTTTCTGACTAACCGCTGGCATGCGGTTAGTACGGAATTAATACCGTTTTAATAGGAATTTAAAAATTTTATTATTTGACTGCATAATTGATATTTTTCACATAAAATTTCTTTTTGCTTTAATTGATAAGCAATCTAAAAAATACATATTAAATAATAAAAAAAATATAAATTACAGTTTTCAATCATCTATTCTATACTATTAATGTATTTATGTTGTCAACATCCCTTTTTCTCAGCTAACATGTAGTGTACAACGATGAATGAAATATCACTGGTGTCAGGTTCTGATGAACATATACTATTTAGAACTATTGTTATATATTATTTTCTTGCTTATGTATTGTGTGTGTACTGGGAGTTTTAAAATAACATTTTTTACTTATCTGGAATTTAATCCAAGTAGTTTGAGTGGCATAGCTTTAGTTGAAGGAATGTAACGAATCAATAGAGAGGGGTTTTTCCTGTCATTCAAAGTGCATACCTGAGTAAGTCAGACAAATGAGTTTCACTCATCTATTAGAGAGAAAAGGGATATCGCCGGAAGGTACGGTTGGAGGGGGCAAAGCCCTGCTGACAGATTGAGTATCCCCGTAGGCAGTGTTGGGAGAAGGGTGATACTGCAGAGGTTTTAAGTCTATGCTTGGAGCTTGAAGTGTGTGGATACATTATGGTCCTGAATAATGTCGGACAGTGTACGTATTGAGGTATACGGGCGAGAGCGCAGGTTCTTGGCGTATACAGCGAGTGTAACTGGAGATCAAGAATTATCTCCGATAAATCTGTTTTAACGAACGTAATGTGAGAGGGATATAGAATATTTTAATAAGCGGATCAGTACACAGAAGGTATTTACTGTATTTAATTTAATGCTGGACCGGATCATCTATATTCGAGTTCTTAATTGTAAATATTGTCTTGTTATCTGTAAATAATGTGTAAATAAATTGTTAGTTCAATTTAATTGAAAGAGTTTGTATTCTTTTCAACAAACCTCTCATAGCGTGACCGATATCACGTAATCATACTGAATTTAACTAATATGTTTCCGTACAACGATGAATGAGGTTTTATTGAATAGGATTTTTTGCCCACATCTCGCATTGCATATTAAATTTTCTTATACTTTTAGGCTAAGCATCATCATATATATTATTTCTGATTTCAACATCTTTTCTTCTATGCATAGACAAAACGCACAACGGATAATGGCGTATTTATTATACAAAATGTTTTTAAAAAGGCTTTTGACAATAGTGCACTCATATTTCATTAAAGAAAGTTGTTTGATTTTTTAAAAAATGCAGTTAATTATAGGGAGATTCTCAAAAGGTGGGATCATTAAACGTTAACAATATGTAATTTTTAAAATTTTCATATTTAAGGCCAATTTTTCTTAATAGTATAGTATTTTGTCTATAAATATAATATATTAATATTTTTAATAGTATGGCTGCAAAATTATACACAAACATTAAAAGACAGCAACTAGTCTGGAAAATTAATTATTAAAGCATTTAATTAGCAGTTGTGTACGTTACAAATTTTGGACATTTTTTCGCACGTACGTTACAGATTTTGGACGTTGCGCTTAGTATTTAAAAAATACTTAAGACTAAGAATGTAGTAAATGTGTTCTATAATTGTATATGTATACATATATATATGTATAATTAACTTTTTGTTATCCAGTAATAATAATAATAAAATCAAATGCTTTGTCGCGTACGTTACTTTCGGACATAATAAAATACAAAAAAATTCTTTATAGAAAAGTCCTTCTATCTTCAAAAAAGCAATAAATCAGCCTGCCATCTCTTAACGGAATTATCAAAAAATCATCCGTTTCCTTTATGCATTCGTTGTTTACCATTAGAACCACCTGGAAAAAAGTTAAAACTCTTTTTCTTGGTGTTACATTGGAGCAGTTAACGTTATGAATGTCCGAAACTGGCCTCTTAAGCATAAAATAATAAAATTTTAAGATATTTATACAAAGCTTTTACAATAAATTATGTCATTTTCTGTCTCTGAATAGAATTAAAAACTCAGTGTAAAAAAAAAAATAATAATAATAAAGTCAATGATAATTAAAGTTATGTTTGAAAGGCTTAAAGTTATGATGTGTGTCCAGTGCCCACCTTTTGAGAATCGCCCTATAAATTAATGAAAAATGTATCAGAAAATAAACTCAAAGATTGCAGTTCAAAAGTCTCGCACCGGTCTACTATGGTTAAAAATTATTTTCACTTATGTCCTGCACACTAGGTAGTATGTTTTGTATCCCGGAAAGCCTTTGGTTTAAATAAATGAGTTTTAATATCAACTAGCTAAAGTACCCGGCGTTGCCCGGAATTTTAAGAATGTTTGTTTTGAAAAGCCAATTTCAAAATTTAACATACAACATAAAAAACAAACAAACAGTCGAAGTGTTGTACACATGAATCAAATGAAAAAACATAAAAATGTATAAATTTATATAACAGGCGCAAAATAATACAGTTATAAATGATCATATTTCCATTCATCATTAGGGAAAATACGCCAATATTTCCATAATCGAGTTTTTATCATACTTCAACACATTTTTTCACACTTTTATGACATTATATATTCACCATATCCTTTATATTTCCAATATGGCGTAACATTCCATTTTTTTAATTCGTGAAATTAATTAAATAATTATAATTTTTCACATGGAAAGCATAAAACAGAAAAATTATGACGTAACATTTACTTTTGTTTTTAATTCGTCAAATTATTTATTTTATTTACATTTTTGATGTGGAAATCTTTTAGTAGAAATGTTATGAAGATATTCCCTTTTTATAAAAAAAAAATATTTCATTTTTTTCACGTAGAAATCTTGCAATAGAAAAGTAATTCTTGTGGTAAGAATTTTATTGGGTATTTTTAATTGTTGTCAACAGCTATAACGAAAAATGTTTAAATTTGATTGGAAATTGCTGTTAAATTTGTGGTTTTTTATTAATTAAAAATGAACTATAAGTTATTTCTATTCTGGATTACTTTAGTTGCCTCAGCCGTGTTTTAATACACATGTACGTAACATTTCACAATTCTGGCTTCCAAACTGTGGATTTGTATAGAATTACAGACTGACAAATTTTCATTTTTATATATTAGATTATATGAGAAAAAGAATCTAGAGAGGTACACTGTTAAAAAATTTGCAGCATTCTGGCAGGTCATTCGACCGTTTCATGAAAAAACGGTTTCATAACCATAATTTAACTATAGTCTCACCATAAAATGGCCAATAATATGGTCAGAATAGTGTTAAAATTACGGTTGTGTAACCGTTTTCGGAAAAAACGGTCAAATGACCTGCCAGAATGCTGCAAAATTTTAACAGTGTAGAGGAAAACTAAACTAAGTCAAAACGTAAATTTCAGATATTCCGTAGCTCTTTCCTGAAAGATAAATGTTCACATTATATTTTTTCAGTTGCTTGTTTTATGAGAACAATGCAATAAATGACAAGGTAAATAGTAGCGATTGTACTCTTATCTGATAAGAGACGGTCTCTTAGAAAGTTCGTCATCTAAGAAACTTCTAGCTCTGATAGAAAGATTCATTAAATTTTTATCACAAATGTAGGATTTTTAAATCTTATATTTTTAAAAGAAATGTGTGATTTCATTAGTAAGGAAAAATACATAATTTGTTTAAAATATTTAAATTACATAAATAAAGTTAAATGATTAAATTAAATTCGAAGATAATACAGTCAAACCTCATTAACATGAACCTCAAGAGGAATTAAATTTTTGTTCATGTTATCCGTAGTTCATGTTATCAGTAACAAAAAATCCAGATAAAAAATATTGAGGAAAATACATATAGGTGAGTCTGGGGGCTATAATGGGACATGGGAGCTAACGGGACAACAGGGTTTTCTCGTAAAATATAGCAGTCAAAATTTATCAGTAAATACCATTTCCAGTGTTACACAAGAACACATGACATAACACTTACTTCTATTTTAATAATTAAACTTTTAATTATATTCTTTTATCCATTAATAGATAACTACTAGAAATAATTGTGTAAAAAAAAAAAAAAAAAACATTGTACATGTGAATGTATATAATAAATACACATTCCCTTATAAGGGTAAATATACATCCCCTTAAGGGTGTATTCGAAAAAATATTTTTCCACCCTCAACAGCTCGAAATTTTCTGAGACATTTTCAGACTCATTTTTAAAAGTAAAAACATGAAACTTGCTGGGGTGATTTCTGAAGACATGTTTAACATGCCGTGTGATTTCATTTTCAGCTTAATTAATTAGAATTTGATTTTTAAACAGTTATTTTCTCAGTATGACCCTTTTTTTCATTCCCAGATCGCCCGCTTCGGAAAATTCGGTTCAAAACGCCAACTTTGACAGCGTTTTTTACAGTATTTTCTGCATTTATCAAAAAATTAAGAAGCACGGCACATTATAGAGTTTCTAAATAAGAGAATTTCCCAATTTGATGCGTTTTAGAGCAAAAATGAATTTTAAAATGAATCCGAAAATAAGCAGTTTGGATCGGAATACACCCTTAAGAGTAAATATACATTTACCCTTATAAATTCATACGAGTAAAAAAAGTAAATAAAAAAGAATAAAACACTGAACGCATGCTATTTTTCATATGAAAGTTGCAAACTAAACTGTAAGTTTTCAAAGTGTGAAGAAAGATACAATGCATAAAAATATTCAGTTTAGGTAGCAACCTTCCGTAATCCTGGTGGCATGTAGTTGATGACACTCATTTGCATTTTCCAAAATTGAGAACATTCTAACGGCAATAGTCCTCGTTTTCATCGCTCTAAAAAATAATCCTTTTTATGAAGCTCTAAAGAATAACCCGTTGTTCCCTAGGCAAAAGGAAGCTTTCACAGTTTTCTAGGCATTTTCGTTCACATTAAGCGTCAAAATCTCTCATGGGGACATCGAGAATTGTTCATATAAAGCGAAATCTCACGTTAAACGTGTTCATCTTAAAAGGAGAAAAAATACTAGAATCCATATTTATTTTGACGGGGACAGTGGGAACTGTTCATATTAAAAGTAATTCACGTTAAGCGTGTTCACGTCAAGAAGTTCGACTGTATAAGCAATTATATTTAGAGAAATTTCCATCAGTCCCACAGTGGAAAATTCATTAAAATTTTTATTATTAGAAAAGGAAAGGATTATAAGGAAAGTATAGAATTTTTTTATTTTATCATTTTACAGATATAAGAGTTAATTAGTAAAGGAAATGACAATATTAGTTAAAATATTTAAATTAAAAATGTAAAATAACAAATAAAATTGTAATTTTCCGATTTAAATTAAGAATGATTTATTTCACTTTTTTTAATGTTTAGTTTCATATTTAATTCTAGTACTATTATTATGTAATTGGTATTGAAGTTATTTCTAAGTTGTATTAAATTAATTGACCCATCCCTCATGCATTCGAAATTTATTTTTAAACAAGATAAATCAGAATATCGCGAAGTTCAAAAATAGAAAAAATATGTTTTTAGAAAGTTTTTATCAGCATAAAAACTACATTCTGGAAAATAATCATTTTTTAAATTCTTATTGAAAATAAAATAAAATAAATAAATAACGCCTTTGCTGTATTTAGCTTTTCTTTGTCTCATTTTTAAAATCTGATTATTTATTATTATTATTATTAGATTTCACCATACAAATATAAAAGTTTAAAATCTGAAATTTTACTAAAATCAGATCTTTTTCTCTCATTTATTGTTTTTGCACTGGCTTTTAAGATTAATAAAGGCAAAATTTAACGTATGCAAAACTGTATGCAAAATTTAACGTATAAGAATGAAAGCAGTTACACATGACTATATTATAAACTAGCCGCCCTTGGCGACCAGTTTGGTCACCTTTAAATCTATGCTAAGCATTGTATCATGTTACTTTTATTCATAATTTAATTTACTTGCTCAATCCTTCGCCAAATCGGAAAATTCTGATACAGAAATCATGAACGCGTATTTTTATGTTAGCCGAGTGCAGGTGATATACCGCCAAACATTGTACCCGTCGTATTTTTTTCTTATTTCATTAATTTCATTACTTTCACTCATTTTATTTAAAATACATAACTCTAATTTAAAACTGAAATGATTAATGACTCTCAATTTTCTCTTATTTCTTAAACAAAAAAAAAAAAAAAAAAAAAAAAGGGGAAAAAAAAAGTAATAAATATCAAAGCTTTGTTTTAATTTACCTCTTGAAAAATTTTTGTGACAGTCGCATGCGATGGACTATTAGAATACTGATAATATGATGGCGATGTAACAATATTTGGCGAATTATCACCTGCGCCCGGCTAACATTAAATTACCAAATTGGCTGTTTGGCATATAAAAAGTGAAGCGGTCAACCCGGAACTATTGATGACAGTCACATGACTTAGGCTATTATTATAGAGATTTATTATCACCTGCGCCCGGCTAACATTAAATTACCAAATTGTCTGTTTGGCATATAAAAAGTAAAGCGGTCAACCCGGAACTATTGATGACAGTCACATGACTTAGGCTATTATTATAGAGATTTATTTCACGTATATTTTTATGTGATTCTTATATTTAATTGTTTAAGGAAAATTCTGCCAATGAAATATTGTTATTTTTTGAAAAATAATCATTCAACAAGTTTATTTTATAACACACTATACTTAAGGGCCTGCATTCGACTCGCTACCAGAGCCCGCGGTCTCTTTCTGCGGCGCTGCCCATAGTAAGACTTTAACTTGAACGATAATGAATTAAAGATTTAATAAAGTTTGAATTAGAGGTTTGCGCGGGCCGGATGTTCCAGGACCGTTTGAAATCAAGCCTGACTCAATTTCCACAAAAAATTCCATTTGTTCTTAACATACATTTAAGATTCTTTGCTAGAATACTGCATACATATTTATAGGAAAAAGATGAACAGTCTATCTTAGATTACTATATGTTATCAAGCCAGAGCATACAGAATAGCAAGATTAATAATCACTTACACTCATTAGACTCTAACATTCAAATAAAGATTCATATATCGCTCGAATCGAACATCGTTCAGAATGAAAGAAAAAATGTGGTTAAAAACATCATAGCTTTTGAAGCTGTTTAATAAAAAAAGAAGATTTTTAAAAATATTTCTCTGTAGTTTATTTATATTTCCAAAGATTCCACTATTAAAAGTTCATTTTTGCTATTACTAGTGTTATAAAACAAATTTTCTACCCGACCCGTCCTCCGAACAATTAAGTGCAGTACCGGCGGCCCACCATGTAGACCCAGTATGTAGAAAGAAAAAGGGAAGTCTGATCCCAGGCTGGCCCGAGACTATTGAAAAAGTTAGGCCCTGATTCAGACACGATGTAACTGCCCGATGCCGATTTCTATGCTTAGACATGTTATATTTCTGTATAAATGTTGTCAATCTAGCATCCGCTCGTCCAGAATATTTATACTTATCCTCGCCCCAGTCACGTCCATTGAAAATTGTTCATATTTTATTGGCTTAGTTTGATTCTTTTAAATGTTTGTATCAGGTTTGTCGGCCCACTTAAATTTTTTTTATCGGCCCGGCCCGTTGGGAAATTTTTCACTAATTTTGCAGGTCCGGTGCAGACCTCTAGCATGAATAAGCCAATTATCGAAACTTTAATACCGTTGTAAGGCAATTCTTCAGGAGGATTTTAAGTTTACCGTGTCACTGTCTCTTGTCTATTTTCGGAATAAAACTAGTTTTATTCTAATTTATACTGTAATTATAATGCCCATTATAGATGACGGACCAAGTGATGTTAAATACTAAACATTATACAGGGTGGTCATAAAAAATGTCCCCGATATATGTACCCCCTAGCGACCTAACCGCCCAACCAATCGAAATGAAATTTCAGATTTAGTTATTTGAAGGTATGCGCTCGAGATCGTGATGATTTAAAACAATAGAGCTCTCACGGTTACGGTGAAAAAATTTCGAATTTTTCGAATGGCAACACCCTTTTTTTTCCTGCGCACATTCACCAGCGCATTGAAAAACCATAAATGGCGTCGGAATGATACATGTATGACTAAAATTGCCGGTGTAATATCGTGGCACTCAATCCTAATCAGTTCCTATGTAATGTAATATTCAGCACTCTAAAAGATACATTCTAAAGATTACATTTTTATTTTCACTATGTGTACACAAACACAACTCAAAAACACATTTTAAAACAAATCTTACAACATTACTCAGTTCACAAGTGAAGAAAAAATCGGCTACTGAAAAACATGTCTTGTAGCCACTCATTCGTTCCTCGCATATCGAAAACGTGCTCCTTCAGTGGTGTATCCAGAGTTTATTAGGGGTTTCGCATCTTACGCAATCAGTTGTTCGTACACGCCAACAAGATGACACTTACAATAAAACAACGAGGTGAATTGATAAAGCTATTTTATCCGAACGGTAAAAATGCAGCTGAAGCAGTGCGAGTTTATCGCCGAAGTCATAAGTTACGACGAGGCCCATGTTCCATAAAAACTTATGGATGGATGAAGCACATTTCTCTTTAACTAGGAACGTAAACTCCAAGAACTGCGTTCACTGGGCTGATGAAAATCCTCACGATGTGACACCAACGCCTTTTCACGAAGCTAAAGTGACTGAATGGTGCAGCATCGCAAACACATTCGTTCTCGGTCCGTACTTTTTCGAGGAGGTCACTTTTAGTGAAAACGTGCTCCAGCACAAGTGCTCGTTATACAACAATGTTGCAGAATTACGTAATTCCAGAATTGCAGCAGCGAAATGTCGTTAATGATATTGTATGGATGCAAGATGGTGCTCCTCCACACGTCGCCACATCTATTCGACAAGTGCTGCAACAGCACTTTGATGATAAAATCATCTCTCGTAACTTTACAGTTTCGTGGTCACCACAACCCCCGAACCTCACTCTAACGGATTTCAGGTTCTGGGGTATATGAAATCAAAGGTGTACACATCAAATACAAGAAATTTGTCAGAATTGAAAGATGAAATAAAACGTGAAGTTGTGCAGATTCCTTCTATGACGTCCGGCATTGTTGTCACCAGTCTCACGCATGGAATGCGTTATTGTCTGCGAAGATGGACATGTTGAAACTGCTAATTCAAATAAATGGGGTCTTTTTCTCTCTTCTCTCTTGTGTTGTCATTGGTCTTTACAATGGTCTTTTTTGCCAGTGTTTTACGCCGGCAATTTTCATCATACGTGTATCATTCCAACGCCATTTATGGTTTTTCAATGAGCTGATGAATTTGCGCATGAAAAAAAAGGTGTTGCCATTCGAAAATTTCGAAAGTTTTTCACTATATCCGTAATAATAAGAGCTCTGTTGTTTTAAATCATCACGATCTCGAACGCATACCTTCAAATAAGTATAGCTAAAATTTCTTTTCGATTGGCTGAGCGGTTAGGCCGCCAGGGGTTCATATATCGGGGAAGTTTTTTTATGACCACCCTGTATATTTAAATATTTATGCTTTATGCATTCAATTTAAGCTTTTTTTTTATAATATATTAAAATGAGAAATTTGTTGTTATGCTTACATGAGTTCATAAGGTCCGAAAGAAAAAAAATGAACATACGTAAGAACGGGGCTGTCAAAATTGATGCTTTTTACTTTCTTCTATCTTTACAAGAAGAAAGTATTGGTTTCATGAAAATTTTCGAATTCCAGTTTTCGACGGATTTACACGTTTTAGAGGTCGGAGATTCCAAAAAACATGTTTTTACAAAATGTCTGTCTGTGAGTCTGTCTGTATGTGACACAAATTTTGTGGGCACTCTATCTCAAGAACTAATGCACGGAATTTAATAAAAAATTATATTGAAGTAGTCCCTAATATAAATTGGGGCTGATTAGTTTTTGGTGTAAATCGCCCGACAGGTGGCGCTGCTATGCTGCATTTTTCGCGATTTCTGCACTAGCTCTATCTCAAGAACTAATGCACGGATTTTCATCAAACTTCAGATTCTGTTAATCCTTGATATGAATTGGTGCTGGTAACGTTTTGGTGTAAATCGCCCAACAGGTGGCGCTGCTATGCTGCATTTTGCCGCATTCACACGATTTTCGTAGTAGCTCTATCTCAAGAAATAATGCACGGATTTTCATCAAACTTTAGATTTAGTTAGTGCTTGACATGTATTGACGTTTTGCACCTTGTGGTGTAAATCGCTCAACAGGTGGTGCTGCTATGCTGCATTTTTGTGATTTCTGCAATAGATCTATCTCAAGAACTATTGCTTGGGTTTTCAACAAACTTCAGATTCAGCTATACCTGTATATGAATTAGTGCTGTTTATGTTTTGGTGTAAATCGCCCAACAGGTGGCGCTGTTATGCAACATTTTTCACGATTTCCACAATAGCTCAGTGTCCAGAACTAATGCACGGATTTTCATCAAACTTCAGATTCAGTTAGTCCTTGACATGAATTGATGTTTTGTACCTTTTGGTGTAAATCGCTCAACAGGTGGCGCTGCTGTGCTGCATTTTTTGTGATTTCCACAGTAGCTCTAGCTCCAGAACTAATGCACGATTTTCATCAAACTTCAGATTCCGGTATACCTTAATATGAATTAGTGCTGTTTGTGTTTTGATGCAAATCGCTCAACAGGTGGCGCTGCTATGCTGCATTTTTTCAGAATTTCCCCTACAGCTCTATCTCAATAACTAATGCATGAATTTTCATCAAACTTCAAATTCAGGTATACTTTGATATGAATTGGTTCTAAATTGATGTAATTTCTTTTACTATTTAAATGATTTAATTGACGTGATTTATATAGAAGAAAATTTTGTGATGGCCACAACATACTAGTTTTATGAGGATTTAATGCATACACTAGCTAAAGCAAGATTTTTTTTTACACAAATGAAATTAATGTGACTAATGAGAAATAATAGATAACCCTGATCCACAATACAGCAATTTCTTATCTCTACAAAAAGGATTTCTTTTCATGACCAAAGTGAGTGCTTTTTATAAATGATATGAAGATTTTCTGATGATTCAAAGTAATAAGCAACTCTATCACTTAAAGAAAATATAATTATTTAAATGAATTAGACTCTTGCTAAAGTTTCACATCTATATTAACCAGTTGCTGTCAAAGCAAAGTTCAGACCAAATTCACCAGCTGCGATGTGAAAGTAAGCGTGAAGCTCCACGCATTGTCAAATTTAAAGCAGCTCTAAACATGAATGAAAAAATATTAAAGTTACAAACCTTGCAAAACCTCTCCGAAATCACCGGAAAAATTAAATGCATTTCTCTCATGGTTGAATAAACTAAGCTCGTAATGAAGGGAGGGGGGAGGGGAGTGGGGGCAAATTGATATTGCATTTTTAAATCATTGGGTTTTCTTTAACTTATCAGATTTAAAGCGAAAGTTTATATTTTACCTTATAAAATTATTTAAAAAATAGTAGTAAATTGGAAGATATTCGAAAGCTTATCCTAACAAAGCACGCCTCAACCCTGTTGTGTAACAATTTGATAATTGTAATCCGACATTTTTCAGTATAATACATCTGAAATAATAAAAATACTGATTTTGTGATGATAATATTAATAATTTGTTAAGACAATCACTTATTCTCTTTATATTTTATTAATTATTGATAATCTGAATTGTTCAATTAATTTGATAATGACTGCTTGAGCCCCTTTCCACAATTTTTGTATTCCTACATATAATTGCTACGTATCCATCTTAATAGTGTGGTTTCTCACTGAGTTTCTTCACCTTCTGTGACAGATGCTAAAGTGATCGAAACCCCGTGCTGACTGACACTGGTAAGGATATATTCTAATCCAAAATGCTTATTTTCTGATTTATTTTTAAATTCATTTTTGCTCTCAAACGCATCAAACTGACAAATCACTGATCAGCATGCATTTTGATGATCATATAAATATATATTTTTCTGAAAGTGTTTTTTATGCTGATTTCAAAAATGTAAAGCATTTTTGCACACCACGTACACTTTTTTTACAAATATTATTTTTAATTAATTTTATTCTTAAATCATAAATTACTTTATAATAGTAATACTAGATGGCGCCACCAAATTTTTTAGGAATTGATTCCATATGTATATACATTACATTAATTTAAATAAATGAGAAACTGTATTTAGGAAGCTGAAATTATTTATTAATATGATTTAATAATAATAAAAAAAATTATTTATGTAAAATTAAAAAGAAAAAGCGAAATCCATAAATTTAATTTTGTAAAAAATATCTAAATTAATACTTGCTAGGTGGCAGCACCAAACAATGTTTGATCTAATGCATAGGTTTTAACAACAATAAATTTCTTTGTTTATTCACGTCTGTTTCTTTCGATTTGAAATATGTGATATATTTCACATCTTCTTTAATTGAATAATGGCTTCACGTAAATGTGTAAATGATACAGATATATTTTGTTACATTTGTGGAAATTATACTGTAGTAAATCAAAGGCAGGATATTACAGATTTTGTTAAAAATGCTTATTATGCTTATTTTGGTGTGAGACTGGGTGACCAAGATAAGACATGGGCCCCTCATAAAGTGTGTAGAACATGTGTTGAAGGATTACGACTTTGGTTGAAAGGCAAAAAGAAATGTATGCCTTTTGCTATTCCCATGGTATGGAGAGAACCTAGAAATCATCATGACGATTGTTATTTTTGCTTAGCTAATGTTCATGGGTATAGTTCGAAAAATAAAAAAGGAATTATATATCCTAACTTGCCTTCTGCAATAAGACCTATATTGCATAATGAAAGTCTTCCTGTTCCTTCTCCTCCAACCAATTTGGAAAGCATAAATGAACCAAATAATTCAGAAGATGATGAAAATCAAGAACAAGATGTCTATAAACCAGAAGTAAATGATAAAGCTCCAATTTTATTTAATCAGCATGAACTCAATGATTTGGTGCGCGATTTAAATTTGCCAAAAATAAAAGCTGAACTTCTTGGTTCTCGGCTTAAATCTAAGAACTTATTATTACCAGAGACACAATTCTCTTGGTACAGGCATCGTGAAAAAGAACTTGTTCCATACTTTTCTGAAAAGGATAATTTAGTATATTGCAATAACATAAAGGAAATAATGAATTTTTACGGTATCCTTTATAATGCATCAGAATGGAGATTTTTTATTGATTCCTCCAAGACAAGTTTAAAAGGGGTTTTGTTGCATAATGGAAACCAATATGCATCAATACCTATAGCCTACTCAGTTCATTTAAAGGAAACATATGAAAATCTTGAACTTTTGCTAGACCAGGTCAAATATAAAGATCATGAATGGTTGTTATGTGGTGATTTAAAAGTGATTGGAATGCTACTTGGACAACAATCAGGATACACAAAATTCCCATGTTTTCTGTGTGAGTGGGACAGCCGGGATAAAAAAAATCATTGGGAAAAGAAAGATTGGCCATCAAGAATATCATTATCCCCTGGAACAAAAAATGTAATTAAAGATCCCTTAGTCAATCCTAAAAATGTTTTGCTTCCACCTCTGCATATCAAATTATGGATAATGAAACAATTTGTGAAAGCCCTAAATAAAGAAAATGAATGTTTTAAATATATTTGCAGCAAAGTCCCTTCTATTACTGATGCTAAGCTTAAAGAAGGTATTTTTGTTGGGCCTCAGATACGAAAATTACTGACAGATAGTGAATTTGAAAAAACAATGAATGATTGTGAAAAGGAAGCATGGCTGAGCTTTAAATGTGTAGTGGAGAACTTTTTAGGAAATAAGAAAGACCCAAATTACAAAATTATAGTTGCAGATATGTTAGAAAAATTGAGATTACTTGGTTGCAACATGAGTATAAAAATACACTTTTTACATGCACATATCGAATTCTTTCCCGAAAATCTCGGAGCAGTGAGTGAGGAACACGGTGAAAGGTTTCACCAAGACATCAAAGATATGGAAAAACGGTACCAAGGCAAGTGGAATAAAAATATGATGGCAGATTACTGCTGGATGTTAAAGAGAGATCTTTGTGCTAGTGGACGAAAAGCAACTAAAAGGAATTTTTCTCAAACTAATTGATTTTTTTAATATTAATCAAATTTGTCCATATTTAAATATATTGTAAGTATAATTATTATGTCTATACTTTAATTTTTCATACATTAATTTTTTAATACATATCCTAGTCTGTATTAATTATTTACCTTTGAATAATAATTTTTTTTTATAAATTTATATAAGTGAAAGTTAAAAAATCATATGTTTTTATAAATTTACAAATTGTTAATTTGTAAAAAATCCTGACGTGATACGCAAATTTCGACTTTACTTTTGAAATCAGCTTAAAAAATTGATCTAAAATCACCTATTCATTTTTAATCATCAAAAAAAAAGTTTCAATATGCAGATCAGTGTTATCTTATTTAGAAACTACATAATGTGCCGTGCTGGTAGATTTTTTGACAAATGCAGAAAATATTGCAAAAAATGCTTTCAAAGTAGGCGTTTTGAACCGAATTTTCCGAAGCGGGAGATCTGGGGAGGAAAAAAAAATGGTCATACTGAGAAAATAAATATTTAAAAATCAAATTTTAATTAATTGAGTGAAAAGGGGAAATAACACGGCCTCTTATACATCTCTTCAAAAATCATCTCAGCAAGTTTTATGTTTTTACTTTTAAAAGAGGAGTCTGAAAATGTCTCAGAAAATTTCGAGCTGTTGAGGGTGGAAAAATATTTTTTCGAATACAACCTTAAAATACATATCGACTTTCCAATTACCTGTTCGTGTTTTAACACTTCTTCAGACACAGCATCTTTCTGCTTGGCGAGTTCACGGGCCTTGCTCTCCGATTCGCGCAGTTCCTTGGTCAGCAAATCCAGTTCCTTCTGCCGGGCCGCATTTTCTTTTTTGGCACTCTCCAGTTTGATTTCCGCATCCGAGCATCGCTCTTCCAGCAAAGCAACTTTCCGAGCTAATACGTTCCTTTCCTTTGTCGTATTCGAAATATCGCCCTTTGTAGAAAGGAAATAAAAAATAAATTTTCTTTAGCTTTAGGAAGCTTAGCCTTTTTAGCATTAATTAAAAAAATATTAATTTTATTATTAATTTTTAAGCTTTAGCATTATTAAAAAAAAATCTTTAGTACATGTGTGAGAAATACAAGGTGTCCACAAAGTCGCTTTACAATTTTAAGCTTTTATTACAAACACAAATGATTAGATACATGTGTATAAAGTAGTACAATATTAGGAGCATATATTGAATTTTTTTTAAAATTAATCTACTACTTTAGCTGTATATACAATTATTAAAAAAAAAAAAAAAAACATCTTTAACAAATCTGAGAGAAATGCAGGGCGTTCACAATGTCTTTTTATAATTTCCCGCTTTTATTACAAGCACAAACGAATAAATACGTTTGTGGAAAGTAGTACAATATTAGGAGTGTATATTAAAGTTTTTTTTTTCTTTTGCATCAATTTTAAACCTCTTTTACTCTCACAGTTTTCCAGTTGTTGACTTGACAACAAGTCTTTGTTGATAAACAATTTGAAATTTCTAATATGCAGCAGAAAAAGTGTAACTGCAGTTACACCCATAAAAAGAAGAACCTTATAAGATATTCATAAAAACTAAGAATCATTATAATCCAAAAGTTGTAAAATCATAAATTTCATTTATTTACAAAGTAAAAAACTTCTTTAAATATCATTTGTAATAATTTTCATAGAATTACACTCTTCAGAAAAAGATTCAAGTAAATATTTATTTTTTATCACATTAAGGTGTTTTCCAATAAAATTACTAATGAGATCAGAAGTATTTTGAGCTTCTGAAATCTGTGGGCCCTGAGCAAAAACCTTGCGTGGCCTGTCGGTAACATAACAGGGTTATATGCGCCCTTAATTTAAGGGGGCTCAGGGCTTGATCGATACCGAAAAACAAATAAACACAGCTCTCGCTTCGAGTCCATATAAAAACAAAACTGTTCAATGTAACTAATTTAAACTTTCTGATATTTTTAAGGTATGTTTGTAGTCTTATAAAATTATAAAATGAAATACTTCAATGTAATCTCTCTATTCTAAAAAAAAGTAACTACCGCTGTCACCGCCGCCGCCGGTTTTGAATTTTTTGTGACCGGAGGTCTTTCTTCGTTAATATTAAGATAAATATTGCATACAAAAATATGAAAATCGGTAGCATTATACAGAAATGTTTGATAAACAGGCTGATGCAGACAGTTTTCAGATCGAAGAATTATTTTAAGAGATATTTAATGCTAAAGTTGGACAAAATCGTTCCACTAAAAAAGTTTTATAGGAGCAAAAACTGTTCATAGGAATTTAATCATTTTTAGATCATTTTATGCGTTAGAATTTGCCGGAGTGCAGATTGCATTAATTTTTTTATTTTGACTAATTTTTTGAGGTTTTATTTCTATTTTAAATTCAGATTTTCAGCATTTCTAGAGATATTTTAACAGATTTTAGAAAGTGATATTAATTTAAACTGTTGCCAACTGTATAAACAGCGGAAACAATAATGTTTGCTTCAAAAAAAAATATATATATATATTTATACGTGTAAATAAATTAAAAATTTATTTACACGTGACTATTATAAACAGAAAAAACATTTGGAATTAGAATTAAATAATTATGTACAAAAAGCAGGAACTTATTAAAAATTACGTCATAAAAACTATAATTACACGTGAATTTTAAGAGAGAAAGGAATTTGTAAAACAATAAATTTACTAACATGAGTTAGAAGTCTTAAATAGGAGAAATTACGTCATATTTACGTCACATTACAGTTATTACATAAAATGAACACAAAATAATATTGCAAAACGGTTTAAATTTAGAAATTGCGCTAGACATTTATTTGATATTTTAAGAGGATACTTTTCAACTATTTTTGTTAGGAAAGCGCAAATAATATTTCATTTCTAACACAAGTATTTTCACGTGAATATTAAAAAGAGAAAGAATAGTTTGGTCAAAATTACGTCAGATTAAAAACGATTAATTTAAAATGTCTCATTTAAAAGAACTTTCTTTTCACTTTGTTAAAAAATACCAGGAGACAAAGACTCTGTTTACTTAATTCCTTTTATATTAGCTTATTTTGAAATGTTGTTACACGTGTCTACGTCATCAAGTTATTTTTATTTCGACGTTTTATTTGTATTTTTATTAATGTTGTACTAATTTATTTGTTTTTTCGTTATTTAAAATAAAAATTATGTCAATTTGTATAATTTGGCCAGTGGTTTGGCGATTTATATAATTTGGCGAAATTGGTCGACGGGATAATCAAGTAGTACCGCAGCGGATTTGGCGTTAAAATTCCCCAATCAAAGAGAAATGAATAGAAATCTGTTTATAGAGAGATCGCCACTGTTTTTTAAATTATAATTCAATCTTTCGAAATCTTTTTAAAGCCGATCAAATTAGCGTGCATTTAGAGTCTACGGTGTCTGGACGGGGGTTGGCGAGCGTAGCTCGTAGGGGGCCGAGCCCCCTAGTAAAATAAAAAAATATAACAAAATTTATATAACACAATTTTCGAAAAAAAATTTAGGTGTCATATCACCATCCGTAAGATATTTTAACGTTGAATTGACATAAGAACCTAATTTTTGCTTTAAAATCATCAGAAAACTTTACTCTAGGGAATGAATTAAGGATATAGCTATCACTTAAAGAAACATTATTAAAAAAAAAAAAACTCTCAAATTTGAAAATTAAAAAACCCCTAAAAAATACAATTTGCTTTTCATTAAAAATACCCAAAATATTAAACTATCTAAAATATATTAATTCATTCTATAGATAATGATGTTATATGCGTGCAAAAAAAAAAATAAATAAAATAAAATAAATAAAATAAATTAATTAATTAATTAATAAATAAATAAATAATAAATAAATAAATAAAAATTAAGCCATTTCATCAAATAGTTTTTTTTTTTTTTAAATCTTACGGATAGTCGTCAAAAATCAAGTTTTGAGAAAACGCGACTTGAAGTTATAATTAAATGGGTGCGGCTTTGAAAGTGATTGTTACATAAATGCTTATATCTCCGTTAAAAATGCAAATATTTTTATGCGGTTTTTTGCACTGTGTTCAGAATTAATTGAATAATCAAAATAGATACTAAAAAAAAAACGATTTTTTGAAAGTTTTCAAGCCTTGAGCCCCTTTAATAATTAAGCTAGAATAAATCCTAATTTAATAAACAGAAAAAAAAATATTTTTTTTATTTTAAATAACAAAATCTCGTAAAATTTACGAAGCATGCGAGTGAATTCACACGTTATACTCACAGTACAACATATAATTTCCCCCCTATATCCGCTGACAGCAAATGCATTAGATTCTTTTGAGGTGAAGCTTGCACCCCCTGAACCAATTTATCTGACATCCTCTCAAAAACGATCCGACGGTACCTCCGAGGAAGATAAGAAAAACAGGATCCTCAGAGGAGGGAGGATGAGGAAACTTGGTTGAGGTTCGAAAGATGGAAACTCTTGTTATCGTAGAGAAATTGAAAACACCACTTCGTCCTTGCGCGGTAATATTCCTCACCTGATGCACAGAAAAATTTCCTAAGCACATGAGTTATTATTTCAAGCAGTGGCTAAAAAGTAGAAAATAAATTATAAATAAAAAAATAAAAGAGCGTGATATTTAAAAAATACGCTTTTATCAATTAATAGTTTAATATTAATTAATTTACGATTATTGATAATTGATTGAGAAATCAATTTAGAAATCCTAAAAAGATACTTTAAATAATGTTTCTTTTTTTCTGCCATGTTACGTATCTTAAAAAAGAAACAGGGTAAAAATTATGTACAGTAATACCTCGACTTACGTCAGCAATTAGTTCCAAGATTAGCGACGAAAGTCGAAAACGACGTATGTCGAGGTACATTTAGATGAGCAAAAAAATGAGATGTAATAACGGTTCACCAAAATCTAATGAACATATTCCATTGTATTTAGAGATTATGTTACATACATTTAACATTAGCAAAAAAAAAAAAAAAAAGCGTTTCCAATACAAGAATTTGGAATACTGTAAAAGCACTTATTTTCGCGAGGCTTTAATTTTCGCGAGTTTCGCGACCCCGTCGTAATCACGAATATATATTTTTTTTTCGCCTCAAATAATAATGAAAATCAGAAATTTTTCACTTTCTAAATTTAATGATTAAAGTAACTTAAATAAGAAATAAGTAAAAAAAAATTCTTGGACATTTACAGCTATTTCGTGAAATTATACAACTACTTCTTGAATAAAAACAATAATACAACTAAGAGAATGCAGCTCATTCACTTACAATATTTATACCAGCTTCTTTGAAGCCATTCATTTTTATAAGGATGGGGAGAGGGGGGGGGGGGGGGCGAAAAACTTTTCTGACAAAAGGAAGTTTCTTAAATTGCCTTATGCAAAAGGGGTTCTACTTAGGTAGTTTCGGAATTTTTCAACTTTCGGTTCAGTTCATATAAAATTCGCGAAATTTTCAGCTCGCGAAATCACCGATATCTACATTTTCGCGAAAATTACGGCTCGCGAAAATAAGTGCTTTTATCAATAAGTTGTAAACTTAAATTTATTGTTCTTCTGACTTCCCCGTTCGAGTCTTTGATCATGTGAAAAAATCTTACAATGAACCGACAAAGTTTTCTTTTTTTTTCTCTCTCTTAGCAGCTCATTGTAACATAATAGTGAATTTTCTAAGCTTTTTCTAGTCATTGCTACACTTTGCTCGTCTGAATCAATATTTTTAAGAACCGTCATTCCAGCTTAAATAAGGTTCAATCCTTCGGTTAAATTTGCAACCGTCACAATCTCCCCCCTAGGCTCAAAATCTTCATCTATTTCTTGGACAGTTGCTTTGTTTCTTTAATTCGATAAGTTCGTCGACGATTAATTCCGGATTATGGGAATTTATGAGTTCAACAACATCTTCAACATCCATCTCGAAGTTGAGTTCTCTTCCATTTTTGACGATTTGAGGAATTAAGAGAGACAGAATCACAATTTTCAGATGTTTTCTTAGTCTCTGTGAAGGAAAAGGCGAATCTTTTCCAAGCAACTCCAATTGTTTTTTGCTGAACTTCACCGCACGAATCTCCTATGACTGTGAGACTGTGACTGCATCTGAAATGTTGAACTTCTTCTAAAAGTCTTGAAAAAAGTTCAAAGTACGTCTTAATCAAGGAAAAAAATTTCCAGGCCAGACGACGTAAATGCGGGTGACGTAAGTCGGGGTACTACTGTATTTTTTAATAAATTCAACTCGCTTGTGCTTTCTACTAAGCGTAAAAAAAAATCAGTGGATTTTTCACAACCAAGTTCGTGCACGCCTAATGTATCCTACCAGACATTTTTGGAAAAAAAAAAACCATGCATTGCAGTCAAAAAGTTAGACGTGATTTCCAAGCCAGTTCAAGACAATGATCAACAAATTTGCAGACCTCGACATGCGGTAGATTTCTCAAGCCACCTCCAACAAACGTACAAACACACAGGCAAACATCTTTCTTTTAATAGGTGCGTTCGTAATTATATAAATACATAGCACCTAAGTCGTCATCTGGTCGGTCCGGTCCGTCTTTCCGCGTATAATAGCGCAAAAATTACCCAACCGAATTGTTTGAAATTTAATAGATAGAATCGTTGCAGAATTTTGTGGAGTCATTTTAAATTTTATGAAAATCGAATCAAAACTTAAAAAGATATTAATAAAAGTCTTCTTGATTCTATTAAATCCTGTCACACATAACAAAATTCAATGATATTCCATGATAGGTAATGATTCTAGGTTGCCATGGTGATTACGTCCTATTTAAGATAGAGTCATATTATTTCGGTATTACTAAATTTAATATAAATAATCGTAATAAATTTTGTACTCATGCTTTTTTTTTGCATAAGAGTGCAACAGCTATTGCAACAAGATTTATAAAACTAGTTATAGTACGAATGCACCTCATTTGCCACGTTTGAAGTACAATTTTCAACTTAGGGATATTGAATAAATGAGATACTGAAATTTCTCATCCATATTCTGTAAGGCAAAAGGTGAACATAAGAGAACATACACCAGAGATTTTATTTTTCTTGCGCGGTAAGAAGAGATTCTTAAATCTATCCGAACAGGTAAATTACTTATTTTCGAGTCGCAGTATTTTCACTGTAAGATAAAACAAAGGGCTCTATATTACGCAAAAAAAAAAAAAAAAAAAAAAAAAAATCAGCAAAGTTGAAGCTCCATTTCACGCTGTTTGTTTTAAATAAGTATAATGCCTAAACCTTCACGAAAATTTACACCGAGTAATCAAAAAGCTACAGAAAAAGTTAAAATTCAATACAGTAAAACTACAATTACCCAACTCCAACCATCCGGATCCAATATCAGGAAATACAGTCGGACCTCTATTTAACGAAGTCGCTAAATCCCGAGAAAAAGTTCGTTATATGGAAAATTCGTTAAATAGAGAGTCACCTTTTAAAATACTTTAAACTAAATAAAACATATTTTAAGTCCATAAACACTAAATATAATTTTAAAAAGTAATTAGTCACATTTTTTTTTATAAATTATATCTATTTGTTTTAGTAACTAGGGGGCTCTGCCCCCTACGAGCTACGCTCGTCAACCCCCGTTCAGACACCGCAGACTCTAAAAGTACGCTAATTTGATCGGCTTTAAAAAGATTTCGGAAAATTGAATTATAATTTAAAAAACAATGGCGATCTCCATATAAACGGATTTCTATTCATTTCTCTTTGACTGGGGAATTTTAAGGCCAAATCCACTGCGGTACTACTTGATTAACCCGTCGACCAATTTCGCCAAATTATATAAATCGCCAAAGCACTCGCCAAATTATACAAATTGACATCATTTTTATTTTAAATAACGAAAGAACAAATAAATTAGTGCAACATTAATAAAAGTACAAATAAAACGTCGAAATAAAAATAACTTGATGCCGTAGACACGTGTAACTTGCTTAAAGTCAAGTGAATGTGACATTTACGATCAACCATTATTGGCATTTAATCTTATAGTTTGGCGAATGATAGATTTTTGGTCGACGGGATAACTAAGTAGTACCAAAAATACATATGTCAATCGCTGTTTTCGTCTTTGATTAAGTAAAATAAGATAAACATTTCAAAATAAACTAATATAAAAGGAATTAAGTAAACAGAGTCTTTGTCTCCCGGTATTTTTTAACAAAGCGAAAAGAAAGTTCTTTTAAATAAGACATTTTAAATTAATCGTTTTTAATCTGACGTAATTTTGACCAAACTATTCTTTCTCTTTTAATATTCACGTGAAAATACTTGTGTTAGAAATGTAATATTATTTGCGCTGTCCTAGCAAAAATAGTTGAAAAGTATCCTCTCAAAATATTAAATAAATGTCTAGCGCAATTTCTAAATTTAAACCGTTTTGCAATATTATTTTGTGTTCATTTTATGTAATAACTGTAATGTGACGTAAATATGACGTAATTTCTCCTATTTAAGACTTCTAACGCATGTTAATAAATTTATTATTTTACGAATTCCTTTCTCCCTTAAAATTCACGTGTAATTATAGTTTTATGACGTAATTTTTAATAAGTTCCTGCTTTTTGTACATAATTATTTAATTCTAATTCCAAATGTTTTTTTTCTGTTTATAATAGTCACGTGTAAATAAATTTTTAATTTATTACACGTATAAATATTTTTTTTTTGAAGCAAACATTATTGTTACCGCTGTTTATGCAGTTGGCAACAGTTTAAATTAGTACAATTTTCTGAAATCTGTAAAAAATATCTCTAGAAATGCTGAAAATTTGAATTTAAAATAGAAATAAAACCTGAAAAAATGAGTCAAAATAAAAAAATTAATGCAATCTGCACTCCGGCAAATTCTAACGCATAAAATGATCTAAAAATGATTACACTGCCATGTATAGTTTTTGCTGCTATAAAACTTTTTTAGGGGAACGATTTTGTCCAACTTTAGCATTAAATAACTCTTAAAATAATTCTTCGATTTGAAAACTGTCTGCATCAACGTGTTTATCAAACATTTCTGTATAAAACCACCGATTTTCATATTTTTGTATGCATTATTTTTCTTAATATTAACGAAGTAAGACCTCCGATCACAAAAAATTCAAAACCGGCGGCGGCGGCGGCGGCGGCGGCGGTGACAGCGGTAGTTACTTTTTTTTAGAATAGAGAGATTTTACCCATCAAAAAGAAATCTGCAAGGGAAATAAGAATGAAGCAAAACATTGTCTGGAAATACATTGTATTTTCAGTTAAAAAAATAATTTTACATTAAAATCACGGTTTTTTATTACAGTTGATAAGCTGTTTGGGGGAATACCAAATTTTAAAGCAGTATTCCTTTTCTTCACGCCTTTATCCACCTCATCAAGAATAATTTTTTGCTTCTTTGATGCTCAAGCACTTTCGCTTTGACAGTTTTGAGCTAGAAGAACAGAAATTACCAACACGATTGATCATGATCAACAATCCATTGAGGGTTAAAAGGGGATATTGGAAGTTTGCACTTCTTGGATGGAAAGCAAAGAATCACAGCGATTTTACTGCTCCCGGTGAGTTAGGTGCCTGGTAAGACCTGTTCATGGTCATTGATTATCATAAAATGTGTTAAAAGAAAGCATAAGTTTGAAATGTCCAGTACTATTTTAAGAAATAGGGAGAAAAAAAAAATTAGATCCCAAGGAAAAGTTCGTTAAACAGAGAATGCACTTCGCTATTTGGAGGTTATTTTACGAAGAAATTTGCAAAATGTTCTTAGTACCAAATAAAAGTTCGCAAAATAGAGAAACTCTCAAAAAGAGGCTCGTTAAATAGAGGTCCGACTGTAAAGGTGAAAAAAAAACTTTGTTGAAAAGCGAATATGCATTATTTCGTATAAAAAACAAATAAATTAATGCAATAACGAGGTGGAACCCTTTGAATTTCAACGAAAGAAAATATTTATAATTAACATACAAAATTATTGCGATAAAAAACCCATCGTATTTGGTTAGTCCAACTCTTAAAACAAACATTACTTGAATCTAAAATTACCAAAATACTACTTCCTTAAACTTCAGCAGTTCCAAATTATTGAAAAATTAAACTTTATTCGCATACGTAATTAGTAAAATATAACCAATATAAATAAATATGATGAAACTATCAATCGAGGCTCTTATGCTACGCATTACGGAATGAAAAGTCAGCAAAAATTATTTCACTTTGAGACAATCATAGATTTTTTTTTTTCTGCAGGAAATCTGAAACTTGCGTCATTTTCACCATCTCAAAATTTGCATACGCATCTCTCATATCCGCATTCACTATTTTAACATTTTTTCGCGCAATATTACTAAATATTTTTCCCAACTTGAAGCCACGTATGTCAGCTACTACCTTGCATAGGCTTTGCATATGAACATTCGCACTCTTAGCTTGAGGTTCTAATCTCATTACCGGCGTGTAAAAATTCCAGAAATGTATACATTTTTAGACGCATTTGTGGTAAAATATTTAGCTTTATCAAAGAAAATGTCAGTTTTCTTTTAAATATGGCGTCATTTTCTCTTGTATTTCTCTCAATTCAAAGAAGCATTTCCGCCAAGCGTCTCATTAATATCAATGGAACGAAAAAATATTGAAAAGTAGCAGTTTTATGAAGTAGATGCATGTTTTTTAAAGCGTGACTTTATTTTGTGTTCACTTTTTTAAAAGTTATTTTTAATTGTAAGGAGAAAATTGCATCAATAAGGATATAATCAATAAATATACACTTACTCCGTTTTCTCTTTTGTCTACAACAATAGAAACAATCTTATTGCCACCATTTTAAAGGAATTTAACAAAAAAATTTTTTAATAAAAAATAAAATATAACAAGAAAGAAAAATCATGCGTTGAGCATAGATTATGAAACACTTAAAAACACTTCCTGAATGCTTTAACAAAACTTCGTTATTTAGGGAAATAAAGTAAATAAGATAACTAAGTAAACATTTTAGAAAACGCATTAAAACGTTTGAAAAACTGCTTTCAGCAGTTACCGTCCATAGCCAAATATGTATTCAAATTCTTTTGAACAGCCCTGTATTTGATCTGTAGGTTACTATATATATACTATTTGATGGGAAAAATTAACTTAGCAAGAAAACGCATACCAGGTTAAATTTCTCTTTCAGCAATTTATACTAATAGATGGAAACATACTTGAATATTTTTGTATAACCCTCATTACACGCCACTATTTAGCTAAAATTTAATTCAAACTAAAACACTCTTAAAACTACTGAAATCACATTTCCAGAATTTATCATCCATAGACGGTCATATATCCTTTCTTTGCGTGACCATGTATATCATTTTATCGAGATTCTATAAACATTTCTTAGGAAACTAAATGCAGTTCAGCGTAAAAATGCATAATTCATTTTAAAAAACGCTTTTAAGCAATTTGCGCTTATACCCAGTAACCCTTACGAGTTCTTTTGTGTACCCTGTATATGAACTATAGAATTTATACACACCATAATATGCATAAATATAGTGAAACATAAAAGTGCATATCATAATTTAAATGCATTTCCAGCAATCATCGCTAATGTACAGTACTTCGCATACAATATAGTATCTGAAATCTTTTGAGTGTTCCTGTAAATGCTATGCACTCCGCATTATACATTAAATAAGTTATAGTAAACCTCAGCGACGTATATAAATTTCATTATATATGAAATAGTTTAACATAATTAAAATACGCCGCTCCCTCCACCCCTATGTCATTATGTAACGGGATTCTTCTGTCTGACCCTGTAAATGAATAATAATTATTCTTTGCGCCGCATATTCTACAGAATACATATTTTAGTGCACTTCATAAATGCATATCAGTTTTATTATGTTTGAAAGCGTGTAACATCATTAAAAATCCTTTGAAACGATTTTTTCCCATTGGCCGTAATGTAACGGAATACTTTTGACTGTCCCTGTATGGGGAAGCAGGAAAAATTGGCTAATAAACTTCTGAGTTGAATCCGTTTCTCCTCTATATAATTGAGCAATTTTCCGTTATTCTTTGCACTGAGGAAGGTAGACGCTAAAGGCTACCGAAACTTGTCTGCTCAAAGTTTGCATATTCTGGAGTTTTTAACGTTGCTTTTAAATTTATGTCATTCTGCACCAAGTAGCATCTTAATAACTACTTTTCAACTTTGTGGGAAAGTGTTAAAAATGGAAATAAATTAAAAAATAGTTAGTTACGGGCACATCTGCAAATGAACAGCTTTCATTTTAAAAAAATAATTAGCAAATCTGGTTCAGTAGAAAGCTCAGGGTTGGTGATTAAAAAAACAGCCTAGTCTTTTAACTATATATAATAATAATTCCCGAAATTTCACTTTGATTAAGTTTGAGTTAGATTCAAGACAAAAAAGACAATTCAAGACAATGATCAACAAATTTGCAAACCTCTATATGCGATAGATTTCTCAAGCCATCTCCATCAAACGTACAGAAACACAAGAAAACATCCTTCTTTGCAGAATTTTGTTGAATCATTTCAAGTTTTATTAAAATCGAATCAATATTTAAAACATATTAATAAAACTTTTCTTCATTCTATTAAATCCTATCATACGTCATTAATTCAATGATATCCCATGATAGATAATGATTCTATGTTCCCGTGGGGATTACGTCCTATTTCATATTATCTCTGTATTACTGAATTTAATATATAGAAGCATGATAAATTTTGTATTCATGCATTTTTGCATAAGTGTGCAACAACTATTGCACCAAGATCTGAATATTTATAAGACTAGTTATACTACGAACTCACCTCATTTGCCACGTTTGTCGTACAGTTTCCGACTTGTTAATATAGATATTGAATAAATGAGATACTGAAATTTCTCATCCATATTCTGTTAGGCAAAAAGTGAAAATAACAGAACATACACCAGCGATTTTATTTTTCTTGCACGGTAAGAAGAGATTCTTAAATGTGGCCGAACAGGTAAATTACTTATTTTCGAGTCGCAGTATTTTCGTTGTAAGATAAAACAAAAGGCTCTATATTACGGGGGAAAAAATCAGCAAAGTTGAATCTCCATTTCATGCTATTTGTTTTAAGTAAGTATAATGCTTAAGTTTTCACGAAATTTTATACCGGTTAATCGAAAAACGACAGAAAACGTTAAAATTCAATACAGTAAAACTACAATTACCCAAACTCCAACCATCCGGATCAATATAAGGAAAGAAAAAAAAACTCTTTTGAAGAGCAAATCATATGTATTCGTTCGTATCAAAAACAAATAAATTAATAATAATCATAATAATAATAATAATAATTCTTGAACTTCCTCTTTTAATCAACATTAAAACAGATTTCATTGGAATTTTCGAAGTCCATATTTGGATAATTTCTATAGTCGGTGGTATTTACGGTCTACGGCACAACAATTAAGTTTATACTTGTTTTCAACTAACACATTTAAATATAAATACTTTTTAATTTTTTTATTAGTAATTGAGGATATTTTAACGAAATTTTGATAATATGAATAAAGTGTGATGCATCACGAAAAGGGCTGCAAAAGCGTACGGTAATTCGGTCTATGATGTCCTGTGTAATTAAAATATTAAGGCCGCGACACTCGGAAATACTATCGTCTTCCATGAAAGATGCACATGATAGAAATAATTATAGTAAACATGAAGGCTTAAAAACCTTTGAATAAACAGATCTACTAGTTTCGTAGGCACAAACAGCGGCATTCTCAAGATCAATAATGATAAATTGACTATTTTCGCAAAAAAAAAAAAAAAAAAAAAAAAAAAAAAAAATTCTTTTTGCAGAAATAGTTTATTTATCGTTACTGATTTTGAGAATGTCGCCGTTTGTGAGTACGAAACTAGTAGGTCTGTTTATAGTACGAGATCCGGTATAAGAAATATATACCCTCATTTGTTATTTAATGATAACAAAGAATATATGTTAGATAATGTATAGATTGATACATTGCAAATACGTTGCCTAGCTAAATCACGTGCCGATAATGTTAAACAATAAAGTGTTTAATTAAATTTTTTTGATCAACTTCATCGATTTGTTATTTATGAAAGTCGAGAATCAGCTGAGAGAACATACCCCGAGGAATTCAAAAAATAAGGGTTGCCTACTCTCGACTCTGCCCAACTATGGGGTTGCCAGGTATAAAAAGGTAAGTAAGCGTTGTTAATATACCCTCATAAGTTATTTAGTCGAATTACACATCAAATGAAAGCTTGCCTTATCAAAAAATTGCCTGAATCCATGGTTGCCTAGATTTAAGATGTTCAATTTTCTGCGTGAGCGTTGAGAGTGACAGAGAAGTGTTGCGCGCGCAATTCCATTTGACAGACAAAGATGCAGCGAATTCTTTTTTAAGATTTCTCCGATAGTGTAAATATTAAAGATGATATCAAATATTTTTTCACTCACACATTCATTTATCAATCATTAATCAATACATAATTATGAAATAATAAATTTTTCCGTTCAAAATGTCCGCTTTTCAAAAAGAGATTTTTTCGATCGTTTAAGCGCAGATTAAATGCTGATAAAAGTTAAATAAAATATCACATAATGATATAAATATTTTTATTTTAATACATAAATTTATCAATAACAAAATACAAAGGTTTTATATAAAACACTTATTCACATTCAGAATCGTCAGAAATGTCACAATCTAATTCTAATTCTTCATCGTTTTCTCTGTTTTTCGATTCTCTTAATACGTCTTTAACTTGTAAGTGTGTTGGATCTCCTTTAAACCACGAAGGCTTCAAATAACCATCCCAAAACCAACCACAATCTTCAGGATTGACTTTAACGCAGCATGCATCGGCTGCATGAAGCCACATAGAATTAATATATATTGTGCGCAAAATTTTCTGTTTCAGTGAGATCCAGCACGGTGGTATCATATTGGAGTCGATGCCTTTAATCTTCTTCATGAACTGTTCTTTGTCTTTGTTCATTGAATATGTTTTTTGGAACAGCTGATATCTAGCGTCATTGATATTATAACATTGCTTGATCCCATAAAGAAAGGCAGTAAACTCCTGAACAGGTTGAATTTTATCTTCTAGGAGTACATCTACTGGATCCGTCAATGATGCGAATATTTCCTGAAAATCCGTTCGTCTTGAAAATATTTTATAAGGCTTGACTTATTAGTAAGGCCTTTATTATAAAAAGCCGTTGTGTAATCACAGCCCGTAAATGCGTGGAAAGCTGGCAGGCCCAGGCATAAAGTAAAACCCAATTTCATTGCAAGCTCGGTACAATTAATGCAATCAAGATCTTTCTTATTGCTTTTCTTTGATGATAAACCCGCCAACCAAATTTGAGTCTGCGGAATTTTGTGGATAGTGGCCAATAAAATTACCAAGATATCGGTATCATTTGCTTTGACCAATATTTTCGAATTAGGTGGCGCTTTTGATATATGAAACATTATCCGCGTATCTGCCTCTTCATGTTGACATAAATAATCTTCTTCTTCAAGCTTCACGACGTGTTTTCCGACAGTATGGTAAGAAAAACAGTGTACTCCAACTGTTATGAAATTTTTTTTTGTTTGTTTTGGATTATTGAAAGTAGATTATCATTTTCCCAGTAATTAGCCAAGAATTGTACCAGGGCTTCTTTGAAACGGTAATTTTTGAGATTTCCGAGAAAATCGCTAGGTCTTGGTTGAAGAGGTCCTAGGATGACATACGGTCTATCGAACTCCAGTCGACTTTGCCGTTCACAGTCTTTGATAGAGGGCGTTATGTGTCTATCAAAAATTATGTGTATTTCAGGGGCATTACTTGAGCACAATTTTATTAAGATCGATTCAGCAATCTTGTCAAATGTCTGCGGCATAGATGATCCGATAATATACAGTTAATAAAAACCGTCTATTATTTCAATATCGATACCAGTAGGCTCAACTGTTTCGACGTTAGACTTTAATATTTGGGCTAGTTTTGGATTTGTCAGTTTTTAGCAAGTCACCAGAACACGAGAAAAGAGCAGGCGGCACAGGCGCTAATGGAAACGTTAAGCAATACTCTATGTTGATGTCTTTCTCAATACTAATCGCAAGTAATCGGCCAAAGATGTCTCGTTCCATTTTAAGAACGGCCTTTTGAATTTTATCTTTGCTGGTTTGAGCTTTGACGGCAGACTGTGAAGCGAAATTCTGGATTTTGCTACGCTTTATCGGTCTTCCGAACGTGGAATTGCATTCTGAAATAAATGTCATTTTTTGTTGATTTCCAACCGACTTAACGTTGATTAGAAAATCGCAAACTTCAGTAGATGCTGCCTTACCAGTTGAAATACTGAAAGGAATATTTTTATCTATGCTCTCAACGAAAGGATTCAGCGTATCTCTTATAGTCTTAATGAAACTCTGAAGACTTTCGTTATCCTTTTTGATTCGACTCTTCTGCAAGGCATGACAGGTATCATCTTTTTGCGAAGACCGACATTTTCTTTAACGGTGGATACAATTTTGGTCCTTATGCTGTCACTAAGTGCCCATCTTTGTCGCGCTGATATAGACTCTGCTGCAAGATTATATGTTAATTGATTTGAGGCATCAGCATTAATGGTTTGTTCTAACGTCAAGTCAACCGGTGATTGGGAGAATTCAGATTTGGCACGTCGGATACCAAATGCTCCTCGTCTAAATTCAGATACCACACGCGAATTGCTGTTCTGCGCCTTCATAAGATTGTTGACGTACATAATGGACCACCTGGCATAATTTGGCTGGTTCAATGAAAAGAACAAATCGGACATGTTGTAAATGGAGTCTATGTACAGCTCAAAATCACTACACCGGATGCTTCTTGAAAACCGAAGAAACAAATTAATGAACTCACAGTGCTGGAGATAGTATTGAGCCGTCTTCCCATGCTCACTGAGCAAAGTTGAAAGTCACCGAGAAAGTGAAAATGTGTAAATTTTGAACGATTATTGTAACGATTGTTTAATATAATAAACTTAATAAATTAATAAAACATCAGCTGTAAAAATTTTTCTACCAAATGGGAATATTTATAAAAATTTTTGGGACCTGTAAAGTGCAATATTTCGTATATTTTTATATTACACCATCGCTTTATATGGTTTTAAATCCAATTATATCATATTTACTTGACGTATAATATTCAAGACGAAAATTTCAGCTTGTTTTTCGTGGCGCTTAAATCTTTCACCCATCATGTACAATATATATATATATCCATGCATGAACATAGAATAAATATTAGATATATAAAATAGAATATCTATTCTATGTTCATGTATCGGTATAACATTCTGTTGAAAACGTAAACATGCAACATTAAAAAAATAAATATTACAATAAGATAGACGCTAAATAACAAAGATATTATAAGAAAAGGAAGTTCTTCCCCATAATCACTAAAGGCGCTGCGATCGCAATTGCACTACCATTACACTCTATGGAACTGTCCGATCTTGTATGATAATCTATACCTCGCTGCATCTTTGTCTGTCAAATGGAATTGCGCGCGCAACGCTTCTCTGTCACGCTCAACGCTCACGCAGAAAATTGAACATCCTAAATCTAGGCAACCATGGATTCAGGCAACTTTTTGATAAGGCAACCTAATACGGTTGGAATGGGAATAAAATAAGCTTTCATTTGATGTGTAATTCGATTAAATAACTTATGAGGTTATATTAACAACGCTTACTTACCTGTTTATACCTGGCAACCCCATAGTTGGGCAGAGTCGAGAGTAGGCAACCCTTATTTTTTGAATTCCTCGGGGCATGTTCTCTCAGCTGATTCTCGACTTTCATAAATAACAAATCGAGGAAGTTGATCAAAAAAATTTAATTAAACACTTTATTGTTTAACATTATCGGCACGTGATTTAGCTAGGCAACCTATTTGCAATGTATCAATCTATACATTATCTAAAATATATTCTTTGTTATCATTAAATAACAAATGAGGGTATATATTCCATAGACCGGATCTTAGACTATTATTAGAAGGTTTTTAAATCGTTATGTTTTCTGCAATCCGTTTTAACATATGTATTTTTATTCTAATGATAATAAATGATTTTATCTTATATAATTCTATCATATGCAAAGTCAAATACATTTCACAATATGGCGCGTTTAGTTCCGTGCTGTTTGAATGCGGATGGTAGCTACTTCCGTTACTGCTATTGATATCTTTACAATTCGCACAAGGCAAAAGAGATCCGTTGCAAATTTCGTTGAAATATCCTCATTATCGCGTTTACATCATGAACAAAAAATGCTGGAGTTAGACGCACTCTAATTTGGACTGATTTCTTAAACAAAAATTGTTTGTTATAGCGTGCTCTACTACTTCTTAACAGTTTGTAACCTTGGTACTCAAACATTTTGTATAAATTTACAATCATTTACATTCATGAAGGGAAAAACATTCTTGTTTCATAATTATTCAAAACAGCCCGGTTCAAGCATCTCTTTCATTATTTGAAACTTCCTTTAACCTGAGTTGCATCACTTTTGATTCATCTCATTTTAAGTAACTATGCAGTCTCATTCAGTAAGTGCGTGATATTTCGAAAACTATTTTCGTCAGAAACGAATAAATAGAAAATAAAAGAGGAAATTCATTGAACGCACTTTTTAGAAATTTATTATGACGGATATTGTTGCTGATTGCTGTTTTCGTCTTTTGAGTCATAAGGGAATATTTGTGAACATTTATTTCGATTCTTAAGAATGCTAGATGGGGAGGGAGGGGACATTTATGACTAATGCTGTTTCTTGACTCATATTTCACAATGAATTTTCATGCTGCAGCGGCTAAAAGGTTTCAAAGAGTTAAGGGGGAAAATTACAAATATAGTTTTATCTGTTCATGGAGTTCTTAAATTCCCTGCTCAACAAATGCGAAACTTTCTCACACATTTTCTGACTCGTTTTAAAACATACAGGCAATTGGCAGACATGACTATTGAAGTGATTTGGAATCGAAATGCGTTTTCCATTTTTGGATAAATAAATTACTTATCGAGTTATAAGTGATTTTGGTGACGCAAGGGCAGGTTTTTTCCTTTCTCTCTCGCTGTCACGTCCGGAAATTCGGTTCAAAATGCCAACTTTGACAGTATTTTCTGAAAGATCTTTTGCGTTTATCAGAAAACAGAAAAACGTCTTTCCATTACATAGTTTCTGAATACCAACACCTGCCAAAACAATTTCCGAACAAAAATGAATTAAACAATGTGTCAGAAAGTAGCCTCATTGGATTTGAGAACAGTCTTAAAATCGCAAGGTACAGGAGAAAACTTTCGCGTTAGAGAGTTTTCCGTTTTAGCTTTAGTAGATGCGCCATCTACTTATATAAAATCCACGTGTAGGAAAGTGTAACCATGCCATCTATATATTTAAACCACAAGGCTGTTTTTTTAGTTATCTCCGCTGAGCTTTCTACTGAACCGATTTTCTTAATTATTTTTTTAAGGAAAACTGTTCATTTTTAGATAGTTTTTTTAACACTTTCCAACGAAGTTGAAAAGTGTTTATGCATTTGGTTTGTCTGTCCGTCAGTCCACTCTCTAACTCCCGTAAATATACTCGGATTTTCATGCAATTGATAAAAGTTATTTAGGGTCACCAAAGCATGTTTGGTATTGTATATGAAGTATGTGGACTTAATACTTCATTTTCAGGGGCACTCATAAGTATTCCATTACATTGGGGAAAAATCGTTTGCAGAGTATTTTAATGTCATGACGCTATTTCAAATGTACTGAAACTGATATAAATCACTGAATTTCACTACGATCACGTTAGAACAATGCATTCACAGCATTTTTTATTCATTTACACGGGCACACAAAAGAAATTGGTGACAGTATACTGTCGTTGGGCAATAATTGCTGGAGTGTACGGTTTAAAATTCGGTATGAGCTTTTAAATTTAATTATTTTTTTGCATGTTACTCGTTATATATAAATTCTATTCCTCATATACAGGGCTTCACAAAAGTATTCACGTACCATTCTTCTTGTTAAAGGAAATTGCTGAAGGGGAATTTTCAACTGAAATAGTTTGTTACATTATGCTGAATGTGTTGGAAAGGGTTTCATAATCTATGCTTGACGCATGATTTTTTTCTTTCTTCTTCTTTTTTTTTTTTTAATATTCCTAATTTTATATTTTAGTTTTATTTTAAAAAGTTTTTTTATGAAATTTCTTCAAAGGGGTGGCAATCGGATTACTTCCATTGTTTCACATAAAAGAGAAATAATGAAAAATATTTAGACACGTGGCTTTTTGGACGTATTTTTTCATTTGCAAGTTATTTTCGGTAAAAAATTTTATGCACATGTACTTTATTTTTATACGCAAATAAAAATTCATATTTATTTCGAAATCACGAGAATATTGTCTATTCTGCTTATTTTATCTTTATGCATTATGACTTTATTAGGGGTTTTTTTTAATTAAAATCATATAAAAAAATATTTTTATTTGAATATACTGCGGATTTTTCCATTCGGACATATTTCTATTGTAAGAACATTATATTTGCACATTTACTAGTTCTACAAAATACTAAGTAAAATATTTAAAATAAAACATTTGAGTGGGGTTACAAATATTGCACAAAATCCCTATAAATTCAAATTTAATTAATCCTTCTAAATCTTTCTATCCTTCTAAAATCCTTCTAAAATATATTAAGTGATTATGTAAATCTTCTAATGTAGTTTAAAAATTCACGAAAAATGCTTTAGAAGATAAAATTTTCATGAATTCATAATTCAGCACATAAAGGGTTAAACTTATAGGCAACACTTCTGAAAACTTTATTTTAAAAAAAAGGGGCGGGGGATGATTGAAACACATTAATATTTGAAAGTGGAGAAGGATTTCAAAATGTTCATTGTTAAAATATACATATTACGTTTTTGAAATTGTTCCAACACGATAGTATATTTTCTTGATAAAATCATTTAATAATATTGTAAAAGGGTATTGTAAAATACTTTTTTTCTATGTTCAAATTTCTTTCTAAACATTTTGGCGAATGTTTTGGTATTTAAAATGATTTTCTCTTTATGCAATTGTTCCTGGATAAATAATAATAATAATAATAATAATAATAATAATAATAATAATAATAATAAATATGGTTGTCTGCAACTCCTTACCTTTAAAGCGTGCACTTCAGCTCGCTTATTGCTAAGTTCAATCTCTACGGCATCTTTCTGATTTTCCAACGTTTTTATTCGATCTTCACGAAGATCCAAGTCTCTGCGAATTTTTTCAATTGTTTGTGCATTAATATCAATTTCTTTTTTGCGCTGTCTGTCAGCTTTTAACAATCTGAAAATGAAAAAGAAAATACGCAAAATAAGTTAGCATTTATTCATCGTTTTTATCAACATTGATAAATTACAAATGACTTTCCCTAAAAACTGAGTGTAAAACCGTTACAAAATTAATACAGTTTTGGTAGACAGACGGACAACAAAGTGTTCCTATAAGGGCTCCTCTTTTTTTTTTTTTTTTTTTTTTTTTTTAAGTACGTAACCTAATGAGTATGTAGATTTTAAGGTTGAACTAGACGTATCATTCAGCTATTTTCAGCATCAGAGTCTTTTTTGTGGTCACGTGGTACTTCTCATATTTAATGGCTTTAAAATGAAACTGACGGACATCCTGAAGGAAGAAAACGTTTCTTTAAAGTCGATGTAATTTTCTTATCTTCTTTGCATTGTTGAATCTCCCCATCCTTTTTTGAATAAACCACAGAAGGGTAGAGAATAATACGTTGCCTGGAAAAGTATTGAAGGATGGCAAAACAAGCAGACAAAGTAAGCATCTAAAGCTAAACTGAGCCTTATTTCTAAGTCTGAAAAATCAAGTGCGCGCAAACCGCATTGAATACAACTGACAATGAATAATACGATGGAGGCCAAGATTGTCCTAAAATTTTGGGAAGAGACAGTCTACTGTAAAAATCAAACAGGACAAGTGCGAGTAAAACTCGCTTGCTGAGGGTTGCGTACCATTGTCATATTTTTCTTTATATTATAGATATATTAACCTTTAAAAGAATTTTATCTATAAAACAAAACTAAACGTGAATTTTCAGTCTATGGTCTATTACACTTAAAAAAAAAAAATCTAAATATATAATAAGCTCAAAGCAGCAGCGGCCGTGCGACAGCTTCAGATTTAATGTCAGATTTAATCTTTTTTTTTTTTTTTTTAATAATAAATTTTCCTTTTAAATCTGTCCGGTTTCAATTTTCTTAATTTTTTTTCTTTTCTTTTCAACCTGGCTTCTGCAAGAGTCTCGGCTAAAGGGACGCAGTCAGGGATGTTGGACGGACACGCGGAGCGCCGCACTCCGCGAATTCTGCGGCTGTCGGCCCGACCGCCTCCTTACGGTAATGTTAATGAAAGCTTCATATCGAAAATAAATAAATATATAAGTTGATGTAAAGGAATACGTTTCAGGCACGGGCTAAGCCTGTTTCATCTCTAGTAAACAGGCATAATAAATTATATTAACCCTTTATGTCTCAAATGAAGAATTCATGAAAGTTTCATCTTCTAAAGCATTATTCGTGAATTTTTTAAACTACGCTAGAAGATTTACGCAATCATCTAATAAATTTTAAAAGGATTTTGCCAATTAAAATTCATTAATTAAATTTGAATTTATAGGGATTTTGCGCAATGTTTATAACTTGCACTCAAATCTTATATTTAAAAATTTTTTTTTAAAGTCTTTTGTAGAATTAGGAGGTGTACAAATATAATGTTCTTACAATAGAAATATCGAAATATTTCCGAACTGACCCTCACCCCCCCCCCCCCCCCCCAGTCTTTCAAAGTCAAGAAAGCTAAAAAGATGCAAAGGCAAAAAAAATCATCCTTTTAAAAATATTTTTGTTTTGTGCAACCAATAATTCTTTTAGAACAAGATAAAGTAAAGTATATCTATAACGCATTCTAAACTGTGTTACTACTAATCGATGTATTAAATGAATTTTATAACAAGTTATTTTAATGGTGCTTTAAAGTACCGTCGGGACATAAAGGGTTAAAAGAATCAAACCATCTTAGAAAAAGGAAAAAATAATGACCCTATCGAAAGGTAAAAAATCAATCTAACCCACCTATTTTCGCATTATTTCCTCCAAAATTTCTCTCAAAATCACACGAATAAAAAGAGTATTGAGAAAAGAGTTGAATGTTGAATCACACATTCTACGAAAACAATCGTTTGTGTCTAATAAGTCAATATCATTTGTGCGTGCAGTCGATATTATCTAATGCTTAACAGCTGTTAAATGCATTTATTCAAGTTTCAACATCATTCATTTACTTGGCGATAAAAGGAAAATAAAGTAAAGGTTAAATTTCAAATAAGATATTGCATAAATATTTTTTAGTCTTTGAATTATGTTAATCCGATTTTCTCTTTGTTTCAATTCTCGGAAGAAAGTTTTCGTAAAAGATTTACATATTTTTTCACAAAATTAGGTCTATTAATCTGCTTAGAACAAAACTCCGCCAATGATTTTTTTTGCAACAAGAAATTGAATGGATCAGCTGACTGTTCGACGCTGATTTTTTTCTGTGTAACTTCGTATTTTAAATGTTTCTTTTGTTCTCGAAACAAAAAGTAATCTATTATACTAATAGTATTTTAATATTTTGATGCTTCGAACCTTCGGAGATTTATACAAGGACTTATCTTTCGTACGTTTCGTTACTGAAATTTTATTTCCGAAAGATACATAACAATGACTTTGTTTTTGTTTAGGTGTATGAACTGGTGTATAGTGTATCATGAACTGGTTCCAGATCTTAAATTTTTAATGAGAGGTTGTACCTCATATCTTTTTTACTTTCGGGGTGTGAGGAGATGTATGGTGGTCACAGCTCTTAATGAAACATTATTTTGATATTAATATTTATTTCCATACATCAAAATGTGTTATGAATAGTAATGGAAAATTATTTAAAAATATTCCACATATCGATTTTTCGATACATTGCGATACATGGCCACTATATCGATGACCGAAATCCAGCAGAAAATATCGATATATCCGATATATCTTTTTTTGATCAGCCGAGGCATAAGGGCCTGTGATCGTCTCTATAGACCTTAACATCCGGAAGCGCAGGTAGAATTTACGGGACATTTACGGGAAACTTGGGGTTAAGGCTAAGGGCCCGACTCTCCTATTAGTGTCCGGTACACCCGAGGTTCCTGGGGGATCCGGAGGTGGGATCCCTAAACCACGCGATTTAATACTTGAGTACATGGGTTCTATGGTGGCGACCATGACTTCCAATTGTGTTTGGGGCACAGGGAGAGTAACGCACGCCGGGCGGTGCACTCCCTTGGCTGGCAGTAGTCGTCATAACGGCATCACATTAGCCGTTCCCGCTTGACTCGTCAAGGCGGCATCACGCTGGCCAGTCACATCTGATGTCCGCGCATTTATGTATTCCTCAGAATCTCTATGTCGGCGGGGCAGCTTGTCATATGGCATGTTATTTTATTATTTTTTTTAATCGTTTTTCAATATGTCGCTGTGTTTTTATTATTACGCATTATTATACACATTTTACTACACATTCATTAGGGTTTATTATATAAAATGAATTATTTCTATTTATCTTATGTAATGTTTATTTAATAACGAGTTAAAAGCTTCTTATGCGCATATTTTAAACATTTACGTCTGCAAAATTGATGAAATTATTTCCAATATTTTTGAGGCAATCCGTTTAAAAATAGCAATTTCGACAATATGCACTCAATCGATTTCTTTTGAAATTGTAGTTCCAAATTTAGAAAACGGCCTTTCGGCTGGGACAGAAAACGGAAGAAAACACAAGTATTGGTTTGGTAAAACATAATGCTTTGTATAAACATTTTTTAGGTATTTACAAAATCCAGTGCAAAGAGCCTATTTGAGGCAATGGCAGGGTACTGTTCCCTAATTTCTGATTTCGTTGTTCACTGTAAAAAAAAAAAAAAAAAAATGGTAACGTTCCATGTAAAATCCAGGAACGTTTCGCCTTTTCTCAGGTTTTCAGAATAAATTAGCTCTTTCCTGTGAAATTCTGGTTTTCTTATCTGAAACGTTCCTGAACAAAAGTTGGAAACAGCAAAACGCTGCGGCCGCCATTTATTATTTTTTTGCTATAATCCGTTGCTCGCGCGCGAGTGTCGAAAACGAATTCCTTAAATGAATGTAAAAAAATCAATATGGAATGCAAATAAATCAATAGACGACATAATCCTTTACGTCTCTATTGTCAAGACAATTCAGATGAAAATGCAATACCTCTGTGACATCGCTAAGAGATTATCTCTCGTACTTGTCTGTGGAAAGTTTAACGAGCAGACCGTGTAAAAAAAAAATACACCTATTATTTGGATCTCCATTAACCAGGGGACCATCAAACATGATTCTCACCTATTTTGATTAATTTATAGTATGTTTTAGAGTTCTTATCTCTAATTATTCTTGTGAAAGGATTTCTTCAAATGGTCCTTAGATTTTGAGAAATTAGATGCCGAGGTTTAGCATACGTTTCAAATACCCATTAGTTTGCAGCTCTCAACGTGTCTTTCGTGGTGTGGACGCAGAAAGCTCGCACGCCGCCCGTACGGCCCGAGTTCGATGCTACCTCTTGACTTTTTTTTTCTTTTTTAATTAATTTTATATTTTAACACTTTATTACAATTTGATTTAAATTTGATATATATTTGACACTTTGAATTGCTGCAAATTTGAATTTTTTTTTTTTTTTCGGTAAAAATATACAATTACGTTTAGGTTTTTTTTTTTTTTTTTTTTTTTTTTTTTCATGAAAATTTATATGTATTTTATCTAACTTGTAAACTAACATAATTACTAACGAAAATCCAAAATATTTTATGTCTAGATTTTTTTTCTAATTATTATTTACATTTATATATTTTTATATTTTAAGCAAAGTTCAGAAACAATATATCATATATATATTTACTTTATTGAATTTTAACTGAAAATTTATTTTTTCGTGTAAATTATAAATAATAATTTTGATGTCAATTTCAAAATATTTTTTCATTCTAACAAATAATGATAATAAAGCGAAAATTGTCAACTGGAAATGTAAAAATCGTCTGCGGATCCCGCATGCTGTGAAATGTCAGTAATGTTTTGCTGTCAACAGAAATATTCCTGGTATTTCGCAGGAAACTTACTGGCATTTCTGTAGAAAGTTTTTAACGTATACAGTAAAGTTCCAGTCATTTTCAAGAAATGTTTCTTGGAAATAATGGGCAACTCTGCTGCCCATTTTTTCCCAGGAAAGTTGCGGAATTTTTTTTACAGTATTGATGTTTAGTCGAAAATCGTGTAATATTATGATGGTATGCTTTTCTGACGGTTTGAAAATATTTTCATAGTACTCAAAATTTTTAGTCTTTTTGAAAAAATATAATGGATTTAATCAGATTTCAAAATATATACATACGTGAAGAATTAAAGTTGATTTCGCATTTAAAATATTATTTTTAAATAAGTATCGGATGCAAAATACCGATATTCGATATGCATCGAAAGTCAAGCATCGATAGCAGAATATCAACATTTTTGACACATATGGATATACTATATTGCTGTCATCTACAGTTATGACTTTTCATATCTCCTTATGATTGACAAACAATGATGAGGAAGAATTAAATAAAATGTTTTATTTTTAATGATTAAACTGTGGCGGAACTTTTGCTCATTAAAATTTTAAAATGGCAGATTTTCTTCATAAAATTTATATTCGAAAATCATACAGACGTTTACTGAATACTTGATTAGTTTTTGCTCAAAAATTTATCATCCTGTTAATAAAATCTAGTAAATCACTTCAAAAATTGTGATCTGAATTATGATATTCTCTTTGAAGTTGCTTTAAAATAATTCCGAATTTTAAAAGTGCAGGCGTTTTTTTTTTTTTTTTTTTTTTTTTTTTTTTTTTTTTTTTTTTTTTTTTTAGGGGGCTCTGCTCCTACGAGCTACGCTCGTCAACCCCCGTTCAGACACCGCAGACTCTAAAAGTAAGCTAATTTGATCGGCTTTAAAAAGATTTCGGAAGATTGAATTATAATTTAAAAAACAATGGCGATCTCCCTATAAACGGATTTCTATTCATTTCTCTTTGACTGGGGAATTTTAAGGCCAAATCCGCTGCGGTACTACTTGATTAACCCGTCGACCAATTTCGCCAAATTATACAAATTGACATCATTTTTATTTTAAATAACGAAAGAAAAAATAAATTAGTGCAACATTAATAAAAATACAAATAAAACGTCGAAATAAAAATAACTTGATGACGTAGACACGTGTAACTTTTGCTTAAAGTCAAGTTAATGTGACATTTACGATCAACCATTATTGACATTTAATCTTATGGTTTGGCGAATGATAGATTTTTGGTCGACGGGATAACTAAGTAGTACCAAAAATACATATGTCAATTGCTGTTTTCGTCTTTGATTAAGTAAAATAAGATAAACATTTCAAAATAAGCTAATATAAAAGGAATTAAGTAAACAGAAACTTTGTCTCCCGGTATTTTTTAACAAAGCGAAAAGAAAGTTCTTTTAAATAAGACATTTAAAATTAATCGTTTTTAATCTGACGTAATTTTGACCAAACTATTCTTTTTCTTTTTAATATTCACGTGAAAATACTTGTGTTAGAAATGAAATATTATTTGCGCTTTCCTAACAAAAATAGTTGAAAAGTATCCTCTCAAAATATCAAATAAATGTCTAGCGCAATTTATAAATTTAAACCGTTTTGCAATATTATTTTGTGTTCATTTTATGTAATAACTGTAATGTGACGTAAATATGACGTAATTTCTCCTATTTAAGACTTCTAACGCATGTTAATGAATTTATTATTTTACAATATCCTTTCTCTTTTAAAATTCACGTGTATACTTCTTATGACGTAATTTTCAATAAGTTACTGCTTTTTATACGCAATTATTTAATTTTAATTTGAAAGTATCTTTTCTGTTTATAATAGTCAGGTGTAAATAAATTTTTAGTTTGAAGCAAACATTATTGTTTCCGTTGTTTATACAGTTGGCAACAGGTTAAATTAGTACAATTTTCTAAAATAAGTAAAAAATATCTCTCGAAATGCTGAAAATTTGAATTTAATATAGAAATAAAACCTCGAGAAATGAGTCAAATTAAAAAAAAATAATTAATCCTGCACACCGGGAAATTATAACGTATAAAATGATCTAAAAATGATTAATTTCCCATGAATAGTTTTTGCTCCTATAAAACTTTTTTAGTGGAACGATTTTGTCCAACTTTAGCATTAAATATCTCTTAAAATAATTCTTCGGTTTGAAAACTGTCTGCATCAGCGTGTTTATCAAACATTTCTGTATAATACTACCGATTTTCATAATTTTGTATGCATTATTTTCTTTAATATTAACAAAGAAAGACCTGCGATCACAAAAAATCCAAAACCGGCGGCGGCGGCGGTGATAGCGGTAGTTACTTTTTATCAATTCCTACTATTAGTTCACACTCTCCCTATATTTGTTTATTTATACTAGGGGGCTCGGCCCCCTACGAGCTACGCTCGCCAACCCCCCCGTTCAGACACTGCAGTCTCTAAAACCACGCTAATTTGATCGGCTTTAAAAAGATTTTGGAAGATTGAATCTCTCTATTCTAAAAAAAAGTAACTACCGCTGTCACCGCCGCCGCCGCCGCCGCCGGTTTTGAATTTTTTGTGACCGGAGGTCTTTCTTCGTTAATATTAAGAAAAATAATGCATACAAAAATATGAAAATCGGTAGTATTATACAGAAATGTTTGATAAACACGCTGACGCAGACAGTTTTCAAATCGAAGAATTATTTTAAGAGATATTTAATGCTAAAGTTGGACAAAATCGTTCCACTAAAAAAGTTTTATAGAAGCAAAACCTATACATATGAATTTAATAATTTTTAGATCATTTTATACGTTATAATTTCCCGGTGTGCAGAATTCATTTAATTTTTTAATTTGACTCATTTTTCGAGGTTTCATTTCTATTTTAAATTCAAATTTTCAACATTTCGAGAGATATTTTTTACTTATTTTAGAAAATTGTACTAATTTAACCTGTTGCCAACTGTATAAACAACGGAAACAATAATGTTTGCTTCAAATTAAAAAAAATATTTACACGTGACTATTATACACAGAAAAAATCATTTGGAATTAGAATTAAATAATTATGTACAAAAAGCAGGAACTTATTAAAAATTACGTCATAAAAAGTATGCACGTGAATTTTAAAAGAGAAAGGATATTGTAAAATAATAAATTCATTAACATGCGTTAGAAGTCTTAAATAGGAGAAATTACGTCATATTTACGTCACATTACAGTTATTACATAAAATGAACACAAAATAATATTACAAAACAGTTTAAATTTAGAAATTGCGCTAGACATTTATCTGATATTTTGAGAGGATCTTTTCAACTGCTTTTGTTAGGAAAGCGCAAATAATATTTCATTTCTAACAAAAGTATTACCACGTGAATATTTAAAAGAGTAATAATAGCTTGGTCAAAATTACGTCAGATGAAAAACGATTAATTTAAAATGTCTCATTTAAAAGAACTTTCTTTTCGCTTTTGTTAAAAAATACCAGGAGACAAAGACTGTGTTTACTTAATTCCTTTTATATTAGCTAATTTTGAAATGTTGTTACACGTGTCTACTTCATCAAGTTATTTTTATTTCGACGTTTTATTTGTATTTTTATTAATGTTGTACTAATTTATTTGTTCTTTCGTTATTTAAAATAAAAATTATGTCAATTTGTATAATTTGGCGATTTATATAATTTGGCGAAATAGGTCGACTGGATAATCAAGTAGTACCGCGGCGGATTTGGCGTTAAAATTCCCCAAAGAGAAATGAATAGAAATCCGTTTATAGGGAGATCGCAAATGTTTTTTAAATTATAATTCAATCTTTCGAAATCTTTTTTAAAGCCGATCAAATTAGCGTGCATTTAGAGTCTGCGGAGTCTGGACGGGGGTTGGCGAGCGTAGCTCGTAGGGTGCCGGGCCCCCTAGTTATAACTAAAAAAAACAAAGGCGATCTCCCTATAAACGGTCCAAAAAAAAAAAAAAAAAAAAAGTTGAAAAGTTCATCTCAAAATATCAAGTAAATGTCTCGTGCTATTTTTAAATTTCAACTGTTTTGCAATATTATTTTTTGTTCATTTTACGTAATAAGTGTAATGTGACGTAAATGTGATGTAATTTCTCCTATTTAAGACTTCTAACGCATGTTAATGAATTTATTATTTTACAATATACTTTCTCTGTTAAAATTCACGTGTAATTATAGATGAAGTAATTTTCAATAAGTTCCTGGTTTTTATACGTAATTATTTAATTCTAATTTGAAAGTTTTTTTTTTCTGTTTATAATTGTCACGTGTAAATAAATTTTTAATTTGAAACAAACATTATTGTTTCCGTTGTTTATACAGTTGGCAACAGGTTAAATTAGTACAATTTTCTGAAATAAGTTAAAAATATCCCTCGAAATGCTGAAAATTTGAATTTAAAATAGAAATGAAACCTCGAAAAATGAGTCAAATTAAAAAAATAAATTAACTCTGCACACCGGGAAATTATAACGCATAAAATGATCTCAAAATTATTAAATTCCGATGTATAGTTTTTGCTCCTATAAAACTTTTTTAGTGGAACGATTTTGTCCAACTTTAGCATTAAATATCTCTTAAAATAATTCTTCGATTTGAAAACTGTCTGCATCAGCGTGTTTATCAAACATTTCTGTACAATACTACCAATTTTCATATTTTTGTATGCATAATTTTTCTTAATATTAAAGAAGAAAGACCTCCGGTCACAAAAAATTCAAAACCGGCGGCGGCGGCGGCGGCGGTGACAGCGGTAGTTACTTTTTTTTTAGAATAGAGAGATATTTATTTATATATTTATCTTGTTCAAATTTTCAATCTTTAATAAAATACTCATTATTCATCCTATCAAGTTGAAATAATTTTTTTTGAACTTGTACTGGATGACAATTGATGTTAATACAGTTTTTCAAATATTAATTAATTAAATAAATTTTAATTAATTAATTTTAGTTTTGCATGGGAAACAAAATGGCGGCCATTGGTTATCGAAGGTCAATGAAAGTATTTTCTATAAGGGGTTACCATAGGGGGGACCCTGTTCTGTCGCCAAATACCGCCAAGTTTGTCGCCAACTTGGCGATATATCGCCAGATTTGGCGTCCAAAATAAGTCGCCAAAAGTGACGCCAACTTGGCGATATTTCTAATATTTCGCCAAATTCCCATAGAGTTCCGTTGTAAACCTACTTGCTTATAGAAAATCAACAAATTGAGATATTTTAATGCAACAAAAACTAATATTAGCTTAAGGGATTATATTAAATTTTTCTTTGGTGACCTAAGTAGGAATTGACTTTAAAAACAAAATTTTTATATTACTTGTTTAGAATAGAGAGATTTTAGAAAATGGTACTAATTTAATCTGTTGCCAACTGTATAAACAGCGCAAACAATAATGTTTGCTTCAAATTAAAAATTTATTTACACGTGACTATTATAAACAGAAAAAAAATCTTTCAAATTAGAATTAAATAATTACGTATAAAAAGCAGAAACTTATTGAAAATTACTTCATAAAAACTATATTTACACGTGAATTTTAAGAGAGAAAGGATATTGTAAAATAATAAATTCATTAACATGCGTTAGAAGTCTTAAATAGGAGAAATTATGTCACATTACAGTTATTACATAAAATGAACACAAAATATTGCAAAACAGTTTAAATTTAGAAATTGCGCTAGACATTTATTTGATATTTTCAGAGGATCTTTTCAACTATTTTTGTTAGGAAAGCGCAAATAATATTTCATTTCTAACAAAAGTATTTTCACGTGAATATTTAAAAGAGAGAGAATAGCTTGGTCAAAATTAAGTCAGATTGAAAACGATTAATTTAAAATGTCTCATTTAAAAGAACTTTTTTTTCACTTTGTTAAAAAATACCAGGAGACAAAGACTGTTTATTTAATTCCTTTTATATTAGCTTATTTTAAATGTTGTTACACGTGTCTACGTCATCAAGTTATTTTTATTTCGACGTTTTATTTGTATTTTTATTAATGTTGTACTAATTTATTTGTTCTTTCGTTATTTAAAATAAAAATTATGTCAATTTGTATAATTTGGCGATTTATATAATTTGGCGAAATTGGTCGACGGGATAATCAAGTAGTACCGCAGCGGATTTGGCGTTATAATTCCCCAATCAAAGAGAAATGAATAGAAACCCGTTTATAGGGAGATCGCCACTGTTTTTTAAATTATAACTAGGGAGCTCGGCTCCCTACGAGCTACGCTCGCCAACCCCCGTCCAGATACCGCAGACTCTAAATGCACGCTAATTTGATCGGCTTTAAAAAGATTTCGAAAGATTGATCATAGTGGCGATATTGGTGATAGTGGCGATCTCCCTATAAATGGATTTCTATTCATTTCTCTTTGATTGGGGAATTTTAACGCCAAACCCGCTGCGGTACTACTTGATTATCCCGTCGACCAATTTCGCCAAATTATATAAATCGCCAAACCACTCGTCAAGTTATAGAAATTTATATAATTTTTATTTTAAATAACGAAAGAACAAATAAATTAGTACAACATTAATAAAAATACAAATAAAACGTCGAAATAAAAATAACTTGATGACGTAGACACGTGTAACAACATTTCAAAATAAGCTAATATAAAAGGAATTAAGTAACCAGTCTTTGTCTCCTGGTATTTTTTAGCAAAGCGAAGAGAAAGTTCTTTTAAATGAGACATTTTAAATGAATCGTTTTTAATGTGACGTAATTTTGACAAAGCTATTCTTTCTCTTTTAAATATTCACGTGAAAATACTTTTGCTAGAAATGAAATATTATTTGCGCTTTCCTAACAAAAATAGTTGAAAATATCCTTTCAAAATATCAAATGTCTAGCTCAGTTTCTAAATTTAATCTGTTTTGAATATTATTTTGTGTTCATTTTATGTAATAACTGTAATGTGACGTAAATGTGACGTAATTTCTCCTATTTAAGACTTCTAAAGCATGTTAATGAATTTATTATTTTACAATATCCTTTCTCTTTTAAAATTCACGGGAATACTTTTTATGACGTAATTTTTAATAAGTTCTTGCTTTTTGTACATAATTATTTAATTTTAATTTGAAAGTATCTTTTCTGTTTATAATAGTCACGTGTAAATAAATTTTTAATTTGAAGCAAACATTATTGTTTCCGTTGTTTATACAGTTGGCAATAGGTTAAATTAGTACAATTTTCTAAAATAAGTAAAAAATATCTCTCGAAATGCTGAAAATTTGAATTTAAAATAGAAATGAAACCTCGAAAAATGAGTCAAATCAAAAAAATTAATGAATTCTGCACACCGGGAAATTATAACGTATAAAATGATCTAAAAATTATTAAATTCCGATGTATAGTTTTTGCTCCTATAAAACTTTTTTAGTGGAACGATTTTGTCCAACTTTAGCATTAAATATCTCTTAAAATAATTCTTCGATTTGAAAACTGTCTGCATCAGCGTGTTTATCAAACATTTCTGTATAATACTACCGATTTTCATATTTTTGTATACATTACTTTTCTTAATATTAACGAAGAAAGACCTCCGGTCACAAAAAATTCAAAACCGGCGGCGGCAGCGGTGACAGCGGTAGTTACTTTTTTTTAGAATAGAGAGATTCAATCTGTCGAAATCTTTTTAAATATGATCAAATTAGCGTGCACGTGCATTTAGAGTCTGCGGTGTCTGGACGGGGGTTGGTGAACGTGGCTCGTAGGGGGCCGAGCCCCCTAGTATAAAAAAAAAAAAGTTTTGATTCGAAATGGACCAATGAGAATCTGCGTAGATATTCCCGGCAGATCAGCATCCAATTTGAATGCTTAAGCATGGCCTTTCTTTGTTAATATTAAAAAAACTGTTGCATACAAAAATATGAAAATCGGTAGTATTATAGAGAAATGTTTGATAAACACGCTGATGCAGACAGTTTTCAAATCGAAGAATTATTTTAAGAGATATTTAATGCCAAATTTGGACAAAATCGTTCATTTAAAAAGTTTTATAGGAGCAAAAACTGTACATAGGAATTTAATCATTTTTAGATCATTTTATGCGTCAGAATTCTCCGGTGTGCAGATGCATTTAGTTTTTTAATTTGACTCATTTTTTGAGGTTTTATTCCAATTTTAAATTCAAATTTTCAGCATTTCGACAGATATTTTTTACACACTAGGGGGCTCTGCCCCCTACGAGCTACGCTCGTCAATCCCCGTTCAGACACCGCAGACTCTAAAAGTACGCTAATTTGATCGGCTTTAAAAAGATTTCGGAAGATTGAATTATAATTTAAAAAACAGTGGCGATCTCCCTATAAACGGATTTCTATTCATTTCTCTTTGAATGGGGAATTTTAAGGCCAAATCCGCTGCGGTACTACTTGATGAACCCGTCGACCAATTTCGCCAAATTATATAAATCGCCAAAGCACTCGCCAATTATATAAATTGACATAATTTTTATTTTAAATAACGAAAGAACAAATAAATTAGTGCAACATTAATAAAAATACAAATAAAACGTCGAAATAAAAATAACTTGATGACGTAGACACGTGTAACTTGCTTAAAGTCAAGTTAATGTGACATTTACGATCAACCATTATTGGCATTTAATCTTATAGTTTGGCGAATGATAGATTTTTGGTCGACGGGATAACTAAGTAGTACCAAAAATACATATGACAATCGCTGTTTTCGTCTTTGACGTAGACACGTGTAACAACATTTCAAAATAAGCTAATATAAAAGGAATTAAGTAAACAGAGTCTTTGTCTCCCGGTATTTTTTAACAGAGCGAAAAGAAAGTTCTTTTAAATAAGACTTTTTAAATTAATCGTTTTTAATCTCATGTAATTTTGACCAAACTATTCTTTCTCTTTTTAATATTCACGTGAAAATGCTTGTGTTAGATATGAAATATTATTTGCGCTTTCCTAACAAAAATAGTTGAAAAGTATCCGCTCAAAATATCAAATAAATGTCTAGCGCAATTTCTGAATTTAAACCTTTTTGCAATATTATTTTGTATTCATTTTATGTAATAACTGTAATGTGACGTAAATATGACGTAATTTCTCCTATTTAAGACTTCTAACGCATGTTAATAAATTTATTATTTTACAAATTCCTTTCTCTCTTAAAATTCACGTGTAATTATAGTTTTTATGACGTAATTTTTAATAAGTTCCTGCTTTTTGTACATAACTAGGGGGCTCTGCCCCCTACGAGCTACGCTCGTCAACCCCCGTTCAGACACCGCAGACTCTAACAGCACGCTAATTTGATCGCCTTTAAAAAGATTTCGGAAGATTGAATTATAATTTGAATCTGACAATTATAATCTGACGTAATTTTCACCAAACTTTTCTTTCTTTTTTTAATATTCACTTCAAAATACTTTTGTTAGAAATGAAATATTATGATCATCTTAAAATGTCAAGTAAATGTCTCGCACAATTTTTAAATTAAAATTGTTTAATTTAACCGGCGGCGGCGGTGACAGCGGTAGTTACTTTTTTTTAGAATAGAGAGATTATTTAATTCTAATTCCAAATGTTTTTTTCTGTTTATAATAGTCACGTGTAAATAAATTTTTAATTTATTTACAAGTATAAATATTTTTGTTTTGAAGCAAACATAATTGTTTCCTCTGTTTATACAGTTGGCAACAGTTTAAATTAATATCACTTTCTAAAACCTGTAAAAAATATCTCTAGAAATTCTGAAAATTTGAATTTAAAATAGAAATAAAACCTCAAAAAATTAGTCAAATTAAAAAAAGAAAAACAGTCTGCACACCGGGAACTTCAAACGTATAAAATGATCTAAAATTGATTAAATTCCTATGAATAGTTTTTGCTCCTATAAAACTTTTTTAGTGGAACGATTTTGTCCAACTTTAGCATTAAATATCTCTTAAAATAATTCTTCGATTTGAAAACTGTCTACCTCAGCGTGTTTATCAAACATTTCTGTATCATACTACCGATTTTCATATTTTTGTATGCATTATTTTTCTTAATATTAACGAAGAAAGACCTCCTGTCACAAAAAATTCAAAACCGGCGGCGGTGACAGCGGTAGTTACTTTTTTTTAGAATAGAGAGATTTTAGAAAATTGCATTAATTTAAACTGTTGCCAACTGTATAAACAGCGCAAACTATAATGTTTGCTTCAAATTAAAAATTTATTTTACTCGTGACTATTATAAACAGAAAATATAAAAAGCAGGAACTCATTGAAAATTACGTCATAAAAACTATTTTTACACGCGAATTTTAAAGAGAAAGAGTATTGTAAAATAATAAATTCATTAACTTGTGTTAGAAGTCTTAAATAGGAGAATTTACGTCACATTTACGTCACATTACACTTATTACGTAAAATGAACAAAAAATAATATTGCAAAACAGTTTAACCCTTTATCTACTGCATTATGAATTCTTGAAAATTTTATATTCTAAAACATTTTTCGTGAATTGTTTAAACTACATTAGAAGATTTACATAAACACTAGCAGGAATGACCGAGCTAAGCTCGGTCAAAATTAGCTTTGTGTTTTTCTCGATATATTAATCCCACTGAATCATTCTGGCTGTTTTAGATGCAATTAGCTTGACCCTGAGCCATAGTGACCCAAAATGACCCACTAATCGAATTTTTTCGAACATGCGACCTAACACAATTCTCTTCTCGAGCTTGAAAACGATGGAATACAAAATTTAGTGAAAATCGTTAGTCGTTTTCTAGATAAAATAAGTTTGACCTATATTATAAAAAAAATGACCCGCTAAACGAAATTTGTGACCTTTTCCAATGGTCTTTTTGTACTGTGAAACGGTATAATAAAAATTTTTGTCAAAATTGTTTGAGCCTTTTTGAGATACAGTTAGCTTGACCCCGACACATTATGACCAAAATGACCCACTAATAGGATTTTCTTGAGCATGCGACCCAGCCCAATGGTTTTACCGTGTCCAGAAACTGTAATACAAATTTTTGGCAAAATCGTTTGAGCCGTTTTTTAGATACAGTTAGCTTGAACCTGACCATTGTGACCTAAAATGACCGACTAATCGAATTTTCTAGAACATGTGACTTAGCCCAATGGTCATCTCATGCCCAGAAACTGTATATTATAAAATTTTGTGAAAATGTCTTGAGCCGTTTTTTAGATTCAACTAGCTTGACCCTGACCCAATGTGACCCAAAATGACTCACTAATCGAATTTTCTCGAACATGTGACTTAGTACAATGGTCATTCATCTCATGCCCAGAAACGGTATATTACAAAATTTGTGGAAATGTTTTGAGCCATGTTTTAGATATAATTAGCTTGACCCTGACCCATAATGACCCATAATGACCCATAATGACCCACTAATGAAATTTTCTCGAACACGTGACCCATCCCAATGGTCTTTTTCTGCCCCAAAAACGATACATTACAAATTTTCGTCAAAATCGTTAGAGCCGTTATCTAGATAAACTTAGTTTGACCCACGTTGACCCAAAAATGACCCACTAATCGAATTTTCTCGAACATGCGACCTAGCCCAATGGTCTTCTCGAGCCCGAAAACGATAGAATACAAAATTTAGTCAAAATCGTTTAAGCCGTTTTTTAGATACAATTAGCTTGACCTTGACCCATTGTGACCCAAAATGACCGACTAATCGAATTTTCTCGAACATCTGACTTAGCCCAATGATCATCTCATGCCCAGAAACGGTATATTACAAAATTGTGTGAAAATGTCTTGAGCGGTTTTTTAGATATAATTAGCTTGACCCTGACCCATACTGACCCATAATCACCCTAATCGAATTTTCTCGAACACGTGACATCCCAATGGTCTTTTCGTGCCCGAAAACGATAGATTACAAAATTTCGTCAAAATCGTTAGAGCCGCTATCTAGATAAACTTAGCTTGACCCACGGTGACCCAAAAATGACCCACTAATCGAATTTTCTCGAACATGTGACTTAGCCCAATGGTCTTCCCGTAATTCAAAACTGTAGAATATAGAGTTTAATGAAAATCGTTAGAGCCGTTTTTCAGATATAAATAGCTTCACCCACAGTGACCCCAAAATGACCCACAAATCGAAATTTCTCGAACACGTGACCTAGCCCAATACTCTTCTCGTACCCGAAAATTTAGTCAAAATCGATTGAGCTGTTCTTTAGATATAATTAGCTTGACGCTGACCCATTATGACCCAAAATGACCCACTAATCGAATTTTCTCGAACACGTGACCCATCCCAATGGTTTTATCATGCCCTAAAATGGTAAAATACAAAATTTCGTCAAAATCGTTAGAGCCATTTTTAAGATAAAATTTACATACACACACACACTCACACACATACAGAATTACAGACACACATAATTTTTGCTCGCATTATAGTATAAGATTTAATGAATTTTGTAAGGATTTTAGTAGGTTTGAAGGATTTAGAAGGATTAATTAAATTTCAATCTATAGGGATTTCGTGCACTATTTATAATCCCACTCAAATCTTTTATTTTAACTATTTTTCTTAGTATTTTATAGAATTAGGAAATGTACAAATAGAATGTTCTTACAATAGAAATACAGAAATATTTCCGAATTGAAAAATCTCTCTACCCCTTCCCCATCGCCAGGAAAGCTGAAAAGATGCAAAGGCAAAGGAAATCATCCCGTTAAAAATATTTTTGCTTTGTGTAACCTATAATGCTTTTGAAACAAGATAAAGAAATGTATCTATAACTCATTCTAAACTGTGTTACAACTAACCGATGTATTAAATGAATTTTATAACAAGTTGTTTTAGTGGTACTTATAAGTACCGTCAGTAGATAAAGGGTTAAATTTAAAAACTGCACGAGATATTTATTTGATATTTTAAGATGATCATAATATTTCATTTCTAACAAAAGTATTTTTCGTGAATATTAAAAAGAGAAAGAAAAGTTTGGTGAAAATTACGTCAGATTATAATTGTCAGATTCCAATTATAATTCAGTCTTCCGAATTCTTTTTAAAGCCGATCAGATTAGCGTGCTGTTAGAGTCTGCGGTGTCTGAACGGGGGTTGACGAGCGTAGCTCGTAGGGGGCAGAGCCCCCTAGTATATAAATAAATAAATAAATAAATATAGGGAGAGTGTGAGCTAATAGTAGGAATTGAAAAAAGGGAAAAGTGCAAAGTTAAACTGATGGCATTGAGCTCACAAGCTATTCACACTAATTGTATATTATACTCTTATTTCAAAGAATAATGCCCCTCGAAAAATAAATAAAGGGGCGATATCCCCCCGTTTCCCCTCTTTTTACTTAACCAATGAGTTTCCAAATGTCATCAGGGAAGCGCCTTATCGAAATAAACCGGTATAACAAATTTGAAGCAAATCGGATAGAAAAACCCATTTATCTAAATTAAGGGGTATTAGCCCCCGTTCCCCCCTCTATACTTAACCAAAGAACCTCCAAATCTAATCAGGGAAGCGCCTTATCAGAATAGACCGGTGTACCAAATTTGAAGCAAATCGGATAGAAAAAGCCATTTGTCTTAGTTAAGGGGAAGATCAGCCCCCCGTCCCCCCCCCCCTCTATACCTACCCAATGAACCCTCAAGACTAATCAGGCAAGCGCCTTATCAGAATGAACAGGAAAAAAAAATGAAGCAAATCGGATATTTCTGTCAAGAGTTATCGCGTTACGTACATACGTCATACATACGTACGTTACGCACATGCATACATACAAAACCGGCGGGCATATTAACTCTCAGGCTTTGATAGCCTGTGAGCTAAAAAAGTATATATTCTTCTAACTTCAACGAGAACTTGGTTAACAAAATTTTAAGAGTTGTAAATAATATTTTAGTTTTTTTTTTTTTTTTTTTTTTTTTTAACAGTGCATTACAGGCCTCGGAGCGGTCTCTTTTTATAGAGACTAAATCAAAACTTTTACCACCACATTTCCTTACGAAATATTTGTTTTAGATTTATCTTGGAAATGTCATAGGAACCCACGCATTCCCCAATAAAATAATTTTCGGGTGAACCGTGGCTGTAAAACTATAATGTACTGATATCTAACGTGTTGCACTGATTATTGTCAGTAATTAATGTCATTTATTAATGTCATTATAGCACAAATACGAGACATTAATGTTTTACACTCATTTTTAGTTTCTTTTTTTTTTTTTTTTTATTCATTAGCTTCAATAATCCCACATTATTTTATAGTATTAACTAATATAAGAAAATTCCCGCTAATTCACGAATTAATTTTGTTCATAAATATAAAAATATGTTGATGACAGTTTATACAGATTTTTCCGCAGTCTTAGATGCTCTGCTGTTTTCTGAAACTCCCTAAATGACATTTTTATTTTCAAACTAAAAATACCTATAATTCAATTTATTTCAAATACTAAGGTAATAACTACTATAATAAGTAATGCGGATGCGTACAAGCATCAGGGAAACAGATGCTGTATATTCCCTCGGCCGCCATTTTGGTGTGAAAACCCCTTTCCGCCAAGTAGTAAATCTCGCCAAGCAGCGATTTATGCGCATTTTAGGCTTAACGGGGTTGCCAGTTCCGGGGTTGCCTTACCGATAAACAGCGCCAACAAAAAATCGCCAAGAAATCCAAGATGGCGGCCGAGGGAATATACAGCATCTTAGCGGCATCGGGCAAGATATGCTGTCAGTTATCCCTACTAGTTGACCAGCTACCAGAGGAAAACCGAGCAGTATTTTTCTCCACCAAGCACCAAACAGAGTTCCTGCGGTGCTATATACATATAGCATGTTATTTTATGGTGATGTAGAGGTCTGCCCGGGCCCCGGCAAAATTAAGAGAAAATTTCCAACAGGCCGGGCCGAGCCGATGAAAAAATTCGGCCCGATATGAAATTTAAAAGTATCAAACTAAGCCAATAAAATGTGAGCAATTTTCAATGGACATTACTGAGATGAGGATAAGCAGAAATATGCTGCACGAACCGATGCTAGATTGACATCAATACAGAAATATAACATGTCCAGCGTAGAGCAGCTGTTGCATCGTGTCTGAACCAGGCTTAATTATTTCAGCAGACTCGGTCCGGTCCAGGATCAGGCTTACATTTTCTTTCTACATCCTGGGTCTACATGGCGGGCCAGTACTGATGCTATTCTGCATTTTATGGCTGGGGAACATATCACCAAAACATATAGTAATCTATAATATTAAATTTTCCCATAAATATGTATGCAGTATTCTAGAAAAAAAAATCTTAATTGTATGTTAGGAAAATTCGGTATTTTCAGGGGAAATTGAGTCGGGTCTGTTTTCCTTAATTTTTGCAAGGACCGGGCCGGGCCTGTTTTCGCTAATTTTAGCACTGTCCGAGCCGTGAAGCGCAAAATAGAAACGGTCCGAGCTGGGCGGGGATGAACTTTCAGTTTTTGAAACGGGTCGGGCCGGGTCAAGGTAGCTTTTGTTCAAGCCAGGCCTGGAAATTCCGGACCGTGTAAAACTCGATATTTGATGTGAAAAATCTACATATACATTGAAAAATTAACTAAAAGTAACTTTTTAAAGAGCAGCTTAGTATAATTTTCATACATATGATAGAATTGTCTGAAATTATCTTCCTATCATTTAATATTTTTCTCACGTGCACCTAAAGAATAGAATAAAGAAACACATAAAAAAAAGTCTTTTAAACCGATAAAGAAATTTGAAACAATACTTTTTTGCTTCTTCTTTAGATCTTTGTAAATCCATCTTTATTTGCTTTGTTTCCTCTGTCATTGTTCTGATACTTGCATTCTTATTATTTAAGTCTGCCGTTTTCTCTCCTATTGAAGCTTCTGCTTTTTCAGCTCTAGCTATTTGTTTTTGCAGATCATACTTAACAGAATTCAACTCTTTTTGCACGGCTATTTTCTGATCTTCAACTTGTTGAACTTTATTTCGGTGCTGAGATTCCCTCTGTTTGGCAAATTCAAGTTCTTTGTTCAAAAATTCGAGTTTTTCCTCCAAGTGGATGATCTTCTCTCGAGCTTCTTCGTTTCCATCTCTTTCGATTTTGCTCTCGCTTTCCTAGTACAGAAATAATCATGAATAAAATTAATCAATAAGTTATGTCAGGAAATAGTTGCTTGGCATCTCTCTATTCTAAAAAAAAGTAACTACCGCTGCAACCGCCGCCGCCTTCGCCGGTTTTGATTTTTTTGTGACCGGAGGCCTTTCTTCGTTACTATTAACAAAAATAATGCATACAAAAATATGAAAATCGGTGATTTTATACAGAAATGTTCGATAAACACGCTGATGCAGACAGTTTTCAAATCGAAGAATTATTTTAAGAGTTATTTAATGCTAAAGTTGGACAAAATCGTTCCACTAAAAAAGTTTTATAGCAGCAAAAACTATACATTGCAGCTTGGCCAACGTCTAACATACCTTGGTCTCGAATACACATGGACTATGCAGGACCTATTGATAATCATATGATTTTAATAGGTCCTGCATAGTCCATGTGTATTCGAGACCAAGGTATGTTAGACGTTGGCCAAGCTTGTAAAACTTTCGGAGGCATATCCATATTCTGTACACAAATGGTGCAATAACGAACAGTGTCCTCAATTTCTGAATCTAAATTGGGCCACCAGAACAATGAACGGGCAATACTTTTCATTCCTACCTCATTCATTTTCTATTCTGCCAAACGTAGCCATAGATGACTGTAATCACCGTAAGAAAGAGTCAATGCCCAACGCTGAATTCTTGAATTTGCCATGGTTGGAACGTGCCGTTTTCTGAAAAGATAGTAACAAGCGGCCTATAGTCAGTTAAAAGAGTAAAATTCCTGCCAAGTAAGTACTCTCGAAATCGTGTTACTCCAAATATCAATGCCAGTGCTTCTTTCTGTATGTGTGAATAATTCTTCTCTGCAGATGTCAACGTTCGCGAAGCAAAAGCGATAGGAAACTCTTCGGAATTTACGACGTGAGATAGCACTGCTCCCACACCATATGGGCTAGCATCACAAGCTAAAAGAAGTTCTTTCTTTGGATCAAAATGAACTAATAAAGAAGAGCTGCATAACGCTGATTTTGCGTTTTGAAAAGCTGAATCAGCTTCTGAAGACCACTGCCAGGGAGTATTTTTCTGCAATAATTTATAAAGTGGAGGCAACATGGTACTCATTCGAGGCAAAAATTTAGCATAATATGTGATCAAACCTAAAAATGAACGCAATTCTGTAAGGTTTTTAGGAACCGGAGCGGCTTTGATTGCTGTAATTTTTTCTTCTGTAGGGTGTATTCCATCAGCATCAATTACATGACCAAGAAAAGTCAAACTATTGCAAAAGAATTGACACTTTTGTTGTCTAAGCCGCAAACCTGCATCATGAAATCTTTTTAACACTTCTCGTAGTCGTGACATGTGCTCATCGTGACTGGTGCCAGTAATGATGCAATCATCCAGTGAAACAGCAACACCAGGAATGCCTTGCATTAATATTTCCATTTCCCGTTGAAAAATAGCTGGTGCTGAGGAAATTCCAAAAGGTAAGCGAATGTACTGAAAAAGTCCCTTATGTGTAAGGACTCTGTTATAACTGTAAGGTCTCTGGAATCTTCATCAAGCTCAAGTTGATTATAAGCGTCTCTAGGATCGAGCTTAGTAAATTTCTGACCTCCTGCTAACGTAGCAAAAATATCTTCAGCTTTAGGTAAGGGATATTGGTCTGTATCAATAGCAGTATTCGCTGTTAACTTAAAATCACCACAAATTCTTACTGATGATCTGTCTGCTTTGAGTACGGGAACGATGGGTGTAGCCCATTTTGAAAAACGAATTGGTTGTAAAACACCAATCTTCTGTAATCGACTCAGTTCCTCGCTGACTTTTTCTCGCATTGCAAAAGGTAAAGTACGAGCTTTATAAAATTTTGGTTGCACTTCTGGCTTTTTAATTAAACAGACTTTAACTTCTTTTAAGTGCCCAAGTGTATTCTCAAAAACATGCTTGTATTCATTCAACAATTTACTCAACTCTATATCATCACTTTTAACAAAATTTGTACGAAATTCTAAAATTTTCAAGGACATAATCCAATCTCTACCACACAAATTTGGACCTTTGTTATCTACTACCAGTAAAGGTAACAGTTCGTATTTTCCACTAAATTTTACTTCAACCGTAATCGTTCCTAAAACAGGAATGCGTTGACCTGTAAATGTAGCTAAACCAGTTTTAGCTGGCTGCAAGGGGGGCAACTTCAGTGAATTGTATGTATCTTTGGTGATTAGAGATAAAGCAGCACCTGTGTCTAATTCCATATTAATAGTTTGATTGTTTACTTCAATATTTACTGTAACAGGTCTAGGAGCATTTTTCTCAGCAATAGAAACTGTATTAAAAATATTGTATTCTGGTTCACATACAATAGCTACTTTAGAAATCTCTTCCTCAATATTTTCATCAGAACCGGGTGTAGTATGCATTTGATGAACTTTTTTAGGCTTTTCTTTAACGATTTTACGATTCGAAACTTCAGTTTTCTTCGACTTTAGGCATTTTTTTGCCAAATGACCCTTAACACCACAAGAATGGCACGTAGTCTTCAAAAAAGGACAACTCTTAGGTAAATGATCAGAATTCCCACAACGTATACATTCACGAAAACGTTCTGGAAATTTCGAATTGCGGAGTTTCGGTTTTGAAGTGTTTAATTTGTTCACCGGCTGTAAAACAGAACAAGAACCTTGTAAATTTATGGAATCGCGAGCAGCAGTTTCCATAGACACAGCCAATTCAATTGCTTTAGAAAGCGTCAGATTCTGTTCAGATAACAACCGACGCTGTATTTGCGTATCCTGAATTCCACAAACTAGTCGATCACGAATCATCGTATCTAAACTAGAACCGTAATTGCAAAATTCAGAAAGTCTACGTAATTCCGAAACAAAAACTGAAATGGTTTCATCAGATTTACGAACTCGGGAATTAAATTTAAACCTCTCGACAATTTCCGAAGGTGCCGGACTGTAATGGTCTGATAAACATTTAATTAAATCATCATACTTAGTATCTGCCGTTGTTCTCGGCGATAGTAAACTACGTAATAATTTATAAACTGTTGGGCCAATCACAGTTAAAAAGATAGATTTTTTTTTATTATCATCAGATATATCATTTGCATTAATAAAATGATTAAATCTTTCTACGTACTGCGACCAGGTTTCCACTGCAGGGTCAAAATCTTCTATTCTGCCAAACGTAGCCATAGATGACTGTAATCACCGTAAAAAGAATAATGTAAATCCAAAATGTACGTGGATCCGTAACAATCGTCGCCAATATGTAATGTTTGCGAGCTTATATTATTATATCAACATACTGTATTAGCTGAACATATAACTTTAATAATACGAGCACACTTACAAAACAAGACATATAATATAATACATTGAAATCGAACAACTCGAATGTAGACACAAGTGGAAGTTGTAGTAGTTTTATCTAGTAGAAGTTATCGTTAATACATAACAATTTTTAGATCATTTTATGCGTTAGAATTTGCCGGAGTGCAGATTGCATTAATTTTTTTATTTTGACTCATTTTTTCAGGTTTTATTTGTATTTTAAATTCAAATTTTCAGCATTTCTAGCGATATTTTTTACAGATTTCAGAAAATTGTACTAATTTAAACTGTTGCCACCTGTATAAAAAGCGCAAGCAATAATGTTTGCTTCAAATTAAAAATTTATTTACACGTGACTATTATAAACAGGAAAAAAAACTTTCAAATTAGAATTAAATAATTACGTATAAAAAGCAGGAACTTATTAAAAATTACGTCATAAAAAGTATACACGTGAATTTTAAAAGAGAAAGGATATTGTAAAATAATAAATTCATTAACATGCGTTAGAAGTCTTAGGAGAAATTAAGTCATATTTACGTCACATTATAGTTATTACATAAAATGAACACAAAATAATATTGCAAAAAAGTTTAAATTTAGAAATTGCGCTAGACATTTATTTGATATTTTGAGAATTAATTTAAAATGTCTCATTTAAAAGAACTTTCTTTTCGCTTTGTTAAAAAATGCCAGGAGACAAAGACTCTCTTTACTTAATTCCTTTTATATTAGCTTATTTTGAAATGTTGTTACACGTGTATACGTCATCAAGTTATTTTTATTTCGACGTTTTATTTGTGTTTTTATTAATGTTGTACGAATTTATTTGTTCTTTCGTTATTTAAAATAAAAATTATATCAATTTGTAAAATTTGGCGAGTGGTTTGGCGATTTATATAATTTGGCGAAATTGGTCGACAGGATAATCAAGTAGTACCGCAGCGGATTTGGCGTTAAAATTCCCCAATCAAAGAGAAATTCGTTTATAGGGAGATCGCCACTGTTTTTTAAATTATAATTCAATCTTTCGAAATCTTTTTAAAGATCAAATTAGCGTGCATTTAGAGTCTGCGGTGTCTGGACGGGGGTTGGCGAGCGTAGCTCGTAGGGGGCCGAGCCCCCTAGTTAAATAAAAAAAAGTATGTCTTTTGCAGACCCACTGTTTTCTAAAGTGCTCGTAATTTGTGTATGGCATACAATCGCATCTCAGCTTGCCAGATATCAATAGTTTATTATACAGTCGAGCCTCGTTAATGCAAACACTCACGGGGAATTTTTTTTTTTTTTTTTTTTTTTTTTTTTTTTTTTTTTTTGTTCATGTTAAAAGTAGTTCGTGTTATCCATACTTTAAAACTATTATATATTCCATGTAACAGGAATAAATATACATACGTATCTTAAAAATATACTATGTTGCTGGTGTTGATTTTGTTTCCTAAGATCGATCCGTCAAGAATATAGACATACACGTGGGATATCTCTATGGGGAAGTATTTTCAAGGAGAACTGGCCGGTATTTACGTTGCATCCGAAGAAATCCACCAAAGCTCCTGACAGCCAACTCGATTTATTTTTGCCTTTGCGATTTAGAATTTAAGTCATTATCGACACAGCGATCTCTCAGTTTAATTAACCTACGTAAACAGCTTTGTGAAAACAACTTTAATTAGCGTTACGTACATTAGGGTGGTTCAAAAAAACTTTTTTTGAGCTAGAGTCCAGGCCACCCTCTAATTTTTTTAGACTCATCAGTAGTATAATACTGGTAAATTTTTAGCTTCTTACTCAAATTGTAAGAGGGTGCTTAATGACCCCTCAATTTAACATTAGCAGGAGCATAGGAAATGCAACAATAGTTTATACTTCAGAAATATTTAATTTTTCCCTCAAGTTTTTAGAAGAAATTTAGTTTTTTTATATTATATATATTTGTATTTAAATATTTTTTGGGAAAAGTTGGAAAAACTTGCTTCATTTGTGCTATGAGTAGCAAATATTTCAGCAGTCGACCCTTTTCAATTTATCATAAACAATATTTCGCATTAAGCGTGTTCGTATTAAAAGGACTTAAATCACAGTAAATGCCCATACAACTTGACGGGACAACTGGACAAAGTTAGTGTTTAAAGTAATTCGCGTTAAGCGTGTTCGTGTTATCGAGGTTCTACTGTATATTCAATCTTTTCTACAGAATCAAAAGTTTGAAAAGGCACTATACAGGGTGTCCGAGCTAAAAGTATCCAAAAGTTATGGCTTATTATTACAGAACTACCCATTAGAATGTAATAGACTGACCCTCCGTGGATTGGAAACCTCTCCGAGATATTTTGGGACTTCACCATACTATCACAGAGACGTTACCGCGTTTTTGAATATGACATTTCCTGGAAGTTGAAGGGCCCAATTGCCTAGCCGCCTATATCTCTGGATTTGACTTCATTAGACTTCTTTGCTTGGGGATTCATTAAATCCATTATGAATAAACGAAAAATTACTGTAGATGAGTTGAAGAAGCGTATCATTCAAGCAATTAATAACTCCTGATATGCTTACGAAACACTAGGCGAGAACTGGTTTACTGTTTAGACGTTTGTCATTCTACAAAAGGTGTACACGTCAAAATCTATTGATATTAAAAGCTTGCTGAGATATTCTTTCTATTCAAATAATTTTCTTTAAATTCTAATGGGTCCGTATAAATAAGCCATAATTTTTGGATAATTTTAGCCCGGACACCCTGTGTATATATTTTAAATATTTCCCATAACTCTGTAAACTGGGTCAAATATCACTAATTCAGGGCGATTTGGCCCACTGTAAGGGAGGTTTGAAACCCTAAATAATAAAAAAAGAATATTCTCAACAGAAATTTTATTTAAGGAAAAGTAAGTTGAACAGTTTAAGCCGCTTCCTAGCTGACGCCAACTTTACCCCTTTCCTAGGAGTATCTCAGGGGTCATTCTGTTCCGAATTTTCCGAAAATTCCGAAAAATTAAGGCAGTCATTTCCGAAAAAAAAAAAAAAAAAAAAAAAAAAAATCGGTCATAAATCCGAAAATTCGGACATAAACTATATCGCGAATTTCGACAAATGTTCACCGAAAAACACCAATTTCGTCAAAATATCGCGGGAAAAACGCCAATTTCGTCAGAGAATCGCGAAAAAACGACAAATTTCCCGCAAAAGATCGCGAAAAAAGGCAAATTTCCCCCCAAAAGATCGCGGAAAAACGGCAAACTTCGTCAAAAGATCGCGAAAAAACGGCTAATTTCCCCCAAAAGATCGCGGGAAAACGGCAAATTTCGCCAAAAGATAGCGAAAAACGGCAAATTTCGCCAAAAGATCGCGAAAAAACGACGAATTTCGTCAAAAGATCGCGAAAAATGACAAATTTCGTCAAAAGATCGCGAAAAATGACAAATTTCGTCAAAAGATCGTGAAAAAAAGACAAATTTAGACAAAAAAAAAAAAAAAAAAAGACAAAAAAACTGTTGCATACAAAAATATGAAAATCGGTAGTATTATAGAGAAATGTTTGATAAACACGCTGATGCAGACAGTTTTCAAATCGAAGAATTATTTTAAGAGATATTTAATGCCAAAGTTGGACAAAATCGTTCCATTAAAAAAGTTTTATAGGAGCAAAAACTGTACATAGGAATTTAATAATTTTTAGATCATTTTATGCGTTATAATTTCCCGGTGTGCAGACTGCACTCAGTATATTAATTTGACTCATTTTTTGAGGTTTTATTTCTATTTTAAATTCAAATTTTCAGCATTTCGAGAGATATTTTTTACAAAACTAGCTCGCCAACCCCCGTCCAGACACCGTAGACTCTAAATGCACGCTAATTTGATCGGCTTTAAAAAGATTTCGAAAGATTGAATTATCTCTCTATTCTTAAAAAAAAGTAACTACCGCTGTCACCGCCGCCGGTTTTTATTTTTTTGTGACTGGAGGTCTTTCTTTGTTAATATTAAGCAAAATATTGCATACAAAAATATGAAAATCGGTGGAAGTATAGAGAAATGTTTGATAAACTCGCTGATGCAGACAGTTTTCAAATCGAAGAAATATTTAAAGAGATATTTAATGCTAAAGTTGGACAAAATCGTTCCATTAAAAAAGTTTTATAGGAGCAAAAACTGTACATTGGAATTTAATCATTTTGAGATCATTTTATGCGTCAGAATTTCCCGGTGTGCAGACTGCACTCAGTTTATTAATTTGACTCATTTTTTGAGGTTTTATTTGTATTTTAAATTCAAATTTTCAGCATTTCGAGAGATATTTTTTTACACATTTTAGAAAATGGTATTAATTTAAACTGTTGCCAACTGTATAAACAGTGCAAATAATAATATTTGCTTCAAATTAAAAATTTATTTTACACGTGACGACGTGACTATTATAAACAAGAAAATATAAAAAGCAGGAACTCATTGAGAATTATCATAAAAACCATATTACACGTGAATTTTAAAAGTGAAAGAATGTTGTAAAATAATAAATTCATTAACATGTGTTAGAAGTCTTAAATCGGAGAAAAAACGTCACATTTACGTCACATTACACATTACGTAAAATGAACAAAAAATAATATTGCAAAACAGTTTAAATTTATAAATAGCGCGAGACATTTATGTAATATTTTAAGATGATATTTTCAACTATTTTTATTAGGATAGCGCAAATAATATTTCATTTCTAATAAAATTATTTTCACGTGAATAGTAAAAGGAGAAAGAAAAGTTTATTGAAAATTACGTCAGATTAAAAACGATACATTTAAAGTGTCATTTAAAAAAAACTTTCTTTTCGCTTTGCTAAAAAAAACCGGGAGTCAAAGACTCTGTTCATTTAATTCATTTTATATTAGCTTATTTTGAAATGTCAACTGATTTTATTTAATCAAAGACGGAAACAGCCATTGTATCATTTAACGGCCGCTGATTTGGCTTTAAAATTCCCCAATCAAAGAGAAATGAATAGAAACCCGTTTATAGGGAGATCGCCACTGTTTTTAAACTTATAATTCAATCTTCCGAAATATTTTTTAAGCCGATCAAATTAGCGTGCTTTTAGAGTCTGCGGTGTCTGAACGGGGGTTGACGAGCGTAGCTCGTAGGGGGGCAGCGCCCCCTAGTAATTTAAAAAACAGTGGCGATCTCTCTATAAACGGATTTCTATTCATTTCTCTTTGATTGGGGAATTTTAACGCCAAATCCGTTGCGGTACTACTTGATTATCCAGTCGACCAATTTCGCCAAATTATATAAATCGCTAAACCACTCGCCAAGTTATACAAATTGACATAATTTTTATTTTAAATAACGAAAAAACAAATAAATCAGTACAACATTAATAAAAATACAAATAAAACGTCGAAATAAAAATAACTTGAAGACGTAGACACGTGTAACAACATTTCAAAATAAGCTAATATAAAAGGAATTAAGTATACAGAGTCTTTGTCTCCTGGTATTTTTTAACAAAGTGAAAAGAAAGTTCTTTTAAATGAGACATTTTAAATTAATCGTTTTTAATCTGACGTAATTTTGACCAAACTATTCTTTTCCTTTTTAATATTCACGTGAAAATACTTGTGTTAGAAATGAAATATTATTTGCGCTTTCCTAACAAAAATAGTTGAAAAGTATCCTCTTAAAATATCAAATAAATGTCTAGCGCAATTTCTAAATTTAAACCGTTTTGCAATATTATTTTGTGTTCATTTTATGTAATAACTGTAATGTGACGCAAATATGACGTAATTTCTCCTATTTAAGACTTCTAACGCATGTTAATAAATTTATTGTTTTACAAATTCCTTTCTCTCTTAAAATTCACGTGTAATTATAGTTTTTATGACGTAATTTTTAATAAGTTCCTGCTTTTTGTACATAATTATTTAATTCTAATTCCAAATGTTTTTTTAATTTATTTACACGTATAAATATATATATATTTTTTTTGAAGCAAACATTATTGTTTCCGCTGTTTATACAGTTGGCAACGGTTTAAATTAATATCACTTTCTAAAATATGTTAAAAATATCTCTAGAAATGCTGAAAATCTGAATTTAAAATAGAAATAAAACCTCAAAAAATTAGCCAAAATAAAAAAATTAATGCAATCTGCACTCCGGCAAATTCTAATGCATAAAATGATCTAAAAATGATTAAATTCCTATGAACAGGTTTTGCTCCTATAAAACTTTTTTAGTGGAACGATTTTGTCCAACTTTAGCATTAAATATCTCTTAAAATAATTCTTCGATCTGAAAACTGTCTGCATCAGCGTGTTTATCAAACATTTCTGTATAATACTACCGATTTTCATATTTTTGTATGCATTATTTTTCTTAATATTAACGAAGAAATACCTCCGGTCACAAAAAATTCAAAACCGGCGGCGGCGGTGACAGCGGTAGTTACTTTTTTTTTTAAGAATAGAGAGATTTAGAAAATTGTATTAATTTAAACTGTTGCCAACTGTATAAATAGCGCAAACAATGTTTGCTTCAAATTAAAAATTTATTTTACACGTGACTATTATAAACAGAAAATATAAAAAGCAGGAACTCATTGAAAATTACGTCATAAAAACTATAATTACACGTGAATTTTAAAAGAGAAAGAATATTGTAAAATAATAAATTCATTAACATGCGTTAGAAGTCTTAAATAGGAGAATTTCCGTCACATTACACTTATTACGTAAAATGAACACAAAATAATATTGCAAAATAGTTTAAATTTAAAAATTGCGCGAGACATTTATTTGATATTTTAAGATGGTAATAATATTTCATTTCTAACAAAAGTATTTTTACGTGAATATTAAAAAGAGAAAGAAAAGTTTGGTGATAATTACGTCAGATTATAATTGCCAGATTCAAATTATAATTCAATCTTCCAAAATCTTTTTAAAGCCGATCACATTAGCGTGCTGTTAGAGTCTGCGGTGTCTGAACGGGGTGTGATGTCGTGGGCCAGAGCATTTTGGTTCACTAAGCTCTTGTGAGATGATCGTTGAAAAATAATACATAGTTCCTACCAAAGTCCTTTATTAGAACAACTAAAATAGATTTGAAAAATGTAATAACAAACTTTACCATTCATAGGTAGACACTCTCACTTTTTATTAACAGTTCTATACTTCTCATAGCCAACCTGAAACGATTTTTTCTGAAACGATTTTAGTAAAACGATTTTTACTCGCATCTCTTCCGTTGGTAAAAAAACAACCTCACTTCATCAGTGTCCCCCAGTCTACTATTCAGCCTCTTCACCAGCTCTTGCCTGAGCCTCTTTTTACTTTCACTTTGGGGACGAGTTTCCACACATTGTCCAGCCCTCCATATTTCTTGGAAAAGTGGAAATACCCTGTTGAGCAGATCCCAAGGGCAGAAGTATGCCTGGTATTTCCCCTGCATGCCTTTACACAAAAGACTATTGTCCTCCACGGAAATGCCTGTTGCTTCCCCCGTCAAAAATTTGTGGCGAAAGTACGATATCACAGGGGGTTGACGAGCGTAGCTCGTAGGGGGCAGAGCCCCCTAGTATTTTAAATGAAAGTTATGCAGTTTAAATCAAATGAGTAAAAGGTTTATATTTTAAATAAAATTAATGCTATTTAAATAATGGTGACGGGAACAATGTTTGTCGATTTCACATCTTAGACTGGTTAACCTAAAATACCAATTTTTGTATAGAGTTATTTAAAAAATAATTCATATTTTTGTCAATAGACATAGCGCTGCGATGTCTCAAACTGTAAAAAAAATCTCAAATTAACTTCAAAATTTTAAAATACTAACTTCCTTTTTCTTTTCTTCCTTCCTTTTTTCTCTTTAATACTTAAATAGAGTACACAGTAAATACTGATATCTTTGATGCAGTTTTACAGGTCAATTTGCTCGAAGATCCCCCCCCCCCTTCCAAACACACACACCCGGTCTTTGATTGAGCATTGTTACATTTAAAGACACACAGCTTTATTTTTGGGTCAAAATTCGAACTATTTTTAAAAGCACAGTATGAAAATGCAAAATTTATGAACTACTTCATAAAAATTTCACTTATTTCATTTTTATAAATGATACCGTAAAAAACAGGGTGTCCTTGAATTCATAGGCCAAACTGTAAGGGAAGGTAAAGTACACAAAAATAAGCAATTTTGGTATAGCAATGTGGGGTCGGAAATGAAAAGTTTTGGCGAAAAACAAGAAATGCGGAGGAAATGGAAAGAAGCGTTTTATGGACATATCAATTACTGTAAGCGCTCAAATGTGCCACCACAAACATCGATATATACCTAGAAGCGCCTTGCAAGTGATGGGGGTACCCTTCGGGAGGTTCCAGATGTTTCATGTATGAGACACCAGTTGACTCTGATGAGGGCCTCATTGCAAGACTTTCCGTTGTTGCTGCAAATGTTCGTGAAACAGTTGGAATCTGCGAAAAGGTTACGCCAATCACTTGCTAGACGCTGCCAGCGGCAAACTTTAGCACTTACTCTTACTGTAATTGTTATGTCAATAAAACCATCGTTTTCATTTCCTCCGCATTTCTTGTTTTTCGCCAAAACTTTTCATTTCTGACCCCGACATTGCTATACCAAAATTGTTTCTTTATGTGTACTTTACCTTACCTAACAGTTTGGCCCATGAATTCGGGGACACCCTGTACATTATTGAAATTTAAAGTTAGGAGTCATTTTTATGAAACACTCTGTACCATATACGTGTGAATAAACATTTTGCTTAGCTTGGTGAAAGAAACAGTAATAGTTTGAATGAGATTGTATAGTAATTAAAATATTGACCCACTTGTTCTCTTAATTTATCATGTTCCTTTTCTTCTTGCCATTCACTGAACATTCTTTGCAAAGTGGACTTTTCTTTTTCAATTTCCAACAAATGTTTTTGTGTGCGATCCAAGTGCTCTTGCAATTTCTCTATTTGTCGGAATTGGTCCTCCAGTTTTATTTTGAGTTTTCTATTTTCTATATTGGTAATGTTCACGTATCCTTTATTTTCTTGCAACTTATTCAAAAGCTTCTGTGATCCAGTGAAAGCCGTTCGAAATTTCTCAAACAGGTTCGAAAATTCTATTTGAAACTGTGTCAAGGATTCGTCTGAACCTAGCTTTTCTAAATATTTTTGGCAATGATTGCTGATGGCTACGTACTGTATTTTCGATATGAAAGCTGTTTCCACATCCCTGTACTTTTCTTCAAGTTCGGAGAGCCACTCGTGTTTTTCGTCCAATTCTGCCAATGTTTTCCTTCGTTTGTCTGCACCAGGCACTTTCAAAGTTTGGGATTTTTCATCTGTATTTTCGTCATTTGCAGCATCTTTATTGTCGCTTTCAGATTGGTTTTTATCTTGAACTGATTCTGAACCAGGTTGTGGCGGTTTGTTATTTTCGAATTCTTCTTCCATTGCTGTTATTTGTATTGGATTTTCAGGAGTTTCTTCAGGAACGTTTTCTTGATTTTCCATGTTTCGCAAAAATAATGTATAGTCTTTACTTTAAAACTATTATATATTCTCTTTTCTATTGGAATGCAGTTCGTCTTCAAGCGATGTTTATTACCGAAGGCCTTTATTAAAGGATATTTTCAAGGGAGAGAAATATATGACACGAAAAAACAATTTCATAGTAAAAAATGTTAAATCATGTTACCGAATGTTATTATTTTCTATTAAAATTACATTCAAGACTAACGATCATGGCCTTTGCTATAGAGTTCGTATTCTATTGAGTATTGAGACAAGGCTTCATAGGTATATGTATGCAGCTTTAATTTGAGGATTGAAGATAAACAAAGAGTTGAGTTGCATACCGTTGAGTTGGCTGAGTTCATTAAAAAAAATTGAAATTCGCGTACTTAATATTTTCAGAGAAAGATTTATTATAAAATGCAAAGATTATGTAAAAAAGGTTTAAATTTCATTCCACGCGCTTTAATTTTCAAAATTATAAGACCCTAATTTCCGAAGAGTACAATACTTCTGCTGGTGAAAATGACGTCATAAATTTACATATATCCATTTACAACAATCGCGTCTTAATTTACGTATTTCTTACTGAGTTGGATTGTATACCGAATACCGTTTAGTTAACTGAGTTCAATTTAAAAAACTAAAATTAGTGTACTTAATATTTTTAAAAGAAAGAAATGTTTATAAAATGCAAAGATTGTGTAAAAACGCTTTAAATTTCATCCCATGTGCTTAATATTCAAAACTATAGGGCCCTAATTTCCGAAGAGTTCATTCTTCTGCTGGTGAAAATGACGTCATTAATGGGCATAATATACATTTACAATAATCTCGTCTTAATACATTTACGTTACACATTTTTTAGCTCACAGGCTATCAAAGCCTGAGAGCTAATGTGCCCGCAGGTTCGGTATGTATGTATATATGTATGTATGTATGTACGTAACGCGGTAACTCTTGATAGAAATATCCGATTTGCTTCAATTTTTTTCTATGTTCATTCTGATAAGGCGCTTCCCTGATTAGTTTTGGGGGTTCATTGGTTAAGTATAAAGGGAGAGGGGACGGGGGTCTAATTTCTCCACCCTAACTTAGATAAATGGGTTTTTCATGCACAATTATTAGATTTACTTCAAATTTGGTATACCGATTAATTCTGATAAGGCGCTTCCCTGATTAGATTTGGTGGTTCATTGTTTAAGTATAAAGGCCCCACCAGTGGCTGAAAGGTTCTGCTCTCGAAGCTGGTAGACGGGAGGTGCTGGGTTCAAACCCAATCGCGCCCGTCGTCTTAACCGTTCGGAGTTTTCGTGGTTTTCTTCGAACCTTGAGAAACCTTGCGTAAATACGTGTTAGGTTCCCTTAGAAAGACACCCACGGAGAGCACTCCTCCTAGGCCCTATATCCCTCGAGTAGATAATCGGCCGTCAAAAATCAATTCAACTCAACTTAAGTATAAAGGGGGGGGGAACGGGGTGATACCCTCCTTAAAGCGGATAGATCCTTTCCGCTGGGTTCTCTATCCGATTTGCTTCAAATTTGGTATACCGGTTTATTCTTATAAGGCGCTTCCCTGATGAGATTTTGAGGCTCATTGGTTAAGTATAAAGGGGGGAACGGGGGCTAATACCCTCCTTAATTTAGATAAAAGGGTTTTTCGATTCGATTTTTTCAAATTTGGTATACCAGTTTATTCTGATAAGGCGCTTCCCTGATGAGATTTGGAGGCTCATTGGTTAAGTATAAATAAAGGAGGGGGGAGGGGCTAATCCCCTTAATTTATTTTTCGAGGGGCATTATTCTTTGAAATAAGAATATAATATACAATTGGTGTGAATAGCCTGTGAGCCCAATGCCATCCGTTTAACTGGGCAATTTTCTTTTTATTACTGTTTTTAACTCACAGGCTATCAATGCATGAGAGCTAATGTGCCCGCAGGTTCTATATGTACGTACATATGTATGTACGTATGTATGTAACGCGATAACTCTTGATGGAAATATCCGATTTGCTTAAAAAATATTTTCTAGGTTCATTCTGATAAGGGGCTTCCCTGATTAGTTTTGGGGGTTCATTGGTTAAGTATAAAGAGGGGTACGGGGGCTAATCCCCCCTTAACTGAGATAAATGTGTTTTTCATGCAGAATTATCAGACTTCCTTCAAATTTGGTATACCGGTTAATTCTGATAAGGCGCTTCCTTGATTAGATTTGGAGTATAAAGGGGGAAGGGTGTAATACCCCCTTAATACAGATAAATGGGTTTTTCTATCCGATTTGCTTCAAATTTAGTATACCGGTTTATTGTGATAAGGCGCTTCCCTGATGATATTTGGAGGCTCATTGGTTAAGTATAAATATGTGAAACAGGGGAGTGGTGTAATCTCCCTTAATTTATTTTTCGAGGGTCATTATTCTTTGAAATAAGAGTATAATATACAACTAGTGTCAATAGCCTGTGACCTCAATGCCATCAGTTTAACTGGTCACTTTTCTTTTTTTCATTTCAACCGGATGTCCGGAGCACAGCCACAGATTACTTGCTGATTGTAAGCTTTTATGCATAAAAACTTATCCGTGGATGTGTCGAAATCTACTACATTGTTGAGCGGAGAGAAAATACTTTTTTGAAAATAGTTTCAAGAAGACAATACAACATTCATAAAACATTTTAATGAAGTGTTATGAACTTTATCTTTCTTCTGCGTTTTATTTTAATGACGGACTATTGGGCGCCAAGGATAAGCAAGTTTCGACGCAGATGTATGTTGATTAACATTACCAGACTCTACTTTACATTTTTTTATTTCCTGGCAGATGTTTTTTCTCCTCTCCTGTATTTTACTCTCTTTAAAATGTAACTGCATAAGTAAGAAGGAGCTTTTAAGTGCTCCTTAATAAGTCTTCAATAGATGTGAGGAGAGAGTGGTGGATTGGCGCTACTGGGATACGAACCAGTGATCTCATGATCAGAAGGCGAGAACGTTAGCGTCGAGCAAAAGTCCAAGCCAGTTAATCTAAGCTAGTAACTCGCTTTATACTGATCGTGTGAGATGAGATCGCTACACACTCCAGCCCCAGTGAGAAAGACGTATTGCTGACGTCTGACGAGGGATATGCTCTCGTGAGTGATGCTGTCGTACACGTGTATGATGCACAGTATGACAGGCTTTGTGCTGTGAGCATTTCACAGGCTTTGCTTGATGGAGATGATTTATTTGGTGCCGCCATCTGTTGGTTATGAGAGGAGATGATTGTTGTTGAAGGTTGTTGAAAGTTGCGTGTTTGTTCGGGTCACCTGAACAAACATTATTTCTACCAAGAGGTGTCAAAAGACACCTTTGAAATTTTAACTTAAAATTATTCCCTAAATTTAATAATTTATCTATAATTAATTTTTTGACTTTTCGTACAATAGTTGTTAAATTAATTCAGCGGTATCATTTCCCTCCAGCTCATCTTAGATCTAAAAATGTGCATATATGGTATACCTATTTCTACCATAAGATGTCTTTTGACACCTTAACGATTTCATAACAGTGGCTAATTTTAAACCATTTTACATATAAATATCAACATCATTTTACAGCATCATATCAATTATAATCAGATTAGACAATCCCGATTTCAGTTGTAACGGATAAATACAGTGAAGAATGTTCTGAAGTTGATGAAAGCTCACAATCTGAAAGTGAAGATGAGTTGAATGATTCTTTCGAAAGTGACCACGAATTCAATAGCGATTATGAAAATTACTTGGCAAGCACTAATGAAGAGGAAGGTAATTTGAATTCAAGTAGAAGACGAAAGAGTGTGAGAATGTTGACGGATTCTGAAGACGATATTGAAGAAAGCAATGGAAGGCAAAATATTAAAATTGCTATTGATGAAACAGTATGGAAAAAGATCTAAACAAGTTCCTCTCCCGGGAGACCACTTCTTCTTCATACCATTTTCAAAGATCTATCTGGTCCAAGGTCGTAGCCAATGGGGGGATCATCAGGGTTTGATCCCCCTCCGAAATTTTTGTGGAGATGACTATAAATGTGTCATTAACTATCAATTAAGACGACAAAAATTCGAGATTCAACAACAGTCAAAATTCAAAATTCTATGCGAGAATATCTTTATTGTTTGATTCTGTTAATAGATTGAAAAAATTAATGCAATTTCTAAGAAATATTTAAAGTTCATACGATTTTTTAGAATCGGACGCTGTTAAAATAAAATTATTACAAAAGCCCGATACAAACTGTCACAATGGTTTAGCCAAAAATGGTTGAAAAATGCACTTGAAATACATTTTTGGCAATAAAACTTTTGAAAACAAATGTGTTAAATGTCAAATATTAATTTAATTGGCACTAATTTTAATACGTCACTAAAGAAGCATCTTTCATTTACAATGAAAAACGCTTAAAGTATGTTTTGAAATTATATTACATTGAATTACTTGAATTCACAACAGGGTCGGACTGGGTCAGTGTAAAGGGCGCAGACCTTGGATTTTCAGAGGGCGCAAAAATTTTAACGAACTCGAAGACAATTTTACTTGCTTGTGTTGTATCTGGTTTGACAAGGTTTAACACACTCGCATAGCACCAAGTAAATGATAATGACTTAAATTATATCTTTAATTCTAGATAAAAGACTTCGTAATATTCTCCGTGCATGTTTAAAATTCCATCAATCCTACACAATACTTACGCAATTTTTTAAAACACATCATATAACATCTAAAAGCTCCAGTAAGTTGAACACAGATTACCTTGGGATTACCTTGTATAGCAGATTACTGATATCAAGACTAGAGCTTTCTTAATTTCTTCTATCGATAGACACCTTGCAGAAAAAAAAAAAAATGATCGCCCCTACCAATTTTCCTGAAAATCACTGTATAAAAAAGACATAGGATTTCATTTGATTAGGAATAATATTTACTATTACATGCTTTTCATAAATTTTGCTTTGGAGGCTGTCTACATATTAAAAAATACACGAACGTTGATTTTTCAAATGGTAACATCCACTTTTGACACCCTGTTTGAGTTCCTTGCTAGCCAGGAAAGAGATATAGCTTATATGCTTTTCTTAAATCTTAATACGGTTATAAAACAAAATGTATTAGGGATTTATCCTTACATTTCGGAAAATAAATTGAAGATCTTACAAGAAAAGTACCAAAAACTCTCAATTAGTCCCCAGTAAAATTTTACAGACGTAATAAATTTATTAAAAACTTACTTTAGATTACAAAAAATCCTACAAAATATTTCTGGTAAGTTTCTACGATTTTTTTTTCTCCTTTGATAACGGAATACGGCCCCCTTAAATTAATGGAAAGGAAAAATTTCTCTATATCTCGAAAACTAATTATTCAAATGAGCTGTACGCATCAATGTTTTTAAAAATTGTGGTTTGTCCACGAGATCCAAAAGTATCATCAACTTTGTATTCCCGAAAGATCGTGTTTTCCAATGAAAAACAAAATCCATACAAAAAGTTTTTTGCCTTCTGATACATCTCTTTTTTTTCTGTCAAAATGCTTTCAAAAAGCACGATTATATGTGCATTCAGGGGCGGCTATAAGGAAAGGGGGCGCAGAGTACTCAAAGAAAAGGACTGAAAATTTGCAAAATACTTGTTAAAATCTAAAAGATATCATTTAAAGAAGCGATGAAAATAATTTCGTCCAGATCGCAGTGGCTACTAAAGCACTCTTTGGGTGCGTATTTTCTCTTTCAATCGCATGGCATAGATGTCAGTTTTGGTTTCCGTCCTGAAATTGCTGCGATATATCTTTTATTTGTCATAATAAAAAAATACCTCTCTTGTGCTGTCTATTAATTGTTGATCATCCCTAAACGAATTCTCGAAATTTAGTACACTAATCAGAATGTATGTGTACAAGTGAAAATATATTGAAGCGGCTTAGGCCTTTAGGGGCGCGACGTTTTCCCTGGACGAGGGCGCACCGGCCCTCGGGCCGATGGGCCGGCGGGCCAGTCCGAGCCTGATTCACAATAAAACTTAATTAAACTCTAACACTTGTCTCCATTCAATCAGTAAAAAACAAATCTAAAATAAGTCAAGATTAAAATTCATGACTCTAAATCCCCCTCCGAAATGATTTTCGCTCTACGGCCTTGATCTGGTCTAACTGGACACGCCAAACCAGTGCCGAAACTAAGGGGGGTGGGGGGGGGGGGCGTGGCCCGGGCGCCAGAACGAAGAGGTGCCAAATGAAGATTTTGATCGTCGATTTTTCTCACATCTATGTTTGGCACGGTATTGTTAAAATCATCCTGTCTGGCGTATGACAAAGCATAGAAGAATCTAAAGATGATATGGCATAAGAATTTTGTATAAAGCGGAATTTTTTTCGATTCTTTTTTTTTTTTGGGGGGGGGGGGGAGGGGCGGGGTAGAGGATCACATCTCGTTATGAGAATTTTTTATATTGAAAGCTATTCCCAAATGCAAACTAACTACTTTTCTGATACTTTCGCGAAGTCATTTTCATTCGCAAATACAAAACATTTGCATTAATATTCGTAAAAATATAAAATTTACCGATTTTGTTCAGATACCAAGAAATTAAAGAGTTTTCCATTTTCTTATAAAGGCAGAAATTCATTCTCAAAATATTGTCAAAGTTAGCATTTTTAGCCAAGTTTTACAAGTTGACAGCCACAAAAATGTCGTCACAAGGGAACAATTGGATGTCACTTCCGGAAATTCAGTTTAAAAAGTCTAACAATAGTCAACGATGAAATATGGCAAAAATTTGTATTCAGTTTTAGAGGTAACAAAATCGTACACATTGGCAGCTATGGGATTCTATGAGTGTCATGAAAATTGCAGGTGTAGCCTCTTCTTTCTGCTCAAAGTATTAAGTAGTTTTTTTTCAATCGAACTTATGCCTTTGGAATGGATCATTTTCTTTTGATGGACTGATGGCTTCCATTATGATGAAACAGCCGTTATAAATGAAGTGTCAGGTGAAGAGGAAAGAACAGTCGTAAAAAGTTAGAACTCTGATTTTCTGGTCAGAATGGGAAAAGAAATGGCCATAATTTTTTTTTCCCCTCTTCACCTAACACTTCATTTATAACGGCTGTTTCATAATAACGGAAGCCATCAGTCCATCAGAAGAAAATAACTCGGTTAAAATTCTCTTATAAATATACTTTGCGGAAAAGGGGGGCGGGGGGCGCCAAAATCCATGTTTTTCCCCGGGTGCAAAAAAGGCTAGTTTCGACCCTGCGCCAAACGAAACATTATAATGGGCAAAATAAGCACTATTTACTATTTGACAATATTATGGAATGCATTATAAAATGTTCGGAAATGGAAGCACAAAGATTTCTAGGAAAACGGTGGAGTTTACCTCTTGATATATTAGAGGCATTTATAGGTAATTTATATGAACGCGGTGCAATATGAACGATAAAAGTTGATAAAAGTAAGCATCGTTTTTATGGAATAAAAAATGGGGCCCTTGAAATTTTCCTCGAATGTAATAAACCTAAATTGCTTCAAGGAAATGCTACATTTTTTACGTTTTGATAATAAAAACGAGCGGAGCCAAAGTTTAGGGAAGGATAAATTTGCTTGGGTATAAAGAGTATGGAACACATTCATTGAAAACTATGTCGAATAAGCCGAATATTTGGCATGTGATGTGAAAAGCAAGAAAGTTGAGAATAGATTTTCGTACTTTAGAGAAAGATTAAATGAGATCGATATCAATTGCATTGGGTGAATCCATAGTTTTGAACCTGGTTGAAACGAGCCGATAAATCGCAACCCTCCGAAATTCCATTAGTTCACTTTTCTCAAAATGTCTTCCACGCATGCGCGCGAACTTAGGATTTATTTATACTTGTTTGTTTTTAGAGTGTGATTTCTGAATGTCAATGGGATGTCGTAGTCATAGTCTGCAAGGAGTGTAATAAAAATTTCAGTTCGCAAACCATTTATTACAGCTATCTTAAATTGTGAGATAAGTGTCACGCATGGCGAGGAAAAAATCATGAGAAAGGCACAAATACTTATATTGAAAAAAAAAAAAAAAAAAAAGAAACAATTAAACAATCGTGATTATTAAAATGTATTAAATATTTACGAGAATTATTAATCGCTTATTTTAATTATTAATATTAGTAATATAAAATGAATTTTAACATTCATTTCAAAACTATAAATTAATATTTTAGTATATAAAAAAGACAAGACGGCTCTTTAAAATAACTCATGTGAGGTTTAGGTTAAAAAAAAAAATTGCCTTTATTTTGATTGCGGTAGACTTGAGTAAATTATTCAGCTGATAAAAGTATTTTAAAGATCTATAAATTTATTTGTTATATTATAACAATATATAAAATGTATTATAATATAAATATTATAATAATATAAAATCTATTTTAAGGAGTCTTTTAAAGTGAATTTTAGATTTGAAAAATTCTCTTAATTTTGAAAGGGGAGGACTGAAGGATACTTCACTCAAGCGGAAACACCCGCTCGATAATTTTAATCCCATGGGAGGAATTTTTTAAAGATATCTCGTTTGCATTTAAATATTTTTACATAGTTTATTTTTCATTGGATAATTGAGATTAATCTGTACAAAGACCGTTTATCATTTTTTTTTCGTTTTTGTTTGCAAGGTTTTTAAAGAGCAGAGCTACCACTGGCGACTAATTTTTAATTCTATCTGGCACCACTTTCTTGAAACAAAAATCTTTCAATACTTTTTCAAATCTTTCAATCTTTCATATACTTTGACAACATGTGCATGAGAAATATAATACAAAATTTATTTCTTAAAAATAGTAGTGTAAATAGAATATAAAAATAGGCGCCAATGGCAGCCCTAAGAGAGGATACTTACATTTTCGGAAACGGTTCCGAAAGTGAAAGTATCCTAGTAAAAAAAAAAAAAAAAAAAAAAAAAAAAAAAACCCGTAAACAAAATCAAAAAGGTTTAAAAACGGGATTTGTAAAGATCGATCTCAGTTATATAATGCAAAATATATATATATATATATTTAAAAATATTGAAATGCAAACGAGATACCTTTAAGAATTCTTTCCACTGGATTAACATTAGCGAGCGGACGTTTTCGCGTAAGTGAAGTAGCCTCTTAAGTTTCTTCAATTATTACCAGGGTTCGCAAACACCCGGGTTTTTCTGAAAAAACCCAACCCACATGGGTTTTTTCATGAAAAACCCAATTTTCCCCGGGGAAAATCGGGTTTTTTCAAAAGTATAATACATGCGTAATTACATTATTGTATACTATATTTTCTATATATTATATACACTATACATAAAAAAATATATTGTTCTCTTATATACAATATAATTGTAATGCTATTTTACAAGTTATAAATTGCATAAATTATATGAATTTAAATTAATTAAATGCCAGGGTTTCTCAAATTAATTTGAAATGTAATAGAAGATATAAAATTGTTAATTTTCTTTAAATCAAATAATGAATAGAATATTAAAATTTAAAATATATAAGTAGGAAGAAAAAAAGGGGTAAACTAGTCGGATGTGCCAATCTCAAAAGTTTCTTCTATCTCGTACATGTTAATAACTCAAAATTCGCTATCACAGTGCCAAAATTAAATGGCAATTTATGCCCATCATGAGGATTGCAAAATATAGATTTGTTGAATTGGATGCATTTAACAAGGAGATATAAGTATCACCTGTTGTTCAATTTACAACAAACTTGATCAGTAACAATTTACATCAACATCTAACTGAATCTGAAGTTTGATGAAAATCCATGCATTATTAGTTCTTGAGATAAAGCTATTGCAAAAAGTGAGATAAATGCAGCACAACTGCGCCGCTTGGGCAATATACACCAAAAACTAATCAGCACCAGTTTATATCAAGGTTTAACTGAATCTAAATTTTTATTCAAATCTGTACATTAGTTCTTGAGATTAGAGTTATTGCTGAAATCGTGAAAAATGCAGCACTACCTGTTGGGCGATATGCACCAAAATTCAATAAGCAACAACTTAACTTGTAACTGAATCTGAAGTTTTATGAAAATCCATGCATTAGTTCTTGAGATAAAGCTATTGCAAAAATTGAGATAAATGCAGCATAGCAGCACCACCTGTTGGGCAGTATACACCAAAAACTAATCAGCATCAGTTTACATCAAGGTCTAACTCAGTTTTGTGTTAGTAAAAGTTTTGTGAAATTCTGTGCATTAGTTCTTGAGATAGAGCACCCACAAAATTTTTTTCACATACAGACAGTCATTTTCTAAAAACTATCAAACTGTCTTCAGGACCTTTTTAAAACATATAAATCAATCATGAACTGTAAGTCGAAATTTTTCACGAATCCAATACTTTCTTCTTGTAAAGATAGAAGAAAGTAAAAATACATATTTTTTATTTCCATGAATATAGTTGATTTGAATTTTTTATATAAAGACATACCTATAATTATGTACTATGTGTGTTGCCTACTAGGTTCTATGTTAGTAAAGTAGTTCAATGTGCTGAAATACATTTTTATTTGTATGTAATGGCTTTTATATATTAATATTTTTTCAAAATTAACTGAAATGACTTAAATTCATTAAATTTATATGTTGTTTAAATTTTTAAATTATATCTGTAAATTGAAAAAACCCACTTTATGGGTTTTTCAGTGGGCTTTTTCAAGTGGGCCCATTCTGAAAAAACCCACCGGGTTTTTTCGAACTGGGCCCAGCTTTGCGAACCCTGATTATTACGTCCCTGACCAACTACAGGCACAGCATATTAAAAAAATTATGTCTGTCAAAAATGTCTTTCAAATTTGCGATTGCACAAAAAATTCTTAAGCAAAACGACATATTATAAACTTAATATTTCTCAATAATGAAAAACAGGGGGAAAAAATCCATTTAAAAGGTTCTGGAAAGTTATTTTTTAGTAAAACATCTTTCTATGATCGCATTCAAGATTTACATAAACGCATTTTCTGACATTTTGCAATTGCTTATAAATTAAATTAGAGAATTGCTCACCCTTCCATTTATCTCTTGCTTATGTGATATATTTGCTCTTTAACTAGATATAAAACGATTTCTTTTTAAACTTATTTAAAAATATTTATATAACTACTCTGTCCATAGTTCACTCAACAACCTTACTTTTCTCAGAAGAAAAGCAAATGGAAACCTCATCTCCCCCCCCCCCCCACACACACATAACGTGCTTCTCTAATATTATAATGACCATTCATTGGAAGAAATTTATATGCATATATTAAAATCTTATCAATATTTAAAAATATAAGCTAAAGACGTTCCTTCTAAAATACTACAATAATGGCAAATCTTTAACTAATATTTGAGATATAATACTATTTATCTAAAAATAAAATTTAACTTTAATTTTGAAGCAATAGCAATATTTTTACAATATCATTACAACTTTGTATATATTTTCAAAGAAAAAAATGGTGTGTGTGTGTGGGGGGGGGGGGGGGGAGGCAATGGGCAAACAGATTTGCACTGATTAAATATAAATTATCCATATCTAAAGTTTGACTGTTTAATAAGACCTTAATAATTTTTAAAAATCATAAAAACACATTATGGGCAAAAATGAAAAGAAATTGAAAAATACATGTTTTTCAACAAATAAAATACAATAAATTAATTAAATTTTATAAAAAATAAAATAATTATTTAAAAAATATATAGCATCATAACTATTTCTTAAATATTTTCCTTATCAGTAAGAATTGGTAAATATATTTCAATAACCCATAATGACTGACAGATTGGTTAAAGTATATCTTTCTTTCTGAGCAAGACTAATAATAAGACAAAATATAATCTAATATCATAAGTTCAGTTTGTAATCACAAATTTTTATGCATATATTTTTTAATTAATTTGTTTATATCACCATATAATCAGAAAAGTGGCCACGACCTCTCAAAATTAAAGGGGAAAATAAGTAACTAAAAATTTCTATAGATTATTTTTAAATGAGTTTTTTGTTAAACACATTACATTTATTTCATACTAAACTCAATAGAAAGCGCCACCAGCAAAGAGGAGATGAGAAAAGTGAACTAATGGACTTTCGGACAGTTGCGATTTATCCACTCGTTGGTTGAATTATTTACGAGCTGTGGCAGAACCGTTACCACCAACAAGTTTTTCATACGTTCTTCCTTGGCAACAAAGCTTTTGAAAAAAAAAAAAAAAAAAATCTTTAGTTTGAACTATCCATCAAAATAAAGGAGAACTCCCAAAACCTGCAAAAATATAAAAGGATAAAATAGAACGCTTTACAAAGCAGTTTTATGTATCGAATAACAGCACTCTAACGTTCTATAAAAGCAAGCCAAACAAAAAGGTACTTCAGCTAAGTTTAAGACATAAATCTGTAACAGTGGAAAAAAACCATAAACATCTTCCAGAAATCATTAAATTTTGTAATAACACAAAATTTGGGGTCGATATGACTGATCAAATGGCAAGAAAATATAGTGTGAAATGCAAATGCTATGCATTTGTTTTACGATATACCCGATTTAGCCGGAATAAGCGCATGGGATCTGTACAAAGAAACGACAGGTGAAAATATTTCACGTAAAGATATTTTATTCCAGTTAGGTTAGAAGAACTTGCAGCAGAATATAAAAAAAAGTCTAAACGTTCATCAGTCATTGGTGGTGTAAAACCACATATTTTCCAAGAAGACAATAAAAGTGCTAAATAAAGTATTTTGCTCAGGTAATACAGTAACGGGAATTGCTTTCAGTGTGGAAAGTGTTTATTAGAGTAACCATTGATTTGTAAAAACTGTGGTATTGAATAAGGAAAGAATTTTATTACATGGTGTTTTTATGATTACTGTTTTTTTTCATACAAAGATTGAATTTTTATACATGAGACTGAAAGTTTGTTCAGTTAATAATATTACAATGTTTGATCATCTTTCTAATAAAAATAAAAAGTTGGAAATTGCTCGTCAAACGTGGCAAATGAGGTGCGTTCGTAGTATAACTAGTTTTATAATTATTTTTTGCACCCCATATTGTACTGAATGTATACTTTTTTGCACTACATAAAGCGCATAGTCTGATACATCATTAAAATGCACTTCCAATAATTTTTTCCCATTCCCCGTAATGTAACGTAACACTTTTGACTGTCCCTGTAATTAAACTATACATCCGATTTTCCTAAAATTTGAAATGGCTCGACAAAATTTTGCAACAGTTATATCTTTAAAATTTCAGATCATTCGGAAGGCTCTAATATCATTAAAATGCACTTTCAATAATTTTTCCCATTGGCCGTAATGTAAAGAAAAACTTTTGACTGTCCCTGTAATTAAACTATACATCCGATTTTCATAAAATTTGAAATGGCTCGACAAAATTTTGCAACAATCATATATTTGAAATTTCAGACCATTCGGTTGGGTAGTTTTTGCTCTGTTACATGCGGACAGACGGACGGACGGACAGACGGACGGACGGACGGACTGAACGACAACTATAGGTGCTACGTATTTATATAATTACGAACGCACCTAAAAAATGAAGCATGTTTGATTAGATTCATGTATATTTATATTTTGTAGATTGATTAAGTTAGAATTTACAACCGGATTAAATAATCGCTAATAAATACGCATCAATGTATCAATAAATATATTGCTCAACTTATCTATATTTAACTGATAATTTGAAATCCCAAAGGTTTTGGCAGTTATTTGCATTCAATCGCAAGGGTGTCAAAAGACACCTTTTGGTCGAAATGGGTATATTATAGACCCACGACGAGAAGAGACCTGTCAATCATACGTGACGTAGTCTAAGACGAACCTATTTCTTCCAAATCGGAGCGGGGATTTGTCTTCTCTACGCCGCGCCGTAGAGGAAAAGGGAAAGGTTGCCATATTTCCCAAATATGCGAGGTTTTGGCGCTATTTATATACATAATATTGACTTTAAAGGGGAATTACATAAAAGCGTTAAAAATTTATATAAACTATGTTACTTTTTAATTATTACGATAATACAGAGAATTAATTATTTTTGTTTAAGTATAATTTATTAAAAATTTTGTTAAAAAATAGTATTTTTTTCTTTTTTAATGAATGAATTACATCTCGACTTTTTGTAATAGCGAAATACTTAAGAAATACTAATTTACTTTATTTAAGCGCATCTTTCATTTTAAGAATAATCAACTGAATTGTGTATTTTTGTATAGGTACTAATAGTAAAGGTAATAATATCATATTTTGGACTTTTAACTTATATTATCTTAAAACTTAATGTATTTTTAAATACTTTTAATAACCAATAAAGGTATAATTTAACACAATAGTCAATGAAAAATTTAAAAAATAAAGTAATACAGTAAACTCTGTGTAAGGCGGACTCTGAATAAGACGGAAATCTGTCTAACTCGGAAAGATTTTCAAATCCCTACGAATCCATAGACATAGAGTAAAATTTGTCTAAGGCGGAATTTTGTCTACCACGGAAATTTTTCTCGGTCCCGATCGATTCCGCTTTAGACAGAGTTTACTGTAATTAAAGATTTTATTTTTAATTTACCAGCTTAATTTATAATAGAATTACTAAAAAATTTTAAGGCAAATTAATGATCCAACTATGACATTTTTCTTAATTTATTTTTAGCTCGATGGACAGAAAAAAAAAAAAAATCTACGAGCGGAAAAATTAAAAAATAGATGCACCTGTAGTCCGTTTTAATAAATGAAGAATATCTATATGAAATAAGTTAAATTAAGAAATGCACTTGACAAAAGGAGGGGGGGGGGGGGGATCCTGATGTAAAATTATAAGCGACTTGCTGTTTCAGAATGGCAGTATTTTTTTTTTCTTTTTTTCTGTGCTGTCACGTCCGAAAATTCTGTTCAAAACGCCTGTTTTGATCTTTTCTACGTTTATTTTTTGCTCTATGGACAGATAAAAAAATCTACGAAGAGAAATATTAAAAAATAGATGCATCTAAAATCCGTAGCCCAAACCGCATTTTTTAAAATGAGGAATATATATATATGAAATAAGTTAAATTAAGAAATGCACTTTAAAAAAGGAGGGGGGGGGGGGTGGAAGCTCCTGGTGTAAAATTATAAGTGACATGCTGCTTCAGAATGGCAGTTTTGTGCTGTCACGTCCGAAAATTCTGTTCAAAACGCCTGTTTTGATCTTTTCTACGTTTATTTTTTGCTCTATGGACAGAAAAAAGAATCTACGAAGGGAAATATTAAAAAAATAGATGCATCTAAAATCCGTAGCCCAGACCGTATTTTTAAAAATGAAGAATATATATATGAAATAAGTTAAATTAAGAAATGCACTTTAAACTTGCTGTTTCAGAATGGCAGAACTTCTTTTCTTTAATTTTGTGCTGTACTTTATGTACAATCATTCTTTCTTTAGAATGAATTGTTTTCCCTTTTGAGGACTTGTTTAATATTTTAAAAAAAAAATTGTTTTGAAAAAAAAAAAAAGTTTAAAAATGGCAAAATAAACTAAATGATAGAGAGACAGTAAAACACAGCTAATCGAGAGAGGGAAAACAGGTTTATGTCAAGGAATGAGCAAGTTATTGGCGCGAAAATTATTTCATTGCAACCCCTAGCTCTTAGTGGGGAATGGTCAAACTGAAACAGCGGGGTCATTTTCCCCCTCCAGTATCGCCTTGCACACCTTCCGTAAAATAGACTCATCTAAAAGAGGGTGTTTCCCAAGTCTCATCTCGTGGTGGGTTTATAATACACAAAATTGTGGTAGAAATAGTGTTAAAAGAAATTTAAAAGAAGTTGTACATCGTGAAAAATCGGCACTTTTTTCGTCCACACAGTGTTTCGGATCTTGGAATTAATATAAAACTTCCTAGCAACACTACCCCTCTCCCCCCTCCCTCGCCGAATCCACCCAATTTTAAACGGTGATATTGGCGGCTAATTAAGAGATGCAGTGCACGCCTTTATTTCTAGGCTCCATCTATGAAGACGAAATATACGTTGGTTTGTTATTTATAATGTTTTTGATAGATTTTTAAAAAAAATGATATAATGATGAACAGTTTTCTATACAGTGATTTAAAAATTTATTTATATTAGAAATATTTAAATTAAATTTTTATTTATTTTAAAGTAGTTTAAGAAGGAGGCTTAAGTTGCGAACAGACTGCACCTTGCTACAGTAGCGACCCCTTGATGTGGTCAGTCGCTTTCTTTGATGCGGTCAGTCTTGCAGGTCGACAAAAATTATTTTGTCGGATGCGATTTGCGAGTCGATGCCCTTTTTTTACCAGGTTCCGGTCGGCGGTTGGATTGTGGGTTGATTTCAAATGGAATTTTCGGGTTTGGGGTGGTTAGCCAGTGTTGAATTCAAGAAATGACCCGGGAGGGACATTCCACCCAGTGTAGTAGTCGTAAATAAAACCAGAGGGCATACGCTAAATTCATGAAAGTCACGCCTAGAGTATACGCCCAGGGATCGATTTACAAATTTGGGGGGCCCTCTTAAACCGATGCTTACAGAGGGATTGAGTAAAAAAAAAAAAAAAAAAAAAAAAAAAAAAAAACTTTGAAAAAGGTACTTTCTAAGATAATAACTTTTGACTTTAATAATTACTTTAAAATATCTATTAAAAAATTAAATATGATATTCATTAATTTATTTTTAAATAATTATTTCACAATTATGAAATTTAACCCGTTTGGGACCATGGGTGCATATATGCACCCTCAAAAAGAGCATACAGAATTTGTTTTAGGCACCAGCAAAAAAGAAAAGTAGTATTAAGTTTCTTTAATTAGTGTATTTTTGTAATTGTTTAAGTAAAGATAACTTAAAAAAAAAAAGTGGTGCCAACCTAATAAAGTTTATGTAAAAACCGCCGGTCCGGAAGGGGTTAAATGGATAGATGTTTCATAATAAATTGTGCGGCGCTGATTATCTTCTCCTATACAAGTCTAATATCTGGAGTGATAAAGTATGCAACAACTTCCGCAATACCAAGCTACAATTATTTAAAATATTAGGGGGCTGTGCCGTCTACGAGCTACGCTCATCAACCCCCAAATAATCTGACGAGAATAGGAACAGGATTAAATAAGAATTAAAAATACAATATATTTTTAAAGTGATAAAGGTAAAAGAAAATATTCCCTATAATAAAGTAATTAAATATGGATGTTTCAGACAAAATATACAATGTTATAAAAATACAATACGAACGCAATAGAATGTAGAATGAAATGTAAAATTCCATTAGATATTAAAAATACATCATATTTTGGACAATAATGGAAAACCTTCAGCAGCATTTGGGGACTCCTGAAAATCAGGGGCCCTAGGCCTGTGCCCCGAATGCCTTGCCGTAAATCAGGCACTGTATACGCTATAGCTTTATTTGAGAAACAAAGGGTTTACGGAGCTTCTAAAAAAAAATCTAGAAGGTATACGGCGTATACCCTGCACAACCCCCCCCTCCCCCTTCCGGAGAAAAGTGTGTGAATTCAACACTTGCAACAAGATTCTAATTCGAATTATTACCACGTTTGTTCTTGCGGTATTCAAGCTCTGACTAGAGTCGCAAAAGAAGGAGAAAGACCGGAATCGGTTTATAGATTCGTTTAAAATCGGATCCATTACGAAGATACTTATAGATCGCCTTACCCTGTGGAGTAAACTTGTCTATTTCTAGAAACAATTTTGATACAGCCCCCGAAATTCGTCTGGCGCATGCGCTTAGCAGTTTTGTATCTGGCATAACAGTTGATTATCAGTTGGCGAGATTTGAAATTTCATCCGATGCAACAGGTTTCTTCAGGTGACATTTCGTTACTGTTAAATTTGAAAGCAAAATGACAATATAATAGTTTAGAAAAATAAAATAGTGACAATAAAATAGTTGTACGACAATAAAATATCTCTTTTTCTTTTCTTTCTTTAAATTGGCGGCTTTGTTTGTGAGTAAATAGTAACGGCTAAGAGCACTAAGATTGGATTTTCACTGACTTGAAATTGCCAAACCGGCGATAACTTTCGCAAACTTTTAATTTTCTAGCAACCCGGTTACACGCGGCTTTTGCGCTTGGTTTGCGTTATTCCTTCTCCCTTTCAATTTCGTGATTGTTTGCTGTTGTTGGTTGTGGATTATTTTCTCTGGATAATTTGTTTATACCTGTTATGTTGAAATAATGTTTATTTAATTACTCAGTGAGATCTTTTGTTGACTATTTAAATTGCTAATTAGAATCTTCCTGAGATTTTTTACGTTAATTTTACAGCGATCACTCAACTGTAACGATGAAGTTCCTATATGTGGATGTGATTTATCTACCCTTCACCCGGTAGAGGTTTTTTTTTTTTTTGACTACCCAAAATCCTGGAATTGTGGATTTTTATGTTTCAGGAAATTTAAGTTTATTATTTGTGATCTAAAGGAAAACATTTTGTGATTTGTGTTTGTAAAAGGATTTCATTTCACTATGCATAATAATAAGGGTGCTGGTGGCGATGAAGAAAAAGCTGACCCCAAAGAAAATGACAAATGCATGGACAAAGATGAGTTTGATAAAGACTCTGAAGTAAATACAAAAACTTCTAAACTTGACGCTTTGCGAGGAAGAGCAAAGAGTTTATTTTCCAATAAACATCATCTTATCATAGTTTTGTTATGTATTATGCTTTTCATCTTATTCCTCATTGTGTTAATATTAGCTATTCAATTGGGAACTTATTCATGTCCTGTGCCGAACGATTGTCGAACTGCTGATTGCTTACAAGCAGCTTCATCCGTATTATCCAGATTAGACCCACATGAAAGTCCATGTGATAACTTCTGGTCTTACAGTTGTAAAAATTGGATATCATCAACACCAATTCCAGTTAATAGAGGATCATATTCTGTTTTAGATCAGCTGAAATCAAAGATTTACACACGAATTCGTCATACAATTGACGTAATAAGTCATGATGTTGAGCAGGGCAGTGCCGAGGAGAAAGTTAAGTCGTTTTATGAAACATGCCGTAATATGCAAGCTATTGAACGCAGATTACCGGAAGATTTGAAAAGAGCTATTTTTGAATTGGGAGGTTGGTCATTATTAAAGGATTATCCTCAATATACACAGTGGGACCGAATGAGGGTTTTGTCCGATTTACATTCAATATATGGTATTCCAGTATTCTTTCAAGTTGTAGTTGGAGCTGATGATTTAAACCCCCTGAGAAATATTATAAAGGTAAGTTTTAAGTGTAAACATTATTAATATTAAATATTTACCTTTTTTTTCCATAAATGCTTAGAATAATTATTATAGTACAACTAATTGTCACTTGTGCGAATTACTTAAGCAAATGGTATTTTACAGACTTCCCAAGTCTCCTGATTTCGGCAGGAGACTCCTGATTTTTGCTTGTTTTTCCAAACTTTTGACATATTTCTCCTGATTTTCTAAGACATTTTTTCTCATTCTTATTTTATAAATAAATGTGCTTGAAAAATCTTGGATGTTTATATCTTCTCTATGTTTGATTAGTGCTATTTGATATGATAAAAGTTCAGATCAAATATATAGCATGCTTCTTTAAAACTTTGTGACTCTTACTATGGGCAAATTTTCAATTTTCATTCTTAAAAGCAAAAATCTGGTAAAATTTATTTTTTATAATGAGTTAATTGTAACTTTATGTTGCAAATTGTAATTTTTTTATGGAATCATCATGTATCATTTTATTTTTATTATTAATAATTTCTTTACTAATGAAGAATTATCATTCATAACTTTTATAATTGTTTAGTTGTTCAGAGCGACAAAATTTGTATGAGAAGACAAAATCCATTCCTGGTATACCTATTGAGTAACTAAGTTAAAAATTTGAAGCTCTTTTTACAGTTAGGGAAATAATTATGTTATTTAAGATTTGTCACTATTTATTTTGATGATTTGTTCAGTAGGGTAGATGTACCAGTTTTGGCCACATTTAGAGAAAATTTGAAATAGAAATTTTACATTTCTTGATCAATTGAAGCATATTAAATCATAATAACATCATTCTTTAGTAAATTTAATTGTCTTTCTGTTAACTATAATGACTTTCTACAGAATATTTTAGGTTGTGAGTAATAACTCATCAAGTAATTTATTCCAATTTGTACCAGTTTTGGCCACCCCTACACCAGTTTTGGCCATCTCTATGCACCAGTTTTGGCCACTCCAATATCATGTAGTTTAACAAACATTTTAATTGATAATAAGTAAAAATAAAGCATTTTTATGCAACATCTATTTTACCATACATATATTTGTTTGCTGTATTAAGAGAATTTTGCAAATTTCTGTATGAATTGATAAAAACATCAAATAAAATATACTTATGTTGATTTTAACTGAAAATTTCAATTAAAAAACAAAAAATATATTTAAATTTGATTAATAAAAGGGACAACAGTGCCTATAGGACATAAAGATTAACTATTTAATCTTTTATAATTATTCATGGATTGTGGCTTGTTTAGAACACTTGAATCTTCATCAAAGAGTTATATTTCTTGAAAGCATTTTCTGATTTTTGTTTGATTTTCATCAAAAAGTTATGAAATCATCTTTTGATTTATATTAGCTTGTGCCTTATTTGCTTCTTTGCAAGTTATTTTAGGGTGTGATTTCAGAAGTAAATCATACCATTTCATACCTGGTCTTCCATCTTGAAATGGAGTTTCTATCTTGCCGGCTACAATTTTCTGGGCAGAATCTTAAAAGTTATTCCATTTTTATAGGAAATAGTATTCTGACAATATCTAAAATCCACTTTTCTAATTGATTTTTAACTTCAATTCTTAGTTCCTAGATCTACTACTTGAGATTCAACATTATTAGAGAAAAGTGGTGTCCATCCTGCAAACTTGTGATGTAAGGCAAGAACGGGTTACTCCAAAACTTTGCTAGCTTGTAGTGCTGGCATTACATTTTGAATGGCCTTAATTTTACTTCCTATCTTAGAGCAGTGTTCCCTCTAGGCCATTTTTAATAGCACAGAATCTCTTTTAAACTTGGTAAAAGGAATCCTGTTTTTTTTTTTTTTTTTTAAATAATGTGAAATACATTCTTACTTGTATTTAGATATCTCTAGTAAAGATTTTCACAATATTTAGTATTTCTAAATCCGTGTGCCTGAAATATTGCAAAAATTATGGAACTTCATTTCTTTAGGAAAAATACAAGCAATTAAATCATGCTATAATTTTATTGAACTTTTTAATTTATAAGTTGTAAAATCTTTCAAAATTTATGTTTTAGTTTATTTATCATATCTAAACATTACATATCGCCTTCCCTTTTGTTTTATCAATACTAAACACAATACTATATTTTCTTTAGCAATATCATTCTTTAGTGACTAGCACAATGTCCTTCTTTCTAAAGTGAATTATCTATTGGACAGAGAATAAGAAAATCTCTTTTATAAGAACTGCCCTTGCTTTTATTATTATTGAAGCCATTACTATATAAAACAAAATTAAATTGATTTTTCCAGATGTTCTTAAATTTATTAAATGGATAAAATTCCCTCTATAATGAATCATGTGGCCAAAAGTGGAACATAATGTTGTACCCTTTTTGGCCACCCCCATGGCCATAACTGGTACATATAGCAAATTTAATGCACCAGTTTTGGCCACCCCCCATTAAACTGTTAAAATAATTAAATGAAATGTAAAATTGCAGTAGAGAGAAAGCTTACCTCATAAAACCTAATAGCAATTTGTTTCAGAACAAATAGAACCCAATAAGTGCCTAATGTTGAAAGATTCTGAAAAATTGTCAGCTAAGCAAAAATCTTAATACATGTAAGCACACACTACAGTTTCACACATTTATTTTTTTTGCAAGTCATATTTTATCAAAAAATAAACAAATGATATTGTAAATGATAAAAGAGAGTTTGCTTAAAATGTAAGAATGCCTATTATTTGTTAGCATTAATTCATAGGCTAAATATTGGACAAATTGATCCAATGTGGCCAAAACTGGTACAGTGGCCAAAACTGGTGCATCTACCCTATTTCTTGAAAAAATCTAGTATCGTCAACCGGGGTGACTTTGTCTCATTTTTTACCTCTCTTTAAAGATCCAAAAATTATTGAAAATTTCATTTAAACAATTTCTAATTCTTTTTTTCTAGTTTCAAGATATCAATTGTAAATTTTAAAATTCCATTTAGTATTTTTAAAGAATAGTTTTAAAAATATATAGTAGGTAGTACCATAGATGTTGATTCAGCCTACAATATACTTTTTCCAAGTACATTTTTATCATATGTATGATAAAAAGAATACTAACATTTAAATTTTTTTCAAGCTGATTATGTAATAAAAGTTTTTTACAATGTGAAAAGCTGGGCACTATTTTTATTTGAATATAACTATATCATAAAAAAAATATATATATATGGGTATATATATAATATATAGGGTAGATGTGCCAGTAATGGACACCCTTAAGGAATTTCTGTAAAAATTATTTTTTTATTAATAGTTATAATTATTATATTCCAGTTTTTTCAATATTATATTAATCTATCAACAGTATTTAACCATTCTTATAGCCTCATTTCCTCATATGAATAGCAATTTAATTTTAAATAACAGAAATATACCAAAACACCCAAAAGCCCAGTAATGGACACCCTCTGGCCCAGTAGTGGACACCCTCTGTTTCAGTAATGGACACCCCATAAAAAGTAATGAATATAATTGTTTTTATGACTGTATTTAGAACCAGAAATTAATGAATACATACTAATGAAACAAAATAGTTATTTTTAAATAAATTTACAATTAGGATACCAGTAATTAATAAAATATTTGTGATAATCATTTACTGTTTGCATCAATTATTGTAATTATCAGAAGACTGATGTTTTAATTATTTTAGATGGATAGTTTAAAATACTAAATATCAGACAATAACAGCTATCAAATTATTGAAACAGTGGTTGATTTAAAAGGTAATTAAAAAAAAGTTTTGGAATATTAATGTTTAGTTTTGTGTCACTATTTTTAACAATCTTCTAGAGATTACTTGATATATCATTTATAATAATTAATATTACAAATATGAAAGAAATGATATTGTGAGTTGAATATTTTAAATACTAAATAAAATAATTTCAAAATAAAACTGTAGAACTGATGTTTGAGGCCACTGATCTGCAGATTTACTAGTTTCGTGAATATTACAATTAACTTTCATTAATAGTATTACATTTTTATTTATTTTTTTAATAAGGAAACATTTAAGACAGAAAATGGATTTTTAATAGCTTCTGCAACTTAATTCTTTTTATTTAAACGGAGAGGGATTAAGCCCTATGAGCCCCTCTTTGACGCCTCTCTTAAACAGTATTTTCTGCTTCCTGGCTGGTTTGATTGCCAGATTATAAAATATGTGAGGTATATATATGTACTACACAAAAAAATAATAAATAAAATAAAATATCAAAATTTTATCAAAATAAAATAACTTAAAAGCAGCTATTTATAAAAGTTTTGGTGTTATTACATTTTGGTAAGTATAATTTAAAAATTAAATTTGATTATTTAGGTTTGCAGTTAAGCCAAAGTATTTTATGCACTATAAACATTACTAAAATTGCATTTTTAGCATTGTCTACATGGGGTGTCCATTACTGGAAAATGACTAATTAACCATCCCAGCCCCCTCTTAAAACCTTAAAAAGAAATGAAATTTTGTAAATAGCCATTAGTATATAAATTTCAAAGTTTTCTATTGCTACTCAAACAAAAACATTCAAATTTTGTAAGAAAATAAATAATATATAAATTAATTAAACGAAGCCAGCTCTTAACCTCTTCATTAAGATTTTCATAGAAAAACAGCAAAACTTTGAAACATTATTTTCTGCTTCCTGATTGGTTTGATTAAAAGTGTCAACAATAACATAGTTTTATAAAACATACAAGGGGGAATTATTAAAAAATAATTAAAGCTAAATATTTATTAGTTATTTTTTTATGAACCAAAAACATCAAGGGGTGTCCATTACTGTAAGGGTGTCCATTACTGGCACATCTACCCTATATAGGGTAGATGTGCCAGTAATTGGACACCCCTTGATGTTTTTGGTTCATAAAAAAATAACTAATAAATAATCAGCTTTAATTATTTTTTTTTATAATTCCCCTTTGCATGTTTTATAAAACTGGGTTATTGTTGACATTTTTAATCAAACCAATCAGGAAGCAGAAAATAATGATTCAAAGGTTTGCTGTTTTTCTGTGAAAATCTTAATGAAGAGGCTAAGAGCTGGTTTCATTTAATCAATTTATATAGTGCTATTTATTTCAGGGTTGGCACGGTTTAAACCAAGTGGTTTTAACCATGGTTTAAACCAATTGGTTTTTTTGTCAAAAAAACCATTTGGTTTTTTTAGAAAAAATCTAATATATTTTCTCCTTTTTGTAATTTAATTGTTTTAAATTATTGATAGAAGTAATTTCTACTTTTAACACTTCATCTCAGCAGTCGACATGTGACATAATGATCCTAGGTCATGTTTTTATGCATGTAGAATGAAAATTAGCATGTGCTGATGAACATATCTGGTACCCTAAAGATTTTTCTTAAAACATGTGAAATTAGAAAAGATAAAATAAATAATATTGAATATTTAGCATAAGATATTTTCATTTATAAAATGCAGATTATTTACAGCAGTTAATAACAAAATACAATGATCTTTAAGATTTTGGTTAAGTTGTAAAAGAAAATTTTCTGGATTGGGATTGGGGAAGATTATCCTTAAAGAATTTAAAAGAGTAACTTAAGATATCAAATTGAATAATACAGCTTGCAAAAAGATAGCAAAATAACCAGAAGTATTTGGATATAAAAAAAAAATAATAATAATAACAACCACAGAATAATATATTATATTAATGAAACTGCATCAAATGTTTATTGATTGATTTTTATATTATTAATCAAAGGAATCTCCATATGATTTTCAAGGTATCAATGCTTCACTATGTAGAGCAGTTGACTTTGAACAAAAAACATAGCTGTTACTAATAATATTTAAATTAGAAATGATTTCAATTTTCTTTATAATTGACTGTAATTATTTAATTTAAATATTTTTAAAAGTTATATTACTTATATAATATCCAAAAATGTTTATTTTGTCAACAGATATGCATCTGTATGCAATAGGAAATTATATTTAAAAAAACCCGGTTTAAACCAAAAAAACCTGGTTTAAACCAAATAAACCGGTTTTTTTGGTTTTTTACAAAAAAAAAAACCCGGTTTTTTTCCAACCCTGATTTATTTTCTTGCAAAATTTGAGTGTTTTTGTTTGAGTAGGAATAGAAAACTTACAATTTTAAATACTAATGGTCATTTACAAAATTTTATTTATTTTTGCGGTTTTAAGAGGGGGGTGTCCATTACTTACTGGGATGGCAAATTAGTCATTTTCCAGTAATGGACACCCCATTTAGACATTGCTAAAAATGCGATTTCAGTAATGATTATAATCAGGGTTGTTTGGTTTAAACCAAATGTTTTTTTTTTTTTGTTTTTTTTAAATCATGCTGGTTTTTTTTTCATGTGGTTTTTTTCTTTTTCCCTAATGTTTTCCTTTATTTTACACAAAGTTTCCCCCAGGTTTAAAAAAGGGCAGGGTGCTGTTTGTGGGAAAAGGGCACTTTTAGATTCCGAAGGGCATGTTTTGGTTTCTTAAGGGCATTTCTTGAAATTTTTAGAGGCATTCTTTTGATTTTAAAAACTACTTTTTAATATTTAATAGACAGAAAACTATTTTAAAGACAGCAATGAGTCAACTTTTACTATGCAAGTAAATTTTTTAATAAACAAAGGAGTAAAGACACTTTTTTCAGGTGGGGAAACAAGGGAGCTAATTTTTTTAATGAGGGGCAAGAAGGGTGCTATTTTGTAAATCTAAGGGCAGGCAGGGTGCAGCACCCTGCTGAAACTGTCTGGGGGAAACTCTGTTTACACATTATTGAAAAACGCAAAATCCAAGTTATGTAGAAGCTACAAGCAAAGCTTTAGAAAAATGATGAATTAATAAATTTCTAGAGGTGACAAACATTTTTAATCAAACTTTTCTTATAAGCTTTAAATCTACATAGCAGACTAATTTTTCTAAAATTAGCTGGAAGAAAAAAACAAGTAGTTAGTTATTTTTCTTCTGTTTTTTTAAGCCTTTTATTTTTAAAAATAGCCAAAATGGCAGATTTGAGCTACAAATACACTTTTACTACTTAGATTGCTTGATTAGTTAAGATTTACTAAGAATTACATAATGCCTCAATGATGACATAATCATAAGTAATTCTCTCCATTGGTTACTTTTTGTTCTGTATTCTAATGAATGATTGGCTGTGAGTTTTCTTTGCTGTATCATGGCAATTGGGTTTAGTAAGCCTTTGTTTTTCTTGCATTCCTACATTGGGATTGGGGTTTTGCATTATGATTTTATTCTGTTACCAGCAGGATTGGCACGGTTTAAATCAATTGGTTAACCAACTGGTATTTTAGAAAAGATCTAATATAATATTTTCTCATTTTTGTAATTTGTTTCAAATTATTGGATATAAATAATTTCTACTTTTAACAGTCTTATCCCAGCAGTCACCGTGAGATATATAGTGAGTCTAGGTTATATTTGTATGCATGTAGAATGCAAATTGCATGTGTTGATGAACATATCTGAAGCTCTAAAGATAAAATTTAAAACATGTGAATGTAGCAAAGATAAAATAGATTAAAAATATTAAATATTTTGAATAAAATATTTTCCTTTGAGAAAACAGATTATTTACAATTAATAACATAAAATGACTTTTAAGATTTCAGTCAAGCTGCAAAAGAAAATTTTCATGATTGGGGAGATTATCTTTTAAGGCTGTTCTCATCTGCTCTACTCAACAAGCGCAAAATGCTTTGACACATTTACAAATATTCCTTTTTTGAACGGAAAGCTATAAAATTGAAAGGCCTGACTGGGAAGCGATTTGGAATCAAACTGTGTTTTCGATTTTTGATAAATAAATTACCTATTGAGTTATAAGCAATTTTGATCACCTGGCAAAGATGTTTTTAACCTTCCTTGAGTAGTTATTTTTCTTTCGCACGGAAATTCGGTTCAAAACGCCAACTTTGACGCTATTTTCTGAAAGATCTATTGCGTTTGTAAAAAAAAAAACAGAAAACACAGTTCCATAACATAGTTTCTGAACAGCAGCATGTGCTAGTTTCATGCATTTCCAAACAAAAATAAATTAAAACTTATGTCAAGTTACCCTTTCGGATTTGAGAACAGCTTTAAGAATAAAAAAGAAACTTAAGATATGAAGTCGAATAAGAGGACATTGAAAAATTGGGTGCTAGCGAAGCACCTGTTTACTTTTAACTAAAATATGCAATACGATATATTTAAATCGTCTATTGCATAATCGAATCCACTATTTAAATCTGACAAAAAAATGGGTAAAAATCAAGATAAGCTTCGCATGAGACATAACAAAAAAAAGTCTCATAAAAATGCCTAAAAATATGTATTATTAATTTTTAGTTTAGACAAAGTTTCCCCCAGGTTTAAAAAAGGGCAGGGTGCTTCTTGTAGGAAAAGGGCACTTTTGGATTCCGAAGGGCATATTTTGAATTCTTAAGGGCACTTTTTAAAAAATTTTAAAGGCATTCTTTTGATTTTTAAAACTACTTTTAATAATTAATAGACAGGACGCTATTTTAAAGACAGCAATGAGTCAATTTTTACTATGCAAGTAAATTTTTTAATAAACAAAGGAGTAAAGGCACTTTTCCCAGCTGGGGGCAACAAGGGTGCTAATGTATTTCAGCAGGGGCAAGAGGAGTGCTATTTTGTAAACGGAAGGGCAGGCAGGGTGCAGCACCCTCCTGAAACTGTCTAGGGGAAACTCTGGTTTAGACATTTAAATTAATACGTATTATAAAATAGCTTAGAAAAAAATCCTGTGTATTAAGTCTGATGGCTGTTTAAATGTTTTAGTAGATGACAACTTTTATAAATCTACTTTCCATTTTAAGATCAATGTTTTCAGTAAGTGTAAAAAAGCTGAAAAATAGGTATTTCTGTTTATTTTACTGTCGCTTCTTTTTTTTTTCTTTTTTTTTAACGTGGCAGTTTCTGAGGAGAAATGTCAAATGATAATACACAATATTCTTGAAACATGTAAAGACCCTACTACTAAATTCAAATTATTCCAGGAATTCTTTATAAAAAGCTTTACTTTCAATAAAAGATAATTGTTCTTTTAGTGTTCTAACAGAAAAATCAGATATCTCAGATTGCAAATATTTCAAAGAAATTATTTTGAATAATCATGGGAAAGTATATTATATTTATGAAACTACACCATATATTTATTTATAGTACTAGTAATCAAAAGATTGTTTATTAAGATTTTCAAGGTATCAATGTTTCACTATGTAGAGCATTTTATTCATGGAACATAAGACATAGCTTTTACTAAAAATGTTTAAATTTTAAATATTTCAATTTTCTACATAATTGATTGTAATTATTTAATTTAAATTATTTTTAAATGAAGTTATAGTACATATCCAACAATGTTTATTTTTATCAATAAATATGCATGTATATGTAATAGGAAAATATATTTTTAAAAACCCGGTTTAAACCAAAAAAACCTGGTTTAAAGAAAAAGAAATCGGGTTTTTTTGAAAAAAGACCCGGTTTTTTACCAACCCTGTTTATAATGCATAAAATATTTTGACTGAACTGCAAGTGTAATAAAATTTAATAGGTACTTTTCGGTTAGCCGGGCGCCAGTGTTTTATATACATATTTATATACATACATATATGTAAATATACATATATTTACATATACAAATATTGTATATATACACACATATATATATGTAAATATATATGTATATTTACATATATGTATGTATATAAATATGTATATAAAACACTGGCGCCCGGCTAACCGAAAAGTACCATTTAATTTTTAAATTATACTTACCAAAATGTAATAACACCTAAACTTTTATAAATAGCTGCTTTTAAGTTATTTTATGTGATTAATAAAATTTCATTTTTATTATTTTTTTTCAAATGTATTTGTACCTTGCATATTTTATAATCTGGCAATCAAACTAGCCAGGAAGCAGAAAATATTGTTTAAGAGCACAGTCAAAGAGGGGGTCATAGACCTTAATCCCTCTCCATTTAAATAAAAACAATTAAGTTACAGAAGCTAAAAAAATCTATTTTTTGTCTTAAATGTTTCCTTATTCACCTCTGACCAAAAAAATATGTAATATTAATGAAAGTTACGGGTAATATTCATGAAACTAGTAGATCTGCAGATCAGTGGCCTCAAACATCAGTTTTAAAGTTTTATTTTAAAATTATTTTATCATTTAAAACATTCAATTCACAATATCATTTCTTTCATATTTGTAATATTTGTTTTTATTTTTATTACCTTTTAAATCCCCCACTGTTTCAATAATTTGATAGCTGTATTGCCTGATATTTAGTATTTTAAACTATCCATCTAAAATAATTAAAACATCGATCTTCTGATAATTACAATAATTGATGCAAACAGTAAATGATTATCACAAATATTCAGCGCCATCGCTAAGACTTTTTATTGGAGAGGGAGAGAACCTTAAATTGCCAAGTCAAATTTCAGTATTTGCCAACTCGTTTTCTAATTTTATTTTGCCAACTTACCACAGTTAGAAAATGTAATATAATTCTTATTTGTTAAAAGTTTAATAATATTCCTAATTAGTTTTGTAATTTTTGCCAAGTCTATCAGAAATAGAAAATATATTATAGTTTTTATTAAAGTTTTAAGCAAATTTGCCAACTAAGTTTGTAAATTTTCCAAGTGCAATAACATTCGCAAATGTTTTGCAGGGGGGAAAGGGGGGGGGGCTCCCTCAGCGAGGCCTCTGCAAATATTTTATTAATTACTGGTATCCTAATTGTTAAATTTATTTGAAAATAACTATTTTATTTCATTAGTATGTATTCATTAAATTCTGGTTCTAAATATAGTCATAAAAACAATCATATTTATTACTTTTTATGGGGTGTCCATTACTGGGCTTTTGATATATTTCTTTTATTTAACCCCTTAACGGTAGCTTAATATTCGGAAAAGCTATAAAAAAAAGTACCAATTTTTTTATTACAGAAATTCAAAAATTATAAGTTTTCTATATAAAATATGCAATTAGTTTTTTTTTAAGGCGAAAAAAAAAAAGATGTTATGGAACAAATTCAAATTTTTGGAAAAGCCATCATGCGAGAATTCTGTGTTTTAATGTTTGTTTTACACCATACAAATTAATGCGAATAAGACCTTTATTTTTCACATCTTAGATCTTTATTTATCATCATAAACAAATTTTTACAAATAATATTTGAAATAATATAATATACACATTAAATTTTGATTATTAATAATTTTTTTGAGTGCGGTGTATTTCGAAACATGCAACACAAAGTCCAACATCACAATGAGCACCGAAACTCAAACCCAAACACTCATATTCAAAGACTTCACATGGAAATGCCAGATAAACTTTTCTGGTTTCAGAAGTTTTTTCTAGCTATAAATCTCCAGCCCGGAAATATGACGGGCACGAGAAATAACGAACGACACCTCAGCCCGTGATATTGACGGGAGCGAGAATCAAGGAGTTAAAATTAAATTTCGATTCATATTGGTAAATGAGACTATAAGAATGGTTAAATATTGTTGATAGGTTAATATAATATTGAAAAAACTGGAATATAATAGCTATAACTATTAATAAAAAAATAATTTTAAAAGCAATTCCTTAAGGGTGTCCATTACTGGCACATCTACCCTATCTTTTGGTCTTTAGAGTTTGTCATCTATATTTCCTCAATTTTATTACATTACATATGCAGCTTTTGTGAAACAATATTTAATATATTGTATCTGAATTGAACTAAAATTAATGTGTTTCATATTTTTGAGTTTGTGCTGTTATTAAATCCAAGCTCACTAATTTCTGACTTGAAACTAATTTTCATACCTACATGCATAAGAATTTCAGATATTCAGCTTCTAAAAAATTGAAGAGTTTTGTTTAAAAACTTTTGATAAAAGTATTTTGCAAAAAGTTCAAAAATAGATTTCTTGTACCAACAAGAAAATAACAAACAAAATATCAGTAATCAATTATATTAATTAACCGAAGGTGTATCACATTTAGTAGAACAAAATATGCTAGATTGATTATGATGACCCGAATGAGTTTATCTCAAAATATCATACATGTAAGGTACAGGGTTGCCGGCTTTTAGCCAGGTCAAAAAAAGCCGGCCGGCTTTTTTTTGGTTTTAACCGCTTTTAAAAAGACGGCTTTAATTGAAAAAAGCTGGTTTTTATTTTTAAGTTAATTTACAACTAATTCTTATTAAATTGGGATTAATTTATTTTTAATAAACTTATGAATATTTTCTACTAAAAAATTATAAATTTCTATTAAATTTGTCAAATAAATAAGTCTTTATAGCTGCTAGAAAGCAACTGTGAAGCATTATGGCTGAAAAAATTTATAAATATTGAAAAGAATATAAATTATCCCGTGCTGTAGTTGAAAAAAAATATTTGTGGGATCGCACCTTTGCATAGAGTAGATGTTGATGCTACTGGATTTTTACTAAGCCAAAATCAATGTAAAGCATTTAGCTAAAAGCCGACATTTTTCAATTAACTGTTATGTTACATTCTAGTTTTTATGGTATTGTACTTGTGTAGCATCCATCTAAAAGCAATATTTTATCAATCTCATAGCAACATTTTTCATTATGAATCAAAATAAATTGAAATAACAGGAATAAATCCATGTATTACTTATTGGCACATCCATCCTAGAAGTTTCCAAAAGAACGATGATGAGAGGTGTTTCTCTCTGATTTACGACGAGCTGTCTCGCCTGCTAATTTTCTTCCTGATCACCACCAAGGTTTCACGTATGGTTCAGGAGAAAAAAAATTTAAGAGAGGTCCTACACAGCTTATGAATGTAAGTGAAACGGATCTGCTTAAAATTAGCATAAATTATCGTTTCTCTTTTAAAAAAAAGATTGTGCTTGTATGCAATTTTTTTTCTTTACAAACCAAATATTTCTGGGAACGGCGTTCCTACCGAACTACAGCACTGACTTCAAAGTGGTGTTTTGAAATTCTATATTAAAGCTCATCATAACTATACATTTTTGAGATTATATTTATATTTAATTAAATAATGGCAAAATGTAACACATCAAAATGGAAGCATTCTTATATGTCCGTATGGAAAAATTTTTAAGTTTTAATAGAATGAACAATGTTGAAAAAGAAATTAGGAAGGATATAATATTTGAGGAGAGTTTAGTTCATAAGTGTATAAAATAGAGAGATCAATTAAACAACAACCAAACAGAAAAAATGTTCTACAAAAAAAAATTGTTTAGTTAAAATTTTGAAAAAGTTGTTGCTATTTAAAAGAGTGCATATTCATACATAAATTCACACATGTGTTATTCATAATTACTACTGTTTTTAATGGTGAGAAATGGTGTTTTTATTGCATGACTTTATATATGATTTTAAATGTTTATGAGAAATAAAATAAGATGTATATTAATAGCTCTTAAAATTCGTTATGTAATAAAACAGGTAACTAAGTAACCACTGTCCTCTTTAATTTTATAAAGCAGTAAAAATGGGGGGGGGGGGGAAGTGGAATTAAAGATTAGTATAAACCAGATAAAGCAGTTGGTTTGGCCCTTTTAAAATTTAGCTGACATATTTGCAATTCTAAATACAAATCACTAGCAACTGCATGTATACAGGGTGATTCAGCTCGTCGGTGACAAACTTTAAGGATCGATAGAGCACACCTAGACGAACATTTTTGAATAGGGAATGTAGGGTCCCTGACGCGAGGGTAAGGCGCTAGGCGCTTTCGAAAATTTGGGTGCCGAAATTCGAAACGTCATAAAAACTAGGGAAATGGTTAGATTTTCTTGCTTGTTGCGTCGAAATGATTCTGTTTGTTTAGACTTTCTTCAGTACCAATTTGATAAGCGTATCTCTTAAAACATGGATAGGGGGCGCTGCAGACTTTGGAGAGCTAGACAACAACTTTAAGCCCGTTATTTTGATAATTTAACACATGCTCGCCAAAGTTTATACTCTAACTTAAAGTTTGAACCCAAAAGTAGAGCCCTGCAAAAAGCGTAAGAGCCGGAATAAAATGTCAAAGTACAGGGTGGTCGAAACTCGAAGGCTCCTAAGAGATAAACAAACAGATTTCTTGACTTATGGCATGCATTTTCATGATTCTGTTTGCTGGGGCTCTCTGAAACTCAGTTGAACGGTACAAAAAGAAACATCGATAGGGGGCGCTTTGGGCAAAAAACATAATTCGTTGACATTTCGGACTGTAACAGAGGTCAGGTAAGAATAAACAAACTCATAATTAATCACTATCAAGTCAGCTGAAAGTAACTTTATTTGCTTGCCTACTTGACAAGACAAACTAAACTGAACAAAACACAGCATAGTAAAAACATAAGAACCATAATGCTTAACATCTTTCAAATACCAACTACCCAGAGCAGTACAACCATCAAAAACCCAACAGTCAACCAGAGACCACTTCCAAAAAACATACTGAAGCCATCCAGTGCAACAACCCTGCCATCTGGAGGACAAACTATCCTGCCATCTGGTGGGAAAAGATATCCTGCCATCTAGTGGACAAAAACAACAAAAATTTAACCAAAACATTTTTCCTAACAATGCTCCCCCATTTTGGTTAAATTGTCTAAAGACAAGAATTTACAAAGAGAAATTAACTTAGAATTGAATCCCGAAATTTCAAAAATGTACTCTTGGGTAATGGCTTTGTAAAGATGTGAGCAACATTAGAATATGAATCTACTCGTAATACAGTCACATGACCTTTCAAAATGTGATCTTTTACAAAATGATATTTAACATCGATATGTTTATTTGCACTATTTTCAATATTGTTCTTTGAATAGTCAATAGCACTTTTTGAGTCACAATATATTACAGGAGTTGGCAAGCTGGCAAAGTCACATTCTCTCAGAATTCTGTCTAACCATATCATCTCACTACACAATTCAGCCATAGCAATATACTCTGCCTCCATGGCAGATTTAGCAACACAACCTTGTTTCTTTGATTTCCATGATATTGGTACACCATTCAAGTAAATAATAAAACCAGTTACACTTTTTCTAGTGTCTTTACAATTTGCAAAGTCACTATCGGAATATCCTATCAATCCATTTAAAGTCTCATCATTTTCATATTCGACAACTAAGCCCTTTGTAACAGCCACATATTTCAAAACTTGTAATAAAGCTTTCCAGTGTTTAATACCAGGATTTTGATTAAACTGAGACAATTTACACAATGAATAACTTATGTCTGGTCTAGACCGTGTTGCAATAAACATCAAAGAACCAAGCAAGTTTTTAAAAGGAATTCTTTCCATAACACTTTTGTCCTTTTCAGTTGTTGGACAATCTTTATCTCCTATTTCATAACCAGGGGATAATGGTATGGAAGGTTTGACCAGCAAATTTGGTTTAAAAAGATTTACTACTCTATCAATATAATTTTGTTGATGCATTCTAATACCATTATCATTCATATCAAATTGTACTCCTAACACCATATTTAATTGACCTAGTTCTTTAATTTCAAACAATGATCCAATTAACGCTTTTACTTTATCTAATACTAATTGGGTCTTGGCAAATATAAACAAATCATCAACATACACTAAAATTATAGCATCATTTCCATAATTATACACACAGTTAGTACTTTTAAACTTAGAAAAACCTACACTTACAAATTTTTCATCCATTTCTAAGAACCACATGCGTCCTGACTGGTGAAGTCCATATACTGCACGTAATAATTTATAAACATGATTTTTCTTCTCTTTATCAATGAAACCAACAGGTTGTCGTACATAAATTTCTTCTTTTAATTTACCATAGAGATAAGCACTGTTAACATCAAGTTGAAAAACTAACCATTTATGAATAACAACTAAATACATAACAAAAGCTCTAATAACAGTGAAACTTACCACTGGACTGAATACATCTTCAAAATCATAACCTGGTCGTTGGTAGTTACCCAAAATCACTAGTCTAGCCTTAAACCTTTTAATCTTACCAGAAGTATCTCTTTTAATATTATAAACCCACTTCGTACCTATTATAATCTTCCCATCTTCAGGGGGAGGAACTAACTTCCATACTTTTCTCTGTTCAAATGATTTTATCTCTTCATTCATTGCCTGATCCCACTCTTTCTTCTGAGGCGAAATTTGTGCATGATAATAGTGCTGAGGAATTTCAATATCATCAGTAAGGAAAACTTGAAAATCACCCATCTCTTTTAAAATATTTATAGAATGTTCCTTCTCTTTCGAACTATCTTCGTTTGAAGACCCACTATCTTCATCTGCAGCTGCTGAAACTTCAGTATCTCTAACATCTGTTCCTTGACTCGGTTTCCAATTAAAATCTTTTGGATCATAAGTTAATGATTTTTCCTTGCAATATTTTTCCATTTCATTTTTACTCCTAATTTTTGGCTCTCCTGTAGAAGGATAATAATAGACATCAGTTCTTCCTTTGGACATTCCAGATTTACGAATAACTTCTTTCCTAGTAAATGTTATTGGCTTTGATGCATCCAGATTAATTTTTTCAAACATTCTTGCTATTTCTTTCACAGGAGATTTGACCTGTTGTTTCTCAAGATTCTGCAATTCTTCGGGATTCTCCACTCTATGTGATTTGTTTAGGGGACAGCTCTTTTCTTCTGAGAAGTTTTCTTCAGATAACACTAATTTCAACCACTCAAACATTTGACTATCTACCTTGTTCACTGATCTTCTATCCATCTCCAGTAGTTTCTCATTGAACTTCACATTTTTAGTTTCTTCAATTCTTCCTTCCTCCGGGTACCAAATACGGTAACCCCTTGTATAGACAGCATATCCTACTAAGACACCAATTTTTGCTTTGGGTTGTAACTTGTGTCTTTTCTGTTTGGGAATATTTACATAAGCAGTACATCCAATTCTTTTAAAATAGCTAACATTCGGTTTTCTACCAAACCATCGAAAGTAAGGGATTTCATTGGTAGTTGAATGCAGCACTCTATTTTTCAAATGATTTACTGTCATTACTAATTCAGCCCACATCTTTGACGGTAGTTTCGCACTATGCAAATAAGCTAAAACACCTTCCATAATCGTTCTATTATAACGTTCCGAAACTCCGTTCATTTCAGGGGTAAAAACATTTGTTCTCTCATGACGTATTCCTTCTTTTTCCAATGCATTTTGAAAGACATTAGATAAGTATTCCAAGCCATTGTCCGTTCTAAGGGCTCTCAACTTTTTCCCTGTTTGGCGTTCTGCCATTGCTTTAAATCGCACAAAGGTTTCGTAAACACTCTTTTTATCCTTCAACGGATAGATAAACGCCCTTCTACTAAAATCATCAATAAATGTAAGGAAATATAAAGCATTTCCTATTGACCGTATTTTTGAAGGCCCCCACAAATCAGAGTGAACCAACTGTAAAATTTCAGTTGACCTAACTTTATCCATAGGCAAGTGACTTGCTCTCTTTGACTTTGACAGACTACAGCTTTCACAATCAACAACTTCTTTAAAGTTAGTATTCCTAACACCAGTAACCTTGTTTTCAACAATCATCTTTCGTAGCATTCGGTTACTAAAATGGCCAAAACGTTCATGGTTCATATCTAATTGACTATGAGTTTCGTAGATGCCATTGCAGTCCAATGAATTTGCACAATAACCATGAAAAATGAAGAAGTTTTTCTCTTTCTTAGCTGTTATAAATGGTGCTCCATCAGGATAATAAAATTTTATCATTCCATGTCCTCCTCTAAATGTAAAACCAGCATCATCCATCTTCTTTCCCGATACTAAATTTCTTTGGACTGATGGAACATGAAGAGCATTTTTCAGAGTGATAACATGCAACACCTTATTAGAATAAACATTCACAACAGCATCTCCAATTCCTTTAACTTCAGTAGGGTGAGGTCCAAACTTAATAAATGTTTTCTCTAAAGGCTTATATGATTGGAAAAATTTCTTTGAATTTAGAACATGACAAGTTGCAGCTGAATCCCAAGTGAAAATATCTCTATTCTCTTCAACATTAGCTTCATGAGCAGTTTCCATTTCTGAAACATAAAATAATGACTGTTTTTGAGATTGAGATTTCTCATTCTTCTTATAATTTCCAAACTTTCGCTGCTTTTGCTCATTATTTAAATTAACTTTACAATTTCTAGCAATATGACCAGTATTGTTACATCGATAACAAATTATTTTTGGTTCTCTCTGCTTATTTTGCTTCCTAAGATTAGTTAATTCATTTCTTCTTGCTCCCTGTACCAAAAACGTTTTATCCAGCCGACTAAACTCTTCCAATTTCTTTTTGCTTTCTAAACGTCCATATTCAGTTAATAATTCTGTTTCCACTTCCGCTGAAGTAAATTTCTTATCTTCTAAAGCATACAGCTTAGTTACTACATTTTCGTAAGTTTCAGGAAGAAAAGCAATCAACTGAAATGCTATTTCAGCATCATCAACAATTTTCCCAGCATCAGCTAAATCTTTGACCACTTTTCTCACTCTAGCAATAAAAACACCAATATGCTCTCCCTCTTCCGGCTTTAATAAAATAAATTCTCTTCTAAGTTCAGCTATTCTTGCACGAGACTTGGGACAATATGTATCTCTTATCTTTTGCCAAGCTTTTAATGGAGACTCTATACCATCTAAAATAGCAACCTGGCTACTATCCATATAAGTTTTCATTAGACCTAAAGCTCTGTCCTTTCTAGATTCAAATCTATCTTTATCTGCTTCTGTAGCATCAGCTGATAATACTGGTTCTGGATCAACAATAAATTTCTTACAACCAGTTAATTGTAATAAAGACTCTAATCTATCTTTCCATGAGTGATAATTTGCATTAGAAAGCACAGGAATAGTTTTATGACCTATTTGACCAAGACAATCTTCAGAGTCAGCAGCCATGTTGTCATTAAAAAAAAACAAAGTCCCAGAAACGAATAATTTAAACTTCAAAAGGTAAACAAAAGTTTCTTGAAAACAATTTCCTATATTTAATTTTTATCACATACTAAATAATTGTTGCTGAATTCATGATAAAGCATACTGTCATATCTAATAAACATTACTAAGCCTAATAGCATGCTTTCATTAAGCCTAACTGAAAAATGTAAACATTTCAATCTTCACTAAATAAGCAACAAACACCCAACCACGCTGCTCTGCTACCATGTAACAGAGGTCAGGTAAGAATAAACAAACTCATAATTAATCACTATCAAGTCAGCTGAAAGTAACTTTATTTGCTTGCCTACTTGACAAGACAAACTAAACTGAACAAAACACAGCATAGTAAAAACATAAGAACCATAATGCTTAACATCTTTCAAATACCAACTACCCAGAGCAGTACAACCATCAAAAACCCAACAGTCAACCAGAGACCACTTCCAAAAAACATACTGAAGCCATCCAGTGCAACAACCCTGCCATCTGGAGGACAAACTATCCTGCCATCTGGTGGGAAAAGATATCCTGCCATCTAGTGGACAAAAACAACAAAAATTTAACCAAAACATTTTTCCTAACACGGACGCTAACTGGAAACGGGGCGCTACGATCAGTTAGTAATAATGAAAACACATTTTCTACCTCTGCTCAACACTTCTGAATAAATTTAGACCAAAAACATCAATGATACTGGAAATTTATTTACAAAAAATAACACTACAGAAGATGCTCGAAATTTCGACCTTGGGCCATGATGCAGGCTTCGCACCTCCGTCGCATTGAGGAGTGTGTGTTTCCAACAATGCCAGGAGTATCTCTGATCTGCCCTGCAGCTGCCACAATGCGCGCCACAAGTTCTTCAGCACTGCTGACAGGTGTATGGTATACCTCGGCCTTCAGGTAACCCCAAAGGAAGAAATCCAAGCAGGTGAGGTCTGGTGATCGGGCAGGCCAGTGAACTGGACCCCCACGCCCGATCCACCGCTGGCCATACCTTGCGTTTAGATGGAGACGCACGTCGTTCGTGTAATGGGCCGGAGCTCCATCGTGCTGGAACCACATCTGGCGACGCGAACCTTCGGGTACGTGCGCCTCATCCAGAAGCTGCGGCAGCACTTGATCCAGGAAAATCAGGTAATTTCCACCGTCAGCCGTTCAGGTAACAAATAAGGGCCAATGAGGCAATCCCCCAGAATGCCGGCCCACACATTTACTGAGAAACGCTCCTGGGCTGCTCGGCTTCTGGTTTCATGTGGATTTTCATCACACCACACATGACTGTTGTGGGCGTTCCACATTCCCTCCCGGCTGAAGGTGGACTCGTCCGTAAACAAAATGCTGTTTACAAAACGGGGATCCCTGGATCTCATCGCCAAGTACCATCTTGAGAATTCCACTCGAGGGCCAAAATCCTGCTCTCTGAGCAACTGCACCCGCTGGATGTGGTAGGGGTGCAGATTCCGGGAACGTAAGATGCGCCACGCAGTTGCTTGCGAAATGCCAACATGTCTGGCGATATCTCTCGTGCTAAGACCTGGGTTGTCCTCAACCAGGTTAAGCACAGCCTCTTCGTTGTCGGGGGTGCTCACTGATCGCTCCCGTTCAGGCCTGCCTCCGTCGAAAGATCCCGTTGTGGACAACCTCTGGTGTACTCGAGCGAAGAAGGCATGGCAGGGGATTTGCCTGTTGGGGTAACGCTCGGCGTACAACCGCTGAGCGGCTCGTCCATTACAACCAGCAGCGCCATACGCCAAATGCATGTCAGCCAATTCAGAGTTTGTGTACCGTTCCATCCTACTACCGATCTGCAGACAAGTAACCCGAAGCTTAAGTAGGTACCGCACGTTCAAAAGACGTGTCTGCGCATACAACTACGTCATCTCGCGTTGTTGTCTACGCATTACGTATCTTTTGCATATCGATATGGTACGATATCTTTTGCATAAATCAGCAAAAAGCACCTTATGTAAATTTTATTGCGCGCATTGTGCATGATTGAAACCAGCTATGTTTGTTAAAAAAAACAAACAAACTGCAGTTTTAATAGCTTCTTATGATAAGTAAATTACTCTCTTGTTTTGTTTCTAACTGATCGTAGCGCCCCGTTTCCAGTTACCGTCCGAAATGTCAACGAATTATGTTTTTTGCCCAAAGCGCCCCCTATCGATGTTTCTTTTTGTACCGTTCAACTGAGTTTCAGAGAGCCCCAGCAAACAGAATCATGAAAATGCATGCCATAAGTCAAGAAATCTGTTTGTTTATCTCTTAGGAGCCTTCGAGTTTCGACCACCCTGTACTTTGACATTTTATTCCGGCTCTTACGCTTTTTGCAGGGCTCTACTTTTGGGTTCAAACTTTAAGTTAGAGTATAAACTTTGGCGAGCATGTGTTAAATTATCAAAATAACGGGCTTAAAGTTGTTGTCTAGCTCTCCAAAGTCTGCAGCGCCCCCTATCCATGTTTTAAGAGATACGCTTATCAAATTGGTACTGAAGAAAGTCTAAACAAACAGAATCATTTCGACGCAACAAGCAAGAAAATCTAACCATTTCCCTAGTTTTTATGACGTTTCGAATTTCGGCACCCAAATTTTCGAAAGCGCCTAGCGCCTTACCATCGCGTCAGGGACCCTACATTCCCTATTCAAAAATGTTCGTCTAGGTGTGCTCTATCGATCCTTAAAGTTTGTCACCGACGAGCTGAATCACCCTGTATATGTTTTTCCAGTATTAACACATTCATTATTGAGAAATCAAATTATTTGTTAAATTCTAATTAAATGTCATTAAAACTAATTAAAAAGCACTTAAAAATGTGTAATTTATAATCAAAATGCTTCACTGTATAAAAGCCAATTTTGGCCAAAAAAAGCCCCTTAAAACCAACAAAAGCCACCGGCGTGGCTTTTTTAAATTTTAGCCGGCTTTTTTGCAAACCTGTGTAAGGATGAGGTGGTTTTGAAATTGTGTCAGAAAAAACTGTGTTACCAAAAGATTTTTTTAAAAAATGTCATAGGATTTTTATTCAGAATGAAAAAGTATTTTTTAAAATCAAGATTGATGTTATTGTTTATAGAGTTTTTTTAAATTTTGCATATCTAATAAAATATGTCATGTTTATGTATTAATATTTTATGTATGTTTATAATTTTTATTAGCTAATCCCTGGTGGTCTTGGCTTGCCTAATCGGGACTATTATTTCAAACCTCAAGATGATATTGTAAGTTGCAATTTTAGTCTTTAATTCTGTTCTGTATATAAAGCAAAACAAAATTAATATGAAATAAATATTGTAAAATTTTATGTCAGTGAGATAGATGAGTAGCATTTTGCTTGTCACTGAAAAAGCGTTGATTTAGGCAAATAAAACCTTTACAAAATTTCGTTTGATAAAAGGCTTTCTTTTACCAAATTCCATCTATTAACAGTAGAATACTAATCTTTATATTAAGTACTACTTAAATGCTAACCATGCATAAAATTTACTCACTCCATATTTAAAATTTATTTAAGACATATTTTAAAAAATAATTCTTACCACAATTATTGCCACAAGTGTAACAGAATTTATGTTGATATTCACTGCATATTGGTGCACACATTTCCTGGGTGTGTGAGTAAAATTTACGCAGATTAGTATTCTAGGGTTAAAAGAGCGCTCTTCACAAAAGTTTATTTCATTAAGGGTGTATTCCAATCCAAACTGCTTATTTTCTGATTAATTTTTAAATTCATTTTTGCTCTCAAACTAGCCAATTAGAAAGTACATAATGTGTCGTGCTTGTCGATTTGTTGATAAATGCAGAAAATATTGTAAAAAATGCTGTCAAAGTTGCCATTTAGAACCGAATTTTCCAAAGCGGGAGATCTGGGAATGAAAAAAATGGTCATACTGAGAAAATAATTGTTTAAAAATCAAATTCTAATTAATTGAGTGAAAAATTAAATCACACGGCCTCTCATACACCTCTTCAAAAATCACCTCAACAAGTTTCATGTTTTTACTTTTAAAAATGAGCCTGAAAATGTCAAAATTTCGAGCTGTTGAGGGTGGGAAAATATTTTTTCGAATACACCTTTAAAGTAAACACTTATTTATTTTTTATTTTATTTTATTTTATTTATTTTGGGGGTGGGGGGGGGGGGGGTGCAGCGGGAAATTTTAAGTGAGTAATTTGAAAGCAAAACAATCTCAAAAAAGAGAAAAATTTTTTAGGAAGGATTTAAAAAAAAATATTAATAAATGCTTAGTCTTTTTTTTGTGTGTGTGTGTGTAAAATTCTATTACAAATTATAAGGTTGTAAATAAGAAATTTGTATTAAATATTGGTATAATAAATAAAATTAGGGAACTATATTAAATGAAGAAAATCTTAAATTTTTCATTTACCGAATTGTGCGTAAATTGATATTATAAATATCAATTATGTTTTTTTATGAACCAATTTTCTTAAATAGATGCAGATTATTGGCAATGATTATGCCCTTCATTATTGGCAATGATTGGATTCCATTAACACTGCCTATAAATTTTGCAAAAAAAAAAAAAAAAAAAAAAAAACTGCAATTATCGGATACAAATTACTGTCACTATGTTTTCATACCACAGTTTCACAGCATTTCCAAGTCTAAACTGATGAATGGGACCTTTATTGCGTTTGTAATAATAAAATCATCTAATACATTTTCCTGGAGTTACAAAATTCTTTTATGCGATTAGTGAATGAAAATTCACATTCACACAGAACCATGCCAATTAGAATTATAGATATTAACTACACCAGTTTGATAATATTCAGGAATTCAGGGAGCAATTTGTATTTTTTTTTTTTAAATTATTCTAAAAAATAGGCTTTCTAAAGAAAATATTTTGCATGAAGTCAGTCACTTGCATATCATACATTTTTAATTTTACCATCCCTTCTCCCAAGATAGCAGCTTTTTTTTTTTGTGATTTATTTATTAATTATGCCCTTTTGGCTATTACAGCTGATTAATTACTAAATAAAATTACATTGCTTTTGATTTTGATCTAAATTAGTGTATCTATAGCAAAAAAAAAAAAAAAAAAAAATGCTGCAGAATATTCACAAGTGTAAAACAGTAACAAAATCGTTTATTTTTCTTGTATTCATTCTCTCCTTGTTTCAAATTTTATTTAGTCAATATTACTTGTGCATTTTATTTTAATTCAAATTAATATGATCAAACTCAAGCTTTTTCGGAAAGAAAATATGAATTTATTTCCGAAAAAATCAAGATGCCGCTAATATCAATGGCGATTATTATCTTTTTTCCTAGACATTTTTTAATCAATCAAGCTTTTTTTGTTTATTAAATCTGAATAAACATGATATAAAATTTCATTATTTTACGATTATGGTGTAAATTATATTCTTATCTGATATAAAAATACGGAACAACAGTAGCTTTTGCACAATACCTGCAACTGTAACTGTTGGTTGAAGTCATATTGTTTATATAGGTCAAAATTGGGAAATTTCATTAGCGGCCACTGGCCAGTAGGACTAATTTTTTAAGTGGCCACTTTTTTATTTCAAAATGCTAAACAGTAAAATTTCTATAAGTATTAATCTAAAACTGAGTAGCCCAAATAAATATGTCAATATAAATATATTGGAACCAAAAAAAAGTAGAATCCTTGATGAAGTGCAAGAAAATTTTATCTCCTTATAAAAAAGTGGCCGGAAGGTGGCCGCTGATAGACAGTTTTGCACTAGCCACTTTTTTTCATTTACTGGCCCTGTGGCCGGTGGCTAGTGCTAATTTTGACCTTTAATTGTTTATGTTTATTTTTTTGCATTCGTTTTGGTTTTAATCTGTAATGATTTTTACTTTTTTGTGACTTCGTACGTAATTCTGTCTAATATGGCTGATTCCAATATATCTAATGAAAAAGGACAAGAAAAGAAAACACATTAGTTTTGACAATTATCTAAAAAGTAGAGATAATAAAAAAGCTTCATTCTGGTTTTAAAGCTTAATTATTATTATTTTACATAATTATTTTATTTAATTATTAATAAATTAATACATTATTTTAGTAATTTACTTTATAGTAAGTATTAGTTATAATTTCCAATGCTTAACTACATTTGAATTACTTTTAAAAAAATGTAAACAAAACAGTGACCAGAAATTCACAAAATTCTAAAATCTGCACAACTTCTGGTTTCATATTGTGTGAATTTGAGTGAGTCTACTGTATTTATACATAAGAAGATAAAAAAATAAATAAAAATTTCGGTACTTTTCGGTTAGCCGTGCGCCAGTGTTATATATACATATATATGTATATATAAATTTATGTAAATATATATATATACATATACACGTATTGTATATACACACACATATATATATGTAAATATATATGTATAATACATACATTTATATATACATATATATGTATGTATAACACTGGCTCCCGGCTAACCGAAAAGTACCAAATTTTCTATCTTCATGCTGAGGGATGGGGGAATTTTCAGAAAGTCTTATCAGCCAAGGATTTATTGTACCAGACAGTAAGATGCAACATACAGTTGAAAATTGTTATGACAAAATTATACTACTGCAAAATTAATTCATGCATTTTCATTATTTTTTTATTAAATAAAATTAAGAAAGATATACAACAGAGGGAAGTTTGGTGTAAAATAGAACTTAGTTCGATGTTTGCATCAAATGTTTGCAACAATTGGGAGGCTTGCAAAATATGGCTAACAAATAAAAATATACAAAGTTTTTGGTGCATTTTTTATTGACTGAAGCATACTTGCCAACTTTTACACTTTAGGACCATTTTTTACACTTAGGATACTTATTTTTACACTTTTTTGCAAAGTTTTTCTTAAGTTTCATTTTTTCCCCCCATAAATTATGAATTACTTTCAAGTTGCTTTTAACAACGGCAAAAGCTGAATGCAATTAAAGGATTGTCAAAGAAAGGAGTTCAGGTTTCATTGTCAAAAATCAACAGAGGTTATCTGTTAATTTTCATTGTATGTAAAAAGTCATATGTATTAAAAAAAAATTGTTCAGACGTTAGTTAAAATAAAAAAAAAAAAAAAAAAAAAAAAGCTATGTATGTCTTTAAAATTAGTTTCTTTATGAATTTTATAATAATGGTTTTTATATTTTTCTCTCAACGAAACAATCTTTATAATGGTTATAACTGTATTATTTAATAATATGAATATGTACTTTAAAAAGGTGTATAAATGTCGTTTATGAGTTACATGGGTCTCGTTCTTGTGAATAAAAAACTGTATGTCAATTGCATGTCATTGTACACTTTACCATTTTCAAAAGTTGTGATATGCATACAATTAAGTTCAAAATTAAAACGAAAGATTATGAATGTTACTCAAAGTAGCAAAAAGTTTCAAAATGATCATATAAATATACTTTGTTTATATATAATACATATTAATTTTCATTCACTTGCAAAATAGAAATTTTCATAATGGTAATCTGATGCTGCACAAGTTTAATCATTAATATTATTGTTTACAGTTCAATCTCTATTTAAAAGTAAAGAAAAAAAATCCATTATATTTTAACAGACCACTTTCCAGAGTATTTTAAAATAAATAATGCAATGCAATAACTTATAGCTTATCTACTATATACAAATTGAAATGGTTCTTGTGGAAATATATAACTAAATAATTGAAGCACAAAAAATAATAGAGAGGGAAAAAAAAAAAATAATGGAACATCTTGTACAATTATTTTACAATATTGAAAGAACAGAATTACCACTCAAAAACTCAAATATACTATTATTACTTTTTCCATGGAGCATTCTATAGCATAGGGCTAATTTTTCTGAACCTAGGCTGTTTCTTAATTTGTCCTGAATGGAAAAAAAGTTTGAAAATATTCTTTCAAGACCAGCATTACTTGCTGGCAATGTCATTACTGAAGATGCAAATTTTGAAACATTCTGATTTTCACCAGTACTCGTTTTCAAAGACGACCACCCACCACACAGAAGACAAGGCATTTTCTAGAACTTTCTTGGAGAAATATGTTTCTGGTAAAGGAGTCTATTTTGCTTCAAGGGATTATTATATATGACACAAAATTTGGATTAATATCAGAAAACAATTTCCTTGCCCTTTCTTTTTGCTCATATTTCAATTTTGATCCAATGTACTTAGGATGGTGTAAATAAGATAGCATAACAGCTAGCTAGCACTGCATTAAAACTGATTTGAACCTTACATTTGTGAGTTTCCATGAGATTTTCATCATTAAATAAAGTTAACCAAATTTTACAAGCATCTGCAATAGAACAGTCATGTTTTTGAGTTTTATCTAAAGCAACAGCAATAGGTTTTAACATTTGTAACAAGTATTTGACTTCTTTATAAATCATGATATTTACAATTTTAACAACTGCTATGTCCTTAATAGCATCTTCATGATCTTCAATTATTTGCAAATAATATGGCTGATTAATCATGAAAGATTCAAAACTGTCAAATTTTAATACAATTTTTTTCCTTAATTAAAACTATTCACAATATTTTATTTGTCATTTATCCTGAATAAAATGTATATAAGGAATTTAATACTACTAAAAAAATCTCAGATTATGTTTCGAAATGTGTTTATGCCTGTTGTTGCCAGTTAAAATCAGTTATAACCACTTTCTGCCACTGGCACGGCAGAAACTGCTTTCTTCCAGCAAAAACCCAGCCCTGATCCTAAATCTGTGCATGCACCCAAGCCTTTATATAAAAAATCAAAGAATGATCTTATTTTTCTCAGGAAAGACATAGGCCATTGTTCAATCTTGTTATAATTTTATTATTTAGTATTAGGGATTGACCGAATACCGAATAGTTGATTCGATATTCGGTGATTCGGCATGTAAACCGAATATTCGGCTTCGGCCGAATACTTTTAAGTATTCGGCCGAATAATTGCAGATAAATATTTTCTTAGAAACAGGAGAATTCTCTTTTATTTAGAAGTAGAATAGGCTAAACAATGAGCTTCAATATTATGTGCATGAGTTCAGAGTTCAGCTGCACTACAAAAAACAAGTCAAAGGCCATTTTTAATAAAAACTTTTTCCTTCCTAAAATAGTCTACATAGGGGTAAAATGAAGACAACTGTCAACGATAGAGAAAAAAAAATGTAAGGAAGATGCGCATCTTACCCTTATCATTTAATTTTAATTATTTCTACATTAGTTTTCTTAATTTAAATTTATTTAATGTGTATTTTCTTTAACATACATTTCAAATAAGTATGTCAGAGTTCATCTCTGTATATCTAAGATGTATGTTAAAGAAAATACACACATCAAATAAAAATACCCCTATGCCTATCCTATAGCTTTTATAACCATTAAATTAAAATCGCTCAAATTTGTTATCTTCATCACCACAATGTTAAAGTATTAACCAAAATATGTATCAATAATTTGATAGAAAATAGTTAAATGTACAAATTGTTATGATACCTTTAGTATTTAAGAACATTCCTATTCAATGTGTTTATAATTAGACAATCAGTAAATCAGCTTAATGACAAAATTGTTTTTTTCTATTTGAATGATCTTTTGTTTTTCTGGCAAATCCTTATCCTTAATAATAGCCTGTATAGTTTAATACAGGCCTGTAGGTTATTTTGGGTATTGACTAGTGATAAAATAATAAAGAATAAGTGGTGGATTAATGAATTTCTGAAGGGAAATTGGAAATAAGTCATTAAATTTTTTTGTGTAATTAGATTTAAGAATAAAAATGTAACTGAATTAAATTATTAAGAATTTAATTTAAATTAAAGTGTATTAAAAAAGCTAATATATGCAAAAATGTGTATTAAGAAATTTTAAGTATTCGGCTGAATACCGAAGCTTCGGTATACACTTTGACCGAAGCTTCGGTATTCGGCAAAATTGCTGATTCGGTCAATCCCTATTTAGTATTCTTTAAATCATTTGAAATTGTTACTTTATGTATCAAATTTAACATATTTTTTATTGTTACTTGACACAATACATTTATTATTTAACCAATGTCCTTTTTTGCTGTTTGCCTTTTTTTCTACTTTAAATAATGCTCTTTTTAGTGACTAACACACTCACCTTTTTCTTTCTAGTACTTCTAATTTTACTTGTAATATTTGATATTATATTAATATAGCTTTGTTTTAAATCCTTTAATTTTTTTTCCTTTGTAGTATGTTAAAGCCTATAAAGATTTTATGGTTGATACTGTGAAAGAAATGGGTGTTGGTTTACGTGAAGCAAATAGATTTGCTGAGGACGTATTTAATTATGAAAAAAGGATTGCTGAGGTAATTTCCTTAATGTACATTTTTGTGTTCTTTAAAAAAAAAAAAAAAAAAAAATGTCAGATTTATTTTTTTCTATGAGTTAAAAAAAAAAATATATTAAGTTCTATTTTTTAAATAATTTAAGAACATTTCATTTATGACTGTAATTTACTTGTAACTATATTATATAGTGCTAGAAATTAAGCAACTTGAAGATGGACAACACAACACCTTCTGTTAAATTTTTTTTTTTTTTTTTTTTTTTTTTGCAATATGATATAGAATTTTAAATTGAGTTTAGCCAAAAACTACCTCTATATTTTCCTTTAACCTTTTCAGAATGGGTATTTTAGGTATCAACAATAAGTCATCCCTGCTTAAAAGACGCAAATCGAGCTTAAGATCTAGTAAGCCCTTCATTTCTTCAAATTTATTATTGACTATGGCACTTCAAAGCACATGTCAACAATAATTGTGTAGAAAATTTTCATTGGTAGATTTAAAGATCATTACCATCTTTATACAAGGGATGCCTTCTGGCTGATATTTAAACCTCTTATCGTGAAAAGTTTAAATTAGTTAAAACCTTAAAACAAAGTACAATGTAAGTAGGGTGAGTGCATCTGTAATTGACCAGAACCGGTGATTGAAAACTACAAAAAATAAGAATTAATGGATATGCATTCTAACTTTAGTTTGAAAATACATCTAAAGTCCATAGAAATGTCTTTTTACAAATTATAGTTGCAACTAAAAATGCACTTGATGAATAGCTTGAAATAATTAGAAACATTTTCACTTTTCTATTTTTATTAGTTTGGGAATTAGTGTTTTAAAATGTTTCCTGACTTTTGGATCATCCGGTATACAAGTCTTTTAGCAGCAGTTTTTACATGAACATTCATATTTTGTTTTTTGTGCAGAAAAAGAAGTGGTTAATTATATATACAATCACACTTTCAAAATAATATTGTATTTTTTTTTTCTAAAGAAATTATAGACGTTTTTCTACAGACTTTCCTAAATAGTAATTAAGCTATGATTCATAATCCAGAAACATTTTTCCACTTTCTTTTGTAGAATTTACATTAGTTACAATGTAAATTCTACAAAAAGAAAGTGAAAAAATGTTTCTGGATTATGAATCACGATACTTTAACCTTAATTACTATTTAGGAAAGTCTGTAGAAAATCATCTACAATTTCTTTAGAAAAAAAAAAAAAAAAAAAAAAAACTTAAGACACGTTCACTAAATGCCCAGTAGCAGAAAATTCTCCAAGTGTCTGCAATAAATATTTCAGGGGCAAGAAATAATCTGCAAGTAAAATATTTTTACAATTGAAGCGTTAATTGATCAAATCACTTGCTTGTAGAGTTTTTATGCATTTTATAAATTTTCATTAATAATAATCGTAAGTTTGTGTGTTAAGTAATAAGTAGCTAAACATAATATAAAGCAAAATTAGGTTCAAAGAAAAAGAATCTGCAAAAGAGAAAAGAAAATCTGTGACTCCGTCTCCCGTCTCGAACTTTCTGTTACTGGGACTAAATGGTCAATTTAATTACTGGTGCACTTACACTATCTTATATTGAAAAATTATTATTATTCAAATGTATGTGGACACACTAAGTTTGTCTTGCTGAATTGGCAACAGTATTTTCTGTTGTTACACTTTTTCATTTCTCTAAGAAATTATTTTTAATTAAAAATTTTGGAACTCCTGCTTAATTAGTTTCAAATATGTACTGTAAATATTTATGCAATTTAAAATTTATGCACTGTTTGTTGAAAACAAAGATACGTGTATTTATATATTCCTTATGAGCATTGTTTGTTTTTAAAAGAACATAATTGTTTTGAACGTTCAGATCAATTACTTTTCTATGTTCTTTTTGGGTGCAGACAAATGTAAAATGTGTCTAAATTCCTGAAAGACAGATCACAAAAAGTATTATTTTCTTGAGTCGAACTGAGAGTACCCCTAAACATTTTTTTAAAATAGAAAAAATGTAATCATAGAATACACTAATCATTATTGATCTAATTGGTATTGGAAAAAAGTTTGTTTAAACTACAGATTTTCCTTAATTTGAGTGAATTTTTTGTTTAAATTACTTATTTTTACATTATGCTTATTAAAAAGAATATATTGTATTAAAACATTGTTCAGATGTTTTAAATTATTTTTTTATTAAAAGAAGCCCTTTAAGGTGCACATGTAGATAACTTTTTTTCTCTTTTTTAAATATAATTTTCAGAATTTATCTCTATATACCCTGATTTTCAAAAATTTCCTTCAGTTATTTGAATTTTTTAAATGATATTTTAAGTTGAAAAGAATTTGTTGTAATGAAATTTTTTTTCATGAAATTTTTAAGAGGGTAATAACATTTTTATTATTTCTTAATATAATAGTACTCTAATTTTTACTGAATTTACAGTAATTTTAATATTTTGATTTAGAAGAAATTTCTATTTTGCTAAAATCTTATATGAAGCTAAACAAAAAGTTGTTAGGGTAAAAAAAAAAAAAAAATATTTTTTGTTCTCTAACATCATAGATAAGTTACGTTGTTTGCATTCCCTCCCCCCTTTTTAATTATTACTTGAAAAATCTTCCAACAATAGCTTGTGTACCTTAGTATGCCAGTAAGCTGCTAATTTTTATGTATAAATATTAGATTTTCTAATAGTATTTTTTTCCCCTTTAGATGCTTTTTCAAACACATTCCCCCCCCCCCCCCCATATTTTTTTATATATATGATTCTTCTTAAGGAGATATGTGATTTTTTTTTTTTTTTAATGATACAAAAGATAACTTTTGACAATATGTTCTTAGTCTTGCTACTTTGACAAATTCACAACATCATTTTTATTTGTAAATACATAAAACTTACAAATAGTACTCTTTAGATTCAAAGGAATTCAAAATCATTTTCTGTTTTCGTATGTAAGGAAAAAAACAAAACAAAAATACATTGAAAATTAGTACTTTAAAGTGATTTCAGGGACAAGACAATCATTAAAAGATCATCTACTCTACTAACAATCCATTGTGTCAGAGATGTATCATATTTATTGGAAGACAAAAAAACATTATTTGATTCTTCAGGACCCAAGTTAGAAAAGAAAAAATATGTTGTAAATGATTGATTATGACACTTATGAGTATTTTTATCTTCAATTTATTAATACATCTACAGATGTACAAAAATTTCTTTCTGGTACAGTGTACCAATCTGGTAGTCAGAAGGTTAAACAATGGAGAAATAATTGAATACCATAAAAAAGTAAATAAATATAGAGTGAAAAATGCAAAAATGAAGTGAAATGTCTCAAATCTAAATACTGTTTAACTTTATTATATGTTTTCTTTGCCATGATTTTCTAAAAGCTTTGTTGACATTTCTAGTACTGATAATAAAAATAATTATTAAAAAAAGTTCAATTAATTAGTAATTACATATTTTATACAGATCACACCAACAACTGAAGATTTAAGAAGCAAGCCAAATCTTTATGTAGTTAAGACTATCAAAGAACTAGATGTACCACCTTCTGTAGTAAGTATCTTGATTTTTTCACAAAATAATGGTGTATTATGTATAATAATTTATGCAAGTGCTAAAAATATTATAGTATATGTAGTGCACAGTAATTGTATTAATATTCATAGCATATTGAGAAATGTTAGGATATTGTTTAGTTATTATTATTTTTTTAATTATATATCTTCAAGTTCTTTACATCGTAATTTATTTTGCTTTAAAGTCATTATCTTAAAGTGATTATGGCAACATTAGTTGCAAGCCAGAATTAATTTTCTTGTCTTGTCATACTGACATTCTGATAATAATCTTTGTAATTTATTTTGTTTTAAAATCATTATCTTAAAGTTACTATGGCAACATTAGTTGCAAGCCAGAATTTATTTTCTTGTCTTGTCATATTGACATTCAGATGCTAAACATCAGAGAGGAATCCCCAAAGTGTTTGTTATATAATCCCAGTGGTCAATGTGACATTCAGAAGGATTCATTCAAGTTTAGAGATTGATTGAAAATAATTATCAATTCTTTAACCCTTTATATTCCAAATTATGAATTAAAAAAGCTTTCTCCTTGAAACTTTTTTCCTTGCATTACTATGGCACATTAGGAGATATATGCACTAAAAATAAAAGATTTAATTTCTTTTTGTTAATTATGGCTAATTACTTGATGTGGTACTTCAAAGTACCATTGGGTCATAACGCTTGGACAAAAATCAAGACTTAGAAGAAAAAAAACTACATCCAATTTTTTATTATTGTTTTAATTTGACTTATCATGCATATATATGTCTATGATCTATATATGACTAGATGATGATACTATTGGTGCATCATCAGTAAGAAGCATTTCACCTTCAGAAGAATATTCTACAGTTGTAACACTATCGTCCGATGGAAAGCTTATATGAAAGAAATTTCCAAATTTTTAGTTGTAGAAAACTCAAAAAGATTCATAAAACTGCTTAAAGATACTTTTAGATTTTTATTTCTAATTTGTAATTTATTTCCATTTTGTTTTATAAAAATACAATATTTTTTCTAAAGATAAAAATAACACATTTTTTGCTTTATTATTCATCAATGCCATACATAAATCATGCAATATCTTCCCCTACATTGCATCAATATCCACCTGTCTAGCACACACGCATCCCTAGTAAATACATACGTTTTTATGCATCATATGTATTCAAACGATAAAAATCTAAGTGAAAATTCTGTTGAATGTAATCCTGGTGGTACTCAAAAGTACCGCTTTGAAAAGTGCTTTGTAAAGTAAACAAAATTTAAATAATTTTTTTTTTAGCATAACATATTGTCTAGTGATCTGTTTAAAACAAGGGGGGAAAAATATGATAGCCTTACCTTTAAAATTTAAGATGTTTTTAAGCAAAAGTTGTGATACTTTGTCAGACAAGAAAATGGAAGCAAAATTGACATTCACACGCACCAAAATAGCTTCTTGAACAATTTTCAGCTTACTTAAACTGCTATTGCTATCTAATGGTGGTCAAGGCATATATTTACTATAGTTTCCTAAAAGTATCACTGCGAATGCATTCAATGAGTGTGTTTTGCGATAGAAAACTGTGGTATTTTAAAGTACCATCGGGGCATAAAGTGTTAATGAAAGTATATAATTATTATATAAAATATCACTATTATTTTTCTACAGTTAATTACTCATAAACAGCAGAGAAATAGGACTATAGTTTCTGTTTAGCAAGCTTTTTTGCAAAATTTAAGGTGTCATCCTATTCTCTCTAAAAGGCAAGGATTTCATAATCATCAATGTACTTTCTATTTTTTCAGGTTTTTAATTAATTTCAGTTTGTATAAATCATCATTGTTATAGATAGATTTCCAATATTTTTAAAATCTAGAGTAAATGGAAATGAAAGATTATTTAGAAGTAAAAAGTGTCACCAAAATTTTAACAATGATTTTGGAAACATGTATTTCTTTTATTAGATTATCCTACCATGTTCTGTAGAAGTTAAAAACACAGAATGTAATCTACAAAATGAGCTGATTGAATTTAAATTGTCAGCTGATCTTGAAACTAAGCTATTTTTAAAAAAATGATATTTCAAGTTATTTTAGGTTTTGCATGAATAGTACCCAAACTTTTTGAAATAGTACTTTCCTTTTTGCTTGCATTTTCAAACTTATAGCTGTGACTGATGCTGGTTTCGGCAACATTAATTTTATCTCAACAAAATGAATAAAGAGGTTAGTAGTGTTAATTAGTGCATAAGTTAGTAATCCAATTTATATACTATATTGCCAAAGATGACCGGTCACTTGCGATTTTAGACGTTTTCTTAAATATCTAAAAAAATACATGAGGAATTATCCTGAAACTCCGGAATAGTACAGGTCATATATTTCCGTGAAGATTTTTTCCCGAAACCCCATAGGGGACCGTCAACCAATTGAAAATGAACAAGTATCTTTTGGGTAACCCTGTAAAAACTAATGTAGCAAAAGCATTCAAACTGTAGATTATGATTGTCTTATTGTAATAAACTGTGTTCATTTTTATGAGAATAGCATGTATACTCGTGGAGAAATTAAAGTTTTTATAAACTCAAAAGATTCATAAAACTGCTTAAAGATACTTTTAGATTTTTATTTCTAATTTGTAATTTATTTCCATTTTGTTTTATAAAAATACAATAATTTTTCTAAAGATAAAAATAACACATTTTTTGCTTTATTATTCATCAATGCCATACATAAATCATGCAATATCTTCCCCTTCATTGTATCAATATCCACCTGTCTAGCACACATGCATCCCTAGTAAATATATACGTTTTATGCGCCATATGTATTCAAACGATAAAAATCTTAAGTGAAAATTCTGTTGAATGTAATCCTGGTGGTACTCAAAAGTACTGCTTTGTAAAGTAAACAAATTCTGCCAAGTTTTTTGTTTATAATTTTTAGAGTTCTTAATATATAAAAAAGTTCTTTTCAGAAAATATAACAAACAACATTGTACACAATACCTGCAATCAGAATTAAAGATTAATAAAAAATTGTATGAAAAATGAGCAGGTTTACTAAATAATGATCCACTGCGCATGCCCGAATGTAATCAAAATATAATTTGCATAATGTGTTAGCTAAATGTATACAGACTGCCAACCTTTGAAGATGAGAAATCGTAGCACACAAAATTAAAATTAATCTGGATGTTGGTTGGTTGGTTGGCTTTTCGTGTTTCGCAGCCGTCTTTCGACATTCGTAGAAGGAATAAGGTTTCAGTCTTTCAACTGAATATAGTAAATTTTTTCCTCTGAATATTTTTATACAATTTTTAGAGTTTCTTCTCGTTTCGCAGCGTTTTATTTGTAAAAGAACCCTGGTTTCATTTTTTAGCCCAGTGCTATAAAGTTTGGTGTAATTCGCAATTTTTCTCCCGCGATCATTTCAGGATATTCACTATTTTTCCCACAATCGTAATACATATTTTTCTATCAAGATTCTTTGTTGAAATCCGCACTTTTTACCATGAACTTTTGACAAAATTCGCATTTTTTACCGCAGTCCTTTGACGAATTTTGCGTTTTTTTGCCACGATCCTTTGACGAAATTAGTGTTTTCTTTCTGCGATCTTCCGGTGAAATTTGCATTTTCTTACTGATCTTTTGATGAAATTTGAGTTTTCTAACTGATCTTTTCAAGAAATTCGCGTTTTCTTTCTGCGATAGTTTGACAAAATTCACGTTTTTACCGCGATCCTTTGACGAAATTTATTTTCTTCTGCGACCAATTGACGAAGTGGATTTTTTTATTCACAGTCATTTGTCGAAATTCGCGATAGTTTATCGCAACCGATCGGCAAAATTTTCAATATCTTTTTGCGACCAATTAACAAAATTCACTACTCGTTTCCACAACCTTTTGACGAAATTTGCAATATATTTCCCTCGATAGTTTATGGAAATTCGTAATTTTTGGCAGAATTCACAATCTCTTTTGGAACTCTTAAAGAAATTAGTGATTTTATTAAGCGATCTATTGAAGATAATCACTATTTGTTTCTGAGATCTTTGACGAAATACCTGATATTTTACATGATCGTTTGAAGGAATTCTCAATTTTTTCCGCAATCGATTCACGAATTAATTTGGGTGAAATTCCATTAAAAAAAAAAAAAAAAGAGAAATTCGCGGACTTCCAATAAATTTCAAAATATATTCGCAGAAGAATCATAGATCCGTGGAAGAATTTGCAGGAGGGAAATACTGCACAGCAGTTTTCATTATGCAGGACTTTCATTTTCCGCGTGCTATTTCAAACCCTGCCCTTCAGAGAACATCTCCCCCCCTCCAGAAATTTTTAAAGTGGCATCCCTGTTTCTAAGGAAGGAAATTCCTGTTTAAATATTTACAGAAACACGATTCACTCGTGGTTAATACACATAAAGAGGGTTTTATGTTAAGAAATTTGTTTTGCAGCCCAGATTTTTCCCCCCATGAGCAATTTTTAATGTCCGAATTTTCAGACTAATGAACAATTTTTTTAAATTTGCGGAAATGAATACTTTGAAAATTTTGAAAATTCGTAACAGAATCACTTTTGAAAAATATGCTGCGTGGGATAAAAATCACAACTAGAAGGAAAAAAATACGTTCATGTTTCTTGCAAAAAATCATAGTTTAAGACCGATTTTCGTAGCATCGTAGTTTATAAGTCCAAATCGTAGCAACTACGATTTTTTCGTAGCAGTTGGCAGGTCTGTGTATAGAACAACTTTTGTGAAAGTCTCAAAAACATAGTTTGAAATGTCTAAAAATTATTGTTGATAAAATAGGCTCAAAATCTGTTATTCCCAAAAGGAAGCAAAAAGATGAGGGACTGTATCCAAATAGCATTACGTGTAGTATTATGTATGCTATATTGGCACTGATCAATGGATATATGGATACAGCCCCTCATCTTTTTGCTTCATTTGGGAACATTTGATTTTGAGCTTATTCTATCAATGATAATTTTCAGAATTTTCAAGCTATGTTTTTGAGACTTTTTCAAAAGTTGCTCTATACATTTAGCTAACACATTATACGCATCATATTTTGATTGCATTCAGGCATGCACAGTGAAACATTATTTAGTAAACCTGCTCATTTTTCAGACAATTTTTACTATATTTTAATTCTGATTGCAGGGTATTGTGTACAATGTTGTTTGTCATATTTTCTGAAAAGAACCTTTTTTTATATTAAGAACTCTGCAAATTATAAGTAAAAAAACTTGGCAAAATTTGAGATTGTTTTTATGAAAACCTGAATTTCTCTTTGAGTATACATGTATCCTCATAAAAATGAACACAATTTGTTACAGTAAGCCACTTAATCATAATCTACAGTTTGAACGCTTTTGCTACATTAATTTTGACAGGGATTCCAAAAGATATTCGTTCTTTTTCAATTTGTTGGCGGCCCCCTATGGGGTTTCAGGAAAAAATCGTCACGGAAATATATGACCTGTGCTATTCTGTTTACACACCTGGAGTTTCAGGATAATTCCTCATGTATTTTTCTAGATATTTAAGAAAAAGTCTAAAATTGCCAGTGACCGGTCATCTTTGGCATTTAGTGTATATGTATATATATTCTGTAAGTTATTTTGACCTAAACTACATTTTTCATGATAATTTTTTTCACTGCGATCTTTATAATTTATCCAACTTAGTAATTTTGTATTTTTCCGTTATTTTTTGTTTTTCTTTCTCAGATTCAGTGGACAAAATTTCTACAGTCTTATTTCCCTGAAAGTGCTTTTCCTGAAACTGAAATTGGTGTTCTGTCAGAAGGTTATTTACAAGATATATCTAGGATAATATCATCTACTGCTGATGGGTACTTTTAAATCCTATGATTTAAAACAAAAATATTTTAAGTTCTTTTAAATTCTTTTTTTTTTTTTCAAAATTATTGAATTTTTATACTGTACTTTTAAATTTATCCAAAATTTTGTATTGTAAGATTTTTTTTTTTTTTTTTTTTTTTTTATACATTTGCAGAATGTATTATGGTATTCAGTATTTATTAAAGTTTGATACATTGTCATTTTTAAAAAGTATTTTTGTGTGTTTGATTAGTAAGTGGATTGTTGGTCCTTCAGGTCTTATTTTCGAAAGCTTTTTAATCTCTAATACAACTCTTTGTAACATAAGCTTTATCCCTAAAGTAAGCCTTTCACAGTTTCTTCAAATAGTCAACTTTTAAAATATCCAGACTTAAAAAATGCACCCAATCATGATGAATATTTAATTAAAAATACTTTTTAAACCCTTTTTTTTTTTTACCGAAAGTTAAATTAATAAACAAAAAAATCCTCCTTTTTCCTTACTTTCTGTTTGTTTTATTATAGACGCCAACATCTTCGAAAATTCCAAAAAGTTAAAAAAAAAAAAAAAAAAAAAAGAATTTACCAAATTTTGATTTCAATTTCCACATGAACCGTGATGTTCCTCAATCGGGTCTTTATATTTTGCCAAATTTTGCAAATCATTTATTTTTTCCTGATTTGAGTATTATTATTATTTGAGCAATTAATTTTGCTTTTCTGCAAATTTATTAACTTCTAAATTTCACAGTTTAAAATTTTATACCATCAAATAGACAGAAAAGTGTATTTTCAAGTACAATTTGTTTGAAAACAATATGTTAATTTACTTTTTTTTTTTGGTTCTAAGAATAATTTTCAGGATGATTTGGGGAAAAAAAAAAAAAAAAAAAAAAAAAAAGGTATTGCATGTCGCTTGGTTAGATTGCTCCATTTGTACTTAAAACAACAGAAATAGTTCAAAATTCTGTTTCCTGTTAAATTCCATAACAAAACGTCATCATAATATAAATTAATAAAAAAAAATGCACAAGTTTAACAGATATTTAATTCAACTACATGCTTAAATACTAAAATAATCAATGTGGAAATGGCTGTTGTAAATGTCTCTGGATATTACTGTCATGTAGTTAATACAAAAGCATAATTTTTAGTAAACTTCAAAACTTTGACTACATAATTGATATTTTTCATATAAAAATACTTTTCGATTTTGTTAGTGGACAATCTAAAATAATCTACAGGGGTCGATGCAGGATTTTTTTTCTTGGGGCCCATTTTGTGAAAAGTAAGTTATTTTTGTTAGTTTTTTTATATTTTTGTGAATTTTTTTATAATTTTGTAAAAAACACATTTTATAATGAAAGATGAAATCCAGTTACTCAAATTTGAACAAAATATTAATAACTTCTTTTAAGTCCTCCTGCTAAAGTTTTACTTTCTGGTGAACTTGTTTTGTTTACAAAATGCACATTTTAAAATCTAACAAAATAAAAATAATGAAGAGTATGTTTTTATGAAATTGAATTTGTGAAGGGCCTATTTTATTAAGAGGAATTTTGTGAAGGGGCCTATTTCATTAAGAGGAATTTTGTGAAAGGGCCTGTTTTATTAAACTGATTTTTGTGAAGGGGCCCAAAATAGGTTCCAAATTTTGCCTGGATCGAGCCCTGATCTGTTAGTTCATTTAAAAATGGTTTTCTTTTCACCTATATTCAGTACTCTGGGCAGCATCCTTTGTAACCTGAGGGTCAGATTCTGGTTTGAATATTTGTAAAATTTCTTAAATAAATAAATGTGAAGTATTGCTCATGGGGGAACAAAAAATACATACTTTCTGATCACTAATGCATCTTTTTGAAGCAAAAATCTATATAAAATCCTGTCTCATTTTCATGTAAAGACTTTAATTATTTAGTTAAATTTTAGAAAATATTGTGATATTTTCTAAAATATTCAGATTGGTTCATGATAATGATAAATATTAAATATTATTTAATTCTTTTAATTATTAATTTCATTCATGAAAATAAATATATCATTCAATAAACAAATTGTATGGATGTTTTTTTCAATATCAGAATCTAGAAATCAATCCTACATTTGATTTTTACTTAAAACTGTAGTTAAATTAAGAACCCAGCGATGAGAGTCTTCCACATTAGTGTATATCTGGTTTATATATATATATAACCATTAATTAAACATTACCAGCCATCATCAAAAACCGCAATATTGTGAATGAAATGACAATAAAAATGGATACCACAAACCTATAATATACAACTGTATATATAAAATAAAGTGCCTTATACTTAATATATATATATATATATATAAATCTGCACTTGTGAAATTTCTGCTTTGCTATACTTTGTACCTAGTTCGCTGAATTTCAAATGTTTAAAATTTAAATAAACAAAGTTTTCTGCCTTATTCCGTAACAGTAAATATGTAATCAGTCATTTAAATTTCTCCTCCACCTGAAATTTCTGCTTCTCTCCTTTACACCTCCCACTTGCAAAAAAAAAATTTACATGTTTAAAACCAATAAACTTTTGTTGCCTTATTTGTTATTTTACATTAATAATAAATAAGTAATCAGTTACCTAAATTATTCGCCTCCTAATAATTCTGTTTCCTTTTTTCCCTCCAGCACACAAAGTTTATGATAGTCAAAGCTCTTTATTTTTTTAATTTTGAAAAATGCCAAAACTCTTTACTCTTTAAATATATAATAAAAGAAAACTAGTGATATGGATATTGTTTTTTATTTTTCCTTTATGATACAAATGGGTTACTGTTTACAGTTAAACCTCAATTTAACAATTGCAAAGGGTACCTTGAAAATCATAGTTAAATCAAGGAAACAAATTAGATAAATTCAAACTGTGTAAATGTTGGTTGTTAATTTTTTTTACATTTACCTAATGCTAGTATTTAATTTTCCTTTTGGCACATTAAGTATACATTTTAAAAATTAAAAAATATTGATAATTGCTTTGCCTTTTCCTCAAATGCAGCCAGTGACATCTATTTTTCAATTTTTCTAAAAGAATTATGAAAATGTCCATCCATATCAAAACACATTAAGTATTTTTTTCTCTGCATTTAGTCAAGCATTTGCTTTAACCAAAGTATTTTTTGAGATTTTATCATATTCTGTATCAAAATGAATCTTGAAATTAGAAAGATTCTCATGTTTTCAGTGCAAAATTCTTGAATAAGCTGTATTTCATAAATGAGTCATAGTTTACATACTCTATTTATGAAAAATTCTGGCTATAAATGCTGTACCAAATTAATGTTTTAAATTCTTCTAAGTCAAGCTCATTCTCATCACACATTGGTCAATAGATAAACAACAGAGAGAAAAACTGACAAATTTTTTTAACTAAAAAAGACTTTTTAAGTATTTTAAATTAACCAAAATTATCATTAAATAGAAGAGAAAAATTATTGTTCAGGTGAGGATCATTCAACATAGAAATAAATATTGGTGAATCCGGACTATTAAAATTTATTCTTAAATTAAATTGGGTTATGCTGTATTTTAATTCTGTACTTTACTTTATAATAGCTGAGCTTATTGTATACCTGAATTGAATAAATTATATTTTAGTGATATAAAAAATAACATAAACTTTGATTACCCCCCCCCCCTTTTTTTTTTCATCTTTTTATTTAAAAAAAAAAAAAAGGCCACTTCAGGCTCAAAAATATCTTTTTCTTTGATTGCTTTTGAAAAAATAAGTTAAACTATATTGTGAAAATTTATTGCTATTTACTTTCCATTTTTTAGTGTTTTAAACAATTATTACATGTGGAGATTCATGCAGACTTTTGTACCTCTTTCATCTTCAAGATTCAGACTCGTAGCAAATTACTTCAAACAAACATTTGAAGGCAAGTATCATTCTGTAATTTAAAAGAATGTACTTTTAATTGTTCTAAACAAGTTAGTTGAATTACAGTGATTCATGCTAAACTTACTGTGTATAATTTTGTATAAATCATTCAGAGATATTGCAAAGAAAAAATGATACTTATAAGAGTGGTGTTTGTGAGTTTAACATTTTCTAGACACTTTTTTAAAAAACTGTTTTATACATAGAATTCAATGTCTATTAAGAGTAATTATGTTTTGTTCTAAGATAATTCAGAAATATTTGTATTTAAAAAAATTTAATTATATTTAAATTGTCAGTTTTTGTATTATATTTATGAAAGCTGAATGTGGCGGATTGCAATTTAAGTATATAGGGTGTCCACTATCAATGGTGTGCAATGGCTAATTCCCAAACTGTTAGTCACAGACATAGTACTAATTCCAAAAATGTTTTAAATGAAGTGAAAAATTATTTTTTAAGTGATTTGGGTCAATAAAAACATTTCTGAAAAAATTACAAAATTTAAATTTTTATATGGTCCGCCAGTTCTATAATTTATATTTAGTAAAATATCTTATTACTCTAAGAAGTATGACAAAAATATCCCATTTTTCTATGATTAAAACTGACTGAGTAATAGCTGTTTAAAGTTGAAGCATCTTTTCTTCTGCAAAATAGGGGTTATTTGCAAATTTACTAAAAATATAAATAATCACAAATAATATTAAAAAAAAAATAGTTGAGAGTAAAATTAACATAACAATATAAATTTGAAATCCATTTTCATTCTGACATATTAAAGCAAAATATACAACTTGTACTGAAAATACAAGTGAATAAATAACAGAATTTTTGTTATATGAAATGATGAAAAGCAACTGTCTCAGTTCTTTACAAAAATAAAATTTATGTTAAAATTCAATTATTTTAACAAACCTGAAACTTAATTAATAAAAATTAACACTGTTGTAAAACTTGCACAGTGTGACTACTTTCAGTTAAAGTGCAGATACATGCAAAATAAATTCCTAGCACTTTGTGTAAGATCCCTTGAAGCATGGCCCAACTCATCTGTGTTCACTCTTCAGATGCAAAAAATTGGTGCAAGTACTACAGTTCAAAGTTTCATAACTCGGCCAAGTTTAGCGTTAGATGAATGGGACTTTTATTTTCTTACTTGTACATTACATTAAAGGATTTTAATTAATTAAAAATTGCTCTGCCAATATATTTGTTTCATCTCCACTCTCTAAGTAATTGTGCACAAAAAATGTAAAAATTCTTCATAATGTAACTTATTTAAATGCATAAAAAAAAAATTTCATCAGATTCTAATATATTACATTAAGATATTTAAGTTTAATTTTATTTATTTTTGATAATCAAATGCATAAGAAGACTAAAGCTCTCGCTTTCTTCATTTGCAATTAATATGGTTGCCTTTGTCGAGAAATTATCCAAACTAATGTTTGTATTTGAATTATTTTCATTATAACATAATTTTACATCTGATAAAGCAATTCACATCATGCGAAAATTTCATCTTGCTGGTCTTTTAGGTGTGTTTTTTTATTTAAAAGAAAGGTAGTAGAAATTCTTATGAAAAAGGTTTTTTTTTTTTTTCCCCCCCATGAATAAATAATATTTAAATCATAAGAATTAGAGATGAAATTTACAGAAATAGCTTAAGTCATTTGAATTACAGGCATCTCTCAACTTACGTAAGTAATGCATTCCATAAAGTTTTATGTAACTTGAATTTTACATAAGTCGAATTTGTAAGTTGCTTATGTAAAATTTTGTAAGAAATTGCAATATTTATTATATTTATACATGTATATATATATATATACAGTAGAAGCTCTTTTATCCGAAACTCTTATATACAGTGAATTCTCGATAAGTGGAATTCGAAGGGAACGGCAAAAATATGAAAAATAATTTAATCATATACATAGGAATTGCAATTATACTGTAATAACGGAGTCTGCAAAATGAGCGCTAAAGATATATATAATTTAATGCTACATATAAGGTACTTGCAAACTCAAGTTTTCCAAAAAAACTTGCTAATTATAACTGTTTGAAGAAACTTTTTTGTCTTTCACATGTCAGGAAGTATGTAAACAAAGGAAAAGAGAATCGTCCACACCGTCTCTACTTTCGAGATATTGCTGTAGTGTCGTCATTGCCTCATGTGCTCCTTGATTGTTTGAAAGGTGAACCGCAATTTACTTCCTCATCATCCTCAAACTCAGAATTGTTCTCCACCTTTTTCATTGCTTCAACTATATCTGAAGCACTAATTTCTCTGCAAACTGCAACATTTTCGTCAATATTCAAAAACTCATTATCGTCATCTTCAGAAATAACTTGATCGTGTAGATTTCCATTCACAACACATGAGTGCACATTGCTTGCAAAGAAGCCACATCTACTGAAGCAATTTTTGATAGCGAGTTATTCACGTTGTTGTTCCCGGGACTTGAAATCAGTCTAATTGCTTATAACACATCACACTTTTGATTTATTCCATTTTCGTTATCTTCGATTGCCTTCCACCCTTTTCTGTAGGAATGTTTTAAACATTTAATTATTCCATGGTCTGCTGGCTGTAATTTAGAAGTTGTGTTAGATGGGAGAATTCTGACTTTATAGATTTTAAGTTCAAAAGTTGATCATGAGCTGTACACGGATCAACGAAGATCAACATTTTATGCTTTTTTGCATGAAACACTACATCTAAATTTCTGATGTACAACATCTGATAACAATATCAGTGTCATCCAAACCTTCTTATTGGATCTTTACTCTACCAGAAGTGACTTTTTATGTTTGAAACAGTGAGGATTTTTGTATTTAGCGATGACCAGTAAAGGGAATTTTTCTGTTCCAGAAGCATTTGCTCCGATAAGCACATTTAAACGTTCTTTACTTAACTTTCTACCGGGACATGATTACCCCTTAAACATCATTGTCTTTTAGAAAACATTTGTGAAAATCTCCCATTTCACCCATGTTGTAAACGTCGTCCGCACTATAGCCTGCAAGAAGTTTGGGTAATGAAACTGTTTTCCATTCATCACACAGCGTATCAGACACATCTTTTACTTCAGTGCCTAATGTCCGAAACACAGTGTTTTGTCTGACTTTAAATTTTCCCAGTCATCCCGTGCCTGCAGGGAATCCTTCCACATTCAATAATTTGTTGAAATCCAAAGCATTCTCATATAACATCGCACCACTTAAAGGAATTACACACTTCTGCAAGATGTAAACTACTTTACGAGGTCTGTTTCGATATCTTGGAAGGCACACGTAATAATCCTTTTGCACTTTGGGTTGACACTTGACTTACGTCTTTTGAAAATGCGTTCTTATCTTTGAGTATGGTAGAGGGTTGCGAGGGATACCATGTTTCAGGGCTAGATCTTTTTCATTAAATTAGGATTGTTTTCAATATCTTTTATCAAATTTACTTTTTGTTCTAAAGTAAGAATTTCTAATTTCCACTTCAACATTTAAAAAAACCCGACTAAAAATGTATCACGATGTGAAAGCAATAAACACTAAAATGACAAGACTCAACATTAAAAGAAAGAACCCGAATGAAATCTCAATAATGGAATCAAAAGATTTAAAAAAAAAAAAAAAAATCCTTCCATAATAGCGTGTGAAATTTAGCAAATTGGAATACACTAAGCCACCTGAGAGTTGAGAAAAGGGAATACGTAAAGGAGAAATGAATGGGGAGGGGGAACAATTGCCACCGAAATTGCAAACTCGCAGACTCTTCTCACTGTCCAAGGTGGGAAGAAAAAATAGTATCCTTCAAAGGCCGCGAAGTGTTCAGAAAAGTTTTATCTAACAGAAAGTATCAGCATTTTTGAGCTATGGCTGAAAAATTAAGAAATTAGTCCAATTATTGTTATTTGTCTTTTTGAAAAAAAAATCAACTTAAAAGATGTAGACTTCGACTAAACGAGAATGTTTAACATTGATTTGTTATAAAGCGGTCGGGACTTCGTGTAAACTTCGACTTAAATGAATATTCGAGTTATCAGACTTCGACTTATCAAGAATTCACTCTATATATATAATATATATATATATATATTATTTTATAAATAAAGCATCACGCGACAGTATTTATTCATTTATAAACTATAAAAGCATGAGAAAATATAAAAACAAACTTAAGAACACTTTTCAAATATCTTATGGAATGCGGGATTTATAAATCTAACATTGATGAATTGATTTATAACAATTTTGAATCTACATCAAACGACTAGACTATGAAAATAAGAAATAATTAACCCTTTTGGGACTAGAGGTGCATGCAGAATTCGTTTTTGGCACCATTAATAAATAAATGTAATATTTGTCTTTTTTAGTATTTCACAAGTAAAGGGAACTGTCTAAAAAGAAGCAGTGCACGCAAATAAAATTTTTTAAGTCATGCTTCCTCGAAAGGGTTAAAGAGGACTAATTTAACCTATTCTCCATGAATTTCTGATGGCAAGACAAATGAATAGCATTCACAAAATAAAATAATCCCTGATAAGCACAAACTGTATTTATTATGAATTTTAGATGACTACTATGAATAACTAACAATAAAGATTATGTTGTTTTGTTATAGATTTGAGTGTATATACCAATAAAAATATTACTCTATCTAATATATAAACTATATTATGTTTGTGCTTTATATCTATATATTTTATTTATAAAATAAATATCAAAAGTATGCAACTGCGTACCAAATATGCTAGTATGTTCACAAATGTAATTTTCGAGATTTGTTACATAACTACGAATTTACGTAAGTCGGAGGGGGGGTGGTGCCTGTAATCTGCACCAAATGTAATTCAAATTTATCTTCTCAGGAAACTCACATAATCATTTATTATTTCTTTGATGTAATTTATTAATGTATTCGGTCATATACAGTCAAATCGGTTTAAGAAGTTCCCGCTTAAGAAGTTTTTATTTTCGATATCCATTTTTCTCTTATTCTTACAACGTTAAAATAACTTGTTTAAGAAGTTTACTTCGAAACTCTTTCCTGCTTAAAAAGTTTTATTTTTCCTTCTACTTTTACTTTCAAAGCGTGTTTATTTTGTCTTTTTGATTATTATTTTATTTTCTGTGCTGGAAATCTTTTTTTATATTCTTCACTATTCAAAAAGGTCAATGTTTAGGACTGATAGCAGTTGTGGACACTTCTATTTCACCTAAAAATCTGATTTAGTTAAACTAACATGTTTGATGGAAATGGAATGTGCATAGAGGATGGGTCCCTCGTCACTGTAACAATAGTGACTGATAAAGAGAAAAGGGAATTGGTCTGCCCTACCGAGGGGTGGTTCTTTCAGTTCAATAGTTATTTTGTGTTACAACAGATTCTCTTTCACCCTCTTCCATGAGTGGAGTGTACCAAAGCTGCGTTTGGTTTATTCATTTCGCAGTTTTTAAGTCAGTGTAAAGTGCATATCATCAAAGCTTTCTCGCTAGAAAATACACTGTAAGTGGGTTTCACTGTATTATATCAATGTATTGCACATTTATTTGTAAACTGACACAACTTAAATGAGATTTTGTAGATATAATCCAGTAAATGCCAAAATTGCTCTCCTGATCTGTCATTAAAAGCATGTGTAGCTGTACTTAAAAGTGAATCAAATGGAGAGTTTATGTATATTATTTTTTACATCTGGCATTATACAATCCTACTTCTAAACCTTCAGATAATCAGTTGTAGATTAGTTCATGTGGAATAAATGCTTTTTTAACCCATGGGGATATGAATATTGTGAACTAACTCCAGATCCAGTTTATAGAATTTTATTATTATTAAAAACTATTTTTAATTTCATTTTTTAAGTTGGCACATTATTAATAACTGCACAATATATAAGTTCCCATAAAGAAAATAAATGAATAATTGTTTTAAACCACATAATTTTAGGCAGAATGAATGTAGAGGAGAGTAGATCTGCTATTAAATATTTCACATGTAAAGGCTACATGCTGCTCATAAGAAATTTAATCAATGATGTGAGTTGATGTTGATCCCTGTAATACTGATAATAATGCAAGAAAAGATGGTTTTTAAACAACAATAAATATATATAAAGAACATATATATCTTAAGCATAAACTTTTTATGGTATTGTTGATTTTCATTGTATTTTCATACATATATATATATTTTCCTTACATAAATTTTATTGCTAAATTATTATTTTTATAGCCTCTTAAAATTTAACCCTCTTAAGATAGGTCAAAGTTTTGTTTAATTTTCTTTTTCTGTACGTTATAATATTATATTTATTGTTGAATTCTAACATTTTTTTTATTCTTTCAATTTCTAGGTGTCTCGGATTTAAAATTAAGTTACAAAGAAAATTGGGAATTGTGTATTGATGAAACTGTCAAGTACTTAGGCCATGCTGTTGGTGCTTTGTATGTTAATCATTATTTCCCAAAAGATGAGCAAGATGAGGTAATTAGTTATTTTATTGGTCATCTGTTTGTTTTTTTTACCAAGTTTTCATTGTTGTCAATGTAATTCTTATATGCATAATTTTATCATAATGTTGAGTTCATAGAATTTTTTTTTTTCATGTATTTTATTGTTTTTCCTTTCTATAGGTTCAGTTGTATCTTCATAAACTTGCTGGCTCTTTAAGTTCTGTCACCAGCAATATACCATGGCTTCAAGAAGAACACAGTTCTGCTTTATCAAAGGTATTTAATTTTGACATTATGTCTTTGGTAGTTTTATATCAGCCGGGTGTAGTTGATATAATATTCTTTCCATTGCCACTGCATTCATTTAAAATATAAACCTGTCACTCATTTAATTTAAAATACAAAATAATAATAATTAAAAAGCAGAAAATATACAATAAACCAAAGCATTTGATTTCAACATTAAAGTGTTGTTTGTAATTTACACATGCGAAAAATGAAAGCAGTTATTGGCGAGAAGAGGGGGGTGGGGTGAAAGATCTTTTCTCGATATATGTGCCTGACTAATGTAGAAAGACTGTATATTTTATAGTAGTTCATTATCATTTGTTCCAAATTACTTTCATAATTTTTGAATTTTTTCTCTCTGCTTCATGAAAATGTGTAATTATTTGTGTCAAATTGGCTCACGTCTACATATTAATAGACATTTTTGGTACCAAGGTCTGGCATATATATATATATGCCAGATATATATAGCTTCGATATTGGTGTTAGCATTGTTCAATTTAGGTACCTACTGAATAGTGATTTTTTAAAATACAGATGAATTGCTGCAATTTTAATTAAAAATTTTAACCTATATTTGATGGACTGAATATTGTTTTATGTTAGAGAATTGCCTAAAATTTTTTGCTTACATGAAGACCATCAGGTATTAAGTTATAAGTGTGTAAAACTAGTACAATGTTTAAGATTAGATTATTCATAATAAGTATTTTGATTAACAGAGTAATTAAGTAGTAGGATGGATAGATAGATAGTAGGTACCATTAGATAAAGCAAGATAATTTTTTTCTGGGGTGTAAAGGAAGGATGTTGTAATGAGTTCTTTGAGGGTTGTTGTAGTAAATTTCATATTCAAATCGTGCTGTAAGCTTCGTTTTATTGTAATCCTATAATAATATGCTCAATAGTAACAAGCATGTTTTTCTTATGAAATTTTCAATTTTTTCAATTCAGGTTGGTTCATTCCAACATTGGGGATAATGATGTTACCAAGTATTTAATTCTAACATTTATACAATGGAAAGACCTTTTTAAATGCATCATAATAAGTGAAAAATAGCCCAACATATTTTGAAAGACTATCTTTCTTATTAATTGCTTGCTCCAGCTTTCAAAGTGAAAACTTAGTATGTACATGTCAAAGAAAGATTTTCTCTACTTTTTATGGTGTATTTTAAGACATTTTCCTCCAATGCTTAATGTTTTACACCGGTATATTTAACTTTTGTTTGTAAATAACATCCGTGTTAGTCATCTGGTCTCTGAATTTTTCATGACTTATATTTTAAATTGTCAAAAATCACTTCATTTTAGGAGAGAGCTAAATAGCTTCTTTTCTTACATTATAAATCATAGTTTTATATTTAGTTATACTTTGTAACAATTTTTCTTTAACAGGTTTCTATGAATTCGATATCCTTTACAAATTTGTTTCTGTAGTTAAATCTAAAAATGTCATTCTTAATCATATGGCTAAAATCATATGTAAAGTTTCTTTACGTAAGATGTGTACTGACTGCATAAAATTGGCTATTGTACCGCTGGTATCCCTTTTCTGGAAGAAATTTTTAAGTTTTCTATTCTATAAGCAAATTTTTAACTGTTACAGAATCCTTCTTTCGATAAGAATTTATATTACATATGTGCTCATATTTAATTAACTGAATAAAAGAGTTTATATTAGGGATGCACTGAATATTCGGTATCTATTTGGTATTTGGCTATACTACTGAATATTCGGTTAGGTCGAATATCAAACTATTCGGCCTATTGAATATTTGGCTTCGCCAAATATCCGACTATTCGGCCAAATAGAATACTTAAAATACCTCTTTAAAATATTTTTTAAAACCTTGCACAACTTCTACTTTTAACTGTCACTTAATAAGGATATTCGGAGTAATTAGACAGAATTATCTTTAAATAAAAGAGAATGCTTTTATATTATTTATTGGCTGTTTTAAAAGTCACTTAAAAAAATTAACCATTAATGACGAATTTCAAGGGAATTAATGATGTGCAAATGCAAGTTACTGAGCATTGTCTTGTTAATAATCCGTTTCTTTCTTTTTCGCTAAAAGTTTGTTTCCAAACAAAATGGGAAAACTTTCAGGAGTAATAATAAGCATCAAAACAGGCAATTTTTTGTTCAGCAAACCAGGATCTCAATTCACTTATTCCGTCAAAAATACAATGTATCTCACCCCAGGTTAAACATTAATTTTCTTTTGTTACTTTAACAATAATGAAGGTATTGTAACTATATGGTCAACAGAGTTACTTTAATTTCTGTGAAATATAATAACATGACGAGAAGTACTGGAAATTGCAACCATTCATATCTAAACAGCACTGCCTTTCACAGCACATTCCTTTATCAAAAAATCCCTGCCGGCCTGGCCTACAGGCAGAGGTAGATTTCGAAGTTAAGTATACTAATTTCACCAACAAAAACTCAATCATTATTAGATATAAATCCACTTTAACAGTTTTATCTGTCTGCTTTTGACGAGTTTATATTTCCTTTTTTATAAAATAGCTGGTTTTATCAGAATCATGTTAAGGCGATATTAAAAAAATATTTTTCCATACTCAACAACTCGAAATTTTCTGGCACATTTTCAGATTAATTTTTAATAAAAAAAAAATATGAAACATGCTGGCGTGATTTTTGAAAAGATTTATAAACGACCTGTGTTTTTATTTTTCTTTCAATTAATTAAAACTTGATTAATAAACCATTATTTTCTCAGTAGGACAATATTTTTCGTTTCTAACACAATCGCTTTGGGAAATTCTGTTTAAAATGCCCACTTTGACATCATTTTTTGAAATACATTCTGCCTCTATCAAAAAATCGATCATTACTGTACATTATATAGTTTCTGAATAAGAGAATCTAGCAATTGGATGCGTTTGAGAGCAAAAATGAATTTAAAAATGAGTAAGATAATAGACAGTTTGGATTTGAATGCACCCTTAATAAGATGATTTTTTTCTTCAACCGCTATGTATTTTTAATTTGTTTTTGCTTTAAGAATGGGCCCTATCAAAAACTTGTCTATATAAATGTTGACGACAATATTAAGAAGATATATGATAAATTCATGGAGATTTTATATCTTGTGAATTGACGGAGTTATGAAAAATTTTCTTCTTCAACCTTCTTTTTTTTTCGTTTTTTTTTTTCGGTACGAATTGGTCCTATCAAAAACTTGTGAATATAAAAGTTGTAGATAATATTAAGGAGATGTATAATAAAATTATTGGATTTGATATCTTGATAATTGACGAAGTAAGGAATTTTTTTCTCCCAAAAACCCTATTTTTTGCGCCCCTTGAGCCTATTTTAAATTTTATCAAAAATCTGTGATGCATGAATTTTTGGCGCTATTTTTAGAAGTAATAAAAACTTTAAACTGATTTGATATGTACAAAAATTAAGAAGTTATGGGGTTTTTTCGGTTTTCACAAAACCCCTCCCTATTTCCCTCCCCTTTGTCCGCTTTTGCCCATTAATGAACTTGACCGAGATTTTATGTCCCTTGATTTAATGTATCAGTTTGGAAGAGATTTGTGCAGAATTGCGGAAGTTATCATGTCCAGAAGAAAGTGATAACACAATTGCTTTGGGAAATTCCGTTCAAAATGCCCACTTTGACATAATTTTTTGAAACATATTCTGCCTCTATCAAAAAATCGATCATTGCGGTACATTATATAGTTTCTGAATAAGCGAATCTACCAATTAAATGCATTCGAGAGCAAAAATGAATTTAAAAATGAGTCAGAAAATAAGCAGTTTGGATTTGAGTGCATCCCTAATGCAATTGATTTTTCCAACACAATCCGCTTCGGGAAATTCGGTTCAAAATGCCCACTTTAACAGCATTTTTTAAAATATATTCTGCCTCTATCAAAAAATCGACCATTACGGTACATTATATAGTTTCTGAGTAAGAAAACGTACCAATTGGAAGCCTTTGAGAGCAAAAATGAATTGTATAATGAGTAAGAAAATACGCAGTTTGGATTTGAATACACCCTTACTTAGATGATTTTTTTCTTCAACCGCTATGTATTTTTAATTTGTTTTTGCTGTAAGAATTGGTCCTATCCAAAACTTGTCTATATAGATGTTGTAGACAATATTAAGAAGATATATGATAAATTCATGGGGATTTTATATCTTTTGAATTGACGGAGTTATGGATTTTTTACTTCTTCAAACCCCCTTTTTGTTTTTGTTTTTTGCGGTACGAATTGGTCCTATCAAAAACTTGTGAATATAATAGTTTTAGATAATATTAAGGAGATTTATAATAAAATTAATTGGAATTGATATCTTGAGAATTGACGAAGTTATGAATTTTTTTCTCCCCAAAACCCTATTTTTTGCACCCCTTGAGCCCATTTTTAACTTTATAAAAAATCTGTGATACATAAAATTTTGGCCCTATTTTTAGAAGTAATAAAAACTTTAAACTGATTTGATATGTACAAAAATTAAGAAGTTATGGGGGGTTTTCGGTTTTCACAAAACCCCGCCCTATTTCCATCCCCTTGGTCCGATTTTGCCCATTAACGAACTTGACCGAGATTTTATGCCCTTTGATTTTATGTATCAGTTTGGAAGAGATTGGTGCAGAATTACGAAAGTTATCGTGTCCAGAAGAAAGTGATATATATATATATATATAAAGTTTTTTACTGAGGGTGGTTTTGGGTTCTAGGAGTCATGATCGGTGTAGATCTGCAAAAATTTTTCAGAAATTCCAACATAGGAATGATCCCAATAGGTAGTATTTCATATGAAATCTACCTAAAATGCAGCTAACAGTAATTATACTGTATCACCGCCCAAAATTCAGTCACTTTCAATGATATCATCCCATTTTATACAAACAAATTTATATGATGTAAATCTCGCTAAAACATCTTCTTTTTTTATTAAGTTGTGAACGAAAGTTCAGTTACGGGTTGTAGTGACACACTTTGCATTTTTGATGGAATAAGTGGAATGATATGTTTTACTTGTTCAATATAAGAAAATTCTATTCATTTGTTTGAATTTGCGGAAGAAGGCATGGAATTTAAATTTTGTTAATTAAAAAAAGTTTTAAACCATCCTCTTTTTAAATAATAACTCAAAAAATAGATTTTTTTTAGTTCAAAGTTTACTTTAAAAAAAAGTCTTGCTTATCAAAGTCGAAGTGTCTGTGCTAAATACTATGTAAAATAGTTGAAAATTTAACTTTTAATTCTGTTAAACTCTGAGATATAAAAGTATTTGGCCAAGCCGCATATTCGGTTAGCCAATTATCCAGTTTACCTGCAAGCTGTATATTCAGTATTCGGCCAGAATGACTATTTGGTGCATCCCTATTTTATATATTTTTGTAAATGCAAATCTCTTGGTAATATACATATTCCATATAATCTCTCATTGTTCTTTAAGGTAATTTTTCAATTTTTTTGCTTCGATTTTAACTTTATTGAATATTTTGTATTAAAATTTTTTATTTTAGGTTCGATCTTTATTCTTGTTATCAGGACAACCTGGTTTCGTAAAGAATAATACCTTGAATTCTTACTATAAAGATGTAAGTTTTTAATGATAATTTTGTTTATGCTTAAGATTTGTTTGTTTATATATATATATATATATATATATATATATATATATATATTGTTGCTTAAATTTGTTATTTTAAAAACTATTTTTTCTTGTATCATTATGCATCCAAATCTGTGAATTTTTTTATGTTGTAATTATTGAAATTTTACAATGAATTTATGATAAATGAGAATTAAGTTAGAAGTAATCTTTTTTTCTCCCCTAAGTACACTATCTAATCAAAGGTATCTGGACACTTTCGATTTAGGCATTTTATTGAATATCTAAAGAAATAATGAATTCTTGGCACTTCAGAAATTTAAAAAATATGATCAATATCATTTGTCAGTGAAGATTTACTCAAGAGAACAATTAGGGGACCAACAACAAATTGAATAAAAATTTTTATATATTTATATATTTGTGATTACTGTGTAAAATAAAATGTTCAAATTGATCTGTATCTGAAGCGGATTATATGTGTGCCCTGTACAATGTTTTTGTTAGAATAACACATATATGTTCATACTCATCTTTAAAAAAGAAAATTATTAGAATAATTGTGAAATTTGCAATAAAATCTTGTTATATAAAATAATAATACATTATTTAAAAAATATTGATACATTTAATATTTAGTGTGCATCCCCTTGTTTTTTTAATTAAAGATACAATATGTCTTGGCATACTTTGTATGAGTTTTTGGGCAATTAATTTGTATTTCGTTGTCATGGTGACAAATTTGGATGAGTCTTTCTATCAGACCATTCTTGTTTGTGATGTTGCATTTCTTTAATTTTGTCTTTACAGTAGCCCAAAGATTCTCTATGGGGCTCATATCTGAACTGTTTTCAGGCCATGGAAGTGTTTTCTTTAATTAAAAATTAAAGAAATGCAACATCACAAACAAGAATGGTCTGATAGAAAGACTCGTCCAAATTTGGCATCATGACAACGAAATACAAATTAATTGCCGAAAACAAAAACTCATACAAAGTATGCCAAGACATATCGAATGTTTAATAAAAAACAAGGGGATGCACACTAAATATTAAATGTATAAATATTTTTTAAATAATTATTATTTATTTAATATAACAAGATTTTAATATAAATTTCACAATTATTCTAATAATTTTCACACCTCTGTATGTGTGTGTGTAGTTATATATATATATATATATATAGTGGAGCAAACGTTCAAACCGTGTTTTCTCACAAAAAAATAAAAAATGAGTTAATGTTATTTTTATGAACTCTGTGTTAAATTGCACAGAAATAAATGGCATTTTTTACTAAAAAATTTTTTTCTCAGATTATAAATCAATTTTAAAACTTGACGTTTCAATCAAAGAGTGTTTCCTCCAAAGCCTGCATTCAATCAAGCAGTGATTTCTCCAGTCTGCCAATCACAGTTGTCACTTAATGTGTACTTTCGAAACCTACCATACATATCACAATTGAAACGGATTGTTTTAGAAAAAAATAAGAGAACTGTTAAAGTTAAAGGCTTCCAGAATTATAGATTTCAAGATCTAAATGAAGAAGATGATGTAAATCTTCTTAAAAAGGAAGTTACTGTTGCCTTGTTCAAAGGGTTGTTTTAGAATATCTTCCTCTTAGCCACGCCATACCAGTTGAAAAGAACAAAGATGTTAAAAAACTTTTGAAGGTAATGTATAGCAGGGTTCGCACAGACTCCTTAGACTCCTTGGAAACTCCTTAGAAATGAAAACATTCCCAAGTAGTACTTAGAACTACTTAGATAAGCAAACCACTCCTTAGAAACTCTTTAAATTGTATTGCGACTTCGGACGCAAGCGATATTGCTGCCGAGGGAAAAAAAACGTGATTGTATAACGCACGGTAAATCCTTTATGCACGTCATTCATCTGAAGCACAGCATTGATTGGGTAAGATAATCTTAATAGCAGGGCTCCCACTAGGTCCGTTTTTCAATTATTAGGTCCATAAAGTCCGTTTTTCGACACAGTTAGCCGACCTTTATTTGAAATTTTATCTCGGAAAAATCGCGTTTTTTGCAAATATGTTCCAAAAACGGTGTCAAATTTCGACAATCGATCGTGGAAAAAATTATGTCAAAGGATCGTGAAAAACACGCGGTTTCCATCGAAAGATCGCGGGAAAAAATGTCAGTTTCGTCAAACGATCGAAATAAAACGCGGATTCCTTTAGAAGATCGAGAAAAAACGCAAATTTCCCCCAAAAGTTCGTGAAAAATAAGCAATTTTCTTCAAAAGATTGCGAAAAACAAACTAATTTCTTCAAATGATCGCGAAAAACACGCGGTTTCCATCAAAAGATCGCGAAAAAAGCAAATTTCTCCCAGAAGATCGCAAAAAAACGCGAATTTCTCCCAGAAGATTGCGAAAAAAACGCGAATTTCATCATAAGATCGCTAAAGAAAATGCGAATTCGTCAAAATTTCACCTTCAAAGAAAGCGATTACCGCTGTTCTAAAAGAATGAATTCAAAACTTGTTATAATTTTCTTTGTATGTTGCGTTTAGCATTCTTTTTTTTTTTTTTTTTTCCTTTTAAAATTATCTTTAAGATGTTGTATCATGTATATGATATACATAATAAGTGTTTGGGATTTGACTAATCTATATTTATATGACCTAGGGGTGATTGTAATCCGAATTTTCCGAAAAAGTCAGGCAATTCATTTCTGAAAATTTTAAAAAATCGATCACCAATCCGAAAATTCGGACATTGGTCGCCGAAAAAAATAAATTTTGTCAATCGTTTGCAAAAAAATTGCCAATTTCGTCAAAGGATCACGCGGAAAACGCGAATGTCGTCAAAGAATCGCGAAAAAACGCAAATTTCATCAAAGAATCGCGAAAAAACCCGCAAATTTCGTCTAAAGATCGCGAAAACCCCCACAAATTTCGTCAAAAGATCGCGAAAACCCCCACAAATTTCGTCAAAAGATCGCGAAAAAACCCACAAATTTCGTCAAAAGATCGCGAAAAACGCCAAATTTCGTCTAAAGGTCGCGAAAACCCCCACAAATTTCTTCAAAAGATCGCGAAAAATCGACAAATTTCGTCAAAAAATCTCGAAAAAAACCCGCAATTTTCGTTGAAAGATCGCGGAAAAACGACAAATTTTGTCAAAAGATCTCGAAAAAAACCACAAATTTCGTCGAAAGATCTCGAAAAAAACACAAATTTCTTCAAAAGATCGCGAAAATCCCCACAAATTTCGTCAAAAGATCGCGAAAAAACGCGAATTTCGTCAAAGAGTCGCGGAAAAAGCACATAGCTAGTGTCGAGAGTGGATTTCCCCCTCCTCCCCCTCTGGTGTAACTTTTCAGAAGATTTGCTGTGAATTTCAGAATTTTTTTTTTTTACTCAGAACCACCCCTCTGACCATTGGTCACTGCATAAAAACATTGATTGTCAATTTTGCATTTAAACTTACGCAATCAGTAAGCAATATATTGTGAATACTGTGCAATTTCAGCACTAACAATTAGATTCTAATACAGTAAAATTTGTTTTTGAAATGTTTTTCCCTCTAAATTTGGCATTAAAAATTGGCGTGTGCGTACCACATAACGATGCAGCACATAAAAACATCGACAAAAAAAAAAAAAAAAAAAAAAAAAAAAAAAGAAAAGAAAAAGAAAGAAAATGGGAAATCCTTAAAACTTTTTGGACTCCTTGGATTTTTTCTTCCCAACTCTGTATGAACTCTGGTATAGTGAACAGTGGCAAAATCAACCTGATGATATATTCAAATGATACAACCACATTATCCATGATTGATAAGCCTGCAATAAAGAAGAGGGGGTTGTGTATAACTGTCTAGATGAAAATATTGGTTTTAAAATTTGAAGTGGATTTCTGGCAAACGAGTATTTATTTAGTAAATATTTAATGAATACTACTAGGTACCATAATCTATCATTTTATTTTAACAATAATCAACTGAAAATCGGTATTTATTCAAATAAAATAATGCTATTGTATTATTTGTGAGTTAGAACTTATTTCATTCAAAAAGCGTTTTATCCACTTGTCAAACAATCAAAACATGTTTCCTCCTCTGAATTCGGTCAAAACGTGATTTCTCCAAATATTAAATGCATTTTATTAATTTGTTTTATGTTTAATATCTTAGGTATGCTTGCAATTCTTTCTAATAAACAGTAATAAAAATACACAATAAAAATTAGAATTAAATACAAGTTATTTTCTTATTTATCAGTTTTTTGTGTTTTTTGAAAATTTGTATCTAAAGGAGAAAGCATGGTTTGCATGTTTGCTCGATACATATATATATATATATATATTATATAGCATGCAGGGCTTTCAACCAAATTTAATATCACATCCAAGAAACTGGACAAAGTTCAGTAGAAACAATGCACTGCATTTAGAATATAAATGTATTAAACATTTGATAAAATTTTTATGAAATAATTTTAAACTGTTCCTCCATGAAAGATAACATTTTTTTTTTTCATTATTTAGTAGTCAACTATATAGGGCAATTCTCATAAAAAGACCAGTCGAATGCCTTGAAAATTCAGTAGGGAGCTGATTTTCAGTTGCTTACTGAAAGTAGTTAGATAAAGGATTTCCGACAAATTGATATTTTTGATTTATTCTTATTATTTATGTTGTAGTTCCTCTTGGAAGATGAACCATCAGAATGAGCACATTACAAAGAAAAAATAATTATCAAAATTGAAGTATCAATCCAAAATATATGTATGGGCATTACATTAAATACTTTACTCCTACATACATGTGGAAATGTTTTGAAGTTTTTAAAGAAACTTTTATGTGTCCATAAATTTATGTGCTATTTTTACACAAATGTTGTACAGGACCTACATAATAATCTGTTACAGCTGTAGATCATTTTGAATGCTTTGTTTTACAGTGTGATTGCAAATATTATTATCTTTATTCAATTTGTTGTTGGTCCTCTAATTACCTACTCTAGTAAACCTTCATTCATAAATGTGAGCTCAAACATGTTCTTTAAATTCCTGAAGTTCCAGAAGAATTCAGAATACTCCAGATATTCAGCAAAATGCCTAACATTGAAAGTGTCTGGATAGTTTTAATCAGATTGTATATAAGACAAATATGTTTATTATAAGGTTTTTTACTTTGTCCGCGGATTATTTTGGAAGATAATTTTCTCTTCTTAAGCTAATGGCTAAAATTGTTTTTGTAGAGTGTATGAGATGGCAAAAAATATATCTTCAGGTATTTCATTTGAAAAACATATCCTTAAAAAACGAACTACTATAAATATTAGAGCGACTTATTCTAAAATTAAAGTGTTAATAAATTGTAAAATCATTAGGTGTTCAGTGGCAGATATATTTTTTTTTACCTTATTTAAATCCTACTCTTTCTCCTCCTAAAAAAAAAATTATTCCTTGTGTGAATTTAAGCCACATCGAGTAGCCAACCTACATGAAAATTTATCGTAATGAATAGGGAAGACAGAAAATGATTAGAGAAATTTTTTTTATCAAACAAAAATCTTGCAAATTTTGAGATCAATTGAACAGATTTTTGGCTGATTCCTCTTGATTGATTGAATTTCCTGATTTTTTCCTTCAACCGTCTGAAAATCAGAATTTTTTTCTGCGAAAGGCTGATGAAGTTCGTGACTTCTACAAATTTTTTTTCCAATGAATGTTTGATGAAATGTGCAATTTTATTTTCTGCAACCAAATGAAAAAAAAAGAAAAAGAAATTTAACAAATTACAATGACCATTTGGAAAAGGATTTTTTCAAAGACTAAAATTTAAGACATAAAAAGTCGCATGGAGTTGATCATACATTACGTACACCTTGAATTAAACATTAATAGTGTTATTACACGTAAAAATTCCAAGCGACAAAAATTGCTTGCAACTCGTATTTGGTGTGAAATATTTATATGTATTCATTCCTCTCCTATTTATCTTTTTTTTTTTTTTTTTTTTTAAATTGGCTTATTCCATTTTTCTTTTGCACGTGAAAATCTTACAAATTAAAATTAACTCTTTGGCAGAAATTGTCATTCATTTTCTTTCATTTTCATTAGTCATTATCCACCTGAAACTTACGTATTATCCAAGCATTTCATTAGCTGTTCGGGAAAACGCTTTTCCATCGTCAGATTTCCAAGAAATCAGACTACCAATTTTAAATGAAATTTCATTCTTAAACTTCTAAACATCCGACAATATTACTTTTTACACCGTCGGATAGAGAAAAAAATGTACTTTTAAATGCAATTTGTTTGAAAGCTGTATCTAAATTTGTGTCTGAGTTATTAATTTTTTTTTGTAGTTTTTTTTTACTTTTTTGTCATAGTGGCAACACTCTGTTGTCCATCTCTGTTGAAAGTAAAGGGAAATACATATTACTGTATAGACCAATCACAAAACGAGTAAAATGCGGATTAAACCAATAAAAACCTTCAGATATGCTTTTGCTTTCCTACCCTGACGAGAACAATAACCATTTTTCCAAATGGTTAAAAAAAAAAAAAATTTCCTTCGCTATCAGCTAACAAAAATCACAAATTTTTTTTTTTTTTTTTTTTTTTTTTTTTTTTTTTTGCAATTAGTTGTTAAATTTTATGATTTAATTTTTCTTGTGTGTGTCCGGATGTTGAAATTTACATTTTTTTTTTTTTTTTTTTGTCAAAATCTATATTGAAATTTAGTCAGTATATTTTTTAAGTCAAGAATAGCACTTAAAAGGCCCAGGGTGCAAAACACTCCAATCTGCTTTTTTTTTATTTCTTATATTGAAAGGGTAAGGTCTCTCATAATTAAAACTTTGAGGACATGCAATCATTTTCTGTGCAAAACAATATTCACATAAAATTAGCCATCTTTTTGTTTAATTACTGCCTCTTTCAAGATTATATTGATTTGCTTTTTTCTAATTTATTTGCAGAGTGTTATTGTACCAGAGGATTAACTGAGGGTTTTTTTTCTTTTTTTCTTTGGGCCCTTCATTTATTTATTTTCCTATTACTACTTAAGGGGACCTGTTACCCTTTGAACATTTTTTTTTTTTTTTTACTTAAAGCATTTTAAGGGACATTTTTGGCATAATGATAAAGGACTCAATGAAGGAAAATGATTCTATCAAGAAATTGTTCGATTCCCTTGGCAAAATTTGAAAAATTTAAGTAAATTTTAAATTACATCTTGATACAGTTTTGAACATTTTGAGCTAATTTTTTTAAAAACTATTTTTAGAAGTGTGCTGTATAATTTTAAGTTTTGGATTTACCATAAGTTAGTTAGTTTGGGAGAAAAAATAAAATGTGCAAATACATGCAAAATTACAATAAAAACTTATTTTACATTTTTATGTTAAAAAAAAAAACTTTTTACTTTATTGTAAATCCGATACTTAGTTTTATCAAATAGACCATAACGAACAACCAGAAAATAAAATCGAGTCGATTAAAAAACTATACATAAAAGTTTTATCACTTTGAATATGCTAATTCGTCGAAAAATCACTTTTAAGATTTTCAACTTAAAAAATAATTATTCTAAAACTACAACGCTTCTTCTTGGCTGCGATATATGAAAAAAAGATAGGTATTCAGCTGTAATCGCAAAGTAAACAGTGAAGTAGGTGTTGAATTTAAAGGGACAGCGATGTAATAAAATCGCTTTTAACTGTATTTATAATACTTGGATCTTTACAAAACTTCATCAGAATATACTAGGGATAATAAAGTATAATTTAAGTAAAAAATAGAAAATCAATGTTTTCGTCATTTTTCGCCGAATTAAGGGTACTGAGTCCCCTGAAAGGGCTGCTTCACCATTCCTCCATTGTCGTAAAATCCTATGTTAACTTATGGAGAAAATTTAATTAAGTAATTACTCATTACCTTATCTAATTATCAAAAAACTGTTTTACACCCAGAAAGTAGATGTTAGATGCTGACGTAGTAAGTTTTTAAAAATTGTCTCCTTACATTTTCAGTTTTTTAAGAAGATCAAGATGATAAAGTTTGAAAATTTTCCATATGGAGAAATTTTGAAGTTTGCTGTTTTTTTTTTTTTTTTTTTTTTTTTTTAATACTTAAAGCTGAAATGTGACATTTTTATAAAACCCTTAGAGTACTGTTTGTACTAATTTTAAATATCTTGGTTTTAATTCAGGAGCAATTCCATCGTAACTGACGTAACATTTTATCATCGAATTTTTGTTTTCAAATCTATGTAGAAAATTTACTAATAAAGCTAGAACAAATTTTTACAATTTAAAATATTTCTTACTAATGTCTTAATACCCAAATACCTGCAGATTATTTCAATCTTTCTTTGAGTCCCAAAAATTGCAATTCAAAATTCTGTAACTGACGTAACATAAAATATACAAACATTTTTTCTACCTTCATTGAAGTGTAAAAATTATCAAAATTATCCAGTTAAAAAAAGTGATTTAATGTTCTCCACAACACTAAGTAATGTCAAATTGTAATAGTAACTTGTTTAATTTCTGAATAATTAAAAAAAAAAACTAAAACTAAACTCTGTGGCTATACAATCCATTAAGGATCTGGGCCGACAGTGCCCATCTCTGTTTTCTTGACCCTGGGCCCCGAGGTGCTATGCAGCATGCGTCCCGGCCAGGTGGTCAACCTAACGCAAGACCCTCGGTGTTTAGTTCCCAAGCAAGCTTGGTACTCATTTTATCGACCCCAAAGGTATGAAAGGCTGAGTGAACCTTGCCCAGTCGGGAGTCGATAATAAAAAAGAAAAAAATGGCATTTACACATGTAACTGGCATAACTTTTATTGTGTAGCTGACATAACATTATGACTTTACAAACACAATAATGGTACTTAACTTAGTTTGTAAACAGTAGTTTGCAATGCCTTTTTATTAGGATTTTTCTATAGTATATAAAAATATTAAGTCTTCCAATCATACCCTTAAATTAAACACATTATAAATTTGTCCCCCCCCCCCCCCCAAAAAAAAAAAAAAAAAAAAATGATTTTCTGTGGAATTGGCCTCAGGGTTACCACAGATATATAAGTTTTTTCTAGAAAGTAATCTTCTTTATAAATGTCAAAATAACTATGTATGTTTGTTTTTTAAATAAACTTAAAAAATATATATTATGTTGCATGAAACTTATTATACTTAAAGATCTTTCTATTTGTTTCTGGGGCTTTAATAACATGTGTCAATTGCTTATTTAAGATTGATGAAATTTCTGTCACTCTCAAGATTGATTTTTAATTTGGTACTGTGTATTTTATTTTGTAACACATACCATTTCAGATGTCAGCTTTTAATTGTTTTATTTTCCTTATTAGCTCAGAGTTGTCATTGATTTCCTAAAGAATATACAATCAGGTGTTCATTTCCTTCATAAGAAACAAGAAGAAATGCTGAAAACCCCCGCCAATACTGATTATAGGCAAGTATAAGCAGTTTAAATCTGAGAAAATCAGACAAAGGCACTATAGTGACTTTTATAATAATAAAATCTTAAAAAAGCTAATATTTTCTTTCGAAAGTTACTGGAAAATCCTTCTGAAAATGACAGTTTTTTCCAAAGAACAGAAGTTATAAGTAAGCATCTACTTGTAAATGATCAGATGCTAACAACAGATACTAACCTCCCTACATAGTTGGAAGTTCTTTTCATAATAAGAACTGCAATTGCCCTCAGGCTTTTCAGCAATTTTGTCAATGTTATCATATGATTAGAAATCTAAGAATGATTATTGAAAACCATGGTACAATTGCAGATAAAGCTTTTTGGTACAAAAAGAGAATGTCACCTCTGTTTCTCTAGAGTTATTTATATGAAGGTTTATTTTTTGCAGGAAATATTTTAATTAATTTTATTTTAATAATGTATCCCCATGGGATAACTTTTCAAAAGATATTTCAATTTTGATAATTCTTTTTTGCTTCAAAAAGCTCATTCTGATAGTAGTATCTTCTATACTATTCTAACATATTAATTTAAATAGTGTTGTTACACATTTACAATTATGAAGTATAGTGTATTTCTTTTTCAATTTAATTTGGTGTTAAATTGGTTAGGGAATTTAAAGAAAAAGCACAATTCAGCTGCTCCCTCTTATTGAGTATTCAATTACTAAACTGGATAAACTTATATATTTTTAATTAATAACTTTGACTATAAAATTTAGCAAATGAAAGTTAATGTATAAAATAAATAATGTGAACATTAAAAAGGTCCACAATCTTACTTAAAAGGCAATATGTGATGAAAAAGATGTTACAAGTTTAAAATATACATTTTCTCTAAAACTTCTTAGTACTATCAAGCCTTCCAGGCTCATCATCAGAGAATATCTTCTTAACAACTAAATGTTGTTTATTTATACAAATACGCCACTTTATTTTGAAAATGAGAATGCCAATAATTACTAGAGTTGAAAGTAGAAGTAGCAGTATCAATTTCTTGGATTGAATTTAATTAGAGGAAATATATATTATTATTATTATTAACTAACTGCAGTTCCATTTATTTTATGACATCACATTGTTTCTCATACGTCACTTTCCATGGTAGAAGAAAATATTTAACTTCTGTACTTTAAATTTTAATACGTCACTTTGCTCTGGTTTTCAGGATTTATTTTCAGGATATTGAACCACAAACTGGGTATATTGTACGATAGGGCGACGTTACATACTTGATTGCTTTTAAACAGGATTTCTATTGATTCTCTTATAGTGGAAACGTAATAATTGGATGTTGGGAATATGATTTTTGCCTGATCAAAATCTATTGCGATATTATGATTGAAACTTAAACTAGAGAGAGCTTATGATATTATTTGAAAGTTAATGTATTTTAAATTATATTATATGTATGCACCTGAAAGTAATTTTTTGTACATTTATTTGTGCTTTTTTTATATGAATAAAATTTAGTGTATAGCTATCATGAAAAGTACATCATAGCAGCTTAGTTTTGATGGTTAAGCCATACTGCGGATAGTTAAAAGAAAAGATGCTAACTTTTTTTAGTGGAAACTACTGTGTAAAGAAGCAGCTTAATTTTGACTCAAGTAATGTTTAATTAGTGAAGTTCACGCTATTATTTCATGATAGGAATGAGTTAGTCCACTTTATCTTAGTAAATTGCTCCGTTGAATTAACAAAGCCAAAATTAAGTCAACACAGTGATGCCTCTAGACTTTTAAAATACTAGGTCCCTGGGACTCGGACACTCTAAAAAACTGGCTCCTTGTTGCAAAATAAGACAGATTCTATGTATTTAATGCAAAATATGCCACTTTTATGATCTTTCAAGAGAGAAATTACTCATTGAAGGGCCCATCACAATTTTTTTAATGCATCCCTTTACTAATTTTTTGCTTAAATGATGCACTATAGCACATCCTCTGCATCACTGTCAACATGTTTTTTAATGAACATTTTACATATTAAATTTGATGAAATTCCATCCCATAGATGCTGAGATATAGCTGTCTTAAAAGTCATGAAAAGCACAGCTCAGCAATGCCATTTGTTGAGCAAGTTACACCCAAGCTTAATAAGTACCAATTTATGTCAAGGTCTAACTTGATATGAAATTTAATAAAATTTCATTTCATAGATGCCAGGGTTCGCAAAGCTGGGCCCAGTTCGAAAAAACCCGGTAGGTTTTTTCAGAATGGGCCCACTTGAAAAGCCCACTGAAAAACCCATAAAGTGGGTTTTTTCAATTTTCAGATATAATTTAAAAATTTAAACAACATATAAATTTAATGAATTTAAGTCATTTCAGTTAATTTTGAAAAAATATTAATATATAAAAGCCATTACATACAAATAAAAATGTATTTCAGCACATTGAAATACTTTACTAACATAGAACCTAGTAGGCAACATACATAGTACATAATTATAGGTATGTCTTTATATAAAAAATTCAAATCAACTATATTCATCATGGAAATAAAATATATGTATTTTTACTTTCTTCTATCTTTACAAGAAGAAAGTATTGGATTCGTGAAAAATTTCGACTTCCAGTTCATGATTGATTTATGTTTTAAAAAGGTCCTGAAGACAATTTGATAGTTTTAAGAAAATGACTGTCTGTATGTGAAAAAAAATTTGTGGGTGCTCTATCTCAAGAACTAATGCACAGAATTTCACAAAACTTTTACTAACACAAAACTGAGTTAGACCTTGATGTAAACTCGTGCTGATTAGTTTTTGGTGTATACTGCCCAACAGGTGGCGCTGCTATGCTTCATTTATCTCAATTTTTGCAATAGCTTTATCTCAAGAACTAATGCACGGATTTTCATAAAACTCCAGATTCAGTTACAAGTTAAGTTGTTGCTTATTGAATTTTGGTGCATATCGCCCAACAGGTAGTGCTGCTATGCTGCATTTTTCGCGATTTCAGCAATAACTCTAATCTCAAGAACTAATGTACGGATTTGAATAAAAATTTAGATTCAGTTAAACCTTGATATAAACTGGTGCTGATTAGTTTTTGGTGTATATCGCCCAAGCGGCGCTGTTGTGCTGCATTTATCTCACTTTTTGCAATAGCTTTATCTCAAGAACTAATAATGCATAGATTTTCATCAAACTAAAGATTCAGTTAGATGTTGACGTAAATTGTTACTGATCAGGTTTTGTTGTAAATTGAACAACAGGTGATACTTATATCTCCTTGTTAAAAGCATCCAATTCAACAAATCTATATTTTAAAATCTGCATGATGAGCATAAATTGTCATTTAATTTTGGTACTGTGATAGCGAATTTTGAATTATTAACATGTATGAGATAGAAGAAACTCTTGGGATTGTCACATCCGACTAGTTTACCTTTTTTTTTCTTCCTACTTATATATTTTAAATTTTAATATTCTATTCATTATTTGATTTAAAGAAAATTAACAATTTTATATTTTCTATTATATTTAAAATTAATTTGTGAGAAACACTGGCATTTAATTAATTTAAATTCATATAGTTTATACAACTTACAACTTGTAAAATAGCATTACAATTATATTGTATATAAGAGAACAATGTATTTTTTATGTATAGTGTATATAATATATAGAAAATATAGTATACAATAATGTAATTACGCATGTATTATACTTTTGAAAAAACCCGATTTTCCCCGGGGAAAATTGGGTTTTTCATGAAAAAACCCATGTGGGTTGGGTTTTTTCAGAAAAACCTGGGTTTTTGCGAACCCTGATAGATGCCGAGATATATGTATAACAAAAAATTTTAATAACTGAGTATACCAATGCCAACTGTTGTGCTACATGCAAAACCAAAACCATTTCAGCATCTATATGTGCCAATGTGTAACTGAATATGGCATTTTACGAAATTCTATCCAATAAAGCCAAGATATAGCTATCATGCAATTGTGAAAAATACAGCATAGCAGCTGCATTGGTTGGGTAATGTATACCTAAACCTAATCAGCGCTACATTTTGTCATTGTCTAACATGCTTGGTGAAATCCCATGCATTAGCTCTTGAGATAAAGTGCATACAGAATTTCTGCCACACACATACTGACACAAATAATCATTTTCCAAAAATAATCAAATTGTGTTCAGGACATTCTAAAACATGTAAATCCATCGAAAAACAAAAGTTAAACATTTTCACACTTCCACTATTTTCTTATGTATACAGAAGAAAATAAAAAGAGCATGTTTGTCTACTTATATGATATCTTCTCTTTTTAGTTAAGAAACAATTACTAGTCATTTTTATTTTTTTCTTAAAAATGACTTCTTACAAAGTAGATAGGGACATCTCGTGTTTCCATGAATATAAACAGTAGTACTCGTAATTAGTCATTGATGACAAACATATCTACCCTTGAGTAGTATAATATGAAATTCATATTCATATGATGAACAGAATGCACAGTCAATCCATACACTTAGGGACCGAGAGTTTTGTGGATTATAAGATCATCTCTTTGTTTACATTTTATTTTTTAAAGTATGATTTTAAATTAGGAACAACTGCACAAAAATTACAATTACAATGGAAAAGAAAAATATAATGCAACATTGGTTTAATATATTCAATAACTAAGTTAATTTAAAGAAAAATTATGTACAATACAAATTTTACTGATTATTCATTATTTAAAAAATTGACACAATACAATGGTAGTTTCAGATTCGGTTTGTTGTCAATAATTTTTTTCTGTAGTCTATGAACACTCATTACTTCTTGCTCCGAGATAAAATTTTGTTACTCAAGAAAATTTAAATATTTATATTCAATTTATATTTAAATATTTATTCATTGGATAATTGATAACTAAAAAGTATATACCAAATTTAACTTTATGAGTTTAACTGTTAATGACAATTTTCATTGTTTACATTCCAACTATTATTGCAGGTAATAAACGTTTGCGGATTATACATCGGCAGATTTCACAGAGTTGACTGTATCATCTTTTCCCATTCACCCCCTTACTTTCAAAGAAAACAAAATTACTGTCTCATTTACCCTAAAATGATTGTGCCCACCCAATATTTTTCAAAAGTTGGTGTCACTGCTGATATAGCTATTGGGTGTTAAAAATCTCATTGTAGTCCCAAACTTAACAATAAAAAAATTGAAAAACCATAAGACAGGAAGCGGGACGGTTCAGGATCAGGATACATAGAAATGGAGCGAGTCATACATTGTGTAAAATGTTCAAGATATGAAAATTTTTATTTTTTGTATCTACAAGGGTATTAATATGTAATTATGAATAAATAATATAAATATTTTATAACAGATGTAAATTTCCAACTGGGCAAAAAATGTTCAGACCAGGATTCGAATCCAGGATCTTTTGGTTGAAACTGCCAATGCTCTACCATCTGAGCTATCCCAGACGAATCTGGTGGACCTTTTTCACCCAGCTAACCTTATTGAGGCTTCAACCAAGATATCCCTGGTTCGAATCCTGTTCCGGGCATTTTTTGCCCAGTTGGAAATTTAAATCTGTTATGATTTATTTACCAATTAGAATTATTGTGTTAAAATTAATCTAGTATAAATATTTTAATTAAATAATCCCCCACCCCCCCCCCTAAGAATTCTAATTTATTATTTAATGATTGGTGAGTTTTACCATCATACATAACTAAAGAAAATCATTCTTCTCAACAATGTAAATATAAATCAACATACAAAAATTTCTATCAATATGATAACAGAAAACACCAAAATCATTGAAAAAATTAGTTGCATTTATAGGTCATGTTGAGAACAGTTAAAGTGGTGAATATGGCGAAATTTCAAAGATTATTTCAGAAAGTGAACCATTTAATTGTACTAATATAGAAGGATGATTTTTTGATTATTGCACTGATATTTTATTGAACTTAAAAACTTGGAATGAGCCACTAAGTCAAAGATATGTTTTATTCATATTTGAGGTGGGAATATTCAGTCTCATTAAAAATAACATGCTAAAATACACATAATTACATATTTCTGTGTCTAATGTTTGGTTAAAATAACTTTAATTACATGAATGTTTTGCACTTTTTTTTACATTTTTAAATATTTATCTGTTCTCAATTGTCCAACCTAAATGGGGTCAGGTTGGGACAGCTGAAAGGGTGTACATTTTTAATCAAACTTTTTCTTAGGCACCTATTTCAGTAATTTGTTATTTTTTTTAAAGAAATAACGTTAATTGTGTAAAAATTAATCAAAAACTGTTCCAATGTATCTCACTTTCACATCGCTCTAATATCATTTCTGACAAGGGAACCACTTTTGGTGTTGCTCGCACCTAGTATTGAGACCTGGTGCATTTTAAAGCCCTTTATTATGAAGTTTGATAATCGATAAAATTTTTCTGTTAAAATAATATTTCTTGATTATACAGCAGCATAACTTTCTGAAAATGCAATTTTCGAGACCTCTTATCGGACTATTAACATTGAATTTTTTTTAAAGAAAAGCATTTAAAAATAGATATTAGTTAATAATAAGTATAAAATATTGAAAAAAAGTTTAAAAATTCCTTCAAAAACCCTCGAATTCGATTTTCAAAATTGCAACTTTATATTCATATTTTTGGTGGAGAAACAGCTGGCGTTTATTTTCAAAAGTAGAGCTTTCCGGCAATCCTAGCCAAATGTCATAGCTGAATTTGTAATAGCTAGAAATTTCAATGTCCGACCTATTTCGCCACAGTAATTTCTCTAAATTGTGTAAAAATATTAATTTACTTCATGATTACTTTTACCGAAGGACCATTTGATACAGCAACATTTCATTTTAAACATTCGAAATTTTATTTCATTCGATTTCAAAAGAAAGTAGTTTGCTTATTTTGTATTTCACTAAAAAATAGTTTTCAATGATCTTCGAAGCTTTTATAGAATTATATTTATTACTTATATATTTATCGTCTGCATAAAAAAAAAATTAAAAACCTAATATTTGTTTCTTATGCTATCAATTATAAAAAAAATCGCAATTTGATATAATTCTAGTAATATGTTCTGTACATTTTCTCTTTGGATAAAGCGGGCGGAAAAATTGTAGCGCCATATTTGGCAACTTAACTCACTTTCGGCGTGAAATAAACAAATAAATATGTAATAATAAAAAATTAAAAGTATAAAAAAGTATATAAAGTGTTATTTTAACAGAGAATTTTTTTTGGTTCTCTAACTTTTATGTATAGGATAGGTCTACAAAACGCACCAGGTTTCGATGCTAGGTGCGAGTAACACCAAAAGTGGTTCCCTTGTGAGTACTTTCTTCTGATTATTATTATTATTATCTGTATGGAGTAGTTAATTTTGTATTAAAAAAAGTTCCACTTTTGTATTTTATAAACTACTATTTAGGCAACTATATTAGTGAGACTTTAGGTTACTAACACAGCTATGTTTGTGTTATTTTTTATAGGACAAAACATTTAAATAATAATATTTTTTATTTTATAGTTGGACTATCTATTCACATGATGTCTCATCAGATTATAAATATGCTGGTAACCAGTTAGGTGAGAATAGTTTGATATAATTTGTTTGATATTTATGTTTTAATTTCTTTTCTCATATATTTCATTTTATTATTATTATTATTATTATTTTTATTTATTTTTAGTTGTACCTGCTGGGTTATTTGAAAGTCCCTTATTTGATTCAAAATCCCCATTGTAAGTTTAGGTTTATTTTGATTTTATTATTTTTTTCTTCTTTATAATTTGCTCTTTATTTTTTACTCATAGAGCTTTTGTTAATTTCCGTATTTATACGTTCATTCATTTTCATTTTCTTTGTTTTAATAATATATGCATACTTAAAAATTTAAAATTTTTATTCTTGAACAACTTGCAAGATGATACACTAATTTCATAGAAATAAGATTAGAATTAAGACAGTTATACTGAATTGATAAATAATAATAAAAAAAAAAAAAAAAAAAAAAGCAAAAACAAACAAACAACAATAAAAACCAGGCGTTTGCTTTGAAATTGTAAGCAAATGTTTTGTGAAATAAATGTCTGCAGTAGGCCTGGGCTTTAAATCGATTTAACTCTTAAATCGATTTAAAGCTTACATCAGAAATCAGATTTAACCATTGGTCTTAAATCGATTTAAGCTAAAATCGGAAATCGCGATTTAGCCAATGTCTTAAATCGCGATCTAGCCATTATCTTAAATCGCGATTTAGCCTTTGGCTTTAAATCAATTTAAAACAAAATACTGATTCAGAGCTAACATCGGAAAAACGATTTATCTACTTTGATGTATCTACACTTACATAGCAAGCTGGTGTTAAATCGATTTAGGAGGATCTGATTTAAGCAAATATCGCAAGCCTCAATGCTTTCCGATTTAAGAAAAATAGGGCAAGCTGGTGTTAAATCGATTTAGGAGGATCCGATTTAAGCAAACATCGCAAGCCTCCATGCTTTCCGATTTAAGAAAAGGCAACCTGGTGTTAAATCAATTTAGCAGGATCCAATTTAAAAAAAACATCGAGCCTCAATCCTCTTTGATTTAAAAAAAAGATGGTTTAAGAAAACTATGATTTAAGTAAAAATTTATATTTATTTATTTTGTAAACAAGATTCAGAGTTTGAGATTGGAATGTGTATTTTTCAGAAATTAAGAACTTATATAGTGGAAAGTTGAAAGGAAAAAGTAATGTTTAAATCTTAAAATCCAAATTCATCGAATTTCAATTTATATGCTAATGCAATCTTTTGATGAAAAATTAAGTTTTCACATATTTGAGTAATATTGCAATGTGTATTTTTTTATTTTCCAATATTCTGTAATTAATTAAAATGTTTTAAAGTAGAATCCTTCATTGTTTCAAAAGATTGTTTTCCTAAAATTCATTCAGCATTTATATGATTAAAAATAATAATAATAAAGTTTTATATTTAAAATCCAAACTCATTGACTTGCAGTTTATACTTTTATGCATTTTTATTATGAAAAATTCATTTTTCACGTGTACTATTTTAACATTTATTTTTTATTTTCTATTATTTTGTAATTAATGAAATTATTTTAAAGTATAGTCATGCATTGTTTTGTGTATCACTATTTGGCCGTGATCCACATGAAATATTTTTCTTTTACTAATATTTTTTCCCTGAAATTGATTGAGTATTTATGGTTGGAAAAAAAGAATAAAGTTTCATATTTAAAATTCAAATTCATTGAATCTCAGTTTTTATGTTTATGCATTCTTTTAATGAAACATTCATTTTTCACATGTTTGGGTAATATTTTAATACATATTCTTTATTTTCTATTATTCTGTAATTAAAATATTTTAAAATAGTCATGCATCAGGTTTGACATCCGATTTCAACACCAGCCATGCGGATTGAGTATCTTGCTGAAATTGATTCACTATTTACATCCAAATTCATCCATTTTTAGTTTATATTTTTATGCATTACTTTTATGAAAAATTAATTTTCATATGTTTGGGTATTATGGGAATATTTTAGTTTTAATTTATTATTATTTTGTAATTAATTAAAAATACTTTAATAAAGTTCTGTAATGAGTCAAGTAAATTTATTTTTACAGCAGAATGAGGGAGGGGTGGAGGAGGCATTCATTAGATTTTTCTGCAGATCTGCGATTTTCTGTTTTTTCGATATTTTGTTATCATTAAAAAGAGATTATTTTAAGATTATATTTTATTACTAATCTTAAAGGATGGCAACGGCTGCGAAAAGAAATCAGCAATTTCAGTAATGTGCTCCAACTTTCAATCCTTCTCCATCCGCTATATAAATGTCGGCCTTTATGTTAAACAAATCTTATTATAATCTAAAAGTTAGAAAGATGTAAAATTGCACCTTATTTCTCATACCTCCCCCCTCCTTTATTTTATTTATTATTATTATTTTTTTTTTTTACTACTTTTCTCATCATGATAAATGAATAGTTAAATTCATCATTGAATTCTTTTAATATGCTTCTGTTTTACCTCAATAGCTTTTTAAATCTGTGTTTGTAAAAAGAAAAAAAAAAAAAGTGTGTGTGTAGGTTGTTAGCAATGAAGTGCTATTTGGGTGGGCTAGGGGAAGTCCCCCCCCCTTAAGGAATTTAGATTGTAGCAAGCATAACAAGTCAGACAAAAAAAAAAAAAAAAAATCATTTTCTTTTATATTACTTCTTATAGAATGAGTTTATAAAATATATTACAATAGGTCACTAATTTTTAAAATGGAAAAAAAAAAAACTAGTGTTTTGGGACATTCAAACCTTTTTTATGTGTAAAATATACCTCTTTTCAAAGTTATTTGGAAAATTAAAAGCTAAAAAAAATATGCTTCCAGATTCTAAAATGTAAAATCAGTGTTAAATCGCGATTTAGCACTAAATCGCGATGTTAGATGGATGATAAATTGATTTAAGAAATTTCTACATCGCCCAGTCCTAGTGTAGAGACAAGAAAATTGGGTTTTCAGATTTTTTATTTATAAAAATTGACATCTTTAACCATTAGCACTAACTTTTCAATTAGAAAATAGGTTCAGGTTGCAAAGTGTCGAAATGATTGAGTTATTCGATAAGTTTTGGAAAATATAAGTCAATTAAAAAATTTTAAGCAAAACGTTATTCTCCCATGTAGAAATAATAAAAAAGGAATTTTATAATGTTGATAAATATTTATATAAATAACATTAACAGCAATGTTTTTCAAACCATGTATGAATAAGTCACAGTAAAATTAACATTTTCTGTGACAATATCATATGAAATCCATTTTTGAATTCAATGAGAAAAATATGTAGTTTTTTTTAAACGACTATCATTGAAAATTGAGTATACAGCAAATGTGCCACTCCACTGGCAACTATTTATTAGCCTCCGGTACGGTATGCTATTTCTTTCTCCCAGCTTATTTTGTGTCCAAAAAATAATGTTAACTTACAGAAGCTAGCCGTAAAACAAAGCATTACGATTAAATACTCTTTAGCAATTTTTTTAACTTCTAAGCATCGCACATTTTCAATTTTTATACCGTCGTATTGGAAAAAAAAAGTTTTTTTAAATGCATTTTGTTTGAAAACTGCATCTCCATTTATTTTTGAAATATTAATTTTTTTGCAGTTTTTGCAGCCATTTGCCTAATATTGGCAACGGAAGTACTCCATTTCTGTAGAAAGTAAAGGAAAAATAGCTTTAAAATAGTAATTATTTATTTTTGTTGCCATTTTCTCGTAACAACCGAAAGAAAATGTAATTAAAATACGTGCTGTTTTGAAAAAAATATAAACGAATGATTTTTGTTAAAACATTGGAGCTATTACTGTAAAAGCACTTATTTTCGCGAAAATGAAGATATCTGTGATTTCGCGAGCTGAAAATTTTGTGAGTTTTTTATGAAAAGAGCCGAAAATTGAAAAATCCCGAAACTACCTAAATAGAACCCCTTTTGCATAAGCCATTTTAGGAAACTTCCTTTTGTCCTGATATAATGATTTGATATATCGAGAATATTCTTGTACCTTATTACGACAAGCAGAGAGAGCTTCTCGCATAGTTCCAGAACAACCTGGTGTAGCATTGTTCGATGATTTTAAGGCACACTAAGATCCTCTTTTTCTGACTGAACTAGAGAATAGAAATATTATTCCAGTTTTAGTACACGCTTCCTGCACAAGAGAGCTCCAGCCTTTGGACTTAACTGTAAACGGCGAGATGAAGCGTTTGCTCATGAACGAGTTTCTTGACTGAGTTATTTTCTTCTGAGGGACTGGTGACTTCTATTATTATGAAACAGCCATTATAAATGAAGAGTTAGGTGAAGATGAAAAAGCAGCCGTAAAAAAAAATTATGTCCATCCCCCCCCCCCCCCCCCCCCCATTCTGACCAGAAAATCAGAGTTCTAACTTTTTACGGCTGCCCTTTCATCTTCACCTAACACTTCATTTATAATGGGTGTTTCATAATAATAGAACATATCAGATCATCAGAAGAAAATGAAGTAATGGAAATACCGGGGACGACACTAAATTCTGAAAAAGCAGAATTCCTGTTCTCTAGTATATACAGTAGATTCCCTCAAATCCGCACAGCTTGGGACCAGAGGTTGTGCGGATTTTAGAATTTTGCAGATTTCTGGTCATTGCTTTGTTTACATTTTCAAACAGTAATTTGAATGTAATTAATAATGCAATTGAAATTATAATGAATGCTTACAGTATAAGGAAATATTAAAACAATTAAGTAATAAACTAAAATAATAATAAATTTGATAATTTTTTTAAATGATTAAAATATTAAAAGCAAAGATCAAGTAAATAATCAATAATGTATAATTAAATATTCATTATAAAGATGAGATGCATTTTTCCTAAATTATTCAATGAAAGTTTCCACATAAAGGTACACTACTAATTTAAATCAAAATAATAAAATAAGGAAGTTTTATTTCAGGTTTACCCAGACTTAATAATCAAAAAAGCTTGATTAATGCATAAATACGTTTGGCAAAAAGATTGTGATTATCAGTGATGCCAGCAATATCTTGATTTTTTTTTTTCAGAAATAAATTTATTCTTCCTTCATGAAAAAGCACAAATTCAGTAATATTAACAAAAAATACAGATTAATATATATATAAAATTGATATAAAACTAAAAAAATCAAATTTTGCCCATACATCTGAACTGAAATTTCATTGTTTACATCTGTAAATTGTGTGTGGATTTTAGAGAGTTGTGGATTTTAGGGTTGCGGATTTGAGGGAGTCTACTGTATATATTTTTTGTACCACTATTTCCTAACAGAGAAATTCACGATAGATTTCTAGAACATTAGCTAGAGAAATCTACCACAAAGGCTGTTGCTTTAAAAAAATGGTGCAAATAAAATATATAAATAGTAACTGGTGTCCCTGATACAGGCATGTTATCTGCTTTAGAAATCCAGCACTCAGAAAAAATTACAAAATATGAGTAAAAGATAAGTTTGAAAAAAAAGGAAGCAGTGACCATTTAGAATTACAGTATACAAATTTTAGAATAGCTATAAACATTTTTTTTCTTTTGGTCACTAGTATGCAGAGGGAAAAAAAAAATAGAAAGTCTTAATTTTCTGATAAGAAATTAAAAAAATATGAATGCATTCCATGACCATAGGTTTAACATTAAAGAGGGGAATTTCAGATCTAACTGATAATGATAATGAATATTAAATAACAACTTTTTCCTCTTAAAAGGTTAAAAAAAAAAAAAAAAAATTATTGGCTAACCTAGAACAAATTTATCCATTTTACCTACTGTTGCCAGGTTCCCAATTTTCAAAGGTCCAAAGACCTGTCTTGCATAACTCCTGCATGGGATTCCGAAAATTTGGATATTTCATAATACATTGAAAAATCAGTAAGAATCTTTAATTTATAATGATTCCTCAGATTTTTAATTTTAGACTTTTCATTAAGATTTTACTTTCTAAAGAATTGAAATGATTGTTTAACAGAGCAGAAAGTATATTTTGTGATAAGGGGTGCTCACAAATGTTTAAATTTTCTTGCTTGAAAATGTGCGTTATCTTTGACACAATTTCAGAATATTTTTTATTCTAGCATGTATAAAATAGTCAGTACTAAAAAAATCCAATAATTCTTTAAGCAATATGATAAATCTTTAATCAATGCTTGACTACTTAGATTCGATTTTTGTGATTGTTAGATTGGATTTAAACAGAAATTTTAACATGTTCTGAACAACGTTTTACTTTTTCAGATTTATTTATTTTTAAAGGAATTTTAAATAATAAATTTGAATTTGAGAACAGTCTTTACTAAAATTGCTGTAATTCAAATTTAATTATATTCCTCAAAATTCATATTGTTGCAATGAGAAATTTTGTTTATTATAATTTTGTTAATTAGCAGATAAACTTTCCAATGCCTGAGTAAAATGTTTAGCTTTGTGTATCATAGCTACATGTGTATTATGTTTTAAAATATAGTATTGATTAAATTTCAATTGTAAATATTGAATTGTTGGCATGCAATATTTTCAACAATTCAATGACTTGCTATGATAAATTTAGTAAAAGAAAAACGCTTTATATTTTTATATCCCACTTTTATTACACTTCTGACTTGCTGTTAGTGGTACTGCATAGCTGCCAACTTGTACGGTTTGGCCGTACAATGTACGGATTTTGTACTAAGTGTACGGTTGTACGGATGAGCAGTACGATTGTACGGTTTTGCGCATGGAAAAAACGGTCGCGGAAAAATGGTAATTTCGTCAAAGAATCGTGGAGAAAGCGCCGATTTCGTCAAGGAATTGCGAAAAAAAACGCCGATTTCGTGAAAATATCGCGGAAAAAACGCCGATTTCGTCAAAGGATCGCGGGAAAAACGCCCATTTCATCAAGGGTATGGGTGATTCTGATCCGAATTTTCCTAAAATTTAAGGCATTCATATTCATTTCTCAAAAATTCGGTCACCAATCCGAAAATTCGGACATAAAAAAATTGCAAATTTCGACAAAAGTTTGCCGAAAAAAGTAAATTTTGCCAATCGTTTTCAGGATAAATGCAAATTTCGTCCAAGAAACGCGAAAAAAACCGCAAATTTTGTCGAAAGATCGCGAAAAAACCGAAAATTGCTTTAAGAGATCGCGAAAAAAAAACGAAAATTTCGTCGAAAGACCGTGAAAAAAACGCCAAATTTCGTTGAAAGATCGTGAAAAAACGCCAAATTTCGTCGAAAGATCGCGAAAAAACGCCAAATTTCGTCGAAAGATCGCGAAAAAACGCCAAATTTCGTCGAAAGATCGCGAAAAAACGGCAAATTTCGTCGAAAGATCGCGAAAAAACGGCAAATTTCGTCGAAAGAGCGCGAAAAAAACGGCAAATTTCGTCGAAAGATCGCGAAAAAAAACGGCAAATTTCGTCGAAAGATCGCGAAAAAAACGGCAAATTTCGTCGAAAGATCGCGAAAAAAAAACCCGGCAAATTTCGTCGAAAGATCGCGGAAAAAAAAACCGGCAAATTTCGTCGAAAGATCGCGAAAAAAAACGGCAAATTTCGTCGAAAGATCGCGAAAAAAACGGCGAATTTCGTCAAAGGGCCGCAGAAAAAACGCATAGTTAGTGGCGGGAGGGGATTTCCCCATTCGCCCTTTCTACCCCCCCCCCCCCCCCCCCCTCCACCTCCCCTGCTATAACTTTTCAGAAAATTTGAGGTGAATTTCAGATTTTTTTTTTTTTTTACTCAGAATATTATGAAATGATATTCCTTTTTTCAATGCATATGCATTTGTTATGTACTTTTTTAAATACGGAAGAATGCGTCGTAAAAATTGTAAGGTTTTCAAAAATGACATGTTGGCACGTATGGTACTGGACCTGGCAACACTAATTAGATTTTCGTTCATCTGACGAATTTCCAGGCACGGGCCTGGCCCGTTCCAATGAAAAATTAAAAGTTCGGTGCAAGCCCAGCCCGGCCCGTGGAAAAATCAATTAAATGAGGTCCAACTCAATTTTTACAAAAAATTCAGTTTTTTCTAAACATACAATTAAGATTCTTTTAAAGAATAATACTGCATACATATTTATGGGATAATTTTACAGTATATTTTAAAATTATTATGTGTTCATAAGATAGAAAATACACAATAGCATCATTAATGATTACTTAGTCTTAGACATTTCAACATTCAAATAAGGATTCATTAAAAAAATAATGTAGTTTAGAATAAAAGAAAAAAAGGAGGGTTAAAAACATAACTGTTGAAGCAGTATAATAAAAAGCAGATTTGTAAAAATATCTCTCTGCCATTTAATAAGGCTTTTTCTGAATTCATTTCTTTTCGGAAACGGTTAAGATTGGCAGGTGTTCTGATTCAGAAACTATGTAATCTAATAACGTTAACCATTTTTTTATAAAGGCAATATATCTTTGAGAAAATACTGCCAAAGCTAAAGTTTTGAATCGAATTACTAGAAGCGATAGCACGGGAAAGGAGAAAAACCTGCAGTCACGTGACAAGAATCTCTTATATCTCAATAAGTAATTTATTTATAAAAAATGGAAAACAATGTTCGATTCAAAATCCCTTCAATAGTCAGGCCTGTCAATTTTATGCCTTTACAGTTAAAAATGAGTCAGAAAATTTCTCATTGTTGAGCAGTGAATTTGAGAACCACGTGATATTTCCAAAGAATCTGTTAACAGAAGCTCACTATCACTATTAATATTTTTACAAAACATTTTGCTTTCCTACACACCCTGAGAACAATAAAGTCAAGTTCCGGCCTTGCTCAACTATATAGAAAAAAATGCAAGCCTGATCTCAGCCTGGCACAAGTCTGCTGAAAAAATTAAGCCCGGGCGCAGAAACCATTTAACTGTCCAATGTTGATCTCTACACTGCACATGTTGCATTTTTGCATTGATGATGTCAAACTAGCATCGGCTCGTGATGCACATTTATACTTATTCTCGCGAAAGTCACCTTCATTGAAAATGGCTTATATTTTATCGGCTTCAATCATTTTTTTATAGCAGGCTAGCAGGCCTGCATAATTTTTTTTTTTCGGCCCGGCCCGTTTATTTTGTTTCTCAGCCGATCCGTTGAAAAAATTGTTGTAACTCTGCCGGCCCGGCCCGTTTGAAAGTTTGCCTTCATTTTGCCGGACCGGGTACGGGCCTCAGGCCAAGCCCGAGCCCTGAGCAGACCTCTAGTCCGTTCTCCGAAACTATATATGTTGGAGACATGAAATTTTGCATACTTTTAGCTGAACACCTCACATGAAACGACAAATCATAAAATTTTTAAAAAGTGTTATATTTACCCCTCTGGGCTCTAACTTGTATATTTTAAGCATTTGTTTTCTAGCTGAGCCCCTAATTAAGTTGGAGACTTGAAATTTTGCATGCATTTAGCTGAACATTTGCGATCACATGACAAATCATAAAAATTTCAAAAAGTCTTATATTTACCCCTCGGGACTCTAACTTGTGTATTTTAGCATTTTTTCTAACCTACCCCCTTTTCACCCGGGGGGCACTTTTCTAACTTTTGCCGACACCCCTTACATGATACATCATTGCACAGCCCTTTGAGCACTCTTTTATATTATGCACCATAGCCTTACATATTTTAGTTCCACTTATTACCGCCAAGGTGACGCCTACCTATCTCGGGTGCTATGGGCCCGATCCCCTCGACTAAATATATATCTATGGATAGGTTGTAAAATGCAGTTTTGTTCGGATAGAGGTTTGTTTAGTATAGAGTGTGCCCCCTGGTTGTGAAATGTGGAATTAACAGATTTTGCAAAAGGATAAAGTGTTTAGAAAGGAATGTTAAATGAAACCCTCTGTGTGATCTGTGATCACACTTACCCACTTGTTTTACCTTCTTTCTTATAATAAAATTTAAACTGAAATTGCCTCTTCAACTTCATTGTGTTTAACTTCTAAGAATATATTGTACTTAAAAAGTTATTCTTTGTAGAATCACTCTTTTATCAATAAGTATAGAATGCATGATATTTTATTTTAGGGCTGTAAAATATGGTGTTCTTGCTGCTCATGTTGCCAACAAGATGGCAGAAAGTTTTGATGATAAAGGTAAAAAATTCTTTTGCTTTTTGTGGATTATACTTTTAAAATGTAAAAACATGCAATTTAAGGTTGTTCAAATTCAAACTGGCTGCTTTCTAACACATTTTTGAAATCATTATTATTTGTAAACATGTAAAACTGGCACGTGTTTTTTATTCAGAAACTGTGAAATTGAATAGTGTTTTCCATTTATAGATGAATACAAAGGATCTTTCAAAAACATTGTAAAAAAAAACAAAAAAATACTATAATTCCTGCTTGCATGCTTTTACATTTAAAAATGAGTATTTGAATCTGTCAAAGCTTTGTTAACATTTCCTTTTTTATTTGTAAATAGATTTTTTTATTTATGATAATATTAGAAGGCTTTTCATCATCAGCTTTACTAAATTTGAGAGTACGAGTTTTAGTAATTTTCAATATTCTGCCTATATCAAAAAATTGATCAACATGGCACATTATATAGTTTCTGAGTAAGAGAATCTGCCAATTTGATGCATATCAGAACAAAAATGAATTTAAAAATAAGTCAGAAAATAAGAAGTTTGGATTTGACAACTCCCTTAAATTGTATTTTATGTAGTACATGCACAAGTTTTAAAACTAAATTTTTTTTTAATGCTCTAATTAGAAAGAACTTTTCTTATGTTTTATTGGCTATGAAATATTGCTATTTTATGTGGATAGCTGCACACTCTATTTTCTTTGAAACCATATAAAATCTGCTATGATTTATCTAAGAAAAGTTAGTAGATATGCTTATTAATTTTTGTTTTAACTGGTATTGTTGCTGTTAAAAATCTAATGAATAGTGATTTGGCCAAATACCAACTAATTTTTTTTTTTTTAAGTTTATATTGATTGTAATTTTTTTTAAATGTTGAATCTGAAATAAAGTAAAATAAAAATTTACCTTGTATCATTTGACGCACTGGGAGGCAGAGTGGACTATCTCTCATTTTTGTGAAAAATGAGTTTGAAGTGTCAACGCATTGTATGTTTGCCATTTATTGGCTGTATAATCGATTTTATTAATTTTGAAACTATTCAAGTGATAGATTCAGTTTAACTGAGGGTCCAACGTAACTTATATATTAAGTTTCCAGCGCAAGAGTAGATCAAGTGACTTGATCCGCTCTGGCAAAGTCTGTTTTACTATTAAATGCTAGGAACTTTGGGAGAAAATCTGTCATGGTCCATTCTGTTTTTTTGAAAAGTACCGTTTATGACAAAAACAACTGTTAAATAAAACATAGTTATTTATTTTTATTGAACAGTCCTATGTAGTGTTTTTTTTTTTTTTTTTTTTTTTAAATAAAACCCAGGTAATGTAAATAAGATTTTTTATAAACTGGAGAAAAAAAAATGAAAGTAAAAAATAGTGATGATGATGATTGATGATAATAATATTAGAGGTAAAATATTTTTCAGGTTCTCTGGCACTGCTAACTTAATCATCATATGGCATTGGCATTGGCAGGCTTTAACTTTTCTTCTTTATTAGTATAGACTCTTAAGCATTAAATGGTGGCTTCAATTTTTTTTTTTTTAAATACTGTTGCTGATGTTGCATGTTTCTACTCAATTTATCTATTTCTACCAATCATCGGATTAGAGTCAGCCAGTGATTTTTGTTTTATTGAAAAAAAAAAAAAAAAAATGATACTCCAATCAGACTTTTGTGCCACAAAACTGCAACTCATTGCTACTGCAGAGAAGAAGAAAAAAAAAAAAAGCTTTGAAGTGATCTATATCACAAAGGTAAACTTAATTTCTGCACCTGAATTACTAAGATCACTTGTTGCAAATTGAAAAGTAAATACAAAGGGGATAAAGTGGCTGAAATTTTTATATCTACTCTACAGAAAGGAGAACATGTTTGTAGTGTCTGACAAATATGAACATGCAGAAGTACATGTTTGTAAAAAATTAGATTTAAGGAAAAGACATTTAAAATTAATAAGCATGGCCTCTCCAATGCCTCTTTTCTGCCCACAAGGACATTGAATTACAACAAATTAGAAGAACCTTCTATCTCTTTTGGATTATATGTTCCCTCACACCACAATTTCTATAAAAAATTAAAAACATCATGAGAGAATTAAGAAGACACTGTATGCTTAATGGAAGAAGTACCTGCAATAATTATATTTTACCCATATAATTAATGTCAACATTATTATTTTACTTTCATTATATTTTTTTTCCAAATTATAAAGAAATTGTATTTATGTTACCTGGGTTTTATTTAAAAACCTGACATAGGATTGTTCTATAAAAATAAAGAATATGTGTTTTATTTAATAGTGGTTTTTGTCATATGTGATAGTATTCAAAGAACCAGAATGGACGAAGCTGCATTTTCTCCCAAAGTTCCTAGCATTTGGTAGTAAAACTAATATATTTTTTAAATTTGCCTCTTTTTGAACTTAAAAAAGTAGAAATGTAGAAGCCACTTTCAAAACTGGCCTCAAAGAATTTGAAAAAAAATTGTAGAATTTTGGAAAGCATTTTTCTCTAAATCACAGCTGGTGAGGTTGGTCCACTCTGGTTCTACTTCTCATTTGTATGTGTTTAGTTTGTTTGTGAAATTTTCAGTTTGTTGTATTTTTTGTACTATTTTAAGCTCTTGGATACTAATTAATAAGACAAGACTTTTACTAAATTTAAATTACTAATAGCATTAATTCATACACATTTTAGCTAAAATAGGAACTCATTGTTATCACTATTAAATGTACTCTTTGAATTTATTTTTTATTTATAAAAATATTTTAATACAAAAATTTAAGAATTTATATTTAATCCTTTTATAAAGATATCTTATTGACTTTTTGTTAGTCAGGAGGGTATGTTATTTCAACTGAAATATAAGGGGTATTCTTTTTTTCTAATTTCAAGTTCCACATTTATCCTTTCTTACATTCAATGTTAATGAACTTTCATAATGTTTACTCTTCCACATAATCTGTGATATACCTCCTGAAATAGCCTTGGTGAAATAAATTTTGTTGCAAAGAGTTTGTGTGTAAAAAAATTACTCATAATTTAAAACTAGAAATGTGGTACATACATTATGCATTTTATTCATTAAAGTTATAATATTTCTTTAAATGCAAACATGTAGCAAGAAAAATACTTTTGTTTATATAGCATCATTATTTGCATTTATTTCAAACTTAAAAAACCTAAAATACAATATAAATTTATATGTAATTTAAAATTGAATTAGTTTTAAGAGATTTTTTACTATATTGATTTAATTTTTTACTCTGCAATATTTTGAATTAATATATTTAAGGTTATTTTTAAATAATAATAATAATACTGCTGAGCAGTGCGAATCTTCTCGGCACATTAACAAAGCCATTGCCAGTAAACAACCTTATATGCATGAAATTTGCAGATATTAATATTTAAGTACTTTAGAATTGAGTAGAATTTTTCATTTTATCATAAATATTGCATCTGTAATAAAGTGTTCCCGAATAATTGTGTTTTTAAAATCTGCGTAAATCTCCAACTTTGGCACAATTTTCTAGAACTTTCTTAGACTGTAAAGAAAACAGGGAAATACTATTCAACTTCTTAGTTAAATAAGAATGTATTATCACTATTCATAGTTTAAAATTAGGATGTAATTTTTAAGAGAATACAAACCATCCATGAATTAGGTAATCTACTAATCAAATGTTTCCTAGGAAATTTCCATAAAAAATATATTATTGTTGTGTAATTTCAATTGATGTAGAATTTAAAGAACTTCAAAGGAAGTTCAAGAAAAAGTTCTTATATCAAACCTTATCAATGGTTGATATGATTCAAAATATTTCTGTTCTGATTTTTTATGGTTCTGGTTTCGCAGGTTTTACTGTATTTAAATTTTGTCATTCTTATGCAGCTGTATATTGACACCTGATACAGAATAGCTTACAATGATGTAAAACAATGATTATTTATTAAATAGGAGTCAATTATGATGAATATGGAACTCTAAAAATGTGGTTGAGTAATAACACTTTGTCATCTTTTACAATGAAAAAACAGTGTTTAAAGTCTGTGATTTCAAGCTCTTTCATTGATGATGTTCAGGTAATTTTCTATTTATTTGTAACATTTTAAATTAAACTGTATAAAACATGTTAAATATTTTTTACGTTGCTTACTCTTATAACTTTAAAAACATAATTGGGGAAAAAAGCAATTATGGGTTTACTGCATACTTGATATGTAGTGTTATTTCATGTAATTTTAATTAATTGCTGGTGATTAGTCACCTTGAAGTTGAGATTTACTTAAAATGTTAGATATACTTATGAATGTGAGTAAAAGGTTTCTAATTTTGCCTATTTGTTATAGTCTTTTATTCTTGTTTCAGCGGTATATAGTAATTTTGTTTTATTACTTGATGCAAATATTTGCAGAACATTCCATTATTGCTATTACAAATGAGGTTTGGTACCAATAAATTCATCACTATTCGAAAATATCATAAATTATGTCAAACATGCTGGTTTATAGTCTTCACATTTGACATTAGGATTGCCTTTATCAGACAGAAATCAATCAAAGTGTGAACTGTGCTTCTTCTTCTCTCTTCTTCAGCATTAACAAGTAGCTTAATATCCTCTGATTTAATCTATGTGGTTGCCATTTTGATAACATCATTGCATCATTCAATTAAATTTTTCTTGGGTGATTTAGTTGTATTTTTATATATATGTGTGTGTGTCCTCTTACAATGTAGTGTATCTCCAAAAAATTGTTTGAGCTGTGATTTTTTTTCAATCTATATTATTTTTTTATTATCTTATATTTATATATATTCTATTATATATACAATATTATATATACAATCTATATATATTTTACTTTTATTAAAAAGATGATATTCTTTAATACAGAAGTTCTTAAACTATGGTCTGCAGACCCCTGTATGACGTCTGTAACATACCTTCAAGGGGTCTATGGAGATATCATGTTCAATGTGAATTTTTTACTTATCTAGATTCTGAGAAAAGTTATGCGTAAAATCAAAGAAAAACTAACAATATTGTTAAGAAATACACTATCAATAGTTTATACAGTAAAACATGTGAAAATGGAATTGTTAGATACCTGAAAAGGAAATTCAGTTTAACCACTTCACCGGTTGCCCCGAGATAAGTCGGGGGTAAAAGCACTGTTTCCCGATACCTGTAGCCGGTGAAGTGGTTAAAGACAGGTTTTTATCAGGTAAAATTTTATAGTAATTCCTTTGTTGAGACCATGAATTTTTTCTGTTTAAGGAGATTCCAATTTCATAGATTTCACTGTATATTTTTATTGTACAGTAAACTCTGTCTAAGGCGGAATCAGTCGGGACTGAGGAAATTTTCCGTGGTAGACAATATTCCGGCTTCTGCAAAAGAGCGTGATTTATTGGAATGAAGCATATGTCAGTCGAATAGCGTTTTATGTTTTCGATAAAAAGATTGGATCTTGAGTTATAATGAATTGCTCGCGACCTTTCATTCGATCTTTCATCACGATCTTTCATTGATTGTCCTGGCTCGAAAATCTGTCGAAAACTGAAATGCTGGAAAATTCTTTGTCTTTATAAATAAATGAGAAACGTTATTCAATTTCTTAGTACCGCTGTAATACCTACAAACTTGAAGTTTACACACAAAAAGAATTATAATAATAACTTCGGGAAGGAGACTGAAAGCCATCACTGTGAATTTGAGTGCAACTTTAAAGCATAATATATTGTAGACAATATATATTTTCATAAATGTGCACTCAACTAGTAATAATAACTTTTAAATGCATATTTATATAGGAAAAAAGGGCATAAACAAGAGTTCCTTAAAATTTAAACAGTTTCAGTTCCTTTGAATTAACTTTTTAAAGTATTAGGGAATTTAATTTTTAATCGACATTGAGTATTTGACGTATATATATCAGTTTTAAAGTTTCATAAACAAAATGCCTTTCATTTTTAAAATATCCTATTTTCTGCCTTATGCAAAATTTTGTTTCCGGTGGGACCTTAAAACCCTTTCCGTTTCCGCGTTAGGCAGATTCCGGCTTATGCAGCAAGAATTAATGTTATTTTCTATGGATTCGCCGGGACTTGAAAAATTTTCCGCGGTAGACAGATTTCCGGCTTACACAGAGTCCGCCTTAGACAGAATTTACTGTATATATCATTTATTCAATATTCTAAAGAATTTCAATCTTAAATCCTAGAGGCCTGCAGAGACTGGGAAAATGAGTTTGTGGTAACTAAAAGCTTAAGGACCACTGCTTTACTGCATATCATGGAAGATGATAGTATTCCAGTGACGCAGCCTTAAGCCTAAAATCGTATCGTATTGTATCGTATCGTAGAATTCATAGATGGTGGAACTCATATATACAACTAACTCGACTTCAAAGAAAACGGGAAAAACCGCCTTTCAATAACTCGGCGAATATAGCTCTTATTATTCTGATTTTTTCAGAACAGTCTTATTTCTGCAGTCTAATGCTATTCTGAAATTTTTACATTTCTACGTGCAGTATATTTTGAGATCTCAAAACCCATTTTTAAAGTTACTTGGTATGTAAGAAGTTCCTAATTTCCATTTCTGGAAAACGGCTTTAACGATTTTCTTTAAATTCATATATAATAGAAATATGTTTTATGTGAAGGGAATAAGATAACATTGGTTTCCGGGAAAACTCTAATTTTCTTTTTAATTCACTTTTATTTTCCTCCGAAAAAGATCTTATTAAAATTAATATATAATATAAATCTATTTTAGATGAACCGAATAAGATCATTTTTGTTTCCAAGAAGACTCTTATTCGTTTTATAATAAGCATGAAAAATCGGGCTATATTTTTCCACTATTTATGGGAATTTCACCGAAAATGTGCCTATTGTATTCATGCGCTTAATTTCTTCTGACCAAAGCTTAGTGAAAAGTTTACGAACATCCGTAGCTTAGTCAGTTAAGTGCGTGCCTCCAATATATAGGTTGCGAGGTCTGTCCTCTTTGAAGCAGCAAGCACTTTTTTTTTATCAAAGTAAATTTGATTTTGTTTCTATAAAAATATATTTATTTATTTTGATTTTTTTCTTTAAGAGTTTCCTATATCACTATTTTGTGACAATTTTTCAGACAATAAAAATACTGCAAAATCTGTCTAAGGCGGACTTTGTGTAAGCCGGAAATGTGCCTACCGCGGAAAGACTTTCAAGTCCCGGCGAATCCATTCAAAATAACATTAATACGTGCTCCATAAGCCGGAATCTGCCTAACGCGGAAACAGAAAGGTTTTTAAGGTCCGCCGAAAGCCAATTTTTACATAAGATGGTTGGTTGATTTTTGGCGCCCGATTATCTACACTAGGGATATAGGCCCGAGGGGGGAGTGTCCTTCGTGGGGGGCCTTTCTAAGGGAACCTAACCCATATTTGCGCATGGAAATCCATGGCTCGAATTTACATAAGACGGAAAAAATAATATTTTAATACCGAAAGGCATTCGGTAAAGGGAACTTTAAAATTGATAGATAGATCAAATACATATAATAAATAAATACATATAAAATACCATATAAATAAAAGCACATTTTTTTATGCATTCATTTGTTTACAGAGAGAGAATTTTAATTTTGAAATTTTTCAGATTTAATGATAAGGAAAAGAAAATACGCAGTTTCTATTTGTTCAATCTACAACAGTTTCTTTGCATTTACAATTTTTAACACAAATAAATTTCTGTTTTTCTACAGTACATAAATTTAAATTATGCGTTTTTATTTTTTTCATTATCCTTATAATAAAAAAAGAAAAAAAAAAACAGGCCGTAATTCTTCCATTACCTTTATAATAATAATAATATTAAATACGTGCTGTTATTCTAACTGTAAATGGAAGACTACAAGATTTTTAAAAAATGTCATACATTCAAAATTTTGCAAAAAAAGGCAAATAAATTGCAGTTTTATACTTTTATCTTTGGGGGAGGGAGAGGGGGCTCAAACAAAAGTTTATTAAACAATCTCTATAAATCAAGACAGCATAAAATGCAAAATTTGCCATGTAAATTTATTTTTTTAAATATATTTAAATTATTTTTTAGTTTCAGAACAACAACAACAAAAAAATATATACCTTGCAAACTTCCCATGTATTCACAGAAAAAATTAAACTAAATAAAACCTGGAATTAAATAATTCAGTTGGCTAAATAAATTATTAAACCATTGCCTTGCATTAAAAAAATTACAAGGTACAAAATATAATTATTATAAAATCTGTTTCTGAAATAATTTAAGTTGATAGTTAAATACATCAATAATTAAATGATTTTCTGCATGGTATTGCCATCTGTTGGCTAAATTCAGCATTAACAATAAATGGGAAATGAAACAGAAAAAACTAAGTGAAATAAAAATTCAAATTAAATAATTCAGTTGGCCAACTAAATTATTAAACCGTTGCCTATCATTAAAAATTTCAAGATACAAAATATAATTAAAATCTGTTTTTGAAGTAATTTAAGTACTTTGTCACATGGTTAATTAAATTCATCAATAATTAAATGCTTCTCTGCATGGTATCGCCATCTATTTGCTAAATTCAGCATTAACAATAAATGGGGGGGGGGATATTACAATAAAATTTTCTTTTCAATAATGGGAGCAATAATAATGTATTTTATGCATTTTATACAGTTGTATCCAGTAAATCTAATATCCTACCACCCCAATACAACTAAAAATTGAACATTTACATTAAAGTAGCAATAAATGTTATGTCACATGTTAGTGTTATGTTAGATGTTGATAGATTAAAAACTTACATGATGGAAAATTATTTCTTAAAAAATAAAAAATCAGTAATTTCCCAAATAAATTTTATTTGAAAGTATTTTTTTGCTTACAATTTTATTGTATTTTAAATAAAAAGTTTTAAAGAGTAATATTTCTTTATATATTTTTTAAGAAAGTAAACTTTTTACATGGTAAGTTTTAACAAAGCTTTCTATATCTGTGAAACAAACCATAACCCCCCACATTTTGTATATTACTTTCATATGTTACTAAAAAGTTCTTTAAAAAAATTAAATAGCGCAACACTCTTTACAATTGAAGTATGAGGTATGCTCTTTTGAAGGGGGGGGGGGGGGGATTAAAGGTGAATGGAAACCACGATTATGAGTTCCTATCAGGGATTTCTTTGCGTCATTGTATCCAAACTAAGCGAAATATATGCAAATGGATATTATGACGCAAAGAAATCATTTACTTAAATTTTACTTTTGATTTTGGATAGCGTGGCACAAAAGATAAATCAATTTATTCATATAAATACATTACAGTGCATTGTACAGGTTCAGTGAAAGTGGTATTTTTAACAGTGTATTGGAAAATTAAAAGTTTTGGTTAGATGTGTAAATATATTTAGCCAAATCGAAAACAATTAAAATTGAATTTTAAAACAAATTGTTTAAGGCTACATCAAGGCGTCACTTAAATTTTGATATCATATCTTTTAAAACTCATAGTTTGAATTTATGAAAAATGTGAATGATAACGCATCAATGAATAAATTTTTATACGTCCTTTTAAATTTAACATAATTCTTACACATGCAATTATAAATAAAACAAAAATAAAATGATGAAATAAATAATATAGCGTCACTTAAAATTTGATATCATTATTTTTAAGTTCCATATTTAAAATTCTTATAGCAATGAGATAAAGTGCTGCGTCACAAACTTTTAACCCGTTAAGGGTTTTTTAATTAATATAGATTACTGAGCATTCTTGATTGATTAACTATTGAGTTCTTTTTATTCATTGAAATGGCAAAAAGAACTATTTTAGAACTTAAAAAAATGCATCTATTTTAAACTGAAATTTTAAAGTAAAAAACCATCATTGTGTGTATAGCATACACAGAACATGTAACATTCTCAGTTAACACAACCATGTGTATTTAATTCATCACTAACCCATTTTAAGAAAATGAAATTTTAGTGAGAAAAACCATTAAAAAATAACTGCAAATAGTGACCTTAATTGAGGTTCACAAGTCATCATGTGTTTATTCTAATTGGAAAAAAAAAAAAAAAAAAAAAAAAAAAACTTGAGGTTTTAAATATATTCTTTGTGATACTTTCATATTATCAGCCATATACACTATATTGAAAATTGCGATTAATAATAGACCCACCCTGTAAACACCCACTGCCTTGCTAACTACAAGGCAAAAAATAAAATAAAATAAAATAAAAAGCAATTTAACAAATTACAACGACCATTTGGAAAATGATTTTTTCAAAGACTAAAATTTAAGACATAAAAAATCATACGGAGTTGATCACACATTACGTACGCCATGGATTAAACATTAACATTCCTGGACCCATCATGAACAAATTTTAAAAGAAATTTCAGTTTTATAATTTTCAGTACTGTAAATTTTTAAACTTGCACAGAGCTGGTCATACATTACGTACGCCATGGATTAAACATTAATATTCCTGGACCAATTTTAAATGAAATTTCTTTTTTAAACTTCTAAACATCCCACAATATTACTTTTTATATCGTCGTATAGAGAAAAAAAATGCATTTTTAATTGCAATTTGTTTGAAAGCTGTATCTCAATTTGTTTCTGAGTTAAATTTTTTTTTTGTAATTTTTATTACTTTTTCGTCATAGTGGCAACAGAAGTATCCATCTCTGTTGAAAGTAAAGGGAAAATACAGATTACTGTATAGACCAATCAGAAAACGAATAAAATGCGGGATTTAACTAATAAAACGCTTCATATATGTTTTTGATTTCCCACCCTGACCGAGGGCAATAACCATTTTTCCAAATGGTTAATAAAAAAATATATATATATATATATATGCAGGAGTGGGGAAATGCATCATTTTACTTGCCACTAATGAGTGAATTTTCTGACAGGACGAGTGAATTTTTAGGTAGCCTTTGAAAACTGCAAACTATAGAGATATACCGAAACCTTTCTTTTTTAGTAGTTAGCTATATTTTTCAACTTTCCTAATTGCTGCGATGTAAACACTGTACTAAGTTCTATTTTATATTAAACTTTCATCTCTTGTTTGTATTTCTTAGTTTTATAAGGAAAAAAAATGTGAAAATGCATTATATTAATAGTAACCAACTATTTTTGAGTTGCGTAATTTTGTCATAAAAATTTTCAACTGTTTGTTGCATTTTACTGGCTGGTGAAATAAATCTTTGGCTGGTAAGATTTTCTAGAAATTCCCCATCCCTATATATATATATATTATATATATATAATGCCAAAAAACACACACTACACATCCAGTTCCAAAACTACAGAACTACAGAGAAAATTAACAAATTAACAAATTAACCATGGAAAAAACTTACAAACTAAACTATGAACGAAAAGAAAACATCCAATGGAGACAGATTGCAAGGCTAAAGACTTGCATGCTGGGTTTTACCGGTAATTACTCATGAAACTTCCCCCATATCTGTCGAGACCATACGACCATAATGTCGAGACCATTATATATATATATATATATATACATACTAGGGGGCGCTGCCCCCTACGAGCTACGCTTGTCAACCCCCGTTCAGATACCGCAGACTCTAAAAGCACGCTAAAAAATAGATCGGCTTAAAAAATCTTTCAGAAGATTGAATTATAAGTTTAAAAACAGTGACAATCTCCCTATAAACGGGTTTCTATTCATTTCTCTTTGATTGGGGAATTTTAAAGCCAAATCAGCAGCTGTTAAATGATACAATGGCCGTTTCCGTCTTTGATTAAATAAAATCAGTTGACATTTCAAAATAAGCTAATATAAAATGAATTAAATAAACAGAGTCTTTGCCTCCTGGTATTTTTTAGCAAAGCGAAAAGAAAGTTTTTTTTTTTAAATTGACACTTTAAATGTATCGTTTTTAATCTGACGTAATTTTCACTAAACTTTTTTTTCTCCTTTTACTATTCACATGAAAATAATTTTGTTAGAAATGAAATATTATTTGCGCTATCCTAATAAAAATAGTTGAAAATATCATCTTAAAATATTACATAAATGTCTCGCGCAATTTTTAAATTTAAGCTGTTTTGCAATATTTTTTTTTTGTTCATTTTACGTAATGTGTAATGTGAGGTAAATGTGACGTAATTTTCTATTTAAGACTTCTAACGCATGTTAATGAATTTATTATTTTACAACATTCTTTCACTTTTAAAATTCACGTGTAATATGGTTTTTATGATAATTCTCAATGAGTTCCTGCTTTTTATATTTTCTTGTTTATAATAGTTGAAAATTTGCGTCAATATGTATATGACATCTGTGCCTATGGTTCTTATGACGTAATTTTCCTGCTTTTAACATGTAATCATTTAATTCTAATTTAAAGTTTTTTTTTCTGTTTGTAATAGTCACGTGTAAAATAAATTTTTAATTTGAAGCAAATATTATTATTTGCGCTGTTTATACAGTTGGCAACAGTTTAAATTAATACAATTTTATAAATTTTATAAAAAATATTTCTCGAAATGCTGAAAATTTGAATTTAAAATAGAAATAAAACCTCAGAAAATGAGTCAAATTAATATACTGAGTGCAGTCTGCACACCGGGAAATTCTGACGCATAAAATGATCTAAAAATGATTAAATTCCGATGTACAGTTTTTGCTCCTATAAAACTTTTTTAATGGAACGATTTTGTCCAACTTTAGCATTAAATATCTCTTTAAATATTTCTTCGATTTGAAAACTGTATGCATCAGCGTGTTTATCAAACATTTCTCTATAATTCCACAGATTTTCATATTTTTGTGTGCAATATTTTGCTTAATATTAACAAAGAAAGACCTCCGGTCACAAAAAAATTCAAAACCGGCTGCGGCGGCGGTGACAGCGGTAGTTACTTTTTTTTAGAATAGATATATATATATAGGAGTTCTAGTAATAATTTGCATTTAGTCTTTTTCCATAAATTTCTAAAATCATTTAAATTTCTAATATTTTTATTATTGCTTTTTAGCAATTTTAATATGTAAAATGTGCATATTGCTTTTAGGCAAATCCTGACTTAACAATTGGATCTGTTATTGCAGACATTGGAGGAGTAAAGATTGCATATGAGGTAATTTTGATTTTATATTTATCAGCACATCATTTATAAATGTGCTTATATTTTGTGTATTAATTTATCCCTTTATCATCACGTCCAATACATTCATGGGCAGTAATTTGTGAACAAACTTTGTTGCACCCGTGACCCTTACAGGCTGTGCTCCTCATAACTTTAGTTTTCATTATAATAAAATTAGCTGACTCGGCATGCATTGCCTGGGTCAGGGCAATATCCTAAAATATACATAAAATTGGTGTTGAATTCAGAATTTTTTTTTCAAGGGGGAGGGGATTTCTGCAGCTGCAGGGACACTGTATAGTTTATGGGAGGTGGGGTGGATTTGTGAAAGTCTGCTCCATACAAGGATATAAAATAAAAGGTTGGATGGATAAGGTGTCCGATAGACAATGACAGCTGATGTGTGTTTTCCTGTTTGATTAAATAAGATCAATTACGCATTTAAAAATTAGCTTGCATAAAATGGTTAAGTGAAAACTGTTGCTGCCTCCTGGATTTTTATAACGACGCTATAAGAAAATCGTTTTAAATAAGACATTTTAAATGACATGATTTTCACTCTTAAATGCTTTTTTTACATAATAGCTTAATTATTTTAAAGTTTTCTCCTTTTTTTTTCTTTCTTTTTTATTACATTCATAACATATATATATTTTCTGTTGAAAAGTGTTTGGAAATATTATCTGGGCTTTTTTAAAATCTGGCAACAGTAGTTAAAAATGACACTTCAAACTATGAATTAAATCTCTATTCAGATAATGAAATTTTGAATGAAGAATTGGAAAAAAAAAACCCTTAAAAATTATACATTTAAAAAAGGATTGGACACTACAAGCCACAATTTAGTCAAGTATGTGCCTTCAAAAAATAGTTAAATTGCTATGCGTAACTTTTTTGATCCTATAAAACTTATGTAACTGAACCAACTTGACCAATATTGACATTAAATAGTGTTTAAAATTATTCTTTGATTTAAAGTTGTCTGCTTGACCATGTTTATTATACATTTCTTTATAAAACTACCAGTTTTCATGCTCTATATGCTATATTTTTTTTAATATATGTCAAGAAAGAGCTCTGATAACATTAAATTCAGTTACCCCCCCCCCCTTTTTTTTTTTTTTAAATAATAGAAAGGTACATGCATCATTTAAATTCATGTAATTTTGAAAAGTTCTTTCAAAAAGCTACTTTAATACTCTCACAAGCCCTTTTATTTTTCATGTGCATAATTAAGTTTCTTATATCACACTGGATTAATCAACTATTTTGATGTTTAAGAAAAATGTAATTCAAACAACATAATTTTGTTCTTTTGTTTTACAATCAGTGTTAATCCTATGGGACCAAAGTACTTCCATTTTTTAAACATATCTCATGCATGAGAAAATTATTTATTTATTTTTTACTTTTGATTTTTGTTTGCAATTGTTAAAACTTTTACTGTTGCTTGTAATTGAAAAAGACACTTAGTAAACTGGAATTTCCATAGTGTTTAAAAAAAAAAATAGAAATATTCTACATTTTTCTATTTTATGTATTGACTTTTATTCATAAATAAATGTTTATGATAATCAGAATACTCTGCTGTGCTTCATAATAATTTTGATATAAGTCAGATTTTCTAATTTTGTAAGTTACATGTGGTTTGTTGACATGTAAAAGTGATAAGAAAGGTGATTTCAAGTCAATTAATTCTAATATCTCCGTCATACTTGTGACAGTTTGCAGGTAGAAAGATGTTTCTTTTTCATCTATCTTATTGTTATTTTCTTCCTCGATAAACGGTAATTTCTTTATTGATTTTTTAAATGTCATGATAATGTAGAAATTATCAAAACAATTTATGACAATGTTTAGTTTTTATTATTGCTCTAAATTTATAATACTAGAAATTTAAAATTCTTTTCCCACTTAAATAATTTTAAAAAAAGAGGTTCTGAATTGGTAAAGTAATCCAAATTGCATCTTTTGAAATTTTATAGTTTTCCTTTCCTTCTGAAAGAGTTGTATTTTGCATGTTTATTATTTGTTATATTTCTGTGCAGTGTTCTTAACATTTTTCTTGTTTTATTGTGTTTTAGGCATTTAAAAGACATTCTGAAGAAGAGAATGAATATGCTGAGTTGCCCATTGTTGGTGTGAGCAATGATCAAGCTTTCTTCATTTCTTATGCTCAGGTATTTTTCTGAATGTTCTACATGAAAGCATTTAAAAATTATTTGTTTGTAATCTACTGTAATAGAATACTTTAAAATACAAATGTAAAAAAAAAAAAAAAAACTTTATTTTTTGTAACAGAATTAAGAATTAAAACTATAATTAATTTTTTAATATTGTTTTATTTTAATCTTAATTTGAAATATTTTCAATGCCAGACAATTAAAAATTTTGTATTTTAAATTTTCAGTCTCTGTGTCAAGCTGTAAGACCAGAAAAATTAAGATCCTCAAGGGATTCTAAAACAAGTCTTCCAGAAGAATTAAGGTAATTATATAGTTAATATCCCTAAATTTGTGAGGGGGTGGGGGGTGGAACCTAGTTTGAAAGAACTCTTACTTAGAACATAATTATCATTTTCAGTTATATATTGCCTTGCTCAGACCTCCAAAATCATTAATTTATAATTTCTAAGTAACTCAAATAACAAATTTTAAAACCAGATTAATGTTAATTTTTTTATCATATTTGTAAAGTTTTAATACACAAATAAACAAAAGAGCTCTGAAAACATTACTTTTATAATTTTGGCAGAAGATGAATGTCAATAACCCCCCCCCCCCCCCCCCCAAAAAAAAAAAAAAAAAAAAAAAAAGTGTAAAATTATATATTTTTTAAATCCACTTTTTAAATATTTGACTTATAATTTATAATTTTCATCTAGATAGCTATTCTGTGTACAGTTAGCAACAAACTGAAGGCAGCTTTCATATTTACCAAATAGATAGAAAAACCATTTTTAAAAAGAAAATAAATATCTTTGAACCTTTTTTGTTTTAAAAAAAGCATGTTTTTAAAAAGTGTTCTATATTGCACAAACTATTAGGTGTGTATAGGATATTCTCTTGTTCCATGATAATTCCTGTAATATTTTCAAAGCTTCTGCACTTCATTCACTAAAACATTGGCTAAGAAATAATTGCTTCTTCATCTAATGAATTTTGGTCTTGTTCTTTCTAAGCAGAAATAATTTCATCATTAGTCTAACTACTTTTACTAATTTTTTTTTTTCATTTCACAAATTAGTCTTCTGTAAGAATTCCGCATTTGTTATTTATTCTTCCAAGTTTGGTTCACTTATATTATAAAAAGAAAAGAGTTCAGCATGCCAAAAACAATTCATTTTTGCCTTAGACTTGATCAAATTACAAGAGCTTTTATGAGATGTTATTGCTTCCAACAAATCAACAGAAAAATTTATTTTACTTTCAAAGCAATAAATAATTTTCATAACAATTTGTTATTTTTTTAAAACATTGAATTATTCCCTGCTTCCAAAAGATTGTAATTTTGCTGTATAGTATGGTTTTCAAAAGGCAAATTTTATTCTTAAGTAGAGATGTTCATTTTCTGTTAGATAATCACTGTTGTATGACTTACGTATCAGTGCTCACAGTAACCAATTGTTGTTTTAATAACTTTAAACATACTACATTAACTCAGTATTTTATTTGAAATTGACCACCTTGCTTGCTGCCAGACTTTTCTAATATTGGTCCCAGGAACCCCACATTTATAAAAACTGGTTCCCATTTTTAGTGATGAGATAATTTCAATATATTCTTGCAAAATGCATCTTCCTTATGATTAAGTTCTTTGAAATTTTTCTTTCCTTCCTGGAAAAATTAAGCATCTTACATTACCCATCACAATTTACATTTACAGCATTAATGAATACTATTTAAATTTAATTTCACTTTAATGAGTTTTAACTTATTCATTCACATATTATTAGGCCCCGGTATGCTATTTCTTTCTCCCAACTAATAAAGTGTCGTCTCCAAAAAATAACGTTCTGTTGTATAAGCCAGCTGCAAAACAAAGCAGATGTATCATTGTACTGTTAAATACTATATTGCAATTTTTTTAACTTCTAAAGCATCATACATTTTCGATTTTTATATTGTCATATTGGAAAGAAAAAAGTACTTTTTAATGCAATTTGTTTGAAAACTGCATCTCAGTTTATTTTGGAGATATTAATTTTTTTTAAATATCTACATTAAAATCACAGACAATACATTAAACAATTAAAATTATTACATAAAAACACTAAAAACATATTAAAATTGGGATGTTTCGTATCATCATGATCCCTCCTCAGCCAATTATAAACGTTAAGTCAATACTATCAACAGTTACAAGAAAAACACAACAGAAAGTCATCAATTTCAGGTTACAGTTAAAATAAAATAGAATACTCGGCCGGCACAGATGCAGCTTCGTTAATCGCTAAATCCTTGGTTTTAGTATGCCAGGCCTCTAAAAACACTCTCCCTGCGTAATTGTTGCAGCCGGATCGGATCACAAAAGCTTTATTAAAATCTGGAAAATGGTCGGTTGCAATAGTATGCTGAACGATCTTTGAATTCAAATTTCTACATCTAAATGCCTGTTTATGCTCTTTAAGCCGTATTTCAAGTGTCCTGCTAGATTCACCAATATAAACCGCTTCACACTGCTCACACGGAATTCCATAAACGATGTCTTTAAACTGCAGGATGGAATATCTATGTTTAAAATTACATAACAGATTCTTAAGAGGATTTTGGGGGAATGAAAGATGTATGAATACCAACTGATTTCAAATAATGCGAAATCTTTTCAGAAATGCAGCTATAATAAGGAATGCTTGCGTAAACATTTGATTTTGTACGCTGGAAAGGTGGAGGGGTATTCATGTCTGCACAGAGAATTTCTCTGAGAATTCGAAGGCACATCTCTTTATGTAATTTTAAACATAGATATTCCATCCTGCAGTTTAAAGACATCGTTTACGGAATTACGTGTGAGCAGTGTGAAGCAGTTTATATTGGTGAGTCTAGCAGGACACTTGAAATAACGGCTTAAAGAGCATAAATAGGCATTTAGATGTAGGAATTTGAATTCAAAGATCGTTCAGCATACTATTGCAACCGACCATTTTCCAGATTTTAATAAAGCTTTTGTGATCTGATCCGGCTGCAACAATTATGCAGGGAGAGTGTTTTTAGAGGCCTGGCATACTAAAACCAAGGATTTAGCTATTAACGAAGTTGCATCTGTGCCGGCCGAGTATTCTATTTCATTTTAACTGTAACCTGAAATTGATGACTTTCTGTTGTGTTTTTCTTGTAACTGTTGATAGTATTGACTTAACGTTTATAATTGGCTGAGGAGGGATCGTGATGATCCGAAACATCCCAATTTTAATATGTTTTTAGTGTTTTTATGTAATAATTTTAATTGTTTAATGTATTGTCTGTGATTTTAATGTAGATATTTTAAAGATGGAATTCAGATGTAATATTTTTGCTTATATAATTAATTTTTTTGCAGTTTTTGGCACCATTTGTTTAATTTCGGCAACTCAAGTACTCCATTTCTGTAGAAAGTAAAGAAAAAAAGTTGGAAACTAGCAATTATATCTTTTTGTTGCCATTTTCCGATAAAAACTGAAAAAAAAAAATGTACTTAAAATACGTGCTATTTTGAAAAAATATAAATGAATAATTTCTGATAAAACATGTATATACATATTATAAACTAAATTTAATTTTAAGTATCTATATTAATATTACAAATAAATGAAGGCATATGAATCATTAGATAGCCGATTTTTTTTTTCTTTTTTTGGTCGAGTTTCTAACTGATTTCTTTTTGCTGGATTTCTGTATTATTCTGAAATAGTGATATCCTATGCATACTTTATTGTAGATGTTGTTTATGACTGGATCGCAAATGAGGAATTTTTCAGGGGATGCAGATGACATCATTTTATATAAAATAAAATTGTGTGTTTTAAGTCTTAAAACTGAACTACTGTAGAGCCCCGTTTAACCGAGTTATATTCTTCTGATGGACTGATGACTTCTATTATTAAGAAACAGCCAATATAAATGAAGTGTTAGATGAAGATGAAAGAGCAGTCGTAAAAAGTCAGAACTCTGATTTTCTGGTCAGAATGGAAAAAAAAAAAATGGTCAACTTTTTTTTAACACTTTATTTATAATGCCTATTTCATAATAATGGATGCCGTCAGTCCATCAGAAGAAAATGATCCATTCCAAAGGGACTCTACTGTATCTATATTTATATAGATTTTTTTTTTCATTGGGGGCGACACTAAATTCTGAAAAAGCAGAATTCCTGTTTCCTAGTTTCTTATTTAATTTATGTCTAGCTATAAGATCAAAACTCATTCGAATTGTTTGAATTGAAACATTTACAAATCTACTATTCTACTTAGTAATAAGTATCATTTGATTCTTTGTAATGAGTATCAATGACCATGGGCCCTGAGGTGTATACAGCATATGTCTGTTAAAATGTTAAGAAAAGAAAAGGAAATAGAGTATAGTGGTTTTTAAAGATAGAATTATTTAATTTAAATTGATTTTAAAGAAAAGAAGAGGAGGCTGGTGATCTAAGTGGCAAAATAAAAGTACATTGCAAAAAGAGGAAAATGTATGATGGATAATAAATAATAAATTTTAAGCAGTACTCACCTGAACTTAAAAGTTGTAACATCGATCTGAAAACCTTTATCTTAACTTATAAATGCAGAAGTGCCAAAATAATATTATTGAAGATTATTTCGCCAATCAAAATATTTGATTTATAATATTTATTTGCTTAATTATAGTGATCCTTTGACACAATAAATAATATACTAAATAAATACATCATATTCAATACTCAATGAATACACATATTAATTTAAATCAATATTTTATTCAAATTAAGAATTTAAGAAAAGGGGGTTGGGGAGGGGAGACTAAGTGCACTAGTACATAAGTGATACATATGACAGGATATCAATTTTGCTTTAATATTTTCCTGAATGAAAATAGATAACCAATACTATAATGACATATTTAGTTTCAAGAACTCTAAAGGAGAATATATGTCCAAAATGAACATAACTTGAATTGGATTTGACTTGAAGGAAGATTGATTAAAATCTGCTTTTAAAGAACACATAGAGAGTCTAAGATTCATGTAAATCAAGAATCGTTCCTGGAGATTAAACAGTTCATCTTAACGAATCGATAACAGTCAGAATGTTCAAAAGTTATTGTATTATTCAAAAGTAATTAACACAACATGAGAAATACAATAGAGTCAGCATACCTCAATTTCTCTTCTTGTAAGGGAATAAGGTGGGAGGTCATTTATTTCTCGTGTGGGAATTCTTAAAATAACTTGTTGATCTTACCAATTACGTTCTCAAATAACTTTGAAGCAGTAAACAAGTGAAAGAGAGAAGAAATTCTTGAGCGGTATATAGATGAATATTCCTCATTCGTGGTTGAGAAATGTGTCAAACTTTTGAAGTATCTCCTCAGATGAGAACCACCTTTACATCAATCTTTGATGACTAACGCCCTTTATCATTTTATCGGACTTCGACTGTCAGCACTGCTCCACGGATCATCACTTGTAAAATACCTCTTGCATAAATTACATAATATCTAGGATGTTGACTTTTCTATAGTTTCAAAAGAGTTTAAAAATATAAAGATCAAATAATTTGAACAGAATAGGCCTTCCCCTGGTGTACTGATTTTAATAATACAGTACACCGGCGGGGGCTATCCGTCCTATCGACACGAAGTTTGCACGGCAAGAGTAGGCCTGATGCGCAGGAGGGACGCTACCTCACATCAGAGATCCGTTGGGCGCCAAGGCACCTGATTGGCTGTTTCACTTGCTGCGTCACAGCGCAAAAGGATTTAAATGAAAAGATCGTTATGTTAAGAATTTGAATTTAAAATTGGAGAATTATTATAAAATATTTATTTTGGCTGAAATTATTAAAATTAAAATTTATTATTTTATTATTGATATTAATTAACTATCTTTTTTGTAGAAAAAATAAAATTGTTTTAAAGTAAAATTTGACTGAAAATGAATTTTGAATAATTAATATTAATTAATTAATTAAATGTTTTAAAGTAACTAATTAAATATTTTAAAGTTTCTAATTTAATATTTTAAAGTTTCTATGACCTAACAATGTCCTAATCAAATGGTCAGCCTAACATGCGACCCTCAGTGTTTAGTAGTTCCCAAGAAAACTTGACTTCGATGAAAGGTCGAGTGAACCAGTCCAGAATTGAATTGTGGACCTGTAGCATGGTAGTGTGACATGTTGACCACTAAGCTATTGGACTTAAGTCTCACTAAATTTGTTTGAAATTTTAATCCTTTGTACTTTTTCTCATTCCATTAATTACACTATTCTAAATCAACTTCTACTTATAAGTAGTTTTCTGTTAAAGAGCTAAGTTAAACAATTTTTTTTTAAATAAATTATATTGATTGACATCAATGGAAAATTGCATTCAACTGGAAATAGTTTAAAAGCAATTTTAATTCATATTTGTAATGTATTTTTCGATAAACCAATTTGAGAGTAAATTTAAATAAACAACTTCATTATTAAAAATAATTGAAAAATATTAATTACTTGAATTTGATTAATTAACTGAAAATCTCAAACTATTATATCCAAAAACACACTACTGCTGAATCGTATAATGGCTGTGATATATCTTTAATTTTAGAATGTGTAAAATCGAGCTAAAGAAAGTTATATCTTTTATTTTTATATATTTACTGTAAATTCTACTTTCAACTTACTTATAAATCATCAGTAAAGTAGTGTAGATATTAATTCAATGACTGAAAATGAATAAATATGACTTACCCTCTTACATTAGCATGTTGTTTGATAAATGAATAACTCAGTTTTGAAGACACACACTTTTATTGAATTCAAACATAAAATTTTTACAAAAAAACTTGTAATACTTGAAACTATTAATAGAGCAATATTTCATCTACCATAGAAATAAAATTAATAATAAATATTACTTTTTTTATCATAAGATTTTTTTTAACCAACATATATATACACTTTAGAAATTTAATTCTTTTAAATAATCCACATATTGTAAGTTCATACATCTATTTAATATTACAGTTCATAAAAGTCTATTACTGTATGGAAAATTGTCTTATGTTTTAAACATTACGTGTCAATTATGTGTAAGTTATTGCTACCAGTATATCGATATTACAGTCCTGATTTTAAAATATTGAATAAGTAAAAGTTATTGTTCACTATAAGTATTATAAATTGAAGAAAACATCCCTCAAGAATTTGAGGTAGGATGAAGTAATGCTATTAAACTTTGAAAGTTTGAAGAAGTGGCACCATCAGAATTTGAACATTTATACATATTTATACATTTTACCCAGTGTGCCTCTCAAAACTCTTCGGATCTGGCAACAGTTTTTTGCACGAAATTTCTCAAAACGCAGGGAGATCATTGAACTAGATCACAAGATCACGCTTGCTTTGTACAAAGATTTCTAATATGACGTGTGTTTGACTCCCTGCTTAAGAAAAGTTGTACTTAAGATGCATCTGAAGCAATAGCTACCATCAGAGCTTGAAAATGTATGGGCAGTCATTTAAAAGTGAGAAATACAAAAAATACATTTTTTCGTTTATCTGCAGAGCTGCCAAGTCTCCGGCTTTTTGGAAACCAGTATTTTAATACAGAAAAAGTTCTTTTATTTAATTGGAACATTTGTGTGATTTAAAAGAGCATTTTCTCTAATACAATAAATAGTGGTGTGGCAAAAGCCGGAGACTTGGCAACTCTGTTTATCTGCCTTATTTTTAGCTATTGAATATGATTTAAAACAAGAATATTAATAAATAAAAGTTTTATATTTTTGTTATTTAAGACAGAAAATAAATGCTATTTACATTAGCGCAATTATTACATCGCGATGTTTTGAAAAGAAAGTATGAAACTTACAGATTATTAAAAGTGAATATTTTTATTGTTTAATTTAATAAATATTAATAAATAATAGGGATTTGATTTAACCCTTAACCGGAAATGTACCGTCTGTGAGACGGTTGTGTCTACATATCTGGCCTTAATATTTTCTCTCTCCGACATTCAAAACTGTTTTTTATGTTGTTATATTAAAGAATTGGTCCTGTTAATGCATTACTATTAAAGATTAAATGTTTAAGTTCATTATTTGGTAAATTATTAAGTGTTCTGTTTGTGCACGGGAATTTCCACGTTTCCAGTTAAGGGTTAAACAGGATATTTTATTTTAAATATTTTTTTTATTTATTAAAAGATAAATTTAAGATTTTGTAGATATAAGTTTTGAAGATACAATATGATATATAAGATTGAGTTGTGAGATTAATTCATTATTAATATTTTAATTATATAAAATGGGAAATGTCGTGTTATATTTTTTATGACACAAGAATATTATTGGCAATTAAAAAAACATGCCATTAATCTTCCTTAGTCAATCTAAAAAACAGCAGTTGTGACCTAGGGAGCCATCATGTTGGAAATTGAAATCAAAATCAAGAGGAACTTGATTATGAATATCCCAGTGGCAATCACCCATAATTGAACTTCTATTCATTTTGCTTTGACTGGAAAATGTTGCAGCCCCAAGGCTGCATCTACTACTGTTCTGACTGCTGTGTCACTTCATGATTAAGATCGACCGATTACATATTTTAAGATCAGTTTGTATGAAAAAATTAACTAAAAATGTTGCTGTCTCCAAGACTATAAAGAACACAGAAATTATATGAAAAATAAATATAATAAATGTTATATTAGTTATTAATAGCTGGTCAACCAATGATAATTTTAACTTTTCAGAAAGATGTAAATTCAGCAGCATTTCTCTATACACAGCCTTAATTTTTTAAAGGTTTTTTTTAGCTTAAGAAATTTTCTTAACTATTAGTAAATGGTTTGATGGTCACACACTATTTCTTTTAAATTTAGAAATCTATTTGATCTACCACACTTTTTGTTTTACTCTTTCATCATCATCTTTTCTTTCATGTAGGCTGTCTAGTTCAATGCTAGCTGTCTATTGGCAGCTTTATAACTTTCAACCTTCTGTCATATATTAAATACATATATTATTATTATTATTTTATTTATTATTTACTCTCTAAATTCTGAAGTGTGTATGTTCTGTTTTCCTTTTGTACTAAAAAATTTCTAAAAGCTTAAAACAGAGTTGTATTATTGCAGATATGTGAGCTTATTTATATTAGATTTTTATGCATCAAGTATACATAATAGTACACATCAAGTATACATAATAAGAGTACTTGTTAATCTAAGCAATATCAATCAAATCACATTTGATGCTGAATTCCAAAGGGTTAAAAAATATTACAGTTTAGTATAAGGATATTAAAGTTTCATTTTTTTTCCATGTCATGTCATGTCATGTTATTTATTCCTATTAATGAATATATTATTTTAAAGGGTACTTACTACTTTGAAACAACTGCCAGAATTTTCTGAAGCTTTTTCATGTTCAAGAGAAACTTTCATGAATAGCCAAGAGTACTGCCATACGTGGTAACACATGTAGACTAATAGCTGTGTTATAGACTGTAATATTGTTTTATATTTTTAAAAAGACACATTTACAATGCAGTAAATTATTTTTTACAGATTATTCCAATCATTGACATTTAAAGTGTGCATTTTTATATGTATTTATAATTTGCTTTTATAAGAATTGTGTGCATTATAAATAAATTTATGAAATTTTTACAATGTGTATTTTATTTCACTTACTTAATTTTTTTTCACAAATAAATGTAGTTGCTTTTGAAGCTTAATAATTGAAATTCTTTGTTATCTACAGAGTTCTCATAGACTATCAAAAGATAGATAAAAATGCATATGTTTTTAAATATTGTTTTGGTACATAGTTTTGTTGCCTATGTTTAACTTAACATCTTGTCTAAGTTGAATGTTTTCAAAAACAATTTATTGCATAGCTGCCAAGCAAGTACTGCTATTTCTGGATAGTAATCTTTGTCTTATTTAATTACAAGTTTTTGTCATTAAATAAAGTTTATATTTCAATTAGAAATAATAGAACTGAACAATCAGAAGGCTTGGAAACTATGATAAGATTATTAATGGTTCTAAAAGAAAGAGTAAGTCTTCATTAAATTCCCAAGCTGACAATCTTATGATGATTATTTAACAATCAGCCAAGGTTGCTATTCCTTAGTGTCATTGAAAGTAATTGCTTTAAAGCATATGCTGAAAAAAATAGTACCATTTATAAAATAAATAGTCAAAATAGTTCCATTCTTATTTTAAAAAACGGGGGAAAAGAAGCATTATCTCTCTATATAAAAATAGGCATTTGAGAGTATTTTCCTTGTACAAATTGACAATTTTTGATCGATTTGTGCTAAACTTGGTATATACAGCCAAACCTCGTTAGTACATCAATCTCAGGGCCACTTAAAAATGACTAACTAACAAGGAAGGTTTCCTTACAGGGCATACTCAGAATATGTTGAAAAAAAAATGCTAGTGAAACTACTCATGTATGTAATAACGGATCAGTCAAATTTAACGGCGGAATTTCAGTAGAAAGTCTGTAAAAAAAAAAAAAAAAATACTTCGAATATTTGGCTTGAAAATACGTAAGTGACGATTTGGCGAGCAGGATTTTTCCTCGCCGAAAGCAAACGATTTTAATGTATCTGAAAATTGTTTGTTAATTTTTTTTAGAATGCACGGTTTTTAATGAATTTAAACTTAATCAATGAAAGAAGTTATTATATATTTTTTATATTACATACTAGGGGGCTCTGCCCCCTGCAAAGCCCCCTGCAAGCTACGCTCGCCAACCCCACACTGTAGAATCTAAAAGCACGCTAATCTGATTGGTTTTAAAAAGATTAGAGAAGATTGAATTATACTGAAAAAATCTGTAGCGATCTCCCTGTAAACGGGTTTCCATTCAATTCCCAAAAAAAATTTAAGGTAGAATCAGTTGCTGTTAAGACATCCAATGGTTGTTTTCGTGTTTGGTTAAAGAAGATCAGTTAAACATTTGAAAAGAAGCTAAAATAAAATAAATTAAGTAAACAGAGTCTTTGTCTCTCGGTATTTTTTAACAGCGTTATAAAACAATTGACATAATACAATTACTAAAATTTGCTGCTTTAACCCCTTCAAGGGCGGTGGTTCATTTTTGGACCACTTAATTTTAATTCTTTAATGCCACATTAGCATCAGAATATTGGCATGAAAATTTCCCTTTTAATAAGTAAGTGAACAAAAGCATTTTTGTATTTCGAAATTTGTTTGTAAATTCTGGTGCCATTCACTGATTTCAAGATTTTACGAATAGAAGTGCCTTGTCCGTGAAAGGGTTAAACGCATATTAATGTATTTATTATTTTAAAGTTTCCTTTCCCTTTTAATATTCACGTGTAAATACAATTTTCAGGACATAATTTTCAATATTTTCCTGCCTTTAACACGTACATCTCTATAATAATAGCCTAAGTCATGTGACTATCATCAACAGCTCCAGGTGGATCCCTTCGCTTTTTATATTCCAGGCGGCCATTTTGATACTTTAATGTTAGCCAGCCACAGGTGTGATAAGTCGCCGAATATTATTCTATCCCCATTATTTCGTTAATATTATAATAGTCCAAGTCATGTTAACTGCCATAAACAACGGGCTGATTCCTTCGCTTTTCATAAGAAAGGTTTCCATTTTGATTAAAGAATCAAAATTATTTTTTCGAATAAAACTACATAAAAGTTGCCATGATCACAAAGAATTCCTGGTACTTTTATGTTAGCCGGGTGAAAATCTCGCCAATAGCTTTTTTTTTAACTCACCAGTTAGCATTTTTTTATTTTTCGAGTGGTAAATTAAAACGGTACTAATTGGTTATCCCATCGACCAAAAATCTGTCGCCAAACTATAAGATTAAATGCCAATAATGGTTGATCGTAAATGTCCATTCACTTGACTTTAAAGAAGTTACACGTGTTCATGCCATCAAGTGATTTTTATTTCGACGTTTTATTTGTATTTTTATTAATGTTATACTAATTTATTTGTTCTTTTGTTATTTAAAATAAAAAAATATGTCAATTTGTATAATTTGGCTATTTATATAATTTGGCGAAATTGGTCGACGGGAGAAGTAATAACATTAAAACGTTGCTTTGAAGTAAAAATTAAATCTCATGATTTGTTGCATTGTCACATACGCACCGGGTTTGGCGTGATTTTTTTTTACGACAATTTGGCGAAAACCTCGTTTTCAAATACCTCTTACATATGTATTTTTAAATTATTTTCTGTTATTTTTAAAATGAAATAACAATAAATAAAAAAAAAAAATAACTACAGAACAAAACAATTTATAACATTTTTTGTAAATAAAAAGAAAATAAATTCAAATAAACATTTATTAATAAATAAGCAACAATAGCCGGGTTACCATGTCAGGCAAAATAACGCCATTTTGGCGCCAATTAGGTACCCCGTTGCATATATGACATCTGTGTCTAATATTTTTCTTTTCGTTTTGTTTAAAAAAAAGAATGAAGTAAAAGCCATTTATTTTAAAGGTTTCAATTTTAAATGAAAGTTTTGTATTAAATAAAATGATAATGAAATACAAATTGAATTCTGAATAAAAGTAACATGATGCATTTCTTAGCATACATTTAAGGGAGGCCAAACTCATCGCCAAATTAATTTAAAATAACCTTTTCTAAAATATGAAAAAAAATATCTGTTATGATTAAAATTTGAGTTGCCATCATTAGAAAAAAGTATTTAAAATTAGAAAAAAAATTAATATTTCGAAAACTAATTCTAATTTTAAAATTCTAATACCAGTTTAGAGATCTGTGGAACAATACGGATTTTTGGTGTTAATTTCATTGCAAAGTATTCCATATTTTAGGAGAAATCGCCGTGAAACATAATCAGTTGTTTAATCAGTCGTTTCATAGAATCATTACATAAATTCGTTTCAATTCGATTCATTAGGATTTTATATATATAGGATAGATATATGTTGCTTATTGCTGTAGTTATTTAATTTTATCACTATAAAAATATTTTCTATGCTTTGCAAGTTGCAAATATCTATTTTAAGTTATAGTCAGCTGACATTTGATTGCCATAATACACTTCCATATCGAAGACGAAGTCGTTTCCATAGCAACAAAATCAAATCGATAGTGTTTTATCTGCCTTATTTTTGAGCTTGAAATAATTTAAATCAATTTAAATTTTGTTTTAAATCTTAAAATATGATATTTAAATTTTATTATAAATACATATAAATATATATGACAAACTATAGTTAAAACAAACTAAAAATGACAAAACTAAAGTTATTTAAATTAAACTTATCTAAACAAATTCAACATAAAAAGTTTTTTCTTACATAAAAGCGTATTTTTTTTCATCGCCAATCAGTGGTAAATCGCCAAATAAACGAACATTTCGTTATTTTTTTACGGATGCTGTATAGGGGTTACGCCAATTTTTTTTTTTTATAAATGTAATGGAACTTAAAAACCGTTTCCAAGTACTTCAATCAGCTTTAGAAGAAGAGCAAGATGTTACAGTAGTGAACAAGAAACTAACCAGTACTCTACAAGATATTGCAAAGAAGATAGCCGGTGATGCACAAGTAAAGCAGACAAAGAAAATAACAGAAGAAACAAGAAGATTGATGAAGAAACGCAGAGAATTTAAAATGAAGAAAAACGATCCTAAATCAAGAGTTGAATATGCTGAATTATGTAAAACGGTAAGAAAATGTGTTACAGAAGATATCAGAAAATTTAATTCTGATCTTGTCAAGAAAATTCTAGAAGATAACAAAAGTTTAAAATCAGCTAGGCGAAAACTTTGTGTTGGAAGAAAAGGTATTTTTGCACTAAAGAGGGCAGATGGAACAATCACCAAAATCAATAAAGAAATAGTACACATTGTCAAAAAATTCTATAACGATTTATATAAATGTGAAGATCAGAGCGAAATCAACTTATGTGATCCACGAGAAAACTTAACAGAAACCGATGCCATAATCCCAGTGACGACAGACGAAGTTTTACAAGCCATTAAATTTATGAAAAAAGGTAAATGCCCCGGAGAAGATGGAATTACAATCGACCTTATCAAAGAAGCAGGAGAAGAATTTGCAAAAATGCTATCCTTACTGTTTTCCAAATGTCTCCAGAAGTCAGATGTACCAGAAGATTGGAATAATGCTGTGATGGTGCTACTTTACAAGAAAGGAGAAAAGGAAAACATTAAAAACTACCGTCCAATCAGCTTACTGTCAGTGATTTATAAAATTTTCACCAAAGTTTTAACGACAAGACTTGAATCAGCTCTGGACTCAGCTCAACCTAGAGAACAAGCAGGATTCCGAAGTGGATTCAGCACAATGGATCATATCCAAACGGTAAGGGAACTCATAGAAAAACATAAGGAATATAATTTACCTCTTTGCCTTGCCTTTATTGATTATGAAAAAGCATTTGATTCGGTCTACACATCAGCAGTAGTAGAATCTCTGGAGGACATTGGTATAGACAAACCTTACATCAATATTATAAAGATTTACAAGAAAGCAACAGCAACCATCCGCTTGGACAAAGGAAAAGCAAAGATCAAGCTTGGAAGAGGGGTAAGACAAGGAGACACCATTTCGCCTAAGCTTTTTACTGCTGTCTTAGAAAATATTTTCAAGAAGCTGGATTGGGAAAACAAAGGGATTAGTATAAATGGGGAATATTTAAGTCATCTCCGATTCGCTGACGACATTTTAATTTTCAGTAACAGTCCTGAAGAATTGGAAAATATGCTAAAAGATTTGGCAGAAGCTAGCATTAATGTGGGATTAAAAATAAACTTGGAAAAGACTAAGGTGATGTTCAATTCATTTGCATCAAAAAAGAAAATCGTCTACAAGAACACTGAAATTAAAGAAGTGCAAAGTTATGTGTACCTTGGGCAAGAAATATCATCTGATAATAGTATCATGAATGAAATCAATAGAAGAATAAGAAATGGATGGAGTGCTTTTGGGAAGAACAATATTATTCTGAAGAGTAGCATGCCCCTGTGTTTGAAAAGAAAGGTATTTAACCAATGTGTTTTGCCTGTCCTAACTTATGGAGCAGAAACATGGACGCTAACAAAACGGATGGTACAAAGATTACAAACAACACAGAGAAGTATGGAAAGATGTATGCTAGGTATAACTAGAAGAGACAGAAAAAGAATAACCTGGATAAGAAGTCAGACGAAAGTTTTTGACATCATTGAAAGAATTAAACGGCTAAAATGGAAATGGGCTGGGCACATCGCAAGAAGACAAGACAATAGATGGAGCACAAACACCTTACAGTGGTATCCCAGAGATGTAAAACGGCCAAGAAGACGACCTCAAGTAAGATGGAGTGATGAAATCAGAAAAGTAGCCGGTGTAAATTGGATGACTAAAGCACTAGACAGGAAACATTGGAAAAATCTGGGGGAGACCTACATCCAGCAGTGGATTGAAAACGGTTGATGATGATGATGATGATATATCATATGAAATGAACATTCTGTAATTTTTTTAGATTTTTCTGAGTATGCCCGTATGGAGACCTTCCTTGTAAGCAGAGTGCCTTCTTAAGCGGAGTTTATATTAAATGTAAAATGAAATTCGAAATGTTTATATAATAAGTGCGCCTATAATTAAATTACATTATAAATTAGTGGAATAATTCATAAAATGAGTGACAAATTAAGGAAAGTATAGTAAGTACTGTATTTTCTGAGAATAACGCCACAGTTACTTAAAAAGAAAGAAAAAAAAAAAACTAGTTTAATGCCGCACCAAGTATAACGCCGCATCGGGTATATGGCCGCACTGTGTATAAACGTCATATACATTATAAAAATATACCAAGTGCAATTAATTAAAATTATTAACTGGTGGACGTAAAATTAAACATTTTGAACTTAAATAAATAATTTATCTTTTAATTAATTGAACAATTATTTCCACTATCAACATTATTTATTTAAACAAACGGGAAAAAAATAATACAGAAGCATCAAATAATTAATGTTACACATTTGAAAATCCATCAAAATCTTCACCTCAGTATCAGTGTGGAATAATTTTTAAATTTCAGGTGACAAACTTTGATCGGTGTCAGTGAAATCATCTGCATCATTCGTGTCATTATCAAAAAAGCGAGCCAGCGTATTGGATGTCGAATGTTACAATCGGGCGCGCATTACACGCTCGATTGTGTTTAAGATTAATCAAGCTGTTGCCAAACGTGAATATACATATTTTTTTAATGCTGAAAGTAATTACGAACATAGAGTAAAAATAGTTTTTCCGTAGCTTTATCGGCGCTGGCGAAGATAGGAGGAGTTATTCCTTATATGGCATCCAAGACGCTAGATGAGCCATTGTGATTGGATGCGATGCCCGGACAAAGTGCAATTTTTTGCTCATGAAAATTGCATCGTTTGTAAACACTGGTAAACACGCTAATACGTTTCTGCCGTGCAATACTTTTTTTTTTTTTTTTCTTTTCAAAAGTACGACATTTGATCATGGATTATTTTTTTTATATAACCAGATTTCCAAATTTTTAAATAAAGATCGCCGGTAAATTTGGTACTATTTAGAAGCCGTACCTAGTTATTGGCCGCATTTTTGTTTTCAAACTAGAAAAATCTAATTTAACTCCATGGCGTTATTCCCAGAAAATACGGTAAGTATGTTACATAGCATATTTAACTGTACAATGCAATACATACCCATTTCTTACTGGTGTTTACAAAAAAAAAAAAAAAAAAAAAAAACATTTTTTGTTTGAGGGCAGTTTTCTGAAAACAAAATTTTTTTCTTTAAGGAATATAGCATATTATATTCTCTGTCGAATATTTCAAAACCTAAACTTACAGTTATGCTCAACAAAAACTAAGTGTTTTTGGAGATAATCTTAAAAGAAAGAAAGATAAAAGAAATGGGACTGAATTTCCATATTGTGCTATTAAGAGTGACATCTTTAACAGAGTGATTGAAAAAATAGTGATGCAATAAGCGGAGTACAAAATGTGAAAAGGCGTATAAGAATGGTCGGGACTTCTGAAACAGGGCGTAATATGCGGAGTGATATCTTATCCAGGTGACTTACTTAACAAGGTTTGGCTGTATCTTGATATAGACCTCGTTTTAGAACAAGAGTAAAAACTACTGTCTACTTCAAAAAAATTCCAGACTACTATTTCCTCCTTTTTTTTTTTTAAACCACCTGCCACAGTTTATCATTATACAAATTTATTATAAGTTTTCTAATGCAATTTTTTCTTTTATGTTGTCACAAAAAGAAACTGTGTATAAACAATATTTTTATGAGCTAATAAAAATTCAAACTCGCTCGTTATACAGGGCTGCCACATGCAACTATTTTTTAATTCAATCTCTCACCAATTGTTAAAAACAAAAAATTTTCACATACCTACAGTTTGACATCTGCAAGAGAAGTGTATTACAAAATAATTTTTTTTGAAATAGTGATACGAATAGAATATAAAAATAGTCGCCTGTGGCAGTCCTGGTTATATTTTTGCCTCTGAAATTGACTCGTTATACACGGCTGCCACAGACGGCTTTCTTTTTAATTCAATCTCACTCGAATTGTTAAAATAAAAATATATCACATACTTACACTTTGGCATCTGCAAGAGAATCTTTGATCGAAAAATGTGCATTTTTCATAAATAAAGTTTAAAACTATATGTGCGTTAAAGTGATGTAGTATCTTCATTTAAATGTATTTGAAGTTAAAACATCTATACAGATGCTTCGTTTTCAAGAAAAATATTTAGGGGGGGGTGGGGGGAATACTCCTAAATATGCCATTTTATATACGATGCTTTCAGTGTAACATCAAATTCACTTTAAACAAATGTTTGTTCCGGTTTTGTTAGTATTCTACAGCTATATCTTATAGCTAAGTTTTTTTACATTTTAGATAACAGTAGTAACATTTTTTATGGTTAATATAGGAAATGAAACATAGCAAACATTTTTTTTAGAGCCTGTTCTTTTTACAAACAAAACTTCATGTCTTATGTCACGATGGAAAATATCTGGAAAAGGGTGTCGTTTTCATGTCAACTTTATACATTTAGTATTTTTAAATGAAAATGTAACTTTCCATTTAAAAACAATCCATACGAAATAGAATTTCACTAAATGCTACACCCATTTAGTAACTTTTTTTTTCTAATTGTCTTTTTAACGATTTATGTGTGTGAATGCACAGAGCTCCATTATTATGATTGTTGCATTTGCATATTGAATTTTTATTTACTTTACCTGGAAGCCCCCCCCCCCCATGGTGAACACGAGCAAAGACGATGAAAATGATCAAAATGCAGTTTGTTTTTCCCAAACTAATTTGAATATATTTTTGCACTTTGAGCATCACTGTGAGGTTTTCTACCTGCAAAAAAGAAAACGTTTATTGCATATTACTAGCTACAACTTTAATTCCATTTTGTTAAAATAAAGGAAGTAAAGCATTAAATCTGTCTACAAATTGCTGTTTATTAGAAAAGGATGTATTTGATAAAGAACAGACATCCACAAGTGTTTTGTGTAAAACTTCATAAGAAATTTATGTAAAATAAAATAACAAAATTGGCATAAAGTCTGATATTATAGCTACTAATGTGTTAAATAAAGCCTTCTTAAATAAGTAAGAAAAAAGCACAATATTTAAAGAGTTACAGTGAAACCTCTCTGTAAGGGCCACCTGCCGTTCCATCGAAAATTGGCCCTTATGAGAGGTGGCTCTTGAATAGAGGTGGCCAAATTTTTCATTTCTCTTTCTTTTTATCCCACAATTTTTAAAATCTCCATATTCTTTCAGTTAGTTCTCTTTGTTTTTAACAATGTTGTTTATTTGATTGTTGCTGCAATTAAACTGTGAAGCCAATTTTCTTGCAGATGTTCCTTGATCATGACAATTAAGAACTTTGATTTTGTCATCCAAATCCAAAGGTACTCTTTGGCTTGATTTAGGTGCATAATTTTAAATTTTACATAAGCCTGATCATATAATTTCTAGTGTAAAAATTGCGCTTCAGTATGCATTCACAGTTTTAGTAAATGTGGAATCAGTTTTTCTAGATAACCTGTTATCTTTTGTGTGCCTACAAAGGGTCAATTTTTCCCTCCAACCCAACCCCTACAGGTTGAAAGGTCAAACAAAGTGTGAGGAAGACCTGTTTGTCTCACTTGTGGTCCTTCATTGTATTGCTAAATCCTCTCCCTGCCTTCTTTGTTGTAAGTGCAGTTTTTTACTGAACTCTTATCTTTTGGTTCAGGAATTAAATACACCTGTTTAGGATTTAAGGCACATGTGAAAAAAATGGCCTTTATGAGGGGTAGGCACGGCCCCAAATAGGAGTAAATTTAACATTATGTCTATGGAAAAATCTTCCATTCCTAAATATATTGGCCCTTAATAGAGATGGCCCAGGGGTGGCTTTTAAAAGAAGTTTCGCTGTATTTTTATTATTTTATCTGTTTATTAAGTTTAAAAATTGTGCTAGGAAACATAATTTTACCTTAGTAATCAGGCTAACTAAAGCACAACAATGGTCCTGGCTCGCCTGATTTTCGGGAACAAATTGAAATTTTTAATCTGTTTTTGATCCTATAATGATTATAATCAATATTTTGGATTTTTACAATAGCAAGTGATATATATATACAATCTACAGCTGAAATTCAACATTTTCATAAACATCAATTCAAAAATACGACTATTGAAATCCTTCAAATTCTAAAAAATAAATCAGAACGTCTTTATATGGAATCATCATATATGAAATATTATAACACAATTTATCCTTATGGACTTAACAGTGAAGTATTTAACAGACCTGTCAAAGTCTTCACATCTATAAATAACAATATTGATTATTCTCCAATTTATCGTACTCTTAATCATAATTTAAATGGTAAAACAACACGTAATAAACGAGGAAAGGGTTCATCATCAGTTGTAGTTTCCAAAAAATCTATCGCTAAACAAATTAATGATCTTCAAAGAAATTATTTAGAGAATTATAACTGGTTGTTAATTCGAAAAAACATCTTTGCTATTAAAAAGAAACAGATTGTACAACATTTAAATGTATTTCTAAGTAAATCTTTCTCTAAACATTTCTCTGATATTTATTTTGACCTAATTATGACTAGGGTTAATCTTTTAAATATTAATTTACAAAAAAAACATAAAATTCAGAACATGAATACTCAAATGATAATTACTTTTTCAAATCACATATTTAATAAAATTAATATCAATTCTATAATTAATGATAAAAATTGTTTATTTCCTATCAATAATCTTCATATATCAAAAACCTTTAAATATCCGAATACAGTTGGTAGAAAGATTTTTAACTACAATATATTTTCAAAAAATACATCTGCTGCAAGTAATTTTCCGTGTAACTGCAATGACCCCACTCTGAAAAAATACATAAACAATGATCATGGACATATAATCACTGGAAATCTTGATATTGTTAATGATTTTAAATTGAAACAACTAATGGGTTATGGTACTAAATATAGACTTCCATCTAAATCTAATGTTAAATCTATTATCAAGCAGTTTACATATGATATTGATATTTTTATTTATAAAATTTCTATCTCTTATAATAAGCCTATTGAATATTTTAATCAATGGAAAATATTAGTAATTGGAAAATTAACTATGGCTTTAAAAAATAATATTGCTGATTTGGTTTCTATTAATACAAAGCATTTTTTCCAACAAATTACTAAATTACAAAAAAACTACGTTATTACATATGTAGACAAATCTCCTAACAATTATGCTATTATATGTAAATCATATTATCACCAACTTCTTACAAATTGTATTTCTTCTAATAAGTCATTTAAAAAAACTAATGAAAATGTAATTGTAAATAATCGTAAAATTCGAAGTTATTATAAACTATTAAATATTTTATCTACTAACTTTAATTATCCATATTTAGTTCTTATTCCCAAATTTCATAAAACTCCAATTAAATTTAGGACTGTAACTATTGGTTGCAATACATATAATAATAAAGCCAATAAACTTCTTTTAAAAATTCTTAATCAATTATATGTACTTACTACAAACAATGATAATACACATTGTATAAAAAATAGCTATCAACTTGTCAATATTTTAAAAAATCTTCATTGTGTTTATAATATAACGACATATGACTTCAAAGATCTTTTTAATAATATAGACCTATTAGATTTACATAAAATTATAAATGCATTATTTAAAAAGTATTATAAAAAACTGGAATTACCATCTAATATAGATATTGCATATTTTAAATCTTTAACTAACTTCATTATCTATAATAATTATATATTGCAAGATAACACTTTATATTTACAGCATGTCGGTATACCACAAGGCGGTTGTACTTCCAGTTTACTCTCAGACTTATACTTATATCATTATGAACGTAATTTTACTAATAATAATCTACATTTATATCGTTATATTGATGACATAATTTTAATTGATACTGATCAATCTGCAATTACTCGATTTCCAGTTGATTATCCCACTAATTTGGAATTAATGGAAAACCTTTTATCTAACAATACGATTAACTTCTTAGATCTTAAAATTACAATAAAAGACAACAAAACAATCACAGATTTATATGACAAACGTAAAGAATTTAAATTCAAAGTTAATACATTTACAAATTTTAAATCTTGTCTACATCATTCTGTATTTCGAAATATAATACTTAATCATTTATATAGAATAAAATGTTTATGTTCTTCTCCTCTAATTAACAATAATATTAAAAAACTAATTTATGATGCATTAAATCATGGTTTTCCAAAAAAATTCATATGTTCATTAATATACAATTAGTACTTTTTCTTACATGATCTTTTAAAACAAATTAACACATGCGTAAACAAAATTACAAAAAAAATTATAAAATAAAAAAATATCTATAAAAAATTAAAAATTGTAAAATAATATAAAAAAATTATTATAGGTTGGTTGGGTGGGTAGATGTTAGAGTACGGAGGAGGATGGTGTTGTCTGGATAATACGCAATGGTTAATTATAAAAAAAAAAAAGGGGGAGGCTTTTGTATTATTACTATATTTTTGATACGTATTTTATATGGATGTTGATTTGATATTTTATATGTAATTGGAGAATTTCATTAATATTATAATTAGCTTAATTATTGATTAATATTATTTACAATCATTTGTTATTAAATTTTAATTGACTAAGGACAATATCATATTAATTACTAATAGTATGCCATTTTTATAGTGATTAATATACATATAAGTATGTTTAATATAAATATAGTTATACTGTATGTATTAAAATTGGGTAATTATTTTTATTATTATTCCTCTATTCTTTTTAATATTTATCTATTTTCAATTTATTATCGGTTTAATGTTTTTGAATGTCCCACATTCATACTTTTTGGATTTTTATGGATGTATGAAAATAATCCACACTCTATATTTGTGCTTTTTAAGTAATGGGAATTTAAGTATCATTTAACCTTCTATATACTTCCATATGTTTTTTATTTCCTGTTCATTTTATAATTATCTTATATATAATTGATTTAAAAAATAATTTTTATATTATTTTTAATGATTATTTATATTAATTATTACTGAATTTATTTTGTTTTATAGCATATAGCTATATGCTATATATTATCAATGTTCTAGTATTATTTAAATTCTTAGTTTAGTTTAAATAAGTTAGCTAATAGAATATTTTGTATGCTTTTAAATTTTATTAACAATAGTTTTTATTTATTTATTTATTTATTTTTTTTTTAAATACATTGTGTGGTTTATATTAGGTTTATAATTATCTATATATAAGGATTTGTTTGGTTTTGTTGTTAAAAAAATTATTTACATTCAAATGCTTACAAATATTTATCTTGTGACAGTTGAATAATAAAAGTAATACTAGATGGCAGCACCAAAATTTGTCTTTTGAAGATAGCTCTAAATTTTAATTTTTCTACCTCCATTTCAGTTATAATTTACTACACCAGGGGGTATTTTTAGCTAAGTTTTGACGATATTGTTAAACAGTTATTAATTAATTTAATAGTGCATTTTAAATAATGTAATTACTATCTATTTATTTTATATTATATTAAATGTATTTAACAAGGTATTTCAAAATTTATTTCAAAATGTATTAACTGCATCCTTTGGTATCAATTACTGTGATTTCTTAACTGTTTTATTCACCTTAATCTTTATGATATTCTGGTAGCCGTGTGCGCGTGGATTTTTGTAAAATACTGAAATATTAATCGGTATGGTGTTTATTATTTATATTTTATATCCTATAAATATTTACATAGGTTTTATTGATTCTTCCATTTCATATTATTTGTTTCTATTCTGTTTTCATTTTTAATCAATTCACTTGATTTTAATGGTTGTTTGGGCACAGGGGAAAATAATTTTTAGCTTTAGCTTATTTTTCTCATAGAAAACAACCATTTTGCTTATATCATTGAATTCTGTGCCCTTGACAACGTAATTCAATGTATAAGCTTTTCCATTTTTTTTCGGTGTCCACTTTTTTCTTTTTCTTCCATAATAATTCTTATAATAAATAATTTTTTTTTTTTTTTTTTTTTTTTTTTTTTTTTTAATACTTACAGCTTTAATTTATAATATTTGATGGTGGTAGGTTATGTTTAATTAATGGTTATATATATATATAGTTATATACATAAGTATTTGTATCTCCTTATATGTGTATTCTAAGGTGTATGTGCTGATCCAGCTCACTATTTAAAGGGAGTTCATATTTTCTTTTTTTGTAGAAGGTGGGGGAGGGGGGGGGCTCTTCATGCGCAACTTTTGCCTTAAGTTTGTCCACAACTCTAAACTGGCTGTTTTGTGACATATTACTAAGTCATTTTCATTTATAAATGTATAGAATTTCAAGTTCTGTTCAGATACCAAAAAATTCAACAGCATTTCCCATTTTCTTATAAAGGTAGAGAATCTTTCAGAAAGTGTTCTCAAGGTTGAGATTTTTAATTCAACAATTTTAAGGGTTCAACAGTTATGGATGATGGTATCATGAGGGAGCAATTAGTTACAATTGAAGATTTACCACATACGAAAGCAGACACACAAGAAAATGAAAAATGAATTTTTCTATGCTTGAGGTTACTTCAGTCAGGCAAAAATACTCATTCACTAATGCTAATCCATTTGGAGAAAATTTGTAAGATATCTCATTTACATTTTTTTTTTTTGCTTAATTAGGACACTTTAACTTTCGGAACTGGTTTCGAAAGTGAAGGAAGCATCCTTATAAAAAAACCTACAAACAAAACCAAAAAAGTAAAAAAAGGGCTTACTACAGATCTATCTACCTCAGCTATCCAATGTAAAAAAAAAAAAAAAAAAAAAAAAAAAAAAAAAAAAAAATCTGTTAAAAACATTTAAATACAAACGAGATAGCTTGAAAAATTTCTCTCATTGGATTAACATTAGCAAAGGGGTGTTTTCACCTGACTGAAGTAGCCCCTAGAAGAGCATTTTGTAGACATTAGCCTGCTAATTTTACACATTTCCATTATAAATGACCTCATGAGTACTAGAAATATTTGCATTGTTGAGCATGATTTTTTTTTTTTTTTAACATCTTTAATATAAACTAGATAGTGTCCTTCAAGATTTGACGGTAAATAACTTGAATGTTTCATTAGAAAAATTCTTGAATTTTTAATTAGTCACTTTTAAATTAATTATTGAATGACGAATTACGTTACCAATTTCTATATTGCATAAGTGATTCCTATTTCTTTAAGGCGAGAGATGGTGCTGTCAGTCTAACCTATTCAATGAAGTGAAAGAATTTTTATCAGAAATTTACCTAAAAACACCGGGTAGAGAATTTATTTTTACTTACTACGACCTCATTTTTTTTAACAACAATAACTATTTTCATTCATTCATTTATTTATTTATTAAAACTACCCAGCCATTAAAAGCTGCCATGAATTTTATTTTTATCTGTCTCATTCTCTAAAAATCTAAATTTGAAACTTGATGCAGCTAATATATATTTTTTATTACTTTAATTTTATTTTACATTTTTGAAATATTAAACCTGGATATCAAGGTAATTTCTTTTACAGCTCTTATACGAATATTATTCTTTCTTTCTATTTTATTTTTTACGCAAATGAATGACAAACTTTTCTTTCTGACACACACACATATATATTCTTGATAATGGTCAGAAAATATAACGGAAATTTTAGATCAGCTCAATTTATTTAATTGATAATTACATGTAAAATATTTTAGCTTAAATATAAAATCAGTATTTTTTCAAAATATTATTGAGTGTTAAATTTTATTTATTTATAAAGCATTCAAATAATAATAATAAAAAATAAAAATCCTATAACTTCTCTTCCTAATAACATATGTCATTATTGAAATGAATTATCGACAAAAATATTACACATTTTACCATGCTTGGGTTCGAACCTGCGTCCTCTAGAAAATTTCAGAGCTTTAAACTGCTGCTTTAACTCGCTACGCTAGCAGCAACTCGTTTTTCTACCTTCTAAATTGAAGAGGTTCAAAAAACAGTTGACACGTACACAATTGTCTCGAATTTGAGTTCTGATCTTACAGAAATAGACCCAAAAGGTGGCGCTCCTATGCTACATTTTTCACGATTCCCGCAATAGCTGTATCTCAAGAACATAATGCATGAATTTTCATCAAACTTTAGATTCAGTTAGTCCCTAATAGAAATTGATCCTGATAAGCTTTTGGTGTAAATTTCCCAACAGGTGCTACTGCTATGAAGAATATTTCAGGATTTTCCCAATCTTCATGTCTAATTATTGGCAATTCATAAGACGGATCACCAGGCCATAACTTTTACTCTCAAATCACTGTGTTTATCTTATGACCAAAACAATATGACACCCCCTGAAATAAACTATCTAGCTCTTAATATAGACACAATAATTTTTTTAATTGTTAATAATGCTGAAAGAGCCAAATAATATCAACTTTGTGAAAGAAAGAAAAGTTTGTTTACTGTAAGATCGAATAGCAGACGAACTTAAAACAACTTCTACCTGTGATGTGATAGTTCAACAGAGCGAGCATCTTTGCACGTGTGCAGCGTGTCACTCCAAAGGTAGAACTGCACTTATATACTGCGCATGTGCAAATATAGAATTTTAATTTAAAATTCGCTAATTAATAAAATATTTGAACAAACAAATGCATGATAACGAATCTGTGGCCAAATATCTTTCATTTTAAAAAAGATTGGTGTAATTTGATGTGTTAGTTTCTTTTCATGGACTGTCGAAAGCGTTTTAAATATATAGATTTAAAAAAAAATTATTTCTGTAAATAAACTTTCTTCAGTTTATAACTCCCATGACCTCCCCATTAGATTCACTCTTGATTAAAAAATAATTTTTTTGCAATGGCATAGGAAGGAGGCCACCTATTTTATATTGCCATATAAATAAATTAAGAAAAAAAATACTATAAAAGTTGTAATATAAAACTGATATGTTAAAGTAATTTGTGGTGTTATTAATTTTTTTAAACAAAAATCTCATTTTGACAATTTTTTTTGTTGCCATTTTTCCATTAAAACTATAGAGAAAAAATTTCAGTTTGAATACAGACGGTGCCAAGATTAACATTTGCTATGAAAACTGGTGAACAAATATCTTAATGGTTGGCCAATCAAATTAACATCAATCATCCACATCGTGTCATATATATGGTCTCAGCATTTTAAATTTTTAATTAGTTTGATTTTTTTTTTTTTTATAATTTTAATTGCATTTCTGTTTTGATGGCAACTAAATTACCCCCCTTTTTTGTGGATAAAGGTCTCTTTTTATGTAATTTTCAGATAAGAATTATTTTTTATTCAAATAGATGGTGTAAGCAATATTTTGATTAAATTATATATTTGATATTTAAGCTTCAGGAATCAGTAGTTTGTTTTAGAAAGTAAAAAATCATGTGTTGACAAATAAACAGAAAATGTTTCATTGTAGTTTTTTGCAGTTTTATATTTAACCAAGGAAGTTGAACAAAGTTAAGCACCTTGTATTCAAACTAGAGAGTTATTGACCCTTATTTACTCAAAATGTAATTGAAGAAACACAGATTTTCAATTTATATAGATATCAAATGTTTTCACAAGACAAAAGGGAGAATGGTTTGTTGCTAAAAATGACCTTTTTAGCATTTATTTTAATTCGCAAATATGAAATTTTTTTTTTTATCCTCATGTCATTTTTTATTTTCTAAATACAGTATAGGATCTGTTATCCAGAATCCTTGGGACCTGAGATATTCTGGATAAGGGGTTTTTCCATAATTTGGAACACTTTACTATAATTGTTAAGTATAGTACAAAATAACGGTATGAAATGAATAAAATATGAATAATTTATGAAAATACATAATTATAAATTTGTTAATTTAATAACTTATTTAAACAAAATAAAAAACATTTTAAATTACAATTAAAAAAAAAAAATACATTGACATATAAGATGAGAGCAGATTCCTTTGAACATTTTTATTAAGATTGGTTGCTTAGAGTGTGTCTCTTGTATACTAATATGGTATGCTGTTGATGAAAGTAGCTTTTTTGTGGCATTCCACAAATCACTTGTTCAGTTGAAAAATATCAGTAGCTCATTTGAAAATTTTTTTTACCCATCTCATTCTGCTGGTCATCATCATTACTTCCATTAGACATATCATTTGTCATTATGTCTCAAATCTCACTGCCAGTCATCTGATGACTTGCAGGAGTATCGTCATCGGCAATTAGACAATCTTTCCACTGGTTCTTGATCCAACAATTGAGCTTATGAACATGAAAGTTCTTTAGCTTAATCCAGCAGATCTGTAATGATTTCCTTCTCCTTGGAAATTTTAAAGTCCTCAACTTCATGCTCAATCACACCCTAAAACAATATTTCAGATGACCACAAACTGTATCACCCATGGATGAATATATCTGTCTGCTGTATCTTATGCTTGACGTAAAATGCATCTTTAGTTTTTAAAATTTTGAAATTAAACAAATAATTTTTCGGTTATCATTTTGCATTCTGGTTTTCGGAGCACTCCGGATATCAGGTTTCCAGATAACGGTTCCCATACTGTATTTTGTTGTGAAAAAAAGAAAAGATAAAATGGATTATCAGATGTTTTTTGTTATTTTCATTAAAATTTAAGAGAAAAAATGTTTAATTTTGGTTATTTTTACTAAAATATAAAAGAAACAAATACTAAGGCTGTAGAAGAAGAAAGAATATAAAGAAGAAATCGATTATATTTAAATCTGACTTCTGTTCACATTTTACAGCTACTTCTCCTAAAATGCCGCATATTTTACAATGAAACCAACTTCAATTTTTTGCATGGATCCAAGGATGTCATAAACTGTCAGAATTTAAAAATTATAATTTGTTGTTGAAATGTAAATTTTAGTGAAATTTTTGTAATGGTGGCAACTTAATTATTTCATTGCTGTAGAAAGAAAAAGGGAAATATTGGGATTTTTATGCCTTTTTGTTACCCTTTTTCCATTAAAACTGAAAAGAAAAAAATTCAATTTCAATATGTTGAATGCATGTCAGTCACTGGTGACTAACACCGATCTCTCCATTTAGGCTGCGTCAGTCATCAATGACTGACACTTATAGATTCTGTAACGGGAGTCTTATTTTGTGGCCTAAACGGAAAGACAGACAAAATAGACTTGGCATTCAACTTGTTAATATAGACTATGCCAAAATTATCATTTGCTATGAACTGGTGAACAAATATCTTAATGGTTTAATTTTGTTCATATTAATCAATTTAATGATTTTTAATTTACCTCCTTTATAAATAAACATATTAAAAAAAAATATTTATGCGGCTTACATCCACATTTATTTACTTATTGACCTAAGTGTGAAATACCATTTTCCAAATTTAAAGAAAATGTAAATGAATATCCTCCGATAAAACATGGAGCTTTTGTAAACTACCGTATATTTCCGTGTACAAGCTGATCTGTGTATAAGCTGAGTATACGACTTTTCAGTGAAAATTGTCCAAAATTAGGAACCCGTATATGTTTATGTTTACCATCTTTTTTATTTAAGAATATCAAATTTGGAAATTTTCTTAGATTCGTGTATAAGCCGACCCCCCCCCCCCCCCTTTCGAGTAAAAAAAAAATGTCCAAAACTTCTTGGCTTATACACGGAAATATACAGTATATTTAATTTTTAGTATCCATATTAATGATACAAACAAGTAAAGGCATATGAATCAGTAGATGCCAGATTTTTTTGAGTTTCTTGAATGATGGCATCGCTTTGTGAATTGTGTGATCCTGGCGTCATATGCATACTTTCCTATAGATGCTGCTTAAAACTGCTATCAAGGATACTATTTTAATTCTTAAAACTGAAATATTTTTTGTACAATATTATTTGTGCCATTTTCATTCCAGTAGCTTCAACATGCTTCATATGATAAAATGCTTCAGAATAATGATGTTAACTTTGAAAATAACTTTATTGAAATCACTCACTGAAAATATGCAAAGTTTTACTAAAATTTAGAGTGCATTTATAAGAGAGCAGTGATGTCCAGATAATAATTCTCTCAAAACTATAGCAACCCACGTTATAAAACTTGGCTATACTCGTCTAGACTAGTTAGACCAGCAAAAGAAAATTATCTTGCTGGTAATTGGAGGCTCATTAAGTTAAAAATAATGACAGGCTTTCCAAGTTTTTGTTCAAAATCCTCTTGACCAAACAAATTTTATTACCTATATAACATTATTCTCTTATAAAGGAACTCTTCTATAATTTCATCAAAATAGTGTAATTTGTGCATTGTAATTTTTTTAATTTTTAGTTAACCTGTATTGCAAAAAATTTTTAAAATATATAAATATTTTTAAGATGTAGAATACAGTTAGATTTCTTTTTTCCCCAAAATATTAAAAGGTCTTATACAATAAAAAAGACAATACATTGGGTTGCTATGCAACTAGTAGATACTTAAACTGCAGATTTATTTTTTGATGAGATTTAGTGTAATAAAGTTTCACTTCTTCCATATTTCAGTATTTGAATACTCTTAACACTAGTATTTCTATTAGTGTTAATTGACACCTTTTAAGATTTGAATTTTATCTCTATTTTATTAGTAAATAAAAGAAGTGTCTTTACAATCAACAAAAACAAGAAGCTTAGAGGTATAAGAAGGCAGTTCTAATTTTTCAAGAAACTAAGCTTTATGGTAATTTGACATAACAGTACAGAAGCCTCATGGTGCAAGCCCCTACTTGCACTTGTTTTATTTTCAGGAGTGATTTTCTGAGTAAAAAAAAAAAAATTCTGAAATTCAGAGCAAATTTTCTGGAAAGTTACAGCAGAGGTAGGAATCTCCTGTAGGCGCTAATTATGTGTTTTGACAAAATTTGTGTTTTATTTGCGAATTTCGTGTTTTTTCTGCAATCCTTTGGCAAAATATGCATTCTTTTGAAGGAATTCGCATTTTTTCCGTGATTCTTTGACAAAATTTGTATTCTTTTTTTCGCAATCCCTTGACGAAATCTGCGTTTCTTTGTGATCTCTTAAAGAAATGTTTTTTTTTTGCGATCCTTTGAGGAAATTTGCATTCTTTCACGATCCTTTGAAGAAATATGCATTTTTTTTTCATGATCCTTTGAGGAAATTCATGTTTTTTTTTCTCGATTCTTTGATGAAATTAGAGTTTTTTGGCGATCTTTTGACAAAATTTGCATTTTTTTCACTATCCTTTGACGAAATTTACGTTTTTTTCCACGATTCTTTGACGAAATTGATTTTTTTTTTCCGCTGACCATTTGTCGAAATTTGCTATATTTTTTTTGTCCGAATTTTTAAATTTTCAGAACCGAATACCTTAAATTTTCTGAAAATTCGGAACAAAATCACCCCTGTATATATTTTTTTCATTGAACATGCATTTCATCTTTATCATAGTCATAAATATCATTTATAATCTTAAATTTAAAAACAAAATACCTATAAGTACAATTGCTAAATTATACCTTTATATATTGACAAAGCACATTTTTTCCATTTATAAATAAAAAGATGTAGACCTTTAAGGGTAAGTTTCTCAGCTTTAAAAATGAGTATACTTTGTTAAGTTGTCTTGACATCTTGGGACTTATAGATTTTTTCATTAAAAAACACATATTTAGAACTTTCAAAAACCATATTTTTGTTTACTGAAAAATGCATATGCTGGATACTATGTTGTGTGGTCCGTATTATCCACAGTGCCAAAATTTTTTGAGTGGCTTCATCTGAAACTAATCAACAAGAAGCATGATAAAACATACTTAATTTTCTCGTCCTTGCTCAATTTTTTAAAATTTTGCAGTTTTAATAAAAAGACAGGCTATCAAACTTAATGTATCAGTTTTTAACAAATAATCGGATTTTGTTTTGTTTATAAAAAATGAATGAATTAAAATTTTTCAAATGTATCACTCAAGGACTAGAGAAATATATAAGCATTCATTAAAAAAAATGATTCATTCATAGCCAAGATATTTCAGTTATCAACTTAATCATTGTTTCGAGAAAATTACTTTTAATGTTTTGCCACAAGTACTGCTCAATTGTGTATTATGTGAAAATAAACACTATATCTTCTTTCTATATGTGCTTGTATTTTTAAAAACAGCCTCTAAATGTCAGACATGAAAATAAATGCATTTTTTTAAAACACATAAATTACCATAACTTAATGTTTTCCTCTTCATTATAATTTAAGTGTGGCATGAGATAAAAAAGGATGAAAAGCTGTACCCTATGCACAGGAAAAGAGTTGCAAGTATTCCAGTATTATTGTAAGCATTGTAGGCAGAGCTCTGTGTCAATTTAACTCAGTTAAAAAATAAACATGTTTTGAATCAGAAATTTTAGTTTTTCCTGACTATTTTTTTAATCAGTATTGCAATGGTCATAGAATCAAAGTATAATTAATTTATTCCTTAATATATATTAGATAATCATTTTAGTACTTGTAGTAAGAAATGACATGATGATAAAGCAGGCATAAAAGCGGGAAATAGAAAAAAAAGAGGAATTTTTTTTTCCATCTGTACAACAGTAGCAAATTTTTGTAATTTTGATATAGTTTAACAGGAATTTACACAATAAAATGAAATATAATTGTACATATGATTGTTATTTTCTTTTTGTAACTTAGAAAATGCTTAAAAAGTAAATAAACAAACAAAAACTGTACAGGTTCATTGAATCAAAAAAAGATAATGGAAAGCAGATTACTAAAAGTATAAATCCAAAGATATATCTGATGAATTTATGTGAAGTGCAGTGACTAATTTTTTAAAACATATATTCTGGGTGTTTTGGTTGCCTAAGATTTTCCCTCTCTTTACTAAGGGAAAAAAAGTTCTTCATGCTAAATATATGCACATCAAAGTTATCATTGCTCCAGAAATACTTCACTGAAACTACCCCAAAAAGTTGTATAAATGGAATAAAATATTCTATTTCAAAAAGAACGTTAAGTAAACTTCCTTTCCCTTTTAAAATCCAAGAAAACTTTACTCGGGAATGACATCTCTTCAATCAACTTCATTTACATTGTTGGCGCCGAAATTCATCTGACAAATAAATTTTCAAAATCCAAGTGAGATGGGAGAGCAATTAGGTTAAATAGTTTATTAAATAAAACTGAAATAGTATGTAAATTCTATTCATCATTAGAAGTTAATAATTGTTCCATAATAGTAATTCTCCGTATTTAACAGAGCCAATACAAAAAAAATGTGTTCTCTGCTTGGTTGCAGAGTCAGGACTTCCACTATACACTCTGTATTAAACAGAGCCATGATTTAACAATTGGCATCTCTGATTACAGAGTCAGGACATGTTACATGTTCTCTGCTTGGTTACAGAGTCAAGACTGACCATTTTAAAAATGATACATATTATATAAAATAAACATCAAAATAAAAATTACAATATGCAGTTATAAATCTTCTAAATAGCTATAATATTCATTTAAATGACATCCAAGTAATTATAAAACTAATAAATCACCATCAATTCAAAATTATTATAAAGTAAATAAATCTATATTACATGACCTTGAAATCATAATGTTACTCATAAATATTGATTCAGGGTTATAAACAATTTAGATAAACAGATTAGATTTTTTCTGTCAAAAGAAATCAGTTTTATAATTATATTTCGCAATATGAAAGATAAACAGAGTTAAATTATAAACAAATAAATTTGAGGGCATTTACGCCGTAACATCCTCCGCCTCCATGAACGGAGTTCATCGAACAATTATAACTTACCAAATTTCCACTATCACATACTAAATAATCAAATATTAAATACAAATTTAAAATATTACCTTAAATGTTAAGTATAACTAAAATGAAATGCAATTAAATCCTACTACTTCTATAAAAAACAGTTTCTGGAACAACTAAAAATAGAAAAAGACATTAATATACAAAATAGTTGAGAAAGTTACAAAAATTAGACATAGAAAAAAAAAAAAATAATAATAAAGTTAGTTAAAATAAAGTAAAATTCTATTATATTAAATGTCCATCGGTAGAGGAGACAATTTTGTGATAGGGCGTTTCAGTTCACCAGTAGAAGTCTTTAATTTGACAACACAAACAATATTATCATCCCCAGGAAATAGTTCAATTATTCTGCCCAATTTCCACCTTAATGGGGGCTGGTTTTCTTCCTTTATCAACACCAAGTCATTGATTTTTAAGTTCGGGTTGCTTCTAAACCACTTTGTACGTTGCTGCAATTGTGAGAGATAGTCTGACGACCACCTTTTCCAAAAACTTTGGAAAATCTTTTGTAGCAATTTCCAACGTTCCAAAGGAGTTACATAGGTAGAGGAGATATCAGGCTCAGGTAAGGAGGTCAAGGGTGCTCCTATAATAAAATGTCCTGGCGTCAGAGCTGTAAAGTCATTTGGATCAGAAGACTCAGCGACAAGCGGTCTTGAATTTAAGCATGACTCAATTTGTGCAATTAAGGTCAAAAATTCTTCATAAGTTAAAATCTGATCACCAATTGTTCTCTTCAAATGATTTTTCATTTGTTTTATTCCCGCTTCCCAAAGGCCTCCAAAGTGAGGGGCGGAAGGTGGGTTGAATTTCCATACTATCATTTCGTCAGTAAGATACTTGTGCAATTTTTCATCAGAAGCAATTAGAGACATCATTCTCTTTATTTCGCGGTCTGCCCCTACAAAATTTGTACCTCTGTCGGAAAATATTTCTAGAGGTTTTCCACGTCGAGCCACGAATCTTTTCAATGAGGCTAGAAAGGTTTCAGTTGTAAGATCAGTGACTAACTCAAGATGGATAGCTTTTGTTACGAAACAAACATACAGACAAACATAATGTTTAAAGGGTTTCACACCACGTCCCTTACGAGGTTTGATCAAAAAGGGGCCGGCTAAGTCGACTCCTACTCTTGAAAATACTCGAGCTTGTGTCACGCGTGCTGATGGCAGATTTCCCATCAACTGAGATGAAAGGTGTGATGAATTTCAGAAACATTTCATACATTTCCTTATTTCTCTTTTCACAGCTTCTTTAGCATTAATTATCCAAAATTTTTGTCGAATTGCTGAAATTGTCAATTGAGTCCCGCTATGAAGATGTTTCTCATGAAAATACTTTATTATCAAGTCTGTAACATGATGCCTTTTAGGGAGAATGATTTGATGTTTTTGATATTCAGACAAGTTTGCATTTTTTAGCCTACCTCCAACACGAAGAATATCATTTTCGTCAAGAAATGGATGTAAAGGAAGGAGTTTGCTTTTAGAATTTAGGATCTTTCTGGATTTTAGAATTTTCAGTTCGTCTCCGAATTCATGGTTTTGAATTAATTTCACAATAGCATTTGTTGCCCTTTCAAGTTCTGGAACAGTCAAAAAACCATAGACTCGTTCAGATGGGCATGTACTATTTTTGATGAATCTGAGGCACCAAGCCGTAATTCGTTTTAATTTAGTCCAGGATGAAAATTTAAATAAAAGCTCAAATTCTGGAATATTTTGGGATATGGAGCAAACAAGCGTTTTACGTTGTTCTTGCAAGACCTCTTCATCAGGTAGATTAGGTTGAGTTTCAGGGGGAAATACTGGTAACGATTCTTCCTTCAGCCAGCTAGGACCATGTAACCATACCTCGTTATTAATCAATTCAGATGCAGAGCAACCACGAGAGAGAACATCTGCAGGATTTTCCTTTCCTTTACAAAATTTCCATTGTACAGGAGCAACAAGTTCCTGAATTTCGCGTACGCGGTTTGCCACAAAGGGCTTCCAGTTGTTAGCACTTCCTTTAATCCAGTGCAAGGTAATTTGGGAGTCACTTAGACAAAATATATTTTCATTCACAATTTTAAATATTTCCTTTAAATAATTCGCTAATCTTGCAGCCGTAAGTGCTCCAAGAAGTTCGATGCGCGGCAATGTAATTTTCTTGAGAGGCGCTACTCTCGACTTTGCTATTACAAATGAAGTTTCACAAGAAGAAGAATCACGTAAATAAGCCACTGACCCATACCCCTTTAAACTAGCATCAGAAAATATGAAAAGTTGAGCGGTTTCAGGATTTAATTTTGGGATAGTTACAAAATATTTTCTAAGAATTTCAAAATTTACCAAGTCTTTTATTTCATTATGCCATTTTCTGAATTTTCCACTTAAAGAATCTGGTAATGTAGAATCCCAGTCAATTCCATGTTCCCAGAGTTCTTGCATTAAAAATTTAATTCTTATCACGAAAGGGGAAATGAGTCCAATAGGATCATAAATTTTTGCCACAGTTTGTAAAACAATACGTTTGGTAATAATTTTATGGTCAAATTCTACTAAAAGTGGTTGTATGTCTATTTTCAAGGTGTCACTTTCTGTTATCCATATAATTCCCAATACCTTCGAAAGATTTTGTTCAAGAGTGTCTTCCTCAAAGTTTATTCCATGTTCCTTCCATAAAAATTTTAAATCGGAAGAATTGGTTTTAAATTTTCTGAGTTTCATATTGGCCTCACTCAATATCTTCTCTGCACCGTTTGATAAAACAAAAGCTTCATTTACTGAATCAGCTCCATGAAACAGGTCATCAACGTATAAGGAAGTATCCAGCATATTAACTATTTTTCCAAACAAATCTTTATACCCCTCAATGTGATGTTTGATGGTTGCAGAAAGGAAAAAGGGTGAAGTTGTTACACCAAAAGTTACACGGGTCATGCGAAAAACCTTCAAAATGGGATTGTTACTAGTGATATTGTCAAACCACAGGAACCTCAAAAAATTTCTATCTTCTTGTTGTATCTGGATTTGCAAGAATGCCTTTTCTATATCGGCCAAGAAAGCAATTTTGTGGAGACGGAATTTTAAAATAATGTCCAATATGTTAGGATTTAGATTGGGCCCAGGAAATAAGCACTCGTTTAACGATTTTGCCCCCTTATCTTTGGATGACGCATCAAAAACAATTCTTACTTTAGTTGTTGATTTATCTTCCCTTATTACTGGTCTGTGAGGCATGTAATACGTGTTTATTTCATCTTTATTAAACTCACATTCTTCAATTATACCCAAACCACATTGTTCATTTAATATTTTCTCATATTCCTTAAGTAACCATTCATTTTTGCACAATTTTGATTTTAATCCCCAAAGTCTATGTTTAGCTACATCAAAATTGGATTCCAATTCATTTTTATTTACTTTCCACAAAAGTTTAGTTTCATATCTTCCATTTACAAAATTTAAATTATCATTAAATAAATCAAGAGCATCTAAATCCTTTTGTGAAAATAATTCATTTTTACTATCACAAATACCCAAAGACTCTAGTTTCCAAAACTTTTGCAAATCAAAATTTTCTATTTCATTAACAGATACAAGATGAGCATTAACTGTTTCCTTACCTTTAGAGTTTATTTTTCCCACTATTGTGTACCCAAAAAGTGTATTAGCTACATATAAATGGTCATTAATTTCTTCAACGACACCTCTCTGAACATTCCAGAAATAATCAGCTCCAAGTAAAATTTGTACTTCGGATTCCTCGGGCGTAGGGTCGGCTAACCTCCATCTTTTACTTTCAATGTATTTTATAACTAGAGGGTCAGAATTGGGAACCTTCAATGTTGTTGCACTTATCAAATCGGTAGCTAACACCTCAACATCTATAAAACGATGATAATTCATTTTACTTCGCAATTTAATTTTAAAAACATCATATTCTTCTTCGCGACCTTGATCCATGCCAAAAGCGAATACAGTTAAATGTTCTTTTCTTAAAACAGGCAAATTTAATTCACGAGCTAATGCTTTTGTTATGAAGCTTTTTTCGCTTGCAGAATCAAGTAATAATCGAACTACCTTTGATTTAGAATTACCTTGAGCAGTTACACAACATGTTTGCAATAAAACAGCATGCTTAGAATTTCTAAAATTACAATGAGAATTAGATACAACTGTTTGATTTTGATTTTCATTAATTTCCGGTTTCAAACTTTTCTTAAAGCAAAATAATTTGTTATGTTCAGTGCTTTTACAATTTAGACATGGCTTTAATTTTATGCGGCATTGCGAAGATAAATGCGATTTCAAAAAGCATTTGTAACATCTACCCTCCTTACGTAACATTAATCTTTTCTTATCATCAGCTAAATTTTTACACTCGGAAGATAAATGATCATTACCTTTGCAAAATACACAAAAAACTTTAATAGTGGCATTTAAGGTATTAGCATGTTGATATTTATTTGATGTTTTCTTTTCACGAAATTCAGTTTTATTTTTATGTACAAAAGAAGAGGATGCATCATTTTTAGAACTTGTCATTGACAAAGCCTTTTCTCTACATTCTATTTCACATTTCAGAAAGGCAATTAGATCGGTTACATCTGACTCTTTGCTAGTATCACGTTTTCTATGATATTCAATCACTAATTCATGGGGCAATAGCTTTAGCAAAATAGGATTTAGCAATTGTCCATAAGAACTGGATGTTACCCCCAAATTTCTTAAACTTCTAATATTAACTTCGCACATGTCATGCAATCTTCTTAATGCATTTAAATTTGAACAATTTTTAACTGGTTCCATATTTAATAAATTAGTCATGTGTTTATTAATAATAACATCAACCTTACCAAAACGGTCCTTTAATAAATCAATACAAGTATCATAATTTTGTTCTGTCAAAGGAAACCCTTCTACCACATTATAGGCCCGATTACATAACAAGGATTTTAGATAAGCGAATTTTTCTATCTTAGATAGTGATTTATTCTGGTGTATCGATGTTTCAAAACAGTTAAAAAATTCGACCCATTCTTCGATTTCACCAGAAAATTTTGGAACATTTAATTTAGGCAATTTCATGGCAGAACTCGTTTCTGTTCCACTAGCAGAACCATTCAATGAATTTACACGACTAGTTGCTATCATAGAAACATTATCCTTTTTACATTTTCTTAATCTATTTTTAATTTTAAATTTAGCACTGATCAATTGGTCAGTGTACTTTTCACTATTAGCAATGTCCTTTTCATATTCTTTTAAGTCGGATATTTGAGCTTCAATATCACGATTCAAACTTTGGAAAGCCGTTTCTTTTAAGAGAAATATTTCTTGAAGCTCTAATAATTCATCGGTTTTCGTATTATCAATGTCATCATTTAATAATGTTTCTAATTTTGTAATTAATTTCGTGAAACTCGTTCGTTCAACAGAACGTTTTGCTTTCAGCTTTTCAAGATTTTCCATTTTAAATAAAGAATAATTCTTATTTTAAAACATTAACCATTCATAGAAAATGAAAAAAATATTTTCTTACCTGTTAATTCCAGGTAATGTAGATGGCATGTCGTAATCCAAATGGCACAATAATAATTCCACACTAATCACAGGTTGAAATATAAATCACACACTAATCACATGTTGAAAAATAAATCACAGTTGTTAATCACAAATCTCTTTCACAATAGCTCACTATTATTTCCAAAAAATGTTTCGCGGGTTACTCGGCACCAAAAATAAATGTTGGCGCCGAAATTCATCTGACAAATAAATTTTCAAAATCCAAGTGAGATGGGAGAGCAATTAGGTTAAATAGTTTATTAAATAAAACTGAAATAGTATGTAAATTCTATTCATCATTAGAAGTTAATAATTGTTCCATAATAGTAATTCTCCGTATTTAACAGAGCCAATACAAAAAAAATGTGTTCTCTGCTTGGTTGCAGAGTCAGGACTTCCACTATACACTCTGTATTAAACAGAGCCATGATTTAACAATTGGCATCTCTGATTACAGAGTCAGGACATGTTACATGTTCTCTGCTTGGTTACAGAGTCAAGACTGACCATTTTAAAAATGATACATATTATATAAAATAAACATCAAAATCAAAATTACAATATGCAGTTATAAATCTTCTAAATAGCTATAATATTCATTTAAATGACATCCAAGTAATTATAAAACTAATAAATCACCATCAATTCAAAATTATTATAAAGTAAATAAATCTATATTACATGACCTTGAAATCATAATGTTACTCATAAATATTGATTCAGGGTTATAAACAATTTAGATAAACAGATTAGATTTTTTCTGTCAAAAGAAATCAGTTTTATAATTATATTTCGCAATATGAAAGATAAACAGAGTTAAATTATAAACAAATGAATTTGAGGGCATTTACACCGTAACATAAATAATTTTCAGATGGTCATAGTATAAGCTGACCTTTGATTTAATAGCTCTTCTACACAGCAGCTCAGAAATTCTAAGAATTTAAATAGGCAAAATGTCTAAAAAGTAAATTTACCAGACCCCCCACCCCCACCCCTATATGCTTTTAAAATTTTCTTTGCATTTTTGCATCAATCCAGAGAGTGACCAAAATTGTATTAAAAAAGGTGGATCCCTGTAAAGGCACTTCAACCTTGTGTTGTCTGTAGAAATTTGTTGAAAAGAGTTCAGAACTTTCATGAGAAAACTTCCATACATTAATAATTTTCTTATATGAAAGAGAAATTAACTGAATAGTATTTATTCACCCTTTCCCCCCCTCCCAAATGCAGTAAACTATAAACATTTATGAGAAATTTCTGAAAAATATGTATATATATATCGGTATCCATTTTCATATTTTTCTTCCATATTAATTCTCGTAATATAGTACAAGGGGCTATATTTTATACATAACAGCTGGTATGTACTATGCTTTTGGTATCCATGTTAAGTGTGTTGGGGGAAACTTTATTATTGTCACTTAATTCATAATATCACAATTTTTCTTGTTGGTCGGTAATGTTTATTTAATGGGGTTATATATATATATAGTGATACTAAGGAAGAATTTATAGGGGGAATAAAATATTTCCTGTACACTGCTTTCAGTTAATTTCTATGATATAAATGTCTGTAATGGTAACTATCATTCTCAGGAATAATTCTGAGTAGGATTAAGCAGATAAATTATACACATATTCATTTATAATTCTTGACTTCATTATTTGAAGAGTAAAGATGTTTTCCCATGGAATTCAATTTTTTTTTTTTTTTTTTTTTTTTTTTTTTTTTTTTTTTTTTTTTTAAGAAGTACATTGTGAAATATAAATGTTTAAGTGTAATAAAAATTAAGGAAAGTCAAAAAGCAGTACATGATTAATTTATTCTATTAAAATAACACTTGTACATGATTAATTTATTCTATTAAAATAACACTCTTAGGTTCACAACATTCCTCTTGTAATAACATTATCTGGAGCTTTGAGATAGTCACTTTTTTCTGCTGTTGCTTCTATCTTTTCTTTAACCTGTGCAATCTCCGTCAAACACTAAAATAATAATATAATTGTGTATACATATAAGAATGAACAATTGTTTAATGGCTATCATGAATTTTAGACTTTTTAATTTGAATCTTGAAAAGATATTTACCTTGAATGTCCGTGGTTCCCAAATTGCTAAGTCTTGCAAAACAGAACTGCCTAGATTGACATTACACTGGAAAAGATAAATTAGAATCATGTTATTTTAAATCTCCATAAAAATGAGTACATAAAAACTCACTAGTTTATTTTTTTTTTCACTTAAAGAAATTCCCAAATCTTTCCCTGTTCAACAACAATTTTTTTTTTAAATGCAAATTCATTTTCATGCTAACACGTGCAAACCTTTTATTTAGTCTCTAAAAAGATGCCAAGAAACTGAATGATTTTGTTATCAACCTGATGCAATGACTCCTATGGTCCTATGACTAATTTTCCATGATTGTTTTCTCCCAAAATAAGTTTAAAACGCTAGTTTTTACACAATAGATATTAATTTTCCACCATTAAAGAATTTTTCTTAACATTTATTTTCATAAATCTTCTCAGCTTTTTTTCATTTTTCTAGATTTTGTGTCTGTACCTGTTCTATGATTTTCCAACCTGAATTGCCTTTTAGATAACAGTATATCTTTAATTATACTAAGATGTTTAAAAAAGGATGTAATTAACAATAACAACATGTTTTAAAATAAACATGCCTTTCTTCATCAGGCACAAATGAAACATGCTAACACTTTCAAAGAACACTCATTGTGCATTACTTATTTTTATGGTGTTTTAAAGAAGTTTCTACTTTTTATTGTGCTTTTAATGGCTGTCATTAAAATATTAAATAGATTATTGATTAAAATTAAATTATTATTAAATAGAGGTACCAAATTTCATCACCAAGTTGCCATCAAAATCATCATAAAATATTTTTTAAAGAAGTCCTCAAGTTTTAAGCTAAGATCAACCTATAAACTGATCAATCCCAGTACAATACATTGGTTATTCACAAATACCTATAAAATTAATTTTGCAGCAACAATAATCTGCAGGAAAGCAATTTCTAGCACTTGGTATAAAAAATAAAATTTGGTTCAATTCATACATGTATCAAGCAATAATGAAATGTAGGTGGCAATTTTCTAGAATTATTTTAGATGGCTCATTGATGATATATGAAACACATAACATAAAAAAAATAGTTTAACTGCAAAATGCAATCACACAGCAACTCCTTATGGATGGTAATGTATTTATATTCTGTTATATGCTATAAATAAAGTAAAACTTTTATGTACCAAATTAAGGTGGTCCATGTCACAAAATTATACTTAAATATATTTATACATACATTCCTTTTCATATACAAAATATCCAAGAAAACTTAATATGTAATTCTAAAGTATGTAATTTTAACGATGCTAAATTTGATATATCTTTTTACAGAATAACTCTTTTTGTACACGTTTTTCGTTTTATAGTAGAAAAAATTATACACATTAATTTGTCTTCAAGATTTACAAAGATATTGCTTTTTTAAAAATTCATATCTATACTATAAAGGACAAACATATCTGTGCGTAACGCATACGTCATTTTGCGAATGGCAACACATTGAAATTTGAAATAAAATTTTGGTTTTGCAATTTTCTCTACTGCAAATTTTTAAACTTCTAAACATTGCACATTTTAAATTTTTACACCGTCGTATAAGGAAAAAAAGGCTCTTTTAAATGCAATTTGTTTGAAAGATGTATCTCAATTTATTTTTGAGAAATTAATTTTTTTGTAGTTTTTAATACCATTTTTCTTATCGTGGCAACAAAAGTACCCCATTTCTATTGAAAGTAAATGGAAAGTAGTCGAAAAAAAATTCGCAAATGCGCACACTTAAAGAAAACAAGAGAATCTACTTTCTTTTCTATTAAAACGCTGCGATTATGCAAAACTGAGCATAAAAAGGATTCCTTAAATGTGTCAGCAACTTCACTTTGCGTAAGTGCGGTAAAAAGAAATTATTGAGGTGCAAGCAAACAGAAAAAATAATTTAAAAAAAAAAAAAAAAAAAAAAAACGAAAAGCAAAACCAGTTTTTTCTTAGCTATTAAAAAAAAAAAAAAATCTCCATTATTAATTGTCTGATTTTGTTCAAATTTTCAGCAAGTTGCAATAACAGTAAATTAAGCTGTGTAACAAAATTTTATTAAAATATAATACGTTATTAGAAAATTACAGCACTCCCCAAAACCCCTAGTTTATAAAAAAGGAAGAGAGCTATCTGCAGTTTGTTTATTCAACTCCTTTGTGGTGTTGGGGTGGAGCAAGAAGTTGAACGTTATCAGAATGAGATCATTATCTTTGAGTAATATGTTTCCTTATGCAGAAAGAAACCATGCATAGATTTTTTTCTTTTTTAATGAAATAAAAAAAAACTTCCCGATATTTTTTTAATGGTTGTTATTTCTAATCCGTGAAGCATTTTTAATATTGTTTTTCAGATTTTCACTCTATCATATTACATGATCTGATATATATATTTTTTTTTTCTGGAAAAAATCGTTATTACTTCATATACGCCGCACCGGCAGATAAGCCGCAAAAGGTAAAATTGAACTTTTAAACACGTATAAGCCGTGGCTTATCTACCCGAAATTACGGTACTTAAAAACACAAAATTTTTTTCCCCAGATATTTGTGTCTTGGAACACCATAATACACTGCTGAAAAAATGCATAATACAGTCGGACCTCTATTTAACGAACCTCTATTTTGCGAACTTTTCCTTGGAACCAAGAACATTTTGCGAATTTCTTCGTAAAATAACCTCCAAATAGCGAAGTGCATTCTCTATTTAACGAACTTTTCCTTCTGATCAAAAATTTTTTTCTCCCCATTTCTCAATATATTTCTGGACATTTCAAACTTATTCTTTCTTTAAACACATATTATGATGTTCAATGGCCTTGAACTGGTTTTACCTGGCACCTTCTTTGTCAGTAATGAGAATTCGGTAAGTACGGAGGAAGAAGATGATAATCCCTTAGAGTAATTTTAAAAAATGTGGATACAGTGAGAAAAAAAGAAGAAATTAACATTGATGTGATGATTGTATTTTACTTAATTCTGAAATTGAGACCTCGGAAACACTATCCGAATTGGATATTTTTGACAGTGTGAAAAATAAAAAGAATACAGCAATGAATTGCGATGAAGACGAATATGATGATGATGGAAATGATCATTATGCAGGAATTAACAAAACTTCGTATGATGAAATGCTAAAATCATTTGAAACAATCCGACGCGGATTATAGTTAAAAGAAAATAGCATGAAGGAGTTTTTGGTGCATTGCAAAGATGCAAGACGTATTATGAGAGACAGCACTTTGTTAAATAAAAAACTCAGGCAAAATTAACAGAGTTTTTCAGAAATTCAATTTAAGGACGCATATGTTAATGTATAAAATTATTTGTTATAATAATGATAAATACGATAATGTCATTAAAATTCCTTAATTTTAATGTAAAACTATTTACTTTAAACAGAAAATACAATGTATTCCCGGACAATGTTTTGTTTTCCTTGCAGATTTCAAAGATTTAAACACTTAGAAAAAATGAATTGATGATGGATATTGGTGGGTAAAATAAATAAAGCAAATCGATATAATTTATTAAAAAAATGTGATTAATTACTTTTAGTAAAAATATTTAGTGTTTATGAATTTAAAACCTGTTTTATGTAGTTTAAAGTATTTTAAAGGGTGAATCTCTATTTAACGAATTTTCCATATAACGAACTTTTTTCCAGGATTTAGCGACTTCGTTAAATAGAGGTTCGACTGTATAATCAAAAACACATGTCGCACAACACTTAAATACATATTGATGGCAATGTATCTGGATTTTTTTTTGAGCGTGTAAAAGAACAATGAATGTTCCATGCACCATTTTCTATGGCAAACATACAATAATGGTCCTCAGCAATGTAAATTTATTGAATTTGAATAACATCATTAAATTACACTTCATACAACTACCGTCAATCAATCATGATGCATTGAAATATCTTTGTATGTCTCTATAAACAAACAATAAATGCTATGGACACTATTTTCTATAAGGAACGTGTTGTAATGATTTTGATACTGCATTTCATTTTTGTGGAGTTTACAGTATTATAACACCTTTAAAGTGTTTTACAAACAGTTTTTATCCATTAATCGTAATGTATACAAATTATTTCATGTGCTTCAAAGAACGAATGCTAGATACACAATTTTCAATAGGGAACAAGCTGTAGTGATCCTCAAAAATGTATATCGGTTTCATGGCAATTGAAGTATATTTATTAAAGTTAAAGCCCAAACATACAGCGAGATGATTCAAAGTCATAAACAACTTTCAACTGTATTGTAAAGGGTTGGAAATTGATGCTTTATTTCAAAAAATTGTTAATTTATTAATGCTTATTTTTTTTAACATTTAATAAGTTAAAAAAAAAAAAAATGCATCCGCCTGCGACCTTCTTGAAAGTAAATAGTAAAGGGATGTTTGGGATAAAACAAAAAAGTCAGAAGACACAGTCTTGCATCCCCCTCAATTACATCACTGTGATAAAGGCTTATCAGTTTCTCAATATAAAATTAAATTTAACATAGCTAATTACATGAGGACATGAGTTCAAAAACATGCCTTATCAAAAAAAAAAAAAAAAAAAATTGCGTTTTTTCTATCATTTGTTCTAATGCTGCACACACAAAAAAAAAAAACCACTACAATCTGCAAAAAAAAAAACAAAAAACTAGTTTCATCTTGTATTTCTGGCATTGTAAAATCTTGGTTTACAATGAAAATGAATGCAGTTAGAGGTTTTTCGCTATTACTTTAAAATTCGATTTTCTAGATCAGCTGAGTTTTGAAATTCAAGTCCTCATATATACTAAATTTAACAATAGCGAATGTACTTATTTTATGTAACGTAATTGAACAACATAAAGGATCATTAAAAAAACATCGCACACAACTACAATACTTTTACTGTGTCGGGTTTAATCTAGAGCTAGCCAAATAGCCAAAAAGATAACTGGAAGTGCTTTTTGCCCCCAAAGCATTTAAACATTTAGTGAATTAGCCAAATAGCGACAGCCAAAGAAATATGCTATATCATTCCCATTTTGTTGTTCTGCATTTCATAAACCTGCTGTTGTTGCACAAAAAAGAAAATAAAATCTCATATTGCATCTACACTGTGGCAACACTTCAACACTTGTCTCATGCTCTCTATGCAAGCGTCTTCAAACAGTGTGACATCATTTGCATCAGACACGACACCAGCATATGGCGAAAACAAAAATCGCAGATTGTATAAGCATGGGATATGATGTGTACTAGCTTTGAATCATCAATGTGTCAGATGCTTGTCGTATAAACTTTTTAGATTTGAATTTATGCAGGTTCTGGCTACAACATGTAAATAAATGAAACTAGCTTATTGTATTTTTATTTTTCATAAAAATGGCATTACTGGCATGTTTCCCAATGTGACTTCTTTGTATGAATTTGTAGCATCACTTTTGTTGTCTACAGCAGACTGAAGGGGGATTCAGCCTCATGAATATAACAAAAACTGACTTGAGAAACAAACTGACAATCAAGAATTTAAGTAACTTAATGATGATTAATTTGGAAGGGGAATTTTGAAAAGAATTTCCATTAAAAAAAGCATTTTCTCTGTGGTATACAGCCAAATCTCGAAAGGTCAATCTTACAAAGATGTATTTGTTTGTATATTGCATAACTAAAAATAATACTCATGTATATAGAAATTTTGTATAAATAAATTTTTTTTTTCCTTGGCTAAAGCTATTTTTATTTGGCTAGAAGTTATTGGCTGCAATTAGCCAAAAAGCTAAAAATCCCCTTTTCCTAAATTAAACCCTAACTGTGCATTGTTTGAAAGTCACGTCTGTGAAACAATTACATCTAACAAATATCAGAGAATTGCAAGATTTAGTTTGCAAAGAAAATTCTTGCATTTCCACAATTATTTTTGGAATTACAATTTTATTAAATGTGTCAAACCTTTTTTGTTGACACTCTATAATACAAGAAAAACATACCTTCAATAAATTAGAAGACACAGTGTAGTAATTTGTGCCAAGTTCTGCACAAGCTGCATCAACACGTGTCATTCTTAACTAAAAAGTAGAAAAGGAAAATTATCAACAAATTTAAAAGTACAGAAAAATAAAAGTTATTTAAGTAAACTCAGTACCTCAAAATAAATAAATTAAAATAAACAACTTTTAAATATTAATAAATATGTGCAGAATGGGAAATAAACTTTTAAATTAGACTATATACTTGAGTAATTATGAGAGTAGAGTGTATATATATATGAGCTAGGTTTCGGTCAATTTTTGTTTGGCCAGGTTGATTAAATTAGAATTTTCAGGTTTGGATTTGGTAAAATGCGACATATGCAGAACTCTACTTTGAATTTCATTTATAGCAATAATTTCTAAGGAACAAAAACTGAATTTTAAATATCTGAATTTCATAAAAGAAAAAAAAGTGTGTTGTAGGACCCAAGACTGCAGTAAAAACATTTATTTATTTATTTTTAAATTTATGAACTGTATTTGCAAAATGTTTTTTAATGATGCATTAAAAGTTACAAAAGACAAATAAACAACAACAACAAGTAACCTTAGCAGAGAGATCTGAAACTTAAATTTGGGAACTGTACTTATAATTTCGAATCAAATGATATAGTACAAGTGGAGAGACGAATCATTCAAAATATTTTGAAATTAGCTATAAATAAAAACAATTTATTTCTAATCAGAAGTAACTAAAAAAATATTAAAAAAAACTATTGATAAATTAATTTAAATAGTTTTCACACTTCTATCACGTCTAGTTCCATAACATTTTCTTTCATCAGTACTATTTCTATAACTATTTTAGTCCCCAAGCCAGACATACTAAATAGTTTTCACTACAAAGACATTTTAAAGATATTTCAAATCTTCTATGTGAATCTCTTACAAAATTCCTATAGCCATCTTATCCACAAAGAAAATTTCCCCACTTTTCCAGATTTTCCTAGATCTAACACTAAAGTTATCATTTCAGAATCTATGTAATAATGAATAGATTATTACTGTTTTAAGGTTCCTCATCAGTCAGGCTGGAAATTCCCCTGTCTAATGCTAAACCTATGGGCTTGGAATGTATCTGTATTTTTCAAATTTCTCCTTGTAAAATTAAAATTCTGTTTTCTGTATGCTCTTCTTGAAAAATGTTTTTTTTTTCTTTTTTTATTGGAAAAATAGTTTAAAAATACATTATTATTTTTATTTAAAGTGTTAAATTCTTATTTACAACCCGCTTTCTTCACATACATTTTAACACTTAAAATATAAAATTAAATATATATTTTGGAAACATTTTGGCAAATAAAAAAGAAAGAAAGATTGTTCAAGAAGAGGACATAGAAAAAAGAAGATAAAAATTTTAATTTTCCGAGGAGAAATTGGAAAAATACGGATGCATTCCAAGACCATAGGTTTAGCATTACACTAGGGGAATTTGCGTCCTGACTTATAAAAAGCTTTAAGGCTCCTGTCCCTACAGGCAAAGACACTAGCAAGCTAATGCTAAACCTATGGGAAGATTGTTTTTATTTAAAGTGTTAAATTCTTACTTACAACTCGCCTTCTTAAGATAGATTTTAACACTTAAAATATAAAATTAAATATATATTTTAGAAACATTTTCAAGAAGAGGACACAGAAAACATAAGATAAAAATTTTAATTTTCCGAGGAGAAATTTGAAAAATATGATGCATTCCAAGACCATAGGTTTAGCATTAGAGTAGGGGAATTTGTGTCCTGACTAATAAAAAGCTTGAAGGTCCCTGTCCCTGCAGGCAAAGGTTCTCACGAGCTAATGCTAAACCTATGGGAAGATTATTTTCTAATATCTCGTTTGCATTTCGACATTTTAAAAATAATTTTTCTTGCATTGGATAGCTCAGGTCCATCTCTACATCACTCCCTTTTTACTTTTTCGATTTTGGTTGCAGATATTTTTTATAAAGTTACTTTCACTTTCGAAACCGGTTCTGAAAATTAAAGTGTCATTCTAAAAAATATCTGCAACCAAAATCGAAAAAAAAAGAAAAAAGGAGCGATGTAGAGATGGACCTAAGCTATCCAATGCAAAAATAAATTATTTAAAAATGTCGAAATGCAAACGAGATATTAGAAAATAACCTCCCCATAGGTTTAGCATTAGCTCATGAGTGTCTTAGCCTGCAGGGACTGTAGTCTTAAAGCAAACACTGCATCCATTGTTTGTAAAAATGAAAATTGATGCATGTCTTATGAAATCTATTTTCACTATGCAATTTTACTTAGAAGATTACCTGCTTAAATAATGTTGGTAATTTATCGATGGTGAATTGAATAGAGAGTTAGATTTTGAAGACGCAATAAGGTTAGTTGGGGTAACTGGGCCATAGGCTATTTTATAAAAAACTATTGATGTTTTTTAAGTTTTAACATTTGTGAACAATGCACCTTTATCTCTACTTCCTAAAACAATGTGTGTCAACTCAATCATAACTCTCACTTTGCTGTGATAGGTTGTCAAAAATTTACATTTCTTTTTTTAAAAACAACGTCAATATGGTTAAACTTCCTCTGCTTTTTATTAAAATGCTATAAGTACTTTTATTAAACAATCTTTTTTTTTTAAGATTAGGCATATAACTACATTAATATTATTAGGTATCTATACATATTTACCACATGTTTGAAACATGTAAGCCCGGTGTCCCAGTTACCCCATAAATGTTTCAAGAATGGGGTAACTGGACCATGATAGATCCAGTTACCCCAATAGTTACGAAAAATATTTTTGAGTTTCTCTTACTACTGGAAATAAATTTCTCCATTGTTTTTTGCTCACAATAAAGAAAATTATAAAATACCTTATTAAAATTACGTAATAAAATTTTTAAAAAGCATATTGGGTGGTATCAAATCAAATTTCTTGACCCTTTGACAGGCGGTGATGCCGTTATGGCATCACATAATTTTAATCCCTAATTGCCACATTGCCACAACTTTTACTTGTTTACAAATAGATTCTCTTGTAAATACTGATGTTGTTAAGCAAGCGATATGAATTGCTCCTGAAAGCGAGATAGCCAAACCTTGAAACTGTATGACACACAGGGGTCGCATTCTATAGGGAAACCTTTATTGTTCCTACCACTATTTTGAAAATAATACATTCATCGCACCTTTCTTTAGAATATTTTAAATAAAATGATCATGAAGGTAACTCATTAAGGGTTCTGGCAGGAACAATAAAATTTCCCCTATATAATGCGACCCCTGGATACAGATAAAGTACTTACGTAGCCGTTTGTTCATAGATTTACCTTGCTATTTTTTTTCCTTAAAATGCCCATGTGACTTTTATACTTATTACCTATACTAAAGTACATAAGTACTTACTTAATTTTTATGTTTTTGGTATAATAAATCTAATATTTTCACTTTTAGTGCTTTTTTTTAGACACATTGACAGCAAAGGTTTCATTTACAATGCTCTTTAGTTGATATATAATTCACATGATCTGCTTGGTTTAAATATTTTTAAGTTGTTTACACTTTTTCAAACAAGACCTGATATCCCATATGAAAAAAAAATAAACGCGTGTGGAAAATAGACCCACCTGGTCCACTTACCCCATTTTTATGGGCAACTGGACCCATGAGGAAAGAAAGATGAAATATGAATATTTTTATATTTTTAATATTAAAATGTAATTTTGAGCATTTCTGTCTGATAGAGGAAACCTAACTGAACACATTTACAGAAGTTCACACTTTAATTTAACTGAACATTATCTTTTTGAAGCTGAATTGTCAGAAGTGCCAGAGTCACATGGTAAAATCATGGCCCAGTTGCCTCAACTAACCTTACAGCATTTGTTAAAACTAGTAAATCTGCAGATCAAGAGCCTCAACGTCATCTCTGCAACTTATTGTTTTTAGCAAATTTTGCTTAATATTAATCTTTCTACAAAAACAAAATTTAAACTTTTAAATTACACAAACATTTATAGAAGGAGAAAAAAATATTTCGATGGTTTCAGACATTAGAAGCGTTAAATTAAACACGTTGTTATGTAATGATATTCTGAAATTCTCATGAGCTACTTATTCTAGTAATTTTTATATAATAAAGCAAATTTCTTCAGGGGGGTGCCCCCCCCTGAACCCCCCGTTGTGTAATTTATTTTGCATTTGTAATTTTCTATTGATTGAGTTAATGATTATCCTATATCTTAGATTCATTTTTACACTGCGATTTATAAGGATAAGCAACAATTTGGTCAAGCATTTTACGTTATCCTAATATCCATACAGCAGTATTTACTTGCCTGCTAACCACAAACATCTGTATCTAATGGATAAAGAACTTTTGGAAATGTAAACTGAGACATCTAATTTAGAAATCTAATAATAATTTTGATTACCATTCTGCAATATTTATATCTAAGATCTAATCTAAATATCTAAAAATGTACTCGACAGCATTAACTTACTAAAATCACCCTAAAGTAGGGGGAGTTCTAAACCTAACGGTTAATAATTCATCATCGTGTCCACTTCCAATTGACTAAATAGATAAACGTGATATGGCGCCGTTAAGTATTTTTTGTGATAGCCTTTTAATAGTATCCACATTTAATTTAAAATCGTGATGTTACAAACATCGTTGAAATTTGATGCACACCTGTGTTCAGGTCAAATTACGAAAGGTTAACTAACCTTTTATTTCCCTTAGCCGGGCATTTTGTTTCATTTTTCGTAATAGGGATTATTTTAATAATTTATTTTACACTCTACAAGCTGTTACACGGGACGTTGTTCACGTAGCATTAAAATAGAGATAAATGCATTAAATAAAACATTTCACTCACCACCAGACATGGCAAGTCTCAGGCTTTTTGCACAACACTATATTACCTTACAGAAAATGTTGTTCTTTTAAATCGCGCAAATGTTTCACTTAAATGAAGTAACTTTTTTTGTATTAAAATACTGGTATCCAGAACGCCGGAGGCTTGGCAGCCCTGCTCCTCTTAATAGAAACATATATAGTTAACCAACACTTTATCACATTTTATAGGAAACAATACGGAATTTCTTATTTGTATGGCCTTACATATACCTCAGTCATAAAAATGTAAAATTTTGTGCCAATTAATATACGCAATTGCGAAAATGAAATCGCAACCAATGAGAAAAGGAAGGCCAAGTAAAATCGTGTAAATCGAGGAATCTTTCTTCGTAGTGTGGGAAAATACCACTACAAAAATTAATTTAGGTGGTATTTGGTGTGAAATGTTTATATGTATTCATTCCTGTCATATTTATCTTTTTTATTATTTGTAATTTGCTGCATTTTCCCTTTGCACGTGAAAATCTTACAAATTAAAATGAACTCTTTGGGAGAAATTGTTATTCCTTTTTTTTTGGCAACAATAAAGTTTATAAAGTTTAATGGAATAATGTCAGTTTATTCTGTATGAAAATAACGAACTTTTTCCTTTATAATCAAAATAGTTGAATACATAAATAAAGATATTATTCTATATAGTATATAAATACTATTTTCATTTCTGCGTTTAAATCAATCTATATGCAAATATCTATACAAAGGCATTCATTAATTCATTCCTTTTAACTTTGATTTGACTTTAAAAACCATACATACTTTCACATTTATGATATTTTTAGATGAGATATAGTTGCTACGCAACGGTTAAAAGAAAAAAAAAGAAATATAAGTAAATTCATAAAATAAAATGTTTTATATTATTCGAACACATGTATAAAATTCCATCATAAGTTATACACCTAATTTAAAAGCTCTGACAAATGTTTTGACAAAATTGCAAACTAATAGGAATCTACTAGGAGAAATACTACTCTTATTTAAAAATTTCAGCATCAAAAATTTACCATTTAAATCCATTTTTTATATGAGCCATTTCTTTCAACAAATGAAAATTTGAAAATCGTCTGACTTGCCATTGAAAAGCATTACAGAGCAAAATAAAATGTTCTATATTTCCCGAACGAATGAACCAAATTTAACCAAAAACCATACAGCTAAGTCCGAGTACCTCATCAACATGCCACATTAATTTCAAGCCGATCGGATGCTTTTTGCGGCAGTTATCGCGGAACAGACGGACAGACAGACAGACAGACAGACAAACGGAAATCAAAACATTTCGTGTCTCCACAGTAAGCCTTCACTGACGTTTCGGCAATAAAATATAGGATATCACTTAAGCATGTTATCTTGTAATGTAATTTTTTCTTAAAATTTAATTCCCTAAATCATTTGAAATTAATAACCCCTTTGGCGGCGGCTGTTACACAAATTTTATTCAGTTGGCAACACTTTTTTTGAAAAAGTTATCTTTACTTAACTCGAAAATGCTCTAATTAAAGAAAGCAAATATTACTTTTCTTTTTTACTAGTGCCAAAAACAAATTCTGTAGGCTCTGTTTGAGGGTGCATATATGCAGCCATGGTCCCGAATGGGTTAAGGATAACTTATTGTATCTAAAAAAAAACAAAAAGAACTATAATTATTACTCAACACGACACAAATACATTTTCTGCTGAACTAGTGCCTCTTTTCTGCTTCAACATATGCCTTTTTAATGGCTAGTATACTCTCCCCCCTCCTCCCCTTCTAAATGGAACATTACTTTAAAGCAGCTGTCGCCAACTTGAGGTGTGTGAACGACTAGTGGTCTGTGAGAAAATTTTGGCAATCTGAAGAAAAATCCAAATATTTTTTCATTTTCATTTTAATGAAATAAAAATAATATAATTCTTGTATTCATGAAATTGTATATGTTTAGTTTTGAAAATTTAAGTTATTACAAGCATTGATAATTATGTTAATAGATGTTATTTGGGATTTTTTTTTTCAAAAACTGGTAATTTTTATTTAATTTGTTTCCATATCAAGACTCCGTTTTTGGCCCTGCTGTAAAACAAATACCCATTGCTGAGTAAAAAAGCTATGAAAATTTTGTTTCAGTTTTTAAGTGAAAATATGCTTTTATCTATTATAGCAAATAAAATTCTTGATGGAAATAAAAATGCCGCTTCGTCTTGCAATAAGGTCATGAAGAGCCAAAAATCTACGACTTATTTCAAACAAGCAGCAACAATACTACACTAACTAAAAATGTGTGATACTGAAATAAGATTCTATTATTTTGTAATAATTAAACTAACTTTAATCCTTTTGTTACGATTAAATAAAAATTAAAAAATTTTGTTATGAATAAATAAGCATTTAATTTTTTTTTTTTGTTTTTCAAAAGAAAATAAGCCTTTGTAATTTTGTTGCACTAAACAGATGTATTTCATATTAAAAAATAAAAATTCTCTGATCATTATTGTACAAGTATACATGTGTGTTTAGAAAAATTATGTTAGTGGTCAACAGGGTTTAAAATTTAGAACAGTATAAGGGCTGTTTTGGAATAAAAATATCAAAATCAATATTTTCATTAAATTTAAATTTCTGAAGTACAGAACCCCATTAATTGTTAATATACTAATGCAGTGAAGGGAGGGGTTTCAGGGTTAAAACTCCTCCCAGAGCTAAAAAATTACAATTGTCACTTTTATGAATCACTAATAACCAAATTATCTGCTTCTATGAATCAAAACAAAAGTCAACCTCAATATTAACATTTTTTGGTTTATTCAGAATCTGCGGCTTTGTTGAATCAAATAAATTCTATCCAATAAAGTGATTCAATTAAATGGCGAATATTGTATTTAAAACTGCGAAAGCTCATCGACCGGGAAGTGGCTTCACAGACCATCAACGCATTGAGTTGGCAAGAGAAATTCCAAGATTAGACAGGACAGAACTAGATTAACATATTAAAATGCAACTGGTCTGCCAAGTGATATCTTGGTGGAAATTACCTGCAGACTTTATTTTAGTGGTTGATTAGTAGGTTTATAATTAAGATAAGTAAACACATGGAGTACTGGGATCAGGAAAACACAATGGTAAACCTACCAGTCAACCACTAAAATCAGGTTTGCAGATGTTTCTTCACTAAGATATGACTTAGCAGACCAGTTGCATTTTAATATGCGGATCGATTTCTCTCTAATCTTAGAATTTCAGCCATCAACTCAATGAGGTGATGGTTTGTACAACCGCCTCTTGGTCTATCATATTATATGCATTGGTTATATAGGTGCAGATTCCCAAAATATGAAAGGAGCCAATGGCTCCTAAACCAAAAAAAGATCCAGTGACCATGATAAAGGAGTTGTGATAAAAATAATAGCATTTATATGAGAAAAAATCTAAACAAAAAAACTCAGGAATACAAGGTGGAAAACTAGTTGGATGTGGCAATCCCACAACTTTCCTCGATCTCATACATGTCAATGCTTCCTGAAAAATGCAGCATATCAGCACCACCGGTTAAGTGATTTACACAAAATCTAATCACGAACAACTTATGTCGACTTCTAACTGAATCTGAAGTTTGATGAAAATCCGTGCATTAGTTTTTTAGATAGAACTATTGTGGAAATTTTAAAAAATTCTATATAGCAGTGCCACCTGTTGGGCGATTTGTACCAAAAACTAATTAGAAACAATTTATACCAAGTACTAACTGAATCTGAAGTTTGATGAAAATTCATGCCTTAGTTCTTCAGATACAGCTATTGTGTGAAATCATGAAAAATGCAGCATAGCAGCGCCACCTGTTGGACGATTTACACCAAAAACTAAACAGCACTAATTCTTGAAATTTGAATTATTTAAGTATAATATAAATCTTAAACTTTGCACAGTCAGAAATGATGTTGGGAGCGATACAGTTAAAAAAATATTATGTATAAGCTAAGCAATCATGATAATTGAAAATAAATTTGTGAGACTATTTTGCACTATAAAAATCAAAATACATTTCAAACTTTTTACTTTCTTCTATCTTAATAAGAAGAAAGTATAAGATTCTTGAAACTTTTTGACTTCCAGTTTTTGATGGATTTACACGTTTTAGAAGGTCCTGAACATAATTTGATCATTTTTAGAAAATGTCTCTGAATGTGACAAAAATTTTGTGGGCACTCTATCTCAAGAACTAATGCATGGAATTTCACAAAACTTTACAATTAGTTAGACCTTGATATAAACTGGTGCTAATTAGTTTTTGGTGTATATTGCCCAACAGATGGCACTGCTATGCTGCATTTTTCATGATTTTCGCAACAGCTCTATCTCAAGAACTAAAGCATGGATTTTCATAAAACTTCAGATTCAGTTAGTCCTTGATATGAATTGATGCAGATTGCATTTTGGTGTAAATACCTCAACAGGTGGCACTGCTATGCTGCATTTTTTACGATGTTTGCAATAGCTCTATCTCAAGAACTAATGCACAGATTTTCATCAATGTTCAGATTCCGTTAGACGTTGACATAAGTTATTGCTGATTAGGTTTTGATGTAAACCACCAACAAGTGGCACTGCTATGATGCATTTAGCATGATTGATTTACATGATTTTAGGGATAGTCATATCTCAAGAACTAATGCACGAAATTTCATATCTTTAGAATCCTCATGATGAGCATAGATTGCCATTTTAATTTTGGCATTGTGCTAGCAAATTTTGAAGTATTAACATGCATAAAAAAAAAGAAAGTTTTGAGATTGGCACATCCGACTAGTTTATTATAATGAGAAAAATTATCGTAAAAAATAGATTTAGACAAAGAAAAGTTAGAGGCCAAAGCAAAAAATGTAGTAGCCACATGGCCCGCTAGCAGAAAGTTCGAGACGGGAGACGAGCATCGCAGATTTTCTTTTCTCTTTTGCAGATTCTTTTTCATCGAACTTTTATTTTGCTTCGTATTATGTTTAGCTCTTTATTACTTAATACAAAAAGTTAAGACTATTATTAATAAAAATTTATAAAATGCCTAAAAACGCTACAGGTAAGTGATTGTTTGATTAATTAACGCTCCATTTATAAAAATATTTTACCTGCAGATTAGTTTTTGCCCCTGAATTATCTGTCGCAGACACTTGGAGAAATTTCTGCTACGGGGCCACATGGCAACCGTGAATCTGCACCTTAATTGTTTACGTGAAAATTGGTCATTTCCATTTGTTTTGAAAAGGGGCAGCGGTCACATTAATCCTAACAAATAAAAGCTATCATCAATTTTAATTATCAAATGTTAATGCTTAATCAATGGATCAAATTAAAAAATTATAATAAAAAAATGTTTTTAAAAACATGCACATATGAATAAAAATGAATACCCTAGCTAGATATTCAGGCTTCACTTTCCTGCCGATTGTAGTATACCTAAGAGCTTTTTGAAGAAATTTAATAGCAATACTATAGCAATTTCTTCTTCGGCCATAGTATTTCTGAAAAAAAGAGAGAGAGAGAGAATAAAAAAATGAGTAAATGATTAGCACAATTATTAAAGAAATATATAATTTAAGCATGTGTTAGTATACAAATAAGTGTGAAAACTATACCAATAGTAATAATGGTAGGTAAGTACTACTTTTTTGTAGTGGTCTAGGTACTTTTAAGCAGCTTCCATTAAAAAAGGTAAGAAGTTACCTACTGCAGCCGAAGGAAAGCAATTGAACAGAATTTTGGTATATTTTCACCAATTGTGACCCCCAGACACCCCTCCGTTGAAATGTTGATACAGTAGACTCCCTCAAATCCTTACAGCTAGGGACCAGAGGTTGTGCAGATTTTAGAATTTTGCGGATTTCTGGTCATTGCTTTGTTTACATTTTTTAAAAGTAATTTGAATGTAATAATGCAATCAAAATTATAATGAATGCTTCCAATAATCCAATGTACTAAAATAACTGAGTAAAGTGATAAACTAAAATAATAAAAAGTAAGATAATTTTAAAAATGATTAAATTATTGAAAGTAAAGTGAAGTAAATAATTAACATATAATTATACATTAATTATTTACTTGACTTGATTTTAATATGCATAATAAAGATGAGGTACATTTTTCTTGAATTATTCAATGAAACTTTTTCTTCTTAAAAATACCCTATTAAATCACATCAAAATCAAAGTAAGGAAGTTTTATTTCAGGTTTAGCCAGTCTTAATAACCAAAAAAAAAAAAAACTTGATTAATACATAAATATATTTGGTAAAAAGATTCTGATTACCAGTAACATCAGCAATATCTCAATTTTTTTCAGAAAATAAATTTATACTTCCTTCATGAAAACCACGAGTTTAGTCATATTATTGAGAATTATACATTAAAATACATATAGAATGATATAAAACTAAAAAATTCTGTAATTTTGTCATTACATCTAAACTGAAAGTTTCATTGTTTACATCTGTGATGATGTGCGGATTTCAGGTGTTTGCAGATTTGAGGAAGTCTACTGTAATGATGTTTGCCATTGTCATGTAAAGCACTGGCATTTATAAACCAATTTGGATGTAACTAAGCATGTGTATTAAGCTTATCAAGATCTCGACTGAACTCATTGGCCAGCTTGGTCTGCCATCTTGTTTAAAAAAAAAAACTTCCCACTTAAAAATTTAAAACTAAAAAAAAAAAAAAAAAAAAAAAAAAAAAAAAAAAAAAAAATCCAAATTTATTTTTTGCTCAAGCGTTAGGCTTTGATACAAGGATTCCAGAGCATTTTTTGTTTTGCCTCTATCTTAAAAAATGGCTGAAATATAGCCATTTGAAATTCTAGGATGACTGAGATTTTGAAACAAGACAAGAGATTAAAAAAATCAGGGATTAATTAATGAGTTTTGGTGAATGTAGTTTCTCTCAAATTATCTTTCATCGTTGTAATAATTTTTCTAATCATATGCATAAAACTATATATTATGTATCTGCTAGTATAGGTGAAAATTGGCGGTCGCCACTCGCCACGTGGCGATTAAAGTTGTAAAAGTGGCGATTAAAAAATTGGCCATCGATCGCCACCCTAGTCGCCACTCGCCAAGTGGCGATAAAAAATCTGTTATTGATCGCCAAGTGAAATATAGCTTTTTTCACAGAAATATGCATCTCTACTTTGGTTACATCTATTTAGAAAACTGGTTAATTCTTTTTTCTACTGGATGCAAGCAGATTACAATGATTTAGCTGTATTTTCAATATTTTGGCTTTTCGCCATTGCTCTTCAGTTGGATTATTTTTTCAAGAAATACAGTTTTATTCTGCAAAATATATTCATCAGCTTTGATTCTACATGCATTTCAAATAATTTATTCCTTTTTTTTTTTTTAACTGGATGCAAGTGGATTTTAAGGACATTGCAGTATTTTCAATATTTCGACTCCTGCCACATGCTCACCAGTTAGATTATTTTTCTTCAGGTAATACTGTTTAATCCTGCGGAACACACTCATCAGCTTAGATTTCAACTGTATATATGTGTGTAGTGTAACACATTTACTTATTAAATAAAATCCAAATAACATTTTATTGTGCATTACTTGATCTTTTTTTTTTATTGTATACACCTAACTGTTGGAATTTTGATTTAGTTATTTTTTATATAAAGTAAGTAATAGTAATTTAATTGATTATAGTGTATATGAACATAAACAAATAATCTAAAAATATATTCTAAAAAATATAATATAACAGATTCTGTGGTTTTAAAGTAATTTTCTTGAATTTTGACTGCTTCCCTACTATTATCATGAATAGTTGGCTGATATAAAACTGATTTATAGAAAAATATGTATATATACACAACGGTTATAGTTTATGTGGATGCCAAGAAAGTTTGAAACATTATAGTGGCCACTAACTTTAAAAAGTGGCCACTAATGAAACTGAGTCTACCGGCCACTGGCTACTAACTCAATTTCCCAGTTTTCACCTATATCTGCTAGTCAAATTCTCATCAAGCTTGGTGAAATATCTCCAAATTTGGCGACCAAAAAGAAATCATCATAAATAGCCAATTTTGCTATAGCTGACTAATTTGGTAAAATTCTCATTCAAATTCAGTATGGATGAAAAATGAATCTTTTCTAACCGGATTCTTTGCATGTTAGCTTAACTAGTTTGAGTAAAATTATCTGAAATCTTAAAAAAAAAAAAATAAATAAATAAAATAAGGAAGTTGCTTTTACCTCCTGGTACACACTAGAAGGACTTTTGAAAACAGTACTGGTATCACAAGAAAGTGAGATTTGTTGAAAAATATATTAAATAGCCATGAAAAAAAAAAAAAAAAAACTGATGAAGTTTTCTGCTTGTGTATGTAATATGGTAATTAAGAAATTACATCAGCTGTAATTAATAACTTTCTTCTATACACATTAGATATATTAATTGCTTCTGTTTGTGTGCACCATATAAACTATTTGTGTTTGTATAGATTAAATAAATGTAACTTAAATATTGAACAAATTATTTAAGTGAAAATACTTGTGAAAATATTCCTTTTCTTTCCAACACCATTTTCCCTAACTTTTCATGCCCAAGAAAGCACCAAAATAATTTAAAATTCGGAGGAAAAAGTGCCTTTCTCAAAAAATAAAACTATATAACAAAATCCATTCAGTTTTAAAGTTCTTCCAGCATTTTTCTAATCATTTAACAGATACTTCCATTATACATTTCTAAAAAGACTAGTATACTAAATAATTGATTCAAGAAGTAATATGACATTTCAGATTTTTATATAAGTCAAGGTTGTCCAATTTTACTTACTGAAATAACAGCATTTTAAAATGTAATTTACAAATTAAAAAGGATTAAAAATGTTGTATAACAGAATTATCATGCCCAGATTTTTTTTAAAGGAGAAATAATAGAGCTTATACAAAAGTGGCTTTAACATCCATGGTGCTTCGGGCAAGAGTTTTCTTTCAGCACCCCTACAATGACAGCTTCTAAACAAACTATTAATCAATTATTTTATGTATTTTCTGTTCATAAAATTTTCTGAATAATTTGATCTTGGTTGATCGGCATGGATGTTTGTAGCAGATTGGTTAGCTCTCATGTTTAAAAGATGATGGAACAGATGTCTCAGACGCACCAGGGTTTGTACAAATTTTTTTTAAGGCTATTTTGGCAAGAAAACCCAATTTTCGTTTACTTGCTAGGTTTAGTTTGTGAAAGCAGCATGTTAGTTTCATTTTATTATGAAACACTTCATTTTATAAAAAAAAAAAAAAAACCCTCAATGTTTAATTTAATATAAAACATATGCAATCTGTTCTACCTGGCTGCTCGCCAAAATCCCCAGATTGCCCAGGCATAAATTCGCCAATTTTATGCTAAATAGGTACCTGCATCTGAGACATCTATATCAATATGACCGTATCACTTTGTTGAAATTTTTGTGCCTTCTGAAAATCCAAGGTCAGTATCTTTTTCTCTGGCCCAGCCCAGCCCGGACCCGTTGTTAACTTGTCATAAAGTGAAAATGCAGCCCTCCCCAACCCCCCCCCCCAAAAAAAAAAAAAAAAGATGTGACAGCAGTGAAACAGGATACAAATACCAGGACTAGAAAAATTTGAAAATTCTTACATGCCCAGCCGGGCATGTGGTAGAAAAAAATGATGCTCAAATAAAAAATTTACATGCCTGATTTTTCACACTTTTAAATTTTGTGTCTGTAATTTTAAAACTGGTAAATACAACATAATCTATAAAACAATAAAGGATACACCGAATATTTTTTATACAAGGGAATATGAAACTTGTATAATTAAATTTTTTTTAAATAAATGATTTTCATTTAATAAATAAAAATTCATCACAAAACTAATTAAACATTGTTTTATTATAAGTTACATTCTCTACATTCAATTGCTAGTGTAGAGAATGCCCACTATTGTGTCGTGTTTCATATACCTTTGGCAGTTGACTGCCAGTAAAGGATCATAGGTGCAAGTGTCAGGTTAGGGCCTTCAGTGCTTATTCATCTTAAGGGATCTTATCTGGTGGGAAAGAAAAAAGTGGAATCCCATGTTATCCTATGGGAAAAGATACTTATCCTTTTGTTCATTCAAACTTGGAAATTTCAACAATATTTTTTTCCAGCATGTAGATAGGAAGGTTATTTATCCCTCTGTAAGCTTAACCACTTCACCGGCAGCAGGTATAAGAAAACAGTCAGGCTCCGATCATAACTAATTGGGGGCCACTGGGCTAAGATAAATTAGGGGGGCCCATTCGAATGGTTGCAATATTATTCAAATAGAACTGATGGTGGGTCATATGTGTAATGCTAATGCCAGGGTTCGTAAATATCATGATATTTTCGAAAATATAAAAAATATCCGATATTTTGATATATATCCGATATTTTTGATATATATCCGATATTTTCAAAGCAGCCAACTTACCGCTGATAATAAATGTTTTCGAGCATAATATAGATTAGAAACTAAAATATATTGCACTTAACACGAAAACTTAAGGAATATTCTAAAAATGCATTTTTCTTTTTCTTTTCTTTTTTTTTTTTTCCACTTAGAACAAAATTAAAGATGAAATAATTGAAAACAGTAACAATTGGATTTATACACATATAAAAAAAACTAACTATAGGATTCAGTATCAAGATCAGGTATACAAAAATCAGATATTTTTAAAACAAAATTTTAAATACAAAATGTTAAAATTTTAACATAAATGTAATAATAAAATGTTTTATTTCGCATTTCCTAACATGCTATATAGTTCAAACTCAACTGAACCAAAACTTGAGAAAAGATTCTTTTCTAATGAAGCTGTATATAATTGCTTATTTAATTGCTGCTAATTAGTCAGATTATCTTTCAATAGTTGTTCTGAATTATGTCCCACATTAGTTCAACATTTTTAAAAAAATGCTTCAAATCTAAAGTTTGAAAAATATATTTGTTTTCTTTTTTGGTTAAAAAAGTCACATCCAGAAGAGACAAATTCCTTATCTACAGATTCACAGTCAATAAGAGTTGAAAATTTATTTCATTTGCACTGAAATATTACGAATTACGACTGAAAATATCAAACATATCTTGCGCACATTCATATTATGAAAATAAATATCAAATGCAGAAAATATGAAACATCTTGATATTTTGAAAATAAATATTGGATATATAGTATGGAACCATTTATCCAGAAACCAGCTAACCGAAAAACCAGTTATACGGAATGATATTTCTGATAGACCGATTTCAGAATCTTTGCAGAAAAATGTATCACACACTGCCAGTTTGACATAGGCTTTGCTTAAACAATTGTATAATTTGGTGACAACATCTAGTATTTGAAATGAAAACATATTTAGTTGTATTTTAAATGTTTTAATTTTCATGCAGAGGAAACAAAAGAATTTTTGTTCCTAAGGGATTCCCATAATTTACTTTTCTTTAAACTCTGGTTAACTTTTGATATTTCTTGTATTGATTTTTAATCCAAGTAATCTAATAATTTAATATAAGAAATAATGCCACAACCACATGTATTCCACTAAACTTATCAAATGGATGCTGCTTTCATGCACAGCCAGTTAACCAGAAAAACCAGTTATCCGGAATCCATCTAATCCCAAGCATTCCGGATAAATGGTTCTATACTGTATATCCATTGATATATATCAACGAACCCTGGCTGTATATAAATGATTATTAAAATTACATTTATCTTTCAATGGCTGCTCTGAATTAACTGTCTAACATAATTATTAGTTCTACATTTAAAAATAAAAGTTTGAAACATAAAGCTTGGAAAAGATTTGTTTTCTTCTTTTCCTAAAAAAGTCACCGCCAAAGGCAAACGTTCATTATGTACAGAATGACACAGTCAATAAGAGGTGGAAATTTCATTTACACTTGCTTTGAATGTGAAAAATATCAAAATTTCCTTGCATGGTGATATTTTGAAAATAAATATCAAATATACAAAATATCAAACACCTTGATATTTTGAAAATAAATGTCAAGAATTTGAAAATATCGAAAATATCAAAAATCTTGATATTTTAAAAATAAATATCGGATATATATCATGATATATATCCATTGATATATATCAACGAACCCTGGCTAATGCATAAACTTGGATTTTAAATAGAAGAAAGTTCTTAGCTCAGTCAATTCTAAATTAAGTACCTTAATTAATAAAAATATTTTTTTTTCTCTTAGTACAGAACAAAACTCTTTATATAACTTTAGCAAGTTGTTATAAAGATGAATTTAATAACTTCAACTTATGGATGAGTATCAAATACTCTAACATATAAATATGAGTTAATAAAGTTACTTTCATGTACATCTTTTCAAGTTGTACTAAAACACAACATAATATCAAATAAAATATATACATTCTACTTCACAATAAAGAACGTATTTTTTCAATAAATCTAAAAAGCTGGCAATTTTGGGAAAAAAAACTATGAATACGTCGAAGAAAATTTCTCATCACAATTCGAACGGATTATTTTCAACCACTAAAGCTTAGATATGATTTAAGTTTTATTGCTAATACAATCTATTAAAATCAAAATAGTATTTATTATTTAATAGTATTTGAGGTTAGCTTTGCAAAAGCATTGAGCTCTGTGAGTTCAAAATGAAATTTGTTTTCCAGAAAGCAGAAAGTTTAGTAGAATATTTTAAAAAAGAAATTTTTATTTGAAAATTTTCAGAATTGGAATTGAAAAAAAAGTAAATATTTTATAAATTAATATATGAATGTGGGCCCCCTTAAAGTGCGGGACCCATGGGCAAAGTCCCGATTTGGCCATGCAATAATAAGGGTCTGAAAACAGTGATTTTACCCCCGACTTATTTCGGGGCAAATGTTGAAGTGGTTAAAAAGATAATTATGAGTATTTTAAAAATTGTGTTAAAGCTTCAAAAAATTCTGAAAAATATAAAAAGTATTCTTTGCTCATTTGTACCTTATGACTGGAAAAAGATATAAAAATTTGGAACTTACAGAGGGATAAAGAACCTTCCTATCTACGCGCTGAAAAAAAAAAATATATATATTGTTGAAATTTCCAAATTTGAACGAACAAGAAGGATAAGTATTTTCCCATAGGATAACACAGGATTCCTCTTTTTTTCTTCCCCACCATGCAAGTCTCCTTAAGTCATTCATAGTTTACGTTAAGAGGCTAGAGCGAAGGGAGGTTTTAACTTGATTCAAACAGCTAAAGACACTTTCACATGTAGATGAGCTAGGCGAAAAGCAAAACATTATTTCAACCAATAAAAGTATTATAGTATTGGTGATATCTTGTTTGAGTTATAGCTGCGGATAGCGACATCTTTTTCTACATTTCCATGATTTACAAAATATTTTTAGAAGATGATAATAATTAGAGTTGTAGTGGAGCGTGTAAGGCAGTACCTCTGGATTTCTTTTTTTTTACTACACCGCTGATAACGATTATACTGATATAATACATCATAACTCAAAATTTAAGATAATCTATTCCTATCAAATTATTTTAACATTAGCTTTAATTTAATAAATTTTCGTAAGAAAGTAACATAATGAAATAATAATTATTTTACCCCGGTTAATTTTAAAATTTTGCGGACTTTCAGAGTTCTATCATAACCACTTCTTTTTACGAAATTGACAACCGATAAGAAAACCATGATTTAAATTTATATAAAACTCACAACTTATATAAATTTTATAATATTAATTAAATTTTATTATAAAACTTCAAAACCCTGAAATGCTTCAAATAAAAACATAAACATAAGGGTATTAATCTCGTATTAATTCTTCAACTGTCCATCGTTTGATCAAAATACGTCTAAACAACGCAAAGTTCACTTTACTGGGCATGCGTTTTGAGAAGATTTTGTAATGACGTCATTTTGAAGGGACAATGGATCTTTAAAACTTCTTTTATCCTAGACCAACCAACCAATTGGTTTTTGTTTTAATTTTCTTGTGATGCTGATGGTCACATGAATGTGACGCACATCTAAACTTTGTATGTTTGCGCCTAGCAACGCAATTCTTTAGATATAAAAATATAAAAATTTGGGCAAAATCGAAACCCGATCAAAATTTTAAAACGTCTAGTTAGAAATTTTGATTGTGTGTCAACGAAGTTTGCTGCATTAATCTTTAAAGTAATTCTTGTTGTCGGGAACTATATTTTTATCTCGTTAGCGCCAACCATTCGCCCATAGTTTCGTACCTGCTTGCTGCTGTTATTGCGAAGAAATTTTATTGTGCTTTGTTTATCCGAGGAGTTATTTCTGATATATTTGAGTAATCTGTTAAAAACTGTTTTGTAATTAAAATATGAAGTTTTTGTACAAAGAAGAACACCCTTTTGAGAAAAGGAGAGCTGAAGGTGAAAAGATCAGAAGGAAGTATCCAGATAGAGTACCTGTAAGTAATGTGATGCAAGATCTTTGTTGTTTGTCGTCATAGGGAAATTCATGTTGCATATTTCAACTCTAGAGATGTCAAGCATTGTTTCAGTTTTATTTAAGTGTTCAGCTAATGCTATTTGTGATAATATTTTAGAGTACTACTATAATTTTAAAAATTCATATTTATATATTGTAGCTAGAGGAAAAATGTGTGTAGAGAGCATATTTCTGATGTTTTCTGTTTACAAAGTTTACCTTATCATTTCAGCATTATTTTCGGCTAAGCTTTAGAATAACTAAAAATTCGGCCAAGTTTTAGGAAAAGAGCAACCCCCCTTCTCCTTCTTAATATTTTTCTTAAATTATGGTAGACATCAGTTAAAATGTTGCATTAGTCCAAAATTGTGAATTAATTAGCCTGATTCTATGCCGTGCATAATTCGTTATTAAACTAAAAATTTAATAATTCTTGAAATTTTTTTGTTGCTGTTGAAAATTAAATATCATAATGCTGGTAGGGCCAGGTGGGGTAAAATAAGTAGGTTTCAAAAATAAATTTATAAAAAATACAGTGTAATTTTTTGCAGTTGTTTATCTTTCTGAATTTTTTTATGCAAAATAACGTAAAATTTATATTTTAGAGAAAAAAAAAAAAAAGCCCTCATGTGTATTGTTAGGCTTAGCAGACTTCCCCCTCCCCCTTTTCTTTTATATATTTTATGTACCATTTGACGTTAAAGCAATATATAGTGCTCTAAAACTATTTACTTTAAATAAGTTTATTGAAAATAAATTTAGTTTGATAAAATTAATAGCTATATAGTTTATAAGAAGGATATTAGTAGTCAGCACATTATTCCAAATTCAGCGTATTCACCTTTTGGGTATAAATTCTCAACGTTCAGGTTCATGGTTAATCGTGCGTTTAATATTTGTTGAGAGGATTTTTTGGACGAGGAGTTGAATTATATTTTCAATATTGCTAAAGTAAATGGTTACAATAGGGAGAAAATTAATTATTTGATTAAAAATTATAAGTGTAAAGGTCATTCACAGGTTAGTTGTACTTTGGTTGATAAGGCGTCCGAGAGAGGGGAGGTTAGTAGTTTTAAAAGGTTATCGTTTCCACATATAAAGGGTAATTTTGAGAGACTTAAAAGTAAATTAATGAAGTTTAAGTTAGAATTAGTTGCTAAACCACCTCCTAAATTGAAACATCTTCTGTATAGACATTTTGATCCGGTTGCACAAGAAGATCTCACGGGTGTGTATGAAATTCCATATGAGAATGAAGGGGGGATATTAATTATTATATTGGTATGACAGGTAGGAAGTTTGGGATAAGGAGGAGAGAGCATGAATCTGATATAAAATTTGGTAGGGATAAGACTGCGTTATCAAGGCTGTTTTTAAAGAGGGAGGTTAATATTTGTTTCAGGGATAGTAGATTAGTGTTCGTTTCGAGTTTATACCGCAAGTCAAGAGATATATTCTAGGAGGGATACTGTGTGTAATGATTCTTTTTCCTTTGATATTCCAATTTTATGGTTGGAATTCCTTAATAAATACTTAAAAAGTGAGTCTGGTAGAGGGAGCCGCGGTAGCGGAGGCTATTTGAGATCATAGAGGGCGCAGTGTTTGCATTTTTATGTTTTTGGTTTTTAGAGTATTTTTTGGTACCCAGTGTCATTCATTTTCTATTGATTATGTGTATGTTATGAATACGGTTTTTACTATTAAACCGAAACATGTCAACATATTTTGATTTTTATTTGTGACACCTATTTAAGTAAAATAAATGTATGTTTTTATTTATAAAATTCTCGTTTTCTTCGCAATTCCTTGGCAAAATTCGCGATCTATTGACCATATTTGCGTTTTTTCGTGACCTATTGTCGATATTTGCATTTTTTCTGCGATCCATTCATGATATTTGGTTTTTTTCGCGGTCCTTCAACGAAATTTACGTTTTTTTTCGTAATCTTTTGACGAAATGTTCATTTTTTCGCGATCTTTTGACGAAATTCGCTTTTGTTTTTAGCGATCTATTAGCGATATATGCGTTTTTTCTGCGATCCATTCACGATATCTGCGTTTCTTCCGCGCTCATTTGACGAAATTTGGGTTTCTGAGCGATCCTTTAACGAAATTCGGGTTTTCCTGCAATCCTTTGACGAAATGTATGGTATTTTCGCGATCTTTTGATTAAAGTCTCGTTTTTTTTTCACGATTCTTTTTCGAAATTCGCTTTTTACGCAATCTATTGACGATATTTGGGTATTTTTGCTATTTTTTGACAAATTTCGCGGGTTTTTTTCCGCGATTCTTTGACGAAATCCCTTTGGAAAATTCTGCATTTGGCTGGTACTTTCCATATTTTTAGTCGCCAGTTTTTCACATTTAGTCGCCGAGTGGCGACTGGCGAGTGCTTATTTTCATCTTTATCTTTCATGTGTATAATTTGGCGAATAGTTTAACGATTTGTATAATTTGGAGAAATTGGTCCACTGGATAATCAAGTAGTACACATTTTTCTTAACCTGGCCCAAGCGATAAATTGCCAAATGTCTATTATTAATATAATAGACAATATATTAATATAATAGACAATATATTAATATAATTATATCCAAAATCTATTGAAATACTTCATATTGAATTTAATTTTAAGCATTACGAACATTTATTTCACGTTTAAATTAATTATTTTCGTTATTTAGATTTATCTCTCATTAAAAGGATTTTTGTCTTTTTTTAATTAAAAAATAAGTTTTTTTCTTTTATTTTGCGAGATGTTTACATTATTTTCTAACTGATATAGCCCATCCCATTTTTTAACCAACAATAATATCGTCAAAATATAATCACTGGCAACCCTTTCGCGGAAAATAGCAATAAAATACGAAATTTATTACCAAAAATCATAGTTGTCCCAGTATATTTAACGCATAAACCACCATGGGAATATTCTTAATCGAATGATACAATCAGAAAAAAAATTCACCGGGTAGTTTTTGAAAACACTCGAGCCGAATTTTTAGAGCTTACTGCTTTATAATATATATGATATGATAAGGAAACAATATATTTTTTTGCTGTATAGCCCAGTGGCAGAAAGTTTTGTATCTGTCTGCGACAAGCTTTTAAAATTTCATAATCTGTCTGCAAATTTTGCTTGTCATTTTAAAGAATAAATAATAAATTAAACTAGGAATTTTTTATCGTTCTATTTAAAACATGGTAAGGATGATGCATTCTCATTACTTTTGCTTATAACATTACATCATCTAACTTCTTGTAGAATTTCTCAAGTGTGAAGGATAAGCAGAACCACACATAGGCAATAACAATGCTTTTAAAAACCTTCGGAAGCTTCAGAGGCCTCAAGCGCGAAAAGCGAGTTTTTTCTAAAACCCCTGAATGAAATCTGCAGCCTTTTGAGGAAATTATTTTTTTTGTAATTCTTTGGTGAAATTCACATTTTTTCCATGGCTTTTTTGACGAATTTATCGTCTTTTCCACAAATTTTGGACAAAATTTGCGTTTTTCTCGTGATCCCTTGATAAAATTCGAATTTTTCTTTTTTGCGTCTTTTTGAGGAAATTATTTTTTCTTTGTAATTCTTCGGTGAAATTCACGTTTTATCCATGGCTTTTTGACAAATTTCGCGTTTTGCCCGCAATTTTTGGACGAAATTTGCGGATTTTTTTTTTCTTGCTATCTTTTGACAATATTCGCATTTTTTCCACACTCCTATGACGAAATTCGCGTTTGTTCCGTGATCCTTTGACGAAATTCGTACTTTCCCGTGATCCTTAGATGAAATTTGCGTTTTTTCATGATCCTCTGACGTAAATCGCATTTTCCACGATCTTTTGATGAAATTTGCATTGTGTCCTCGATCCTTTGACGAAATTTGCATTTTGTTTGCGATCCTTTGACGAAATTTGCATTTTGTTTGCGATTGTTTGACGAAATTTGCATTTTGTTCGCGATCGTTTGACGAAATTTGCATTTTGTTCGCGATCCTTTGACGAAATTTTCATTTTGTTCACGATCCTTTGACGAAATTTGCGTTTGTTTCACGATTCTTTTCCAAAATTCGCGCTTTTTACACGATTTTTTTTGCAAAAATTCGCGCTTTTTGTGCGATCTTTTGCCGAAATTCGTGCTTTTTACTCGATATTTTGCCGAAATTCACGCCTATCGCCCGATCTTTTGTCGAAATTAAAGCTTTTAACGCAATCTTTTGCTGAAATTCACACTTTTTACGAGATCTTTTGCCGAAATTCATGGCATTAACGCGATTTTTTGCCGAAATTTGCGCTGTCTACGCGGTCTTTTGCCGAAATTCACGCTTTTATCTGATTTTATACCGAAATTAACGCTTTTAACGCAATCTTTTGCCGAAATTAACACTTTTTACGTGATCTTTTGCCGAAATTCACACTTTTTACGCGATCTTTTGCCAAAATTCACGCCTTTAGCCCGATCTTTTGCCGAAATTAAAACTTTTAAGGCGATCTTTTGCTGAAATTCATACTTTTTATGCGATCTTTTGCCGAAATTCACGTCATTAACACGATCTTTTGCCGAAATTTGCACTTTTTACGCGATCTTATTTCAAAATTCGCGCTTTTTTATGAGATCTTTTGCCGAAATTCACGCTTTTACGCGATCTTTTGCCGAAATTTACGCTTTTACGCGATCTTTTGCCGAAATTCACGCTTTTACGCGATCTTTTGCCGAAATTAGCGCTTTGTACGCGATTTTTTTTTGCCGAAATTCGCGCTTTGTACGCGATTTTTTTTTTGCCGAAATTCGCGCTTTTTACGCGATTTTTTTTTTTGCCGAAATTCGCGCTTTTTACGTGGGAAAAATTGTCCAAAAGTTGCAGACAATTTTTTTAATTGACTTCATTAGTGCAGACAATAATTGTCCGCAAAAGATTTTTTGTGTCCGCGACTATGTCGCCATGTCGCGGTGTTTCTGCCACTGGGCTGTATAGTATGTATAATATATAAATAATGTAATATCGCATATATTATACTTTTGAAAAAACCTGAAAAAGCCCGAGTGGGTTGGGTTAAAAAGAAAAAAAATGTTTTTTTGCGAACCCTGTTTATTATGACTTATGAGTTTGTTATTTTTGAGAGAAAGAAAAGAGAAAAGTATATCTTGATAGCAGAAAAGAATAATTATATTTTAATGGAATGAATAATTATATTTTAAGAAAACAACCTTTTCCTTTACATACAGAATGTAAATTTACTAAGTTTGAGTTGAATGAGAAAGGATATAAAAAAACAGAGGACACATGCAAGTTCTTATTTTTTGGGGTGGTGAAATGATTTTACTAAAATAAAAAAGTTTCATGTTTACAGAGGTAATGAGTTTCTATTTTAGATAATATATATATATATATAAATTACTATAACTATCTATGGATTAAATAAAAAACTATGAATTAAATTATTTACATTTTTGAAAGTCATATGTTATCTTATTGGCATCAAAGTATTTGAAATATTACAAAAAATACATTCAGCTGTTATGATTTTTGAACACTCAAACAAAAAATTAATTTCAATTAGTCCTTAATTTAATTTTTGATTTTAAAATGGAAAAAAAAAATTAATGTCAGTATTTGACCTAAAACTTGGCCGAATATTCGGTATTTGGCTATTCGGCCAAATCACTATTCATTGCATCCCTAATATAAACTATATAATATGATACAACATTCAAAATCAAAGATGGTTCGCTGGTCTGAGACCACCAAAAAATCTATTGGGAAATAATTTTTTTTTTTATTTGTTCTTCAAATTACGTTTTTGTTTAATATGTCAAGTTTTTTAATAACTACTGCATTCAGACAAACTCATTTCAAAATTAATGGAGGGTATCATCGGTATTGCACCACAATGTGTGATGCATTTTGCCAATGTATAATTCAAAATATTTCACCTCTGCAGTAATGCAGGTTGCTGTAGTTTGGAAAAAAACTTCCAATCTGAACGTAAAAAATCTATAATCAAAACAAAAAATTAATTTCACGAAAATTTAAATACTCTATTTCCTACTCAGGAATGCTATGAATGCAAAAATAAATTGTGTTGAATACTTACTGCTAATATTTTACAATATTACAGTTGTGATACAGTAAAAAAAAAAAATAAAAAAAAGAGGTTTACTTAAATTTTGTTACCATATTCCTTCCCAAGGGGTGATGTAAACAAGAAAAAATTACTACCTAAGTTTAACTTGGTGTATAAATAGTTTCCATCGTGGAAAAAAAAATACATTTGAAAATTTAAGTTATGTAATTTTTCACTAAGTTTGCTCGCTACCTGCATAAAAATAGCTATCCTTTTGAAACTTTTTACCAAAACATAAACTTGACCAAAGCAAAAACTTCTGAAAATGCCCTTTTTATTTCCACTATATTAGTATATATATTCATCTTTTTAATTCTTAAGAAAAAAAAAAAAACTTTCAGTTAAATTTTTCACTTGGAATTTCAACTAAAAAGAGACATTATGGTACTACTTAGTTATCCCGTTGACCAAAAATCTATCGTCAAACTATAAGATTAAATGCCAATAATGGTTGATCGTAAATGCCACATTCTCTTGACTTTAAGCAAGTTACATGTGTTTATGTCATCAAGTGATTTTTATTTTGACGTTTTATTTATATTTTTATTAATGTTATACTAATTTATTTGTTCTTTCGTTATTTAAAATAAAAATTATGTCAATTTGTATAATTTGGCGATTTATATAATTTGGTGTAATTGGTCGACGGGGTAACTAAGTAGTACGTAAATTATTATTACGGCTTTTGAATTAATTGCAACAATGAATAAAAAAAGTTAAATTTTATCGGGAAAATTCCGTTAATTCTCAATGAAAAAAGTGAAATTTGGAATTATTAAGAAAAATATTTAAGTAAAGTAAATAAAAATTAGCAATGTTACTCTCTGGGTTATAATTCACCCATATGGAAAAACATTTATCCATCCGTTTTGACCCTGACGTCAGGCAAACATTTATACACTTTAAATTTGTAATATCAATAGAATTAGTAAAGAATAAAAAAATTAAGGCATCGGGGACGAAAAGGTGGGAAGAAAAAAAAATGAAAAGTTATGAACTCCATAGGCTTTTCTATGTTAAATTGACGTTGAGAAGTGACACTGGAAAATAAATAAGTAAAATAAATCACTCAGTACTCAGGTTACTAGTAACCATTTTTTAGCCTAAAATGTCTGAATTTTAATTAATTTCAGTGTTTTTTTCTAATCCTAATCTGTTTCGAAGTTTTGACCAAACCAACCTTTTTTTTTTTTCTCTCTAATTTCTTTGTGTTATTTAAATTCAAATTACTTGTATATTAAGTTAATTGATAAAGATATAATAAGATTTATTAATTTAATACATACTTTCTAAAAATAAGGACTTTTACCTCTTAAACCCAATAAAATAAAAAAAAAATCACCCGTATTTTTGCAACCGTGGTGATTTGCAACGATATATATATTTACAACCATTTTTGGCAATCTTATCTTCCTGGCACGTAGTATAATATATAAGTAACCAAAGACTATATTATCCAAATTTGAAAATCATTAGCTAATTTTCAAGCTCAAAAACTGCATCGAATTTTTGAAAAACGATATTAATTTCTTTTATTATGTAATATATAAAACTTAAATTTTACAATAATGAGTATAAAAATTGTTATTTGTAAAGTGCATCATATCATAGCAATTTACTTTCTTTTCAGTTTTATTTGAAACCAGGGCTTAATTTCAAATGAAAAAAGTACCAGAGCCCTAATATTTTGCAGTACTAAAACCGTAGTGTGACACCCCCCCCCCCCCCCCCCCCACACACACACCGTCACTCCAATCCGCCATATTTATATTTCATACATTATTTACAAAATTTAAAGTATCTTTTTTTTTTCTGTAGCAAAATAAAACAAGTTGGAAATTGTTCGTCAAACGTGGCAAATGAGGGTCGTTCGTAATATAACTAGTTTTATAAATATTTTTTGCACCGCATATTGTACTGAATGTACATTTTAGTGCACTTCATAAGTGCATATCAATTTCATTCTGTTCGAAAGGCTGTAACATCATTAAAATGCACTTGAAATAATTTTTTTCCCATTGACCGTAATGTAAGGGAAAACTTTTGACTGTCCCTGTCATTAAACTATACATCTGATTTTCATAAAATTTGAAATAACTCGACAAAATTTTGAAACAATTATATATCTAAAATTTCAGACCATTCGGTTGGGTAGTTTTTGCTCTGTTATATGTGGACAGACAGACGTACTGAACGACGACTATAGGTGCTACGTATTTATATAATTACGAACGCATCTAAAAATTAAATATCTACTTGCCTATAGCTAACTGTCAACTATTCCATTTTTTAGTTTATTATACGGTCCTTTCGAATATAAATCTTTGCCTAACTTTAATGTTAATTAATTGCAGAATTCTGCAATTAAATAAGGTAAGGATTATGATTCGGAAATAGTGTTAACACAAAATAAGAAAGATTCGCTGCAAAACAAAAGGAAAGGGTAATTTAGGCTTCGGTTTTTCGGAAGTACATTTACACTGGGTTCCGGAGCCCTGTATTTATGAGCTCCGGTGAATTCTGACCAATGTTTAAAAATTTTCTAAAAACAGAGAAGTACCGGAGCTGAGTTCCGGTGGGCTCTGGCGCAAATTAAGCCCTGTTTGAAACAGTAAAAAAAAATTTGGAGCTATTTGTACGTATTTTAAAAACAATCTTGTTATAATAATCATTCGCCACATATTTTGCCAAAATTAAATTTTTATTGCCATTTTTCAGATTTATTTGCATTTGGCGAGGTGTTGAATGGTTAGCGTGGTCCCTGATCAGGGTTGGCAGGTTTTTGACATGTGTCAGTTTTTGACGGTTTAAACTGCGGTTTAAACCGTCATGTCAAAAACCCCTTGTCAAAAACCTCGTCAAAAACCTCCAAATACAACAGTGATCTGTAAAATTTCACATTAAATATCACACATTAGATGTAATATTTAAAATTCACTATTACTGCAATTGTATAATTAGTATATAGTATTAGTAATTATTACAGGGTTGGCAGGTTTTTGACATGTGTCAGTTTACATAGGGTTTAAACCGTCATGTCAAAAACATCAAATACTAAACTGATCTGTAAAAGTTCAAATTAAATGTCACACATGACAACATTACATGTAATATTTTAAATTCACTCTTACTGTATATCAGTAATTAGTACATAGATACTAATTACTGAGCTGGTTGAAAAATCCCCCAAAAAATATTTGGCATGTATTATTGTTAAGTACAACTTTTTAACAGGGTAAATTTTTTATTTAATTTTTTTTTTGTAAAATTGTGTTTTTCTAAAAAGTAGACATTAAGCTCACCTGAACTGTACATTTTTTCTCTTACTTAAAATCGTTTTAATTTCTCTTACTTTTGAGAGCTTAAAGCATTAGCTAGCTTTTTTTATGGGAAAAATAAACTTAGAAAAGTGCAGATTTTTTTGTATATATAACAAGATAATGTGCATCAATGTTATTCTAGTCTAGGCAATAACCATTCCATTCAAAATTGAAATTGGATTATTAATTTTAAACATTTACAAAATAGGAGAAGTAATTAAAAAAAAAAAGCTGAAAGTCAAAATCTTTTTAAAACATGCTTTCTTTCAATATATAAAAATGTTTTCAATTTTAAAACTGAACAAAATTGGCTCTGCCATCTAAAAGAAAATTCCTTTAAGCCCGTATTGAAAAAGTGCATAATAGAAGGGATCGAATCATGAAACCATACCATTGTTTGGCTTATACTTTGCATTCCAACCATCAGGAGCAAAGGTTGACTGCTGTATCAATTGATTCAGCTTGAGCTACAGAGAGAATTTATGGATGCTTACCTATACTGATTGTGTTTGAAGCTAAAGAATCCCCTTTCCCGTCTTCTTATTTCAGTGCTATAGGGAGGAGGACTCCATTGCTTGGTGGAAAGGAATCATTAAATGCAACAGCTTTTTGAGCCTGCTTCAAAACTTGCTCATCTAGCAATGCTTTTGCTATCAAGTCCTACTAGCTCAGCATCAATTAAGAGACAGACTATTTTCTAACGCTTCATACACTCTAAACTCAAAAATCTTTTGGGTGTAAATAAATGTGCTAAACATGTGGTGTGCTGCAGCATGCAGCGGGGTAAAATTAATCCGGATTATTTAATTGTACAAAATTATTTTCTTCTGGTTGAAAAATCCCCCAAAAAATATTTTATTGCAAATAATATATTTTTTATTAAATTTCAATAAAAGATCACATAAATCATTGACTCATTTAATGTTTACCTATTGTTAAAATGTTTTAGTGTATTACATGTATTTGGCAGTTTTCGATGGTTTAAACCAGTTTATGACAGTTTTTGACGGTTTAAACCAGTTTATGACAGTTTTTGACGGTTTAAACCAGTTTATGACAGTTTAAACCAGTTTTTGACGCTTGTCATGTCAAAAACCCAACCCTGTCCCTGATCCTAATCATTAAATGTCGATCATAATTTCTTTTATCTATTCATTCTAAAATTTTTTGTATAAAATTATATAACTAATCCATGACATCACTGAGATACTTGTATTTTAAGTTAATTCAAATGTGTAAAATTTGCTATTTGTATAATAATAGATGTTACTTGTCAGATGTTTTTCCCTAATTTTAAATTTTAACTGCCTTTTTACCTTTTTAGGTAATTGTTGAAAAAGCACCTAAGGCTCGTATTGGAGATTTGGATAAAAAGAAATATCTTGTTCCTTCTGATTTGACTGTGGGCCAATTCTACTTCTTGATCAGGAAAAGAATTCACCTTCGCCCAGAAGATGCTCTGTTCTTCTTTGTGAATAACTGCATTCCTCCTACCAGTGCAACTATGGGATCACTATATCAGGTATCACTATGAAACATTTTCAATATCTTGTTTTAATTTATTTTAATCTGTAATAGTCACCCGGGATATTTCCTGGTCACTGAGTTTCTGGGGTAATTCTTAGAACCTTTTGCCTTGCAATGCACACCTTAATTATTCATTTAGTTAAAATTTATTATTGAAAAAAATATATAGGGGAGAGTGGTAATGAATGGGACAATTTTTGGTTTTTAATTTTTGTAATTTTTTCTAATAATTTTTTTTGGCTCAGAATTGGCTCTTCAGTTACTTTACTTATTTGGTTATATAAAAAAGTCATAAAAATTGGATTAAAAAAGTCTATAATGAATGATAATAGAAAATAAAAATATAGAAATTTGGCCCATTCATCCCCACCCATCGGGCTGAATGGGCCATTGAAGTTAATGAATGGGCCACTAAATGAATTCAATGAAAACATGTGGAATTAATCTTTTATTCACCAAATATGACAAAATGAATGGCACTTGACATGATATGATCAAAAGCATACTGAAATAGTAAGTAATACAACATGCTTATTGTTATAGAGATGTTTCTCGTTGCGGGGGTTGTTCATCTTTTATAAAAGAACTTCGGATATAAAATAAGTAGATGGAAATATCTTTTGAATTATTTTAAATGAAATTTAAGATTTTCCGTAGTGGAGTACGAATGCGCGAACAACACAATAAGCTCAGATCCAGAAGATTCAAACTAATACTTGTAGCGTAATAAGGAAACTTTAATGAAAATTTGAAGAGACACATAAGTGCCTTGGGAGTGACCCCGCTGACACACACAATCAAAACTTAATCTTTACATTCTGAGAAGCAGGCAAAGAGTGATAAGTTTCACATTTTCATTCGTAAAGTTTTGGCGATATATAGATATTGGGTAAGACACAGATCTTGCCAAGGGGTGACCGTTACATTGGAATACATGGGGTAGTTTAAATTTAGATGAAAAGCCTAATAGGCGATAAATTAGCCAAGCGTTAGCCCGTGAGAAAGTAAGAAAGAATCCGAAAACTGTCAATAGCATTAGAATGAGTGCGGTAAACTGAAAGGCGACTTAAGTTTAAAAGTACATCTGGATATTATTATCTAACTGCTGGTTTAACCAAAGTTTTGACTATCTCTTAGTAAAGGATCGAATTAAAAATCTGACAGAGAGAAATTTTATAGGCAGATGCAACGTTAAAAGAATGACTCTTTTGAAATGAAATGGCTGTGAATAATATTCTTTTTTTTATTTTATTTACATAGATAAAAGAGCAGAGAGAGAGTTTTCTGGGAACGTTAAAGTAATGTGAAAAGGAAAGTAGATTAATTTAAAACTCAGATATACAAAAAGAAATAGAAAGGGGATTTTTATATTGATAGTTAATATTAAATTTTAACTATCAAGGGATCATATTAATTACATTTAAAGAATAATATATGTGATATCAAACGATATCACACTTATCAAAATTTATAAACATCAAAAGTGATATTATTAAATCACATTACAGCAGAAAAATGACAAAATAATGAGATTATGAGAATTAAAGAATATAAAATATGCATAAAAATAATAGATAAATACACATTATGATTTAACAAAATTCATATTTTTCAAAATTAATATTAAACGACATGGTTGTAACAGGGTTGAACTGCCTATTAACCCAGAAGCAGAATTTTCTGTGTCAGACTGCAGCAAACAAAAATTTATCTGCGACCCAATAAGCCTACTATCATAAGAAATAACAGAAACACTTAAAGTAAGCAAAATTTCCATTTATAAAGAATATATATAATATAAGGATACAACAAATACCATAAATCTAGAGACTTAAAGCAAATTTCAGATATTTTTTAAGCCCAGCATTTATTTTTAAGTTGGTGGATTAATCTGCAAGGTTTAAAATAATCTGCAGCACCCGCTTCTGTGTTGCACTGTTTCTGCTACTGGGCCTATTAATTGACTATTTAGTGTAAATTTCTGGTGTTATTTATTCTACCCATCAGATTCAGAGTATAAACAATTATTCTAGTTTTATATCAATTGGGAAAATACTGGTAGGTGTGGTCAACAACTGGACAGTTCACCTTAATCATTTATACAATTTAACTTGTGTTTCTAATAAATAACTAATATTTCTTAGGGTGAGAATGTGCAAATTATTTTTTAGTCATCACTATAAACTTATTCTAACTAGACAGTAATTTAATCTAAATCCATGACAACCAGTTATGTTTCATATTAAAGAGAAAATCAGAGAAAAAAGAAAGAAAACCCATATTTTCATGATCAGGGCAAAGGTGGCCCATTCGTGACCATGATATAGTGGCCCATTCAGCCCCACCTGTGCTTCTGTAATATATTCAGGTTTTTTTTAGTACATTAAATTCAAATAACATCTAAATACATCCTAAAATTAGTTTACGGATATGCAAAGACTTGCTAATACACATATCTGCAATGAAATAATAGATTTTTTTTTACTTATTTATTTTACTGAAAAGGGAAAAAATTTACTTTTCAATCAGATTCTTGACCATCCTACTCTAGTGGGAAAATGGCTTCTCCCAAACAATGGAAAATTTGATGAGTTTGGTAGAAAAAATAGTTACATCTGTTGGTGGCATCTAAAATAATTTTATGCAAATACTTTTTCATATTTTGTTAATTGCCCATTCATTACCACTCTCCCCTATATTCAAAACCATCACTCAAATTTCTGCAAAACAACATTGACCTTGATTTTTTCAAAGATCTATGTCCTTCTTAAAGTTGTAATTATTTTATTTCAACTATGACATATCACAGTCTTTAAAAGTGATTACAAAATTTTCCTATACAGTAAACGCTAAGGCGGAACCGATCGGGACTGAGAAAATTTTCCGTGGTAGGCAATATTCCGGCTTATGCAAGAAAGCCCCCCCCCCCCCCCCCCCCCCCCAAAAAAAAAAAAAAAAAAAAAAAACCTGCGATGATGATCTTTCATTGATTTTCCTGACTCGAAAATTGGTTGAAAACTGAAATTCGGAAAGATCTTTTGTCTTTATAGATAAATGAGAAATGCTATTCAATTTCTTAGTACTGCTGTAATACGTGCAAATTGAAGGTTACACACACACTCAAATAAATAAACTTGGAGAATGAGACAAAACGCTATAACTTTGAATTTGAGTACAACCTTAAAGTATAATATATTGTACTTTCGAAAATATATATTTTGATAAATGTTCATTCTACTAGAAATAGTAACTTTTAAATGCAAATTTGCATATGAAAAAATGGCATAAGAATAAATTCTTTAAAATTTAATCAATTTCTGTTCTTTTGAATTAATTTTTTCAAAATGTTACGGAATTTAACTAAGATGCTCGACATTGAGTATTTAACTTATCAGTTTTAAAGTTTAATTTCATTTTTAAAGTATCCTTTTTTCCCGCCTTATGCAAAATTTTGGTTTCGGTGGGATCTTAAAATCCTTTCCGTTTCCGCGTTAGACAGATTCCGCCTTATGAAGCATGAATTAATGTAATTTTCTATGGGTTCGCCAGGACTTGAAAAATTTTCCGCAGTAGACAGATTTCCGGCTTACACAGAGTCCGCCTTAGACAGAATTTACTGTACTATATTAAAAACAGTGTTCGAAATTAGCGGTCGTTAGACATCAAGTGCAACTAAATAATTGCATTTGATGACTACAAAATTATTCTTGGTTGTCAAATTTGACACCTAGCTTTGTAAAAAAAATATTTATTAACTATTTTAACGGTTAAAACACACAAAAATAATTAGTGCACTTTTTGATTTGATGTCACAAGACATTCTGTTCCAAAAAAAAAAAAAAAAAAAAAAAAAAATCGATCATCAGTCCAAAAATTCGGGACATACAAAATATCGCAAATTTCGACAAATGGTCACCAAAAAAAAAAAATCAATTTCGTCAGTCGTTCACATAAAAAACCGTCAATTTCGTTAAAGGATCGTAGAAAAAATGCAAATTTTGTCAAAGAATTGTCAGAAAAAAATGTGCATTTCGTCAAAGGATCGCTGAAAATGCCAATTTCGTCAAAGGATGACGAAAAATGCTAATCTCGTCAAAGAATTACTGGGGAAAACGCTAATTTCGTCAAAGGATTGTGGGAAAAAAACATGAATTTTGTCAAAGGATCTCAGAAAAACGCAAATTTCTTCAAAGGATTGCGAAAAAATGCAAATTTTGTCAAAGGGCCGCAGAAAAAATGCAAATTTTGTCAAAGGATCGCGAAAAAAACCCTGCGAATTTCGTCAAAAGAATCTCGAGAAAAACCTGCAAATTCAGCCAAAGGATCACGAAAATACTGCAAGTTTCGTCAAAGGATCGCAGCAAAAACGCATAATTAGCAATAAGAGGGAATCTCCCTCCCTTTCCCCCTCTCCTTTCAGAAAATCTGCTGTGAATTTCAGAATTATTTTTTTAACTCTGGATCAGACCTTGATTCAAATGTAGATGCATTTTTTTTTTTTTTTTTTTTTTTACTAAATTCAATTGTAATTATTTTGTTTTACATGATTAAGTGCACTTTTCTATTACTTTCTAAATATAGCAATAATTAGAAGAGCTTTACTTCAGTTTTAGTTTTGCTTCAATTATTACAATTTTAGAGATAATAACTTCAATAATTTTAAATAGAAACAAGTATTTGTGCTTTTCTAAAAAGTAGCATACAGTATTTACAGTAATATTAAAAAAGAATTTTAGAAATTGCAACTAAAAGTTTTAATTTGACGCCTAAGATTTTTACAGTAGTCGTCATTTGATGACTACCTTTTATTTCCCAATTTCTATTACTGATTAAAAACTTTTTTATGAGCAAGCCAAACTAAGCCCATATTTATGGTGTAATTCTTGGTCACTGATGTAATTCCTGGTCAGTGCTTAATGTACTTTTACAATATTTATAATTGGTATTTTATCTATTATAACCATGTACCCTGATAACTATTGTCGTTCAACTTTTTTTAACCATAAATGTAAAGTAGCATCCTTAACTGTAATTGTAAAAAATCGCCCCCCGCAAAAGTAAGCCTCCCTCCCACTGTTAAGGAATTTTTATTTTTCACTCCCAAATATAAGCCCCCCCCCCCCCCCCCTTCTCAAACTTTTTCGTTGGTATAAATTTATTTAAAAATCTAAGGGAGAGAATTTTGACTTTTTTGGTGGATTTCTACATGTTTTCACATAATTTTAATGAACTCCCCCCCCCCCCCCCCTCCTCAGCACAAAAAGTTTAAAATCGCGGTAATTTGTTGCTCGTTCATAACAAGTAAATAATCAATTACAGTAGAGCACCGATTATCCGAACAAGTCAGGACTAGGGATTGACCGAATACCGAATAGTCGATTCGGTATTCGGTGATTCGGCATGTAAACCGAATATTCGGCTTCGGCCGAATACTTCAAAGTATTCGGCCGAATAATTGCAGATAAGTATTTTCTTAGAAGTAGAAGAATTCTCTTTTACTTAGAAGTAGAATAGGCTAAATGATGAGTTTCAATATTATGTGCATGAGTTCAAAGTTCAGCTGCACTACCAAAAACAAGTCAAAGGCCATTTTTAATTACAAATAAACTTTTTTTTTTCTTTCCTAAAATAGTCTATATAGGGGTGAAATCAGAACAACTGTCCACGATATAGGAAAAAAATTAAGGAATATGGGCATCTTTCCATTACCATTTAATTTTAATTATTTCTACATTAGTTTTTTCAATTTAAATTTATTTAATGTGTATTCTCTTTAATATACACCTCAAATAAGTATATCAGAGTTCATCTCTGTATATCTAAGGTTTATATTAAAGAAAATACATGCATCAAATAAGTATACTCCTATGCCTATCCTATAGCTTTTATAACCATTAAAATTAAAATCGCTCAAATTTATCTTCATCACCACAGTGATAAATATTAATCAAAATATAAATATGTATCAATAATTTCTCAGAAAATAGTTAAATGTACAAATTGGTATGATACCTTTTGTATTTGAGAACATTCCAATTCAATATGTATATAATTAGACAATCAGTAAATCAGCTTAATGACAACATTGTTTCTTTTTATTTGAATGAACTTTTGTTTTTCTGAGAATCCTTATCCTTAATAATAGCCTGTATAGTTTAATACTTTCATTGGGTTAATTTGGATATTGACTAGTGATAAAATAATAAAAAATAAGTGATGGGTTAATGAACTTGTGAGTTGAAAGAAGTCATTAAATTTTTTTGTGTAATTAGATTTAAGAATAAAAATGTAACTGAATTAAATTATTAAGAATTTAATTTTAATTAAAGTTTATTAAAAAAGCTAATATATGCAAAAATGTGTATTAAAAATTTTTAAGTATTCGGTTGCCGAATACCGAATATTCGGTGTACACTTTGACCGAAGCTTCGGTATTCGGTATTCGGCAAAATTGCTGATTCGGTCAATCCCTAGTCAGGACCGACCCTAGTTCGGGTAAGCAAAAGTTTGGATAAATGGACAGACATTTTAAGGAATGTCCCTGACTATACCAAAACCCTTCACATTTTATTCAGGCTTAGGATTTCCGACACCAGTTAGTGCTGGCGTATTTAATTTTTTTATCACTTTTTTATTATTTAAAATTTTCTTTTTTTATCATCTTCTGAACTCCAGACAGGGTTGGTAAAAAACCGGGTTTTTAAAAGAAAAAAAAAACCAAAAAACCCGTTTTTTTTTTGTTTAAACCAGGTTTTTTAAATATATTTTCCTATTACATATACATGTATATTTTATTTATTGATAAAAATAAACATTGTTGGATGTATAAGTAATATAACTTAATTTAAAAATAAATTAAATTAGATAATTACAATTAATTATGTAGAAAATTAAACAAATTTAACAACACAATTTAAAACTTAAACATTTTTAGTAAAAGCTATGTCTTATGTTCCATGAATAAAATGCTCTACATAGTGAAACATTGATACCTTGAAAATCTTAATAAACAATCTTTTGATTACTAGTACTATAAATAAATATATGGTGTAATTTCATAAATATAATATACTTTCCCATGGCTATTCAAAATAATTTCTTTGAAATATTTGTAATCTGAGTTATCTAATTTTTCTGTTAGAACATTACAAGAACAATTATTATCTTTTATTGAAAGTAAAGATTTTTTTTGATAAAGAATTCCTGGAATGATTTGAATTTAGCAGTAGAGTCTTTACACGTTTCAAGAAGTATTGTGTATTGTTATTTGACACTTCTCAGAAACTGCCAGGTTTAAAAAAAAAGAAAAAAAAAGGGCAACAGCAAAATAAACAGAAATACTTATTTACCAGCTTTTTAGACTACTGAAAACATTGATCTTAAAATGGAAAGTAGATTTATAAAAGTTGTCATCCACTAAAACATTTAAACAACCATCAGACTTAATACACAGGCTTTTTTTCTAAGCTATGTAATAATACGTATTACTTCTAAATATCTAAACTAAAAATGAATAATAATTATTAAAAATTATTAATTTATTAAATAATTATTAAAAATTAATAAATTATTAAAGTTTTATATTTAAAATCCAAACTCATCGACTTGCAGTTTATACTTTTATGTATTCTTATGATGAAAAATTCATTTTTTACATGTTTTAGTAATATTTTAACATTTATTTTTTATTTGCTATTATTTTGTAATTAATGAAATTATTTTAAAGGTATAGTCATGCATTGTTTTGTGTATCACTATTTGGCCGTGATCCACATGAAATATTTTTCTTTTACTACTAATATTTTTTTCCTGAAATTGATTGAGTATTTATGGTTGGAAAAAAAAGAATAAAGTTTCATATTTGAAATCCAAATTCATCGAATTTCAGTTTTTATTTTTATACATTCTTTTAATGAAACATTCATTTTTCACATGTTTGGGTAATATTTTAATACATATTCTTTATTTTTTATTATTCTGTAATTAATTAAAATATTTTAAAATAGTCATGCATCAGATTTGACATCCGATTTCAATGCCAGTCACATGAATTGAGTATCTTGCTGAAATTGATTCACTATTTATATCCAAATTCATCCATTTTTAGTTTATATTTTTATGCATTATTTTCATGAAAAATTAATTTTCTTATGTTTAGGTATTATGGGAATATTTTAGTTTTAATTTATTATTATTTTGTAATTAAAAATATTTTAATAAAGTTCTGTAATGAGTCAAGTAACTTTATTTTTACAGCAGAATGAGGTAGGGCTGGAGGAGGCATTCATTAGATTTTTCTGCAGATCTGCGATTTTTTGCTTTTTTGACATTTTGTTATCATTAAAAAGAGATATATTTTAAGATTATATTTTATTACTAATCTTAAAGGATGGCAACAACCACGAAAAAAATCAGCAATTTCAGTGATGTGCTCCAAGGGTCACACTTTCAATCCTTCTCCATCCGCTATATAAATGTCAGCATTTATGTTAAACAAATCTTATTTTAATCTAAAAGTTAAAAAGATATAAAATTGCACCTTATATCTCATATCTCCCACCCCCTTTTTTTTTTACTACTTTTCTCATCATGGTAAATGAATAGTTAAATTCATCATTGAAGTCTTTTAATATGCTTTTGTTTTACCTCAGTAACTTTTTAAATCTGTGTCTGTAAAAAAAAAAAAAAAAAAAAAAAAAAAAAGTGTATGTACACTGCTAGCAATGAAGTGCTATTTGAGTGGGCTAGGGGAAGTCCCCCCCCCCCCCTTAAGGAATTTAGATTGTAGCATGCATAACAAGTCAGACAAAAAAAAAAAAAAAATCATTTTCTTTTATATTACTTCTTATAGAATGAGTTTATAAAATATATTACAATAGGTCACTAATTTTTAAAATGGAAAAAAAAAAAACTAGTGTTTTGGGACATTCAAACCTTTTTTATGTGTAAAATATACCTCTTTTCAAAATTATTTGACAAATTAAAAGCTAAGTATACTAAATAATACAGGAGGAGGGGGGGGGGCACATAAAGATCGTATTTTGTTACTAAAAATTAAAAAATAGGCTTCCATATTCTAAAATGTAAAATCGGGTGTTAAATCGCGATTTAGCACTAAATCGCGATGTTGGATGGATGATAAATCGATTTAAGAAATTTCTACATCGCCCAGTCCTAATTGGCACTAAATCACATAGTTTGTCGACAAATTTTGTTTACAGCAAATAATTAATGAGAAAGTAAACAGGTACCCAAATTCTCACAGCAGATATTTTACTGTGCATAATATAATTATATTTCTAAAGAATTTCCTATTTATATATCATGTATATTTCAAAAATTTCTTTTTTATATTCCCTTTTTCTTCATTGTAGGAGCATCATGAGGAAGATTCCTTTTTGTACATAGCATATAGTGATGAAAGCGTTTATGGAGCACACTAAATGTATATCTTTTTCATGATTGTGTAAATGTGTCATTCAAGGAAAGCTGTAGCCCCATGTTTATTTCAGTTGTGGTTTCATTTCAAAATTGTCACTTTATTTTCAGAATGTTTTGTTATTTTATGAAATAAATTCTTCCAAACTTGTGGTAAAATGTAAGTTCAGATATTGCATCAATAAATATATTTTATTTGATTGGACTAGAAAAGAAATCAGTGGTTTTATTGATTTTGTTAATTAAATACTGAGTACTTTTTTAACCTGCTAAAAATTTCGGTGCTTTTATGTTAGCTGTGTGCCGGTTATAAATCTCCAAATATTGTTTCCCTTTCCATTAATTTCATTGAAAATCTAAACCTTTCATTCATTTCATTTGAAATATATTCTTTTATTTTAAATACATAAACAAATTATTATTGTGGTTATTCTCGTTCCATATACAATGGAAAAAAAAAAAAGAAATAATAGAATAAGCTAAACCATTTTATTTCGTCATCTAAGCATTGTTTCTAATTTACACATGCAAAATAAAATTTGCTATTGGGGGGGGGTGGGGGGGGGGGAAGGAGAGAGATTTGCACCTGGCTAACATGAAAGTACCAAAAGTTCTTGTATTCATTTTTCTTTTTCTTCATTCTTTCTTATATGTGCATTCTAAATTATTTATTTACTCTAAGCACTTTTTCATTGTATTTTGTTTAGTGTTGTCTTCATAATTACTCTATAATTTCAGTTATTGAACTGAATTAATTTTCAAACTATACTATATTTTATGCATTTTTATTGTATGTTACAGATGCTTCAATAAATCTTTATTTAACTCAATTTTGGTAAATTTTTACTTCTTAATTTCATGCTATTTTAGCTTTCTCTCTCTTTTTTTTTTTTTTTTTTTTCCCATTATGCTAACGGACCTGGTATTAGTCAGACTAACTAATATAATCAGTTTAATGCAAGGTTGGGCAAATTCGCAATATAATTAATCTATAATTTCTAATTATATAATTTTAGTTGAGAGAACTTGTTACAATTGCGTGTAATTGTAATAGCAAATTTTTAAATAAGATGGTATTAAAATTGTACTGCAGAATGTCATGATTTTTTCATTATGGTGCTGTAATGATAGCTAAGAAATTTTAGTTACTATTGCTTGAAATGGAAACAGTATAATTTTAAATTAGATTTTATTACAACTGTACTTGAGAAAGTTATGATTATCATTACATTCTTGTAATAGGTATTAAAAAATTTTAGTTAAAATCACATCATAATGAAGATGACATTTTATTATTTCCATTACAATTACTATTTTAATGATTACGGAGAATTTTCAATCAATGTAACAACTGTAAATTTATTAATCACTTGTGGTTGAAAGTTAAAAAGAAAAAGTAAAAATTTACATTTAAAATCTAAATTCATTGTGTTTCATTTTACATTTATATACATTCCTTTGATGGAAAATTAATATTTTGCATATTTAAATAATATTTGGATACATATATTTTAATTTCTATTATTCTGTAATTAATTAAAAACCTTTAAGGCTGAATCCATATCAACTCAGGCAGGGGGGTTACCTTCATAGTCTCAGAAGTTTTTGAATTGAACATACATTAAAATTTAAGAAAAAGTAAGATACTTGTATATTTTCATTTTGCCCCAAAAAATTCCTGGCCCGAGATACAGGCCGCCAAAGATGACATCCCCGGCATCCTTTCTCATTCACGATTTTCGATAAAAATTTTAAAGTGCTCTATCTCTAGAACGGTGCAGGATATTTTGTTGCGGTTTATTTTATTTTAAAGATAATATTCTTCCATTTAAAATGATATACCCAATTTTGAAAAATGTATTCAACTTTTCTTGTGGCAACCTTTTGAAAAAAAAAATTTTTTTTCAAAAAAATTTTTTTTTCCAAAAATGCCAATCCTAAAAATTTTGATTTTTTTGCTGTTGATCAATACCATTGGGAACTCACTGTAAAGGAGAACTTCCACTTTTGAGTTTAACAAATTTTAGAAACATTTAAAAAATTCAGAGAATTTTACAGGAACTGTATATATACAGTTCCAGTAAAAGTCACTGAACTTTTGCTTATTTGTATCATATTTGTAAGGATAAGCCTACTATATATCCTAAACAAGTTAGAAATTGCAATATCAAATGTGGCAAATGAGGTGTGTGCGTACTATAACTAGTTTTATAAATATTCAGATCTTGGTGCAATAAGTTACACTCTTGGGCAAAAAGGGCATGAATACAAAATTTATTATGATTCTACATATTAAATTCAGTAATACGGAAGTAATATGAATCCATCTTAAAAGGACTTAGTCGCCATGGCAACATAGAATCATTGCCTATTACGGTATATCATTGAATCAATTATGCATTATAGGATTTTTAAATAGAATGAAGAAAACTTTTATCAATGTCTTTTATGTTTTAATTTGATTTTCATAGCATTTGAAGTGATACATACTTTATTTTCAATTCCGAACATAGTAAAACAATCTCAATAACATATATCAATTACACAGCAATACAAATTATATTAATACAAGTTAGAGTTCAGACAGATGGGCAGACAAATCGAATCCATAAAGACTTTCAACTATGTTGAAAATTGTTAAAAGCACATAAATAGGTCGGAATTTGACTTTTAGAAATTTATGTCAATAGACGCAGGGCTCGAAATGGAAAATTCCACGAACCGGAACGCTATTTTAAAATTATTGTCCACTAATTTTTTTTTTTAAGTGCAGTAAAGTCCCGATTATCCAAGTCCGGCTTAACTGAGTTTCCGCTTTAACCGAGTTATTTTCTTCTGATGGACTGGTGGTTTCCATTATGATGAAACAGCCATTATAAATGGAGTGTTAGGTGAAGATGAAAGAGCAGCCGTAAAAAGTTAGAACTCTGATTTTCTGGTCAGAATGGGAAAAAAAAATGGCCATAATTTTTTTTTTAAAAAAAAAATAATGGCCATTTTTTTTTTCATTCTGACCAGAAAATCAGTCATTTATAATGGCTGTTTCATCATAATGCAAGCATCAGTCCATCAGAAGAAAATGATCCATTTCAAAAGTATAAGTTCGATTGAAAAAAAACAATTTCATTCCCGGTATTTCTTAAAAGTAACGGAAATGTGCATCAAAGAAATGTTACTAGTACCATAAAAATGATTGAATTAAGTGAAAATTTATATTTCATCTCCTTTAGTGGGTGACGATTTGTGTAAATCCGATTTATACGAGTTTTTTGCTTATCCGAGGTGAGCATGGTCCCTATTAACTCGGAAAATCGGGACTTTACTGTATAGCAAATTTATATTTTAGCTGCAGAAAAACCAATTTTAAAAAATGCATTCAAGATTCTAAATAATTTTAAAAAATGTTACAGAGAGTATAGTAAGCTATAGGTATGAAGCTGTAATATTTTTAAATAATTCCACGAACCGGAACAATATTTTTCGTACTTTCACGAACCGGAACAATATTTGTCACAATTTCACGAACCGTAACATCGTTCCGGTTTGCTCCGGTACATTTCGAGCCCTGAATAGACGGAAGCATACTTAAATACTTTCATACAACCCTGTATTTTACCTACTATCTTTATATACATGCCACTATTTAGCTAATATTTAATTAAGATTAAAACATCCTTAAAACCAGTGAAATCACACTTCCAGAGATTATCATCCATAGACGGCCATGTATCTAATTCTTTGTGTGGACCTGTATATCATTTTATCTATATTCTCCAAACATATCTTAGTAATACTAAATGTAGATCAGTGTAAAAATGCATAACTCATTTAAAAATCACCTTTAAGCTACTTTCATTCATACTCAGTAAACCTTTAAGATTTCTTTTGTGTAGCCCTGTATATGATCTACACCATTTATGTACACAACATAATATGGAAAAATTTAGTTAATCTTAAAAACTCAAACACAACTAAAAATGCACTTCCAGCAATACCCTTACGATTTCTTTTGTGTAGCCCTGTATATGATCTACAGCCTTTATACACACAACGTAATATGGAAATATTTAATTAAACTTAAAAACTCATATCACAACTAAAAATGCACCTCTAGCAATCATCGCTAATGTACAGTATTTCCAATAAGGTAAAGTATCCGAAATCTTTTGTGTGTCCCTGTAAACACTATGCACTTTCTATGACACAGGAAGTAATTTTTTGTAAACCTCTGCAATAAAGTATGTATCACTTCAAATGCTATGAAAATTAAATTAAAACATAAAAGACATTAATAAAAGTTTTCTTCATTCTATTTAAAAATCCTATAATACATAATTGATTCAATGATATACCATGATAGGCAATGATTCTAGGTTACCATGGCGATTAAGTCCTTTTAAGATGGATTCATATCACTTCCATATTACTGAATTTAATATATGGTATAGTAAATTTTGTATTCATGCCTTTTTGCCCAAGAGTGTAACACTTATTGCAACAAGATCTGAATATTTATAAAACTAATTAATACTATGCACGCACCTCATTTGCCACATTTGATATTGCAATTTCTAACTTGTTTAGGATAGGCTTATCCTTACAAATATGATACAAATAAACAAAAATTCAGTGACTTTTACTGGAACTGTATGTATACAGTTCCTGTAAAATTCTCTGAATTTTTTAAATGTTTCTAAAATTTGTTAAACTCAAAAGTGGAAGTTCTCCTTTACAGTGAAGATAGTTCCCAATGGTATTGATCAACAGCAAAAAAATCAAAATTTTTAGGATTGGCATTTTTAAAAAAAAAATTTTTTTTGAAAAAAAAATTTTTTTTTCAAAAGGTTGCCACAAGAAAAGTTGAATACATTTTTCAAAATTGGGTATATCATTTTAAACAGAAGATTATTATCTTTAAAATAAAAAAAAACGCAACAAAATATCTTGCACCGTTCTAGAGATAGAGCACTTTAAAATTTTTATCGAAAATGGCGAATTGGAAATGGTGCCCGGGATGCCATCTTTGGCGGCCTGTATCTCGGGCCAGGAATTTTTTTGGGCAAAACCAAAATATACAAGTATCTTATATTCTATTGAATTTTAACATATGTTCAATTCAAAAACTTCTGAGACTATGAAGGTAAGATTTTTTCTTTGGCTGCCTGAATTGACATGGATCATACCTTAAAAAAAATCCTGCATTGGGTCGGGTAACTTGATTTCACCACGATCTACATGAACTTATTTTTTGTTGTTTTAAAATTAAGAAAGTTTTCTTGAATTGATTCAGTATTTATGGTTGAAAGTTGAAAATAAAAACTAAGTTTCCGAATTCATTGAATTTCAGTTTATATTTTTATGCATTCTTTTGATGAAAAATTAATTTTGCACATATTCGGGTGATATTTGGCATGTTTTATATTCTGTTATTCTGTAATTAATTAAAATACGAGTTTTCGAGTATGAGTATAGAGTCTTGCATAGAGTTAGGTATTCAATTTTGATGCCAGTCACATGGATTTATTTTTCAGCAAACTTCTGATTTTGATCGTTTTTGAAATTGAAAATATTTTCCTAAAATTGATTCAGTATTTATGATTGAAAAAAATAAAATTTTATGTTTAAAATCCAAATTCATCGAAATTTGAGTTTGTAATTTTATGCACTATTTTGATGAAAAATTAATTTTTAAAGTTTGACTATAAATTAGGAACAACTGTAGAAAAAATACAATTACAATAAAAAGAAAAACTAATGCAACATTGGTTTAATATATTTACTAACTTTGATTAAAGAAAATTTAATTTTTTTTCTCTTTATGAACACTCATTACTTCTTGCTCTAAGATAAAATTTTGTTACTCAAGAAAATTTAAATATTTATATCCAATTTATATTTAAATATTTATTCATTGGAAAATTGATAACTGAAAAAATATATATATAGCGGATTTAGCTTTAGGAGTTTAACTGTTAATGACAATTTTCATTGTTTACATTCCAATTTGTAGTGCGGATAATAGGCATTTGCGGATTATACATTGGTGGATTTCACAGAGTTGACTGTATTTAATATTTTAGTTTTAATTAATTATTCTTTGAAACAGACTGCACTGGGTTGGGTGACCAATATTTACAGAAGAATCGAAGTGAGGGGACTGATTTATGATATATTTCTGCCAGTCTGTAATTTTCCACTTTTTTGTCTCTTCCTTATAATTAAAAGTTAGATCTATTTTATTATTAATCTTAAGAATACCAATGAGGGTGTAAAAAATCATGAATTTTAGCAATTGAGTGCCCAAGGCTCACACTTTTAATTCGTCTCCTTCCACTGTATGAATGTCAGCATTTATGTTAAACAAATTTTATTATAATTTAAAACCTAAAAGGAAATAAAACTGTACTGTTTTTTCATACATAACTTCTTTTTTCATCATAGTAAATGAAAGGTTAAATTGGTCATTGAATTTTCTTATGTTTTGCCTCGGTAACTTTTAATATTGCATCAGTAAAAAGAAAAAAAAGTTTTGTTAGCACTGCAATGCCATTTAAGAGGGCCAGAGGAGAGCCACCGCCACCCTCTTTCTCTATTTTCTACATTTCAAAATAATTTAATTAAATTATAATGTAATTTATTTTTTTTATCTGGGTATCCCTCCCCCTTCCTCCCAGACTAGATTAGATAATTTAGATAGTAAATAACTACATAGTTTTTAACTATGTAATTTCATTAAACATATCCTATTATGTTTTAGTTAACATTCTTAAAAACTTAATGTATTAATTTGCAATTAATTACAGATAATTTTCATAGGATTAATGTTAGCTTGAGCGTTTCTTTCTATGACTAATGTAGGCCTTAGATGTTTGACCTTGATACAAGGATTCTTGACAGGGTTGCTGGCTTTTAGCCAGGCCAAAAAAAGCCGGCCGGCTTTTTTTGGTTTTAACCACTTAAAAAAAGCCGGCTTTTATTGAAAAAAGCCAGTTTTTATTTTTTAAAGTTGGTTTACAGTAAATTCGTTTTAAATTTGGATCAATTAATTTTTAATACACTTATAAATATTTTCTATTAAAACAAATTATAGATTTCTATTAAATTTTATCAAATAAATAAGTCTTTATAACTTCTAGAAGGCAACTGTGAACACATTATGTCTGAAAAAAAAAAAAAAATAAATATATATATATATATATATATATATATAAACATTGAAAAGGATATAAGTTAGGCTTTAAACTGGTGTTTTGAAATTCTATATTATATATAGTGTTGACTCTAAGCCACTTTAGCAAAGTGCAGTGCCCGGCGGCCCTTTTTATTTCCTTTTTGCACCCGGCGGCTCTTTTAAACCCTTCAGATGTGCCCGGCTGCCCTTTTTAACACTTCCTATGCACCCCATGGTAATTCAGTTGATACCGGAAAAATATTGCAAATTCTAGGGACTCCAAACAAACCAGTTCAAAATATGTTTTATGAACAAGGTACAAGTGTGCCCTTTTCGAAAAAAATGTGCCCTTATTTTATAATAGTGTTCCCTTTTTGAAAAAAATGCACCTTTTTTTAGAACAGCATTTCCTTTTTGAAAAATGTACCCTTTTTTTGGAATAGTGTTCCCTTTTTGAAAAATTCACGCCCGGCGGTCCTTTTATTCTAGTGTCAACACTAATATATCTCCACATGTACTACACATTTTAAAGATTATATTTAATTAAAACTGTTCTTAACTGCTCTGCTCAACAAGTGCAAAATGTTGACACATTTAAAAATTCATTTTTTAACGGAAAGATGTAAAATTCGAAAGCCTGACCATGGAAGCGATTTGGAATCGAACTGTGTTTTCCATTTTTTGATCCATCAATTACCTATTGAGTTATAAGAGATTTTGATCACATGACAAACATGTTTTTTCACCCTTTTCTGAGTGGTTTCTTCTTTCGTGCGGAAATTCGATTCAAAACGCTCACTTTGACACTATTTTCTGAAAAATCTATTGCATTTTCAAAAAAACAGCACAATTACATAGTTTCTGAACAACAACATCTGCTAGTTTCATGCATTTCTGAACAAAAATAAATTAAAACTTATGTCAGAAAGTTGCCCTTTTGGATTTAAAAGCCTTAATGACAAAATGTAGAACATCAAAATGGAAACATTCTTATGTGTCCATATGGAGAGATTAAGTTAAATGGTAAGAGAAATTAGAAAAGATGTTTTGTTTGAGGAGAGTGGTACATAAGTGTATAAAAAATAGAGCATTTAAAACAAGAAAAAAAAAAATCTCCAAATAAAATTTTGAAAAGCTTGTTGCTAAGCATATTCATGCATATGCTATTCATAATGTTTTTTAAAAGTGAGAAATGGTGGTGTTTATAATTTCAAATGTTTGCTAGAAATAAAATAAGACTTGTATATTAATAGCTCTTAAAATTAAGTAATAAAACATATAACTAAGTAACCATTGTCCTCTTTAATTTTATAAAGCAGTAAAAATGAAAAAATTGGCAGTTGGTATGGCCCTTTTAAAATTTAGCTGACATATGTGCAATTCAGAATACAAATCACAAGCAAAATCATCTAAGTTTTATTCCAGTATTAATGTCCTCATTATTGAGAAATTGGGTTACTTATTAAACTGTAAATCAATTAAATGTCATTAAAACTAATTAAAAACACTTTAAAATGTGTAGTTTATAATTACAATGCTTTATTGTATAAAAGCCAATTATGGCCAAAAAAAGCCAATTTTGGCCAAAAAAAGCCGGTTAAAACCAATAAAAGCCACCGGCCTGGCTTTTTTAAATTTTAGCCGGCTTTTTTGCTACCCTGATTCTTGAGCATTTTCTGTTTTGTCTTTATCTTAAAAAATAGCTGAGATATAGCAGCAGGGATGTAGTGGAGGGTATACGGGGGTATACGCTGTATACCCTCTGGATTTTTTTAAGGAACACCGTATACCCTCTGTTTCTCAAGAAAGCTACAGTATATATACACTAGGGTATACTCTCTGCCTTGAGCGTATACCCTCTGCTTAGAACGTATACCCTCTGTCATTTTTACGACTACACCGCTGTATAGCAGTTTGAATTTCTTGGATGGCTGACATTTCGAAATATGATTTTTGTCATGCAATAGCATGGGCATTTATTAACTGATTTGGTTGTGGCTAAGCATATGTACAGGACGTACCCTAAGTAGTTCGTTAGCCAGCTTCATCTGCGATCTTGTTTCAAAATTGCGGCCATTGTTAATTTAAAAGCATGTACAAAAAAAATTAGAAATTGAAAAAGATTTTTTTCTCGAGTGTTTGACCTTGATACAAGGATTCCAGGACATTTTTTTGTTTAGTCTTTATCTCCAGCAAGAATGAAAAATCATGCATACAGCATAGGTTATGAAACACTTTCCAACACATTCTTAATACTATAACAAAACTTCACAGTTTACTAATGTGAAAGATGATGTCTAAATGAACAATTTGAAAAACACATAACCATAACGTATTTGAAAACCAAATTTCTGCTATTGCCATGAATAGTCGAAAAAATATATGATTTTTTTGTGCAACTCTGTATATGACCTACGAATATGTATGTACACCACATAATGTGCTATAAGTTAGTTCAATTAAACGCATATCACAGTTAAAATTTTCCATCCAGGAATATCCATCAATAAACGGATCTTGTTGAGAAATTTTGTGTGGACCTGTATATGATCTATAGAGTTCATAAACACAAAGTAATATTTAAATAACAGTTAAATTTAAACACATACCACAACTGAAAATGCGCTTCCAACAATTATTGTTCATCGGATTCAGTAGTTCAATTACTGTTCATTTTCTTCTGTAGCCAAATTCTTTTGTGTTTCCTTGTAAATGAACGATAAATTCTATGCACACAGTATTCTATAATAAGAAACTTGTAGTACACCTCAGTGATATATATCAATTTCAATATGTTTAAAATAGTGTAATATCATTAAAATACACCATAAACGATATTTCCCCATAGACCGCAATGTAATGGAATGTGTCCTGTGGATGAACTGTAAATGCTACACACTTCCTTTTCATTACCGAACATGCCATAGTAAACCCCAACAACATATATCAGTTTCATAGCAATCGGTCTATATTTATGCCAGTTAGAGCATGGGCAGACAAACCGAATTCATAAACACTTTTCAACTATGTTGGAAAGTGTTAAAAATGGCTAAGATGTCAGCAGTTCTAGAGTTGCTAACATTTTGAAATAATCAGATTTTTGTCATGCAGTAGTACGGGTATTAACCGATTTTGATATGACTAAGCATGTGTACAGGTCGTACCAAGGTCTTGACAGATTCGTTAGCCAATTTCATCGGCCATCTTGTTTCAAAATGGTAGCCATTAAAAAAAAATTAAATTCAAAAACAGGTAAAAAATAGAAATTGAAAAAGATTTTGTTCTCAAGTGTTTTGACCTTGATACAAGGATTCTGGGGCATTTTTTGTTTCGTCTTTACCTTAAAGAATGGCCAAGATACACTTTTTTTCAGAATTTGATTTTCTAGGGTGGATGACATTTTAATGAAACAATCTATTTTTGTCAAATCATGTTCAGTACTTTCTAAAACTTATAAATCTATTGAATTTTATCACGAATCCAATACTTTGTTTTAAAGATAGAAGAAAGTAACAAAACTGAAGAAAATCATTATTTTATGGTGAGCAGAGGCGATGAGAGGAGCTTTAAAAACTGGAAATAATCTTATTTGTTCAGCTATTGGTGCAATCATCCTACATTACAAAAATTCTAAGCTTCGAAAAGTTTTTTCAGTTTGCTTCATCTGAGGATTTGCATTTGAAAAATGCTAAAGCAAAAGTAACTAAAGTATTCTAAAATGCTTTCTTTTGATGAAGAGACCATTTTTACTTTCTTCTATCTTTACAAGAAGAAAGTATTGGATTCATGAAAATTTTCGAATTCCGGTTTTCGACGGATTTACACGTTTTAGGGGTCAGAGATTCCAAAAAACATGTTTTTACAAAATGTCTGTCTGTGACTCTGTGAGTCTGTCTGTCTGTGTGTATGTGACACAAATTTTGTGGGCGCTCTATCTCAAGAACTAATGCACGGAATTTAATAAAAAATGATATTCAGTTAGTGCGTAATACAAATTGATGCTGATTAGTTTTTGGTGTAAATCGCTGAACAGGTGGCGCTGCAATGCTGCATTTTTCACGATTTTCGCAATAGCTCTATCTCAAGAACTAATGCACGGATTTTGATCAAACTTCAGATTTAGTTAGTCCTTGATATGAATTGATGATGATTACGTTTTGGTGTAAATCGCCCAACAGGTGGCGCTGTTATGATGAATTTTGCGGGATTTACATGATTTCCCCAATAGCTCTATCTTAAGAACTAACGCACGGATTTTCATGAAACTTCAGATTAAGTTAGTCCTTGATATGACTTGCTACTGATTAGGTATTGGTGTAAATCGCCCAACAGGTGGCGCTTCTCTGCTGCCTTTTCCACGATTGCCTCAATAGCTCTATCAATAGAACTAATGGTCCAATTTTCATCTAACTTCAGATTTAGTTGTATGTTGACACAAGTTGTTGTTAATTAGGTTTTGGTGTTAATCACCCAATAGGTGGCACTGCTATGCAGAAATTTTCACGATTTTCGCTATTGCTCTATCTCAAAAACTAATGTACGGATTTTCTCCAAACTTCAGATTCAGTCAGACGTTGACATAAATTGTTGCTGATTAGGATTTGGTATAAATCACCCAATAGGTGGCGCTGCTAGGCAGCATTTTGCTGAATTTAGACGATTTAAGCGATAGTCATATCTCAAGAACTAATGCACGGAATTTCATATCGTTAGAATCCTCATGAGATGCATAGATTGCCATTTAATTTTGGCAGTGTGATAGCGAATTTTGAAGTATTAACATGTATGAGATAGAAGAAAGTTTTGGGATTGGTACATCCGACTAGTTTTGTTTAAAATTGTGCTGGTGTTAAAAAATGGTATTCAGTTTTTTAATCTTTTTTTTTTTTTTTAACGACTAGGGGGCTCTGCTCCCTACGAGCTACGCTCGTCAACCCCCGTTCTGACACCGCAGACTCTTAACAGCACTCTAATTTGATCGGCTTTAAAAAGATTTCGTTAGATTGAATTATAATTTGAATCTGACAATTATAATCCGACGTAATTTTCACCAAACTTTTCTTTCTCTTTTTAATATTCACGTAAAAATACTTTTGTTAGAAATGAAATATTATGATCTTAAAATATCAAATAAATGTCTCGCGCAATTTTTAAATTTAAACTGTTTTGCAATATTATTTTTTGTTCATTTTACGTAATAAGTGTAATGTGACGTAAATTCTCCTATTTAAGACTTCTATTCTAACGCATGTTAATGAATTTATTATTTTACAATTTCTTTCTCTTTTAAAATTTATGTGCAAATATAGTTTTTATGACGTAATTTTCAGTGAGTTCCTGCTTTTTATATTTTCTGTTTATAATAGTCACGTGTAAAATAAATTTTTAATTTGAAGCAAACATTATTGTTTGCGCTGTTTATACAGTTGGCAACAGTTTTCTAAAATATGTTAAAAAATATCTCTCGAAAGGCTGAAAATTTGAATTTAAAATAGAAATAAAACCTCAAAAAATGATTCAAATTAAAAAACTAAATGCAGTCTGCACACCGGGAAATTCTGACGCATAAAATGATCTAAAAATGATTAAATTCCCATGTACAATTTTTGCTCCAATAAAACTTTTTTAATGGAACGATTTTGTCCAACTTTGGCATTAAATATCTCTTAAAATAATTCTTCGATTTGAAAACTGTCTGCATCAGCGTGTTTATCAAACATTTCTCTATAATACTACCGATTTTCATATTTTTGTATGCAACAGTTTTTTTAATATTAACGAAGAAAGGTCATGCTTAAGCATTTAGATTGGATGCGGATCTGCCGGGAATGTCTACGCAGATTTTCATTGGTCCATATCCAAATCAAGACTTTTTTTTTATATATAGAAGGATTTGGAAAAATGGTTATTGTCCTCGTCAGGGTAGGAAATCAAAAACATATCTGAAGCTTTTTATTAGTTGAATCCGCATTTTATTCGTTTTCTGATTGGTCTATATAGTAATCTGTATTTTTTCTTTACTTTCAACAGAGATGGATACTTCTGTTGCCACTATGACGAAAAAGTAATAAAAACTTCCAAAAAAATTTAATAACTCAGAAACAAATTGAGATACAGCTTTCAAACAAATTTCATTTAAAAGTACATTTTTTTCTCTATACGACGGTGTAAAAAGTAATATTGTGGGATGTTTAGAAGTTTAAGAATGAAATTTCATTTAAAATTGGTCCAGGAATATTGTTTAATCCATGGCGTTCGCAACGTATGACCAGCTCCGTAGAAGTTTAAAAATTTACAGTAACGAAAAATGTAATCCATGGCGTACGTAATGTATGATCAACTCCGTGCGATTTTTTATTTCTTAAATTTTATAGTGTTATTAAACGTAAAAATTGCAAGTGTCAAAAATCGCCTGCGATTCGTCAGATTTCCTGAAACTTACTTATTATCCACCTGAAACTTACGTATTATCCAAGCATTTCATTGGTTGTTCGGGAAAAGGCTTTTCGATCGTCAGATTTCCAAGCATTTGATTGGCTGTTACTAGCGACTCGCTCCGTTTCAGGCGTCAAAGACGCGCCGACAGAAAAAAGTTGCTTGCTTTCGAAGCGACTCCCCTGGAGCTATAGGAATAACATGGAGACGCCTGGAATTTCAAGCGACTTTGACTCCTCGTGTAATAACACCATTAGTCTTTGAAAAAATCATTTTCCAAATGGTCGTTGTAATTTGTTAAATTACATTTTTTTTTTTTTTTTTTTTTTTTTTTTTTTTTTTTTTTGTCTAAAGGGTATTTCCTAGAAAATAGTTCTTTCTATTTATAGACCACACGCACCATCACTTCATCGAGTTGACTTGGCAGACTAGTTGCATTTTAATATGTGAATCGAGTTCTGTCTAATCTTGGAATTTGAGCCGTCAGCTCGATTAAGTGATGGTGTGTCCAGTCTATAAATATTAGGGGTACCGAAAAATTCTGTTGCATAGTGTTCTTTCACGCCTACTTTTTAAAAATTCAGATTTCTTCTTCACTGGCACCACTTTTTTGAAATGGTAAAATTCCCATTGTTTTCACCTAAATGTGAAATGTGAAAACTGTGGGAATTTTACCATTTCAAAAAAATGGTGCTAATGAAGAAATCAGAATTAAAAAAAAAAAAAAGTAGGCGTGAAAGAACATTATGCGACAGAATTTTCCGGTACCCCTAATAGAAAGAACTATTTTCTCAGAAAATACCCTTAAGCCAGAAAAGAAAACAAGTCATGAGGGAATGGTCTGTGCAGCTGCCTCCTGGTTCGTTAGTAACACAAATCTTTTTGAAAAATTATAACATGGTTCTCAGCGTCATGGAAAGTCGGAAAAAATCTGGAAAGTCATGGAATTTCAAAGTAGTCAGGAAAATTTCCAAATATATAGGAAAAGTGAGGGAAACTACAAATATTTTCTAAAAAGTCTTGGAGAAAAAATGAAAAAGACGTGAAATTCATCGAAAAAATGAAAAATACGCGAAATTCATCGAAAAAACGAAAAAGACACAAAATTCATCGGAAAAATGAAGCGAAATTCATCAAATAGTCTCGGGAAAAAATTGCTAATTTTGGCAAAGGACTTGCAAAAATAAGTAGCAAATTTCGTTATATGCCCGTTTGGTCAGGGAAAGTCATGTATTTTTGTTAGATTTGGTCATGGAAAGTCAGGGAATTTCCCAGTCATGTTTTGCTGGGAACCCTGTATAAAGTCGTGCTCTTTCCTTATTTGGCTAAAAATTTCAGGTATTCACACACGTTCAGGTGCCCCAAAAATTGCATTCTCAGTTTTCTTATAAATTCAGTATCTTTGAATAATAGCTTATTCAGTGTTCGTATGGCCCTTAAAAGTGCTTACATTTTTCGAAAGGAATTTTTGGTGCTTAAAACTACTTATTTTCATGCAAAAAGTGCTTAATTTTACTCTCGAATTATTTGTTAATCAGGGGCGAAACACTTCTGCATTTCTTTGAATTTCTGATAAAAAAAAAAAAAAATCTTAATCCCCCGTGCCTCTCCTTCTTCCGAAACTTCACTTCCCCCACCGCAATACCAAAGTTTAAAATCTTCAAAGCATAACTTTTTAAAACTTTTTCTACTCTATTTGTTACTTTACAGTGAATAAATAATCGTTCCCTTTTTTTCATTAACAATTCATTCAATCGCATTCATTTCATTAACATTTCATCTGAATTTCACCCATTTAAAAATTTGCCCCCCCCCCCTCCCCCCTCGCGCACTGTACTCAAAGCTTAAAAATATAAAAATAATTTAAAAAAAAAATAGGAAAATGGATTTATGATTCATCAAATCAATTTTTCCAAAATAAATTGAAGATACAAATCTGAAACAAACAAACTAAAGACTATGTTTATCTGTCTATCTATATTATAAAGGACAAACATATCTGTGCGTAACGCATACGTCATTTTGCGAATGGCAACACTTTGAAATTTGAAATGAAATTTTGGTTTTGCAATTTTCTCTACTGCAAATTTTAAACTTCTAAACATCGCGCATTTTAAATTTTTATACCGTCGGATGTACCAATCCCAAAACTTTCTTCTATCTCATACATGTTAATACTTCAAAATTCGCTATCATAGTGCCAAAATTAAATGGCAAATTCCGTGCATTAGTTCTTCTTGAGATATGACTATCGCTGAAATCGTCTAAATCCAGCAAAATGCTGCCTAGCAGCGCCACCTATTGGGTCATTTATACCAAATCCTAATCAGCAACAATTTATGTCAACGTCTGACTGAATCTGAAGTTTGGAGAAAATCCGTGCATTAGTTTTTGAGATAGAGCTATAGTGAAAATCGTGAAAATTCCTGCATAGCAGCGCCACCTATTGGGTGATTAACACCAAAACCTAATTAACAACAACTTGTGTCAACATACAACTAAATCTGAAGTTAGATGAAAATTCGTGCATTAGTTTTTGAGATAGAGCTATTGAGGCAATCGTGAAAAAGTCAGCACAGAAGCGCCACCTGTTGGGCGATTTACACCAACACATAATCAGTAGAAAGACATGTGAAGGACTAATTGTATCTGAAGTTTGGTGAAAATTCGTGCGTTAGTTCTTAAAATAGAGCTATTGGGGAAATCGTGTAAATCCTGCAAAATTCATCATAACAGCGCCACCTGTAGGGCGATTTACACCAAAACGTAACCAGCATCAATTCCTATCAAGGACTAACAAAATCTGAAGTTTGATCAAAATCCGTGCATTAGTTCGTGAGATAGAGCTATTGCGAAAATCGTGAAAAATGCAGCATAGCAGCGTCACCTGTTGAGCAATTTATACCAAAAACTAATCTGCATCAATTTGTATTAGGGACTCACTGAATATAAATTTTTATTAAATTCCGTGCATTAGTTCCTGAGATAGAGCGCCCACAAAATTTGTGTCACATACACACAGACAGACATTTTGTAAAAACATGTTTTTTGGAATCTCTGACCCCTAAAACGTGTAAATCCGTCGAAAACCGGAATTCGAAAATTTTCATGAATCCAATACTTGAATTCTTGTAAAGATAGAAGAAAGTAAAAAATGCAATTTGTTTGAAAGCTGTATCTCAATTTATTTTTGAGATATTAATTTTTTTTAATACCATTTTTACTTTCTTCTATCTTTACAAGAAGAAAGTATTGGATTCGTAAAAATTTTCGACTTCCGGTTTTCGACGGATTTAGACGTTTTAGAGGTCAGAGATACCAAAAACATGTTTTTACAAAATGTCTGTCTGTGACTCTGTGAGTCTGTCTGTCTGTCTGTGTGTATGTGACACAAATTTTGTGGGCGCTCTATCTCAAGAACTAATGCACGGAATTTAATAAAAAATTATATTCAAGTAGTCCCTAATATAAATTGGTGCTGATTAGTTTTTGGTGTAAATCGCCCAACAGGTGGCGCTGCTATGCTGCATTTTTCGCGATTTCTGCACTAGCTCTATCTCAAGAACTAATGCACGGATTTTCATCAAACTTCAGGTTCAGTTAATCCTTGATATGAATTAGTGCTGGTAACGTTTTGGTGCAAATCGGCCAACAGATGGCGTTGCTATGCTGCATTTTGCAGCATTTACACGATTTTCGTAATATCTCTATCTCAAGACATAATGCTCGGATTTTCATCAAACTTCAGATTCAGTTAGTCCTTGATATGACTTGCAACTGATTATGTGTTGGTGTAAATCGCCCAACAGGTGGCGCTTCTGTGGTGCCTTTTTCATGATTGCCTCAATAGCTCTATCTATAAAACTAATGGACGAATTTTCATCTAACTTCAGATTTAGTTGTATGTTGACACAAGTTGTTGTTAATTAGGTTTTGGTGCAAATCGCTCAACAGGTGGCGCTGCTATGCTGCATTTTTCACGATTTTCGCAATAGCTCTATCTCACGAACTAATGCACGGATTTTGATCAAACTTCAGATTTAGTTAGTCCTTGATATGAATTGATGCTGATTACGTTTTGGTGTAAATCGCCCAACAGGTGGCGCTGTTATGATGAATTTTGCAGGATTTACAGGATTTCCCCAATAGCTCTATCTTAAGAACTAACGCACGGATTTTCATCAAACTTCAGATTCAGTTAGTCCTTGATATGACTTGCAACTGATTATGTGTTGGTGTAAATCGCCCAACAGGTGGCGCTTCTGTGCTGCCTTTTTCACGATTGCCTCAATAGCTCTATCTATAAAACTAATGGACGAATTTTCATCTAACTTCAGATTTAGTTGTATGTTGACACAAGTTGTTGTTAATTAGGTTTTGGTGTTAATCACCCAATAGGTGGCGCTGCTATGCAGGAATTTTCACGATTTTCGCTATAGCTCTATCTCAAAAACTAATGCACGGATTTTCTTCAAACTTCAGATTCAGTCAGCCGTTGACATAAATTGTTGCTGATTAGGATTTGGTATAAATCACCCAATAGGTGGCGCTGCTAGGCAGCATTTTGCTGGATTTAGACGATTTCGGCGATAGTCATATCTCAAGAACTAATGCACGGAATTTCATATCTTTAGAATCCTCATGAGATGCATAGATTGCCATTTAATTTTGGCAGTGTGATAGCGAATTTTGAAGTATTAACATGTATGAGATAGAAGAAAGTTTTGGGATTGGTACATCCGACTAGTTCTAATTGTGGCAACAAAAGCAACCCATTTCTATTGAAAGTAAACGGAAAATAGTCAAAAATAGGAGATTACTGTATCTTTTTGTTGCCATTTTCTCATAAAACCTGAAGAAAAAAAAAGTTGAAATTAAAATACGGGCTATGTCAAGAATATTGTCTGATATTCCGTGATAATGATGTCATGTGCATACTTTTCTGTAGACGAAGTTAAAGATTGGATTGTAAAAGTTGATTGCTTTATCGGATGCAAATGACGTCATTTTATAAAAAAGCCTGTATTTTACAGGGTGTGCAGGATATGACCGATCCGGCGATCTAGGATCGGGGAAAATTTTAACCACCTGGAGAAATTTTGCAGAAACATAGACAATTGATTTCGATTTTAACAACAAATTCCATAATTCCCCGAGATAGAAAAATTTCACTACAAATAAAAAGATCCGTATATGGCAATCTTCACAAAATCGATCTCGGAATAATATGTACCGTATGTCAGGGGTGATTCTGTTCCCAATTTGCCGAAAATTTAAGGCATTCGATTCCGAAAATTAAAGAAAAGATCATCAATCTGAAAATTCGGTCATAAAAATATCGCGAATTTTGTCAAAGAATTACGGAAAAAACGCGCTTTTCGTCACAAGATCGCAAAATAACCACAAATTTCGTCAAAATATCGCGAAAGAACCGCAAGTTTCCTCAAAAGATCGCAAAATAACTGCAAATTTCGTTAAAAGATCGCGAAAGAACCGCATGTTTCGTCTAAAGATATGCGAAAAAACCGCAAATTTCGGCGAAAGAGCAGCAAGTTTCATCAAAAGAGCGGGAAATAAACGCAAATTTTGTCAAAAGATCGCGAAATAAACGCGCATTTCGCCAAAATATCACGAAAAAACCGTAAATTTCGTCAAAATATCGCGAAACAACCGCAAATTTTGACAAAATATCGCGAAACAACCGCAAATTTTGCTTAAAGGTCCGAAACAACCGCAAATTTCGTCGAAAGATTGCAAAACCACCGCCAATTTCGGCAAAAGATCGCGGTACAACCGCGAATACTCTCAAATTTCATCAAAAGATCGCGAAATCAACGCAAATTTCGTCAAAAGATCGCGAAATGAACACAAATTTCGTCAAAAGATCGCGAAACAACCGCAAATTTCGTCAAAAGATCGCGAAAAACGCGAATTTCGGCAAAGGGCCGTGAAAAAAACATCATTAGTGCTGGGAGTGGATTTCCCCCCTTCCCCCACTCTGCTTCTGTAACCTTTCAGAAAATTTGCTGTTCATTTCAGAATTTTTTTCCCCTCAGAATCACCCCTTCCATTATATACTCGTGCATAAGTTGAGATATATTGGAAAAATAAATTTTCTATACCTACGTTAATACAGCATTTACCTATAACATACGTAAGATTTTGGGGAAATTTTCATGTGGATTGGGGGAAATGTTGCGAGTAGAAACATTTTCTGCAGCCCTGATTTTAATTCTTAAAACTGAATCATGTTTTGTAGAAGTGCGTCATTTTCATAGCCCAGCTGCTTTCAAATTCTTCACAGCTGAAAATGCTTCACTTTTGAAAATAATGTCATCAAAATCACACACTGAAAAAACGCAATGTTTTACAAAAATTTAGCGTGTCTTTATAAAAGAGAGGTGACATGCAAATAATGACGAATAAATTTATAATACATTACATAAATTTATGATTCTCGCCTGGATGGGAGCCCCACCAGTGGCCGAGAGGTTCTGCTCTCGAAGCTGTTAGACGGGAGGTGCTGAGTTCGAACCCAATCGCGCCCGTCGGCCTAATCGTTCGGAGTATCCGTGGTTTTCTTCGAACCTTGGACTTCCAAGCGTTAATACGGTTTAGGTTCCCTTAGAAAGAACCCCCCTTAGGGCACTCCCCCCTTAGGGCCTATATCCCTCGTGTTGATAATTAGCCGTCAAAAACGCAACCAACCAACCTCGCTCGGATGGATTTGCTTCGCTGAATAAGACAAGCAAACAAATAATTCGAGGTTTAAAATAACTTAGGGGATGCTTCCCGGGTTAAAAATTATATAGCTGAAAACTTTTTTTAATTGAAAACTAATAATTTTTTTATATGCAATAATTTTTTTAGATTGCCCACTTACATTAAAAAAGCATTTTTCAGATGGAAAATTCGAATTCTATAATCCAAATAAACTTTTGAAATTTGTTAAAAGCGATATTTTCTTGATTAGCTGCATGCTAAGAGTTATTTGACCAATATTTTTATACGGCATCCTTTTAAGTTCTGATAATTCAGAGCTTATACATGTCTGTTAAATTTGTGCTTTATTTATATTATTTTATTTATTTATTCATAGGGAAGGTTTTTTAATGGATATTAGCCGTAAGAAAATGATGAACTCTTTATTTTGTTTTAAGGGCAAGGGGATTACTCTTTCGTAATCGAGCTCCGCGCGATATAGATAAATTTAAAAATATTCCGCTCTTTAAAATTGCTTTTAAAACCATAGACAATCAGTAAACTGAGATGAACTTTGCAAGCAAATTCCATTTGAAAAAAAAAGTCCTATTTGGTGATCTAAAAATTTAAATTGTACGACTACAAATGAGTTGTGTTTTTTCAATATTATTCTTTTATTTGTTTATAAAAGAAGTAATTTCGTTAATTTGTCTTTCACAAATATGTTAGATTGGTGGGTTTTTCAATATTATTCTTTTGTTTGTTTATAAAGGAAGTATTAATTTCGTTATGCAAAAATAGTCAGAAGCAAATGCTGAAAAATGTTTTGCTTTATGTGCAAAATGTTTATTATTATTATGTATTGAAACCGGCACGTGATAAGATAAGCTTAAAAAAAATCATGCTTAAAAATTATTTTAGCAAATATAATACATCAGTCAATAAAGATACAGTTTTTAAACAAATTGCATTTGAAAGTAAATTTTTTCCCTATGCGACGAAAATTGAAAATGTGCGATGGTCAGAAGATTAAAAAATTGCTGTAGCGAAAATTTCAAGACCGGAATTTTATAGTGAAGTTTTGCCATTCGCAAAATGACGTCAGCGTTACGCACATATACGCTTGTTTTTTATAATATAGATACTTAATCAGTAAAATATAATAAAGATCAGTTATTCGGATGTGGTTATCAATTGAGGCTCTTATGCTTAGTATTCCGGAATGAAAAACAGCAATTTTCACCTTCTCAAAGTTTGCATACGCACTTCTCATATCCATATTCATCATTTTAAAAAAAATTGTATATTGTTTGATCATTTAAAAATCATTTTAACTCAAAACTTGAAGTCACGATTGTCACCAACATCTTTTATGTGAAAAGACGCACTCTTTACTTGAGATTCTAATCTCAATTTTGGAGAATAAAAATTTCCGTAATTTATGTTTTTTAGACGCATTTGTGTTAAAATGTTTAGTTTTATCTAAGAAAATGATCATTTTCTTTTAAATATGACTTCATTTTCACTTAAATAAGCATTTCGCCTAGTGTCTGAAACTTAGTATCAGTACACATGCAAAAGGAAAAACAATATAGAAAATTTATGAGGAAAAATTGCGTCTTTTCAAAAGCAGTATGTCATTTTCCGTTATTATGCCTCTAATATAATATTCTGCAACCTAATGGGATTTTTTGCCACTAAATTTTATACAACAATTTTGCATTTTTATCAGAAAATAGCATGAATAAAGATAAAAATGTTGGAGTTTAAGTGGCCTATCAAGCCAAAAGCACTCCATTCTCGATAGCAGGAATTCGCTGTCTCATATTTAAACAATTAGAAAAAATCTCTTGTGGCTATGCTGCTTTTGAAATGGAAATAGGTAAAATGCTCTTACCTGGGATTCATCAATATCGCGATGACGTATAACTTCATCGGTGTGGCGTGGTCAGGGATTTATCCAAAAGCTTCTTGAAGAAATTATTTTTATTTTATTTTGTGAAGCATTATTTATCCTTTGAAGTATCCTTTGAGAGCTTAATATGAATCGCTAAATCCATGGGAAGATATAATGTAATATGAATTAGTATTGTGTGTTTTTACGATAAAGAAAGATTCAACTTTTAGCTTTAAATACTTATAATTAAACATATTACTGGAGTATAAGAAACTCCGTCTTAACAGAGAGGCTACATGATTAAGAGTGATAATACATAAAGCTGCTAAAAAACATATTCGCAGCGTAGAAAAAATATATAATAATTAAAGGTGTCTGGCAAAAGTCAAAATGTTCAGATGTTCCTTTTAGTGGTGAAATCTTAGTTATTAGAACATATGCTTTAGAGAGTTACTCAAGTGGTCTGTAATAGCACTCATTATCAAATGCGGAAGTAAAAAGAAGTAGTTCGTAAATTGGCTTGTTAAAATGATCTGTGTTTAGTAACCAGTTCTTTCTTTTCTTTTTTTTTTTTAATCACTTTTAGCAGTTGCCGAAGAACATCTGGGGAATTAAATTTAACACCCCTCCTTAATCTCCTCAGATGGATAAGGTAACAAGTTCATAGTCTTGATGTCACACAAAAGTTGAGGTTTGGGTGTGGGCTTCGTCAAGCAGTCAGCAATCATGTATTGCGTGGGACAATATTTTAATTCGATAATTTTATCTTCCTTTAATTGTCTTATGGCGTGAAAGCGGATATCAATGTGTTTTGTCCGCTTCGAAAATTTTTCATTTTCTATCATCTTTATACTGCTTTGGTTGTCATGGTAAAGTAAAATAGGTTTTACTTGATACAAGTTAAGATCTTCTAGCAGTTTTAATAGCCATAAAATTTCTTGTCCTGCGGTTGCTGCAGCCACATATTCCGCTTCAGCGGAAGAATATGCAATGCTTGACTGTAATTTTGTAGTCCATTGAATGGGATTATCACCCAGAAAAAAAATATTGCCGGTGGTTGATTTTCTATTTTTAGTGTCCCCAGCCCAATCAGCATCAGCATACGCGATGAGTATTGGTGGTTTATTTTTACTTATTGTTAGGCATAGGTTTTTTGTGCAATTGAGGTAAATAATAATTCTTTTTGCCGCTTTCCAATCCTTCTCGCGTGGCGTTGCACTTCTCCTACTAAGTATATTTACTGGTGCCATAATGTCGGGTCGAGTGACTGTGGCAATATACAAGAGCGAACCGATCGCTTGCCTAAACTTTGTATTGTTCGGAAGTAAATTGTCGCTATCTTCTAATTTATAGAAACCTACTTCCATCGGTGTACCAATAGGTCTTGCATCTGTTAAATTTAACTTTCTAACCAAATCTTCTATTTTTGACTTTTGGTTTAATTTGTAACCATCATTCGTTTTGATTATGTTGGTTCCTAGGTACTGACTTATTTCGCCTAAGTCTTTTACTCCGTACTCATTTTGCAATTGTTTTATTACATCTTTAATTATTTCACTTTTACTCGCGATTAAAATATCGTCAACGTAGACGATGATATAAGTGAAATTTTCCTTTTCTTTTCTAGTAAACAAACATGAGTCAGCAGTGCTTTGCACAAAATTCATGTTTTTTAATGATTCTGCGATCTTTTTGTGCCAGGCTCTAGCTGCCTGCTTTAAGCCGTAGATTGTTTTATTCAGTTTACACACTTTGTTTTCACAATTTTTTTCTATAAAACCCTCTGGTTGTTTCATGAAAATTTCTTCTTCTATTTCGCCGTGAAGAAATGCAGTGTCGATGTCAATGTGTTGAACAGAAAGATTTTTGTATGCCGCTGAGGCTAAAAATGTGCGGATTGTTGTGTGTGAAACTACGGGTGCGAAGGTTTCATCATAATCTTCGCCGTACTTCTGATTATATCCTTTCGCTACTAAACGGGCCTTGTATTTTTGTACATTTCCTAAATTATCTAACTTTCTCTTAAAAATCCACTTACAACCAATAATTTTCTTATTTGGTGGTGGATCTACTAAGTCCCAAGTTTTATTTTTCTTTAATGAGTTGATTTCTTGTTGAGTGGCTTTGAGCCAATTTTCTTTTTCTACTGGGTTGTTCATGTTTGCTATGTCATAAAAATCGGATGGTTCGAATGTGTCATTTGTTTTTACGTGACATACGTATCTGTCGGGTGGTACTCCTCTATTTGACCTCTGAGACCTTCTCGGTTCTACGTCGGGTTGTTTGGACGCGGTTGGTTCTTCGTCCGAATTACTTAACTCTGTTTGAATGTAGTTGTTGTCATTGTCTGAGTTTTCTACCTCTTCGCTTTCTTTTAAGTTGTTTTCACTATTTTCTATAAATTTAACTGTTCTCGCTATTATTATTTTGTTTTCTTTTGTAAATATACGGTAACCTTTTGATTTGTTGTCATACCCCACAAGTATTCCTTCCTGCGCTCTATGATCTAATTTGTTTCGCTGATGTTTTTGTATATAGGCATAAGCTTTACAGCCGAATGTACGCAGGTAGTGTAAGGTGGGTTTTCGGTTGAACCAAATTTCGAACGGTGTTTTGTTTGTTATTTTGGTTGGTAGCCTATTCTGCAGGTGATTGGCGGTATTTATGGCTTCTCCCCAGAATTTTTGAGGTAAGCCTGCTTCGGAGAGTAGACTCCTAGTCATATCTAATAATGACCTATTCTTTCTTTCCGCTACGCCGTTTTGGCTCGGACAAAATGGTACAGTAAACTGGTGTTGGATACCTCTTGCCCTTAGGTATTCTTCCGTTTGTTTACCTAAATATTCCCCTCCATTATCGGATCTAATAGCTTTAGGGAATCTGCCGAATTGGGTTTTCACCGTGGCTACATAATCTTTTAATTTTTCGTGAACTTCATTTTTATGCGAAAGTAAGTAAATTACTGTGAACCTTGAATAGTCGTCTATAAAAGTGACGAACATTGTTTTTCCCCCGATAGTAGGTGTACCGATAGATGTGCACACGTCCGTGTGTATCAGATCGAGCACTTTGCCTGTTTTGGGACAGTTTGTTGATTTCGGATATGGGGCATCACTTATTTTTGTTTGGATACATATTTCACATAATGCATTATGATTACAGTTATTTATTTTTATACCGTCTGCTAAGTTTTTATTTATTAATTCTTTTATCGCATTATAGTTACGATGGCCAAGTCGTTTGTGCCAAACTTCTATGCAATTTTTATTTTTACATTCATGTGCAATGTTTACTTTATTAGTTTCAGCGCTTTCTAATAATTCGACTTGATATAAATTATTTTTCATTCTTGCTTCAAGATAAATATTCCCGTTTCGGGATAACGTGCATTTTTCTTTATCGAAAATTAATTTATAGCCATTCTGTGTTGCTTTGCTTACCGATATGAGGTTCGATTCTAATTCTGGTACGTATAATACTTCTTTTAATGTGATTGTGTTTATCCCTCCATCGGATGTTTTTGTTTTAAATGTCGTTTCACCTGTACCGTGTGAATTCAGTGTTTTGCCATTGGCAATGATGACTGTCGTCTTTTCAGTGTCGTTAAACTTAGTGAATGCATCTTTACTGTTTAGAATGTGTGTCGATGAACCTGAGTCGATTATCCAGGTTTGTTTTCCTGGTTTCTGGACTAAAAAAGCTGCGTCGCTGCCTTTTTCTGAATTGCCCTGTGTTTTGTTAATCCGAATTGGTTCTGTTTCACGGTTTTTGTTTTCTCTATAATAGTTTGCGTCTTCATAACATAACGATGATGTGTAATACTTGGATTTGTGCGGCTGTTGTTTTTGTGACGGTGAGTAAGTGTTTCTGTTCTTAAGATGCCAGCACTCTCTGTATGTATGGTTTTTTAATTTACAGTATGTACACTGTTTGTCCTTTTTATTATAGTGTTCAGCCGGAAACTTTTTATGCGTTTTAAACGCTTTTGAGGAATTCTCGCTCTGATCTGTGTTTTCTAAACGTCTAGTATATTCATCAGTGAGTTTTCCTTTTATAAACTCTGAATTAAGTTCATTTTCTGGACGGGCCTCGAGGGCTATAATTAAGGTGTTGTAGCTAGGTGGTAATGAACAAAGTAACAGAGCTGAAATGTGCGAATCATTAATAGTTTCGCCTATGGCTGAAAGTTTATCAACAAGTTCTAAAATATGTGTAATGTGTTTTATTAGATTGCCGTTTTCTGGGAGTTTTGCTCCGTATAATTTTCTCAGCAAATATAACTTGCTTGAGAGATTAGCCCTTTCATGAATTGTTTTTAAAGCTTGCCAGGTTTCTCTGGCAGTGTTTAAGTGCTTTACATGCACGATCTGTGAGTCTTCAATACTCAAGTTGATAATTGCACGTGCTTTACGGTCCCTCTTCGTCCAGTCCGTGGTAATTGGATCTGGGGGATTTTGTGTTATTACATCAAACAATTCTTCTTTTATTAAAATCATTTCTGCGCGAAATTTCCAATTTGAGTAATTATGCGAATTTAATTTTTCGACAATTTGGACGTCTTTTATCCCTGCCATGTTTACTCTTATTTATATATGCGACGAACCTATTTCCTTTTTATTTATTTAGTTACTGTAAAATGAACGATTTCTTTTTTTTATTATTATTATTACTCACAACCAACAAATTGTTCATTCACTAATTATTTAAATGTTCATTACATAAAACATAAATATATAAATGTTTCTTTTTCATTCACCTTAATATTTCTGGTACAATAACATTCATTATTTTATTCAATGCAGCATCTTTTTATTTTTTTTTTATTCAGAACATGAATACTTTTAATATTTATAATCTAAGCCACTATATAAAATTTTTCTTCTTTTTCGCTAAACATGAGCACTTTATCTGTCTCATTAATCTTTTTGTTGGAGTTTAAGTGGCCTATCAAGCCAAAAGCACTCCATTCTCGATAGCAGGAATTCGCTGTCTCATATTTAAACAATTAGAAAAAATCTCTTGTGGCTATGCTGCTTTTGAAATGGAAATAGGTAAAATGCTCTTACCTGGGATTCATCAATATCGCGATGACGTATAACTTCATCGGTGTGGCGTGGTCAGGGATTTATCCAAAAGCTTCTTGAAGAAATTATTTTTATTTTATTTTGTGAAGCATTATTTATCCTTTGAAGTATCCTTTGAGAGCTTAATATGAATCGCTAAATCCATGGGAAGATATAATGTAATATGAATTAGTATTGTGTGTTTTTACGATAAAGAAAGATTCAACTTTTAGCTTTAAATACTTATAATTAAACATATTACTGGAGTATAAGAAACTCCGTCTTAACAGAGAGGCTACATGATTAAGAGTGATAATACATAAAGCTGCTAAAAAACATATTCGCAGCGTAGAAAAAATATATAATAATTAAAGGTGTCTGGCAAAAGTCAAAATGTTCAGATGTTCCTTTTAGTGGTGAAATCTTAGTTATTAGAACATATGCTTTAGAGAGTTACTCAAGTGGTCTGTAATAGCACTCATTATCAAATGCGGAAGTAAAAAGAAGTAGTTCGTAAATTGGCTTGTTAAAATGATCTGTGTTTAGTAACCAGTTCTTTCTTTTCTTTTTTTTTTTTAATCACTTTTAGCAGTTGCCGAAGAACATCTGGGGAATTAAATTTAACAAAAAATACCTCACTGTTTCTCTCTTGTCTGTAATAATGAAAGCTATCTAATTTTCACCATTTTGAAGAAAATTCATAAAATGCTTTTAAAATTAAAATATAAAAGTAGAGATATTAAAAAAAAAAAAAAAAAGCAGTGCGATCACATCTACAAATGAACAGCTTTTAGTTTAAAAAAAATATTAGTAAAATTTGTTCAGCAGAAAGAGCAGGGCAGATGACTAAAAAAAATATTAGTAAAATTTGTTCAGCAGAAAGAGCAGGGCAGATGACTAAAAACGCACTTGTGTTTTAAATATATAGATTATATAAAATTAGGAAAAATAAATTAAGCAAATTATGTTATTTTGACAAAATTATAGTAAAATATCCTAAAGAATGTCATTTTATTATTCAAGAGAATTTTGGACAAAATCTTCAGGAACATGATATTATTTTAAACCACGAATTATTTGTTTGCTTGTCTAAAGCCGGGAACCCACATGCGGAAAAATACGACGGAATTGGACAGCGGAACGGACAATTGACCTCATATTTGCCGCGTACAAATGCGAAAACGCAGCAGAATTGTAGTTAAACAAGTTTTAACTTTTTTCGTTTTCCGCGACGGCATCTGTAGAAATCAAACTATGTAGGTTTGTCACAGACATGCGCAGTAGTTACGCGGAAGCGCCAGCGAAAAACGCAAGTGCGATTCTCGTTTCCAAGTCGGAAATTTGGAGTAGCGGAAAATTTGCCGCTGCAGATTTCCGTCTATATTTTTCCGCATGTGGGTTCTCTGCTTAACTCGGCGAAGCAAATCCATCCAGGCGAGAATCATCAATTTCTGTAATTTAAATCGCTATTATTTGCATGCCACCTCTCTTTTATAAAGACACTCTAAATTTTTGTAAAACATTGCGTTTTATCAGTGTGTGATTTCGATTATATTAGTCTCAAAAGTGAAGCATTTTCACCGGTGAAGAATTTCAAAGCAGCTGGGCTGTGAAAATGACGCACTTCTATAAAACATAATTCAGGATTAAGAATTAAAATACACTCTTTTTTATAAAATGATGTCATTTGCATCCGCTAATGCAATCCACTTTTACAATACCGTCTTGAACTTCGTCTATAGAAAAGTATGCCTATGACGTCATTATCACGGAATAACACACAATATTCTTTACATAGCCCATATCTTAATTTCAATTTTTTTTCCAGATTTTATGAGAAAATGGCAACGAAAAGATACACTATTTCTTATTTTCGACTATTTTCCGTTTACTTTCTATAAAAATGGGGTACTTTTGTCCTGGCTTGTGTTTTCCGATAAGAAAAATGGTGTAAAACCTTCGACTAACAGGTGGAAGTGGTAGCGTGGAACTTCAGTCAAGCGGAGGCCCAAGTAATAATTAAATCAAAAATTTATTTAAATGCATAAGATAAAAAAATATTTCTTGATTAATTACTTGAATTTACAACTATTTTATATTTCTGGGTACTTTCAGCTGGCGACAATGTTCATTAAAGGCTTAATGTTCAGAGTATAGGATTAGCATTGAAATTCTATTGGATTCTTTCTCGATATAAATCCCAAATCCTGTCACGATAGTCTCGTAAGAAACAGCTGCCTCTTTTTTCTGGTGTATACCAGTCTGTTGTCAACTACTCATATCTCGCGGTTTGCACTGGAGAAATCTTACCCTGCCCGAAACGGCAGATTCTTCTATCCCTTCGGATCTATCCGAAAACTCAACTCCCAACTCAGAGAGCAGCTCTCTCCTTGGGATTCAAAAACGCACCTCTCCTCCTTTCTCTGTTCGTTCCAATTCACCTTTCTAAAACAAAGGCTATCTATGGCCCAGTCAGAGTCTAGGTTGAATGACATCACTAACAAGTTTCAATCTCATAGGCCAAGAGAGACCCTCGCTGCTAGCGTGAGAAAATTTCGCATCTAGTTTCATTTTTAAATTGTCCTGGGAAAATATCGGCAAACTTGCTACTTAAAAGGGATTCCGTAACTCCTCTTTTTTTCTCATGCCGTTCTCCTTTTCAGTCAACCTTTAAGATTGGTTTAGATGGATTGATTCTTTTTATCATTTCCTGCAGAACCTTGAGACTTAGAAATATTTTGAGCTGTTATGCTTATACATTGCTTTTCCTATCTAGAGTTCTCTTTTGAAAATATATGGGACTTTTTTTGTGAATTACATTGGATTCTTCACAATGGTATTAAAAACTACAAAAAAATTAATATTTCAAAAATAAATTGAGATACAGCTTTCAAACAAATTGCATTTAAAAGAGCATTTTTTCCCTTATACGACGGTATAAAAATTTAAAATGTGCGATATTTAGAAGTTTAAAAATTTGCAGTAGAGAAAATTGCAAAACCAAAATTTTATTATAAATTTCAAAGTGTTGCCATTCGCAAGATGACTGTGCAATTTGTTTGAAAGCTGTATCTCAATTTATTTTTGAGATATTATTTTTTTTTTTTTAGTTTTTAATACAATTTTACTTATTGTGGCAACAAAAGTACCTCATTTCTATTGAAAGTTATTGAAAGTAATCGGAAAATAGTCGAAAATAGGAGATACTGTATCATTTTGTTACCATTTTCTCATAAAACTTGAAAAAAAAATGAAATTAAAATAAGGGCTATGTCAAGAATATTATCTGCTATTCCGTGATAATGGCGTCATATGCATATTTTTCTATAGACGAAGTTTAAGACTGGATTATAAAAGTGAATTGCTTTAGCGGATGCAAATGACATCATTTTATGAAAAAACGTGTATTTTAATTCTTAAATCTGAACTATGTTTTGCAGAAGTGCGTCATTTTCACAGCACAGATGCTTTGAAATTCTTCACAGGTGAAAATGCTTCATTTTTGAAAATAATGTAATCGAAATCACACACTGATAAAACGCAATGTTTTGCAAAAATTTAGAGTGTCTTTATAAAAGAGAGGTGACATGCAAATAGTAGCGATTTATATTGTACAGAAATTGATGATTCTCGCCTGGATGGATTTGCTCCGCCGAGTTAGACAAGCAAACAAATAATTCGTTGTTTAAAATAATATCGTGTTCCTGAAGCTTTTGTCGAAAATTCTCTTGAATAATAAAATTGTAATGCTATTCTTTAGGACATTCTACTATAATTTTATCAAAATAACATAATTCGCTTAATTTAATTTTTCTTAATTTTATATAATCTATATGTTTAAAACACAAGTGTGCTTTTTAGTCATCTGCCCTGATCTTTCTGCTGAACCAATTTTACTAATTTTTTTTTTTAAACTTCAGGTTTTGAGTTAAAATGATTTTTAAATTATCAAACAAACTACAAATTTTTTTAAAATGATGAATATGGATATGAGAAGTGCGTATGCAAATTTTGAGAAGGTGAAATTTGCTGTTTTCATTCCGGAAATCCAAGCATGGGGGCCTCAATTGATAACCACATCCTAATAACTGATCTTTATTATATTTTACTGATTAAGTATCTATCTATATTATAAAGAACAAACGTATCTGTGCGTAACGCTGAAGTCATTTTGGGAATGGCAACACTTCGCGATCAAATTTCGGTCTTGAAATTTTCGCTACTGCAATTTTTTAATCTTCTGACCATCGTACATTTTCAATTTTCGTCGCATAGGGAAAAAAATTTTACTTTCAAATGCAATTTGTTTAAAAACTGTATTCATTGACTGATGTATTATATTTTCTAAAATAATTTTTAAGCATGATTTTTTAAAGTTTATCTTATTACGTGCCGGTTACATAATAATAATAAACATTTTGTACATAAAGCAACAAACATTTTTCAGCATTTGTTTCTGACTATTTTTGCATAACGAAATTAATACTTTCTTTATAAGCAGATAAAATAATAATATTAAAAAACCACCAATCTAACACATTTGAGAAAGACAAATTAACGAAATTAATACTTTTTTTATAAACAAATAAATGAATAATATTGAAAAAACACTAATCTAACATATTTGTAATCGTACAATTTAAATTTTTAGATCACCAAATAGGATTTTTTTTTTCAAATGGAATTTGTTTGCAAAGTTCACCTCAGTTTACTGATTGTCTATGGTTTTAAAAACAATTTTAAAGCATAAAATGTTTTTTAATTTATCTATATCGCGTGGAGCTCGATTACAAAAGGTTAATCCGTTTGCCCTTAAAACAAAATAAAGAGTTCATCATTTTCTTACGGCTGATATCTATTAAAATAAACTTCCCTATGAATAAATAAATAAAATAATATAAATAAAACACAAATTTACCAGACATGTATAAGCTCTGTAATTATCAGAATGTAAAAAGATGCCATAAGTAACAAAATCTTGGCAAATAACTCTTAACATGCGGCTAATAAGAAAATATCGCTTTTGATAAATTTCAAAAAATTATTTGATTGTATAATTCGTATTTTCCATATGAAAAATGTTTTTTTAATGTAAGTGGTCAATCTAAAAAATTTATTGCATATAAAAAAATTATTAGTTTTCAATTAAAAAAAAATGTTTTCACCTATATTCTTTAACCCGGGAAGCCCGGGTACGATCCCCTAGTATATTTAAAACCCAAGTGTGTTTTTAGTTATCTGCCATGATCTTTCTGCTGAACCAATTTTACTAATATATATATATATTTAACTGAAAGCTGTTCATTTGTAAATGTAATCGCACTATCTGTTTTTTTTTCTTTAAATATCCCCACTTTTATATTTTAATTTTAAAAGCATTTTATGAAATTTCTTCAAAATGGTGAACATTAGATAGCTTTCATTATTGCAGACAAGAGAGAAATAATGAGGTATTTTTATCTTTATTTATGCCATTTTCTAAATAAAAATTCAAAATTGTTGATAAAAATTGTTGTATAGAGTTTAGTGACGAAAAATCCCATTAGGAGCATAATATTATATTAGGGGCATAATAACTGAAAATGACATACTGCTTTTGAAACCACGCATTTTCCCTCACAAATTTTCTAAATTGTTTTTCCTTCTGCATCTGCATGTGTACTGATACTAAGTTTCAGACACTAGGCTAAATGCTTATTTAAGTGAAAATGAAGTCATTAAGTGTTTAAAAGAAAACGATCATTTTCTTAGATAAAACTAAACATTTTAACTCAAATGCGTCTAAAAAACAAAAATTACGGAAATTTTTAATCTCCGGAATTGAGATTAGAATCTCAAGTAAAGAGTGCGTCTGTTCACATAAAAGATATTGCTGACAGTCGTGACTTCAAGTTTTGACTTAAAATGATCAAACAAAATACAATTTTTTTTAAATTGATGAATATGATGAGAAGTGTGCATGCAAATTTTGAGAAGGTGAAAATTGCTGTTTTTCATTCCGGAATACCAAGCATAAGAGCCTCAACTGATAACCACATCCTAATAATTGATCTTTGTTATATTTTACTGATTAAGTATCTATATTATAAAGAACAAACGTATCTGTGCGTAACGCTGACGTCATTTTGCGAATGGCAACACTTCACGATCAAATTTCGGTCTTGAAATTTTCGCTAATGCAATTTTCTAATCTGATGACCATCGTACATTTTCAATTTTCGTCGCATAGGGAAAAAAGTTACTTTCAAATGCAATTTGTTTAAAAACTGTTTCTTAATTCGCTGCTGTTTTCTAAAATAATTTTTAAGCATTATTTTTTTAAAAGTTTATCTAATCACGTGCCAGTTTCAATACATAATAATAATAAACATTTTGCACATAAAGCAACAAACATTGTTCAGCATTTGTTTCTGAGTATTTTTGCATAACGAAATTAATACTTTCTTTATAAACAAATAAAAGAATAGTATAAAAAAACACCAATCTAACATATTTGTGAAAGACAAATTAACGGAATTAATACTTTTTTTATAAACAAACTAGCAGAACTACCCGGCTTCGCCCGTGTTAATTTTAAGGAGCCCTCCAGGTAAAATAAATTAAAACGAAATAATACGGCATTCACAATAACTGGAATTTGTACATTCCCATTCACAAATCATTAAAAAGACAATCCGAAAACATGACGTTATTGTCTCGCAACCATAGTAAAATCCCTCAGCTTTAATAACAGTATACACGTTTTCTTTGGTAGGTGCAAGAGAAAAATATGATTTAAAAAAATCTCCCAAATCGCGCAGCATATAGTGAAATTCTCGTTTGTATAGTATATATACACATTATAAAGTAAAAACACTATGTCAGTGCCCATAAATTGTGCCCCATAAATTGTAACCCATAAATTGTGCCTTTACTGACTTCTAAACATAACACAATTTCATTTTTTACAGTGTCGAATTGAAAAAAGTTCTTTCAAATTAAATTTGTTTGAAAATCGTATATCAGTTTTCTGATTTTAATGGATTTTAAAGTAATTTTCAAGCATGGATATTTTTAAAAGTGCGTGCAACCCGATTACGAAAGATGAACCCATTTACTCTTAATGCAATAGTATAGAGAAAAGACATGTCTATGAGTAACGCTGGTATCATATTTTCGGTGGCAACAATCTAACACAACAATAAATTTCTTTTTTATTGCAATTTAACCTCTAAATATCGCACATTCGATTGTTCCACCCGTCTTATAGAAAATAAAAGTACTTTCAGTAATATTTATCTAAATTTCTTATGGATTAACAGATTTTTTATGGATTTTAAAGTAATTTTCAAGCATGGATATTTTTAAATATGCTTGAAACCCAATAACAAATTATTTACTCAATTATTCAAAAACATTGTAAATAATTCAGAATTTGTTTGTTTTCGTGTAATATTCAATAACCGAATTGGTAAACGAAAATAAAACACCAAATATAAAATAAAATAAAACACGAATTTAACAGATATCAAATCAAACTATTCAAAATAATCTAATAAGTATATGTTTTTTAACTTTTAAAATTAAAATACATGTTTTCTTTGTCACGCGTAAAAGAAATATACGATTTCTCACAATACGGTGAAAAATACAATATATGCATCAATTATAAGCTTTGATTAAAGTATTAGATCAAGAGGGTTTCCACTCTAAATAAAACGTCACTCTTAAACGTAAACTTAAATTTTCCATTAATAGAAATTAAATCTACAATGATTAGATGAAATGATGTCATTTTCCATAAATTTTAAATAGTGACATCATCCAAGAATTTTTTTGAAAAGGGAACTAACTTTTATCTTTTTACTATAAATCACAGAAAATGTAACTACTGAATCTAAATCAATACAACACTTAGCTATAACGTATAGCTATAAGATATGCCTGTAGCATACAATCGAAGTAGTAAACAAAATTTAGGAGCCATTTATTTTTACAGTGATTTTGACTACACGTTGAAAAGATTTGATAGAATGTGACGTCATATCTAGCCTTTATTTTATTTTTCCTTAATTGTTTTCATGAAATTTTACTGTCTGTATTAAAAATAGATGTTTTAATCTAAAAAAACATTCAAATTAAGGTGCTACGTTATTTCACCGCTCTTATAGTTAAAGTTTTTATTTTATTTATAAAAAGAAATTGCATTTCCTGTTAAGAACGACATCAATTTCAAAAATGCAAAAATATAGCAAGAAAATCTGAACTTTTATTGGCAAATAAAAAAAAAAATTACACGCATTATCGTTAATTTTTTCCCATTTTTGTGTCATGGGTATGGCAACAGGAAAGAAATGATTTAATTAGAAATTTTAAAAAGAGATATTTCTATAATGTTAAATTATGTAAGTTGGTAGAAAAAACGGATAAATAGTGGTCTGATGATTTTTTAAAGTTGACAGTGATCTTTTCCACATTCTAAAACGTATGTACATGAAGTTTCGTGCAAATTGGTCAAAAATTGAAGATTTGTATACCGGACATACACACAGAGAACGGCTTTTATATATATAGATAAAAGAATAATATTAAAAAGACACAAATCTAACATATTTGTAATCGTACAATTTAAATTTTTAGATCACCAAATAGGATTTTTTTTTTCAAATGGAATTTGTTTGCAAAGTTCATCTCAGTTTACTATGGTCTATGGTTTTAAAAACAATTTTAAAGCATGAAATATTTTTTAATTTATCTATATCGCGTGGAGCTCGATTACGAAAGATTAATCCGTTTGCCCTTAAAACTGAATAAAGAGTTCATCATTTTCTGACGGCTAATATCCATTAAAAAAACTTCCCTATGAATAAATAAATAAAATAATATAAATAAAACACAAATTTAACAGATATGTATAAGTTCTGAAATTATCAGGATATAAAAGGATGCCGTAAGTAGCAAAATCTGGGTCAAATAACTCTTAACATGCGACTAATAAGAAAATATCGCTTTTGATAAATTTAAAAAAATTATTTGATTGTATAATTCGTATTTTTCATATGAAAAATGCTTTCTTAATGTAAGTGGGCATTCTAAAAAAAATATTGCATATAAAAAACTATTAGTTTTCAATTAAAAAAAAATGTTTTCACCTATATTCTCTAACCCGGGAAGCCCGGGTACGATCCCCTAGTTACATTAAGACTCAGAAAATGGAGTACTTTTATGTTAGCTTGTCGATGTTGATAAATCGCGAAATATTGTTCCCATTGACATCATTCATATTCAATTAATTAATCTTAAAATATAAACCTTTAACACATTTCATATAAAAAACATAACTTTTATTTAAAATACAAACATTCAAAATTTATTGCACACAATTAAAATACCACTCATTTTCTTTCAAATACATACCGACAAAAAAAAAAAAAAGAAAAGAAAAGAAACATGAATTGTGCTTTTTCAGAATTTAGTGTGTCCTCCCCCTCCGATGAAAAAAAAATTGTATATAAAATATAATACTAAACACATTTTTATTTTATATAAAATTATGTCATTCGCATCCGCTGAAGAATTCCGTATTTATAATTCAGTCTTGAGCAATATCTACAGAAAAGTATGCATAGGACGTCACTATCGCTGAATAATACATAGTTCCAGCAAAAAGCGATGTCGTCATTCAAGAAACTCGACCCCCCTCCCCCCCCCAAAAAAAAAAAAATCGGCTATCTAATGAGTCATATGCCTTCATTTGTTTGTAACATTAATATAGATACTTAAAATGGAATATGGTTTATAATAGCCCCATGTTTTATCAGAAATCATTCATTTATAGTTTTTCAAAATAGCACATATTTTAATTACTTTTTTTTATCAGTTATGTGAAAATGGAAACAAAAAGATATAATAGTCTAATATTTTCCAACTATTTTTCCTTTACTTTCTACAGCAATGGAGTACTTCAGTTGCCAACATAAAAAAAAATTCTTTAAAAACTACAAAATTAATATCTCAAAAATAAATTGAGAAGTAGTTTTTAAACAAATTGCATTTAAAAGTACTTTTCCCCCCTATACGACGGTATAACAACAAAGAAAAATCATGCGTTAAGCATAGATTATGAAACACTTTCCAACACTTCCTAAATGCTTTAACAAAACTTCGTTATTTAGGGATATAAGGTAAATAAGATAACTAAGTAAACATTTTAGAAAACACACAAAACATTTGAAAAACTGATTTCAGCAGTTACCGTCCACTGCCAAATATGTACTCCAGTTCTTTTGAACTGCCCTGTATTAGATCTGTACGTTGATATATATATTATATAATGGGAAAATTTAGTTTAGCAAGAAAACGCATAACAGATTGAAGTTTCTCTTTCAGTAATTTATACTAATAGATGGAAACATACTTGAATACGTTTGCACAACCCTTATTAAACGCCACTGTTTAGTTGAAATTTAATACTTACTAAAACAACATTTCCAGAAATTATCATTTATAGACGGCCATGTATCCGATTCTTTGGTTATATAGAGGGTCACGCAAAGAATCATTTTATCTATATTCTACAAACATTTTTTAGTAAACTAAATGCAGTTCAGCGTAAAAATGCATAACTTATTTAAAAACTACCTTTAAGTAATTTTCGCTCAGACCCAGTAACCCTTACGAATTTTTTTGTGTAGCCCTGTATATGAATTATATCATTTATTCAAATCGTGTAGTATGCATAAATAGAGTGAAAAATAAAAGCGCATATCATAATTAAAAATGCATTTCCAGCAATCCTCGCTAATGTGCAGTACTTCGGATACAATAAAGTATCTGAAATCTTTTGTGTGTCCCTGTAAATGCTATGCACTTCGTATTATACATGAAAAAACTTATAGTAAGCCTCAGCGACGTATATCAATTTCATTATGAAATTGTTTAACATATTTAAAGCGCATCGCAAACAATTCCCCCTACCCCCCCCCCCCCCTATACCATTATGTAACGGAGTTCTCTTGTGTGGCCCTGTAAATGAATAATAACTATTCTTTACACCGCATTTTCTGCGGAATTCATATTTTAGTGCACTTCTTTAATGCATATCAATTTTATTATGTTTGAAAGCGTGTAACACGATTAAAAATCATTTTAAATGAGTTTTTCCCATAGGCCGTAATGTAACGGAAAACTTTTGATTGTCCCTGTAAATGAACTAAACATGCTACAAACTTCATTTGAAATAGGGAAAGTGTTATGGTAAACGTCAATAACATCCAAAAATTTCAGGCAATCCGAGTATATTTACGGGAGTTAGAGCGCGGATAAACGGCCAGACAAACCGAAGTCAACAAGCCAAACTTTGTTGGAAAGTGTTAAAAATTGAAAATGTGTGAGGGTCAGAAGTTTAAAAAAATTGCAGTAGATTATCCTGTACAATGATACATCTGCTTGTTTTACGGCTGACTTATATAACGTAATGTATTTTTTTGAGACGTCGCGACGCTTTAATTGCCGGCCAAAAGTAATAGCATAATGGGGGCTAATAAAAAAAAAAAAATCTGCTCTGTTTGTCATTTTGTTGTCACAATAAATAATCGATCATGCTCCCCCCCCCCCCTCCCGCTTTACTTAAAGAGCATATAGAATTTGAAGTATATTTAAAACTTCTTAGTTTTTCCTTTCTTCTATTTTTACAAGAAGAAAGCATTGGATTCGTGAAAATTTTCTAATTCACCTTTTAGGGATCAGAGATCGCGAAAAAAGTGTTTTTACAAAATGTCTGTCTGTGCGTAACACAAATTTTGTGGGCGCTCTATCTCAAGAACTAATGAACGGAATTTAATAAAACTTTAGATTCAGTTAGTCCCTGATATAAATTGGTGCTGATTACTTTCTAGCAGGTGGCGCTGCTATGCTGCTATTCATAATTTTCACAATAGCTATATCTCAAGAACTAAAGCATGGATTTCCAGAAAACTTCAGATTCAGTTAGTCCTTGATATAAAATTCTAGCCATTTACACAACATAATTCATGGTGATATTTCATTGGAAACTGATGGCAACCGGATACACTCCGAAGATGTTTCGAAAAATCTGCCAACATATAACTATCCAAATTTTTACGATAAGCATAACATCAACTTTATTGCACCTGTTATTAAGTACGTTCCTAACAGAAACTTTCCGATTGCCTATACAGATGGTTCTAGGATGCCTGGGGGAGTGGCGGCAGCATTTGTAGTATATTTTCAAAATGTGGAAATTTTTACTAAGAGAATACGATTATGTGAGTATAATACCGTTTTTCAAGCGGAGCTCTACGCCATCCTCGAGGCAATTAGATGGTTCAATGTAGTTTCTTATCGTCAGCTTTATATTTACACAGATAGTTTGTCTTCAGTGTCTGCTCTTCGCAGACTTTTTCCCAGCAACGATATATTATTTGAACTTTTTACTAGTCTTCGTCTTCTGAGGAATAAGATGGTGCATATTGGATGGATAAAATCGCATGTAGGAATTGCGGCAAACGAACGTGCCGACGAACTGGCAAAGTCTGTTATTTTAAATAACACTTTTGATTCAGAAGAAAAGCTTTTGATACCTATCTGCGTATTAAAATCCCATTTTCGTACGAAAAATATGAAAGAATGGCAGACTCGTTGGTCTTATTCAGTCAAAGGTCGAGACACATACAAAGTTTTGCCGGACGTTAGCCTAGATTTTTTGTGTGATTCTCAAATCGTAGTATACTTTATCAGTGGCCACGGAGCGTTTCCGGCGTATTTACATAAAATTGGTAAACGGCAGAACGACAGATGTACATGTGGAAAACGTGGTGATACGCCTCATTACTTATTTCAGAGTTGTCGTGTTTCAAGGGACTGTTTTCCTATGATACGCAATAGAACACTTGAGTGGAACTTAAGATGTGTTCTTCTGACGAGATCTAACTATAGAACATTGTGTAGAATCTACAATGATTTAAATAAAAATTTTTCATTCATAAGGTATAAATTCTGAACATTATATGACTTTATGAACTTCGTGGACTGGCTTTTATGGTTTTTGAACATTTTAAAAACTACAAAGTTGTATCAGAATTGCTGATATTTGATCTGTTAAATTCAAGCTTGGATATATTTTTAGTTTTTATATATGATTAGGAATTTATTTTAAAGACAATTGCAATATTGTAAAAAATTGTCTATAAATCCTGTTTGCCTTGTTTTAACAGCTTGAGACATATGTCAAAAATTGTAAATATCCTAAATTTCTGTATACCATTATGTTTTTCTTTGTAAGTGTCGGGGCACTTACTTTTTTATTATGTATTATATTTATTTTTTCTTTGGCAAATACCTGCTGGTTTTCTGGGTCTGTTGCCCTGGTTGTGGCTTTGGCTGAGTCATGGAAAGGAATTTCCTGCCTAGGTTTTTAACACCTATGCCAGATTTTGGTTGGTGCCTAGGTTAGGGTGATCTAGTCCTTGATATAATTTGGTGCTGCTAACTTTTTGGTGTAAATCGTCCAATAGGTTGGCGCTGTTATGCTGCATTATACATGATTATCGCAATAGCTCTATCTCAGAAACTAATGCACGAATTTTCATCAAACTTCAGATTAAGTTAGTCCTTGATACAATTTGGTGCTGATAACTTTTTGGTGTAAATCGTCCAATAGGTAGCGCTGTTATGCTGCATTATTCATGATTATCGCAATAGCTCTATCTCAGGAACTAATGCACGAATTTTCATCAAACTCCAGATTCAGTTAGTCTTAGTCCCTGATATAAATTAGTGCTGTTTAGTTTTTGGTGTAAATCGCCCAACAGGTGGCGCTACTATGCTGCATTTCTCATGATTTCCGCAATAGCTGTATCTCAAGAACTAATGCGTGAATTTTCATCAAAACTTAGATTCAGTTAGTTCCTGATATAAATTGATCCTGATAAGTTTTTGGTGTAAATTGCCCAACAGGTGCCACTGCTAAGCAGAACTTTTCACGATTTCTGCAATAGCTCTATCTCAAAAACTAATGCAATGATTTTCATCAAACTAATGCAATTATATTACAAGTTCACGCAAGTTGTTACTGATTAGAATATGTTGTAAATCACCTAACCGGCGGCGATGCTGTGCTGCTTTTATCAGGAAGTATTAACATCTATGAGATAGAAGAAAGTTTTGGGATTGCCACATCCGACTAGTTTTTTTTTTTTTTTTACTTGTAAATTTTTAGTAAAGTAAATAAATAATAAGTCATTTAATAAACTCACTCACCCCTAAAAAAATCTGCTGCCCCCTCAAGCTCATAAAGTTTTTAAAACCTTAAAAATCATTTTTTTTAAAAACTTTTTCTGCTCTATCCGTTACTTTATTGTAACAATAAATAATCGATCATACAGTTTTACTCCTCCCCCCATCGAAACTAACATTTCCCCATCCCCCCTCTTACCAAGCATACAAAATTTAAAGCCTTTTAAAATGTTTAAATTTCATTTTTTGCGCTATTTGTAAATCTTTAGTAAGGTAAATTATCAGCCATCTGTTAAACTCCCCCCCCCCCCAATAAAAAAAATATGCTTCCCCTTTTGCTCGTCCAAACACACAAAATTAAAAATCTTTAAAAGTCTTCGTTTTTTTTTTTTTTTTTTTTTTTTTTTTTCTTGCTCAATTTGTTACTTGACAAGGATCTGTTTAAGAAAATTTTAGGTGCTTTAAAGGACCCTTAACAAAACTTTTTATCTTAAAACAGGACCCTTCACAAAATTCTTTTGTCTTATAAATGGACCTTTCACAACATTTTTCCACTTTGAATATGAATCTTTTGCAAATTTAATCATTTAAAAATAAAACCTGGCTTAACAAAGCGGCTGAGCTCATAAAATAACATATTACTTAGCTTTTTATACATGTAGGATAGAACCTGAATATAACAATAATTTCAAATTCACAAAATGTGACTAGAATTTTCACAATATAAGAAAAACTTCGCAATTTCACAAAAACAGGACTCTGTGAGAAAAGTCTGGACAGACCCCTGCTGTATTATAACAATAGTTAACCACCTGAAGTCTTTACTGAATCCGAAATCGGTGCCCCCAATCCCACACTGAAAAAAATGATAAGTACTCAAAAATGAGTAAATCGATGTACTCATATCGAAATGAGTATGTTTGGTTAAAAAATGAACCTATGCTTTCTTAATTTTGAAACATCACATGTTATCAAACCCAACAAAACGATAATTTTTTACCCTGTAATTGTTTATTTCATTTATGGCGGCATAAAAGATGTTTATTAATGTAAATATCAAATTATCTATTGTGTTTTAAACTAATTTAAAAGTGCTTGCAAATAATGCTCTTGTCATAAAAATATTCGATTTCGGTATCTTTCTAATAATTTTGCTATTTTTCTTAATAAATAATCAATTAAACGTTTCTTGTTAATAATTTGGAACGGGAAATAAATATCAGTACGTTTTTGTTTTAATTTGTAGGTTCAGGGGGGCAGTACATAGCGATTCATATTTGAACACCACCATGGAATCAAAAATGAGTATATGTGTTTCTCAATATTGAGTACATTTGGATCGGAGCTATTTTGAGTATGCGACGTATTTAAAATTGAGTACTTTTTACCCAATTTTGAGTACCCATTTTTTTCACAAATTTTAATCTTTAGAACTGTTTAATTTTTAATTATTTTTTCTATTTAATTATAAATCGTTAGTAATGATAAATTATTAATCATTTAATAAACTTCCTATCCCTTCCACCTATAAAATTTGTGCTTCCCGTAATTTGTTTCCCATCTCACAAAGCTAAACTTCTTGAAACCTCTATTTTTTTTTAAATTTTCTTTCTTCAAACTTTACAAGAAAAAGCATTGGATTCGTGAAAATTTTCGAATTTCGGTTTTTGACGGATTTACGCGTTTTAGGAGTCAGAGATCCCGAAAAGCCTTTTTATAAAATGTCTGTCTGTGACACAAATTTTGTGGGCGCTCTATCTCAAGAACTAATGCACGGAGTTTCACAAAACTTCAGATTCAGTCACTGAGTCCCTGATATAACTTGGTGCTTAAGTTATTACTGTAAATCGTCAACAGGTGGCGGTGCTAGGCTGCATTTTTCGCGATTTCCGCAATAGCTCTATCTCAAGAACTAATGTAGAAATTTTAATAAAATTTCAATTTCGGTTTGTCCCTGATATAAATTGGCGCTGATTACGTTTTGGTGTAAACCGCCCAATAGGTAGCACTGATGTGCTCCATTTTTTACGATTCCTGCAATAGCTCTATTTCAAGAAATAATACACAAATTTTCATGTAACTTCGGATTCAGTTAGACGTTGACACAATTTGTTCTGATTGGGTTTTGGTGTAAATCACCCAACAGATTGCGCTGCTATGCTGTATTTTGCAAGATTTTCACGATTTTAGCAATAGCATTATCGCAAGAACTAATGCACGGAATTTTATATCTTTAGAATCCTCATGATGGGCATAAATTGCCATTTAATTTTGGCACTCTGATAGCGAATTTTGAAGTATTAACATGTATCTCTCTATTCTAAAAAAAAGTAACTACCGCTGTCACCGCCGCCGGTTTTGATTTTTTTGTGACCGGAGGCCTTTCTTCGTTAATATTAACAAAAATAATGCATACAAAAATATGAAAATCGGTGGTTTTATACAGAAATGCTTGATAAACACGCTGATGCAGACAGTTTTCAAATCGAAGAATTATTTTAAGAGTTATTTAGTGCTAAAGTTGGACAAAATCGTTCCACTAAAAAAGTTTTATAGCAGCAAAAACTATACATGGCAGTGTAATCATTTTTAGATCATTTTATGCGTTAGAATTTGCCGGAGTGCAGATTGCATTAATTTTTTTATTTTGACTCATTTTTTCAGGTTTTATTTCTATTTTAAATTCAAATTTTCAGCATTTCTAGAGATATTTTTTACAGATTTCAGAAAATTGTACTAATTTAAACTGTTGCCAACTGTAAAAAAAGCGCAAGCAATAATGTTTGCTTCAAATAAAAAATTTATTTACACGTGACTATTATAAACAGGAAAAAAACTTTCAAATTAGAATTAAATAATTACGTATAAAAAGCAGGAACTTATTAAAAATTACGTCATAAAAAGTATACACGTGAATTTTAAAAGAGAAAGGATATTGTAAAATAATAAATTCATTAACATGCGTTAGAAGTCTTAGGAGAAATTACGTCATATTTACGTCACATTATAGTTATTACATAAAATGAACACAAAATAATATTGCAAAAAAGTTTAAATTTAGAAACTGCGCTAGACATTTATTTGATATTTTGAGAATTAATTTAAAATGTCTCATTTAAAAGAACTTTCTTTTCGCTTTGTTAAAAAATACCAGGAGACAAAGACTCTCTTTACTTAATTCCTTTTATATTAGCTTATTTCGAAATGTTGTTACACGTGTATACGTCATCAAGTTATTTTTATTTCGACGTTTTATTTGTGTTTTTATTAATGTTGTACGAATTTATTTGTTCTTTCGTTATTTAAAATAAAAATTATATCAATTTGTATAATTTGGCGAGTGGTTTGGCGATTTATATAATTTGGCGAAATTGGTCGACAGGATAATCAAGTAGTACCGCAACGGATTTGGCGTTAAAATTCCCCAATCAAAGAGAAATGAATAGAAATTCGTTTATAGGGAGATCGCTACTGTTTTTTAAATTATAATTCAATCTTTCGAAATCTTTTTAAAGCCGATCAAATTAGCGTGCATTTAGAGTCTGTGGTGTCTGGACGGGGGTTGGCGAGCGTAGCTCGTAGGGGGCCGAGCCCCCTAGTGAGATAGAAAAATGTTTTGGGATTGGCACATCCGAAGTAGTTTTTTCTTCTGTTGTATTTGTTGTTTTTAAAATTTTCTAAATTTCTCTTGCCACACACTGAAATTCTTCCCCCTCCCTCTCTTTCCCGGTCATTTGAATGTTAAAATTTGTATTTACAAAAATGAAACCCTTCATTAAAAAATGCATATTATAATTTATTAGTTTATTTAATTTGTAGGTCCTTACATTTTTTTGGTTTTGGTCGTTCAAAGTCCTTGATTTTTATTTAAAGAAATGTGTACGACCCTGTTATTTCCATCTGACAAGTACCATTCCATTATAAGCTTCATGTTCTGGAAATCATTTCAAACTTTGATGTCAGTTTGTGAAAGTTTCATTACTTATTATTACATTTCGAAAACAACGAAAAATGCTATTTGATTCCTTAGAACCTGAATAACAATACCTGCTAATTTTATGACGTCATTAAAAGAATTAAAAAGAAGGTAAATATGAAATCATATTGGAAGTATAACGGACATTTTCAAATATTTGACAATTATACAAAGAGTATCAATATGAGTAAGTACAGAAATCAAGTGAATATGACATCATTAATAAGAATTAAAATGAATATGACATCATACTGGAAGCGTAACGGATATTTTCAAATACACTGGCCTCGAAAAGTTAAGGAACAGTGACAAGATGCTTTCGATTATTTATCGAATATCTACTAAAATTCTTGACGAATTCTCCTTGAACTTCTAAGATGTAAAGAACATGTTTTACTTAATATTTTTCAGTGTAGATTTAGCCACGTGGACAATTGGAGGGCCGACAGTAAATTTAATGAAAATAATGTTTGCGATCACACATGTAACAGAAATGCTCAAAATGTCTATCACTGTAACAAATTACTATGTGGGTCCTGTTTAACGGTTGTGGGCATTTGTATAAGCATAGTACGTAATATTTTTGAAACGTTTCTGTGAAAAATTCAAATGTTTTTGTTTATAGAGTACAGAGTTTTCAACCAGGTTTTACATCACTTTCCAAAAACTTGAAAAAGAACAGTAAAAACAGTATACCTTAATTAAAAAGTGAATTTATTAAATATTTGATGAAATATGGGCATTTGTGTGAAACATTTTTTAACTGTACATTCGTGAAAGATTCCAAAATTTTTATTTCATAATTTGGTAGTCAACTGTTTAGGGCAACTCATATAAAAGTCCAGTCAGATATTATGGAAAATCAAAAGATACAGTGAACTGGTTGGCAAATTGTGAAAAATCCCTTATAATAAATCTACTTTTAGAAAGCGTCTCACTATATCGCCCCTATCTTTCTGAGTTTACAGCCCCACCAGTGGCTGAGAGGTTCTGCTCTCGAAGCTGGTAGACGGCAGATGCTGGGTTGGAACCCAATCATGCCCGTCGGCCTAACCGTTTCGGAGTTTTCGTGGTTTTCTTCGAAACCGTGGATTCCCATGCGTAAATGCGGGTTAGGTTCCCTTAGAAAGACCCCCACGGAGGGCACTCCCCCTAGGGCCTATATCCCTCGAGCTGATAATCGGCCGTCAAAAATCAACCCAACCCAACCCTGTCTGAGTTTACGCGATATTTGACTGGACTTTTTATATAAGTTGCCCTAAATAGCTGACTACCAAATTCAAGCACATGAAGGTGAAAAAATTGCTAAAGGTGAATTTTCAACTGTTTTATGCGTTTTCTTACCAAACTACATTTTAACATACTGTGTAGAATATATATAAATCTAGATCATACACAGGGCTGAAATTTGGTATTCAAATGTGTTATACGTTTTCTAAAACGTTTACTTAGGTATCTTATTTACCTTATTAAACGGTGAATTTTTGATAGAGTATTCTGGAAAGTGTTTCGTAATCTGTGCTTGATCCATGATTTTTCTCTCTTGTTTCATTGCAATAATAGTTTAGTATGCCTCACATCTCACAATGATACTGCTTTCTTTAACCTTCTTTCCATTGAACACACAGCGAACAGACACGCTCACACACACAAACTTCTTTCCTTAATTTTATAGATGTCCAAACTCTTTGAAATTTTTATGAGTCATAAATATAATGCTTTCGAAGCCTGGATGCAAAATTCATGAAAAAAAAAATATGTTAATATTTTTAGGCGCTTATATTTGTAAGAAAGCTTTATTTCTTCCCCACATCGGGTCCTTTAAAAGTTTAAGAAAAACATAGTTCTTACTGTTCAAACTACACTCATGCCCAAAATTAAGGTCACAAACATAAAATCTGTGAAAACTGATGAACTACTCACTGTGTTGCCACGAAATTTTCCACAGGGGTACATTACAATCGGAGAAAGAATATAGCAACATAACAATACAGAAAAGATTTTAACTGTGAATTAAGAAACAGGGTATATCAAAAAGTGTTAAATCATGAATCAGCGATAAAGTATTTATCTCGGAAAAAGTCTGTCTAATACAGAGTTTGACTACCGTGCACTGCTATACAAGCCTCACAATGATCTTTCATACTGTTTATGACGGTGTCAATAAATGTTTGTGGCAACAAAGCCCATTCTTTCAAAAGTGCGGCTTTTAACTCCTGGCGGGTCCTTGCAGGGAGGTTACGCTGTGCAATGGCCAGTGGCGTAGCCAGGATTTCGTTTCGGGGGGGGGGGGGTCCAGAATTTTTCCTTCAGGTTATATATATAGTAAAACCTGTCAAGATAAAATCGTAAATAATGCTGAAAATTCAGTTTTACACAGGTTTTCGTGTTATCAGGTGTATTTGTATAGTATTATTTTCCGTAGCACTATGGAACATTTCTGTTTAAGACACAATTCCGTTATAGGCAGGTTCAATTTTTAAAAGTTCTGTGTATTTATATAAATATACTTATTTATGTCATATGAATAGAATAAAACTTGTCAAAATAGTAATTGTCTATAACAGTCTTTAACAGAACCGTTACATGGTCTTAATATGAATTGCGATAGAATTAAATTTGCTGAAAACCTGTCTGAAAGGGGATTTTCATCGATCTTTAGTGGAACATAGTGAAGCCTGTGAAAGCGGAATCTTTCTATAACGGAATCCTGTCTAAAACTGAAGAGTTTCAGAATCCCTGCGAAACGAACAATAGATCTTATTGAGGTAGTGTACACTCGTGGAAAAAAAAAAAGTAAACACCCGCTAGTAACTCCCCAGCATATTATCGTAGACAAAAGTTACTGATACTGAAAGATTGGAAATAAATTCTACTTTTAAATGATGTATATAAAATTTTCTTAGGGGGCCATCTACATATTAAAACGAATACAAATTTCATTTTTTTTCAATGGCAATACCCATTTTAAGGAGATATTTCAAATCTTTGGTTCAAACTATACCTAGACTCCAAATTTCAAGTCATTTGAATGATAAGTTTTTGAATTATAAACATTCAAAATTTAGTGCTTCTAATGTTAAATTACATTTTCATATTTTTCTTTATATCTCCTGAAATTATGCTCCTAACGTGCAAATTTTTTTTGTAGCAATAATACTAATATACCCAAACATAAATACGCTGAATTTGCAATTTTTATAATTTTATGATATTAATTATGAATTATGAAATTAATATTCGAAAAAATTATGAATTGCAACCTACAATTTTCTTGACGGATATAGATTTATTAAGTCCTGCTTTATGGAAATCCAAAATTTCACATTTTTCTACCAAGTAGTTTTCAAATTATGCTTAAAAAACGGCAAAATGATGGCTTAAGGGGCCGTCTATGACAGAAGTGAGTAGATATTTTGAAATTTATTCGGCTGTCCTGTAATATAACAGGCTTCATTGACTCGAGTGGCGCTTAAGATGCCTTGATCAAGAAAGGGGCTCTCTCGGTTAACAAACGAGTACGGAACTTCAATTTGGATACAGCCCTTAAAATAAGCTCGATTTAAAATAATTAATTTCTCGGAAACTTATAATACGAACTGCATAAAAATTAATTTTTAGGCTAATTGAAAGGTGTAGAGTTCATTTATGCTGTCAGAATTGGGTACTGCTATTGAAAAAAACAAAGTTATGGTTCGTTTTAATATGTAGATATCCCTCTAAGCCAATTTTCTATACATCATTTAAAAGTAGACTTTATTTCCAATCGTTCGGTACCAGTAACTTTCTTTTACGATAATTTGTTGAGGAGTTAGTAGGGGGTGTTTACTTTTTTTTTCCCACGACTGAACTTTAGAAGCATAATTAATTACACTTTTTTCTATGGAAGCCTGTCTAAAATAGAGCTTTTTACCAGTCCCTTGGAATCTTGTCTTGACTGTGTATGTATAATAGAAGTATTTCAAGTAACTTTAAGAATTTAGGTATATCCTTACTTAATTTCTTAATTTAAGAAAAAAGCGTGGATAAAAAATGTAAGGCCAATTTCTATAACTGCAACTAATAATACATTGAAGTTACATTAATATTTACCTATGAAAAAGATTCACTATGATGTAAAAAGCTGAGCGCATATTGAAGAGTTAAATTTAATTAACCCATTCGCTGTAGTATACTCGTGGCTTTAATTTATTAATTACTTTGTAACCACTATTTTAGAATTTTAAAAAAAATGCCTCATTTATTGGCAGACATTTCGCTGTATTAGTAAAGCGAAATTTACCTTTCTGAATTTGTGGTAGCAAACTACTTTTAACAAAAAACTTGAAAATTCTTACTTTATAGTTTTGGCAGCGAATTGGGTTAAATCAAATTTCATATTACATAACATGGGCAGCGGTCGTTGCAGCAACTGGGAACCTGAAAATTTGAGCCTGCACATCAGCTTTTGATTTTTGCCTGAGTGAAGAACCAGATCGAAAATAAACACCGTTTTGAAAACAAGTGGGTAAGTGTGATCACAGATCGCACAGAGGGTTTCGTTTAATATTCCTTTAAAACGTTTTATCTTTTTGCGAATCTGTTAGTTCCACATTTCGCAACCAGGGGGCGCATTCTATTCTACACAAACCTCTATCCAAAGGAAACTCCGTTTTACAACCTATCCGTAGGTATATTAGACGAGGGGATCGAGTCTATAGCACCCGAGATAGGTAGGCGCCCCAGGAAATTGCACGGAACATTCTTTTATAAGCCTTTTATTATGTGTTATGAACTATGTCAAAGTTTCCAGCAGATCGACTTGTTAGGTTTCATAATTTTAACAAAATTGCGTTATGTTAGTTGCAAATTCCACCACCAGGGAGCGCTCACTATTCATAACAAAAGTGTATCAGATCGAAACTCTGGTAAACAACCTATCAGTGGATGTGTTACTCGAGTTGGTGGTGGCCTTAAGCGAGAAATTAAGAAATTTGCTGAAAGTACTATTCGGAAATAGTGGTAACTAAAATTTTGACATTTTTATATTTCATAAGCAGCACGTGTCTGAGTATATCATAGTGCTCAAAAAACGACATCTAAAAAGGTCGTAAACGCTAATTTTTAAAAAAGAAATCCAGCGCCCCTCTCCCGCCCTCCCTTCACAGGAAATTGCATGCACCATTATTTTATAAGCTTTTTATTATGTGTCATGAAGTATCTTAAAGTTGCAAACGGATCGCCTTGTTATATTTCCTAATATTAACAAAATCGCGTTACATTAGTTCCGCATTCCACCACCAGGGAGCGCACTCTATTCTTAACAAAAGCATACCTGAACGAAACTCCTTTGCGCAATCTCTCCGTAGATACATGGTCGGGAGGGTGGCGGTGCAGTCTTAACCAACAATTTAAAACATTTTCTGCGATAACAAACGCTAAGATTTAATAAATAAATCTAGTCCCCCCCCCCCTCCACTCCTCGAAATATCACACTCCATTCTTTTTTACACTTTTTCTTATGTGTTATAAAGTATCTTAAAGTTTCGAACACATCGAGTGGCGGTCTTAAACAATAATTTAAGATATTTCCTGAAATTGCTATTCGGAAATAGTGGGATGAACACTTATAAACCTATAAACTTTTTCATATTGAATAATTAATACTTATCTCATAGCGCGCCGTCGAAACACCCCACGCAAATTGTTAGATTTACTAATTTAAATGAAATCTCCGTTAAAAAAGCACGTGCCTCCATCTTAATCTGGCATTTGATGGAAATAAAAGGAATTAATAAAATAATAATTAATATCTCAGCTCGTAATGAAGCTATCTCTTTGAACCGGGTATGTATGAAATCTGCGAGAAATTTCCAGCCCGGATGTCAAAACATTTAATCGAAAAATTTAATATTTAAAAAGTTTAAATTTCGTATTAGACTTTCCTCCCCTTAAATTTCTCCAGCGCCGATATGTCGAGAGATGCCGACAGCTGCCTTCCGGTGAATGGAAATCTGTTTTCATTGTCTTTCCAAACACAGAAATTAAATTTTTATCGATCGATTTTTAGTAGATTTTTTGCGTTCTATCCTACGCAGAAATTTAAAATTTATACCAAAATAAAGTAGAATTTTTTCCGCGTATTTCTACACCTGTTACGAATTTGTACTACCGATACTTCGGCAGATCCGATTTTGCTTTTTAAAGGTCCACTTCATTTATTGCTTAAATTACTCCGTGGTAACCCTGCACCGTCTGATTTGACGGAGCATCCGCCGAATTTACTAGCAACCCTTATGAGAAACTGGGGAGGATTTCGATAACGTGTGTTCGCACCTGCATTCAAAAGGTTGATTGGTTAATTTTAGAATTTAATTAACCCGTAATTAGGTTAATTACCAACTTTTTCAAAATTTTATGATTTGTTGTTTGATGTGAGGTGTTCAGCTATAAGTACCCAAAATTTCAAGTCTCTAACATGTATAGTTTCTGAGAACGGGTTCTGTGACGGACAGACAGACGGACGGACAGACAGACAGAGGAGTGAGACGAATAGGGTTTCGTCAGATGAACGAAACCCTAAAAAGGAAATCTAGCTATACAATAATGAATGTTTTAGTAGTTGACTCCATTGAAGAAGGATAACAAGAGATTAAAGACTATGAAAATGAAACATTTTCTAAATTCTAAAGTTGTGACAACTTATGCAGTTTTATATTTATATTAAATAAAAACAATAAAAAATTAGACTCATTCATAGATTTTTTTCTTCATAAAAACAACAACAGAAAGAGATATGATTATTTTACAAAAAAACATTACTGGATACACGAAACTCGCTGTGCAGCAATCTCAAAAATCGTCAATGCCACGGTCAGTAACGCGCGTATGAAACCGAAAAAAACATCACTGGACACTCGAAACTCGCTGTGCAGCAATCACTAAAATGCACGAAACTCGTCAATGCCGCGGTCAGTAACGCGCGTATGAGCGCTCCGCGCCCATAAACCGAAAAAAAAAAACACCATTGGACACACGAAACTCGCTGTACAGCAATCTCTAAAATGCTCAAAACTCGTCAATGCCGCGGTCAGTAACGCGTGTATGAGCGCTCCGCGCCCATGAAACCGAAAAAAAAAACATCACTGGACACACGAAACTCGCTATAAAGCAATCTCTAAAATGGACAAACCTCGTCAAAGCCACGATCTGGTAACAACAAACTGGTAATAACAAAAATATATTTATCGTCTCGCCAAATCGTTATATGTGTGCAGATTGAATTTGCAATTTTTTTCAAAACGCGCCAAAATGCCATTTTTGTAAATGATTGACAATCTGAAACTACGAGATAAACAAACCAGTGTGGCGGTTACTTTCAAAACTAAAGTGATTTTATCAGCGTTTTAAAAAAGAAAATTCAAGAAATATTAAAAATTACAAAAATATAAACTACAAAAATGAAGTGCTTAAAATAACTCCTTTTACCATTATGTTAAAGTTCTGATAACTTATGTAATTTTATATTTTTGTTAAATAAAAACAATAAAAAGTAAGACTCATTTGTAGATATTGTTGTGGCACAGATGCCATTATACGCACTACGATGGCGCGATTTTTTTCTAAATCCAATTTGGCGAAACCTTGTTTTCGAATACCAGTTACATATATATTTTTAAAAAGGGAATAACAATAAATAAAAAAATGTTTAATTAATAACTATAGAACAAAACAATTTATATAATTTTAAAAAGAAAATAAAAGTAAATAAACAATTTATCAATAAATAAACAACAACCGGTTACCATATCAAGCAAAATAACGGCACTTTGGCGCCAGTTAAGTACCCCGGTGCGTATATGACATTGGCGTCAGAAAAAAAATCTCGCCAACGAGGTGCGTATATGACATCTGTGCCGTTATTTTTTCTTAAAAACAACAGAAAAAAGATATATGAATATTTTACATAAGAATTAAGTGAAAACACGAAGCAAAATTCGGTATTTTTCGAGAATATGAGCCTTGTCATTTTTTTTAGGCTTCAGAAAGAGAGATTTTCTGCCAACTGATGTAAACAACCATGAAAACAAACCTGATAAGATTTTTTGCTTATTTATTAATTATAAGAATACTCTTAAATTTATCAAATGACTTTGTTTAGTCGTTATTATTATTACTAATAAAAAAATACCTAACTTAAATCAATAATTAAAAAATAGGTATATCTTTTTTAAAACTGTGTTTATTTTCGATCTGGTTCTTCACTCAGGCAAAAATTCAGAGCTGATGCGCATGCTCAAATTTTCAGGTTCCCAGTTGCTGCAACGACCGCTACCCACATAACATTTGCCTACAATGAAGTTAGGAGTTAGGATCCTGTGGTTAAGTTTAAAAACAGCAATTTCCATGTTTAATTTCTTGCCATTGAATTAAGGACTTGTGCTGTGATAGATATTGGATAATGATTTCACTTAAGTGTCAATTGCATGAGCCGTTCATGTGATCCGCCGCGCTCCCCATGGGAGTTTTTGAGATAACCCAGATAGCATGAACATTTTGATTTTTTCTGATATTATCTTGCCGTGACAAATTTGAATTGAGAAATTCGCAGCAAATCTCCCGCAAGGTATGCCATCACCCACTTGCATGAGTAGTTTGTTGTGAAACTGATGCAAGACTTCTCTAATTCACGAAAGTGACGAAATCAAAAAATCCATCTGTTGAGATAATAGACAATCAGCACATACGCAGAAATTGCAGAAATTTTATTCGGTAGGCACCGCTTTTCTAAACGCTATACTTATTAAATACCAAAAAATGCTCGAAATGAAAAGTACAAATATTACCTAACCTTTATTAATACATGGAAATTATTCCAGGGAGAAACATTCGCCTTGCATACAATATTTCAAATGAAAATCAAATTTCAAAGTAATTGCTTAAGAGGCGCAAAGGGCCAACATAGTGAGAAAGATTCCATGCCGGGACTCGAACCCTGGCCATCAGTATAGCGCATTGATGTTCTACTAACTAAACCATATGGAACGATAACCAGCCTGGAAAATTTCTCACTATTATATGGTGACAAGGATACGAATGGCTCACGATAAATATTCCATCTTGTGCTGCGTTTGTAGCCTTGACAACATATAATAGTGAGAAATTTTCCAGGCTGGGTATCGTTCCATGTGGTTTAGTCGGTAGAACGTCAGTGAGCTATACTGATGGCCCGGGTTCGAGTCCCGGCATGGAACCTTTTTCACTATGTTGGCCCTTTGCGCCTCTTAAGCAATTACTTTGAAATTTGATTTTCATTTGAAATATTACTTAAACTTGTTTATGGTGATAAAACCGATGCATGCACCTTTTGAATGCGCTTTCTCATCAATAGACTTCATCAGGTCTATGGACCACTCCTAAGATGTTAAACTTATAGTGTGACATGGAAAGATTACTACTTTGCAGTAAGTTTGAAGTATTTTTGATTACTTGTTTGTCGTTAGTTTGGAAGAAATTTGATACAGTATGAATTTAACTTGCACGACAAGTTAGCTGCAAGTTCAAAGTGTGGCGACTTCGGTGTTTACGTTATCCTGCTGCAGTCTTGTTATGAACTTTCAATCTTGTCATGCTGAGCTTACTGCATCTTCGCAGGTTTTCAAAGCAAGGCTGTTGCAAATTTTCTGCAAACTAAAAATGCTATGTGGGAAGGTTTTCCCAGGTAGCATTTTTTATTTGCAGAAAATTTGCAGCAGTCTTGCTTTGAAAACCTGCAAAGTTGCAGCAAGCTCAGCATGACAAGACTGAAAGTTCATAACAAGACTGCAGCTAGATAACGTAAACGCCGAAGTCACCACACTTTGAACTTGCAGCTAACTTGTCGTGCAAGTTAAATTCATGCTGTATCAAATTTATTGCAAATTAACGGCAAACAAGTAATCAAAAATACTGCAAACTTACTGCAAAGTAGTAATCTTTCCACGCACCAACATCTGCTTACAACTGTTACACTATAAGTTTAACCCCTTCGGAGGGGTTCATAGACCTGACCCAAGGTTGTCTAATAACCTTGGACCTGACCAGGTCTATTGATGCGAACTCGCCGTCAGGAGGTGCACGCATCGTTTTCATCACTATAAACAAGTTAAGGCAATATTTGTACTTTTCAATCCGAGCTTTTTTTGGTATTTCATAAGCATACAGTTTAGAAAAAGCGGTGCGAACCGAATAAAATTTCTGCGTATGTGATGGTTGTCTATTCTCTCAGCAGAGGGATTGTTTGCTTTCGTCACTTTCGTGAATTAAAGACAGTCTTGCCATCAGTTTCACAACAAACTACTCATGCAAATGGGGGATGGTATACCTTGCTGGAAATTTGCTGCGAATTTGTCAATTAAAATTTGTCACGGCAAGATAATGTCAGAAAAAACCAAACTTGCTGCTAATATTCATGCTATCAGGGTTAACTTTAAGAAAAAGATCTTGCATTTTCAGCTACAGAAACTAGTAATGTAAGAAGCAAACACAGCAAATATATTTCATGCTGGAAAAACCAGTTTTGTTACAATTGTCTTATTCAGCCATAATTCTTTTGGGTTTCCATGTTTCATGTCTCGCCACTTTTGATACCATATTCGATCTAATAGTTGCTTCCGATATCTGGTCGTCTTTAAGGAAGTTAAATTTTTGCAATAAGTTTATTTGTGATGGAATAGCACTTTTTTGGAAGTATTAGAATGTGTAAAAAATGGTTCATCGTGGTTTCTGTTTTTGTACTTCTCAGCCAATTTATTTTAGATTGTTCGAAACAGTTTTAGAACATTCTCCAAGTTCAGCAGTAAGCTTCGGACGAGTCGGATTTATGCAGCTCTGGAAGGGACACTTGGGAGTTCTGTGGAAGGTGGTAGAGCCCTTCTAGACCATTAATAATAATAAAATTCCGAATCTTCCGATTGCACCCTTAAACAACTTGACAGGAGGATCAAGAACCTCATCTCTGTATATTTCAGCATTCACAGTTGCACTGGTAAAAATGTGTCGGTCACTGCGGCCATTCAAAATGATGTCCGTCCATACCATGATTCCACGACCTTTGTATCGATGCCTTTCACGGATGTTTCCAGCCTTGTTGCGTGTGATTTTCTCCCTCCATATGGTAACACGTCTGTAGTAACTCTTTCAACAAAATCGGGATTCATCGGTAAAGAGAACTCGGCTCTAGTCCGTGGTACTCCAATGACAATGATCTCTGCACCACTTTAAACGGGCGCATTTCGCTACCGGAGTTAGTGGAACGCAAATCATGGGTTTCCTTGCATGCAGCCTGTCACTCACAGTAAACCAGGATAGTCGAGTTCTTGTTGCTGCAGCAAACTCCCTGCAATCTGAACTGACGTCAATTGCCTATTTCTTTTAGCAATCGTTGGCAAATTACAGTCCTGAGAGCCTATTGTGGTGCGTTTTCTACCTTGACCTGGTTGTTTGTGGACATTATACCAGTATCTTTAAAACGTTTCCAGATTCTTGACATGACGCTTTTGGCTATTTTTAAGTCTTTACAGACCCCTAAGGGTGTCTGTCCTGCTTCCATTCTCCCTATCGCACGCAATTTCTCAAAATCGGTCAAATGTCTTCTGGACGACATATTCCACCTACTAGAAGCGAAAGTTTTACCTAATTACACGTACAATCCTTAAAATTATACTTCAAGTTACCCACGTGCGCTCCTTTTCACACGTGAACCGAAAGAACGGGCTGAGGCCGAAATATTTGCACATATTTCTGTAGCGAATGTTAATCCCATTGGACTATGTGATAACGATGACATTGAGTTACCTTTCTGGAAGTTCACTTAATAGAATTAACATAAAGCACCTTTTTGTTCCTTTAATTTTTCTCGCCAGTGTATTTTGAAAGTGGTAACAAATAACCAGTCCAAAAATAAAGTTACTTTTATTAATTGCAGGCAGCAGATTTAAAGTAATTGTTAACATTGTCCGTTATAAAGTTAACAAAGATAAGGGTAACGAAATTCAACCAATGTACCGTTATTGCGTTTGTATAAACTCGTTCTTTCCCATAAGTGTCGACAACAGAACCCCATCGAAGTCCAAGATAAAGAAGTTTTATGTTTAATCTAGTTACAGTAAATTTGTGTAAACGGAATAGCAGGTATACTTACATAGTTATCCTTCCCTCTCAGGACATTAAAATGTTTTTGTTTATGAGAGGATTTCAGAAAACCTGCCAAGAAGGATTCACAATTGGAACAAGTTTCATTTCAGATAGGTTTTTAACATTAGCAAGCACAAATATATAGTGTTGTTTTCGTCGAACCTTGAATTGTTTTCCTTTGAGATAGGTCATCTTCACAGATTTTCCTGTAATAGATTTATGCTCTTCAGAGGTGGTGTTATAGCAGCGGTTTCCAACCTGGGGTAGCGTACCCGTGGGGGTACGTGGCTGGTCTCCAGCGGGTATGTGAAAATAATATCGGTAATGGCGGAAATCACAAAAATGTTAGGAATATCAATGTAATTTGCATCGATTTACTGTATGGTTGTGATAAGAAGATTACTAATGAAAAAAAGCATGTTTACGTTATCTTCTTGAGTGGAGGGGGGGAGGAAGGTGGGCGTGCTTATGGGAAATGGGTGTACTCCGAAATTAAAAACCTAAGAAAGGGGTACGTGAAAGAAAATGTTTGGGAAGTGAGTACGTTTTAGCAGTTTTAAGGGATACTGTGAAAACGGAAAGTATTTATAACGAAAATCTGCCTAAAACGGAAAAGTTCACAATCCCGAAGAAAGACATACCTTTGGATTATACCTTTTAAGACGAACACCTCTCTAAAGCGGAATTATAGATCCTTTGTGATTCTGTCTTAGCAGTTTCTACTGTTGTATTTGTATCCATGATTAAGTAAACAAGGTCTACTTTCGGGGGGGTGGGGCCTTGGCTACGCCACTGGCAATGGCTCTTCCTAGACCATCCCAAACATGGGATTCAATGGGATTGGGGTCCGGAGACCTCGAGGGTCAATTCATACGGCGAATATCCTCTTCTTCAAGAAAATCATCAACAATGTGAGCTCTGTGTGGCTTTGCATTATCGTCCATAAAAATTAAATCCGGGCCTACAGTACACCGGAACAACCTTACATAGGCTTCAAGGACCTTCTTCCTATAGCAATGTGCGTTGACAGTAACTGCATCGAAGACGTGCAGTGGCGTACGACTGCCTATCATTATGCCGTCCCAGACAAGGATTCCTTTGCCACAGAATCTGTCGAGTTCTTTTACATAGGAGGGATGATAGCGAGCTCCACGTTCTCTCCAGATGAAGATTCGACGAGAATCTTTCTGCATGGTGAATCTCGACTCATCACTGAAAAGAACACTCCCCCATTCTTGTTGTGTCCAAAACTGATGTCTTCGGCTTCACAACAACCGGGCTCTCCTGTTGGATGTACTGAATACACGCGATTGGTTTATGACACGCGACTGAACGCTAGGCGTTAGGGATGAGGTCCTTGAAGCCTATGTGAGGTTGTTCCGGTGTGCTGTAGATCTGGACTTAATGTTTATGGACGATAATGCGAAGCCACACTGAGCTCACATTGTTGGTGATTTTCTTGAAGAAGAGGATATTCGCCGTATGAATTGGCCCTCGAGGTCTCCGGACCCCAGTCCTATTGAACATGTTTGGGATGGTCTAGGAAGAGCCATTGCACATTGTAACCCCCCTCCCAGGAGCCTCCAGGAGTTTAAAGCCGCGGTTTTGGAAGAATGGGCTTTGTTGCCACAAACATTTATTGAAACCCTCATAAACAGTGTGATGAGAGCTCGTTGTGAGGCTTGTATAGCAGTGCACGGTGGTCACACTCCATATTAGACAGACTTTTCCTGAGATAAATGCTTTATGTCTGATTCATGATTTAACACTTTTTGATATGCCCTGTTTCTTAATTAACAATTAAAATCTTTTTCATATTGTTAAGTTGCTAAATTCTTTCTCCCATTGTATAATACCTCTGCGCCAAATTTCGTGGCAACATAGTGAATAGTTCATCAGTTTTCACAGATTTTATTTTTGTGAACTTAATTTTGGACATGAGTGTATTTCAAATTGTTAACTATGAAACATGAAACAATTTCCAATGTGTAATGTTCCAATCAATAATGTTTCGTAAACCTGCGTATAATTTTCGTGCAAAAATTTAATAAAAACATGCGCAAAAGCCATCCGCATATTCACGTTCTGAGCGAAATTTTTGCAGATATTTAAAAAAAAAAAATTACAAATTGTTCGAAAGTTTCAAACGTGATATAAACGAGTATACAAAGGACATGTTTAAATATCAACACTTAGTTACTTTTAGCGTAAAAAAAGAGTGTCTCCGGGAGCGCGAAGTGACTTCCATTTACAAATGTTTTTGAAAGGGTTAATATTCCTATTTTTGAAAACGAATTACACTGCCTTAGAGAAGAAAGTATCCGAGAGAAGAAAGTATCCGGATTAAGTGGGTATTTTTCGTTTTTCTGTATCTCTAAAATTGAGCCCGATGTGAACTTCGGAAAAAATGCGAAATCGAACTTTCTCTTAAAACTCTTTGAAAGGGTTAAAATTCATCTTCTTTTTTATGCAGGCGGATTTCGAAAGTACAAAGTACGAAATTTAAGAATATGTTTTTAGTTTGTCTGTATTTCAAATGGTTCGGCCGGTGCACGTTTAGAAAGACGGGGAAATGAGCTGCTTTCTCACTTTTGGATCTCCCCTCCTTCGGATTCTCCGGAATGTTGCACTGGGAGTTTTTGCACCTTTTTGCAATATTCATTATGGTTTTTAATTAATATCTCGGATAATTAGCAAAAAGGGAAAAATCTGAACCTCAGGTGCGCCAGGACCTGCCTTGGACCATCCTCATCCAGATTTGCAGACCTCTACGTGCGGTAGATTTTCCTAGCCATCACACACACAGACAGACAAACCGTCTTTTATTGGTTTAGATATAAAGTGTAAATCATTCCGCGAGTTCATATGGTCTCATGCACGGCTTCAACAAAATCCCAACTTTTCTATTATAAAATGGAATGACAGACGAAGAATCATCAAAAGAGATAGGAGTTATAACAGGGTTGGGTTTATTGGCTTAGATGCTACAAAGTTTTGGAAGCCTTACATTGCTTTCAAAGATTTAAAAATTTCTTTTATTCTCATACTTTAAAAGTTAATAAAATCCAAAAATTCTGAAACATCTATTATATTTAAAATATAAGCAAGTTTTGTTTCGACTTCTGGTCTATTTCCTACTGAACTAATTTTAAGAATTCTTTATTTTACTTAAAGCTGATCATTTATTTTGCAATCATAATTCTGTAACTGAGAACAAAACTATTATAAGTCCAAAAATGATAAATTTGATGTTAACAGCTTTTTATACTAACGAAACTTAACAATATTATAGTTAAACATTTTTTTCATATAATGATATAAACTACATTAAGATAAATATATCAATTTGTCAAAATAGTGTTATCTTGCAAGGTAATGCTTGTTTTACTTCTCCTGAAAAATAAGTGAAATGCGACTTTTGATAGTTTGGCTCACAGGTACAGAATTTATTTTTGAAAAAATTTAGAGAGATGGAAATAATGGGAATTGCTACAATAATTTCTAGTGTATAAACCCCGTACTGTGATTTTAGATCAAACAGACATATTTAGAATCATAAATTTCCGATACTAAATTGCAATTGTATTCATATGTTTATTTAACTTCCTTTATTAAGTAAAATTTCTTATTCAAAACATGTTTGTTTGATCCATGGCTTATTTGCGATGGAAATTATGGTATATCTTTGCTTATCTCTATTACAAAGCACAAACATTTGTCCGTCATTAACACTAAATTTAAAAGTAACATTGTTCATTCAAAATTAAAGAGAGAAGTCAAATAAACATAAAGGTTGCCAATTACATCATGGAGTTTTAGTCTTTCGCTTATTCGAAGATTTTATAAAAATAATATTTGTTTAGAAAAAATTGCTGACAAATATGTAATGTTTAAAATTTAACACAAAGTAATAACTTACAATTTATTTAAGTGATACATTACTTGTACAAATTAAACACTTATTTCAAGAAATTGTATTCTTTTCTCATGCAAAGAAACGATCGTTGCTTTACAACAAACAATGCTTATCTGGCATTCATTATAGCCAATAGATTAAAACATTTGCAAATTTGCACGTGCTTTTATTTTACTCTCAATTTTGAGTAATTTGTAGATGTCATGATATGTGCTATTGATTACACTGATATTGTAGATACATTTGATTCCAAATATCCTACAATTTCAATCTTTACGCCATTGAATAGAGAAAAACTAACTTGGACTGGAATAATCCGGATAAGAGAGAGGAATATATTTTTTATTAAAAAAACATTCATAAATGTATCTAATTGACATATAAAAAGGTTTATTTTCACATATTATTATATTTGCACATTGTTTTTGTAATTACAATTGGAGCTGCATAAATTTATTTTTTTAAATATTGCATTAAATTTGTCTGTTTTGTTCTTCGCTCGACTTGCTGACGAGCTACAACCTCACCTCAATGCCTCATTACGTAAGAGGGGATTTAATCGAGGCTAACGAAAAAGACAGGCTATCCTTCTTTTTTTACAGACCGCTGGAGTCACGTGATGCTCGAATGCACCAATGAAGGTGTGCGAAAAGAGCATCACGTGACTCCAGCGGTCTGTAAAAAATGAAAAATCGGACCCACCGCGGTAGCCTGTCTTTCTCGTTAGCCTCGAGATTTAATTAGTTGTGCTGCTCTATATAAATCGCAAGGCAACCTTATAAAAAGGAATTCGAAATGTATAATATTCAGTATCAACTTAAAAAACATATAGATGAAAAGAAAAAAAGCATACCTCTGATGCTTGTTAATATGAATATACTATCTATACAACTTATAAGAAATAGGGGAGAAATTAAGTTAGTGCTGAATATATCGCTCACCCGTAAGAAAAGTGACACATCTCGCAAAAATTAGTTTTCCGTTTTATTCCACTAATAGGTCTGTCATAGGTGCGTCTTGCTACACAAAAAGTTTCGTAAGTGTAGTTATACAGAAAATCACTTTATTACGCTATATGTCCATATGTGACTACAGATGAGGGGTGAATTGTGTGGAGAGGTAAAATTACCCAACCCTCCAAACCTCATCCTATGTTTTAATTCTTACGGCTTTTATGCCTTTATGCATGTTTTTATTATTCCTGCAGAGCTAAGTGCTATAATTTCATGTTATAGTAAAATCATAGAAATTTTCTTTTGCCTCTCCTGTGAAATTTACTTTTGTCGAGATGTGTCATTTTTCTTGTAAGTGAGCGATATGGACTCTAAGGTAGAAGAAGATATGAGAAAAAATTGTTTGGATATCTTTGTGACTATATCGAGGAAGAAGACGGAATTTTAAGGGAAAAAAAATACAAATGTACAATGATATAAATTTTGAATTTTTATCAGTCCGAATATGGGAGAGTCCGGATATGAGAGGGCTGGATGGGAGTGTACAATACTTTCAAATAAAGTTTGTTTCAAAACTGTAACTTAATTTATCGATTTTGTATGATTTAAAAAAAAATTAAGTGGGTAATTTTTTAATCTATGGATAGGTGACATAATAATGAACATTTGTTTGCTACAATATTGTAAAGTAAAATTTGCGCTAACATAAATAAATGTATGACGGCAATAAAATCTGCAAAAATAAGAAGATGTAAACAGAGTTGCTACAACTAGTGTTCTTTATCACCTAAAAACACCTTCTTCTGGTTTTAAATAAAGTACACTGGCCTCCAAAAGTTAAGGTACAGGGACTGGATGCTTTCGATTGCACACGTTTGTCGAATATCTACCAACATTATTGGCGAATTGTTCTTGAACTTCTGGAATGAAAAGAACATGTTTGATTTCATATTTCTTGGTGAAGATTTAGTCGGGAGGACAATTAGGGGGCTAATAATAAATTTAATAATAAAATAATATTTGCAATCACCTATGTAATAGAAAATGCTGGAAATGGTTTGTCACTGTGTTAAATGACTATTTGGGTCTTGTTCAACGTTTGTGGGCATTTGTGTAAGAATAGCACTCATATTCGTGAAGATGTTATTGTGTCTGTGAAAAATTCAAAAGTTTTTTGCTTATAGAATACAGAGTTTTCAACCAAATTTAACACAACTTTCCGAAAACTTGCCAAAGAATTGTAGCAACAGTATAATGCAATTAAAACATGAATATATTGAATATCTGATGAGATATGGACATTTTTATGAGATAATTTTTAACTGCGCATGCGCTGAAGATTTTAAAATTTTTATTTCATAATTTGGTAGTCAGTATTTTGGGGAAACTTCTATAAAAAGTCCAGTCAAATGTTGTGAAAGCTTAGAAAGATAACAGTGAACTGATTGAAAAGTTGTGGAAAATCCCTTATAATAAAGCTATTTTTAGGAAGCAACTCACTATATCGACCCTATCTTTGTGAATTTTCGCGATATTTGACTGGAATTTTTATATAAGATGCCCTAAATTGCTGACTACTAAATTATATAATAAAACTTTTAGGATCTTCCACGCATGCGCAGTTAAAAATTATTTCATACAAATGCCCATATCTCATCAAATATCCAATATATTCATGTTTTAATTGCAGTATATTGCTGCTACTGTTCTTTGTCAGGTTTTTGGAAAATTGTGTTAAATTTGGTTGAAAGCTCTGTATGCTATAAACAAAAAACTTTTGAATTTTTTACAAAAACGTTAACATCTTCACGAATATGAGTGCTATGCTTACACAAATGCATACAAATGTTGAACAGGACCCAAATAGTCATTTACCACAGTGACAAACCATTTCCAGCCTTTTCTGTTACATAGGTGATCGCAAATATTTTATTATTAAATTTATTATTAGCCCCTAATTGTGCCCCCCCGATATATCTTCACCGAGAAATATAAAATCAAACATGTTCTTTACATCCTAGAAGTTCAAGAACAATTCGCCAATAATGTTGGTAGATATTCGACAAAACGTGTGCAATCGAAAGCATCCAGTCCCTGTACCTTAACTTTTGGAAGCAAGTGTAATTCATGAAAGTGAAGCCGAATCTGTTTAAGATGATGAAACAGAATATAAGAAGTATAAAGTTTTGCGAGGTAACCCGATTTAACCTCATACAGTTGAAGGAAACCCAACTCTTGTGTTAGGTAGACTTTTTTATGGATTGGATGAAACTTTTTTGCGGCAAGTCAGGTTAATATTTTCAATTTTCGTTTGGGTTTAGTTTTGAAACTTGTTGGTCAGTCTACTTAACTTTTCAAAAGAAAGAACAGAATAGTCATTTATATAAAAAGAAATCTGATCTCAAGACAGCGAAATTCGAAAAAAATTTCATTATAACTGCATTCCCAGTAATACTCTTAAAACTCTTAAAATTTTAAAATAATTTCATTATAAGAAACTTCATTTTAAAACATAGGTGTTTGTTTGTAGTTCTTGGTGTGTGCAAGTAAAGTAATAGCTTTGTTTGTATATACTGGGTTGCATAAAAGGGACTGACTGATTTTAAAATTCAATAACTTGCAAATGGTGACAGATATCTAAAAATTCTTGTAGGAGAGTTATGTAAGATGTCGAGATTTTTTTTTTTTTTTGGCGATTTCCGGTTTTAGATCCAAATAGCCACGATAAATGGCGCTTCAAGCAGTACACGCTAAATCGAGGCCCAATCGTTGGCCTCTCTTTTCTATTCAGTATTGATGCGAAAGAAGGAGATTAAATATATGGAATGGGTCACAATCTTGTCCTTAGGGACCCCCTCCATATATTTAACCTCCTTCCTTCGCATCAATCCTGGGAGAAGAGCGAGGCCAAAAATAGCCTAATGCGTGACACGCCTTCTATTGCTGCTATTTGAAACTAAAACCAGGAATCGCAGTTAAAAAAACTCCTGATATCTTACATAACCGTCCTGCAAAAAAAATTTTAATAGCTGTCGCCATTTTTAAAATCAGTCAGTCCATTTTAGGACACCCAGACCCGGTATATTTCTGTACGGAATTCTGCTTCAATCGCAAGAAAATTAGAGAAGCTAGAATTTTCTAAGCAGCAAATATTTTATTAGAACTATTTAGTTAAGCATTCTTTAGGTGTAGGTATAAATAAAAAATTGTTATAATTGTCTGTTAATGAAAGTTGAAATTTGTTTTGCTATTGTTCTTTTAGAAGCTACCATTACGAAAAGTAAGAAGCGGGCCTATTGCAGCCATCTGGAGGAAAGCAATTTCGGTATATTTTCTCCAATCATGATCCTCAGACCCCAACACCCGTTCAAATGTTGATATATGTATCTCTTTTTTGTCATATGACTGAATGTGTGTACAGGTTTTACCAAGGACTCGACCGAGTTCTTTCACCATGCATCTTCTTCATCAATCCGGCTTCAAATTCAAAATGGCGACCACTTAAAGATTTCAAATTGAAAAAAATGTGGCAAAAAAAAAAAAGTCCAAAATTTTTTCTTTTAAGTATTCGGCCTTGATACAAGGATTTCGAAGCCTTTTTTGTTTCGCCTCTTTCTTAAAAAATGGCTGAGATATAGCAGTTTGAAATTCTGGGGTGGCTGACATTTTGAAACAATACAACAGATTAAAAATAAGAGATTCCTCAGTAAATGGGTTTAATTTAAGAGTATTTTTGCAAGTGGTTCCTTGCAAATTTTCCTTCATTGTTGTAACCGTTGTTCCAACTCTCATGCACTTAAAACTACATATTCATATGCATATCGGCCAGCATCAAATTCTTACAAACGTGGCGGTACATGGCGAAATATCGTAAAATTTGTTGAGTAAAACAAATCACCATAAATGAAGCCAAATTGCTAATAGCTGATATTTTTTTCTATTTGAATTCTCATCTAAATTCAATATTAACGAAACTTGTTAATCGTCTACAATCGGGTCCCACGTGTTTAGTTTTGTGTTAGAGTAAAATTAGATGAATTCTTAAAAACAAGAAATAAGGAAACTACCCGGTATAGGCCGGAATGAGTTTTAGAAACACGAAATTAGAAATTACTGTTTTTCAAGGTTGAAAGATCTCTAAAATGCTACTTATTATAAGAACTAAAAGATCTTCTTAAAACACCATCAAAAACTTAAATGCACTAGACCTTTCGAAAGATCTGAGTCTTTCTTCATCAAGGTCAAAGAAAACGTGCTTCTACCATGAAAGCAACAGCAAGACTCTGATGGTATTTTAAGAAGATATTTTAGTTCTTATTGTTTCACAGCAGTTTCAACTTATTTTCTTTTATTTGTTATACCCGGAATTCTTAACGTGTCTGTTATACTCGTAAAGACTAATTACACTTGAGGTATATGGACACCTTTAAAAAAAGATTTTCAAAATAACAAAAAAGAATCTTAAATTCTAAAAAAAGAAAGAAAAATATCCTAACAGTAGTTGTGGGTACAGATATATCCCAAGCAGTATTCCAAGGGTAATGGAACATCATACATGAAAAAATAATTATTAAAGCACATAAAAACTTTTGCTGAATTTTGTCATACCGAAATACTATTATTTATTTATTTTTTTTTTTAAATCTGTTTTTGTATTTGGTAAATAAATATGCGTATTTTATCATTGTGAGTATATATATGAAAATACATTTAGAAGACAGAACTTTAAACACAGTGTGAAAGTAGAATTTAATATAGACATGTTTTTAAGTTTCAATTTCAACAATATTTTTTTGCAATGTTATTTGATAAATTATGATTATTTTTACAGCATTTTTCAAATCAAGTAGTACAAATTTGTTAAAAACAAGGGATCTTGGCTGCAGTAGACAATCATATTATTTAGCCTTCCCCTGCATTCTTGCAATGTTTGGCACTCTTCTTTTGTGACAGTCAAAGCAGAATAGATGGTCATCTAAAGGATAGCAACCTCTGCCACTGCTATTTGCTGACAATAATAATCCACAATCCTGCAAAAGATAAAATAGAGTAAAAATTAGTTTTTATAGATTGAAGCCTACACTGAAAGAAACAAGTTGGAAATTGCACCGAGGTGCGTTCGTACTATAACTGGTTTTATAGATATTTTTTGCACCGCATATTGTACTGAATATATATTTTAGTGTACTTCATAAGTGCATATCAATTTCATTCTGTTCTAAAGACTGTAACATCATTAAAATGCACTTGAAATATTTTTTCCCCACTGGCCGTAATGTAACGGAAATCTTTTGACTGTCCCTGTAATTAAACTACACATCCGATTTTCATAAAATTTGAAATGATTCGACAAAATTTTGCAACAATTATATATTTAAAATTTCAGACCATTCGGTTGAGTAGTTTTTGATCTGTTATATGTCGACGGACGGACATACAGACAAGACTACAGACAGACGGACCGAACGCCGACTATAGGTGCTACGTATTTATATAAATACGAACGCAACTAAAAATATACCGCCTTCATCTAGAACGAATAGGTATAGTCATTTTCTAAATCCCTAAACTAGAATATAGATTTCCGAGTTATGCCAATAAGGTAAACAAATAAACTGAATCGACGAAATGATCGAGAATTTCTAGTCTATGATTTTCTAGGTGATAAAACGATACATTATATTATGATTCATTTGAATTGCGAGAATTTGTCACTTGGTTTCTAGAATTAATTCATAAACTAGAATTATAGTTACTAAAACTCATTTCTTGCGTTCGCATGCAAGAAATTTTTAAATAATTTTGACCACGATAATATAGGAAAACGGCCTTGAATTTTAATAGGGATAACTAGAACTCTCTAGCAAATGAACTAGAATTTATAAGGATGACATGGAACTATTTTTTCTAGAGCCACAATTTATTTTCTAAACGTCAGTGGTAAAAAAAAATTCAGTGTATGTGCTGTCATTTCACTTTATTATTATTATTTTTTCATATTATGGGTGATTGCATAAGTTCGTGCCCTACTTCGTAGATGACAGAAATTTGCAATTTTGATTGTGCTGATGTTGCTTTTATTACCACATTAGTATTAACTGACAGTTCTCTACACGTGTCGTGAGTGAACATAACGTTAAAATTTTTTTATCAAATTAATTTGTGTGCAAAGTTAATATTCAAAAGGGAAAATTAAAAGTTACATTTTCGTCATGTTATACTGTATGAGTTTAAAAAAGGGATGAGTGTTGGACGTGCTACAAAAAATATTCGAGACGTTTATTTGGATCGTGCTTCCGCTCTTAGGACAATTAAAAAGTGGTTTTGTCGATTTCGAAACGCTGATTTCAATCTAAACGATACAATTCGCTGAGGGCGACCTTCTGGCATGGATAATGACTTAATCCGTGATTTAGTGAATAATAATCTACGAAAAACGCCAAGAGAGAGTAATCGCTGAGAGAATAAATGTTGACAATCCGACTGCATTTCGCTATTTAAAACAACTTGGATACATTTCGAAACTCGATGCATCGGAAATTGGGCACGAACTTTTGCAATCACCTAATAGGAGATCAGCATTTCATCACTGAAAGAAAAAATATATGGTTCTATCATCTAGAACAGTGGTTCCCAACCTTTTATCGTCCACGTCCCACCAAAGCATCAGTAAAGTCACAATGCCCCACCCCGCCCCCCTTGATCTGTAAATTATGTCTCTTATTTTTTTTTTAAATGAGAAATCTATTCACACAAGCGAAGAATAATAAAGCCTTAACAATAACTATTCATTTCACATTATTTAACTTATCAAAAAGGTGAATCTTCTGTGACAAATGTGTTTTTAACATCATTTTACAAGTGCAATGAGATTATACATCTTCGCCTTTGTGCCAAAAAGAGTTTTGTTGTACTTTTCCAACATACCCCAATGTTGAAAAAAAGTGTAAGACGGTCTGAATTTTTTATCTTCACAAAATATCTTGAAGAGAGACATTTGAATTTAAAACCGATACAATTCACACATTTTATAATTAATTTTTGTGACTTATTAAAAGTTGGTGGAAAAGCTTTGGCCACGAATTTTTTTTTTTTTTTTTTATGGATAACACAATACACAAGAAGCAATTCAAATCTCTCATTTTTATCAAAATTAAATATTATTCCCCATCGCAACACATTTTCTCTGTTTTCCCGTTCCCAATATCGTTAATTGTCTTCTATGTATTATCTGATTTTAAAATTTAAAATGTATATCCCATCATGTAAATTAATTTACTGTGCAGGATGCCTGCACTAGAGCCATTAGATATTTACTGTCTACTCATTTCCTTTTCTAATGCTATTGAATATTTATAAGTTTTATAAAATTGGTAGTACGTCGTTCAGATACTTCATATATATTTTTATGTTAAATATGTTCAAGACAGTCAAATTTATATATAATATTTTAAGTAGTTCCACGGAATCTTCGAGTATCATATAGCAGAGCAAATAGAAGTGAAAAGCTATCAATAAATAATGGAAAGCATTACAAAAAATTGTGAACTTTTGTCCCAGAAAAATTATAGAGACATTTAATATTAAATGATGTCAAAATATTTTTAAACAGCTATTCGTATAATTATTTTGGTGTTAAATCTATCGTTAACTTTTCACTGGGAACATTTTTAAAATTCAATTAAAAAAACTGATTTTTTTAATTTTGCTTGTATTTCATTTATTTTAGTCTACAACAATACAAGGACAGAAAAAACTGATAATGAATGAGGGAGCAGCAAATTTGAAATTGCCGAATTACCCCCCCTCCCCCCCTCCTAGAAAGTCAAATTGCCCCCCAGTGGGGCGTACGCCCCACGTTGGGAGCCACTGATCTAGAATCTAAATTGTGGCTCTAGAAAAACTAGTTCCATGTCCTACCTATAAATTCTAGTTCCCTTTGCTAGAGAGTTCTAGAGTAGACTACTAGAATTCAAGAGCGTTTTCCTATATTCTCGTGCTCAAACTTATTTAAAAATCTCTGCAAATCGATGCTAACACAAGAGGTTGTTTTAGCAACTATAATTCTAGTTTTTGAAACCATTCCAGAAATCAAGCGATAATTTCTCGCTACTGAAACGATTCATTATCCTTTTGTCACCTAGAAACAAGAGACTAGAAATTCTAGATAATTTCGTCTATGCACCTTAGTTGTTTACCCTATTCGCATAGCTCGGAAATCTGTATTTCTAGTTTAGGGATTCAGAAATTGACTACCTATTTATTCTAGGTGAAGGCAGTATTTTTTTTTATTCTCAGTGATGAGAACTGATTTCAAGACCACAAAATGAAGTCTAGGGCCGACTCAAGTCTTCTGAAGAAACAAAACCCGGCCCGGCTGGGAATAATGAAGTCTAGGACTTCAAATGTCCAATGAAATAAATTTGAGCCGGGCGCATGCAGGTTTCTAAATTCTCGCCCCCTTATTCCTTCCCCCTAGGCTTTCCCGCCCCGAGCCCATGTTGGGTTGGCATTTTAATTATTTTTTGTAAAAAATGATAGCGATGGTGTATATTTGTTTAGCGAAATAGTTAGAAATTTAATTTAGTTTAATAAATTTACCAAGACGCGATTTTAGTGCCTTAAAACACTGAAAATGCATTAATTACAAAGTATCATAACTCAGCAAGTTTTGGCCATGATAAAAGAATGGATTCATTTATTTTTAATTATTCTAAGATGCTGGGTAACATTTTCTAACTATAAGTTATAAGAAAAGAGAGCCATATTAAAAATTAAATTTAGCATTTTAATACAAAGTATCATAACTCAGTAAGTTTTGATCATAAAAGAATGGGAGTTTTAGGTGCTTTCGTAATTATCTAAATACGCAGCATCTGTAGTCGTCGTCTGATCCATCTGTCTGTCTGTCCTTCTGTCCGCATATAATAGTGCAAAAACTACCTAACCGAGTGGTTTGAAATTTAATATATATAATCGTTGCAGAATTTTGTCGAGTCATTTCAAGTTTTATGAAAATTGAATAAAAACTTAAAAATATATTAATAAAAGTTTTCTTCATTCTATTAAATCCTATCGCAAATAATTAATTCATTGATATCCCGGGACAGCTAATGATTCTAGGTTGCCATGATGATTACGTTCTATTTAAGATAGTGTCCTATTATTTTCGTATTACTGAATTTATGTATATAATCGTAATACATTTTGTATTCATGAATTTTTGCATAAGAGTGCAACAGCTATTGCACCAAGATCTGAATATTTATAAAACTAGTTATAGTACGAACGCACCTCATTTGTCACATTTCACGTACAATTTACGACTTGTTAGGGTTTCGTTCATCTGACGAAACCCTATTCGTCTCGCTCCTCTATCTGTCTGTCCGTCACAGAGTTCGTTCTCAGAAACCATATATGTTAGAGACTTGAAATTTTGCATACTTATAGCTGAACACCTCACATCAAACGACAAATCCTAAAATTTCGAAAAAATCTTATATTTAACCCTCTGGGTTCTAACTTGTATATTTTAAGCTTTTATTTCTAACTCAGCCCCTAATTAACTTGAAGACTTGAAATTTTGCAAAATTATAGCTAAACACTTGCCATGAAACTACAAGTCATAAAATTTCGAAAAAATATTATATTTAACCCTCTGGGCTCTAACTTCTGTATTTTAAGCTTTTTTTTTTCTAACTCAACACCTAATTAAGTTGAAGACTTGGAATTTTGCATAATTATAGCTAAACACTTCCGATCAAACGACAAATACTAAAATTTTGAAAAAATCTTATATTTAACCCTCTGGGCTCTAACTTCTGTGTTTTAAGCTTTTCTTTCTAACCTAGTCCCTAATTAAGTTGAAGACTTGAAATTTTGCGAAATTATAGCTAAACACTTGCGATCAAACGACAAATCATAAATTTTCGAAAAAATCTTATAAACCCTCTGTGCTCTAACTGTGTATTTTAATCAATTCTGTATCCTCCCCTTTTCACCCGGGGGGCACTTTATAAACATTTGCCGACACCCCTTTGACCACTCATTCATATTATGCACCATAGACTTACATATTTTAGTTCCATCTTTTACCGCCAGGGGCGCCTACCTATCTCGGGTGCTATGGGCCCCAATCCCTCGGGATATATCTACGGATATATTGTAAAACGGAGTTTCTTTCGGATAGAGGTTTGTGTAGAATAGAGTGCGTCCCCTGGTTGCGAAATGTGAAACTAACAGATTTTGCAAAAGGATAAAGTCTTTTGAAAGGAATATTAAACGAAACCCTCTATGCGATCTGTGATCACACTTACACACTTGTTTTTATTGTTCTTAGATGCTGGGCAACATTTCCTAAATGTAAGTTATAAGAAAAAGAGTCGTATTAAAAAATAATTTTTGCATTTTAGTACACATATAGAGTTCCTTGTAAAACAAACGCTATGTATCTGATAGCTATACTTGATTTGTAAGCTATATTTTATATTGGTGCTTTGAAAGATAATCGCTATTGCGCCTATGACATCGCTGCATTTTATATGATATGCGTTATAGCTATATCTTGGCATCTATGAGGTGGGATTAACTAAAATTAATGCAGTAGAACCTCGATTAATAAAATTAATACAGTAGAATCTCGATTATTCAAAGTAATTGGAACTGACCCTCTTTCGGAAAATCGAAATTTTTGCGGATATCGAGAATGATTAAATTTTAAGATTAAGGAGAAATATTTGCGCTAATACTTATTGTGGTAACAAGTGCTTAATAAAAATAAAGCAATAGCAAAATAGAAGCAAGAATAAATTACCTGAATTTTAATTTTGAAATTAAGTACCTTTTACATAGATCACAAGGGTTTAAAAAGATGTTTTGTTTGTTGCAGTTTCGATTGCCTTCGCTTTGAAATTCTATCACCTAGTTTTGTTATATTATTAGTTCACCATTATCACAGTCTTTTCTGCTGCTCCAGCCATGCCAAACCTTTTGCAAAACATTCAAAAGCTAATTCAAATTTGGGAATATGATAGTTTAAAAAAAAAAAAAAAAACTTTTAAAATGGATTTGCACACAAGGAATGTGATAGTATAAAAAAAAAAAAAGAGCTTTAAAAATGGATTTCGGTTAATGGAGAATTTCGGATAAAAAAGGTTCTGCTGTATATAAGATGCCTTTTGATGGAAAACTTTGCCAATTGGTTTTTGGTTTGATCACTCAACAGGGGGTGCTGCAATGCTATGTTTATTGCGATGAACATTATAGCTGCATCCCTTTTTCTACTGAGCAAAATTTTTATTATTATTATTTAAAACGTTAATAATGTACAGAGCTGCCAATTTTCTGGATTTTTGTACAAAATTATTTCCGAAATGTAACTTTCGTTGTATGTATCATAAAATTTCCGATTTAAACAAAGTAAAAATTTCTATTTGAAAATAGAGATATTAAAAAATCCAGAGGATTGGCTGCTCAGAATATGAATATATGCAAGGTGTCTCAAAAACATTGACCCTGGCTTTTATTCCTTAAATATTGATCATAAACATATGTTATAAATTACAAAGTTACGTAAAAAAGGTACAGAATTTTATGAAATGATTAAAATTTTTAGAGGAATAAATTTGAAGAAATACAAAATTTAAATTTTCATACGGCCCCCGAAAAAAAAAAAAAATCCAATGAGTAAAATGTGCTCCATTTACTAATAAGGTCATGTACAAAAATTTAACATTTTATCATAAAAAGTAGCAGATATAGGCCGTATAAAAAAAGTTTCGTATTTCTTGAAATTTAATCCTTTGGAAATTTTAATCGATTTCATTAAATTTTGCACCTTTTTTTGTACATAACTTTGTAATTTATAATATATGTCTATGATCAATATTTAAGGAATAAAAGCAGAGTTAAATTATTTTGGGACACCCTGTATATTGGTCCAATTTTAGTATGTGATACATACCAGGAGGTGATGGTGTGCTATTTTCTTTTCATTCTAAAATTGATCACTATAACTTTCTGTAACATTCAAAGAAATTCATTATACTTCATATTTTCTGTGTGTACCGCTGCTGATTCCCAGAATCCCACAGCGTACTTTTTTTAACACTTAAATTAACCTCATAATACATGGTAAGATCTCTGCTGTGCATTATTTTTAATTAAAGGGACAGTTTACCTTTTCAACAATTTTATTTCTTTCTATATATAAAAAAAAGTTTTGATTTGGAAATGGACCAATGAAAATCTGCGTAGATATTCCGGGAAGATCCGCATCCAATTTGAATGCTTAAGCATGGCCTTTCTTCGTTAATATTAAAAAAACTGTTGCATACAAAAATATGAAAATCGGTAGTATTATAGAAAAATGTTTGATAAATACGCTGATGCAGACAGTTTTCAAATCGACGATTTATTTTAAGAGATATTTAATGCCAAAGTTGGACAAAATCGCTCCATTAAAAAAGTTTTATAGGAGCAAAAACTGTACATAGGAATTTAATCATTTTTAGATCATTTTATGCGTCAGAATTTCCCGGTGTGGAGATTGCATTTAGTTTTTTAATTTGACTCCTTTTTTGAGGTTTTATTTCTATTTTAAATTCAAATTTTCAGCATTTCGAGAGATATTTTTTAGATATTTTAGAAAATTGCATTAATTTAAACTGTTGCCAACTGTATAAAGAGCGCAAACAACAACGTTTGCTTCAAATTAAAAATTTATTTTACACGTGACTATTATAAACAGAAAATATAAAAAGCAGGAACTCATTGAAAATTACGTCATAAAAACTATAATTACACGTGAATTTTAAAAGAGAAAGAATATTGTAAAATAATAAATTCATTAACATGCGTTAGAAGTCTTAAATAGGAGAATTTACGTCACATTACACTTATTACGTAAAATGAACAAAAAATAGTATTGCAAAACAGTTTAAATTTAAAAATTGCGCGAGACATTTATTTAATATTTTAAGGTGATCATAATATTTCATTTCTAACACAAGTATTTTTACGTGAATATCAAAAAGAGAAAGAAAACTTTAATAAAAATTACGTCAGATTATAATTGTCAGATTCAAATTATAATTCAATCTTCCGAAATCTTTTTAAAGCCGATCAAATTAGCGTGCTGTCAGAGTCTGCGGTGTCTGAACGGGGGTTGACGAGCGTAGCTCGTAGGGGCCAGAGCGCTCAGTATTTTAAAAAATATGTTTCAAATGGTGAACTCACTGCATTTCAATGTTCAACTAAAAGTGCATTTTGATTAAAAAAAAAAAATTAACTACATATTTAATAAAAATTTTTAAAAAGTTAAAAAAATCGAATTTTTTAAAATCCTTATTACTTTTTTAAATATTGATATTCTTGCCGAATTATTTTTTTAATTTTTCAAATGTGTATTACACAAGACTGCTCATGGATTTTTAGATACATTGTCGGATTTCCTCTAAGTCCACACAACTTTGAAGAATGTTCCTTTACCTTTTATATGGTGCCACCACCGATATGATTACGTGATATCGGTCACGCTATGAGAGGATTGTTCAACAGAATACCAACTCTTTCAATTAAACTTAACTAACAATTTATTTACACATTATTTACGGATAACAAGACAATATTTGCAATTAAGAACTCGGATATAGGTGATCCGGTCCAACATTAAATTAAATATAGCAAACACTTTCTGTGTACTGGTCCGCTTATTAAAATATTCTATATCCCTCTCACATTACGTTCGTTAAAACAGATTTATCGGAGATAATTCTTGATCTCCAGTTACACTCGCTGTATACGCCAAGAGCTTGCTCTCTCGCCCGTATACCTCAATACGTACACAGTCCGGCTTTATTCTGGACCATAATGTATCCACACACTTCAAGCTCCACGCATAGACTTAAAACCTCTGCTGTATCACCCTTCTCCCAACACAGCCTACGGGGATACTCAATCTGTCAGCAGAGTCTTGTCTCCTTCCAACCGTACCTTCCCGCGATGTCCCTTGTGTCGCTAGATAGATGAGTGAAACTCCTTTGTCTGACTTACTCAGATATGCACTTTGAATGACAGGGCAAACCCCACTCTATTGATTTGCTACATTCCTTCAACTAAAGTCATGTCACTCAAACTACTCGGATTAAATTCCAGATAAGTAAAAAATGTTATTTTAAAGTTCCCAGTACACAGACAATACATAAGCAAGAAAATAACATATAACAATAGTTCTAAATAGTATATGTTCATCAGAACCTGAACATACATCTAATATTACTAGTAATATAATTTGTTTACTAATATATATATATATATATATAGTGTAAAACGATGAAATCTAACATATGTTCATATACTTTTATTTTTTTTTAAATAACAAAAACCTGAAGGCTAATTCCATGCGCAGATTTATCACATATATAATAAAGAACATGTACAAAAAAGTTTAAATCTCAATCTCAGAAAAAAAAAAAAAACAAAAAAAAAAAAACTTAGTATTTTTAAAACAGAAAAGTGAAGAAAATATTAACATGTAGAAAAAGCCATTTAAAGTTTTAATTTGTGTGGGTAATTTGCGCTGGGTGTATTAACAAAATTTACAATATCTCGCGATATAATTGCCATATGGGTAAAAATGAAGTGTCAAAATATTCACAATTAAACAAGCTTTCATTTAATATTAAAAAACAAAAATCGATTTTTTGACCAATTTTAAGGTAAACTGTCGCCTAAAGTAAAATATTTATGTTTCATTAAAAAATGCAAAAGTTCTAAATACATACCTCACAGCGATAGCAAGTTGTATGGTAGCTGTTGCCCATTGCCATGACTCGAGTCACTTCATTTGTATAGGAAGGTGGTGCTATTGGTTTCTTGCACCTAGCGCATTTAGGTGCAACTTTCCTACAAATAAAAAAAGTAAATTATAAGACCTTTATGTGTTATATATATGTCTTATAACTCAAAACTATTGAATATGAAAAAAATGTTCATATTTACTTTTTGTGAGATGCGGAAACTACTTCAAAGTAGAATGTAAAATAATTTTCGACATTTTGCGTAGAAGATAATTTAAGGACTTTCTGATAAGATTTCTATTTGTCATTGCAGTAAAGTGTCTTAAAATGGACTGAACTTTAAAAATTCAATGACAAATACACATTGGCAACTATTGAAGTTATTCGTGGGGGAGTGTAACGCGTAAAGTCTGAAATTTATTTACTGCGCTTCTTTGTTTTAGTTTTATAATCGCCGATATGTGGCACTATAAATTGTGTGCTCAAAATGCAGACTTTTGCCAGTTTTTAGGTATGCTCGTAATTATATAAATACTTAGCATCTATAGTCGTCGTGTGGTCCGTCCGTCTCTCCGCATATAACAGCGAAAAAACTACCCAACCGAATAGTTTGAAATTTAATATATATAATCGTTGCAGAATTTTGTCGAGTCATTTCAAATTTTATGAAAATCGAATCAAGACTTAAAAATATATTAATAAAAGTTTTCTTCATTCTATTAAACCCTATCATAAATAATTCACTGCTATCCCATGATAGGAAATGATTCAAGTTTGCCATGGTGATTACGTGCTATTTAAGATGAAGTATTTCCGTATCACTGAATTTAATATATATATAATCGTAATAAATTTTGTATGCATGCATTTTTTAATAAGAGTGCAACAGCTATTGAACCAAGGTCTGAATATTTATAAAAACAGTTAAAGTACGAACGACCTCATTTGCCACGTTTGACGTACAATTTCCGAACATTCGATAGTTTTACACGATTTATAACCCCCATATGTATCCTTGATTAAAATAATATTAAAAGTTAATTTAAATGGATTTAATTAAAACTTTATCAAGAAATTCTAAAAACTTGTTACAATTTCGTAGTAGCAAACCAATATTGGTTATATTGGGGCCCAGTACTTGCACAACATTATATGCATTAGAAATGTTTCTAGTGAAATGCTAATATTGGTTAGATTTTGGATTTACATTGAAATATTTGCAATGGAAATCCAGTACTACAGATATACAGTCGTACCTCGTTTTCCCGACACCCGGTTTTCACGTCACTCCACTTATTACGTCAGATTTTCAAAGTACCAATTTTCCGTATACGATTTTAATGTAGGGTAGACTAGGGAGGGTTGACCCACTTTTTACAAAATGATTTTTTATTTTTTAAATATTGAACGTAGAATAATCTTTTATATATCATTTTATTCGTTATACAATCAGTTATCAAAATAAAATTGGTACTTAAGTGTAATATATAAGAAATTTGAAAAAAGGTTCATTTTAATCATGAGAAAATAATGGGTCAAGGCTCCCCACATATGGGAGGCTTGACCCACTATATGGGAGGCTTGACCCACTTTATTTTATATTGAAATATTTGTGAAGAGAAACAAAATCAGTTAAAAAAAAGTAAAATAACTTTATGCTACACGCATAAATTATTATAAAAAACATTTTTGAAAGTATGTGATGCCTAAACAAACCTGCAATCATAAGTCAGAGGGAAAATTTTTTGCTTTAAACAGGATTTTGTCCAAGCAGGTATAATCTTACAGCAGGAAAAATGAAATTTGAACATTTAAGGCAGTAGCCCGTTAGAGACAGGTTCCGTTTTTAGTGGGCTTCATGTACTATTATGTCCGGATTTAGGAGCCACTGTCCAGCTTTTTTTTTGTCTCCTTGTCATACTTTTTGTGACGTTGGACCTGCAACTCTAATTGTCACATTGTTTGGCTTTATCTCACTGTATTCATCCTGGTGAAAATTGTCTACATACCTAAAGTTTTTTTTATCAATGCTATGTTCTTTTGCAGCTGCATGAGCACTTATCATTAACATCTTTTAACCCATTCAGGGTCAAAGTATTTTCAGTACTAAAATGTTGAAATAAATGACTGGCACCGGAATTTACGAAAAAAAAAAAAATTGGAAATAAGGAAAAGGCTATATTTCACATACATATTGAATTGAAAAGATTTTAGCAAAATTCTAGTGTCATTGTGGAGTTTGGGAATTAAAAATAAGTGGTTTCATAAACATATCACTACCTCTGAAAGAGTAAGACTACTGCTTTCACACTTTCTAGTCCTTTTCACTGTTTCTACTTACCTATTGTAAGTAATTTAAACGGAAAATACTTCCTACCAACTTTCCCATTTAAATTTCATTAAATTTTTTCTTGCAGTGGATACTATAGCCATTTTTCTCATCTTTTTTTAATCAATTTTAAACATTTTCTTTTCCATCACCCCCATTTTACTGTATCTTTACAGAATAAATTTAAATTATTTTTATATATAACCATTAACCTTTCATTATGCATAGTGTATAATAAAAAGATTTCCAAAAACACTTAATTAAGGGACCCTTGAGCATCTGGTCAACCATCCCTCACATTGACTGGGTCAAGCCTCCCCAGATAGCCCTTTTCTAAAAAATAGCACATTGTTATGTTGAGCCTAACTTACTGTACAATCTTTATGCCTGGAATAAAAGCTCGATATTTCTGCATTACTTAAAACCTACTTACTTAAATTTCTATGATGCATTTTATCTGAAAAAAAGCTTACAAAATATTTCTAAAAAACACTACTTTAGGTTGGAAACGCCTCACTATTGATTTTTTCCACACCTAATTCGATTATCTGTGTGAAACAAAGACTGTTGTTTGAGCATTCCAATAGCTTTGGTTGACACCTATTGATAAAACTCTGAAATACTTTTAAGTATGAAAACAGATGGGTGGGTCAAGCCTCCCGTATGGTCAACCATCCCTAGTCTCCCCTAAATAAACTCCGGATTTTACGTCGTTGAATAATTTTCAATTCCGGATATCCCGACGGTTTAGGGAAATTGTCTATTTTTCATAATCCATCTTATAAGTACGGCAATTAGGCGGTAAGAAATGTCTTGGCCAAACTTTTCACAAAAGTGTCTAAATTACCCATTGAGACAAATGAGAAATTTTACTTCAATCCTTTATCTGAATAAATAAACCCACACACTATGAATGACCCACTTAAGCTTCAGATAGACGTATCAGTCTACTCGCAGTCTTTTTGTTCTGGCTAGGCGGCGCTTTCTTGTGGCTACACGGCGTTTTTCATCCGACTAAAACCGAAACATTGCATTGCATTGAAACGATCAGAAATTATCCAACATCCATTTCTGAACAAACGAATATTGAATACAATTCATTGCATAATATTGAAAAAATAATTGTAGGAAGCACATCTAGGGATGAGCAAACCTTAATTAATCAATATTTCATGTAACAATAAAAAAAACAGTCATCATAAATCTGATTTTTATTCTTTTTCAATTTTGTGTTTGTGTTTACTTTGCTTAATAATAACGTTTTATTGCTTAAAACTGCAAGAACAGTTATGAATTTAAAACTGTCTTAAATTAATTAAAAATACAGCTTTTTATAAACACATTTTTGTCCAACTTCGGTTACCGCGACATTCCGCTCATGACGACACTTTTGTCTGGACATTAGAGTGTCGGGATAACGAGGTTCGACTGTATTGACTTTACATAGTAAATATTGTAGTGCAGAATAAACCCTAAAACGAACTTTCTATAAAACATTTCTACGTGATTTAGATCAAGACTTTTGACTTTCATTTTCCAGATAACATTATATGTATTTTGCAGCGCACGCCTTTTTCTCCGCTGATTGTGGTTTCTATGTACGTGTATTGCTGCTCTTTCTCTACCTTCTTTTTCAATTCCTACTGTTAGCTCACACTCTCCCTATATTTATTTATATATTTATCTTGTACAAATTTTCAATCGTTAATAAAATACTCATTATTCATCCTATCAGGTTGAAATAAATTTTTTAAAACTTGTACTGGATGACAATTGATGTTAATAAAGTTTTTTCAAATATTAATTAATTAATTAAATTTTAATTAATTAATTTTAGTTTTGCATGGGAAACAAAATGGCCGCCATTGTTTATTGAATTTCAATGAAAGTATTTTCAATAAGTGTTACCATAGGGGAGGACCCTATTCTGTCGCCCAATACCGCCAAGTTTATCGCCAAATTTGGCGGCCAAAATGAGTCGCCAAAAGTGACGCCAACTTGGCGATATCTGTAATATTTCGCCAAATTCCCATAGAGTTCCATTGTAAACCTACTTGCTTATAGAAAGTCAACAAATTGAGATATTTTAATGCAACAAAAACTCATATTAGCTTGATTATATTAAATTTTTCTTTGATGGCCTAAGTAGGAATTGACTTTAAAAACAAAATTTTTATATTACTTGTTAGTCAGTTATGTTAGTGTATGTATATCTTTCATGTCGGGTCGATTTTTATTTCGCTCGCATGTAAAATTCCTGTTCTTCATATTTATAATCAAGAAAGAATTAAATTCCTATCTAAGTTCCAATGAACTGGAGTTCTTTTCCATCACAAAAAGTGAAATGTACTCACACTACATATTAGAGTATAATTATTTAATTCAACATATTTTCTTACCACTATAGATAGATTTGCCAAAAGCTGTAATATTTTAAGGAATATCAAGCGTTGGATTAATGCGCGCCAGACGAGTGGATCCAATGAATAAACAGATAAGCGATTATCTTACCTTTTATTTACTATTGAAATAGAAATATTTAAGCATAAAAGATGTCTCCCGACGGGAAATAAACATTATAATAATTTTTATATGAAAAATTTGTAACTAAACACCAATACTGCAGAAAAACTGCCTTTACTAGAAATAGTAGCAATGAAAGGGCGAAATTATTTTTGTGAATATTGGCAAAAGGAAACACGTCAACGTTACCCATATTTCACGCTATTTTTGGCCAAGATATAAAGAATATAAACAATATTTATTGTCTTAATATTGTTCTGGTCATATTTGTTAATTTGTAGCGATATTGTAGTGTATTGTATATATTTATAGTGATAATGCCTTTTGTTTTCAAGAGGGCAATGTTGATGTTTTAAACCGGTATTGGGGACATGATAGTCACAAATAAACTAAAATCCTGTTCCAAAATGTCCACGGCTACTTAAAAATTTCAAACTAAAAAAACAACAACAAATTAGAACTCCAAATTTCTTTTTTGTTAGGCCTTGATACAAAGATTCCAGAGCATTTTTAGGGTCCCCGGCGTCCTATTTTAAACAAGAAAGAAAAAAAAATCATGCGTCAAGCATAGATTAAGAAACACTTTCCAACTCATTCAGGAAACTGTAACAAAACTTCAGTATTTAATAAAGTGAAAGATGATATCTAGGTAAATAATTTGGAAAGTACATTTGGAAACCCAATTTCACTTAGCAAACATATAACACAGTCGAAATTTCCCCTTTATAAATTTCTGTCAATAAACGGAAATATACTCGAATTCTTTTGTGCAGCATTATATGATCTATAGAATTTATACACACTGTGACATATTGATTATTTATTAATATTCCCAACGAATTTCTCACCATGAAGCACTTCCTCGGGTTAGAGCCCCCCCCCCCCCCCCCCCCCCAAGATAGTGCGGAAAACACTGCAGAAACTTATAAGTCGTATTTTAAACAATCTGTGTCTTTGTAAACAAATTGTAAATGCTACACACTCAGTTTGGAAAGGTTTAAAATGTCTGAGACATTTTGTGATTTAAATTTGAGGATGACTACCGTTTTAAAACAAGACAGCGGATTAAAAAAAAAGGGATGATCCAGAATCAGGATTAATTTATGAGTTTTAGCAAATATAGTTTCTAAGAAAATTTACCTTCATTGTTGTAAGAATTGTTGCTACTCTCATACGTTTAAAACTACACAGTCATATTATAAAATGTCGACATATTTAAAAGAAAATATGCATTGATATTCATAAAATATTCACACAAGCGCGTAAGGCAGATCACACACTGAACAGACAAGCTACAAAAAAGCGTGAGTCAAGAGACTTTTCACCTTGTTAACAAAGAAGAAATCGGTTTGAACGCTACAATTTGTCGCATGTCGCACAATTTTGTCTGCTTGTCTGTTCAGTGTGATCTGCCTTATACACGTAAATAGACGCACATACTACCGGTGTACGCCAGCGCCAAATTTCTACCAAGCTTTGCGATAGTTGGAGACATATCGCCACATTTGGTCAGTCATCGCAAAATAGGTTTTCATAAATGAAGCCAACTTGGCAATAGCTGACCAACTTTTTGATGAAAACTGGCAATATCCTATAATCTGGTTCCAAGTATTTTATCTTCGTTGTTTTGAGCACAATTATTGCAAAATTATTGCAAATTATTTGAGCAAAATATTCTTAAAATCAAGGAACAGGGAAGCTACCTTTTCTTCCCGGTACAGGTCGGAAGGGCATTTTTCGTATTCAGTTCGACTTTTTTTATAAAACTGACTAGAAAGTTAATCACAGCAACGAAGAAGTTACTGAAACTAGAATAAACGACATTATTTTGTGAATGACTTGAGTGAATGAAAGTAAACATTACCATTTATAATCATCAGAGCACAAGATGTTCTTTTGTGGGTCAACGCTGAAGGGTTTTCCATCCAGACATTTCTTGCATACCGCACAGCGAAAGCACTCGGGATGGAATTTATGGCCTTCGGCTTTAAGAACCTGTATTAAAGAAGAAAGAGAGCTTAAAAGTCATGTGCGATTTATACTTTTTAACTCTTTCCAAAATAGATGTACTTTTTATTATTATAACACAATCACATGCTGATTGGTAACAAAATCATACAAGTTGAAAATTTTCTAACTGAGTGAAAAAGTGTTCGAGCCGGGAATCGAACCCAGAACATTTGCTTTAAATTAGCAATGTTCTACCAATGAAGTTTCATTACCATCCGCTTAGTTTGTTGAGCTGTCTACATGGAAGACCAAATGTTATTGCCAAAAGATTGTATGAGTGAATTGTGTTGACCGGTTGTAGTTCCAAGTAGAACGGAATTTAAAGTGAATTTGGAGAATACTTTTGGTCAATTTCCTAACGACTCAAAATTTTCAGTTTAAGATTATATTTTAATTAAATTTGGCATGAGATCTACATACAGCTAGAAACTTTTTTCCGAATTGGGTCATAAGTTTTAACATTTTCCTCTTGCAGAACTTCGTTTGTACGTCAATGCAATTTTCCTCTATACAAAACATTTTCAACCAAATTCAACTTTTCTTTAATTTTTCTATCTTTTTGCTACTGTAAAACGGTCCTGGTTGGCTGTGATAAAATAAAAATAGCACTTGGATTAAAATTAAAAAATTATATATTTAGACTTAATAAGGTAAAAACAATTGAAAAAAAACTGGGGACGCACATAGACGCAGGCAAACTTAAATTTATCGGAAAGGCAGTAGTCTAAACTATTTAATGATATCAAAATTTGCTTTTTGATATAACTTTTTCTATTTAAAAAATGAAAAATTGTGAAAAATTACAGTTTTTTTTTGTCACATTAAATAGGAAGTAACAGTTGATATGCGAAAAAAATTATACACACAAATCCAATAAAACAAAGTCCATATTTTTTTCAGAAGCGTCCATAATATAGCATTTTTTAAAAATTCCACTTCAAATAGCAGATTAAACAAATACACTAAAAAGATTGATTCATTCACAAATAAGAAACACCAACTTTACACTAGTCTGTGGACCAAACAATTATATTGATATCAAAACCATTTGCAGGGTAGAACGTCCCAACTATTGAGCTATATCATGTAAAAAATAAATTTCGCGAGAATAAGTAAAAAAAAAAAAATGAACTTTTTGCCAGCTAGGATCGGTAAATATCCTGCTGTGCAGCGTATTTGTAAGTGTTTTAATTAGAAAACCGAACTAATTAATACAGAAAGAAAGAAGAAAGAAATGCGTATTGTAGAAATACGTTTATATAAATATCAATATGTTTTTATATAAGTTATTGAAAAAAAAAATAAACTAAATGTTATCAGCGATTGATGTTTTTGAAATAATTCCAAAACAAATAAATATAAAAATATAATAAATAACATATTAAACAAATAATCAAATAAGGTTATTTTTTTTACTTCAGGAAACAATAATTTTAAAATTTTGAATGAATATTTTTTTAATACCAAATATAATAACATTATATTATATTTTATAACAAATATAATAAATAACATACTAAGCGAATAATCAAAAAAGGTTAATTTTTTTACTTCAGGAAACAATAATTTTAAAATTTTGAATGAATGATTTTTTAATGAAAATCATTTCTAAGGTAAGATATTTATTTAGACTAATATGAAATGAGGACCACAGATGCCAAGGGATACAGGTGCCAAAATTTAGATTGGAGTAAATTGAGTTCAATGTTCGAACATCAATAGTAATTGACAGAATTAAAATATGAAACTGTTGCTTATTTCACAGCGGTCTTTGAACTCTTATTTCAATAACTGTGACGGAAAGTGAAGTACAATATATATATATATATATATATATTTAAGTAGATATTAAAGAGTTAAGTTGTTACGTAGTTTAAAGAGCTTAAGTAGTTGACCTCTAGAACGCAGCACGTAATTAGAAAATCACTTATATTTCTTTCCCCCTTCAAGCAAATAGCCTTATTTCCAGATAGCCTGTGCACTTAGCTCAGTTTTTTCAATTTTGTCACTTATACCCCTTGGCTTGTGGGGTCCTCAAATGATATATTTATTCTTTAAGTAAGTTAAAAAATAAATAAAAGAAATTCATTTGGGTAAAGAGGTTGTAATAAATGGAAAGTTATCAACTTACTTTTTCCAGAATAGGCCGGTTACATGTGAAGCATTTATCAAGTTTGTTCTGCAAAATAAATAAATAACTTGTATAAAATTTCGGTAAATAAATAACTTGTATAAAACAGCAGTAAAAAAAAAAAAAAAAAAAAAAAAAAAAAATCTTCTATAAAAAATGATGTAGAAGAACTATAAAAAAGTAAAGGAACCATAAATCTTTATTAAAAAAGTTACATTTTTAATGTTCTTAATATTTTTTTCGGAATTTACTGGAGAAAGTAGTGGAAAGTACCCTGAGAGTGGGCGATAAGTTTTTAAAATGTGGTTGAGGCAATTAATATATACAGATTAAAATAATACCATAAAATAAATTAATATAAGATCTTTCTCAAACCTTTTTTTTTTTTTTTTTTTATAAATATAACTGTTAGAAAATACATTAATTTCATTTGATTTTTATTTACATTTAATATTTGTATTAAAAGCTAGTATTATGAAAGAGTTGCAATAAAAAATAATAGCTAGTTTTTCTTTTTAAAAAACGTGCAGTTCATTTAAAAAATATCGTAAAAACGTTTAATATGATTCACATAAGATTGATGCATGACAATTTATTCAAATGAATATTTAATTTAAATTTTGTTATTGTTTTGAAACATTGCATGTCACTGAACATAGAATCATGAATGTTTTTAGACAGACAAATACAAAAATGTACATTTAAATTTTTATTTTTATAAATTATAATAAAAAATTGTGATTAGAATTTTTTTAACTACACCTGTATTTATCCTTTTTCACAATATATGTTTATATCGCTCGCTCACCCGCAAGAAAAGTGACGCAAAAATTCATTTTGCGTTTTATTCCACTAATAGGTCTGTCATAGATGCGTCTTGCTACAGGGAATGTTTCATTAGTGTTGTTATTCAGAAAACCGCATTATTACGCTATATGTCCATTCGTGACTACAGAAAGAAGGGGGGGAATTGTGTGGGGAGGAAAAATTACTCAACCCTCCAAACCTCATTTACGTCTTCATTCTTAACGTTTTAAGTACATTGTTATTTACTGTATGCAAAGCTAAGTGCTATAATTTCATATTGCAGAAAAAATCATGCGAATTTTACCGCCCCCCCCCCCCTTTTGCCTCTCCTGTCAAATTTACTTTTGCCGCGATGTGTCTATTTTCTTGCGGGTGAGAGATATTATCTTTTATTATTTTACTAGAAAGATAGCCCGTCAAAAATGACGGGAGATGAGATATAAAGAGATATGCAACACAAATGCAAGAATATGTGTAGTTTTTCTCGCTTGTTCCGCAGTGATGGATGAAAATAACACGTTTTAAAATGCGGAAATATGTTGCCAAATTTCTTTCTTCGCCAAGGCAGTTTTTTCTATTTCGCCAAGGCCCCCTATACTGGAAACATACCGCTAATTTAATTTCTGTATTCGGCTATGTAAGTAACATTAAAATTGGGCAGTTAGGAGCTCAGATAGTACAGCTCCGTCTAGTGGCGGTTATTTTATTAGTAGCATAGGAATCAAGATGTAAAGACGTATATTTTCGTATATTACATTTTAAATTCTGACCCATAGATTTAAAAAAAGTGTTAAATGCGCGGAGTTTAAATTAAATTGCGGTGAGCTCGATTATAGACGGTCAGTGGGTTTCAATGCGAATTTCGCCAAATTAGCCAGCTATCGCCAAGCTGGTTTCATATATGGCAACTTAATTTTTTCGCCAAATTTGGATGTATTTTGCCAAGTTGGTCATAATCTGGCGCTATTGTGGCAACCCTGCCATTGCTACTTTTCAACAGTTACTCATTATTGAAGCTGATACCCATAGCTCCATAGGAAGCCTAACATGGCCGCGATCAATGAGGCGGTCCAACCGGAATTGTGAGGGACACACAGAGACTAGGATTTTATATAAATAGATCGTATAGCTCAATTACTGTAATCTATTAATTACTAAAAAAAATCAGGATAGTGGAAAGAAGAAAACGCGTACCATGTCTTAAAAATTTCAAGGTAAATTTTACAAAAATTATGTTATAGAAATTTAATTTCTTACAAGGGAACCACTTTTGTGAAGCTTGCACCTGACATTGAGACCTAGTGCATTTTATAGTCCTATATAGGCCAAAATTAGAGAAGCGATGAAATTTGTCAGCAAAAATCGTATTACATATACTGTTAAGCTCTGGTATCTCGGCAGATGACCTTGGGAGAATCTATTTCTGACAAGGGGTTTCAGGGTCAAAGGTTGCCAAGTACAAGTGCGTAATTGGCGAACGGACAATCCGCCAAATCCCGGAAATAGGGATTTGCACCAGCAGTACAAGTTTACTCTTTTATCTGTGATTTTCTAAGAAGTTGGAAATAACTGTAAAATGTATATTCCTTGTTCCATGGTGATTTTACTATTTCAGATCGTAGATTGTATTTGAGGTTGATTTTGCTCTTTGTCTTTTAAATTATTATTATCGATCTTTGTCAACTATATTCGCCTTGACAAAATGCCACGGAAAAAGAAAATTGTTCATTCCAAGGAGCGAAATGGGATTTTAAAAGTGGTGAAATTTTTTGAGGAGGAAAGGAACAGTCTTTTAAAATTTCTCGCTTGTATTTTAACATTTTTAATGATTTTTCCCTGGAATAGCTGAGGTCGATCTATAAACGGGTTACTTTCGATTTTCATAAAGTTTTAGTATAAACATTTTTAGATTTATTTTATAATACATAAAGTTACTTTCCTTTCGGAGTCGGTTCTGAAAGTGAAAGTGTACTCATTATTAAAAAAGCACCCTAAATTGAAAACGTAAAAACTTTCCCGGTTAGAGATCAATCTCAGCTATTCTACGAAAAAAAAAAAAAAAAAAAAAAAAAAAAAAAAAAAAAAAGGAAAAAAGGAAAAAAAATCATTAAAAAATATAAGTGATACATTTGAAGTGAATGTTCTCATAGGTTTAACATTTACATTCCTATTGTACATTCTTAAAATATAATATAAGATTTTATAATAATTTAATACTGCAACCATGCAGAGTAACAACAAGTGTAGTTCTGATGGTCACTCAGCACTAGGCGTAAAATCTGATAAACGCTCAAGTTATTCCTATCAATGCACCATCGACTGATTTAATAAACAAATAATTCAAAAAGCCAATGCCATTAATTAAACATAAAATCCCCTCCCCCCTCCTCCTCCCTATTTTTTAAAGGTACTATGGAAAAGCCAATAAAAAATATCGGAATTAATCAGTTATCCGTTTCTGATACTTATATATAATTTTTTTTTAATATCGAAATCTATAGTTAAAAATATCTCAATATGTATGAATGGAATAAATGTAAAATAGAATAAATAGAGATAATAAAATAAAATTAGAAGGAAATGAATTCATTCTCTAATTAATCTTAGGGAAAGTGTATGAAATTTCGAGCTCTTGAAAGGCATTTATATGATCCTATCTATATTATAAAGGACAAACATATCTGTGCGTAACGCATACGTCATTTTGTGAATGGCAACACTTTGAAATTTGAAACGAAATTTCGGTTTTGCAATTTTCACTACTGCAAATTTTTAAACTTCTGAACATCGCACAGTTTCACTTTTTACACCTTCGTATAGGGAAAAAAATGTGCTTTTAAATTCAATTTGTTTGAATGCTGTATCTCAATTTATTTTTGAGATATTAATTTTTTTGTAGTTTTTAGTACAAATTTTGTAATCGTGGCAACTGAAGAACTCCATTTATATTAAAAGTAAAGGGAAAATAGTCACGGTTTATTATTTTTATTGATTATATCCTTATTGATGCCATTTTCACATTACAAATAAAAGTAACCTTTTTATATTTTTTGAACAGAAAATGACGTCAGACATAAAAAAAACACGCATTTTTCTTCATAAATCAGTTACATTTCAATATTTTTACATTACACCGATACTGAGTTTGAGGCGCTAGGCAAAATGATTAGGTGGGTAAAAATGATGTCATATTTAAAACAAAACGATCATTTTTTTTTAATAAACTAAATATTTGACCAATACTAAATGGCCAATATTATGACAATTAAAGGCGAATTTCTGAATTCTTTTTTTCGCGGTACTGAGCTTAGAACTTAAATTTTGTGCGAATGATCACATGAAAAGTTGTATCGGACAAACGTTACTTTAAGTTTGTAAATACATTCATTAATAATCTATTGCGCGTTAAAATACTTTCAGATTGTGAATTTGAGTGGTGATATGTAAATTATGAGGATGTGAAAATGACGTACACTTTAGATTTTATGAAGGTAAATTTTATGATGTAACAAAGCGAAATTTTTTTTACTGATTTTCATCCCGTAAAAACAAACATAAGAGCCTCAATCGATAACTTCATCATAATTACTCATCTTGATTACGTATTCTAATACAGTTTAATTTTTCAATAATTTAAGCAGTTGAAATTTGTGGAAATAATATTTTGGTAATTTTAGGTTTAAAATGTTTGTTTTAAGAGTTAGACAACCAATGTAAGATGAATTTTTTATTGTAATTATTTTTGTAGGTTTATTATAAATTCGATCTGACAGTTCTTTTCTAACATTTTAGTTCGTCGAATTTCGACGGGTTCCAACTCGTATATATAAAAATAAAAATATGCAAACTGGGAGCATAACAAATTTTATCTACTTTAAAATGAGATAAAGAGTTGGTTAATTGTACATGTGTTTAATTATCGTAAGTGAATTTTCCCCTTAATTACTGCCTTTATTCTTCTTTAATTGTTACGTGATTAAAGTCACGTGTAATAGCTATTAATTTATATAAAGGGTCTAACATTATAAATTTAGTTTTATATACACAAAATTAGAGATTTATATACACAATGAAAACATCCTAACATAATGTAGGCATTTTTAAAAAATTCAGAAGCATCTTTTTAATTATAAAATCATTAAGAAATTCATATCTAAAATATTATGAAATGATCTGCATTAATTCTTATATATAAAGAATTGCCATTGTTGAAAATATGTCTAGGTGCTTTTACAGTTCATTCCGATAATTAGTATCATCATTTTTATTATCAGAAGCATCGTTTAAGTTTTTAAATATCATAATTATTAATAAAATTATTGCTATTAGAAACGACCACAGTTAAACATTATATTTATAAAAAAAAAAAAAATATTAAAAAAAAAAAAATTCCGCTTATAGTTGTCACTATTTTATATATTATATTATTAACACGCCAATTATGGATGCCATTCTCTCCAGTACGTTACAACCTTTTGCTGATTATCCAGAATAGAATCGTCCGAATCTCCGCGCGTGAAATGCCAAGATACTGGAGCTTAACAGTACAAGGTGGTCATAATTAAGCTGACAGTACTCAGTGTTCTGCAGCGCGATCTAATTGAGAGAATGACACCAAATTTTGTAAGAAGATTAAACAAAACGGGGGACGAAGTATTCCGCGAAAAAAAAAATTCAAAAGTCACCACTAGGGAATATGTGACGCTGTGCAAAAGAAAAGAGAGTTTTAAACGATGCAGAATCAGTACTAAAATCGTCAACTGTGTTAAATAAAAGGTAATTTTATTTCAGTGTTTATTCTACATTTTTAAAAACTCTCTTTTCTGTTACACTGCACCCTAGCGGTGACTTTTGGAACTAAATTTTTTTTCGCGAATCCTTCGACCACCGTCTTGTTTAATATTCTTAATTAATTTTCCGCTAAAAGGGAGTTAAATCGCCAAATATGGGTCTACGAATCGAAACCACTATTCACAAACACACACAGGAGACGACTATAACTTTCGGTCAGGGTTGCCGGGAAAAATTCTATGGTAACGAAAAAAGCCAATTTCGTGCCACCAAAAATACAATTATAATGCTGTATTTTCCAAAATGAAATTCGTAAATTCTTGAATGAATTTTGAAACTTTTTCAATATTTTATTCTTATTATTAATTAATTTGTATTTTAAAGTACTTAAAAAAAACAAAAAAAAAAAACTTCTATTTTAGCAGTCCGATAAGTGGTCTTGCAAATTCTATTTTCAGAAAGTTATGCTACTCTAAAATTATTAAATACGATTTTTGCAGACAAATTTTACCGGTTCTCTAACTTTGGCTGATAGAGCTGTAAAATGCACCAGGTGTCAATTCTAGGTGCGAACTTCACCAAAAGTGGTTCCTTGTTAGTGGCTACTAATTAAATAAAATAATTAAATAATGAATTAAATAAAATAATATTTTTTTAAATTCATTTTTCTTTTTCTTTTTAAAATTTCTAAAGTTTAATGATTTTCCTTAATAAATAGCCAGGCCTATACTCGCGTGGAAGTATTTGGAGATAGTTATTAGCCCCCGGTACGGTATGCTATTTCTTTCTCCTAGCTTATTTTGTGTCGTACAAAAAATAACGTTACCTTACAGAAGCCAGCCGTAAAAAAAGCAGTACGATTAAATACTCTATAGCAATTTTTTAAATTTCTAAGCATCGCACATTTTTAATTTTTATACCGTCGTATTGAAAAAAAAAACTTTTTAATGCAATTTGTTTGAAAACTGCATCTCCATTTATTTTTGAAATATTAATTTTTTTGTAGTTTTTGGAGCCATTTGCAACGGACTATTGGTAATTGGCATTGGTAATTGTATTGGTACTATTGGTAACGGAAGTACTCCATTTCTGTAGAAAGTAAAGAAAAAATAGTTGTAAAATATTAATTATATATTTTTGTTGCCATTTTTTCATAACAACCGAAAGAAAATGTAATTAAAATAGTACTATTTTGAAAAAATATAAACAAATGATTTCCCTTAACACATGGAGATATTATAAACTATCTTTAATTTTAAATATACTAGGAGATCGTACCCGGGCTTCCCGGGTTAAAGAATATAGGCGAAAAACATTTTTTTAATTGAAAACTAATAAATTTTTTGTATGCAATAAATTTTTTAGAATGCCCACTTACATTAAAGCATTTTTCATATGCAAAATACGAATTATACAATCAACTTTTGAAGTTTATCAAAAGCGATGTTTTCTTATTAGCCGCATGCTAAGAGTTATTTGCCAAGATTTTGCTACTTATGGCATCCTTTTATATTCTGGTAATTTCAGAGCTTATACATGTCTGGTAAATTTGTGTTTTATTTATATTTTATTTATTTATTCATAGGGAATTTTTTTAATGATATTTGCCGTAAGAAAATGAACTCTTTATTATTTTTTTTTAAGGGCAATCGGATTAATCTTTCGTAATCGAGATCCGCGCGGTATAGATAAATTAAAAAATATTCCATGCTTTAAAATTGTTTTTAAAACCATAGACAATCGGTAAACTGAGATGAACTTTGCAAACAAATTCCATTTGGAAAAAAAAATCTTATTTGGTGATCTAAAAATTTAAATTGTACGATTACAAATATGTTAGATTTGTGTTTTCTCAATATTATTCTTTAATTTGTTTATAAAAGGAGCATTAATTTGTTTTTCACAAATATGTTAGATTGGTGGTTCTTTTAATATTATTCTTTTGTTTATAAAGGAAGTATTAATTTCGTTATGCAAAAATAGTCTGAAACAAATGCTGAAAAATGTTTGTTGATTTATGTGCAAAATGTTTATGCATTGAAACGGGCACGTGATAAGATAAACTTAGAAAAAACCATGCTTAAAAATTATTTTAGAAAATATAATACATCAGTCAATGAATGCAGTTTTTAAACAAATTGCATTTGAAAGTAATTTTTTTTTTCCCTGTGCGACGAAAATTGAAAATGTACGATGGTCAGAAGATTAAAGAATTGCAATAGCGAAAAGTTCAAGACCGAAATTTGATCGTAAAGTGTTGCCATTCGCAAATGACGTCAGCGTTACGCACAGATACGTTTGTTCTTTATAATATAGATACTTAATCAGTAAAATATAATAAAGATAAGTTATAAGGATGTGCTTATCAATTGAGGCTCTTATGCTTGAATTTCCGGAATGAAAACAGCAATTTTAACCTTCTCAAAATTTGCATACGCATTTTTCATATCCATATTCATCATTTAAAAAAAATTGTATTTTGTTTGATCATTTAAAAATCATTTTAACTCAAAACTTGAAGTCACGATTGTCAGCAACATCTTTTATGTCAACAGATGCACTCTTTACTTGAGATTCTAATCTCAATTCCGGAGAGTTAAAATTTCCATAATTTATGTTTTTTAGACGCATTAGTGTTAAAATGTTTAGTTTTATTTAAGAATGTGATCGTTTTCTTATAAATATGACTTAATTTTCATTTAAATAAGCCTTTCGCCTAGTGTCTGAAACTTAGTATCAGTAAACATGCAGAAGGAAAAACAATATAGAAAATTTGAGGAAAAATGCGTGTTTTCAAAAGCAGTATGCCATTTTCCGTTATTATGCCCCTAATATAATATTCTGCTCCTAATGGGATTTTGCGCCACTAAACCCTATAGATCAATTTTTATCAACAATTTTGAATTTTTATCAGAAAATAGCATGAATAAAGATAAAAATACTTAATAATAAACACGCATTCACACATAAATAACGCCTGCATTCAACAGTTAAAGGTATATATAAATATTTTACAGACATACATACAATAAATACAATAAACCCAACTGGAGTGAAAAATTAGCCAGAGCCAGGAATGGAACCCGGGACCACTGCATTCCAGGCAGTCGCTCTAATTTTTCACTCCAGTTGGGTTTATTGTATTTATTGTATGTATGTCTGTAAAATATTTATATATACCTATAAAAATACTTCATTATTTCTCTCTTGTCTGCAATAATGAAAGCTATCTAATTTTCATCATTTTGAGGAAATTTCATAAAATGCTTTTAAAATTAAAATATAAAAGTGCGGATAAAAAAAAAAAACAGATTGCGGTCACATCTGCAAAGGAAGAGCTTTCAGTTTAAAAAAAAACATTAGTAAAATTGGTTCAGCAGAAAGATCAGGGCAGATGACTAAAAAACGCACTTGTGTTTTAAATATATAGATTATATAAAATTGGGAAAAATTAAATTAAGCAAATTATGTTATTTTGATAAAATTATTGTAGAATGCCCTAAAGAATAGCATTAAAATTAATTATTCTAGAGAATTTTCGACAAAAACTTCAGGAACACTATATTATTTTAAACCACGAATTATTTGTTTGCTTGTCTAACTCGGCGAAGCAAATCCATCCAGGCGAGAGTCATCAATGTCTGTAATATAAATCGTTATTATTTACATGCCACCTCTCTTTTATAAAGACACTCTAAATTTTTGTAAAACATTGCGTTTTATCAGAGTGTGATTTCGATTACATTATTTTTAAAAGTGAAGCTATTTCACCTGAGAAGAATTTCAAAGTAGCTGCACTGTGAAAATGACTCACTTCTACAAAACATAATTCAGGTTTCAGAATTAAAATACACGCACGCTTTTTTTAATAAAATGACGTCATTTGCCTCCACTAAGGCAATCCATTTTTACAATCCAGTCTCAAACTTATGACATAAATATCAAGGAATAACAGACAATATTCTTGACATAGGCCATATTTTATTTTCAACTTTTTTTTCAGGTTTTATGAGAAAATGGCAACAAAAAGATACCGTATCTCCTATTTTTGACTATTTTCCGTGTACTTTCAATGACTTTCAATAGAAATGAGGTACTTTCGTTGCCACAATAAGAAAAATGGTACTAAAAACTACAAAAAAAAATTAATATCTAAAAAATAAATTGAGATACAGCTTTCAAACAAAATGCATTTAAAAGAGCATTTTTTTCCTTATACGACGGTGTAAAAATTTAAAATGTGCGATCTTTAGAAGTTTAAAAATTTGCAGTAGAGAGAATTGCAAAACCAAAATTTTATTTCAAATTTCAAAGTGTTGCCATTCGCAAAATGACGTATGCGTTACGCACAGATATGTTTGTCCTTTATAATATAGATATATTAATGTTACAAACAAATGAAGGCCTATGAATCATTAGATAGCCGTTTTTTTTTTTGGTCGAGTTTCTTGAATGACGGCATCTTTTTGCTGCATTTGTGTATTATTTCGCGATAGTAACGTCCTATGCCTACTTTACTGTAGATGTTTAAGAGAGGATCGTAAATGTGGAATCCTTAAGCGGATGCGAATGACGTCATTTTGCATAAAATAAAAGCGTGTGCTATAAGTCTTAAAATTGAAATATGTTTTGTACTATTTATATATACATATATTTCTTTTTTCATCGGGGGCGACACTAAATTCTGAAAAAGCAGAATTCCTGTTTTCTAGTTTATGCCTCGTTATGATTAACCATTCTTTCTAAGTATTATATTATCATTTACATATACTTACAACGTAATCTTCTTCACAGTAGGGTTTTCCACTCATTGTGTAATATGGTTTTCCGTACAGTTCTTTACCTGGAAAACGACAAAAATCATCATTGTTATAATGAAAACACATCTTCTTTCTTTAACCTTGTAAATAAACTATTTTTGTTTTCCTTCAATAAAATATATTTAATGATATTGTTTTTTTACCAGTTTAAATGATAGATAAAAGCAAACAAAATAAGTCATAAATATAGATATTATTTTTTCACAAAAATGTCTAAGAAATTTACAGTCATTAAAAAAAGTATGAAATACAGTAAACATTCGAACACTTAGTGGGATAAAAACGTATATTGATTTAAAAATATTTTACTTATTTTTAAACTTTACCTAAATACTGTACTAATTTTTTCCAGCATTTAAATTATATCAAGAAAATAAATAAATACGTTATCCCCTTTCAGATAAGAAAATAATGTCTAAGAAGAAATGCATTCAAATGAATGTAATGCAGTCAGATGAAGCGAATGCTTCTTTTAAAATAACTGTGAGAAATAATTTAAATTTTAACGTTTTTAATTTTGTAATTTGTTCCTATTCCAAAAATATTTCAAATGTTGTCCTCAACCATATGAAAATCCATGTATGTCAAAATAGTTATTTTTTAAAAAGTTACAAAATTTAAATTTTTATACGGTTCTTTGGTCCTATAAGTTATATATATATATATATATATATATATTAATTTCACAGTTTTTGTTGGTGGTCGATAATGTTTATTTAATGGTTATATATATATATATATATATATATATATATATATATATGGGGCATTCTCACAATCTTTGATCTTTTGTGGAAAAAAATCTGACAAAATTAAACTTGCTAAAATAACATTTTAATCTGATAGACGAATGCCTTAATGATTCAAAATAAAGAAAAAAATGGTCAGCAGCGAAATTTTTTTTATTTAACCGAGGTTTAAGTTAAACTTGCGAGATTAATTTTCCTTACTATTTCACCCCTATAACTTTATACTTTCTTCTAAATTTTTACTTATAATGAATTTGCATAGTACCTACAGGACACTCAAATAAGAAATAATAACAATGTAGTACTTTTAATACAGAATTTTTGTATAACATTGTCTTAAAGAGGTGTTAAAGAAGGGACGGTAAGGTAAAAAAAGGGGATGGTATTGGAAAAAAGGGACGGTAAGGATGGAACGGTAAGGTAAATTACCACCTATTTTACGGAAAATCATGTTAAGACTAAGTGATAGCCACAATGTTCATTGATTTTTAGAAACAGCTGTTAACATTGAATTAAATTAATTTTTTTTTAAGATACCTCGAAAAGTGCAGGAATAAACCTTGGGGACAGTGAGACTAACAATAAAGCCACGATGCTTGAAATTGATATTTAAATGCTGATTTAAATTCTACAGTAAATTTCCTGCCAAAGAGTTTTAGATATTATTTCTCTAGCATACTTCTGCATGAGAAAAAACTTGAAAAAAATTCTGTGGCTGCATCTGAAGTGCTTTTCTGTATAAGTTTAGAAGAGGGATGGTAAGGAATCTAAAACCCAGGGACAGAGTTTAAAAAATAATAACAACCCTAAAAATGTGTGCAAGTTAATTTTTAGCTACATATTTATATAAAACAATAGTTCCTGTTTCAGAAAAAAAATTACATCGAATTATTTTTATTGAAACAATTTTATCCAGACAGCTCCAAACTTAAAAATCAGCATCAGGGACACGGGACGGTATAGGAGTTTTCCAGGTGTTTGGACCCCCCAACATCGTCCAAAACTTATTTATATCGTTAATATTGTTGTGCAATCATGCAATGGGATGTTCCCCAGTATATGAAATAGAAAAAAACACAAAAAAGTGTATTAAAATAAAAATTATTATTCAGGGACATGAAAGTCAAAAGATAGTGAGAATGTCCCACATATATATATGTTGCATTTTGCTATCGACTTTTGTGACATTCCGGTGACACTCTTATATCTCGAAGTAAACGTAGTAGAGTAATCAAGACCAACCCTTCGTTATCATGAGAATATCGAAGTGCAGTCAGGGTGGCGAGTATAAGACAGGCTCCATAAACATTGAGAAATTTCCCGTGGCATAATTGATAGAGTCATCGTAACTTTAAACTTTGTTTATTTGACAAAAACATATCGAAACATTTCCAGTAGCTTGTTCATCAACTCTCGAATAATCGATCATCCACCTCATTAAACTTAAGATGTTACAAGTATTAGGATCTACACATTAGAGTCGTTCACCCCAAGCGACGTAGATTTATTAAAAAACCGGAAAAACGTAAAATTTCTCGCTCCATGGTCGATGTAACAGTATAAGTACTCAAAGAAACAGGGCGCGGACGGATACATTATTAGTGGAGAACCAACTCCAGCAGAGAGATGGGCAGGAACGAGACAGGAGACAGGCTACGATTCGATGGGAAGGATGACGAACGCGTGATGTCGATAATGAACTCTTTATACGGCGTCAGTATTAAAACGCAATCAAATGTTGGCGGAAGCTTGCAAACAATTATGGGAAAAGAACATCATCGAACAAATGCAAAACATTAGAAACAAAAAGAATTTAGTTTTAAAATAAATTGAAAAAAGTAATTTAATGGGTTTTAAGATTAGACGAATGGATTAAGGTTTTTTAGAATAATAAAAGAATACGCAGATTTAAATGCGTAAAATAAAAGACAAAAGATATTAAGATATTATTAAAGATAGGTAAAAAAGGAAAAATATTAAGAATTTGGAATAGTTTTACTAAAATAAAAGGGCGAAATTTTTTATTATTACATATATATATAATAATTTTTTTCTATGACCAAATCTTACCGAATTATGATACTTTCAATTTTATAAATTTTCAGCGGCATCTGTCACTAAAAATAGGGAATTGCGTTTTTAATTAATCGTAAATTCATAATTCATTCTATTGTCTACATTTTTGTCAGTAATTTTGATTACATATTGACCAATATTTTTTTCCTAATGATTTTGTGTGTTTTTTATATGCTGTAAAACGGTAATACTTCAAATTAATTTCAAAGTGTTGCGATTGTTATTTAAAACATATGAAAAATTAAGTTTTCAAACAGCTTTGAATACAGGCATCGCTCAGCAGCCAATGACTGAGCGTTTAAAATCTTATCCGACTGGAAATTTAACAAGTTAAAATTTTTTACCATAGCTGCCATCTTCTGCTCCACTTTAAATAAACATTCTGTGATACAAATGTAAGTAAGTACGAGTAATAAGCCTTAAATACGACAACTAATGACCATATCACAATATATATTCCAAACAGAAAAGTCAAAACATATATTAAAATATTTATTTGCTTAAAATACGTTACTAAAAACACATTAAAAGCAAATTAAAAACGTATATTGGCATGTTTCAACTCCTTCACTGAGTCGTCATCAGAATGTATAACAGAAATTACAAATACAATGCATATGAAAAACGGAAAAAAAAATCATCGAATATAAACAAGTAAATATAAAACGCGCCCTACATTTTCACCTCGATGCGATGGTGAAAATGTAGGGCGCGTTTTATGTTTACTTGTTTGTATTCGATGATTTTTTTTTCTCATTTTTCACATGCCTTGTATTTGTAATTTCTGTTATACATTCTGATGACGACTCAGTGAAGGAGTTGAAACATGTCAATATACGTTTTTAATCATCGCAAATTTTCGATTTTTATACCGTTGTATTGAAAAAAAAAAGTTCTTTTAAATGAATTTCGTTTGAAAACTGTATCTCCATTTATTTTTGAAATATTATTATTCTTTTTTTTTTTGTAGTTTTTGGAGCCATTTGCTTAATATTGGCAACGGAAGTACTCATTTCTGTAGAAAGTAAATGAAAAATAGTTCTAAAACAGTAATTATATATTTTTGTTGCCATTTTCCCATAACAACAGAAAGAAAATGTAATTTTGAAAAAAATATAAACGAATGATTTCTGTTAAAACAATGGAGCAATTATAAACTATATTTAATTTTAAGTATCTACGTATCATTAGATAGCTGTTTTTTTATCGATTTTCTTGAATGACGGCATCTTTTTGCTGCATCTGTGCATTATTTTGCGATAGTGATGTGCTATGCATGCTTTACTGTAGATGTTTAAGAGTAGATCGTAAATGTGGAATTCTTAAGCGGATGTGAATGATGTCATTTTACATAAAATAAAACGTGTGCTTTAAGTCTTAAAATTGAAATATGTTTTGTACTGCAGTAGAGTCCCGCTTAACCGAGTTATTTTCTTCTGATGGACTGGTGGATTCTATTATTATGAAGCCATAAGCGTTAGGTGAAGATGCAAGAGCAGCCGTTATGGCCATTCCCCTCCTCCCCACCCCCATTCTGACCAGAAAATCAGAGTTCTAACTTTTTACGGCTGCTCTTTCATCTTCACCTAACGCTTCATTTATAATGGCTATTTCATAATAATAGAAGCCATCAGTCCATCAGAAGAAAATGAAATAATGAAAATGCCGGGGGCGACACTAAATTCTGGAAAAGCAGAATTCCTGTTCTCTATTTTAATAAATTTTCTGGTTCAAATTTATTTTTACTTATTAATTTATTTTGACATGGGAAAATAATCCGAAGTTGGTGACTACGGTTTTATCCACATGAATTTAGGAACGAAATTGTTTGGGAATTTGATAGACACTAACAATGCTGATCGCAAAAGTGTGAACCGATTTTCCGTTAAAAAAAAATCCACTTGTATATTATAAGATGGCGATTCAATCGATAATACCTACAACAGAGCGAGCAAACAAAACACCTTTGATGATAGTTGAGTTTTTCAGCTGTGCAGGCTTTTTCTGTGATGACTCCTAAACACTTCGCACAAGTGCCTGAAAAAAAAAAAAAAAAGATAATGGTTATAATTCATATTCTATACAATCGAAAAATTTTTTAAGCTAAAATAATGTGAGAAAAAATTGTAAAAGGAAAGAAACAACCGCAATAGCTATACCTATATAAAATTTTCTCATGCATCTCATTTATACATGCATAATTTTTTCTGCCTTTTAATAACTTTTCTCTTTTTATTACTGTAATTGTTACTACTAATATTTAAAAAAAATGAGAAGTAAAATGTATTATGTACTTTCTGCGATGTACTGATTTCATGTTCCGTTTTAGGTGTTATTTCGTAAAAAAACACTACCTATTGCATTCTCTCCTACACTGTAAAAAAAAAAAAATAAATAAATAAATAAATAAAAAATAAAAAAAAACCTGACTAAAATACGGAAATACTTTTGGCAATCGAGTCGCCAGTACTATTTCCGTATTAACGGAACTTTTTCCCGGTAAATTACACAAAAATTTCCGTTAAATTAAAAAAAAAAAACGGAAATTTTTCTGCAATTTACCGGGAAAAAGTTCTGTCAAAATACGGAAATAGTACTGGCGTCTCGATTGCCAGTAGTATTTCCGTATTTTAGTCCGTTTTTTTTTACAGTGTATGTTGGAATTTCTGAAATTTTTTTGCAGATTTACGCCGATCATAACTCCTAGAACCCAAAACCATCCCAGTCCAAACTTTTATCTCTTTTTTATAAACACGGTAATTTCCATAATTCTGCACAAATCTCTTCCAAACTGATACATAAAGTCAAGGAGCAGAAAATCTCGGTCAAGTTTGTTAGTGAGCAAAATCGGACGAAGGGGATGGAAATGGGGAGGGTTTTTGAGACAACAGAAAAAAAAAACCCCATAACTTCTTAATTATGATGCATATCGAATTAGTTCAAAATTATTATTACTTCTAGGAAAAGGGCAAAAAAATTATGTATGACAGATTTTTGATATCATTAAAAATGTCCCCAAGGGACGGGAAAAATAGGATTTTAAGAAAAAAAACATAACTTCGTCAGTTCATACGATATCAAATTCATTTAAATTTATTATAAATCTTTTTAATATTATCTACAGCTTCTGTATTGACAAGTTTTTGATAGAGCAGCCAAAAAGAAAAGAAAAAAAAGGGGGGGGGGGAGGGGCGTTGAAAAAGAAAAAAAAAACTCATAACTTCGTCATTTCACAAAATATATAATCCGCTTGAATATATTACAGATCTTCTTAATATTACCTACAACTTTTATATTGACAAGTGTTTGATGGGACTAACACTTACAGCAAAAAAAAATAAATAAATAAATGAAAGAAAAAAGAAAAAAAGGTGGGGGTGTGTAGAAGAAAAAAATCACATCTACATTAATCCGCCACAAAGGCGATAAAAAAGTATCATTGGTGTTATGAAATTTTTTGACAACCCTCAGAGATGCTGTATTAGGGTTTCATTATTAAACGCGTGCGTGTTTCAATAAAAAAGAACGTCAGAATTTAAAATATAATGTGTGGTTCATTGAATGAAACAATCACCACAGGATTTAAATTTATTATATAAATCTTCTTAATATTATCTATAACTTTTGTAGTAACAAGTTTTTGATAAGATGAACTCTACTAATAGATGATATTACTAAAAATATTCTCAAGGGATGAAAAAAATAGGGGTTGAAGAAAAAATTATCGAATTAACACGATTCTGACAAAACCAACTCTTACAGAAAAATTAAATTAAAAACTCGACAAAAGTGGCCAGATAAAATTGTTAAACTGGGTTTACCTTTAATCTTGATTTAGTTTTTGTTGGTGAAATTGGTACTTAACTTCGAAATCTACCTGTGCCTGTAGGCCGAGCCAGGAGGGATTTATTATTATTATTATTGTTATTGCTGTTGAAATGATGTCGACATTTTTAAAACCTTTCTATTTCGGAAAAATTACTTTAAAATTATTGAAATTGATTGTTACTTTAACAATGTAATTTGTGTAAATAGAAATGTATTAATTTGGAAAATAATAAATAAATACATTTCCATTTACACAAAATGTGTTTATCTAGATATATTTACTTATTGGAACTCAATTTTAAACGAAAGCATGAACAATATTTTTCTTATTGGACTATCTTATTCTTAAGAATTGATTTTTTTCTTTTCTTTTCTTTTTTTTTTTTCAATAGAAGTTACAAAATTTAGAATAAAAGGGAGGGGGTAGGAAGAACTATCAGTAACTTAACTGATTCACTTACACTATTACAAAGAACGGTTAGTTTAGGTAACATAAAAAATAGCGTAAAATAATAATAACAGTAATAATATCAACTTGTCGGATGTGTCAATCCCAAAACTTTCTTCTGTCTCATACATGTTAATATTTTAAAATTCGCTATCAGAGTGCCAAGAAGTAAGTGACAATCCATGCCCATCATAAGTATTCTAAGAACATAGGTTCGTTTAATTGTGTGCATTTAAAAAGGAGATATACGCATAGATTTTTCCAAGCAAATCATTGAATTGCGTCACCCACCTTCTTAAATGTCTGCAACTAAAATTCCCAACCCAAACAGCATAAAAGTTGTACATGTTGGGCAGTATACACCCAAGCCTAATAAGGAACTATTTATGTGAAAGTGTAACAGAATGTGAACTTTGATTAAATTCCGTGCATTAGTTCTTGAGATATAGCTATCGCGAAAGTCGTGAAAAATATAGCATAGCAGCGCCACCTTTTATATGATTTACACGAAAACTTAATCAGCGCCAACTTTGTCAAGATCTCACAGGATATACAGTTTGAGGAAATTTCGTGCATCTGTTCTTCAGATATGACTCTCGTTAAAATTGTGTAAAGCCTGAAAAATGCAGCATAGCAACTCCACCTGTTGGTCTATTTACACTAAAAACTAATCAGCAACAACTTATATCAACGTCTAACTGAATCTATCTGAAGTTTGATGAAAATCCGTGCACTAGTTCTTGAGATAGAGCTATCGTGGAAATCGTGAAAAATGCAGCATAGCAGCGCCACCTGTTGGACAATTTACACCAAAACCTAACCAGCGACAACTTATATCAATGTTTAACTGAATCTGAAGTTTGATAAAAATCTGTGCATTAGTTTTTGATATAAAGCTATTGCGGAAAAATTATTAATATTATTATTCCGGGAAAATTATTATTAAAAGAAAAATGCAGCATAGCAGCACCATCCTATGAGCAAGTTACACCTAAACCTAATCAAAAACAACTTATGTCAACGCGTAATAGAATCTGAAGTTTGGTGAAAACCCATGCATTAGTTTTTGAGCTTTTGCGGAAATCGTGAAAAATGCAGCATAGCAGTGACACCTGTTGAGCGATTTACACCAAAAACTAATCAACACCAATTTATATCTAGGTCTAAATTAATCTAAAGAGTTAGTAAATTCCTTGCACTAATTCTTGAGATAGAGTGCCCACAAAATTTTTGTACCATACAGACAGACAGACATTTTCTAAAAACACTTAGATCGCGTTCAGACCTTCTAAAACGCATAAATCCGTCAAAAACTGGAAATCAAATTTTTTTTTTACGATCCAATACTTTCTTTTTAATAAAGATAGAAGAAAGTAACAATAATAATAATATAAATGAAAAACAGCATATAGATAATAGATACTGGTAAACAAAATTAGAACTAGTCGGATGAGGGAATCTCAAAACTTTCTTTTATCTCATACATATTAATACTTCCTGAAAAATGTCGCATAGCAGCTCCATAGGTTAGGTGATTTACACCAAAAACTAATCAGCAACAACATATGTCAATTTCTAACTGAATCTGAAGTTTGATGAAAATCTGTGCATTAGTTTTTGAGATAGAGCTATTGCGGAAATCGTAAAACATTCTGCATAGCGGCGTCACCTGTTGGGTGATTTACATCAAAAACTAATCAAGACCAATTTATATCGGGTACTAACCGAATCTGAAGTTTGATGAAAATTCATGCATTAGTTCTTGAGATACAGCTATTACAGAAATCATGAAAAATGCAGCGTAGCATCACCACCTATTGGGCGATTTGCACCAAAACGTAATGAGCTCGTGCACTAGTTACGTGCACTAGTTACTAATTACGTGCACTAGTTCTTGAGATAGAGAGCCCACAAAATTTTTGTCTCACATAGATAGACAGACTAACATACAGATATTTTCTAAAAAAAGGCCGATCGTGTTCAGAACCTTCTAAAACATACAAATTCGTCGAAAACTGGAAGTCGAAATTTTTCACGAAAAAATATTTTCTTCTTGTAAAGATTAGAAGTAAGTAACAATAATAACATAAATAAAAAACAGCATATAAATAAAGACTAGTAAACAAAATAAAAATAACGTACTTCCGTTTCAAGGCTTCAAACGGAGCTGCTTTGAATGGAAAAAAGCTTGGTGATTTTGAACGCGAAAACATGTACTACTTCTATAAGACTTGTATTGAACGAGATTTTCCCTAGTTAATAGCCCGTTTTGTTATGAAACACCCTCAATAGCCCTTGAAAAAGCACCTGTTGTCCTTGTATGTTTACCTAGAGGTGAATATCTTTAAAAATAATTTTAGCTGAACTCAACAAGTTGAAGCAGCAGTTTTATAAAACAAATACTTCTTTCAAAGTGTGATTGCTTTTTAATAAACATCCGTCTAAATTTTGACTTAAGATTAATCTGAGACTACTTTTTAAATTTTTTTATCACGGAATTTCTATTTATATGCTGCGTTACCCATCGACGCATATAATAAACGTACCAAGCTTGCTGTTTTCTGATGATCATGAAACTGTTAGGTTTATTTAAATTTCAAGATTGTGTGCCAAAATGTGAGTTATGTGCGTTTCATCTCTTCAGAAAAAATGTTTCCTCTAGCTACCTTCAAGTGTCGTTTTACACTTCAATAAAAGAGTTGCCAATTCGCAGGTAACAATTTTTTAAATAAAAGATGCCAAGATCTTGAAAAGAAGACAGATATTATGAAATAACGGAATTAAAATCATATGATAAAGTGTTCTAACTAGAATAGAAGTTTTGTAAAATCATCTTATGATTGTAAACTATTAAGATATTAATTTTCGAAATTATTTTGACAACTTGTTCTCAAACATTTTGTTACATGGAATATTTTTATATATGGACACACATAGCAGTAACTATAGTTACTTCAATTATTAACATAAGGATTTTCTGAGAAGAGATATTTATTTCCCTGAAAACTGTGTTGTGAATAATCTGTCATCCAATAAAATAATTCAGAGTATTTTATTAATATTTTTGGAAGTAGATTAGTACACTGTAATAAAATGTTGTGATTTTTCCCGCACTTTATGTTGTAGTTTTTCAAGCACCGATGCTGTGAAATCGAATTCAAGCACCGTTACTGTGAAAGCGAATTCAAACAGCAACTGAAGTGAAAATATAATTATTTTTGCCACGTTGATCATACAGCCAACAACAACGCGCCTTTATCCCCAAATTGAGAAATATTACAGCACTCTTAATGACAGCAGCTTGTAAATTTTACAGCAACTCTGTTGGCAGTCGGTGTGCCAGCACCTTTTATTGTAAAATACAATGATTTTTCCAGCACTTTATATTGTAGTTTTCAAGTACCTATGCTATGAAATTGAATTCAAGCCCCGATGCCGTGAAAGCGAATCCAAGCAACAATTGAAGTAAAAATCGAATTCTTTCTGTCACTTGCATCACGCAGCCAATAGCAGCGCGACTTTTCCCAAACTTGAGAAATTTTACAGAGCTATTAAAAACAGCAGCTTGTAAATTTTACAGCAACTGTGTTGGCAGCCGGTGTGCTGGTACCTTTTGTTTTAAAATACAGATTTTTTTTCTTTTTTTTTTACGGTGTATAAAAAGTAGAAAATTCCACTGTCTTCTTTCACTATACAACTGTTAGTAGCGTATTTATTTGTGAAGAATTGCTCTTGTGAGGCACTTAGAACTTCTGTAAAACATTGTTAGTTTCATTTCATTTGAACTTTGAAGGTAAATCATTGTTTGTTTTCGGGGACAACTATAATGCATACAAATGTTTCGGGGACACCTGACTTTCTACTTGCATTTCATCTCTCTTAAAATTATAACTTGGCTATGCTACAGACTTTGGCCTTCTAATCTTTTATATTTTTTCCGGTTAGATAATCCTCCTTGAATAAAAAACGTTAGGAGTATTTGAGAAGTAAATAAATAAAGAGAAGGAAATCAATGTTACAAATCTTCAAATCAAGATAACGAAATAAACATTTGCGAATCTTGATATTTTTTTTCTCCTTTTCTACTTGGCATGTTTTCAGTTGTCTTACCTCTGCGAGAGTTAGTATATGATCAGTCATATATCATCATGTGAATAAAATAAAACTTCTCCTCGTAAAGAGTTTAAAATTAATTACAATTCATTTTAAGTAAATGATTTTTAATATTTTAAAGCTTTTGATTTTTTTCCTAAGCTGATGAAAATTATTTAACTATCGCTATGTTTCGTCTTCTTATAACCCCCCTCCCCCTCTTTTACGTAGATTTCGTACAAAATACTACCTATTACATTCTTCCCTATGTTGGAATTTCAGAAAAAGTTTTGCAGATCTACACCGATCCTGACCCATAGAGCCCAAAACCACCCTCAGTAAAAAACTTTATGTATAACTTTCTTCTGGACACGATAACGTCCATAATTCTGCACAAATCTCTTCCAAACTAATACATAAGATCAAGGGGCATAAAATCTTGGTCAAGTTCGTTAATGGGCAAAATCGGACCAAGGGGATGGAAATAGGGAGGGGTTTTGTGAAAACAGAAAAATACACTGTAACTTCTTAATTTTTATACGTATCAAATCAGTTTAAAGTTTTTATTACTTCTGAAAATAGGGCCAAAAATTTATGCATCACAAATTTTTGATAAAATTAAAAATGGGTTCAAGGGGCGCAAAAAATAGGGTTTTAGGGGGAAAAAATTCATAATTTGGTCAATTCTTAAGATATCAAATCCAATTAAATTTATTATAAATGTCCTTAATATTATCTACAACTTTTACATTGACAAGTTTTTGATAGGACCAATTCGTACCTAAAATAAAAAAAAAATAAAAACGAAAAAAAAAAAAAAAGGGGGGGGGGAGGTTGTTGAAGAAAAAAATCCATAACTTCGTCAATTCACAAGATATAAAATCCGCATGAATTTATTATATATCTTTTTAATATTATCTACAACTTTCATACTGACAAGTTTTTGATAGGACCAATTTTTACAGCAAAAACAATTAGAAATACATAGCGGTTAAAGAAAAAAATCATCGTATTAAAGGTGCATTCAAATCCAAACTGGTTATTTTCTGATTCATTTTTAAATTCATTTTTGCTCTCAAACGCATCCAATTGGTAGATTCTCTTATTCAGAAACTATATAATGTACCGTAATGGGCGATTTTTTGATAGAGGCAGAATATATTTCAAAAAATGATGTCAAAGTGGGCATTTTGAACCGAATTTCCCGAAGCGATTTTGTTGGAAACGAAAAATATTGTCCTACTGAGAAAATAATTGTTTATAAATCAAGTTTTAATTAATTGAATGAAGAGTAAAAAGACAGGTTGCTTATAAATCTCTTCAAAAATCACGTCAGCAAGTTTCATATTTTTTCTTTTAAAAATGAATCTGAAAATGTGCCAGCAAATTTCGAGTTGTTGAGCATGGAAAAGTATTTTTTTTTTTAATACCGCCTTAACATGATTCTGATAAAACCAATGAAATAAAAACTTGTCAAAACGGCCAGATAAAATTGTTAGAGTGGGTTTATCTCTGATCATGATTTAGTTTTTGTTGTTGAAATTAGCACTTAACTTCGAAATGTACCTGCGCCTGTAGGCCGAGCCGGCAGGGATTTTTTTTTTTTTTTTTTTTTTAATTCAGCGTGTAATTGTCTTACCTCTTTGGGAGTTAGTGTTTAATCAGCTACCATTTTTAAAGTGTTTTAGTTGAATAAAAGTCAGACTTTTAACATTTTTTAAAAATTATATTATTTATACCAGAGGAATCTTCCCGCTGTACAGAGCTTAGGTGAGAACCTTTCCTTTTCAGCTTTTGTAGCTATGTTAATACGTTTTTTGCATTTAATATATATATTTTTTAATTGCCCATTAACAATTCCAAAATGAATTTTTATATGAAAAATATTAATTATATATTCAAATAAAGTTTTGAAATGTATTAATCGCGAAAAGGGTTATTGCCGATATCCTTTACGGCATTTATCAGGCAGTGATGTCTGTAAAACAAGTTTTTCCACAACAGATGTAACAATACCGGAAAACAGTTTTAAACGTTTCGTGGCAATGTTCTATAACCAACACAATATTGCGCGAAAGTAATATAAAAGTACAATTATGTTGCATGGTTTACTTATCCCCCCCCCCCCCTACAGTTGTAAGTAGATTTTAAAGGAAGAAGAACAGTTGCTTAGAATTCCTAAATTGAGTGAGAACCTAAAAGTGAATAAAATAAAAATAAAAATAACTAGCATTAGAAAACTAACTGTGGCTTTTCTCAAGTAATTTGGATAAACGAAGAATTTTGAATATAATAATATTAAAAGATCCAACACGGACTTCTCGGGTTACAGAATATAAATAAAAACCCCTCTCTCTCTTCTTTTTCATTTAATATATTATTTCAGATTGCTCACTAACAATTCCAAAAGGCATTTTTTAAATGAAAAATATCAATTATATATTCAAATAAAGTTTTGAAATGTATTAACCCCTTCGGGACGAGCGTCTTTTAGAGAATTTTTAATATTTTATCACCGGTTTTTAAAAACAGAATTTTTTGCCTAATTGAATCGGGAAAATTCTCGGATTAAATAAGGCAAAATTTACAATAAAAATTTACCGGTGAGAATAATCACTGATTCTGAGCACTTACGCGGGACGAATATCGGTCGCTCGTCTCCAAAGGGGTTAAAAACGAAAAGGCTTATTGCCGATATTTTTTACAGATTTATCAGGCAATGATGCCTGTAAAACAAGTTTTCCCACAACAAATAAAACAACGCCGGAAAACAGGTTACGTTTCGTGACAATGTTCTATAACCAATACAATATTGCTCGAAAATAACATAACAATACAATTATGTTGTATGTTTTACTTATTTTTCCCCCCTCCAGTTTTAAGTGGATTTTAAAGGAAGGAGAGCAGTTGATTAGAATTCCTAAGCTGAGTGAGAAATTGAAAGTGAATAAAATAACAATAAAAATAACTAGCATTAGAAAAACTAACTGTCGCCTTTCTCAAGCTTTTTGGATAAGCGACAAATTTTGAATTTAATAATATTTGAAGATCCAACTCGGGCTTCCCGGGGTACAGAATATAAGTGAAAACCTCTCTCTCTCCTTTTTTTTTCAATTAATATATTTTTTAGGTTGCCCACTCACAATTCCAAAAGGCATCTTTATATGAAAAATATCAATTATATATTCAAATAAAGTTTTGAAATTTATTAAAAGCGAAAGGGTTATTTCCGATATTTTTTACTGAATTTATCAGGCAATGATGCCTGTAAAAAAAGTTTTCCCACAACAAAAGAAACAACGCCGGAAAACAGGTTTAAACGTTTCGTGACTATGTTCTATAACCAATTTTGCTTATAACTAACATAAAAATACAATTATGGTGTATGTTTTTTTCCCCCCAATTTTATGTGAATTTTAAAGGAAGCGGAATAGTTTATTAGAATTCTTAAACTGAGTGAGAAATTAGTAACTCATTTATTTAATGATGATGATTACTTAATAAAGATCCGTAAAAAACTTTGAATTTAATATTAGGAGGTCCAACACTGACTTCCAGGTTTACAGAATATAAGTAAAAAACATTTTTTAACACTTTATAGTCCAGGGGAAATGTACCAAAAAAGAGGATTACCTTGCAAAAGGTCGGGTAGAATTTTTTTTTTCTGACTTGTTTATAATGATGTCAAAATGAAAAAAACAAGTTTCCTAACAAAATTTCTTAAGGTTAAAGTTTCTGTGGCTAAAAAACAACACAATTTTGGGACCTTTTTTGATTTTTTTGAAATATCTCGAGACCCGTTGCCGTAACATATTATTTGTCAGTTACAATATTAAAGAGGATAAAATTTTCTACAACTTTCATATTTACAACTTTTTTATACACTCAATAGCAAGCGCAGTACGCCACTTCAAAAATAGAACAAATTTTTCAATTTTCTTAAAAACGGTGAAAAACGTAGTTCTGCCCCGATTATTCAAATGTTTCCCACGGATTTAATCTTGTATGTCAACTTCTATATATTGGTAGCAGTAAATTATGTGTTTCAGGGCCAAAACTAGCCTTTTTTGCACCCGTGCCAAGCATGGATTTTGGTGCCCCCCACCTGCCCTTTAAAATAAAATTTACCACGAGAATTTTAATAAATCTCTAATAGCCGGATTTTGAAATTTTTAAGTGTGTACTCATTAAATATACGGAATGCTGGACTACTTAATCAGGTTTGTCAAACATTGATTCATTAAAACCTTCAAAACCCAACCGAAAGGGACCGAAATATATTCCGCTTTAAACAGGTTTCCATCTTAGAAGGTATAATTGTTCATATTCTTTCTCGTGAAAATATATAATTTTCTCTTTAAAGACCGGATTCCGTATATACAGTTTTCAAAGATTTTACGGTAGTTGTAGTATTGAGGCGTTTAAAGTGACAGTTATATGGATTATGAGACTAAATTACGCAAAGACATTCGCAAGGTAATATTAAACGTATGGAAGCGTTCTTGACAAATATCTCGCTTGCATTTTATTACTTTTAAATACATTTTTTTCATGGGATACCCGAGATAAATATCTAATGTTGTGCTGGTATCACTGAGATCATTAAACAGATATAGTTTCAAAACAGTACATATTACAGAAGATTAGAATATTCCACAAAGTATATTTTTCAACAACCAAAGTAAAATTTTCTGTTTGAGCTTTAAAGCAATTAATAGGTAATCTTAAAGTTTTATATATTTTTGTACGCTAAAATGATATAATCTCTTGTTATATTTATTGATATAAGTGGAAAAAATTGACAATATTTTTCAAAACTAATCTTTTAAATATTTTTATGAAACTAGTGATCTCAAATATTTTATTGACAGAATTTTTATATTTTACAAGAGATCAATGCCTAACATTAATTAGTGAAATAATCAGTTGTCATTTTTTTGTAGCTATTTTATAAGGTAAAAATATTTCTTACATAAAATATATTTATTTTTTGAGTTCCCCCTTTTATATGGAATTACAATCCAATGTTTGCTATCTTTAAAACAGTAAAACATTAAAACATATGTTATCAATAATTGGTAAATAAAATATACCATTGTAGTGTGGAATAAAATATGTTTTTCGCAAATTTTCATACCTAACCCATTGATACCTGCAAAAATATGTATGCATTATAAAAAATATTAATATTATAAAATTATAAATATTATTAAAATTAAACAAGAATTCTTTCTTAACTGAAACTATCATGCTAATAAGTTAACTAAATGTTGAGGTATTCTTTTAAACAACTAAGGGGCTCGGCCCCCTACGAGCTACGCTCGCCAACCCCCGTTCAGACACTGCAGTCTCTAAAAGCACGCTAATTTGATCGGCTTTAAAAAGATTTTGGAAGATTGAATTATAATAAAAAAAAAAAAGAGATCTCCCTATAAACGGGTTTCTATTCATTTCTCTCAGCTGCTGTTAAAAGATACAATGGCATTTCAAAATCATCTAATATAAAATGAATTAAGTAAACAGAGTCTTTGTCTCCCGGTATTTTTTAACAAAGCGAAAAGAAAGTCCTTTTAAATAAGACATTTTAAATATATCGTTTTTAATCTGACGTAATTTTCACCAAACTTTTCTTTCCCTTTTTAATATTCACGTGAAAATGTTTTTATTAGAAATGAAATATTATTTGCGCTGTCCAAAAAAAAAAAAAAAAAAAAAAAAAAAAATATAGTTGAAAAATTCATCTCAAAATATCAAGTAAATGTCTCGCGCTATTTTTAAATTTATACTGTTTTGCAATATTATTTTGTGTTCATTTTATGTAATAACTGTAATGTGACGTAATTGTGATGTAATTTCTCCTGTTTAAGACTTCTAACGCATGTTAATAAATTTATTATTTTACAATATCCTTTCTCTGTTAAAATTCATGTGTAATTATAGATGAAGTAATTTTCAATAAGTTCCTGCTTTTTATACATAATTATTTAATTCTAATTTGAAAGTTTTTTTTCTGTTTATAATAGTCACGTGTAAATAAATTTTTAATTTCAAGCAAACATTATTGTTTCCGTTGTTTATAAAGTTGGCAACAGGTTAAATTAGTACAATTTTCTGAAACAAGAAAAAAATATCTCTCGAAATGCTGAAAATTTGAATTTAAAATAGAAATGAAACCTCGAAAAATGAGTCAAATTAAAAAAATAAATTAATTCTGCACACCGGGAAATTATAACGTATAAAATGATCTAAAAATTATTAAATTCCGATGTATAGTTTTTGCTGCTATAAAACTTTTTTAGTGGAACGATTTTGTCCAACTTTAGCATTAAATATCTCTTAAAATAATTCTTCGATTTGAAAACTGTCTGCATCAGCGTGTTTATCAAACATTTTTGTATAATACTACAGATTTTCATATTTTTGTATGCATTATTTTTCTTAATATTAACGAAGAAAGACCTCCGGTCACAAAAAAATCAAAACCGGCGGCGGCGGCGGCGGTGACAGCGGTAGTTACTTTTTTTTAGAATAGACAGATGCTTTGAAGTTAACATTGTATATACTTAAAGTTACTGTCTAAACATGAAAATTGCCTCATTCATCTACACTCTGCCCTACTTTAAAAATTATACAAATTTATTGAATATAAAATGTCTGTTGAGATGGAAATAAAGACGTGAGTGTGCAAATAACAGATAATTTACTGATGCCAATTGAAAAAAAAAAGCCTTATTTTTGAAATGGCGTACTGCGCTTGCTATTGTGTCTCTCTATTCTAAAAAAAAGTAACTACCGCTGTCACCGCCGCCGCCGCCGGTTTTGATTTTTTTGTGACCGGAGGCCTTTCTTCGTTAATATTAACAAAAATATGAAAATCGGTGGTTTTATACAGAAATGTTTGATAAACACGCTGATGCAGACAGTTTTCAAATCGAAGAATTATTTTAAGAGTTATTTAATGCTAAAGTTGGACAAAATCGTTCCACTAAAAAAGTTTTATAGCAGCAAAAACTATACATGGCAGTGTAATCATTTTTAGATCATTTTATGCCTTAGAATTTGCCGGAGTGCAGATTGCATTAATTTTTTTATTTTGACTCATTTTTTTAGGTTTTATTTCTATTTTAAATTCAAATTTTCAGCATTTCTAGAGATATTTTTTACAGATTTCAGAAAATTGTACTAATTTAAACTGTTGCCAACTGTATAAAAAGCGCAAGCAATAATGTTTGCTTCAAATTAAAAATTTATTTACACGTGACTATTATAAACAGGAAAAAAACTTTTAAATTAGAATTAAATAATTACGTATAAAAAGCAGGAACTTATTAAAAATTACGTCATAAAAAGTATAAACGTGAATTTTAAAAGAGGAAGGATATTGTAAAATAATAAATTCCTTAACACGCGTTAGAAGTCTTAGGAGAAATTACGTCATATATACGTCACATTATAGTTATTACATAAAATGAACACAAAATAATATTGCAAAAAAGTTTAAATTTAGAAATTGCGCTAGACATTTATTTGATATTTTGAGAATTAATTTAAAATGTCTCATTTAAAAGAACTTTCTTTTCGCTTTGTTAAAAAATACCAGGAGACAAAGACTCTCTTTACTTAATTCCTTTTATATTAGCTTATTTTGAAATGTTGTTACACGTGTATACGTCATCAAGTTATTTTTATTTCGACGTTTTATTTGTGTTTTTGTTAATGTTGTACGAATTTATTTGTTCTTTCGTTATTTAAAATAAAAATTATATCAAATTGTATAATTTGGCGAGTGGTTTGGCGATTTATATAATTTGGCGAAATTGATCGACAGGATAATCAAGTAGTACCGCAGCGGATTTGGCGTTAAAATTCCCCAATCAAAGAGAAATGAATAGAAATTCGTTTATAGGGAGATCGCCGCTGTTTTTTAAATTATAATTCAATCTTTCGAAATCTTTTTAAAGCCGATCAAATTAGCGTGCATTTAGAGTCTGCGGTGTCTGGACGGGGGTTGGCGAGCGTAGCTCGTAGCAGGCCGAGCCCCCTAGTGTTTAAAAAAGTTGTAAATATGAAAATTGTAGATAATTTTGTCCTCTTTAATATTGTAACGGACAAACAATATGCTACGACAACGGGTGTCGAGATATTTAAAAAAAATAATAAAAAAAGGTCCCAAAATTTTGTTGTTATTTTGGCTACAGAAAATTTAGCCTTAAGAAATTTTGTTAGAAAACTTCGTTTTTCCATGTTGGCATCATTATAAACAAGTAAAAAAAATCTTATACCCGACCTTTTGCCAGATAAAATGTACATTTCCCTTGGACTATTACAACATAGCTGAAAAGTGTTTATGAATTCGTCTGTCCATCTGTCTGTCGGTCCGTACTCTAACTCGCGTAAATATAGTCCGATTCCAATGAAATTGATATACGTTATTGGAGTTTACTATGGCATGTTCAGTATTGAAAGTGAAGGGAATTTACGGTTCATTTACAGAGACCGTCAAAAGAATTCCGTTACATTACGGCCTATGAGGAAAAATCGATTGCAGTGTATTTTAATGATATTACAACTTTTTAAATAATATTGAAATTTATATATCACTGAGGAGCACTTCAAGGCACTTACTGTAGAATCTGGTGTGCATACAATATATCGTTCATTTATTCATGACACACAAAAGTATTTATGGGCATTCTCACAATCTTTTGACTTTCGGGAATAAAAATCTGGGGAAATTAAACTTGCTAAATTAACATTTTAATCTGATAGACGAATGCCTTAATGATTCAAAATAAAGAAAAAATGGTCAGCAGCGAAATTTTTTTAAATTTAACTGAGGTTTATGTTAAACTTGCGAGTTTAATTTTCCTTACCATTTTACGACTAAAACTTTTTATTTTCTTCTAAATTGTTACTTATAATGAATTTGCATAGTACTCACAGGACATTCAAATAAGAAATAATAACAATGTAGTATTTTTAGTACAAAATTTTGGTATAACATTGTCTTAAAGGGGTGTAAAAGAAGGGACGGTAAGGTAAACTAGTCGGATGTACCAATCCCAAAACTTTCTTCTATCTCATACATGTTAATACTTCAAAATTCGCTATCACACTGCCAAAATTAAATGGCAAATTCCGTGCATTAGTTCTTGAGATATGACTATCGCTGAAATCGTCTAAATCCAGCAAAATGCTGCCTAGCAGCGCCACCTATTGGGTGATTTATACCAAATCCTACTCAACAACAATTTATGTCAACGTCTGACTGAATCTGAAGTTTGGAGAAAATCCGTGCATTAGTTTTTGAGATAGAGCTATAGCGAAAATCGTGAAAATTCCAGCATAGCAGCGCCACCTATTGGGTGATTAACACCAAAACCTAATTAACAACAACTTGTGTCAACATACAACTAAATCTAAAGTTAGATGAAAATTCGTGCATTAGTTTTTGAGATAGAGCTATTGAGGCAATCGTGAAAAAGTCAGCACAGAAGCGCCACCTGTTGGGCGATTTACACCAACACATAATCAGTAGCAAGACATGTGAAGGACTAATTGTATCTGAAGTTTGGTGAAAATCCGTGCGTTAGTTCTTAAAATAGAGCTATTGGGGAAATCGTGTAAATCCTGCAAAATTCATCATAACAGCGCCACCTGTTGGGCGATTTACACCAAAACGTAACCAGCATCAATTCATATCAAGGACTAACAAAATCTGGAGTTTGATCAAAATCCGTGCATTAGTTCGTGAGATAGAGCTATTGCGAAAATCGTGAAAAATGCAGCATAGCAGCGCCACCTGTTGAGCGATTTACACCAAAAACTAATCAGCATCAATTTGTATTAGGAACTCACTGAATATAAATTTTTATTAAATTCCGTGCATTAGTTCTTGAGATAAAGCGCCCACAAAATTTGTGTCACATACACACAGACAGACAGACAGACAGACTCACAGAGTCACAGACAGACATTTTGTAAAAACATGTTTTTTGGAATCTCTGACCCCTAAAATGTGTAAATCCGTCGAAAACCGGAATTCGAAAATTTTCATGAATCCAATACTTTCTTCTTGTAAAGATAGAAGAAAGTAAAAAAGGGGGCGGTATAGAAAAAAAAAGGACGAAATGGGAAAAAAAAAGGACGGTAACGATGTAACGGTAAGGAAAATTGCCACCCATTTTAGGTAAATCATGTTAAAACTAAGTGGTAGCCACAACGCTCATCGATTTTTAGAAACATTTATTTACATTGGATTAAATTTAAAAAAAAATTAATTTACCTCGAAAAGTGCAGGAATAAACCTTGGGGACGGTAAGACTACCAATAAAGCCACGATCTTGAAGTTGATATTTAAATGCTGTTTTAAATTCTGCTGCAAATTCCCTGTCAAAGAATTTTAGACATCCTTTCTCTAGCATACTTCTGCATGAGAAAAAACTTGAAAAAAATTCTGTGGCTGCATCTGAAGTGATTTTCTGTATAAGTTTAGCAAGAGGGACGGTAAGGATAAAAAACCCAGGGACAGAGTTCAAAAAATAATATCAACCGTAAAAATGTGTGCAGGTTTTTTTTTTTTTTTGCTATATATTTATATAAAAAAATTGTTCCAGTTTCGGAAAAAAATTACATCATTAAATTTTATTGAAACAATTTTATCCAGACACCTCCAAACTTAAAAATCAGCATCAGGGACACGGGACGGTATAGGAGTTTTCCTGATATTTGAACCCCCAACATCGTCTAAAATTTATTTATCTCGTTAATATTGTTATGCAATCATGCAATGGGATGTTCCCCAGTATATGAAATAAAAAAAAAACACAAGAAAATGCTCTAAAATAAAAATTATTATTAAGGGACATAAAAGTCAAAAGATTGTGAGAATGCCCCTTATCTTTGAAGTCAAATGACTGACTACGAAAAATAGTTACTGGAAGTGCATTTTAAAATTAAACTATTTTTTTTGCATACTACTTTCTGTGTATAAATTCTATCGATCCTATACAGGGCTACATAAAAGATATAAAGTACATTTCCGTTTATTGACGAAAATTGCTGAATGAGAATTTCCAACGGCGCTATGCGTTTAATTGAACTAATTTTTAGCACACTACGTAGTATACATATAAATCTATAGATCTTATACAGGGCTGCACAAAAAAATTGGGATTTTTTTCGACTACTGATGGTAATTGCAGAAATTAGATTTTCAAATGCGGTATACGTTTTCTAAATTGTTTACTTGGGTTTTTTCACCTTAATAAAAGTGTGAAGTTTTGTTACAGTATTCTGAATATGTTGAAAAATGCCCATAATCTATGTTGAACCCGTGATTTTTTGTTCTTTTTTTTTTTTACTCTAATAGATTTTTTACATTTACTATAATTTTTTAGATTGCCCACTAACAACATCAAAAAGCATTTTTATATCAAAAATGTCAATGAGGTATTCAAATAAAGTTTTGAAATTTATTAGAAGCTTTCGTATCAGCCGTGTACCAGGAGTTTATAGCCGAGGAAATCGCTAAATATTTCGTTGCTTATAGCAACCTTTTTCATTCTGATCACTTCAGTGATTTAAGCGCGTAGTTCTATCACATGTCTGTTAAATCTGTGTTTTATTTACATTATTTTATTTATTTATTTATTGAAGAAGTTTTAATTTCTATTTTTAATATTCGTAGGAAACAGACACTGAACTGCTTATTTTTGTTTTAAGCGCAAATGGGTTACGTAATCAAGCCGCATGCAACAGAAACAGATTTCTAAAATCATAAAAAATTAATAATTAGAGGTCCAGTTTTCATGGCCATTCATCATAATGAGGAATTTGCACACATGGGGAAATCAATCAATTACATGTTTTTCTGATAATTACAGATCCATACATTTCAAAAATTTCCTCAAAAATGCAAAAAAAACGGGCCAATAGTTTTTAAATTAAGCTTAAAGTTAAGGGGTAAACAGGCCACTAGAAAACGCTGTGTGATTGGCTGTGACGTCACTGTTCACGATATGCCAATGTTTACATTTTGCTTGCAGGCGCACGGAGCAAGCAGTCGGCGTTTTCTTTCTATAAGCCTGTGTTTTGAAAGCATTTAGAAAAAAAATTTTACATCCAAATTTATTTCTTCTTTCATCTTTATTACATTTCACCAATCTCGCTGTGTTAATGGAAATAAAATGGCATTATTTCCAGTATTAAAGAAAAGTTTCGATTTAAAAAAAACAGTTACATTAGTTTCTTTTAAACAAATTAAAAACATAAATTCTCCTAGTAAAATATTAGTTAAAGCTTTTTTAATGTTACGGTTAAGAAAAATTATATATATATAGTATATATATGTATATATAATAAGCAAAATAGTTGTCTAAAATCTGCACCAACGTGCAGATTTGAGAGGGCCTATCATATTTTAAAAGATATATAAAATGTTGTTACTTTGCATAAATTGCTTTAAGGCATTCCATTCTCAGGATTGCCACAAACGACATTTTTTTCTTCTTTTGGTTACATTTCCTACCACTGTTTTAAAACAACCTTCGTGGTAAATTTTTACTAGAAAGGTTATTGTCTAGAAATAACAGTTGTCAATAAAGAAACGCCTGTGACAACCCTGATTCTTAGGTATGGCTTTGTATTTTTTTTTTTCACTTTTTTATTTGAACTTAAGAACTTATTAAGTTTTCGTTCCAGATCTAGTTTTTATATTTCCTAGAGAGTGAAATTTTAAAACATACTCAAATGTAAAAGTAAACTTTTATTCAAAATAACCTGGCTTCAGGCCCGATAAGTTCGAAGACAAAATCAAAGAATGTTTTAAAAGAAGTCAGAAGTGAACCATATCAGAGGACAAACACTGGGACAATGACTTTTAAAATCCATTGTGCACAGACCACAAACTTCGCAAGAAATTCCAAAAATCAAGTCTGTGCTGTTTTCTCCTTGAACAACCCACCCCCTCCCCATCACTTACCTGCATGCTTGTACATTATAGCATGATGAAATAATTTTATGGTATGCCTCCATGGGACCAGAGAACAAATTCTAGGGAGGTGCAAGATTTCGGATCAAATGCGTCAATAGTCTCTTGAAAGCTCCCCCCCCCCCTTCTTTTTGTAAGGATAATCTCGAAAAAATATTTTTTCCTATTCAATAACGCAAAATTTTGCGATTCATTTTTCAATATAAAAGTATAACTATTTCAGGCATGATTATCGAAGTGATTTTTAACTGAACAATTTTTAATTTTTCTTCAAATTATTTAAATCTTGAGATATAAGTGATTGTTGTCTCATTACAGCGGTTTTTTTCTTCTCCTGCGTTGTAACGTCTGGAAATTCGTTTCAAAACATCAACTTAACAGCATTTTCTGCCTTTACCGAGAAAAAACAACAAAAAACATTATTCGGTTATATCTATCGTTTCTGAATAAGAACACCGGCCAATTTTATGCATTTGCGAATAAAATTGAAATAAAAAATGTGTCAGAAAGAAACCAGTTTGAGTGTGAAAATTGCCCTAATGGAGACTATAAGCATGAAATATACTAAATTAAGAAAAAATAAGAATATTTTCCCAGAACCGTTCGTGTGATACACGTTTTAACATATCACCATAAATAAATGACGTATTAAAAATTCAAAAATAAGCTTCTATCACCTTTTTTCTCCCCACAAAATGAAGGATTGAATTTCATTAAAAGCGCCCCACCTCTATTTATTTATTTATTTTTTACCACACGAATATAAAAAGAAAAGTTTAAAATTACCTTCCACGGGACGTTCAGAAGCACCCATGACGAAAAATTTTAGTTCCTCTTCCTTTAACGTTTAATTGTTTTAAATCATTTTATAAGAATAAGTGTTATCAATTTTTCATTAAATGTGAAAACTGCCCTAGAGTTAGATTCGGCAATTATTATTATTATTATTCCATCGATGTAAATTCATCTTTTCGGTTTTAACGGCCCAGGTTATTTGTTCCTTTATAACTCAAACAAATACATTAATGTTAACTAAAAGATTTTTTTCTTATATCTAAATATGCATATAAAATTGCTTTATGTCATTGTGATAACTGATAAAGGAATGACTCACAATTTAGAATAATTAAATGTCACGTTCTGAAAATTAAATTACAGCATCTGTTTCAAATAAGAAATTTAGACAATACTCCGTAATTTGCATACCTGTATTTATAATTAGGCAGAATATAAAAACTACTAATATAATGCACATAGTTATAATGAATGTGCAATGTCAGTCAAAATAAATAATGTAATGTACATGAATTTTAATTTTTATAATGAGAAAAAAAGAAAGTCTATAGATCAAGTGCAGAATCCAACATATAGTCGCTCCGTGTTGTGTGTTTGTTGTCATGAACTATGACGTCACAAGACCGGCGTAGGAAAAGTATCGTTTTCGCCAGACGGTAAATAGTGCGATATAAAAACCCTTATAAGTCAGTAATTATAGCTCAAAATGAAAATATATAGACACTGTCCTTCATATTTTTTCGTTTTCCATTGTATAAAGATGAAATTAGAAAACGTGAAAATTCCTCATTTGGTAAAAACTTGGTTTGACACTAGAAATGAAGATCCGATGAATCCCGTCAAAAAAAAAATTGTTTTGCCCTGGGTTTTTTTTTTTTTGTGTGTGTGTGTGTGTGTGTATGTGTGTGTGTGGGGGGGGAAAGAGGTTATTTTACCTCAGGGAGGGGGAAAATCAAAAATTTTTAAGTACGTCTAATGGTATATCTAATGAGTCCCTGAAAAATAAAGTTGTTTTATCGTGGTTTCTTTCCGGGGGGGAGGGGGGGGATGCATTTTAAATCTGGGAGGCGAAGGGAGGGGAGAATTGAACTTTTTTTTAAAATTAGTTCAAGTGGGGTAATACTGTTTTTTATTTATTTTTTAATTCTGAATCGAATGACACTATCTGCAAGTCGATACGAAATACGATCATTTATTACAAAGTTATCGTATGTTTTATGAATACAAAGTCGAAAATTATCATATATATTAAAACACCAAGGAAAAAATTCAGTTCAGTGCAAAATTGGCACATTTGCGCGTGCGTGAAATTATATCTAAAACCTGCTCAATTTTAAAGAAAAGTAGGCACGATATCCGGTTAGAGCTGTGGTCTAAGGTGCCAGTTTAAAGCTGTGAATCTTTGTAGAGAATGCGGGTTCAACCCCAACTCCTGGAAGAATGATTTCTGTAATACTTTTTGGTACTCATTTCAATAATGCCATATTTTATTTCAGGAGGTGAAGTTATATGATTTGTATTTCTTTATATTATTATTCGAATGCTTTATAATTAAATACAGTTTAACACGCAACGATATAAAAAAAATACCGATTTTCTAAAGATATTTAAGCTCAAATGTTTTGCATGCAATTATCAATTAAATAAATTGAACTGTTCTACAATTTTTGCTATATTTTCTGACCATTATCAAAAATATATACATGCGTTTACAAAGTAAAGTTTGTCATTCTTTTCCATAAAAAAGAAAACAGAAATAAAGAAAAATATTCATAAAAGAACTATAAAAGAAATTACCTTCATGGTCATGGTTTAATAATTAAACAATGTATAAAAATGTAAAATAAAATTTAAGTAATTAAAAAACATATATTATAAATCGTTACCTGCTAGCATCAAGTTTTAAGATTAAGGTTTCAGAATGAGACTGGGAAAAATAAAATCAATGAAAACTTTTAACGGTCGTGTAGTTAAAAAAATAATTAGAAAATACTAAATATTGTTATTTTTTGAAAAAAAAATTGAGACTCTAGTAAGTAAAAATAAATGCTCTACCCAATATTTTTAGTTAAACTTCTGATAAAAACAAGAATAATTTGTTCTAACTTAACATTCTTTCACTTCATTGAGTAGGTTTACAGAACCTTCAAATTAGTAAGTTGTAGGTTCTCTAAGTAGGTTAGACTGATAACACTATTTGTCGCCTTAAATCTATAGGAATCACTTATACAATATACCAGTTCATCAAAATTTTACTACTTAATTAATTTAAAAGCAACTAATTAAAAATTCAAGAATTTTTATAATGAAACATTCAAGTTGTTTACTGTCAAATGACGGGCACTATCTAATACTTTATTACTGAGCACAGCTTTTTCACATTTATTTTACGTTGAAACATGTTCTTTATATCATATCAAACTTGTTAAATAATGTTCTCAAAAAGCAATAATCAAAATCAGAATCATCTGAGTATTCTTCAAGATCACTAAAGTTGTCAAAATCAGTATGCATTCATAATTTTGTATTCATAAAACCATTCATGATTTTATATTCATAAAACACTGCCGTAACTTTGTATAAAATGTTCGTATCGACTTGCGGATGGTGTCATTCGATTCGGAATTTAAAAAATGCATATTAAAAGACACCCCAATTGACCTACTTGAAAAAAAGATCCCCTGTGTTAAAAAACCCCTTTTGCACCCCCCCCCCAAAAAACAGGTTTTTTTTGGAGGGGGGGAGGGGACTCATCGGATCTTTATTTCTAGTGCCAAAACGAAGTTTTTACCAAATTTTCTTAATTGGCCATCAGTTGTTGTATTTTACTCAATTTTTGGCTTATTTTGAAAAAAAAAAAATCATTTAGGATTTCGATGTGAAAAGAAAAAAAAAAATAGTTGCGCGCAAAACCCTAATTTTTACAACTAAATATTTTAGCACGAAAATTATAACTCATAAATTTGGTTTAAAAATTATAACATACGGGGGAAAATAATGAGTTCTAATTTTTCAAAAATTCTCCCGTATATTCCATCCATTTGAAAGGAAATAAATGAATAAAGTAAGAAAGAAAAAGAAAGTATCAGAAGAAAAACACTGCTTTTTACAACTAAATATCAAAATCTTACACATGCTTTGGACGACAAGAAATGTATTTTTTTAACCCTTTATCTATTGACGGTACTTATAAGTACCACTCACTTTAAGCTTTCATCCCGTAGTGAATATTACTAATATTCTAATGGTACTTTGCAAAAACACACTTTTAACTCCACTTTATCCGGATACATGACAGCAGTAGTTCTAGGATGGTTATTTTAGCGAGGAAGGAGGCTATCTTCGACACAGACGATGTGTTTTGTGCCGGCATTTTGTACAGACTGTCATGTTCGTCTTTTTATTGCTGCAAACACAGTAAAGGATATAAGATAAGTGTTGGATTTTTTTAATGTCTTCATGATGATCTTAGAATACAGTTTAATTAGCTATTGTACGTGAACGATGTATGTATTTGATATAAAAGTTGAATTACTCGGTGGTACATATAAGTACCGTCAGTACACTGGGTGTTGGAGGAAAACTTCTTGTTTACTTTTCGTCTATGTAGTTATCTATCGTTTTCATCTGCTTTAAAATGTAATTACTAAAATGTAATGTAGTAATGATTTCCCTGGTATTTCTTTTCTGTTTCATTGTTATTTTTTATAGGAAATCGAAAAAGCTGTGGCGCCGGCTCGTTTTTGCTATGCTAGAAATGGGATATGTAAATTCATATACTGCATATGTGGAGATGAGAGAGAACATGTTGTACCTGGAATATAGACGTAGCATAACTAAAGGACTGCTAACAAGATCGGAAAAAAAAAATAGTTTTTTAACCCTTTCAGGGGCGAAGCATTTTCAATTCTAAAGCGTTGAAATAAATGATTGGCGCCAGACTTTGCCGAAAGATTTATTTGTAAATAAGAAAATGCTTTTTTTTCCTATACTTTTTAAATCGAAAACCTTTTCCGGTGCATTTGAAATATCTTGTGGGTTTTCTGTTACGATATTCTAGTCATAGTGTATTGACGGTACTTTAAAGTATCACTTTAGTTAATTACCTCTAAATAATTAAATTTCTCACGGGTGAGTATTTTTTTTTATGTTTATCCTTTAGTTTTTATTCTAGTAATTGGAAAAAAAAATATTACATGAAAAAAATTTCAGTAAATCATAATGCAGTAGATAAAGGGTTAAACGTCGAATCGCCCCCACCTCTCTCCCGTTGCAGTTATTTCTAGCCTTTTACCGCTAAATATCGGTATTATTATTTTTTTTTTAACCAATTTTTTATATAGTAAGTGGACATGTATTTTATATTATATAAGCAAATCTTTAAGCATTTGGACAATTATAGGTTGTGAAATTTAGTATATTTTTGTGAAAAATAATATTTTTTAACGAAAGGTGAAATCCTTTTACTCAAATTCGAACCAAGCATTTATTGATGTAATAACTTTTAAGTCGTTCTGCTGAAATTTTCCATATTTTTTCACGAAATTTTTACACGGGCTGTAAAACTGTTATACTTCATTCGGAACACAAGAACAATTTTTTCTTTTTAAAACTTTAAAACTACCCTACGTGAAAAAACAAGAAAATGTCTTCTTACGAGTATTTTTACTACTAAAAATCAACATGTTTTCGCAATTTTTTATTTAAAAATATAAATTCAGACCAAATCGGGTTAAGTCCTACAAATTTGAGGCTCATTTAAGGTTATTATCACGGGCCCCTACAATGCCGGGCGGGTCAGCTAGTTTGACATATAAAAATGAAATATTTTCCTGATACATTTTAAATAAAAAGAAAGAAAGACAAAAAAAAAAAAAAAAAAAAAAAAAAAAAAAAAAAAAAAAAAGAGAAGAGAATGATTCTAAATTAAGTTTCGCAAGCGTGGGCACACAACCCAGAAAAACCCAGTAGGTTGTTTGGGTTGGGCCACTTTGAAAAAAACCACCCTTAAGCCCACCCATACACATGCGTTTTCTTTTTTTCAATATTCAGCGTTATTTAATTAAGTAAATTGCATTTTACGTCATATATACATATATATATATTAAATAAGGGAATCTATCTATGTAAACACATTTTTAATTTTATAAATTTATCTTACTGAGTATACATTGGGTCGATCGGAAAGTCGTGTCGTGTTGGGAAAATCAATTCGTATTGGAAAATTCTATCATTTAATTATTAGACATTGATTCCGATATCTAATGTCTAATAATTACCGGGCAGGATTTTCCGGTGCGAATTGATTTTCCCAACAGGACACGACTTTCCGATCGACCCAATATATAAATACAATGCATATATGATTGAAATAAAGTGCATTTCAGTAAACTGATTTTTCGAAACTAATTTGAATATTAAAGAACTAACGACATTAAAAAAATAAAATACTTAATTAAAAAATACTTTTTAATATACAGCAATGGTTCCCGACGTGGGGCGTTCGCCCCACAGGGAGGCAATTTCAGATTTTTTTAACTCAACCATTCACTATCAGTTTCTTTTGCATTTTTTTAACCCTTTGATGGGCAAGTAATTGTGTTTCAATGTTGAATTCGCACCGGAATTTTAGAAACATTTTATTACAAAATAAGGGAAAGCAATTTTGCAACTTTTTTTCCACTAAATTTATAAAAGTAAAATTTTATTAAATGTTTCTAGTGCAAATCTTGATTAAACTTAGGTGGGATATAATATATCCAGGGACTGACAAAAGTTGAAAATTCTTAGGCGCCAGGAAAAATTCTTAGGAGCCAGCTTGAATAATCATTTCTTTGACATTAATGCATTCACTGCAAAATGGAACACTGACTACTCATAATCGTATTCGGCTATTTTTGAGTGATCTATGTCTCATTTTGCAATGAACAAGTTAACTATTCAATAAAAAAATCAAACTGAGCAAAAACTTTAAAATAATACCACTTTTACATTGTAAAAATTAAATAGAAACAAACTATGAAATTAAACATTAAAGAAGTAGACAAATTAATATCTTTACCCAATTACTATCTTTAATTCCCAACAAGAAATTACAGTCGAACCTTGTTATCCCGACACTCTAATGACCAAAAAAATGTGTCGTCATAAGCGGAGTGTCGCGGTAACCGGAGTTGGAGAAAAATATGTTTATAAAAATTTATAATTAATTTTTATTTATAAGTATTATTAATTAATTTAAGACAATTTTAAATTCATAACTGTTCTTGCAGTTTTAAGCAATGAAACATTATTATTAAACAAAATAAACACAAAAACAAAATTGTAAAGTATAAAAATCAGATTTATGATGACTTGTTTTTTTATTGTTACATGAAATATTGATGAATTAAGGTTTGCTTATCCGATGATTAGATGTGCTTCCTACAATTCTTTTTTTAATATTACTAGCAGAACTACCCGGCTTCGCCTGTGTCAATTATAAGAAGCCTTCCATGGTAAAATAAATTAAAACGAAATAATACGGCAATCACAATAACTGAAAGTTGTGCATTCCCATCCACAAATCGTTATAAAGACAATAAAAAAACATGGCGTTATTGTCTTCCAACCATAGTAAAATCCCTGAGCTTTAATAACAGAATGCACGTTTTCTTTGGCGGGTATAGGAGAAAAATATGCGATTTTCCTGACAATACGAAAAAAAGAAATTCCTCCAAATCGCGCAGCACTTAGTGAAATTCTCGTTTGTATGGTTTTATCTACATTATAAAATAAAAACACTATGTCAATCCCCATAAATTGTAACCCATAAAATGTGCCTTTATTGCAATTTTTCTAACTTTTAAACATCACACAATTTCATTTTTTACAATGTCGAATAGAAAAAAGTTCTCTGAAATAAAATTTGTTTGAAAATTGTACCTCAGTTTTCTGATTTTAATGGATTTTAAAGTATATTTTAAGCATGGATATTTTTAAAGTTGAGTGCAACCCGATTACTAAAGATGAACATGTTTACACTTAATGCAATAGTATAAAGAAAAGACATGCCTATGAGTAACGCTGGTATCATATTTTCGGTGGCAACAACCTAACACAACAAATTTCCCTTTTATTGCAGTTTAACGTCTAAACATTGTACACTCGATTGTTCCAACGCATTATAGAAAACAAAAGTACTTTCAGCGATATTTGTCTGTAATGTTTATCTCAATTTACGAATTTTTTATGTGTTTTAAAATAATTTTTAAGCATGCATATTTCTTAAATATGCTTGCAACCCAAATACAAAAGATTAACTCAATTGTTCAGAAACATTGTAAATAATTCAGAATTTGTTTGCTTTCGAGTAATATTCAATAACTAAATTGGCAAATGAAATTAAAACGCCAAAAATAACATAAAATAAAACACGAATTTAACAGATGCCAAATCAAACTACTCAAAATAACCTGATAAGTATATAAAATTCAAATAGGAAATTCGTTCTGGGTGCATATAACTTGAATTCTTCAGAACGGATTTCCATGCGACTTGCATTATTATTTTTTTAGGAAGATTTTAGTGTACAACATATTGTTTTCCGTTGCTTAGTCATAGAATTATAGGGGAAAGTTATATAATCATGTGAACCCAATTATGAAGGATTAGTCTTATTAGCTGAATGAAAAATGCAGAACTATTTTTATCTCTAAGTATATTGATGGGTTTATCTTCGATAATGGGGCTGTGCAATAGGGTATTCTTATGAGTGTGCCTGACACCTATTATGGCATGCACCTTTGTTTAAAACAATATCGAATGACTTATCTTTTAAGCGACTATCCGGCATGCAACGTGATTACAAAATACTAACCTGCAAATGTTTAAGGTGCTTCTCCAGTTTCCTGCTCAACAACGCGAAACTTTCTGACACATTTTCTGACTCATTAAACGTAAAGGCTTAAAATTTTTAGGCCTGGCTATTAAAGCGATTTGGAATTTAAATGAGTTTTTCCTTTTTTCATAAATAAATTATTTATCGTGTTATGAGCAATTGTGGTTGCGTGACGGTCGGTTTTTATCCTTTATTGCACTGTTGCGTCCGAAATTCAGTTCAAAACATCAACTGAAAGATCTTATACCTTTACCAACAAATGGAAACTATCTTTCGATTACATAGTTTCTATATAAGAACTCCTGTCAATTTCATGCGTTTCCTAAAAAATATGTCAGAAAATAGCTCCTTTGGATTTGAGAACAGCCTTAACTTGAAGTTTATGACAAAACTCACATTTTTAGTTTTAATTTTGGAACTCGCGAAATTTAAATTCAGAAGAAGGATGTTCTTTTGACACATTGTGGTAATTTTTTTAACTTTTAAAATTAAAATACATGTTTTCTTTGGCGCGCGTAACAGAAGTATACAATATCTTCACAATACGGGGGAAAATGCAAAAAAATACATCCAAATGAGGTAGTATTTACTAAAATTTTATTTGGAAAATTTGAAATTTTATTGAAATTAAATCTACAATGATTAGATGAAATGATGTCATTTTCCATAAATTTTAAATCAAGACATCTGTCAAGATTTTTTTTTTTGAAAATGTAAATAACCGCTCTCTTTTTGCTATAAATCGCAGAAAATGTTAGCACTTAATCTAAACCAATACAACACTTAGCGATAACGTATAGCTATAAGATATGGCTGTAGTATACAATCGAAGTAGTAAGCAAAATATAGGAGCCATATGTTTACAATGAGTTTGATTACGCGTTGAAAAGATTTGATAGTATGTGACGTCATATCTAGCCTTTTTTTTTTCTTCTTGTTAAATTGTTTTCATGAAATTTGACTGTTTGTATTAAAATAGATGTTTTAATAAAAAAAAAAAAAAAAAAAAAAAAAAAAAAAAAAAATTAAATTGAGGTGCTACGTTATTTTTCCGCTCTTATAGTTAAAGTTTTTATTTTATATACAAAAAAATGTAAATTTTCTTCTTAAAATGACGTCAATATCAAACACGCAAAAATATAGCAAGAAAATCTGAATTTTTATTGGCAAATAGAAACAAAATACACGCGTTATCCTTATTTTTTTCACATTATTGTGTCATTTTTTAGGGTTTGGCAACAGGAAAGAAACGTTTGAATTAAAAAAGATTTAAAAAGAGATATTTCTATAATGTTAAATTATAGAAGTGGTAGAAAAAATGGATAAATAGTGGTCTGATAATTTTTTTAAGTAGCCAGTGATCTTTTCCACGTTCTAAAACGTATGTACATCGAGTTTCGTGCAAATCGGTCAAAAATTAAAGATTTGTATAAAGGACATACACACAGAGAACGGCTTATATATATATAGATACAATGAATTGTAATCAATATTCATTGTTTCAGAAATGGATGTTAGATAATTTCTGATCGTTTCAATGCGATGCAATGCTTCGGTTTTAGTCGGATGAAAAATGCCATGTAACCAGAATAAAGCGCCGCCTGACCAGAACAAAAAGACTGCGAGTCGACTGATACGTCTATCTGGAGATTAAGAGGGTAATTCATAGAGTGTGGGCTTATTTATTCATATAAAGGATTGAAGTGAAATTTCTCATTTATCTCAATAGGTATTTTAGACACATTTGTGAAAAGTTTGTTTAAAACATTTCTTACGGCTTAGTTTTCGCGCTTATAAGATGGATTATCAAAAATGGACAATTTTCCTAAACCGTCGGGATATCCGGAGTTGAAAATTATTCAACGACGTAAAATCCGGAGTTTATTTACATTAAAATCCTATACAGAAAATTGGGACTTTGAAAAACTGACGTGATAAGCGGCGTGACGTGAAAACCGGCTGTCGGAATAACGAGGTCCAACTGTATATACATAAATTAACAATGCCTTTGAGATTTTGATTTGAAATACCATTTGTCAGTTTTGTGAGATATATCTGACAACTGCGCATTTTGGTACATTCCACTTAATGAAACATCGTTTAATTTTTTTTTTTTCATTTTCTGCTAGAGTATTTTTAAGGTTTTCTAATCTAAGCAGTGTTCTTTCAACATGCACTTTAGTTTGGCTTAGCAAAAACTCCGATTTCTGAAAATTTAGTAAGAGTTGTTGCGCCAGTATGGTGTATTTCCCTCCACTGCAAATAATTGCGCTATTAAAAATAAATATTTTCGCACATGGAATTTTTTTTGGTTAAAGGAAAAAAAATAAAATTAATAAGTAGGTAAAAAAGTTAGTCGCCGAGGGGAATTTTTTAGTCGCCCAAGGTTTGTCGGACCCTGAATGTATCCCACCGCCTTCAAGGGGTTTGTTGTAGTAATGTTCTAGGCTAAAAATAAATGGAATACAAACAAAATTTAAAAAGTAATTTCTTTTGTTGAATTTGAAGTGGTCCTAATGAAAAGTTTAAAATAGAATCACACCAGAATAGTTATACGAGGTTTTACGATATGGTGATTAACAATTGAACAATGTACATGGTGTGCTATATTACCTAGTGGCGAAGCTACTTAACATCCAATTTATAGGTGGTTCGACTAGGTGAGGCATATGGAGCCACGTAAGAAAAATGTTTAAGTGTCGTTAATCGACATTAAAAAAAAAAAAAAAAATACTAAGCTTTACTAACTTTACTACAGCAGAAGTAAGAGTAAATGAAATACTTAAAAGTTTAACAATATATAAAAGTGAAGAATTAAAAAAAAGAAAGATAAAAGAATTCCATTAGATCCATAAAAGGCAGGTGAAAGAGCTATCGAGGGAAACCCCGTCATAAAAAAAAATATTCTTAAGGGGGCTGGTCACTCATCTTCGGAATTCTCCTCCGTAATGTTAAGTCTATGGACTTTAGATGCATTCATATATTTAAAATATCTTCTCGGGAAATTCATATTTTTAACATCTTTTTTCTGTGTACTCATCTTAAAGGGTGTCTCTTTTTTTCTTAGTTTTCAAAATATTTCTAAAATCTATGCCGAATTTAATATTTTATGTGTTAAAAGCGCGCGAACGGTGAGTAACATTTTAACACTTCATATAAAATTAAGTCTGTACTTAAGAAATATTTTGAGTACTAAGAAAAAAAGAGACATCTTTTAGGAAGTGTACACAAAAAATAGAAGTTAAAAATATTAATTTTCCGTGGAGATATTTTAAATATATGAAAGCATCGAACGCCCATAGACTTTACATTAGTGAGGGCAAATCGGAAACTGAGAGACCAGCCCCCTTAACAGAGACCATACATTTAAGTTAATTAAACAAAATGCTAAAAAAAATAGCAGATTAACAGTAATTTTTGAAGATAAATATGCAGGCCGTATAACAATTTTCTTTAACATTAAGATGCGTTGGAAAATAACAAAACTCTTTAGCCTCATTGCATTTACAGAATTATGCTAAAAACACATTTGTGACAGAAGATTAACCTCTTTAATAAGTTATAAATAAAAATGTGAAATGGATAGTTATCATCGTTAAGGCTATGTTACGCTTCAACCGCGTGAATTGAGTTCTGATTTTAAATAATAACAAAATATATGTTGCAAAGTCCGGGGGGGGGGGGCAATCGCCACTTTACACATGTTTTGGTGTGTGTGTGGGAGGGGGTGATAAAAGTTTGAGAACCACTGATATACAGGTTTCTCTCCATTAGTGCGGTTAATTGATACCACGATATTACCACACTGACCATTGAATGAGAAAAACTACAATGGATACACAGCTAACTTTCTTAAAACCCTACATATAAATAAACAATATAATAATGTACTATCATATTGTTTTTGATTCCATATTATGCTTGCTCTTTTTTTAAGACATCAGCCGAAAAGAAAATGAAGCATTTGCAAAGCCTTTTGTTCAATTCTGGGAGAAGATTGAAGAAAGAGATAAAACAGCGACCACTAATTATTTTAAAAATGAAGAAAGACGAAAAATAGCGATTTATGGAATATTTAAGAGAAGGGAAAAAAGTCCGAAGATCGCACACAATCTAAATCTGCACTAGAAATAATTAGCGAAGTAGAGAATCGCTTAGAAAAAAATCCTTCTATTTCTATCTTGCAGCTGCTAAATCATTTGAAGTTAATGAATAATTATAAGATTGATTTAATGTACAGGGTGGTTATAATTAAACTTCCCTTATAAACAGCATCCTACAGCGCAAACGGGTGAACGGAATGAAATGAAATTTGGTATATAGACTATACACGAGATGCTCTCACGGAATTTAAAAAAAAAAAGAGTTCCAAAATGTCCACCAGAAGGTGCCTTTTCCGGAAAAACATTAAATTTAACATAATAAACGACCTAAACGGAATACAGAAACAGTATTAACAATCCAGGACAAAAATTATGAGTAATAAATTGTAAAACCGACTGTTTTGGCCGTTTATTGTGTTAAATGTAATGTTTTTCCGGAAAAGGCGCCCTCTAGTGGACACTTTGGAACTAATTTTTTTCTTTCGGAATTCCATGAGCGCATCGTGTATAGTCTATATACCAAATTTCATTGCATTCCGTTCCTCCGTTTGTGCTTTACTTATTGATATTTCTAAAAAGTATTGAGCTGCTGAACGATATACAATTATCTTGTGCTTATAAAAGGAATTTGTTGGTGCTCATACTTTATTCTTACAGACAGACAGCACATCTCAAAATACACAAACTTTAGTTAATAAATGGTAGAAAAGTGTGATACATAAGATATTTTTGGGGGGAATAATTTCTTTGAATAAATAATAAAGGCAAAGATAACATTAATAATGAAAGGAGTTTTAGCTAACACTATTCGTTTTAATTTTATTAAATTTTAAATGTATTATTTTTAAGTTTATATTTAAATAGAAAGAAAAATCATGAATCTAACATAGATTATGAAATGCATTCCAATACTATCAGCATATTGTTATAAAACTTTTTTTTTTTTCGGTAGGATATATCTAAATAATTTAGAAAACATACAGCCGAAAAACCATTCCCATCAATCACACGGAAAATAACATTTTTATACAGCCCTGTATATGAATTTATTTACTCACACCACATATTATAGTAAAATTTAGTTTAGCATACAAACGCATAGCACAATTGAAAACGCAATTTCAGCGATTCGCGTCGATGAAAGTTAATTAATTCGAATTCATTTTGACAGCCCTGTTTAAAATCTCTAGAAAGTATATATACACACATTGTAAACTAAAATTTTGTTAAGTTTGATAACGCATATGCATTTTCTGCAACTATAGTTCATAGACGATAACGTATCTTAATCATTTTGTGCGATCCAGCAAAATACTTTTAAATGTTATGTGATTTATACACAGAAAATGTTTTTACGCACTTTAATAATGTATATCAATTTCATAAATTGCTTTTAAAACAACTACTTCTTATAGAGAACAATGCAATCGAGTTCTCTTATGTAGTCATGTAAATGAACATTTATAAGCCAAGGAATACAAGTGACAAAATTTAGATTTTTAAGAAAAAGGAGTAAATTGAGTTCAAAGTTGAACATCAATATTAATTGACTGAATTAAAATATAAAACTGATGTTTATTTCATAGCGGTCTTTGAATTTTTGTTTGAATAACTGTGAAAAAAAAGCGGAGTACAATATTTTTAAAAATTTAAGTAGAGATTAAAGATATTAAGAATTTGAACGCTAGAACACAGCACATAATTATAACCTCCAACTTTAACCTCCAAACAAATAGCCTTATTTCCAGATAACCCGTGCACTTAGCACGTGCCGCTCAGTTTTTATTTTTTTATTTTGTCACTTATATCCCTTGGCTTTGGCTTCTGGGGTCCTCATATATCGATTTTGTAATATTTGAAGTAGTGTAACTTCAAAAAAATCTCTTTTCGACCCTATTGTACCCGAATTCATTTTAGATCCCCGTAAATGAAATTTAAATGCTACACACTTAATTTTCAATAGGATAGGAGATAGGAACCATTCTGTAAGCCTCAATAACATTTATCAATTGCTTCGCAATCCGAATAGTTTGCAAATAAATAAAGTCGTGTCCTGCTGGCGCATTTGTAAAGACAGTACTGGCTTTGAAACCTCAAACATTTTTTTTCGACGCCAATATGAATTATGTAATTTATATAAATATCCGAACATCGCTTTTGAAGAAACATTTTAAAAGCACTTAAATTTAAACAAACACTGATGCTAAATTTAACAAAGTTTTTGAGAAATACTGCGATTACTGGAGTCGTTTAATTTTTGTTTCCAAGTCATGGAACTGACTCAGTCACACACTTTCACTAAAGAACTTTCTTTTTGGACCGTAGCCATGCCTGAAAAACTCGTTTCGTTTCTTTTTGAGATTTCTAAACAGACGTCAGAAAAATACATCATTATTTTTCGTTGAAAGGGAAAAAAATGTTGTTATTAGACATAGCAAAGATATAAATTCCGCGGAGTTAGTTAATTATGTCGGTCTCTCCCTATAAATTATGGAATTAAAAATGTAATCGTTTTCAAGGAATACGCGAAATAATCGCGTTATATTTAAAGGATGGTTAGATTCTTTAGAGAGAACTGTTCTACACCTTCATCTATAAGTTTTAAAATTTAAAAATAAAGTAGGTACAATCTATTCTATTATATATATAAAATCCAAACGGAAATTTCGTTCCGAACGCCTAGATTTCGCGTTCTCCTGCATGGATTTTTACGGAACTTATACCGATAGATAGGTATCATTTCAGGGAAGGTTTTAAGATATAACACATCATTCTACCTAGATTAGTTACAGAATTATGACGGAAAGTTCTGTTATTTTGGACGATAAGGTTTACCATTTTATTTCTTGGCGAAATTTATCGTTGATAAAAAAAATTGAAACAGCTATTACACCTCGAAACATAAAAGAAAAAACTGTTACTAATTTTAATTAAAAAAAAGAAGGAAGAAAAAGTCCGTTTTAATGAGTGATAATATAAAAAAACTAAAATATTTAATTTAAACATGAAAGGGAATGTTCGTAATGCTTAAAAAATTACCCAGTTAAAATATTGCAATTGAAATAAGATTTGGCTCTTTATCTTTTGAGTCAGGTTAAGAAAAATGCATCTGAAAAATTAAGAGGATGATATCAAGGAAGTTTCGATAAGTGCATGCTCAGAAATATTTGAAAAAATATCTTCTCATGAGGAATATATAGAAGATTCTTCTCGTGACATATGTTTATAAAAAAAATCCGCAGAACCTCGATTTAGCGTTTGTAAAAAAATAATGAAAATTTAATTTTTTTGGCGATTTAATGCTGGTTAGCGGCACAATAAAATTTTGAATGATACTTTTTTTTATCATAAATCATTTTTAAGTAAAACCTTTTTCTGCTCTCCATACGAAGATAGTTAGATTAAGTTTAACTTAAATAAATACATTTTTATTACTACAGTTTTGTCATATACCTTTATATGTGTATATATTAAAATTTTATTATCGTAATTATACGGTTTAAAACAAAATTTCAGTTTATTAATTTTTTTCCAAATTCAAAATTAATGTCCGATTCGGAACATTGGCAATTTGACTTCGATATTGTTAGTATCGGAAACAAGAAATGAAGGTTATGGTTGCAATGGAAACAAGTATTTAATATAAAATGTTTAATGGTAGCATTTTTAATTAGCCAGCTACTTTTAAAACAAACTTAAAATGGTACTCCTTGATTATCCCGTCGACAAAATAACTATCGCCAAACTATAAGATTAAATGTCAATAATAGCTGATCGTAAATTTTGCATTCATTTGACATTAAGCACGGTACACGTGTTTGTTGCGTCATCAAGTGATTTTTAATTTCACTTCTATTTGTAATTTGATTAATGTTTAAAAAGTTATTTATTCTTTCGTTGTTTAAAATAAAAATTTTGTCAATTTGTATAATTTGGCGAGTAGTTTGGCAATTTATATAATTTGGCGAATAGTTTGGCAATTTATATAATTTGGCGAAATTGGTTGAATGAATAATCAAATAGTACCCTTAAAACATGTCCAGCCCGTGAAACCATGTAAAATTAAATAACTACCGCAACACGCTATTTTTATATTACTAGGGTGCTCTGCCCCCTACGAGTTACGCTCGTCTATCTATATTATAAAGGACAAACATATCTGTGCGTAACGCATGCGTCATTTTGCGAATGGCAACACTTTGAAATTTGAAATAAAATTTTGGTTTTGCAATTTTCTCTACTGCAAATTTTTAAACTTCTAAACATCGCACATTTTAAATTTTTACACCGTCGTATAAGGAAAAAATTGCTCTTTTAAATGCAATTTGTTTGAAAGTGGTATCTCAATTTATTTTTGAGATATTAATTTTTTTGTAGTTTTTAATACCATTTTTCTTATCGTGGCAACAAAAGTGCCCCATTTTTATTGAAAGTCATTGAAAGTAAACGGAAAATACATCTAAATTGGAGATACTGTATCTTTCTGTTGCCATTTTCCCATAAAACCTGAAAAAAAAGTTGAAATTAAAATAGGAGCTATGTTAAGAACATTGTCTGTTATTCCGTGATAATGACGTCATATGCATACTTTTCTATAGACGAAGTTTAAGAGTGGATTGTAAAAGGGGATTGCTTTAGTGGATGCAAATGACGTCATTTTATAAAAAAGCGTGTATTTTAATTCTTAAACCTGAATTATGTTTTGTAGAAGTGCGTCATTTTCACAGCCCAGCTGCTTTGAAATTCTTCACAGGTGAAAATGGTTCACTTTTGAAAATAATTTAATCGAAAAATAGCGCAATGTTTTACAAAAATTTAGAGTGTCTTTATAGAAGAGAGGTGACATGCATGATTTTTTTTAAGTGTATCTTATCACGTGCCGGTTTCAATACATAATAATAATATACATTTTGCACATAAAGCAACAAACATTTTTCAGCATTTATTTCTGACTATTTTTGCATAACGAAATTAATACTTCCTTTATAAACAAATAAAAGAATAATATTAAAAAACCACCAATCTAACGTATTTGTGAAAGACAAATTAACGAAATTAATACTTCTTTTATAAACAAATAAAAGAATAATATTGTAAAAACACAAATCTAACATATTTGTAATCGTACAATTTAAATTTATAGATCACCAAATAGGATTTTTTTTTTCAAATGGAATTTGTTTGCAAAGTTCATCTCAGTTTACTGATTGTCAGTGATTTTGAAAACAATTTTAAAGCATGAAATATTTTTTAATTTATTTATATCGCGCAGAGCTCGATTACGAAAGATGAATCCGTTTGCCCTTAAAACAAAATAAAGAGTTCATCATTTTCTTACGGCTAATATCCATTTAAAAGAAACCCTGTGAATAAAAAAAATAAAATAATGTAAATAAAACGCAAATTTAACAGACATGTATAAGCTCTGAAATTATCAGAATATAAAAGGATGCCATAAGTAGCAAAATCTTGGTCAAATAACTCTTAGCATGCGGCTAATAAGAAAATGTCGCTTTTGATAAATTTCAAAAATTTATTTGATTGTATAATTCGTATTTTCCATATGAAAAATACTTTTTTAATGTAAGTGGGTAATCTAAAATATTTATTGCAAATAAAAAAAATTATTAGTTTTCAATAAAAAAAAAGTCCTTCCGGCCAGTGCCGGGAGGAAGAGGTAGCTTTCATAATCCTTATTTAAAAAAAGCCAACTTATATAATGCAAACACACGAAGCTCAATTTAGTGGAAACCGAATATAGGAGATTCAATACTAATTTTTATCAATATAATGAATGAGAGTTTCGCGAAGTTAGTCAGCTTTATCCAAGCTGCTTTTCTTTAAAGTAACTTGTATTTGGCTGCCAAATTCTGCAATTTCTTAAAGTGCCTGTCATTTTAAGACAACATGGTGGATGAGGCTAAGCAGTAAACTTGGTCGAGACCTTAGTAATTGCTGTGCACATGCTCCCTCACATCGGAATCGGTTAATATATAGGAGTGCTGTCGCATGCAAAAAATCAGATTTTTCAAAATGTTACTCACAATAGAAATTGAAACTGCTATATCTGAGCCATTTTTTAAGGTAAAGACAAACAAAAAATGCTCCTGAATCCTTATATCAAGCTCAAATACTTAAGAAAGAAACCTTTTTCAATTTCTAATTTTTTTTGCACCTCACTTTAAATATATATTTTTTTTTTAATTTAATGGCCGCCATTTTGAAACAAGATTGCTGATGAATCTGGCCAGCGAACTTGGTCGAGGTGTTGATGTATACTATCCACATGCCTTCTTACATCGAAATAGGCGAATACGTGTGTTATCGCGTGACAAATACAAGATCGTTTCAAAATGTTAGCCATGCTAGAAATTCAAAGTGCTATAAATCAACCATTTTTTAAGATATCAACAAAAGAACAAATTTTCAGAAACAAAAACTGCTCCGGAATCTTTGTATCAAGGCCAAACACATAAAAAAAATCTTTTTCATTTTCCAATTTTTTAATACCTCATTTTGAATTTTAAATTTAATTTTTTTTAAATGGCAACCCTTTTGAAACAAGATGGCGAATGAAGCTGGCCAACGAACTCGGTCGAGACATTGGTATGTACTATGTACAGACCAAGTTACATCCAAATAGGTTCATAAATACGCATGTTATTGCGTGACAAAAATCAGGTCGTTTTAAAATGTCAGCCACAAGAGAAATTCAAAATGCTATTACTCAGCCATTTTTTTTAGATATAGACGAAAGAAAAACTGTTCCGGAATCTTTGTATTAAGGTCAAACACATACAAAAAAAAATCTTTTTCATTTTCCAATTTTTTGGTATCTCATTTAATTTTTTTTTATTTTTTTATTTTTTTAAATGGCCGCCATTTTGAAACAAGAGGGCGGATGAAGCTGGCCAACGAACTCGGTCGAGATATTTGTATATACTATGTACACACCAAGGTACATCCAAATCGGTTCATAAATACGCCTGTTATTACGCGAGAAAAATCAGGACGTTTCAAAATGTCAGCCACGCTAGAAATTCAAAATGCTATAACTCAGCCATTTCTTAAGATATAGACGAAACAAAAACTGCTCCGGAATCTTTGTATAAAGGTCAAATACATAAGAAAAAATATTTTTCCATTTTCAATTTTTTGGTACCACATTTCAAATTTTAAATTTTTTAAAAAAGTTTAAATGGCCGCCATTTTGAAACAAAATGGCGGATGAAGCTGGCCAACGAACTCGGTCGAGATATTGGTATGTATTATGTACACACTGAATTACATCCAAATCGGTTCATAAATACGCCTTTTATCGCGTGACAAAATTCAGGACGTTTCAAAATGTCAGTCACGCTAGAAATTCAAAATGCTATAACTCAGCCATTTTGTAAGATATAGACGAAACAAAAACTGCTCCGGAATCTTTGTATAAAGGTCAAATACATAAGAAAAAAATATTTTTCCATTTTTAATTTTTTGGTACCACATTTCAAGTTTTAAAATTTTTTAAAATTTTTAAATGGCCGCCATTTTGAAACAAAATGGCGGATGAAGCTGGCCAACGAACTCGGTCGAGACATTGGTATGTACTATGTATACACCGAATTACATCGAAATCGGTTCATAATTACGGGAGTTACAGTGTGACATAGGTCAGATATATATATATATATATATATATATAGATATATATATATATATATATATATATATATATCAATTTTGAACGGAGGGTGGTTTCGGGGTCTGGGGGTCATGATCGATGAAAATATACCAAAATTTTTTGAAATCGCTTTCCTCCGAACGGCTGCAATAGGTAGCTTTTTTGTAAAGAAAGCTACCTAAAAATGTTTGCACCTATATTCTGTAACCCGGGAAGCCCGGGTACGATCCCCTAGTATATATAAAAGCCGTTCTCTGTATGTATGTCCTTTATACAAATCTTTAATTTTTCACCGATTTGCATGAAACTCGATGTATATACGTTTTAGAACGTGGAAAAGATCACTGTCTACTTTAAAATATCATCAGACCACTATTTACCCCTTTTTCTACCACTTCCATAATTTAACATTATAGAAATATCTCTTTTTAAATCTTTTTTAATTAAAACGTTTCTTTCCTGTTGCCAAACCCTAAAAAATGACACAATAATGTGAAAAAATAAGGATAACGAGTGTATTTTGTTTCTATTTGCCAATAAAAATTCAGATTTTCTTGCTATATTTTTGCGTGTTTGATATTGACGTCATTCGAGACAGAAAATTCACATTTCTTTGCATATAAAATAAAAACTTTAACTATAAGAGCGGGAAAATAGCGTAGAACCTCAATTTGAATGTTTTTTTAAATTAAAACATCTATTTTAATACAAACAGTCAAATTTCATGAAAACAATTTAAGAAAAAGAAAAAAAAAAAGGCTAGATATGACGTCACATTCTATCATATCTTTTCAACGCGTAATCAAACTCATTGTAAACATTGGCTCCTATATTTTGCTTACTACTTTGATTGTATACTACAGCCATATCTTATAGCTATACGTTATCGCTAAGTGTTCTATTGGTTTAGATTCAGTGCTAACATTTTCTGTGATTTATAGCAAAAAGAGAGCGGTTATTTACATTTTCAAAAAAAATCTTGACAGATGTCTTGATTTAAAATTTATGGAAAATGGCATCATTTCATCTAATCATTGTAGATTTAATTTCAATAAAATTTCAAATTTTCCAAATAAAATTTTAGTAACTGCTACCTCATTTGGATGTATTTTTTTGCATTTTCCCCCGTATTGCGAAGATATTGTATACTTCTGTTACGCGCGTCAAAGAAATGTATTTTAATTTTAAAAGTTAAAAAAATTACCACAATGTGTCAAAAGAACGTCCTTTTTCTGAATTTAAATTTCGCGAGTTCCAAAATTAAAACTAAAAATGTGAGTTTTTTCATAAACTTCAAGTTAAGGCTGTTCATAAAGTTAAGGCTGGTCTCAAATCCAAAGGAGCTATTTTCTGACATATTTTTTAATTAATTTTTGTTCGGAAACGCACCAAATTGACAGGAGTTCTTATTTAGAAACTATGTAATCGAAAGATAGTTTCCATTTGTTGGTAAAGGTATAAGATCTTTCAGTTGGTGTTTTGAACTGAATTTCGGACGCAACAGTGCATTAAAGGATAAAAACCGGCCGTCACGCAACCACAATTGCTCATAACTCGATAAGTAATTTATTTATGAAAAAAGGAAAAACTCATTTCAATTCCAAATCGCTTTAATAGTCAGGCCTACAAATTTTAAGCCTTTACGTTTAATGAGTCAGAAAATGTGTCAGAAAGTTTCGCGTTGTTGAGCAGGGAACTGGAGAAGCACCTTAAGCATTTGCATGTTAGTATTTTGTAATCAAGTTGCATGCCAGATAGTCGCTTAAAAGATAAGTCATTCGATATTGTTTTAAACAAAGGTGCATGCCATAATAGGTGTCAGGCACACTCATAAGAATACCCTAGCGCACAGCCCCATTACCGAAGATAAACCCATCAATATACTTAGAGATAAAAATAGTTCTGCATTTTTCATTCAGCTAATAAGACTAATCCTTCATTATTAGGTTCACATGATTATATAACTTTCTCCTATAATTCTATGATTAAGCAACGGAAAACAATATGTTACGCACTAAAATCTTCTCTAAAAAACTAATAGTGCAAGTCGCATGGAAATCCGTTCTGAAGAATTCAAGTTATATGCACCCGGAACGAAATTCCCATTTGAATTTTATATACTTATCAGGTTATTTTGAGTAGTTTGATTTGATATCTGTTAAATTCGTGTTTTATTTTATTTTATTTTTGGCGTTTTAATTTCGTTTCCCAATTTAGTTATTGAATATTACGCGAAAGCAAACAAATTCTGAATTATTTACAATGTTTTTGAACAATTGAGTTAATCTTTTGTATTTGGGTTGCAAGCATATTTAAAAAATATGCATGCTTAAAAATTATTTTAAAACCCATAAAAAATTCGTAACTTGAGATAAACATTACAGACAAATATCGCTGAAAGTACTTTTGTTTTCTATAATACGTTGGAACAATCGAATGTACAATGTTTAGACGTTAAACTGCAATAAAAGGGAAATTTGTTGTGTTAGGTTGTTGCCACCGAAAATATGATACCAGCGTTACTCATAGACATGTCTTTTCTTTATACTATTGCATTAAGTGTAAACAGGGTCATCTTTCGTAATCGGGTTGCACTCAACTTTAAAAATATCCATGCTTAAAATATACTTTAAAATCCATTAAAATCAGAAAACTGAGGTACAATTTTCAAACAAATTTCATTTGAGAAAACTTTTTTCTATTCGACATTGTAAAAAATGAAATTGTGTGATGTTTAAAAGTTAGAAAAATTGCAGTAAAGGCACATTTTATGGGTTACAATTTATGGGGCACAATTTATGGGCACTGACATAGTTTTTTTACTTTATAATGTACATAATACCATACAAACGAGAATTTCACTAAGTGCTGCGCGATTTGGAGGAATTTCTTTTTTTCTTATCGTCAGGAAAATCACATATTTTTCTCTTATACCCGCCAAAGAAAACGTGCATTCTGTTATTAAAGCTCAGGGATTTTACTATGGTTGCAAGACAATAACGCCATGTTTTTTTATTGTCTTTATAACGATTTGTGGATGGGAATGCACAAATTTCAGTTATTGTGATTGCTGTATTATTTCGTTTTAATTTATTTTACCTGGAAGGCTTCTTATAATTGACGCGGGCGAAGCCGGGTAGTTCTGCTAGTTGAATGATAAAATGAAAAAATCCAACTGTTAAAAAATAAACATACAGGGCTAGCACAAATGAATGACCTGATTTTTAAAATTTACATTTTCAAAACTATTATTCATATTCTAGATAAGTTATTTATGGAAATAAAGAAGAACATTCCAAGTTTTTTTCAGTTACAAATGTTCGATGTGCGAACCTTTGGTAATACGACAAACTCCTATTATGTAATCTAATTCGTTCCACACACCGTGTATATTTTACGGTGCATCAGTGCTGCGTTATTTAGTGCTTTAATGCATCAGTGCTGCATTAAGAATCGTTGACTGTGCAAAACTGCCAAATGTATGGAACGAACTAGATTACAGATTAGGTGTTTGTCGTGTTACGAAAGATTCGAACATCGAACATTTGTAACTGAAAAATAAAAAAAACTTAGAATGTTTTTCTTTATTTTCATATATCACTTTTTATAATATGTGCAATAGTTTTCAAAATATAAATTTTAAAATCCGGTCATTCATTAGTGCTAACCCTGTAAATATATACATAAAACAAATTAAACGAAAAAAATTCAGATTTATAAATATCAGATATTGGGTAAAACTTTTATTAGATCTAAGTGATTTAAATTTTATCTGCATAAAAACAATTAATTTAACTTTTAAACTTAATAATTTGAGACGCAATTTGTAGTTCATGAATAACCTTTACAAGACGGGATTCTGAATAGATTGGACTGCGCTGTAAGGTTGCAGTTAATTTTCTCCCACCAGCTAAAATTTGCTTTTTATACACAACTATATCTAAAACTGTTTGTATTTAATATACTGTCAAAATTAAGAAAATATATTGTAATTGCTTAAAACGTTAGTATTATTCATGATTCCGAAAGCCTTTCTCTTTTCTTCAAAAGAAAAAAAAAAGAAGAAGAAGAAGAAGAAGAATATATATATATAAGAAGAATTACAATTAGGTGTCTCAGAGTAACCTCGTTTTCAAATTTACTGAAACGTTTCTGAAATGCGATTCTGGGATGTTTCCAAAAATTATGGACAGAAAGCAGTGACGTAACAATTAAAAATTTAATAGCAGGAGTCATACAGGTACCGTTATTTTCAAGGCAAAATATCAGTATATATTTTATAGATAAAATAAATCTAGTTTAACGCGCGAAATTTCGCCTCCTTTAACCCCTTAACGGTCGCATTAAATTACGGTTTAAAAATTCAAATTGCTTATTGGAAATCACTTTTTTGAAAAAGAAATATTCACCCTTTTTAATGACAGGTAAAATGATACCATATTAAAGCCAATTACACTATTTTATAAAACTGGTGGGAATCAAAAACCTGAATAAAAGACACAGTCCGTGAATATCACGGGAGCGAGAATTAAGGGGTTAAGGAGAGGTTTTCTATAAGAAAATACTGGTACCGAAGAATTTCTTAGTCTGAAAATTCAAGGACCCGTACGAACCCTGAATAGGTTTCAAGGAATACGCGAAATAATCGTACTCTAAAGGATGGGAGAAAAAAGATAATATTCTTTATGAAGGTGGTCATTTTCAAATAAATTGAATAATTAGGATTATCAATAAAATATTTGTGAATAATTAATCATTGTAACTAACTAGTCTTGTGACTATATTAATATTGAAAGTCATATAAAAATTAAAGAGGGTTTTTAATAAGGTTTGCGAATGAGGTTTTTTTTTTTTTTTTTTTTTTTTTTTTTTTACGCTATGCAGTTGACTTTTCCTCCTTTTTTATATCGCTAGATTTTTATATGCTAGATTACGGAAGATAACCAGTTTGCTCTTAAAACTATATAAACAGTTCCGCATTTAATTTATTTTTAATTAAAAAAAGAAAAAAAGATTTCCATTATCTGGACTTTTGAATCAGCGTGATTATACCGTACTTGTTTATTTCTGTACTAACAAGCATCGGAATCTTCAATGCATGCACGTGTGCGTGTGAAAGAGAGAATCAAATTCCAACAATTTGAAAGCCAAAACGTTTAAAATTATAAGTATTGATATCTTCGATAAAACTAACGCAAGATTTTTTTAAAAATATGAATCAGTTGAGCAGTCTCAACTTTAAAAGTCTAATATTATGTTTATAAAGCATAAAGGAAACATAATAATTAATAATGTAAGTAAGAAAAATAATGCAAATAGAGGAATTGGAAAAAATATATACATATGCAAGGTGTTGCCGAATTCGACCGAAAAAATTCAGAGGGGTGATAGTAGGACATGAAGTCACAAACCACTTATTAAGTCACCAATATAGTGTGCTTCATCCTAACTGAACTCTGGTTGACGGTAATAATTTTGAGAAAAATGAAAATATTGTCTTGAAAATCTAACTATTATGTATCTTGTTTTATATGAAGTGTGATAACATCACGAAAAATTTGAAAAACAGGGTGCTCACGTAATCGGTGATACCATATGAAGTGGTAGTCACAGTCCAAAACTAGTTGGATGTGCCAATCCCAAAACTTTCTTCTATCTTATACATCTTAATATTTCAAAACCTAGTTACACATGTTAATACTTCAATATTATTAGTTCAATACTATACCAACTTTGATTTTCATCTTAAATTTCTGCTCAAGTCAATTAAACGGACTAAAAACGAGTTAATCTATATCATGATATTTGTTAAAATTATTAATTTTTCCTTATTCTGTCGTTATCAGCTGTTTGCGAATGGCCGGCATAGCAGGAAGCGAGTTCCCGCCGCTGCATGAGCCGCCGATGCACAATAGAACTACGAAAAATCAAGAAAAGTATACAAAAATCGCTAGCATGGAGCCCCTTTACCGCGCAATATTTCCAAATTCAAGGAGAACCTGTTGGCCAAAGCCAAAAATAAGCACAAACATTTTGGTTCAATTGTATGCATAATTTTATACGCTGTCCGATGGTTCAATAATGAAAATGGCACAGAGATCGGAATTATAGCGCCCCCTTCTTTCGAAAATTTTTCAAGTTCATGGAGGACTTGTTTGCCATAGCCAGAAACATGCACAAAAAATTTGGTTCAATTATATGGATAACTTCATACACTTTTCGATGGTACAATAATGAAAATGGTACAGACATCGCAATTATAGTGCCCCCTTCCGGCAGAATTTTTCCAAATTCAGGGAGGACCTTCGTGACATGACCAAAAATAAACACATAAAATTTGGTTCATTTCTATGCATAACTTCATACACTTTTCGGCGGTACAATATTCAAAATGGCACAAAAATTGTACAAAAATCGCTATTACAGCGCCCTCTACGAGCGATTTTTTCACAAATTAAGGAAGGACCTCCTTGCCATAGTCAAGAACTTAAATTTTTTTTTTTGGTTCAATTCTATGCATAACTTCATACACTTTTCGATGGTGCAATATTCAAAATCGCACAAAAATCGCTATTACAGACCCCCTAACGGCGAATTTTTTGCAAATTCATGGAGGACCTGCTTGCCATATCCAAAAACTTAAAATAAAAATTTGGTTTAATTCTATGCATAACTTCATACACTTTTGGACGGTGCAATATTCAAAATCGCACAAAAATCGCTATTACAGCGCCCCCTACCGGCGATTTTTTTCCAAATTCAGGGAGGACCTGCTTGCCATAGCCAAAAACTTAAAATAGAAATTTGGTTCAATTCTATGCATAACTTCATACACTTTGCGATGGTACAATATTCAAAATCGCACAAAAACGCATTTACAGCGCCCCCTACCGGCGAATTTTTCCAAATTCAGGGAGGACCTGCTTGTTATATCCAAAAACTTAAACTAAAAATTTGGTTCAATTCTATGCATAACTCCATACACTTTTGGATGGTACAATATTCAAAATCGCACAAAAATTGTTATATCAGCGCCCCCTACCGGCGAATTTTTTCCAAATTCCAGGAGGACCTGCTTGCCATAGCCAAAAACTTATATTAAAATTTTGGTTTAATTCTATACATAACTTCATACACTTTTTGATGGTACAATGGCGACAGACAGACGGACAGACGGACAGACGGACGGACGGACAGACGGACAGACGGACGGACGGACAGACGGACAGACGGACACACAGACAGACAGACATTTTCTATAAACATGCTTTTTGGAATCTCTGACCCCTGAAACATGCAAATCCGTCGAAAACCGGAAGTCGAAAAAAATTTCGATTACAATACTTTCTTCTATTGAAGATAGAAGAAAGTAAAAAGGAGAGTCAAGTCCATATTGCTAGCGCGTATAATGGAAACTTCTATCATCATTTTTATGTTATCATATTTACAACAAAGGTAAGCATGTCTATTAAAAATTTCACTATAATATACTTCAATTTTCTGAAACTTAGTACTGTCAACTCAAGTTGAGTTCGGGTAGATTAAAAATACAGGATTTTTTTTATTAAATAGGTGGTTTGCGACCCTATGTTCATCCTCTTGATGCTTACTATCACCCCTTTGAATTTGTCGGTCGAATTCGGCCACATCCTGAATTAATTATAAGTATCATATACAGATAAGTATCATTTACATATATATATCGCACATATACAAAAACAGCTTTAAAAAGAGAGAGAGCGATACTAGGTACGCAGACAACTAAAAAAACAAATAGATAAAGAGATAGAAAGAGATAGGATAGATAAAATGAAATCATATTTAGATAGGCGAAAAGCGAGATAATATAAAATAACGAAATATGCAGGTAAACAGATATACTGATATATTTCAGTTCTGGTATTTACAAATAAAAGCAAGCAGATAAATGAAGAAAAGAAAGCAAATGAAAGAAAGCAAATTAAATGACAATCCTTTTAATTAAATCTTCGTTATTAATCACTGAATATAAAAAACATATTATCCTTACTCAGATATCTGTTTTAGGATGTTATTTACAGATGTTTCTCATTCAGATGTTGTTCCTAAACTATTGATTGTAGTTCTCCGCTTTGACTCATTCTAAACCTTGAGACCTACATAAAACACCTACACATGATCTCCAAGTGTGGGCAAGTGAACTTGAGTGTAGGTATTTCAGGTCACTTGAAGTCCATATTATTTATTGAAAATAGTATCCATCCTGGTGTTTTTTCAGTCAATAAGCTATTAGTATTAGTAGGTAGGCTACGTTACCTATTTGAATCCAAAAACCTCAAAATTTTATATGTCTGTCAGTCTTACGTAGATGTGCTTTTCACGGTTACAAAGTGAAATGTAGCAAATTCCCTAATATTTTTATTCACACACACACACACACACACACACACACACATATATATATATATATATTTAAGTTTTGAGTAAGCTGTAAAAGAAACTTCTGGCAAAATAATTTTAATATTTAATTTTAAGCTTTTAATGAATATGTCAAATTCCCTTCCGTGGGTGGCCCTACAGCTAAAACACAAACGAATTTTTATTGACGTTTAAACAATTTAAACCCTCCGACTGTCTTGGAAAAGGGAAAATTGTAATGTTGTTTTCTCTTCATTTTGTTTTAAATGCTAAAAAAATTATTCTTTGAACATTTAAAAAAAAAACTTAATAATGAATATTAGTGCAATCCTTGGAAGTATTAATCATTGTTCAATGTATAAAAAATACATTAAATCAATAGAATTGTATTACTTTAAATATTGTTTGTATTGCAGTGAAACCTGGAGCTTAGTGAACGTATTAACACGGGCTTGTCAGTGAGGGGGTTAAACTTTTTTAAAGATTTTTTTTTCAATAATAACTAATTAAAAATTTTTAGTTAAGTTCTAACTTAATATTTTTATTCATATATATATATATATATAAGCTTTAAGTAAGCTATTCAATACATTTTTGACAAAATAATTTTAATATTTAACTTTAAGCTTTTAATGAAGATAAGCCGAAATTCACCTCCGTGGGCGTCCCTGCATCTCAAACACAAAATAATTTTCACTGACGTTAAAGCAATTTAAACTTTTTTACGATTTTTTTCGATAATAACAAGTTAAAAGTCTTTAGTTATGTTCTAACTTAACATTTTTTAAAAAATGGTTTTATTTTTATTAAGGAGTTAACTTATAAACTTTGTCCCTAGCCAAAAAAGTTTCCCTCCGTAGACAGTGAAAATATATATATATAAATAAATAAAAGAGTTTCATAGATGAAAAGTACATGCCAAATCATCATTAGATAGTTAGGAGACTCAAAGCTTATTAGTTAGATATAACTGTTTGTTCATTTGTGAAGTTACTAAATCTTTTCAAGTTTATTAGTTCCGTTTGGAGTTTGGCAACGTTCTCAGTGCATACTCCGTGGTCATCAAAAATAAGGTAAGAGAAAGCTAATTTATAATTGAAATGCAAATTTCGTACAGCTTTACATTGCCTTTAATAAAAAGAAATACATTTTTAGCAACCTGAAAACCAAAGTGCTTGAAAATTCGAAACTTAGTTTTTGTCTCCTCCATAGAATTCCCCCTCATGGACGTGGCATATCCACAAAATAGAGTACGCTGTCCAAGTCCATGCACGAGACAATATCTTAAAAATCACAATTCTTAAAAATCTTAATGCGATTTTACAAGTTCATATGTATATTTTATATCTCATGAACATCAAGATATACTTATGTTTTTATAAAGTGAACAAGTTATGCTTTCTATAGAGTGATTATAAATGTATTTTTTAATACAGAATTAAAGTTTTTTTTAGGAAACTATAATACGATTTTTTATAGTAATGGAATATAACGGATACAGCTGTGCGTGAGATATTCCCTTTTCTATACGATAATCTTTAATGAGAATTGGAAAGTTTTAAAAAGTATAATTGTAATGCAGACATTAATCAAACAATTTATTTTGTCTAATATCTATATAAAAAAATAATCATAATACAGTTTGACTAATTAGAGAATTATCAATAAAAAATCCTTTAATAAATATTTTTTTAATTAAATGATTATTTATAGTTTCATTTGTATTTTTTGAAAGAAAAAAAACTAAAACGATATTATTTTTATTATAATAAAAAGTCAGTTCAAAGAGTAATACCCAATTTTGACACCATAAATCAATTCTACACCCTTCAATTAGCCGAAATACAAATTTTTATGAAATTCGTACGATTAGTTTCAGATAAATTAAATCTTTTAAAATGAACCTATTTTAGGGGTTGTATCCAAATTGAAGTTCGGTACTCGATTATTGAAATGCTACAAAATGACTATGTCACTTCTATTAATGTATTATTTCTTCTCAATATGACCATTTCAATCGCTTAACATGTTTCGACTATTGCCAGACCAAATGTTTCAATAAAATGAGTAATATATATATATATATATATATATATATTTCAAATTTTTCTGCAATCCATAGACGGCCCCTTAAGGGGTCTCAGGACTCTTAAAGCTTTAAAATTTTCGAAATTTTAATTTTTTTAGATATTAAACTACTATCTTTTCTGAACATTTGGGTATAAATGTTTCCTTGAAATTCCTATTAGAACACAAGTTATGGCTTTTAGAATTATACATGCTCAGTAGCTGAAGCTACGTTTCAGAGACTTTGAAGTCAATTTTCTCCAAATGACGTTTTTGGGCATAACGCGCACGATATCTCAAAAACTTCTGAATATTTTTTCGTGAAATTTTCAAAACATATGTTTCATGTTAGTCTGTATAAACTGAACCTAAAATTTCCTTCTTATTGTTCAGAAATATATTCTTTATAGGTGATTATACTGTTGAAAATTTCTAAATTTTGCATTAACTAAATACAACTTTGTATTAAAAATAGAAAAATGCTTTAAATACAAATTTATTTAGGTTCAGAGTAATTATTATAATTTTAAGCATAAGTAGCACCCAAAATTTTCCTTCTACTTGCAAAATTTATTTTGTAATCATGCGCATAATCTGTTATGTCCATTTTCCGCTCGTCAAATGTCTGACATTTTGGAGCCCACTGTAAATTCTAATTCTGCATCTTGTAATTTTTCAAATGCATGAAATGAAAGGACATACTTATATCTTTCATCCCAATATAAAATTTTGTCTTAAAATCAATTACATTTTAAGATATTATATGTTGAAAATGGTGTTGTGTTTTCGATTTTTCCAATTTTAAGAGTCTTGAGATTCCTTAAACCATCATTTTGACGTTTTTTAATCCTACTTCAAAAACTACTTGGAAGAAAAATTTGAATTTGAGAATTCGCTTATAGCAGGATATAATAAATATAAATATATCAAAAAAATTGTAGGTTACAATTCATATTTTTTTTTTCGAATATTAATTTCACAATTTATAATTCTTTTTATAATTTTCTTAAATTACAAATTCAATGTATTTATGTTTGGGTTTTTACCCGACTGAAAAGAAGGGTTATGTGTTTCACGCGTATCTGTGTATGTGGATTTCTGTATACCCTCGAAACATCCCAACGGCTGGATGGATTTTAATGAATGAGGTCTTTATCAATTCGTCTTAACGGCCCGATGGTTATAGGCTAGGTTTTGTTTTTATAAATTCAAAATGGCGGCCGTAAAATACAAAATGGCCGTAGAGACGAAAAAAAAAAATTACGCACCCTATTGAGTGGCATATCATTGGATAGGTCTTTCAAAATGAAGGCGATGTTTCATTGACTATTTTACAGTCAGACGCTCCGTTAAAATATTATACAACCTGGAAGTTGTGTATGTATTGGGGATCTCTAGCTTTACTGCAACTCTAACCATCATAGACATCTATAGACCTCGTCAAAACAGTGTTTATAGATAGGAACTAACAGTTAAACACAACTTAAAAGTCATGAATACAAGTAAATAAAAAAAAATAGGTAAGTACAAGTAAATACAAGTAATATTAAAAAATATATATTTTAATTCAATTCCTACTTAGGTCAATAAGAACATTTTTTTCCCTCCCATTCTTCTACCTTTTGAGTGGCGCTTAAAATGCCTTGATCAAGAAGAGGACTCTCTCGGTCTTAAAATACCTTGATCAAGAAGGGGGCTCTCTCGATTATTGAAAATTAATTAATTAAATTTAATTAATTAATTAATATTTGGAAAAAAAACTGGATTAACACCAAGTGTCATCCACTACAAGTTTAACAAAAATTATTTGAGCTTGATTGGATGAATAATAAGTATTTTATTAACGATTGAAAATTTGAACAAGGTATATATAGCGAGAGTGTGAGCTAATAGTAGGAATTAAAAAAAAAAGTTGTTTCACGTTGATGAGAAATAATAATTAGTTCGCTTTTCATGCAGTCGGGTTTTTTGATTTTTTAAATTTAATTGTTTATTTGATATTATTACCACACAAAAAATTATCACATTAGTATTACAATTTCAGGAGATATTTATAAAAATATAAAAATGTATTAAGCTAAATAATGCTATAAAAAATGATAAAATATCTTTATTTAAATTGACGAACGTTTCATCGCACAAACGGCGACATTTTCAAAATCATTCATGATAGAACATATTTTCACAAAATTTAAAAACAATAGCTTGGTAAACAATATCACGAGACATCATGCATAATGAAAAACAGTGCAAACATAAAATAAAATAAAAATTAAATTGGATATTTGTGAGCGTGGATTAATTTCTACTTTAGTTATTAAAATTGCATAGAATCTCTTTTTTTTCCAAATTTTGGATAAATCAAGGGGCGCTGAATCGTTGCAAATATTCTCGTTGCGTAAAAATATCCCTATTGATTCCCGGATAATGGATGGTAAATAAAATCTTGATGGATAAATTAACCTGCTATTTTTAAAATTGGTCTGTAAAGTTCTTTGCCTAAAATTGCATAGCATCTCTTCACAAATTTTAGGTAAATCAAGGGACACTGAATCATTGCAAAAATTCTCGTTGCGTAAAAATATCTCTATTGATGGAAATATCTAACGATTTATCTGTCAAGATTTTATTCACCATCTATTATCCGAGAATCAATAGAGATATTTTTACGCAATGAGGATATTTGCAATGATTCAGTGTCCCTTGATTTACCTAAAATTTGAAAAGAGATGCTATGCAATTTTAGTTACAATAGTAAAAATCAATCCAATCCACGCTCACAAATAGCCAATTTAATTTTAATTTTATTTTATGTTTGCACTGTTTTTCATTATGCATGATGTCTCGTGATATTGTTTACCAAGTTATTGTTTTTAAATTTTGTGAAAGTATTTTCTATCATGAATGATTTTGAAAATGTCGCCGTTTGTGAAATGAAACGTTCGTCAATCTAAATAAAGGTATTTTATCACTTGCTATAGCATTATTTAGTTTAATCTTTTTAGAAGTGATTATTATACATGTTGTTATAAAAGTGTAATTTAACATTAGAAGCTCTAAATTTTGAATGTTTATAATACAAAAACTTATCTTCCAAATGACTTGAAATTTTGTTTCTAGGAATTGTTTGAAAACCGAAGATTTAAAATATAGTTTCAAAATTGGGTGTCGCCATTAAAAAACAAAACAAAGTGTGGTCTGGTTTTTATTTGTAGATGAGCCCTTAAGCGAATTTTATGTACATCATTTAAAAATAGACTTTATTTCCAATCGTTTGGCACTAGTAACTTTTTTCTATCATAATTAGTTGCAAAGTTAGTAGGGCTAGTTTACTCCCCCCCCCCCCCCCCCCCCACGACTGTACCTTGACAGTTAAATTATTAAAATAAAATATTTCATCAATGTCGGATAATTACTCAATTATGTCTTCATTAAAACTTTTAAAATGTAATAGTCCTTTCCGTTGACTATCATGTCTCTACCATGCAAATGTCGTAATTTAAAAAAAGTCAAAACCTTATGAAAAATAAATCAGAAAACTTGACTACTGATACCAGACCATTTAATAACCATAAATGAATATCTATGCGATTTTTGTGGGGCTAACTGTGCCCTTTCTGTGAGAAAGACCTGCATGCCACGATGGAACGTTTACCGATTCTAGCTGACTAAAAGTCAATTTTTTACAAGAAGAAAGTATTGGATTCGTGAAAATTTTCGACTTTCGGTTTTCGACGGATTTACACGTTTTAGGGGTCAGAGATTCCGAAAAACATGTTTTTTTACAAAATGTCTGTCTGTGAGTATGTGAATCTGTCTGTCTGTCTGTATGCGACACAAATTTTGTGGGCGCTCTATCTCAAGAACTAATACACGGAATTTAATAAAAATAAATATTCAGTTAGTCCCTGATATAAATTGGTGCTGATTAGTTTTTGGTGTAAATCGCTCAACAGGTGGCGCTGCTATGCAACATTTTTCACAATTTTCACAATAGCTCAATCTCCAGAACTAATGCACGGATTTTCATCAAATTTCAGATTCAGTTAGTTCGTGACATGAATTGACGTTTTATTCATTTTGGTGTAAATCGCTCGACAGGTGGCTCTGATATGCTGCAATTTTTGTAATTTCCGCAATAGCTCTATCTCAAGAACTAATGCTTGGATTTTCAGCAAACTTCAGATTCAGGTACCTTGATATGTATTAGTGCTGTTTAGTTTTTGGTGTAAATCGCTCAACAGGTGGCGCTTCTATGCAGCATTTATTACGATTTCCACAATAGCTCAATCTCCATAACTAATGCACTGATTTTCATCAAACTTCAGATTCAATTAGTCCTTGACATGCATTGACGTTTTATAGATTTTGGTTTAAATCGCTCAACAAGTGGCGCTGCTATGCTGCATTTTTTTGCAATTTCCACCATAGCTCTATCTCAAGAACTAATGCTTGGATTTTCAACAAACTTCAGATTCAGGCATACCTTGATATGAATTAGTGCTGTTTATGTTTAGGTGTAAATCGCCTACAAGTGGCGCTGCTATGCTACATTTTTCAGAATTTCCGCAATAGCTCTAACTCAAGAACTAATGCACGATTTTTCATCAAATTCAGATATAGTTTGATATGAATTGGTGCTAATTTATGTAATTTCTTGTACTATTTAAATGATTTAATTGACGTGATTTATATAGGAGAAAGTTTTGTGATGGCCACAACATACTAGTTCAAATTTATCCTTGCCTAATTTATTTTTTGCATAATATAGCTTAGTAGTTGGATCGCTGTACCCTACAAATGGTTTTGATATCAACATAATTGTATAGTCCATAGACTAGTGCAAAGTTGATATTTCTTGGTTGTGAATGGATCAATCCTTTTAGTGTAGTTGTTTAATCTGTTATTTGAAGAGGAATAAAAAATAGTGCTAGATTATGGACACTTCCAAACAAAATATGGACTTTGTTTTATCGGATTCATGTGCATAAATTTTTTCTATATCAGCTGTTACTTTATATTTAATGTCGCAAAAAACTCTATATTTTCTTACAATTTTTCATTATTCAAGATAATAGAAGTTATATGAAAAAGCAAAATAAAGTTTAATTTTTTATATCATTAAATAGTTTAGATCATTGCTTTTTTGATACACGTTAGTTTGTCTGCGTCTATCTACGTCCCTAGTTTTTAGAACTGTTTTAAGTCTAAATTATTATTATTTTCGTTTTTTAGTTCGAGTACAATTTTTCTTCGATCAAAGTCAGCCAGATTTAAGTCAGTTCTACAAATGAACTTTTACATCATTATTCAGCTGCAACAAACTTCAAAATTTAACCAAAACGTGAATTTGGTTGAAAATGTTTTGTTTTTATAGAGGAAAATTACAACGAAGAATATACGAAATTTTGCAAGTTCAAATTGTTTAAAATTTAAGGTCCAATTTGGACAAAAATTGCCAGTTATGTAGATATCATCATGACAGATTGATGTAAAATATAATAAATACAAAGCGACAAATTTTAAGTGGTTACGACATTGATGCAAACAAATTCTCCAAATTCAATTTGGATACAATCCAAAACATAATGTAGATCTTTTTCTAAGGTATTTTATGACTCCGGCTTTTTGCATAAGTTTCCTCGATGTAGAGATAAATATAAATACACAATACAATATAATAATAAGAATAAACTGCTACAACGAACAAACATTTCTATGTCTATAGACTTAATTATGCATAAAAGTTCTTGAGGAAATCTCTAACCAGTAAAATTCAGTATGCAGTAAAATTCTTAATGTAAAATTATTGATTTTAAATGCTTTCCTAAGTAGAAAAATAACAACATAAAATAAATAAAACAACTTTTTTTTCCCAAAGAAAGCCGTTTAGCTGTTAATTTTTGAAGAAAGAGAAGAAAATTTTCTAGTTTCTGAGAGCCAGTGTGAAGGAATTTCAGATGACGAATTATCTGATCACATTTTCTAAGCAATTTTCGTTAAAGCTGTCCAATGTTTCTTTTGCATGTGTATTTCTAACTAGATTATTAGAAAAAAAATACTTTTTTATAATTTAATATTATAATAATATTAATAATAGGAAAATAATTTTATCACTTTAACTTCCATACTGTTAACAAAGTATCATTAAAACTATCTAAAATGTAGTAGCTATTAAGTAATTAGGTTAACTCATTTTTTACTTGTCTTAGTGCTTTAAAGGTGTTTTATTTCATTCAATGATCCCTAATAAGTATCAAGTACAGAGTTTAGATCCTATGTCTCAAATTAATCAATTTCCAATTCAAATTAACCATCTACAAAGTTATTTTGATTTAAAATGTAAAGCATTTTGTTAAAATGGATTTAATGTATCATTTATTTTAATAAAAAATCGAATGCAATAGAAAGACATTCAAAAATAATTTCGGCCAACTAGAATCGGTAAATCTCCTACTGTGCGTGAGAGGCATGTCTGTAAAAGAATATCTATATTAGTTTTTAGGTTAGATTTTAGAATTAGACAGTATACCCAAATTATACCACATTTAAAAAATTACAATTAGTATATACAAAACACTGCTATTTAATATTAAACTTTTAAATCGTATTATTGTAAACAAATGTAACATAGACAATAGACATGCCTGAATTAGAAAGCTGTAGATAATATAGTTTTGTAAAAAATGTGTTTTTAATATTTGTTAAGAAATACCAATTAAACTTTTTTTTTTTTTTTTGTTATCTAAAAACTTTTACCGCTGAAACAATGAGAGGCATGGTATAAACAAGTAGTATAAATTAAATAATTCTAAAATAATACTGTTAAGTTTTTATTTGAAAAAAAAATGCAATTTATATTATGCAAATTATTCCCATCCAAGATAAATCAATTCTATTTTTCCATTAATAAATTTTTCTACGGAAAAATAGTCATAACATCCAACTTCATTATGAAAATTCCCTCGAATTTTTTTTTTCTTTTAGCTTAGATTTTCACAAGAGATATCTACCAAGGTTATTAAGCAAACAAAGCTACCTATTGCCTTAATCTCTGAAAAAACGACATCTCTGATTAAAAAGGACTTCGATTAAATAAATATACCATTACTTTTTACTTTCTTCTATCTTTACAAGAAGAAAGTATTGGATTCGTGAAAAATTTCGACTTCCGGTTTTCGATGGATTTATACGTTTTAGAAGGTCCTGAACACGATTTGATGGTTTTTAGAAAATGTCTGTCTGTGAGTCTTTCTGCCTGTATGTGACAAAAATTTTGTGGGTGCTCTGTCTCAAGAACTAATGCACTGAATTTCATAACACTGTAGATTCACTTAGACTTTGATATAAACTGGTGCTGATTAGTTTTTGGTATATATCACCCCACAGGTGGCGCTGCTACGTTGCATTTTTCTTGATTTTCGCAATAGCTCTATCTCAAGAACTAACGCACGTATTTTCATCAAACATCAGATTCAGTTACAAGCTGACTTAAGTTATTGCTTATTAGCTTTTGGTGTATATCGCCCAACAGGTGGCGCTGTTATGCTGCCCTTTTCACGATTTCAACAACAACTCTATCAAGAAATAATATACGGAATATAATAAAACTTTAGATTCAGTTATACCTTGATATAAACTGGTGCTGATTAGCTTTTGGTGCATATCAGCCAACAGGTGGCGCTGCTGTGCTGAATTTTGTACGATTTCCGTAATAGCTCTATCTCAAGAACTAATTCACATATTTTCATCAAACTTCAGATTTAGTTAGAAGTTGATGTAAGCTGTTACTGATTTGGTTTTAGTGTAAATCGTACAACAGATGGCGCTGCTATACAGAATTATTCCCGATTTTCGCAAAACTTATATCTCAAAAACTAACGCACGCAATTTAATCACACTTAATATTGTGTTACATTTTCACGTAAATAGATCCTTATAGATAGAGACTTTCGTGTATATTGAACATGAACATTAGGTGTTTATTTTATACCCTTTGAGGCAAAGGGGGGCATTTTTCTTACTTATACCAACCCCCACATGTGACATATTGTTGGAAAGGCCTGTGACTGCGTATTCTTGTTATGCACCCCCTGATCCCTTCCCCCCAAATTTCTCCCCCGGGAGGGCATGAATGGTGCCTGCAAAATTTAGAAAAGTGCCCTCCCGGATAGCAAATTGGGGGGAGGGGCTCAGGATGTGCATAACATGAATAAGTGGTCACAAGCCTTTCCAAAAATATATCACATGTGGGGGTCGGTAAAGTTAGAAAAATGTCCCCCTTTGGGTGTACTATCGCGCCTCCTGAAATACATCCTCCCCCCTCTTTTTGAAATACTGTTTGCAGAAATGTGTTACTGTGCACTGTGACTATGTAGAAAAGGACTAATACAGTGTAGCAATTTCATAAATTTTACTCAATTATTTCTATGTGAAGGCGAAAACTTATTGATGCCCCCTCGTATTTTATTTATAGAACCTCTATTTTGGAAAAGAAATATAACTTAACTTCTGATGAACATATTTCAAAACACTTCCACTGTTATTTAGCTATATTTGTGGAAAACTTTAGAAGTTTAAACATTTTTATATGCTTTCTGTAATTATAGAATTATAGTGATATTTGTGACGAAATTCAGAAAAACCACACATTAAACATTTCTTGAACTGATAGTGGCAATATAGTAATACCAGCCTCAACTACTGTTCCTAAAATGATGAAATTTGGAGAATAGGTACCTTTTCTTTAAGGTAGGTGTCCTCAAAGAAAGAATTTCAGTAAAACATTCATAATAAAGGCAATTTAAAGATTAAAAGGTATTTATCCCTTTAAGACACCTGACCTATAGAATTGTGTAGGTGATCCTAAAGAAAAAAAAACATTTTCCTCTTTTTGAGCGATTTAAAGTCGAACCTGCCCCACAGAATTGCGTGGATCTTCCCTTGGCATAACCTGACATCAAGTTCTTTTTTTTTATTATTATTAAATATGATCCTATTAATTAGGGGAAACCACCCAAACTTTTCATTTCCCAAAAATCTTCCGGTCTTAAAGGGTTATTTATCTTAAGCACTCTGGTGCGTATATCTGCCAATAAGGCAAAAGTTTTTCTTTTTAATTTCTTGTTTCACCAATGAAGTGAAACGTAATAATATATTACTAGCTGACCCGCCCGGCATTGTCCGGGCAGAAACTGTGCCGGGACTATCATTGAAGATTATAACACTGGAGTGGACTTCATAAAAAAACACCGAATTATATTTATTAGGCACAGATGCCATATACACACCACGCCAATATAACTATATATCCACAGTTATGCTCCGGAACGTTTAAATCAGTAATTTGGATTTCAGAAGCAATGCATTTGCCCGTGCGACGGTTATTAAGCCTATTTTGGCAAGGTATTTGACGCCGTTCTCGATCCAATCTATTTCGACTTTCTATTTGACTATTGCGGCTTCTTGTTCACTTTCAAGCATTCGCGGAGATCTTTTACTGGCATTTCTAACGATATTGTGAAGTTCCATAATTGCAGCAAAAGAGAGAAAGTAAATAAATAAACGCGAAATGTAAATTAACCCGACCTACTCCTAAATCCTGCCAAATGACTTTTACGCAATAACCAATGAAATGCGTTTCTCGGACGTTGCCATTAAACACTAACAAATACTCGCCATTTCTGTGTCACGTACGTTAGCATAATATATACAGTGAAATACGTTTAACACGAAACTGAGGGGACCGAAAACTTTTTTCGTATTAAAAGAATTTCGCGTTAAAAGATTCTTTAAAAAAGAACAAAACTCACAAACATTTTAGACGTCTTCAAATTTTATTTCGATTTCCTGTTAAAATACTAGTAAGTTGCATTCATTAGGATAAAAAAAAGTAAACAAAATATTGTTATCGAGGGAAAAAATCAAATATCTTTTTTTGGAGTGTCTTTTTCAACATTCTGAAATCTAGCTTGTTTTAACCAAATAAGCAAAGCTGTCTCTAAATCTTCGTGCTTAGCAATTCTCATACGTTTTCTCTCCAGGCTTAAACATACTGCGCTCAAACTTTAACGCAATGGGGTCCCTGTTTTTTATTATTGTTGATAATGTAAAACTGGCAACTCTTTGCAGATTTCTGTTTTCGTTCTTCTTTTTTATTAACTGCATTAAGCAGCTTCATCTTCATTTGAAGCGAAATAGCAGTTCGTTTTCACACCGATTTCTCAGCCATTGTGCTCATAAAACATAAGCTAATTTACAAAAACACGAAATTCACTGATTTTCATTAAAAATTCAGTGGTTTTAACACAAAATTCACCAATTTCAACTCAAACTTACTAGCTGGAAAGGAATTGTTTTCGTGTTAAACGAATTTTGTTTCGTGTTAAAAGAAAAAAATGTATTAAATTGCATCGTATACTGTCCGGACCTCTAGATCATTTCGTCTTAACCGTTTTTTCATGTTAAGCGTTTTCGTGTTAAACGTATTTCATTGTATATAGATTATTAAAAATTATTAATTATAATTTTATTAATACCTTTTCCACTCAAAAACAATCTTTAACACAGCTTCAGCATAAATGATTGCTCGTACGTTTTGTGTTCCGTGTTTATTTAACTTTTAACCTAAACTGAGAATTCTAATTAAAGTGTTACGTTACAGTGTCGTGTACTGCTGAGATCGTCCCAAGTACAACAACAGAGTTTGAAAATAAAAATTGCTCAGCTGATTAAGATTGAAGACACTGCATTTGTGTAACTTGGGGGAATCGCTGCATTAGCTGTCAACACAGTTAATTCACATTCGGCAGAGATACATGCAGCAAAAAAGAAGAAAAAGAAAACATGCCAAAAAGTATTCTTTGCATCCCCACATTACCTAGATAGCTTTGGCCGGTCGCCATGTTTCACTTTTTGCCTGGTTTCGTCAACTGCTTTCTCCTCAGTTCGACCTCAGTCTCCAAATTGCTTCGTTGCACCTGGAATAAAAAACGGGATACGTGACAATGACATCGCAGTATATAAACACTGTTTTTAAAGTTTATAATCTTGGGAACATACAGAAAATTTATTAAAAAATATTGCATAAATGCCTTATCAAATTTTGACAACGGCATCTGATCTGCTATTTAAAACTATTTTAAAAACAGTTCAATTGAATAAAGTGTAGGTAAAGGAACTCCAATAAATATTGGATTCATAATTACACTTCATTATTTTAACACCATCACTGATCCACACCATCACTAAAGAAATCATATCCAACTGAGTGAAAAAGTGTGCATAGCGGGATTCGAATCCGGAACTTTGGATTAAGTGCATCGGCAGCTTCAACCAATCTCCTGTGTCCGAATACTGGACTCAATATGCATTTTTTAATTAGTTAGAAAAATTAGAATTCGCAGTAAAATATTTAAACTTGAATAAATGAGGTAACGATGTAGCCGTGTGTGTGAACAAGCTGTGAATTTGCTTAAGAATTGATTGTGGCCGTTGGTCTAGGAGTTGACACTAAATGCTCAAAGGGACATAGATTCTCCTAATACATATATGTGTGTGTGTCTGTATTTTTACAGTAAACCAAGTTCTCTCGCAATATTTTTTTAAATGCACTAGAGTTTATTTGCAAATTTTAAAAGTAAATAAATAAATAAACTGAATGTACGAAAAGTAATACTTAAAGCATAGTAATAATTATACTATTTTATATTTGTGAAATCTAAAATTAGAAATAAACAAAAAGAGATAGGACAATGCAGACGGATTAAAAAAATAAAATTCGGAAAATAAGTTCTTGAATGAGATATTAGATTACAGGCTGTAAAGAATGGAAAACTGTAAAGTGCAGGGCTTTATTTCGTCCTTGCGAACTAGAATAAGGCCATTGAAATATTCACAACTTTGTTTACTTCTTTTCTTAAACTGAATAATATATATTGTAATTTCATAAATAAATCCCGATTTCTTTTTCCTTTCAAGGAAAGTCTTTGAGCGTATAAAAACTCAATTTGCATCGAAAAATATTGGTAAGTTATGTATAATAAATAATAGATAACGCAAAAATTAGTTTCCAAACGTACCAGGAATTAAAAACACAAAACAAGAGCCTACAGTATTCACGCGAAGAAACTCGAACGCTAATGTTAAATCTATGGGAGAAACCTTTATGTATTTCTCGCTTGTATTTTAATATTTTTAAACGATGTTTTTGCATATGTCTGAAGTCGATATCTAATGTTGTGCGTTTGCACTTTTTTCGAGTTTTGTTACAGATATTTTATATGCAGATAGACCAAAATTAAATTTAAAAACTAGACTCATATCTAAATAGCAAAACTGGAAACAATAGATTAAAGGACAAACTCAAAATATTAATTTTCGAACCCAAATGTTACATGTGAGTGAAAAACAAATATTGATAGATATAGCAAGTACGGTAAGTAGATTCATAATTAGCACCATCAGTCACTATATGAAGTTACGAATGGTCATAAGTGTCACAGTCTATGATGAACCAAAATCATTTATTTGTCCAATATCCCAGAGGAAACACTTTTGAGTATGTTATTGTTCTAAAAGTGAGCATCGGAACTCCATGTTAAATTTAAAGAAATGCGCTCAATTTTATTATTGTAATATGTAATTATTGTTTAGATGTTATTGTGTTTGTTTAGATGATGAATTACTTTTGGTATTGGACTTCCCTCGAACATTGTTAAAAAAAAAAAAAAAAGTCATGTCAACTGATAATTAAATTAGTTAAAATAAAACATGCGCGAAATCAAGTAATATATAAATGATGTATGAACTAAAAGTAATATATAAATGATTAAATAATGAAAATAAACTAATTATACGCATTTGCTTTAAAGTAAAAAATTCAATTTCAGTTGACGATTTGCTAGTAAATATAAACTCAAATATTTAATGACAGTGTAATATACATGCACACACACACACACACACATATATATATATATACAGGGTGATTCATAAAGATCGAAACAATAGGCTATTTCCTTAAAAATAGCCTTTAGGCACATACTTCCAATTGCAAAGTTCTATTAAAAAAAAGGTGTAAAATTTAATGACATAAGTTGCAACTCCATGGGGCGGGGGTGGGGATCAATTTTAGAAAATACAAAAACTAAATCTTTATACGGCCCCAGTCGGGTAAAATTTCCAAATCGGAGAATTTTCCTTATCCATTCCTGAATAAAACACACAAAAAAATTTCACCTCGATGTCTGCAAAACTCGCAGAGATATTAAAATCCAAAATCCGTGACTTACACGATTTACCCAAGCCTCTGAGCGACGAGTTATTGACTCATTTTGAATGCAAGATATGGATCATAAACAAATTGTACGTTATTAAAAGTCGATTTAAGACAGTGCTCTTCTTTGGACATAAAAATAACAGCTTATGAATTTTACGTTAAACCTGCTTTCAAAATATGCTGGAGGTCTGCACGGGTCGACACATCCAGGCCGGGTTCCGAGCCGACCTATAAAAAAAAAGTTCGGCCGGGTCTGGAAAAAAATTAAAATCTTAGCCCGAGCCCGGCCCGGCTTGACTGAATTTCTACAAAACATAGTTTTTACGTTGATATGGTTAAAAATTGTTTTGTATGAAGGAGTTCTGAGCAAAAATACTTATTATAGCTTTTCTTTTTTCATGTTTATAATCTTCATTTTTAAAGAACCGCCAAAGGCTGTGATATTTATTTATTTTTAATGAATCTCTATTTATATGCAAATGTTTCACTTATCATTTAATATCGTTAATCCACATTCCATGTATTGGAGACATCGAAAAATGCTATATTAAAGTCTTCTAAGACATAGGAATCATAGGGAATAGGAAAGAAAAAAATGCGGTATAGACAAGTTCCCTTTTTAGGAGGTGTAAATGCAGTCTTTTCTTTTCTCAGGTATTATTATATTCATTTTGCATGAATCAACACATTTTTCCGTTTAAGACAGGATTCCGTCATAGGCAGGTTCTTTTTTACTGGTTTTACTGTATTTTAATTTTTTTCCCTTTAAATCTGCTATCCTTTAAAAAGATTAATTTTAAAGTTTAATCTTAAAATAATAGCGATTTAAAAATATATGTATTGTTTGTAAAAATTTTTGGACTGAGCGAAATTTTACTGATTTTTGCACGGATCAGGTCAGTCAGAAACAATGATTTTACTACTGGTTGGGTCGAGACTGAAACTTTCGACCCGTGCAGACCAAGGAAGAAGGAAACCAGTCACAGTTCGGTATAAAAAAATACGTTAGGCCCGGCCGGCCGAGCCTCCATAAAAAAGTAAGTTCCGGGCCTGGCCCGGCCTCAGAATACAAACTTTTTTTAACGACCTCGCCGGGACGATATGAAATCTAAAGTTGTGAGGGCTAAAATTATGAAAAAAAAATCTCTTAATCGGCATGTAAAAAACCTTATGTTAAATAAACCGACGGACATTCAAAAAACACAGAAAGAAAGTGGAAAGGCCAAACGTTAAACTGAATCGGAAGTTTAAGCTAGAGCAGCCATACTCAACCTGCGGCCCTGAGACATTTTTTGTGCGGTCCGAGACACAAACATAATCATTAATCCATATTTATAAAATTAATTGAGATGTGCATAAAAGATATTTCAGAACTTCACTGTTTTATATATTTCTAGGAGAAGATAAAATTTGTCTTATTATAATGAACTTAAAATTATGTTAAAACATCTTAAAGGTCGTTAGTCCAAAGTTCTTTTTACACGTAGTCCTGTTTGTGCTATAGTGATCTATGCACAGTGATCTAGTGTCTTCAACACTAATCAAACATTATTCTGAATTAATTAAAATTGCAATAATATATATTTTTACAATTAATAAAAAGGCTGAAAAGTTTTTAAATTGAGAAAAAGATTTAATAGAGAAAATTTCCTGTTTTTCTTTTTTAACTTTGAAATCCTGCATTGTTACATTATTACATTTCATGCTTATTATATAACTGATACTGCTTTTAGGATTGAACTTTTGTCGGGAAAATATTGACCCTAAAAAATGTTTACACCACTATTTTTAAACAATAAATTTCTGTAAATTATCTCTATACATTTTCAATAGAAATTTACCGCGAAGTTTTTTGTTTGAAAATAGTGATGTTAAAAGTTTTTGTTAGCATTTCTTCCGCGACAAACATTAAACTCTACTGATAATATCAACATTGTTGTATTGCTTTGTTATACTACTTATATTATCTTAAGACAATATGAGTAAATCCTCCATAATGGACACTCCCGAGTAGCAGACACCTCTATTTAGAGGACACCTTTTCAATTACCAACATCTATATTTTTATACATTTTTACCTCTGCGGCCCGCCTAACATCACAAACAGGTGTGTGCGGCACGCGGTAGGAAAAGGTTGAATGTGGCTGAGCTATAGGAAGGAGTTTCTTACTCACCTACAATTTTTTAAAAAGCATTTAAACATTTTATTAGGATCCGATCTTTGTTTAAAACTTTAAATGCGTTTTTCTGCATGATGGGGTTTTTTCACCATTTCTCGTCTTTAAATTATTATAAGTTAAGAATTGTTAAAGAAAAAAAGTGCAAACTTGGAACATGTCTTTTTTGATTATTTTACAGTAATTTTGTTTCGGCAAATTTGAAAAAAAAAAAATTTACTTTTGAAAATATGATTTTTTTTTTAAATAAGTTGCACTATTTTTTAAATTTATATTTTTTATATTTTTAAATTTTTTATATATTTTTTATTTTACTATATTTTTTATATTTTTTTATATTTTAAATTTTTTATATTTTTAAAATTAATACTTAAAAAAATTCTGAAACAAAATTTAAATTATATTTTTCTTTCTAATTAAATAATAAAAAAAATTGAAATTCAACAAATAATGTTTCGAGCTATAACGACTTTAAATTATCCCACTTAAAAAAATAGTAATCATTTAAAAAAAAATAACTTTAAACTTTTATGAGAAATTTTAGGATGTGATTTTGTTTCCAAATTATATGGTTAACCATCACAATAAAAGAAAAGAAAATCAAAATTCTAACTCGATAAATATATTTTTTATGTGTTTCCTGGAACTCTTAAAGTGACATTGTTTCTCGAATTACACGCATTTCAATTTGTGTCGACGAATTATTTAAACGGGCATATCTCTGTAAGTTTTTCAGATATGAAGATGGAATTTTTTTTTTTTTTAAATTCGGGAATGGATAAGGAAAGTTTTCCTTATTGGAAATTTTACACTAAGGAAATTTAGTTTTCGTATTTTCTCAAATAGACCCCCTATGGAGGTGCAACTTATGCCATCAAATTTTGCACCCCTTTTTTAAACTTTACATTTGGAAATATGTATCTAGAGGCAAATCTTACGGATATACCTTATCGTTATATATATATGAGGCATTCTCACAATCTTTTGACTTTCGGGAATAAAAATCTTGGGAAATTAAACTTGCTAAAATAACATTTTAATCTGATAGGCGAATACCTTAATGATTCAAAATAAAGAAAAAAATAGTCAGCAGCGAATTTTTTTATTTTATTTAACTGAGGTTTAAGTTAAATTTCAAGTTTAATTTTCCTTACTATTTTACCACTATAACTTTTTATTTTCTTCTAAATTTTTACTTATAATGAATTTCCATAGTACCCACAGGACATTCAAATAAAAAATAATAACAATGTAGTATATTTAGTACAAAATTTTGGAATAACATTGTCTTAAAGGGGTGTTAAAGAAATGACGGTAAGGCAAAAAAAGGGGACGGTATAGGAAAAAAGGGACGGGGAGGATGGAACGTTAAGGAAAATTATCACCTATTTTAGGCAAATCATATTAAGACGGAGTGGTAGCCGCAATGTTCATTTATTTTTAGAAATAGTTATTTACATTGGATTAAAAAAAAATTAGTTTACCTCGAAAAGTGCAGGAAGAAACCTTGGGGACGGTAAGACTACCAATAAAGCCACGATGCTTGAAATTGATATTTAAGTTCTGATTTAAATTCTGCAGTTAATTTCCTGTCAAAGAATTTTAGACATTCTTTCTCTATCATACTTCTGCACGAGAAAAAACTTGAAAAAAATTCTGTGGCTGCATCTGAAGTGATTTTCTGTGTAATTTTAGAAGAGGTACGGTAAGGAATCTAAAACACAGGGACAGAGTTTAAAAAAATAATAACAACCCTAAAAATGTGTGCTGGTTAATTTTTTGCTACATATTTATATAAAACCATAGTTTCAGTTTCGGAAAAAAATTACCGTATATACTCGCGTATAAGTCGAGGAATTTCTGACAATTTTTGGCAAGCAAATTTGGGGGTCGACTTATACGCGAGTCAATTAAAAAATAAAAAAATAAAACTTTGAATACTGCAAAATTGTACTTTTTATGTGTATGAATAATAAAATATTACAGAAAATATACAAATAATAATAATTTATCATTAAAATTTTTTTCAATGATTTCTTTTTATTTACTTACTTTTTTCGCATAGGCAAGTGAAATATTTGGTTTGATTTTGCGCAAAATTGAAGTAAAAAATTAGGGGGTCGAATTATGCGCGGGGTTTTGATTTTTTGCAGAATTTGCATTCTAAAGTTAGGGGGTCGACTTATACGCGAGTATATACGATACATTGAATTATTTTTATTGAATCAATTTTATACAGACAGCTCCAAACTTAAAAATCAGCATCAGGGACACGGGACGGTATAGGAGTTTACCTGGTATTTGGACTCCCAACATCGTCCAAAACTTATTTATCTCGTTAATATTGTTATGCAATCATGCAATGAGATGATCCCCAATATATGAAATTAAAAAAAAAAAAAACCACAAGAACATGTACTAAAATAAAAATTATTATTCAGGGACATAAAAGTCAAAAGATTGTGAGAATGCCCCATATATATATATTACATATATTAAGAAATTTAAAATTCCCCCGTATGTTTAAAGTATTCTATAATTTTTTTCCTACTTAACATAATTTTATAACTCTAGTTTATCGAATTCTGTCCTGTTTTATAAATATTTTTATCACTCATTTTACGTTATTTTCATTTCCATCTAAATGCGTACATTACAATTTTATTGGTCTTTTCAAAATCCTACTTAAAAACATTTTACGTATTATTATTTTTGTTTTAAGGTCATTTTTACTTCAATAACTTAAACGCCGATATGAATCCTACAAAAACTATTTGTTCTGCAAATATCATTGTAAATTCCCATTTTTTTTCTCTCTCAGTATTCTACAAACCCTTTCGCGCGCTTTTTCAGAAATACGGCTTTATCGCGTTTTTACTGCGCAACTAGAAAATGTAGTTAGTCTTTTTGCGCTGTCTCATTCACCAAAGGTAGATGCCGCATTGCGGTAAAAAACCGTCGCCTATATTATTTATTGGTCTGCATGAGTTCCGGAACTTAGATTTTTGTGTGTTTTTGACTTGTACTATCTTATTACGTCGGCAGAAAGAAAATCTCCTTAATGATGTGACTAACTAGTTTATTACCGTTTCATTATGCTAATTTTATAGACTGGTAACATAAAGTTGAGAATCGATGAAATGTTCTAGCTAATGATACTGCAGCAGTTCTTAGTTGCAGAAAATCTTTTGCTTTTGTGAACTGCCATTGATATAATAAATATCTTTCCTGTAACGAATATTGACTCCGAGCTCATTTATGAGAACTTTTTTGATTGTTCGATCCATGACCATATTTGAACATATGCGACTGCACTTTGGTTAATATTCTGTTGGTGAACATCCATTCACTGACTATATTTTAGTGTTTGATTGGCGGCTGGCTTCCATATCCAAATAGAAATACTTTGAATTACTTGATCATTATTCATCATTGATTCATTGTGAGTAGAGTCTTTATTATATAGACCAGAGTTGGAAAAGTGGGAGAGAGAAATCGCTGGAGAGCAGTGAAATCATGCTACGACAGATTGCATTGATGAAATATAGCAGAAATGCAACACACACAGACACACAGAGACATATACTATATATATATATTAAAGTGTTGATGCACTGTAGTCAAATGAATTTAAACAGTGATATGTTATAGCCAGGGACATTGATTTATGTGAAACATTAATTAATAAATCCATATCGCCAATTTACACATTAATTTTATTTAATATATCATTTACTTATTTTTTTCTAATTTAATGGCATAAATTTATTAATATATTTTTAATTATTATTTATCATTTATTTGTCTCTATACAGTGTTTGCTTTAAAGCTTAAATAGTTTTTATTATATATTAATTTTTATTCCAAAACAGTATATTTCACTAAATTCTTAAGTTGGCAGTACTTCACTGATTCCTTGGAATACATGGTGGAATTCATTTTTAAATTATCTATAGAAGGCGCTGGTCACATATATTGAGGAATATGCATGGCCATATTGTACATTATTACTCCTTGGTCCATCAACATTTTTTAAAAATGGTTTTTGGCAACCTGTGCAAATAATCTCTTTTACTTGTATTTAATGCTGCCACATTCTTAGTCAGCAATACTTTCAATATGGTAATGTGAATTTTATTTCTTAATCGTTTTTAATCAATTTTTATTTAAAACTTATTTGTTTTTCATAATTTATTTCTCTATTTTTTGTGTGTTGGTAGTCCCAAATTCATATTCTTTAGCTTTATTATGAATAGATTCTGTCTAGGTTCTACAAATATCCATTATTTATTCTCTGCTCATTTTAGTTTTTTTTTTTTTTTTTTTTTTTTTTTTTTTTTGTCGGTAATTTGTAATTTTTTTAATGGTCATATATAATATATACAGTTGGCTCTCTGTTTAACGACTTTCAAGGAACCTCGAAAAATCGTCCTTAAATAGAGATCGTCCTTAAACAGAATTTGTGGAAAAATAATACTTGAAAAACATTTCCCTTCACACTTTACAGGCTTAAGACTGTCAATACTTTTCTCAATGTATTGGGGGTGTTTAGAACTGTTTTATTTATTTATTTATTTAAATTTATTTTATGTTTTCTTTCTTTCTTATTATTTTATTGATACGGATAACGGATATAATAATTCATATTTCTATTGCACAAATACAAATTTCATTAATTATGCTGCATACAATGTTACTTACAGTACAATAAAAATATTTATAATACATTTAATTAAACAAATTAAGTTTTTAAAAAATCAAAAAGGGTTGATTGTTTCATGATTGTCTAGTTTTTAGTACACTTGCTTCAAGCTTTTCAAGGAGGTTCAATGAGTCATCTTCCATATTTAATGGAACAATGTACTGGCGAAGAATATCCAGGTCAGAATTTGCATCTGAGTAAGAAGGAGATGGTGTCTCGCTTTCTGTATCACCACCATCTTCTGCATCTGAAGTTGAATTTTCATTTGCGATGTCTTCATAAATTTGCTCTAAATTTCTGAAGTTGGTCGTTAAAAGTCTTAGTCACAATCGATAGAATCTTTTACTGAAACATCTTCATCACCAACAAGACTTTTCCATTCTTCGGTGGTGACATCTTCTGTATTGAGTTGTGCATCTGTTATATCCATTTGTTCTTCAATGGCAATTCCAGATGCCCAAAAGCAGTTTTCAATTGTGCAAGGAGAAACTTCTTTTGAGGCTGATGTAATCATGTGCATGACTCCCAAAATTGTAACTTTTTTAATTTCATTTTTGTCAGCAAAATTATTTAATAATTTCCTAATTAAGGATTTCCCTTAATATGCTTTTACACTACAAATGATTCCCAGGTCTAATGGCTGCAACTTACTTGTATAATTAGCGGTAAAAAATGAATTGACACATTTGTAAGTCCTGGAATATACGAAATATACCTGGAAAATACGTGAAAATCGTCGTTAAATAGAAACAATTTCGTCTTTAAATAGAGATTTTTTTACTTAAAGGAGCCGGGACCGCAAAAAATCGTCCTTAAGTAGAGATCGTCGTTAAGTAGAACGACGTTAAACAGAGAGACGACTGTATATATATATGTATTGAATTGAATCATTATTTAATGAATCATCCATATCATAATTTTTTTATTTAATTATATATATATGTATATATATTACGAAAATTAAATTTCCGCGCCTTATTAAAATTATTCCACAGAAATTTCTTTTCTAAATTACTCTACAATCCTACTAGTTTATTAAATTATTCCCTATCTTAAAGAATATCCCATTCATTCTGTTCATTTAAATTCATTCCATTTAAAACGCGTATTTAATTTCCTTCCAAAATCTCCTAAAAATCATTTCCTTTTAATAATTTTTCTTCAAAACCGTTTTATTTCTCAATCTTAAATCGCTGATATTTATTCTGTTAAAGTTGTTTGATTTATATCATTTCTTTTCTATTCATCTTTTTTATTCCATAACTCGATTTCTTGTGTAATTTTTGCTCGGTCAATTCTCCTCAATTTTATGCCGCTTACAATAAAGAGTTCCCCAACTTTGGCATGCTCATTGGTTCTTCCTCATATCTGCATTGGTGTAAAAGATCGTCCGCTTCTGACTATTTAATTTGAAACAAGAGTGCGGAGCTCAGGATTTTTCGTGGCATTTGTTGTTATAAAAAACTACGTTGCTGTCCAGAAGAGGTCATTGAAATAAATCTAAGGAAGTTCTAACATCGTGTAAAACGGAGTCTGTATAAAGCGCTGACGAGAAAAGGTGTTTAGTGTTTTTTAAATTGTAGTGGATGCTTGGCCCATGTATTATGAAGAAGGAAGTAATTAAACCTCTTCTCTGTGAAAAGATTTTTTCCTTTTTTCGGAAAACTGCCAGTGAGTATCGACCAATGCCAAAGGTAATATGTAGACGACTGCAGATAAACTATTGAATGTGTGATGTTGATCGGTATCGAAATAGCGGCTGCTCAAGTTATTAATGTTACTGAGCAGTTTTTACTTCATTTTACATCGTTCCATGACATATCACCCAATATCATCATATATATATTTAAAAATTCATCACTTATATTAACTTAATAAAGTTACTGATTTAAAAGTTAATCCACAAATAGTTATTATTATTATTTATTTTATTTATTAATTAATTTTTATTACCCCTCTTTTTCCGAAAAATAAAACTTTGGCAAGTGATCTTTAAATGTATTATATAATGATAGGGGGCAGCACTATTTCTGATCCATTAGTGAAAATAGTGTATTTAATCTATTTCAACCTTATTACACTGTTTATTTTAGCTCCTTGTTTGTACTAATAATATTTTAGCTACATATTTTTGACAACATGTGCAAATTATTTCTTATACCACATGCTGTGTCATTGATGGCATGGTTGGATCTTCAATTGGTAATATGCTTCTATTTTTAATCCATTTTTGTTTTTATCTTATGTTATTTCTGGCTTCTTTTTCTGGATTTATTGTGTATGGTAGCCCAAATTTTGCAATTTTTAGCTTGTTATGGTTTACGCAAAAACGAAACCGTACATGATATTTGTAGAACTCAAGGTAATTTGGACCTGAGGATTCTGCATGGTTCCACAAATATCATATTTCCATTCTTCCAATGCTTACTATATTATCAATTCCTTATCTCACTTGTTAGGATGATGTTTATAAAAGAATTATAAAAGATGGTTTATAAAAGAATTTTATAAAGATTAATACACCATTTTTAATTTGAATAAAAATTCCTTTATAATTTGTATATTCGCAATTACTAATGATAATTTGTATTGGTTTATAATGGTTATATATATATCCAAGGTGCGTCTGCGTATACTCATTCCTTGGAATTTCCAAGAAATTTGGCCCCACTGCTTCAGAATAGAAAATTTCTATTTAATATTTGAATCGCACAATTCGCAATCACCTCACTTAATCGTAGAATTTTATATATTTTTCTGCAATTAAATAAGGTGTAAAATCCTGTTAAAACTATACGCACTTTGTATATACGACATTGACTAATTTAAAAGTAAATAACGGAGAGTCATTATATCACACTGACTCAATATGATTAATTTGTCAAAGTAAACGTCGATATTTCAGTATGTCTTCTGTAAATGCCATTTAGGTTTTAATTGATTTAATGAAAAGTAGTTGTTAATATTGAAATGAATAGATTTTCAATGCAGGGGGAAATTTTAGTTTTCATTAATGACATTTGTCCGATTTCAAAATAAATGAAGCAAAGTCATTTTATTGTGTGGCACGACACGATTTATATGTTAAAGGTTGGTTAAAAATTTAAAGGACTAAGCTTGACAAGAGGATGAAAGTGGACCCTTTTAATTCTGAACACAAAAGTTTCTTCGGAATTTTTTTATTATATTTTATATTGTTTATTACATCTATTCAACATTATACAGGGTGTCCGGTCTCAACGGTGTCCAATGGCTAATTCCTAAACCGTTAGTCATAGACATATAGTTCCAATTACAAAAATGTTTTAAATCAGGTAAAGAAACATTTTAAAAGCGATTTGGGTCAATAAAAACATTTCTTAAAAAGTTACGAAATTTAAATTTTTATACGGTCCCCCGGTTCTATAAGTTATATTTAGTAATTTTTTCCTATTACACTGACAAGTAAGACAAAAAAAGTCCCATTCATATAACTCTAAAATTGAGCGAGTTATGAAACTTTAAAAATGCATGACTTATGCCACTTTTCTACTCTGAAAACAAATGAGTTCGGCTTGGCTTTGAGGGATCATATACCAAGTGTTTAAAGTATTCGAAGGTCTTACTTCATGTGTATCTGCGCTTTGAAAAAAAAATCTTACAAGTATTATGATAAGTCTCAAATTGGCTAAAATAACATATATTTTATTTTGTCAGGGTTTGAGACTGTTTCTTTTATGATTTCTTTTAACAAAAATTATGTTTTCTTATAAGTTTTTATGTTACTTCAACAATCGTACGTATGTTTTTCCAGTTCAAAATTTGTACTCGAACTTCAACCCACTTTTAAATATCCGATCAAGATTGCATTTTACATACTGGCACAAATCTGATAACAATCTAATATTATTAAGATTTTCGGTGGTTACCATTTATACTTATTTTACAGGATAACACAAAAAATTTCGGATAGATTTCTGCCAAGGAGTTTAAGAAAAAGTTTTAGATTAGATAATACAATATTTCAAATGAAAATCAAATTTCAAAGTAATTGCTTAATAGGCGCAAAGGCCAACATAGTGAAAAAGATTCCAAGCCGGGACTCGAACCCGGGCCATCAGTATAGCGCACTGACGTTCTACCGACTAAACCACTTGGAACGATACCCAGCAAGGAAAATTTCTCACTATTATATGTTGGCAAGGCTACAAACGCAGCACAAGATGGAATATTTACCGTGAGCCACCAACCTGGGGCAAACACGGAATATATATTAGTGCGCTATACTGATGGCCCGGGTTCGAGTCCCGGCTTGGAATCTTTTTCACTATGTTGGCCTTTGCGCCTATTAAGCAATTACTTTGAAATTTGATTTTCATTTGAAATATTGTATCCAAGGCGAATGTTTCCCTCTGGAATAATTTCCATGTATTAATATAGTTTCTATCGATGCTGGATTTAATTATATTCCGTGTTTGCCCCAGGTTGGTGGCTCACGGTAAATATTCCATCTTGTGCTGCGTTTGTAGCCTTGCCAACATATAATAGTGAGAAATTTTCCTTGCTGGGTATCGTTCCAAGTGGTTTAGTCGGTAGAACGTCAGTGCGCTATACTGATGGCCCGGGTTCGAGTCCCGGCTTGGAATCTTTTTCACTATGTTGGCCTTTGCGCCTATTAAGCAATTACTTTGAAATTTGATTTTCATTCGAAATATTGTATCCAAGGCGAATGTTTCCCTCTGGAATAATTTCCATGTATTAATATAGATAATACAAGACTGCGATTGTTGGGTTTTTTTAACTTTTATGTATTTTTTAGCACTGAATCCAAAAATTACCTTAATTTTTAACCATCATGTCAGGATATTTCGCAAATCATAAATTTTCAAATTTAAAGAATAACAAAAATCGAATACTATAAAGTAGAGGAGATGGTTGTGTTTTTTAACTTTTGATAATTGATTTTTACGCACTTTTTAGCACTGAATCTGAAAATGACCTTCATTTTTAACCATCACGTTAGAATTTTTTTGCAAATCGCAAATATGTAAGTTAAAATATAGCGAAAATCTCATACTATAAAACATATGTAAAACATTTTTTATTTTATTTTATTTTATTTTATTTTATTTTATTAAAAAATTTATTCGATATTTTTGCTTATCCTGGGATTCTTACAGCTAAATAGCTGAGTGGTCCGATGAGATGGGGAGGAAATTCAATTTTAACATTGAACTTCCTAACTTTGAAATTTGCAATTTGCGAAAAATCCTGATATGATAGTTAAAAATGAAGGTCAATTTCGGATTCAGCGGTACAGAATATATAAGAATCAATTATCAAAAGCTAAAAAACATGACATAACCTAGATTTTGCAGGCTTGTGCAATCTAACAATATTTTAAAATACGTATCATTTTGTAAAGAATTGAGGCTGTTAATTTAGAATCATTTTATTTAACAAAAATTCTGTTTTTTCTTTCTTCTTAAATGTTTATTACAAATTGTATATTTTCCATTAATATGACAGAATGATTAAAGTTTTCAAATTTATATTGCAATGTTAATTTTACTCCCAAACATTTTTTATATCTGACGAAATTATATTTCGACTAAATTTGTGAATGACCCCCAATTTGCAGCAAAAAATATGCTCCAACTTTAAACAGCTATTACTCGGTCAATTTTAATCGTAGAATAACGGGACTTTTTTTGTATTACTTGTCAGTGTACAAGGAAAATTTCACTAAATATAATTTATAGGACCGGGGGACCGTATAAAAATATAAATTTCGTAATTTTTTAAGAAATGTTTTTATTCACCTAAATCGCTTTTAAAATATTTCTTTACCTGTTTTAAAACACTTTTGTAATTGGAACTATATGTCTATGACTAACGGTTTAGGAATTAGCCATTGGACACCGTTGAGACCGGACACCCTGTGTACTATTTAGGCTTACTATACAGTTGTTAAACAAAACATTTTTGGTGGACAAACTTGGTTGTTTTGAGCATTTTAATTATGTTTTTAAATGTTTTATTTATTTATGAATCGTCGATCTAGTGGAAGGTAGTACTATATTGATTTTTATATACAGTAGAGCGCTGATTATCCGAACAAGTCGGGACCGATCCTAGTTCGGATAAGCAAAAGTTCGGATAAATGGACAAACAATTTAAGGGATGTTTCTGACTATACTAAAACCTTCACACGTTATCTAAGCTTAGGACTGGCAGTACCAGTTAGTGCTGGTATGTTTAATTTTTTTTTTCTCTTTTTATCATTTTGTGAATTATTCCAGAGGTTATAATTTTAAGGAAAAAAGCTTTTGATTATTGCTTGCTTTAACGAAGACATTCTTTTCCGTGCTGCTATACCTCTAATTCTTCTTAAATACGTTAGTTGAATAGGATCAACGTTTTTCTGTCATTCGAGCCATTTCATACTCGTAGCTGTTTCCAAACATTCAAAGGCTTCGTTATTTAATGGACCTGAGCTATTTTCAGAGCATTCGTTATCACTTTCTTCAATTTCTTTTTCACATGAATCTCATCCACAATCTCATCATCATTTAAAATCTGATATCCAGAGTCATGTACTTCACTATTTAACCACTCGTTAATTTCATTTTCTACATAGCTTAGGCTTCTTCCCATCTCCTTTATTGTTTTACATCCCTCATTTTCTGATCCACTGTCAAATTTTTTTCTTTATTTAAAATTTTATTCCAAGCCAATAGATAACTGGGAATTCGGTTATTTTTTTTTTTTGGGGGGGGGGGGGGGAGAAATAGGCTGTTTGGATAACTGGAAGTTCGGTTAATTAAAAAAAAGAGAGAAATATGCTGTTCGGATAATTGGAATATCGGTTAATTGGAGTTCCAATAATCGGCGCTCTACTGTATGTATATGTTAGGGTGTAAGGATTTATAAAACGAGCCTTTCATTTTGAAAGTGGGGCAAGTCCTTTTTTGAAAAAAAAAAAAAAAAAAAAAAATAGATAAAGAATGTTGTAATTATTTCAGGTATAAATTACTCTTATTACAAATTAACATAAAATTTATGTTTTTCATCAATTCACAATAAATATCTTTTAATTTCAGTATAAATTTGTTACTACTAATTTATTTGTTCGGCGATATTTGGAATGCATTGGTTTTGAAAGTGAAGAAAGTCCACTTTAAATAGATGATTTTTTCAGAATTTAGATGCTCTTACTACAACACTGGGGTGAATTGGTAACATTGGTAAAACATTGTTTTGTCATAATTTATAATTATGTACATGCAACTTATTACAGAATTTTTTCTTTTCCTTCCACATTTTCTTATAAAATTAAATTAATTTTTTGTAACTTTTCTAAAGAAGAAGGAAGTATTGTAATAAAATAAAATATTCAATTTTTTACTTTCTTCTTTCTAAAAAAGCTTTTGAAATCGAAATTTTTTTCGACTTCCGGTTTTCGACGGATTCACATGTCTTAGAGATTAGAGATCCCGAAAAATATGTTTATCCAAATTGTTTGTCTGTTCGTCCGTATACCCGTATGTGTGTATGTCCTCTTTATGTTATCGAAAAGTGTATGAAGTTATGCATAGAATTGAACCAAATTTCATGTGTTTGTCTTCTGCTAAGGTCAGCAGGTCCCACGTGAATTTGTGAACAATCCGACCGAAGGGGGCGCTGTTATATCGATTTTTCATAGCTCGATGTTTCATAGTTCTGTTGTGCATCGGCTGTACGTGTTCATGCAGCGACCGGCTATTCGCATTCATCTAACCCGGCGATTCTCAAGCATCTGATGTACAACAGAATAGAGGAAAATGTTGATTTTGTTAAGTATATATCAAGATTAGCTCATTTTTACTCCGATTAGTAAAATGAGGGAGAAATTTAAGATGAGAATCAAAGTTGGTGTAGTATTGAATTAATAACACTCAAGGATTTACACGTGTAACAACTTACGCTCGGTATTGAAAATAAAGTGTCTAGCACTTATGGTTCGCTTACAGGGACACTCAAAAGAATTCCGTCAAATTATTACGGTCTATCAAGAAAATTGATATATACTGCTGAGGAACACTACAAGGCGATTAGTGTTGGAACATGGTGTGCATAGAATGTGTCGTTCATTTACAAGGGACACACACCAGAATTTGGTTACAGTACTATCTATGAAGAATAATTTCTAGTATTGCGTTTTCAGTTGTGCCACGCGCTTTTAAATGTAACTAATTTTTTTAAATATTACTACAGTATAGAGTCTCGATTATCCGAGTTAATATGGACCAAGCTCACCTCAGATAAGCAAAAAACTCGGATAAACCGGATTTACACAAATCGTCACCAACTAAGGAGATTAAATATAAATATTCACTTAATTCATTAATTTTTATGGTAGTAGTAACATTTCTTTGGTGTACATTTTCATTACTTTTAAGAAAAACGGGGAATGAAATTGTTTACTTGAAAAAGCCCTTGATAGTTCTTTGTTTGTTGAATGTCAATTTTGCTGAAGTTTTTTTTTTCTTTCTTCAGTATTACATTACTGCATAGCTAACAATTTCTAAGATTTTTTCTTATCACTAAAACTTACCAGTAAATACTGCCTAATTCAATCACCGAAATCTAATAATTATCAATGATTAAATATGCCAAAAATTTTTATTAAATTTCAGAGGTAACAAAACCGTAGAAATTGGCAGCTACGTGATTCTATTAGTGTCATGAAAATTGCAGGTGTAGCCTCTTCTTCCTGCTCAAAGTATTAAATAGTTTTTTTTTAATCGAACTTATACCTTTGGAATGGATCATTTTCTTCTGATGGACTGATGGATTCCATTATTATGAAACAGCCATTATAAACGAAGTGTTAGGTGAAAATGAAAGAGCAGTCGTAAAAAGTTAGAACTCTGATTTTCTGGTCAGAATGGGGAATAAAATGGCCATTTTTTCTTGAAAAAAAGAAATATTATAGTGTTAAAAAATAACTTGGTTAACCCCTTCGGGACGGGAGCCTTTTACGAAATTTTTAATCTTTTGTCACCGTTTTTTAAAAAACAGAAATTTGTGCCTTCTTGAATCGAGAAAATGCGCTGATTGAATAAGGAAAATTTTACAGTAAAATTATACTGGTGAGAAAAAAAAAGGATTCTGAGTGCTTCATGCGGCATGTATACGTGCCGCTAGTCCCCAAGGGGTTAATCGGGACTCTACTATTATATAAATCCTACAGATCACATACGGGGCTGCTCAAAAGATCTCAAGTACATTTCGTTTACTGACGGAAACTGTTGAAGGGGCATTTTCAGTTGTGCTACGGATTTTCAACTCAACTAAATTTTAGCATATATAGTATACAATAGTCATAGTATAGATCATATACAGGGAAGCACAAAATAATTCGGATTTTTTTCGAATATTGGTAATAATTGCTGAAATTGGGTTTTCAAATGTGTTATGTGTTTTCCAAATTGTTTACTTAGTAAACTTTTAAGTTTTATTTCAGTATTCTGAATGTGTTGGAATGTGGTTCATAATCTATGCTTGGCGCATGATTTTTATTTTCTATTGTCATATCACTCAACAATAAAAAAAATGTTTGGTGTGTTAAAATGAAGTAACCTTTGCAGTAATATAAAAATGCTTCTTCTTTTGCTTTCCTATTACAAATCTCAAAAATAAATAAATAAATAAACCTGAGGAAAAATGAAAACTTTTTTTTTTAATATAACATTTCATTAATTTTGAACCTTTAATATATGTTACTTTTTTTCTTGTTTACATGGGAATGCGACATCATGTAAAGAACGTGGATTTTCAGTTGTAAAACATTAATTTTAAATCTGGCATTTACTTTTAAATTCATTTATAAAAGTGTATTTTTTTTAAAGGAAACTTATTTTTCTTTTACTTCATGTATTCTTGTCGGAAATGTCTTCCCCTCTCCAGTCGTTGTAGAACTAGGTTTGCAAGCATTATTGAATGCAAGAAATCAACCAGAAAAACGGGATTTTAAAATCCACTGTTTGTATAATCATAATGAAACTTTTTAAGACGGAATTGCAAGGCACCGGAAAAAATTCCGTTTTAGACAAGTCTTTGTATTATCAGGTATACTATCTGTTGTAATTCATTATATTCTTTTCATCGAGGAGATGTAATTTTTTCAATTAACCCCCTGACTGCCCAGCAAAAATGTAAAGTTGTTTTCTCTGTACTTTTTAAAAAAATAGTAAAAAAAGATTATTTTTCCAACATCATGTAAAAAACTTAATTATGTACTATAAGTATGTATATATTTATGTAGAATGCAGCGCTGATTCACAGTGTACATTTTACGGTGCACCAGTGCTGCATTATTTAGTGTTTTAATGCATAAGTGCTGTATTAAAAATCGTTATCTATGCAAAACTGCCAAATGTGTGGAACGGACTTGATTACAGATTAGGTGTTAGTCGTGTTACTAACATAAAAAAAAAAACTTGGAATGTTCTTTTTTATTTTCATATAGCACTTATTATAATATGTGCAATAGTTTTTAAAATATATATTTTAAAATCCAGTCATTCATTTGTGCTAACCCTGTATATTTAAATCCTATTGTTGTCATAGATATTCTGTTTTCGTGCGACTTAATGCGTAATATATATATATATATATATATTGCTTATATCATTGAATTCTGTACTCTTGAAAACGTAATTCAATATATAAGTTTTTCAATTTTTTCGGAATCCATGTTCTTTTCTTTCTTCCATGTTAATTCTTGTAATTAGGTACTTTATTTTACACTTACAGTTCTATATTGTTGGTTTATGGCATGTAGTCAATCATTCACAATATTGCAGTTTTTGATGATGGTCGGTAATGTTTAATTAATGGTTATATATATATATATATATATATATATATAAGAGAGGAGAGAGAAAGAGAAAAAAAAAGAAGCTTTACACAATATACCATTTATAATTGTTATTCTTTCCATATTAAAATTTCCGGAAAGATATTTTTTAATGCAGTTTTCAATAACTATCTTACCGTCTAAATATTTCTGTGGTTGCTTATTTTGTCCTTATTATCATTATTTCATTTATTTATTTTTGTCGCTTCTCATAGACGGACGTACTATTAGGAAAATAGATTTATTATATTTATAAATCTATTTTTTATGTATTATAAATCAAACATTTGTATCTTGCCGAAGTAAAATCAACTGCTATTGGCTATATTTCGTACAATGAAATGTTTTAATACGTTCACTCTGTTGCATATTGTGAATCAAATCCCTTATTAACACTGCATATTTCTTGATTTACTTCTAAAATTTTGCATTCCTACGCAAACTATACTGATCCGAACGACAAAACCTTATATAGCAATGTTGGTTGAAAAAATCCCAAACTGTAAAGTTTAGTGAGATTCAAGATTTGCAGCAACACCTCAACTTAACTTTCCGAGAGTAGGCGGAAGCGTGATGGAAATGTGGGTCGAGATTGCGTTATAATATCGCGACGCGTTCAGAATGATAATGAATTACGATTCGGAAAGTCACTTATTTTTCAATTGCAACAGGCTTAAAATAGTGAGGCATTACAGAACGTCATAAAGTCTTCCCGCAGCCATTGATTTACATCTAGTTTCTACAAATCTGCCAGCCATTCACACCGTTTCGAATCTGAAATGGCAATAAAACAGTTGTCAAGATTTCAGCCCTCTTTCGTGTATATGTACGAGAAGGATGAGAACGGGGTAACATTTTACTTTTTATTTCCCATTTTGAAGCGAATTGTCAATACGGTTGTAGAAATTTAATTACTTTGCCTTATAAGGTCATATACAAGTGTGATATGGATGTTAAAAACTCACATCGTAGATGGTAATGAATTTTGATCATGTCGTTACAAATGCTTATGTACACACACGGAAAAGAAGAGGTGTGTGGTTTAAGATATTTATTTATTTAATTTTTAGAAAGAAATTTAGCCAACAAAAGTTTATGATTTTTCCCTTCTTGTGCACGTAAAAGGGATGACGTGTTTTTTATTCTCCAGTTTCAAATGTTACTGGTTCTGTGCCATACAGTTGCAAAAGTTTAATTACTTTGCCTTCTAATGCCATATACGAGTGTGATATGGATGTTAAAAACTCACATCGTAGATAGTAATGAATTTTGATCATGTCATTACAAATGCTTATGTACACACACGAAAAAGAAGAGGTGTGACTTAAGATATTTATTTATTTAATTTTTAGAAAGAAATTTAGTCAACGAAAGTTTTTATGATTTTTGCCTTCTTGTGCACGTAAAAGGGAGGACGTGTTTTTTATTATCTAGTTTCAAGCGTTACTGTCTCTGTGCCATATAGTTGTAGAAATTTAATTATTTTGCCTTCTATTGCCATATACGAGTGTGATATGAATGTAACAATGACATACCGCAGAGGGTGATGAATTTTGAGTATGAAATTACAAATGTTTATGTGCACATACGATTAAAAAAAGATTGACTTAGGTGATTTATTTTTTAATTTTTATAAAAAAAATCTCGGTCATAAGAGTTGTCAGGAATTCTGGTTTCTCGGACGAAAAAAAGGGAATGGCGTATTTATTATTTTTCTGCTTGAACCGAATCGGCACTACACTTGTAAAAAAATAATTAACTTTGTCTTTTAAGGTTATATACGAGTGTGATATATACACACACGAAAAAGAAGAGGTGTGACTTAAAATATTTATTTATTTAATTTTTAGAAAGAAATTTAGTCAACAAAAGTTTTTATGATTTTTGCCTTCTTGTGCACGTAAAAGGGAGGACGTGTTTTTTATTATCCAGTTTCAAGCGTTACTGTCTCTGTGCTATATAGTTGTAGAAATTTAATTATTTTGCCTTCTATTGCCATATACGAGTGTGATATGAATGTAACAGTGACATACCGCAGAGGGTGATGAATTTTGAATATGAGATTACAAATGTTTATGCGCACATACGATTAAAAAAAAGATTGACTTAGGTGATTTATTTTTTAATTAAAAAAAAAAATCTCGGTAATAAGAGTTGTCAGGAATTCTGGTTTCTCCGGACGAAAAAAAGGGAATGGCGTATTTATTATTTTTCTACTTGAACCGAATCGGCACTACACTTGTAAAAAAATAATTAACTTTGTCTTTTAAGGTTATATACGAGTGTGATATGAATGTGACAAACTCATTTGGTAGTAAAGGTACGAGAAGGAAGACATTTTTAAAAGTGATTTATTTGTTTAATTAATATTTAAAAAAAAATCTCGATAATAACAGTTGTAAAAATCTTTGTCTTCTTCGTGAGTACGAAAAACAGAAAATGGCGTAACATTTCCCTTTTTATTTCATAGTATGTAGCGGATTGACGCTGCAGTTGTAGAAAATTAATTACTTTGCCTTTAAGGCCATATATGAGTGCGATATGGATATGACTCATATCGTAGAGGATGCTGAATTTTGATTATGTCATTTACAAATCTTTATGTGCAAATATAAGAAAAAAGATCTTGCCTTAGATATTTGTTTTTTAATTACTTTTCTGTCACACATAGTGTAAGGAAAATACTGTAATCCTATTTTTATAATGAAAATCTCAGTAGCAAAAATTTCCACTATTTTTGTCTTTTCGAATTCGCAAAAGGAAGGATAGTGTAACTTTTATTTTCAAAAACGATTTGGCGGTTTGGTTTTAAAAATTTAATTAAATATTCTTCTAAGATCATATGCAGACGTGTTATGGATAAGACAAAATCATGTCGTAGGGTAAGGAATTTTGGTTATGCCAGTAAAAATACAAAATATTGGCTAGCATGATATATTTGTTTAATTTTTATAACAAAAAACTGTTGGTAACAGCAGTTGAAAATATTTTTGTCTTCTTGTGTACGAATAATGAAGTAAGATTTATTATTTAATTTTCTTTATTTCTATTTTTTTTTTTTAGTTTTAAGTCGATCGACGATACGACTGTAGAAATTTAATCGTCTTTTAAGGTCTTGTACGATATATAGATGTGACAAAGTGATATCATAGAAGATAATGAATTTTGATTACACCAGTATCTAATTCGTAGGGTGATTTACTTGTTTAATTTTTATTTTTAAAAAAATCAGTAAAATTAATTGTAAAAAATTCTGTATTCTTGCGTAAAAAAAGGAGGAATGGCGTAGTTTTTTTTTTTTTTTTTTTTTTTTTTAGTTTGAAATTGACTGAGTGTAGAAAATTCATTATTTTATCTTTCAAGGCCACGGATTTTCTGATATGGGTATGATAGAATTATAACAATGAATTGATTTTAATAATGCCAGTAACTCTTTAAGACCTGAAGAGTTTTGGTAGAAATTAAAAGTCTTGGTTTTTATGCCTAATTAATATTATCATATTTGATTGAAAAAAAATACCTTACAAAATTTTCGATGTCATTTTACGAAAAAGGAGGATCCACACAACTGTGTGGTGCAGGTCGGCTTTAAATCATAGAAAAATATGAAATTGTTCTTCATTTTTCCTTAGGATCACCAACACACTTGTGTAGGTCAGGCCTTAAAGGGATATATAGGCATTTGTCAATTATTTGTCAACAGTATACACTGTTAAAAATATTTACGGACAGAGGCTGGCAGCAGAGATTTATGTCATACCCCGTAAAAAAATAATTCCATGCCCATAATTTTGTGCAGCCCGTAATTTTACGGGGCAACGATATAATGCACTTCAAAACACAACAACACTTTACTTACTGTTCCGTAGCACGTAGCACGGTTAGATAATCATCACAGAATCGCTTTTTTGGCGGGTTAAAAATATGTTACGGTCGCGATTAAGGGGCCGCTGCACTGAAACTCCCAGAACTCGAAAGCCCATGTTAACCTATGAGAAAACTTTCAAGCGCGATGACTCATTACCTAATATGATTATTAAAACACCGTTCACACTATCAAAAAGTAGACTTCAGATGCCGATAATGTGCGTTTTTAAAAACTGTCTACGTAAATTTTAAGTATACTAGGGGGCTCGGCCCCCTACGAGCTACGCTCGCCAACCCCCGTCCAGACATCGCAGACTCTAAATGCACGCTAATGTGATCGGCTTTAAAAATATTTCGAAAGATTGAATTATAATTTTAAAAACAGTGGCGATCTTCCTATAAACGGATTTCTATTCATTACTCTTTGATTAGGGAAATTTTAACGCCAAACCCGCTGCGGTACTACTTGATTATGCCGTCGACTAATATCGCCAAACCACTCGCCAAATTATACAAATTGACATAATTTTTATTTTAAATAACGAAAGAACAAATAAATTAGTACAACATTAATAAAAATACGAATAAAACGTCGAAATAAAAATAACTTGATGACGTAGACACGTGTAACAACATTTCAAAATAAGCTAGTATAAAAGGAATTAAGTAAACAGAATCTTTGTCTCCCGGTATTTTTTAACAAAGCGAAAAGAAAGTTCTTTTAAATGAGACATTTTAAATTAATCGTTTTTAATCTGACGTAATTTTGACCAAATTATTCTTTCTCTTTTTAATATTCACGTGAAAATACTTGTGTTAGAAATGAAATATTATTTGCGCTTTCCTAAGAAAAATAGTTGAAAAGTATCCGCTCAAAATATCAAATAAATGTCTAGCGCAATTTCTAAATTTAAACCGTTTTGCAATATTATTTTGTGTTCGTTTTATGTAATAACTGTAATGTGACGTAAATATGACGTAATTTCTCCTATTTAAGACTTCTAATGCATGTTAATAAATTTATTATTTTACAAATTCCTTTCTCTCTTAAAATTCACGTGTAATTACAGTTTTATGACGTAATTTTTAATAAGTTCCTGCTTTTTGTACATAATTATTTAATTCTAATTCCAATGTTTTTTTCTGTTTATAATAGTCACGTGTAAATAAATTTTTAATTTATTACACGTATAATTTTTTTTTTTTTTATGAAGCAAACATTATTGTTTCCGCTATTTATACAGTTGGCAACAGTTTAAATTAATATCACTTTCTAAAATCTGTAAAAAATATCTCAAGAAATGCTGAAAATTTGAATTTAAAATAGAAATAAAACCTCAAAAAATGAGTCAAAAAAAAAATTAATGCACTCCGGCAAATTCTAACGCATAAAATGATCTAAAAATGATTACACTGCCATGTATAGTTTTTGCTGCTATAAAACTTTTTTAGTGAAACGATTTTGTCCAACTTTAGCATTAAATATCTCTTAAAATAATTCTTCGATTTGAAAACTGTCTGCATCAGCGTGTTTATCAAACATTTCTGTATAAAACCACCGATTTTCATATTTTTGTATGCATTATTTTTCTTAATATTAACGAAGAAAGACCTCCGGTCACAAAAAATTCAAAACCGGCGGCGGTGACAGCGGTAGTTACTTTTTTTTTTAGAATAGAGAGCTTTTAAGAAGATGATAAAATTTAATCAAATGGAAATTTTAAACTTTATAGGGATTTTTTATGTACTTAAAATTTACGGAGATAATTTTTAAAAACGCACATCATCGGCATCTGACGTCTACTTTCTGCTGGTGAAATGGTATTTTAATACAGTCGAACCTCGTTATCCCGACACTCTAAAGACCAGAAAAAAGTGTCGTCATAAGCGGAGAGTCGCGGTAACCGGAGTTGCAGAAAAATATGTTTATAAAGAGCTGAATTTTTACTTCATTTAAGACAATTTTAAATTCATAACTGTTCTTGCAGTTTTAAGCAATAAAACATTATTATTAAACAAAATAAACACAAAAACAAAACTGAAAAGAATAAAAATCATATTTATGATGACTTATTTTCTTTTTATTGTTACATGAAATATTGATGAATTTAGGTTTGCTTATCCCTAGATGTGCTTCCTATAATTCTTTTTTCAATTTATACAGCGAATTGTAACCGATATTCGTTTTTTCAGAATAGATGTTAGATAATTTCTGATCGTTTCAATGCAATGAAACCTTCGGTTTTAGTCGGATGAAAAACGCCGTTAACCAGAAGAAAGCGCCACCTGACCAGAACAAAAAAGACCGGGAGTAGACTGATACGTCTATTTGCAGCTTAGGCGGCCATTCATAGCGTGTGGGTTTATTTATTCAGATAAAGGATTGAAGTAAAATTTCTCATTTATATCAGTGGGTATTTTAGACACTTTTGTGAAAAGTTTGGCCAAGACAATTCTCACCGCTTAATTTCCGTGCTTATAAGTTGAATTATGAAAAATGGACAATTTTCCTAAACCGTCGGGATATCCGGAGTTGAAAATTATTCAACGACGTAAAATCCGGAGTTTATTTACATTCAAATCATATACAGAAAATCGGGACTTAGAAATACTGACGTGATAAGCGGAGTGACGTGAGAACCGGGTGTCGGGATAACGAAGTCCGACTGTAATTATATTAGGTAATGAGTAATCGCGCTTCAAAGTTTTCCCATAGGCTAACATGGGATTTCGAGATCGGGGAGTTTCAGTGCAGCGGAGCCTTAACTGACATTATTTTTCAAAACACGACTAAAACGAAGGGTTACACCCTTAGAAGAGGAAAATGTATCGGGTTGTATCGTATTTTTTTAGTGGATCAGGCCGTTTTACATCCCGTGCCAGTAAAAATTGAACAGCAAAGGCTCATAAAATTACAGTTTTTTTCTGACAGTGTAGAAATTAACCAAATATTATAAAGTTATTTTCTAACATCAAACCAATATTTATAAAGGCACTGAATTATAAAAAGAAGGTAAAAAGAATCTAAAAACATAAGGAAAGAACAATGCAATAAGAAAATGGAAACATATATTGTGAAACACATTATCAAGGGCACGATTCCACAATATAAGGAAGTTGAACCTGATTTCTGCTCGAATATAGACAGCGATCAAGCTGGAATTTCTATACTTAAATTTTCCGATCAAATAATTACTTATTTATATATATTTTAAAAGTTTATACATTTTTTAAAATGTTATTTTATCGAGTATTTCAAATTCCGTTCAAAATCTACTAAAATGTATATGCTAGAAATTAAAAATATATAACAAGTTTCTTAAAACCATTTTTAGATTTTTAATCTTTAAAATAATTTTTTTACAGCAAGTTAAACAAGAGTTGAATTAAAAAATAACACTATACATTTTCAGTTTTCAAGAATATGTATAAATTTTATTTTTTAAGAAACTAGGGGGCTCTGCCCCCTACGAGCTACGCTCGTCAACCCCCGTTCAGACACCGCAGACTCTAACAGAACGCTAATTTGATCGGCTTTAAAAAGATTTCGGAAGATTGAATTATGATTTGAATCTGTCAATTATAATCTGACGTAATTTTCACAAAACTTTTCTTTCTCTTTTTAATATTCATGTAAAAATACTTTTGTTAGAAATGAAATATTATGATCATCTTAAAATATCAAATAAATGTCTCGCGCAACTTTTAAATTTAAACTGTTTTGCAATATTATTTTTTGTTTATTTTACGTAAGTGTAATGTGACGTAAATGTGACGTAAATTCTCCTATTTAAGGTTTCTAACGCATGTTAATGAATTTATTATTTTACAATATTCTTTCTCTTTTAAAATTCACGTGTAATTATAGTTTTTATGACGAAATTATCAATGAGTTCCTGCTTTTTATATTTTCTGTTTATAATAGTCACGTGTAAAATAAATTTTTAATTTGAAGCAAACATTATTGTTTGCGCTATTTATACAGTTGGCAACAGTTTAAATTAATACAATTTTCTAAAATTTGTAAAAAATATCTCTCGAAATGCTGAAAATTTGAATTTAAAATAGAAATAAAACCTCAAAAAATGAGTCAAATTAAAAAACTAAATGCAATCTGCCCACCGTAAAATTCTGACGCATAAAATGATCTAAAAATGATTAAATTCCTATGTACAGTTTTTGCTCCTATAAAACTTTTTTAATGGAACGATTTTGTCCAACTTTGGCATTAAATATCTCTTAAAATAATTCTTCGATTTGAAAACTGCTGCATCAGCGTGTTTATCAAACATTTCTCTGTAATACTACCAATTTTCACATTTTTGTATGCAACAGTTTTTTTAATATTAACGAAGAAAGGCCATACTTAAGCATTCAAATCGGATGCCGATCTTCCCGGAATATCTACGCAGATGTTCATTGGTCCATTTCCAAATCAAAACTTTTCTTTATATATAGAAGGACTTTCTTTTCGGTATCTTGACAACTTCCCCCCAAACTTAAACAAAGAATCGCATGATGAGGACATATATTAACAATCTTTTGAAAAATATTTGTTGCAGTTTAAGAATTTCAAAATTAGTCATTTGACGAGAAACAAATATTAATTTAAATATATATAGGGTGTTCTCTCTCAACGGTGTCCAATGGCTAATTTCTAAACCGTTAGTCATAGACATATAGTTCCAATTACAAAAATGTTTTAAATAAGGTAAAAAGTTATTATAAAAGTCGTTTTGATCAATAAAAACATTTTTTAAAGTTGCAAAATTTAAATTTTTTTCCTATAAGTAATATTTAGTAAAAATTTCCTATTACACTAACAAGAAGACAAAAAAAAAAAAAAAAAAGTATCATTCGTCTAGCACTAAAATCGACCGAGTTATGAAACTTTGAATTGCATGACTTATGCCAATTTTTTGCATCTGAACCCAAATGAGTTTGGACATGCTTCGAAGGATCGTACACAAAGTGCTTAAAGTATTAAAAGGATTCATTTCGCATGTACATTTCTGCAATGCAGCTGAAGTGAGTCACTTCTAGCAAGTTATAAGATAACTTTAATTTTTATTAATTTTTAGATTAGATAATCTATAGCATTTAAAAATATGTACCTATCATTTTGAAAGAATTGCGACTGTTGCTTTTCATCATTTCATTTAACAAAAATTCTATTATTTTTTAACTTATATTTTTCGCACAAGTTGTATATTTTTCTTTAATATGTCAGAATGAAATAGATTTCATATTTATATTGTAATGTTAATTTTACTCTCAACTATATATATATATATATATATATATATATATTCGAGCAATGGAAGAAATAAACATTTAAGCTGCAGCTTATTATTTTTTCCTCAGAAATTAACCGATTATTACTAATGATTTCGTAATATTGCCCTTGAAAACTAGTTACGAATCATTAGTTTCAATTTTATTCACAATTGCTCTCTCATTTTAAGTACATTTTGTAGTTTTTCTTTTTGAATTAATGATTTGTTGATACTGACAATGATTCATTATTTCAGGTCTTTTTTCATTGGTTAAATTGTTTTAGTTACAAATAGTTTTAGAAAATATTTCAAAGATTTATGATTTCCTTCATATATTTCATTATTTACTTGTTCTTTATAGGAATTCAACAATCTATTGTTTTTCCTTTCGCTAATTTTGAATGTTTTAATTTTTAATACTTCATATATTGGTGATTAGGATATAAGTTTATTAAAAAAATTCATTAATGATTAGTTATAGTCATAGTTAATAATAGTTGATCCAGCTTTATTATGTATAATGTCAGTGTAATGTATTGATACTCACTTTATTAATTTTTATTTTTTAAAAAAAGAGGATGATTTGTAATATTATATAATAGTTATATACATATATTAATCTGACGATTATTTATATTTGTAGTAAATTCGTGAATGCCCTTATTTCGCAGCAAAAAAGATGCTTGAACTTTAAACAGATATTACTCGGTCAGTTTTAATCGTAGAAAAATGGGACTTTTTCTTTTTTAGGGTTTCGTTCATCTGACGAAACCCTATTCGTCTCGCTCCTCGGTCTGTCCGTCCGTCTGTCTGTCTGTTTGTCACACAGCCCGTTCTGAGAAACTATACATGTTGGAGACTTGAAATTTTGCATACTTATAGCTGAATACCTCACATCAAACGACAAATCATAAAATTTTGAAAAAGTCGTACATTTAACCCTTTGGGCTCCCACATGTGTATTTTAAACTATTCTTTCTAAGTGAACCATAATTAGGTTGGAGGAGTGAAATTTTGCATACTTATAGCTGAATACCTCACATCAAACGACAAATCATAAAATTTTGAAAAAGTCGTACATTTAACCCTTTGGGCTCTCACATGTGTATTTTAAACAATTCTTTCTAAGTGAACCCTAATTAGGTTGGAGGAGTGAAATTTTGCATACTTATAGCTGAATACCTCAAATCAAACGACAAATCATAAAATTTTGAAAAAGTCGTACATTTAACCCTTTGGGTACCCACATGTGTATTTTAAACAATTCTTTCTAAGTGACACCCTATTTAGGTTGGAGGTATGAAATTTTGCATACTTATAGCTGAACACCTCAGATCAAACGACAAATAATAAAATTTTGAAAAAGTCGTGCATTTAACCCTTTGAGCTCCCACATGTGTATTTTAAACAATTCTTTCTATGCGAGCATCTAATTAGGTTGGAGGCGTGAAATTTTGCATGCTTATAGCTGAATACCTCACATCAAACGACAAATCATAAAATTTTGAAAAAGTCGTACATTTAAACCTTTGAGCTCCCACATGTATACTTTAAACAATTCTTTCTATGTGAGCCTCTAATTAGGTTGGAGGCGTGAAATTTTGCATGCTTATAGCTGAATACCTAACATCAAACGACAAATCATAAAATTTTGAAAAAGTTGTACATTTAAACCTTTGAGCTCCCACGTGTGTATTTTAAACAATTCTTTCCAAGTGAGTCCCTAATTAGGTTGCAGGCGTGAAATTTTGCGTACTTTTAGATGGACACCTCAGATCAAACGACAAACCATAAAATTTTGAAAAAGTCGTACATTTAACCCTTTGAGCTCCCACATGTGTATTTTAAACAATTCTTTCTATGTGAGCTCCTAATTAGGTTGGAGGAAGGAAATTTTGCATACTTATAGCTGAATACATCACATCATACGACAAATCATAAAATTTTGAAAAAGTATATTTAACCCTTTGGGCTCCCGCATGTGTATTTTAAACAATTCTTTCTAAGTTAACCCTAATTAGGTTGGAGGCGTGAAATTTTGCATACTTATAGCTAAACACCTCACATCAAATCACAAACCATAAAATTTTGAAAAAGGTCGTACATTTAACCCTTTGGGCTCCCACATGTGTATTTTAACCAATTCTTTCTAAGTGAACCCTATTGAGGTTGGAGGTATGAAATTTTGCATACTTATAGCTGAACACCTCAGATCAAACGACAAATCATAAAATTTTTAAAAAGTCGTACATTTAACCCTTTGGGCTCCCACATGTATATTTTAAAAAATTCTTTCTAAATGAGTCCCTAATTAGGTTGCAGGCGTGAAATTTTGCGTACTTATAGATGGACACCTCAGATCAAACGACAAATCATAAATTTTTGGAAAAGTCGTACATTTAACCCTTTGGGCTCCCACATGTGTCTTTTAAACAATTCTTTCTAAGTGAGCCTCTAATTAGGTTGGAGGCGTGAAATTTTGCATGCTTATAGCTGAATACCTAACATCAAACGACAAACTATAAAATTTTGAAAAAGTCGTACATTTAATGCTTTGGGCTCCCACATGTGTATTTTAAACAATTCTTTCAAAGTGAGCCCCTAATTAGGTTGGAGGAGAGAATTTTTGCATACTTGCAGCTGATTACATCTTATCAAACGACAAATCATAAAATTTTGAAAAAGTACATTTAACCCTTTGGGCTCCCACATGTGTATTTTAAACAATTCTTTCTAAGTGAACCCTAATTGGGTTGGAGGCGTTAAATTTCGCATACTTATAGCTGAACACCTCACATCAAATGACGAATCATAAAATTTTGAAAAAGTCGTACATTTAACCCTTTGGGCTCCCACATGTGTATTTTAAACAATTCTTTCTAAGTGACACCCTATTTAGGTTGGAGGCGTGAAATTTTGCATATTTATAGCTGAACACCATCATGCGACAAATCATAAAAATATGAAAAAGTCATACATTTAACCCTTTGGGCTCCCACATGCGTATTTTAAGCAATTCTTTCTAACTGAGCTCCTTATGAATTTGAGATTTGAAATTTTGCATACTTGTAGCAGAACACCTGAGGCCAGGCGACAAATCATAAAATCTTGAAAAAATCTTGCGTTTAACCCTTTGAGCTACCACATATGTCTTTTAAGCAATTCTTTCTAAGAGAGCCCCTAATTAAGTTGGAGACATGAATTTTTGCATACGTATAGCTGAATACCCCAGACCATACGACAAATCATAAAATTTTCAAAAAGTTTTATATTATTTACTCCTCCGTGCTCTAACTTGTATATTTTAAGCAATTTTTCTAACCTCCACCCTTTTCACCTGGGGAGCACTTTTCCAACTTTTGCCGACACCCCTTTGACCATTCTTTCATATTATGCACCACAGCCTTACATATTTTAGTTCCCCTTTTTACCGCCAGGGGTGCCTACTTATCTCGGGTGCTTTGGGTCCAATCCCCTCGACTAATATATCTATGGATAGTATGTAAAACGGAGTTTCGTTCGGATAAATGTTTGTTTAGAATAGAGTGCGCCCCTTGTTGCGAAATGTGGAACTAACAGATTTTTCAAAAGGATGAAGTGTTTTGAAAGGAATATTAAACGAAACCCTCTGTGCGATCTTAACATCACAATTACCCACTTGTTCTAACTTCTAGGTGCAATAGGATATTTTTACTAAACATAACTTATAGGACCTGGCGACTGCATGAAAATTAAATTTCGCAATTTTTTAAGAAATGTTTTTATTGACCCAAATCACTTTTAATATATTTCTTTACTTCATTTAAAACATTTTTGTAATTGGAACTCTATGTTATGCTAACGGTTTAGGAATTAGCCATTGGACACCGTTGAGAGTGCACACCCTACATACATATGCAATCTATCAAGGAAAAAAATTAAAATATTATAAAAGTTTAATTTTCTACTTAAAAAAAATATGTATCTTTATTAAATTAGTTTTATAAACTATTAATATCTGATGAGTTTAATAACAAATAAATTTAATATTTCCAATGACAATGTCATTTAAAGAGTAATAATGTCTCCCTGAAAGACTAAAGTTAAATTACAGAAATAGTTCATTAGTGCAGTATATTATCACAGGGCTACTACTGGTGATTATTTTTATAATCTATTTGTTTCAATTTTCCCAAACAGTAATCTTTGTCACATGCTTCAGCAACAATTGCAAGAAAAATGTGGCAGCCCTGTTTTCAGAACAAGTATCGAGGTACATAATCGAAACCTATGTATAATTGGAAATTTATGGAGAAAAGTCGTTTAAACTGCATAAATCAGTGTTTTTTACTATGTTTTATTGCAAAATGAAGTATATATAAAATACGACGTACAATACATATAATACATATGTTTCATAAATCAAAGAATTTTTAACAAATGAAAATGGTAGCAACTAACACTCGTCGTTAACGAAATTTTTTAAATTGAAGAATCGTCTATAATCCCTTTCCAACTAAAAAGTCATAATTAAGGTAAAGCGAGGAGAGTCTGCGCACATTTCAAAAGAATAGTAATAAAAAATCTAAATATTAATATTTTGCTAAACTATGCATGAATAATTTTGACTTTGTTTTTTATGTATTTCCATTGTTATTTTGTTGTTACACTGTAATTTAATAGAACAGCAGTAATAAAACCAAGAAAACTATTTTGCGCAATCTCTCCTTACAGGGTAGGAGAGAGCGCGCACATGGGTTGGAGAGATTGCGCACACAGGTCGAAGAGATTGTTATTAATAGTACCTACAATTAAATTGTTAACAATAATAATTACACTTAATCGACATTGTTGGAAGGTTTTGTGAGTAAATATTATTGTATCAGGAGTGAATATTTCAACCAAATGTTTAAATAACAAATAAAAGAAAGAATTTTAACAACAGTTAAAAATTTTAATTTAAGAAGATTAAAATATCAGAAAAAGCAAGCCCTACTAAGATTACAAAATAACATTAATCTAGTTGATAACATGTTTAACTTAAAAATTACTTTATTTCTATTTCCACAGTTTCATTGTATTTTGTTTGCTAACCGAAGTTGTCGTCGTCCACAATCGATGCACTTATTGTTGTAAAACATGCATCTTTCGTGCAATTATCTGCAACAAGCAATACATTGAATCCAGTCAGTTGTCGAAATTGTCTCCTGGTACAGTTCCAGTCACTCAGTGCACTCATCCTCATTGACCTTCGGGTTTTTTTTCCCTTGAGTTTTTTTATCCCACTTTTTGTGGAAGCACCTTATCTTCAGCCTTTTTTTTTTTTTTTTTTTTTTTTTTTGTAGCTGCATCTTTCTTAAGTTTTTTTTCATATATATTTTGTGGATCAGTAACATTAGTTGCACTCTATTTCCTTTTGATTTCGATGGCATTACACTACTTGAAATGGGTGAAAGCTTTTCCAAAACATTGTATTAGAGAATTTATTTTAGTTAACAAAATTAATTTATTAACAAATTAATTGCTCATAAATTAAAAAAATATATATAAATATTTAATTAAATTATTAACAAATATATATATAATTTATTAACAAAAATAATTACATAAAATTTATTTAATAACAACTGTATTATTAATTATTAATAAAAATTTTATCTGCAAAAATATTTTTTTGCAAATTAATTTATTGCCAAATTTAGTTTTGATAATTATGTGTTTTTCCGAAATTATTTCAAAATTGATTTATTCATATGTTTTACACGTAATTTGCAATTCATACAAATTTATCAATAAGCTGTGGTATCTCTCCTAGCACTTAAACTTATGGGAAAATGCGCCATTTCTCCTTAGTAGCAGATGCGCAAACTCTCCTATTTTGGTAGGAGAGATTGCGCGGCCTTTTATTTAAATATGGCCACTTCTAAAATGCATTTTTGGTGTTCGCATACTTAGTCCAGGTTAGTAGTTTATAAGGAATCATTTAAGTTCAAAATATTTTGTATTACTGACGTTGTATAAAAATTCTAACGAACAGTTATGAAAATTCAAGCACTTACTTTAGAAAACAAAACAAAATAGCACTGCATTATCCAAGACGCTTGGAACAATCAATATGCGCATTCATGTAGACACTGCACTAATGCTGCTGTACAACTACCTGGATTCGCTGGGCGCGCACTCTACTCCTTCCCGTCGAATCTCTTTGTGCACAATCTCTCCTACCGCGCAAACTCTCCTCGCTTTACTATACATTGAATTCAGTCAGTTGTTGAAGTTGTCTCCTGGTACAGTTACAGACATTCAGTGCACTCATCCTCATTGACCTTCGGTTTTTTCCTTGAGTTTTTTTTATCTCACTTTTTGTTAAAGCACCTTATCTTCAGCTGTTTTTGTAGCAGCATCCTTCTTAAGTCTTTTTTCATGTAAATTTTGTGGATTAGTAACATTAGTTGCACTCTGTTTCATTTTGATTTCGATGGCATTACACTACTTGGAATGGGTGAAAGCTTTTCCAAAACATTTTATTAGAAAATTTATTTTAGTTAACAAAATTAATTTATTAGCAAATTAATTGCTCATAAATTAAAAAAATATATATAAATATTTAATTAAATTATTAACAAATATATTATTAATTTATTAACAAAAATAATTACGTAAAATTTACTTAATAACAACTGTATTATTAATTTATTAATAAAAGTTTTATCTGCAAAAGTATTTTTTTGCAAATTAATTTGTTGCCAAATTTAGTTTTGATAATTATGTGTTTTTCCGAAATTATTTCAAAATTGATTCATTCATATGTTTTACACGTAATTTGCAATTCATGCAAATTTATCAATAAGCTGTGTAATCTCACCTAGCACTTAAACTTATGGGAAAATGCGCCATCTCTCCTAAGTAGCAGATGCGCAAACTCTCCTATTTTAGTAGGAGAGATTGCGCGGCCTTTTTTTTAAAATACGGCCACTTCTAAAGTGAATTTCTGGTGTTCACATACTTAGTAGTTTATAAGAAATTGTTTAAGTTCAAAATATTTTGTATTATTGACGCTCTATAAAAATTCTGACGAACAGTTATGAAAATTCAAGCACTTACTTTGGAAAAAAAAAACAAAATAGCACTGCTTTATCCAAGACGCTTGGAACAATCAATATGCACATTCATGTAGGCACTGCACTAATGCTGCTGTGCAACTACCTGGAGTCGCTGCGCGCGCACTCAACTCCTTCCCGTCGAATCTCTTTGTGCGCAATCTCTCCTACCGCGCGAACTCTCCTCGCTTTACTATATACATTTAAATTTGAACACCTTCCACAATATATATTTTTGTACTCTTTTATTTAATTCAACTTGGTTTTTGTATGTAAAGACAGAATTTCGTAATCGATTTTAACTCACTTCCTAATATGTCAAAATTAAAACTAGGGAACAGCTCTGCTTTTTCAGAATTTAGTGTCACCCCCCCCACCCCCTCCCGACATTTCCATTACTTCATTTTCTTATGATGGACTGGTGGTTTCTGTTATTATGAAACAGCCATTATAAATGAAGTTCTAACTCTTTACGGCTGCTCTTTCATCTTCACGCTTCATTTATAATGGCTGTTTCATAATAATAGAAACCACCTGTCCATCATAAGAAAATAACTCGGTTAAGCGGGACTCTACTATAGTGCAAAAGATATTTCAATTTTAAGACTTAAAGCACACGTTTTATTTTATGTAAAATGACGTCATTTGCATTAATGTAGATACCTAAAATTAAATATAGTTTATAATAGCTCCATGTTTTATCATAAATCATTCCTTTATATTTTTCTCAAAATAGCACGTATTTTAATTACATTTTTTTCCGTTTTTATGGGAAAATGGCAACAAGAAGATATAATTGCTATTTTTGAACTATTTTTTTTTTTTTACTTTCTATAGAAATGGAGTACTTGAGTTGCCAAAATGAAACAAATGTCGCTAAAAACTACAAAAAAATTAATATTTCGAAAATAAATGGAGATGCAGTTTTCAAACAAATTGTATTAAAAAGAACTTTTTTTCTCAATACGACGGTATAAACATTGAAAAAGTGCGATGCTTAGAAGTTTTTAAAAATGCTGTAGAGTACTTAATCGCACAATGAAACATCGGCTTTTGTTTTACGGCTGGCTTTTATTGGAGACAAAATAAGCTGGGAGAAATAAATAGTATACCGGGGGCTAATCCTTCTATATATAAAAAAAAGTTTTGATTTGGAAATGGACCAATGACAATCTGCGTAGATATTCCGGGTAGATCCACATCCAATTTGATTGCTTAAGCATGGCTTTTCATCGTTAATATTAAAAAAACTGTTGCATACAAAAATATGAAAATCGGTGGTATTATAGAGAAATGTTTGATAAACACGCTGATGCAGACAGTTTTCAAATCGAAGAATTATTTTAAGAGATATTTAATGCTAAAGTTGGACAAAATCGTTCCATTAAAAAAGTTTTATTGGAGCAAAAACTATACATGAGAATTTAATCATTTTTAGATCATTTTATACGTTATAAGTTCCCGATGTGCAGATTGCATTTATTTTTCTTATTTGACTCATTTTTTGTGGTTTTATTTCATTTATAAATTCAAATTTTCAGCATTTCGAGAGATATTTTTTACAAACTTTAGAAAAGGTTATTAATTTAAACTGTTGCCAGTTGCATAAACAGCGCAAACAATAATTTTTACTTCAAATTAAAAATTTATTTACACGTGACTATTACAAACGGAAAAAAAAAACTTTAAAATTAGAATTAAATGATTACATGTTAAAATCAGGAAAATTACGTCATAAGAACCATAGGCACAGATGTCATAATTTGGCGCGTTGCGTATATGAAATTGGCGTCAGAAAAAAAATTGCGCCAATATGGGGCGTATATGACATCTGTGCCGAACCATCTTTACACTTGAATTTTAAACGAGAAACAAAATCTTAAAATAAAAAAAATCCTTATTATGCGTTAAAACTTGTAATTTGAGGAAATTACGTCATATTTAAAATGGCAAAAAATATAGCAAAACAATTTAAATTGAAAATTATATTTGCGCGAGATATTTTGAGATAATCTTTTCAACTATTATCGTGAATTCGAAGACAGCGCAAATAATATTTCCTTCTAACAACAAAAGTATTTTCACGTGAATATTAATAAGAGAAATAAAACTTTGGTGTAAATTACGTCAGATTTGAAACGATACATTTAAAATGAATTATTTAAAAGAACTATCTTATAGCGCTGTTAAAAAATATCGGGAGACAATTACACTGTTTACTTAATTCATTTTACATTAGCTTATTTTCAAATGTTTAACTAATTTTTTTAATTAAATACGAAAACATCCAATGTATCTCTTAACAGCAGCAGATTTGGCCTTAAAAATCCCCAATCCAAGGAAGACGAATGGAAACCCGTTTAGAGAGAGATCGCTACTGTTTTTTTTTTTTTTTCAATATTTTTAAAGCCAATCAAATTAGCGTGCTTTTTGGATTTTGGTGTGCCTGAACGGGGGTTGGCGAGCGTAGCTCGTAGGGGGCAGGGCCCCCTAGTAATAATAAAAAAATATGTATACAAAGATGTGTTTCCGATGACAATACAACATTTTTATATTTTTAGAATTTAAATGTAAACTAATGACTTAATTTTAAGGTATTTTATCGTTAGACCGTCATAGGTGATAAATCACAAAAAAAAAAAAAAAAAAAAAAAAAAAAAAAAAAATGTGGTTACAATTATGTACGAGTTACAAAAACAATGGATTTAATGACGCGTCAAACCACGCTCGCCAAAAAAAGGTCAACATTCTGTGAAGCTGAAATAACAAAATACAAGGTGGTCATAAAAAAATTTCCCCGATATATGAAACCCTTAGCGGCCTAACCGCTCAACCAATCGAAAAGAAATTTTAGATATATTTGTTTGAAGGTATGCGCTCGAGATCGTGATGATTTGAAACAATGGAGCTCTCACGGTTGTGGTTTCAGTGAAAAAATTTCGATATTTTCGAATGGCAACACCCATTTTTTTTTAAGCGCAAATTTATCAGCGCATTGAAAAACCATAAATAACGTTGGAATGATACACGTACCATAAAAATTGCCAGCGTAAAACACTTGCAAAAAAGACCATTGCGAGGAATGAAGGAGTGGCTACAAGACATGTGTTTTGGTAGTCGATTTTTTTTTTTTTTTCACTTGTGAACTGAGTAATGTTGTAAGATTTGTTTTAAAATGTATTTTTGAGTTGTGTTTGTGTACACATTGGGGAAATAAAAATGTAATCATTTGTTTTATTGTGCTGAATATTACGTTATATAGGAACTGATTAGGATTGAGTGCCACAATATTACACCGGCAGTTTTAGTCATACGTGTATCGTTCCAACGTCATTTATGGTTTTTCAATGCGCTGATGAATTTGAGCAGGAAAAAAAAGGGAGTTGCCATTCGAGAATTTCGAATTTATTTCACTGTAACCGTAACCGTGAGAGCTCTATTGTTTTAAATCATCACGATCTCGAGCGCATACCTTCAAATAGCTAAATCTGAAATTTCCTTTCGATTGATTGAGCGATTAGGTCGCTAGGAGTACATATATCGAGGAAGTATTTTTATAACCACCCTGTATTTTAAACATTATAAAGTAGAAAATATAAATAAAAAATAGAGTATAATATATAGTTTTAAAAATATGCTTTCATCAATTAATAGTTTTATATTAATTAAATTATGATTATGCTTTGAGAAATCAATTTAGAGATCTTAAAAGGGTAGTTTAAATATTGCTTTTTTTCCCTTTTGCCACATCTTAATCAAAAAAGAAACCGAAGAAAATTTATTGTTTAAAAAAAAATAAATTCACTAGTTTTCGCTTAAAAAAACGATGAATTTCCCATAATCGAGTGCAGTACTCACGCGTTAATGGATTGTGACGGTAAGTTTTTTGGAAAAATCTTGAATTGCAGTCACGAAAGATAATTTGTTGAACTGAATATTTATAAAAGAATGCATTTAATTTTTTTTTTACTTTTGTACTTATTTTTATAACAAAGCCTTTTCAACAAACGAAAATAATAGCTTTTTTTATGATAAAAACTAATTGTTTCCACACTTCTAAACTAAATGAAAAAGAAAGTTTCGTTTAATACTAGTCAAGCCATCATCCAGAAAAAAAATATATATAAAGAAAATATCCAGGAAAAATTCGAGAAATGTGTAAAACTCAGTAAACAAACGAAAAGCATTACTAACTGGTTAAAAATTTATGACAATAATTAGACAAGAAAAATTATAGTTTATTTTTCTTCTATCTTTCTTTTTTTTCAAAACGACCATAAATATTCCAGTCGTTAAAAATAATCACACGAAGAAGAAATGTTTATTATGGTACAGTGTTGGAAGACTTCCACAGACAGTAAGTGCATTTGTAAAAACCGTAAAAAGTTGATATACTGAAGTTATAAATTTATTTTTTTGGTCTCAAGTAACATTATCCATATATTTATTTTATGCTTATTATTATACGTTCCTATTTTGTTATACTACTGAGAAAAAAAAAAAAAAAAAAGAAAGAGAGAGAGAGATAATGCTGACGATTTTAATTCAATGTTACTAATTAGTAACGAAATAACATTTCTTTTCAAAGGTATTATGACTCATAATAATAGTAAAAAGAATACTGAAAAACTGCATACAAAATCCATTGTATATTGCATTTAGAGTCATTGTAACTCTAGTTACGCAAAGAAACAAGAACGCTAAGGCAAACGTATGGGAGAAATCTTTTCTGGATTCTCGCTTGTATTTTAATATTTTTAAATGATCTTTTTTGTATCGGATACCAGAATTCGATATCTAATGTTGTGACTTTGTACTTTTTCGATTTTGGTTACATTTTTTCAATTCCTACTATTAGTTCACACTCTCCTATATTTATTTATTTATTTATTTATATATCTTGTTCAAATTTTCAATCGTTAATAAAATACTTATTATTCATCCTATCAAGTTGAAATAATTTTTTTAAAACTTGTACTGGATGACAATTGATGTTAATACAGTTTTTTCAAATATTAATTCATTAATTAAATTTTAATTAATTAATTCTAGTTTTACATGGGAGACAAAATGGCGGCCATTGGGTATTGAAGCATTTAATGCATCTTCGTATCTATAAGGGGGTTACCATAGGGGGGACCCTGTTCTGTCGCCAAATACCGCCAAATTTGCCGCCAACTTGGTGATATATCGCTAAATTTGGCGATAAAAATGAGCCGCCAAAAGTGACATCAACTTGGCGATATCTCTAATATTTCGCCGAATTCCCACAGACTTCCATTGTAAACCTACTTGCTTATAGAAAATCAAGAAGTTGAGATATTTTAATACAACAAAAACTAATATTAGCTTAAGGCATGATATTAAATTTTTCTTTGATGACTTAAGTAAGAATTGACTTTAAAAACAAAATTTTTATATTACTTGTTTTACATTACGGACACTTTCAGTTTTGAACCGGTTTTAAAATGAAAAGCGCCTCATTAAAAATAAATAAATAAATAAATAAAATATTAAATTAGAAGCCAGAAATCTGAAAGGTTTTCTCCCATAGGTTTAAAATTAGCGTTCTCGTTTCTTGGCGTGGCTAGTTTAGGCTCTTAAGGCTTCTCATCAGACAGACCGCAAATCCCCCTTTAATGTTAAGCCTTGAAATGCATCCGTATTTTTCAAATAACTCCTCCGAAAATTAAAAACTTTATCTATTCTAAGTGAGACAGACGAGTTGTAAATAAAATGCTAACTCTTGAAATAAAACTAAAAAACTAACTGTGTATTTTAGAAATATTTAGAGGAGAAAAAGCATTCTTTAAGAAGATAATTTTAAAAAAAGTGAAAATTTTAATTTTTCGAGGAGAAATTTGAAAAATACGGATGCATTCTAAGCCTGTAGGTTTAACATTAGAGATTGGAATTTGCAGTCTTATTGATAATAAGTCTTAAGATGAAAACACGATGAGTAAAATCAAATGAATGAAAATGCATGAATATCCAAAAATATTTTAGAATACAACTATTTCATGGCTTCATAATAGGAACCCCTTCTTCTGTACAAAATGAATAAAAAGAAGAATGAAAAACAAACGCACAAAAAATACGTGTGTTATAACTTCTGTGTACGTGTGTTTTTTACTCCTTTTCCCTTACTGTAATGTGAAGACTAAAGAAGGAAATCATTATATAAAGCCTTGGAACATTTGCATACTAAATTTACCTTTACTTAGAATACTAAATTTACTTATAGTCCAGTGGTAGGGGAGCAAAAAAAGACCGAATTCGGAATTAATTAGGGGAAAGCTGGAAATTGTTTTAATCCCTTCAGTTTAGGTCTAGGATGAATATACTATGTTTTCCCCCTCGTACTAGGTGAGCGTTTGGAAATATGTATAGATTTATAGTACAAAAAACACGTTTTTTTACATACCATAACATTATCTCCAAACAGCTAACTCTGTCAAAAACATTGTCAATACTAATGTTGTAGAGCTTAAACTTCTGAGTAAAATGAGCACCTACACTTAATATTTTTGTTGAACATTAAGGTCACAATTTCAGTTTAAAGTTTTAGACCCGTGGTCAGGACCGAACAGGTCTCGGATGGTCAGGATTGAATTCAGAATTAATTAGGATAAAACTGGAAATTGTTTTAATCCCTTCAGTTTAGGTCTAAAATGAACGTACTATGTTTTCTTCCTCGTACTTGGGTGAATGTTAGAAAATATGTATATATTTATTTTCAAAAAACACGTTTTGTTTTAAAATACATTAACAATATCTCAAAATAGCTAACTTTATAAAAAACATTGTCAATGCAAATGTTGTAGAGCTTAAAATTCTGAATAAAATGAGTACCATCATTAATATTTTTGTTCAACATTAAGGTTGCAATTCTATTTCAAAATTTTGCCTCAATTGCTAATCAAGAGCTTGAAGCCAGTAGAGACCAAGTTAACTTAACAATATCTCAAAACAGCTAACTCTATCAAAAACATTGTCAGTACAAAAGTTGTAGAGCCTAAAATTCTGAGTAAAATGAGTACCTACACTTAATATTTTTGTTTAATATTAAGGCCGCAGTTTTAAGATATTTTTAAGTTAACTTGGTCTCTGAAGTAGAATTGCGACCTTAATGTTGAACAAAAATATTAATGATGATACTCATTTATTCAGAATTTTAAGCTCTACAACATTTGTATTGACAATGCTCTTTATAGAGTTAGCTGTTTTGAGATATTGTTAAGGTAATTAAAAAAAACGTGTTTTTCGAAAATATATACGTACATAATTTCTAACATTCACCCAAGTAAGGAGAAAAAAACATCGTACATTCATTTTAGACCTAAACTGAAGGGATTAAAACAATTTCCAGTTTTCTCCTAATTAATTCTGAGTTCAACCCCCTGACCCCCTGGTCTAAAACTTTAAACTGGAATTGTGACCTTAATGTTCAACAAAAATATTAAGTGTAGGTACTCATTTTAGTCAGAATTTTAAGCTCTACAATATTTGTATTGACAATGTTTTTGACAGAGTCAGCTTTTTGGAGATACTGTTATGGTACGTAAAAAAACGTGTTTTTTTTACTATAAATCTATACCTATTTCCTAACGCTCACCTAGTACGAGGGGGAAAACATAGCCTATTCATTCTAGACCTAACCTGAAAGTATTAAAACAATTTCCAGCTTTCCCCTAATTAATTCCGAATTCAACCCCCTAACCACTGGGCTATTACTGCTATTCATCTCATTTTTTATTACGTGTGTATTTATTAAAAAATGCTTTATACATATGCAAAAATAATGAAATTTTTTATTTTATGAGGAGTATTGATTAGAAAGGACTCCCAGGTGAAGATCAAGGCTACTGCACTACCATATACATTTTTAAAATTTCTCTCCTGCGAATAACTAATGTAATATCACCTATTTGTGAACTAAACTTTTTAATGTGTACTCAGATGCATACAGAAAGGACAAACAAGAGGACGAATGAAAGTCATAAACATTTTCAACCATTTTTGGAAAGTGTTAAAAAGAAACCAGGAAATGTTTACGACTTAAAATTTTTCTTAAAAACGTCTTGTATTTAAAGAAACACATGTTTTACCCGACTAGATAAGATACTAGTTTCTGTCATGTGAAAATGAATGGCATAATATGAGTGCGGATTTATCAATTTTTAGTTAGATAAGCAGACAGTTTTCCCCTGTCATATTTTACGCTATTCGCAGCAACAATATTTCCTGTCTCGTGAGTCTTGCCGTATCAGGAAGAAGGTTAAAATTTACTTTCATTTAGGAGATGGCATATGTTTTGTTGCAACATCAAAATGTTATGTACCTCTATGTTCTCAAAAAAAAAATAACTTACGCTGTCATCGCCGCCGCCGTAAAATAATTATTTGTGACCGGTTTTCTTCGATAATATTAAGAAAACTACTACATACAAAAATATGAAAATTGGTAGTATTATAGACAAATGATTGATAAACATTCTGAAGCAGTCAGTTTTTAAATCGAAGAATTATTTTAAGATCAAAACACTTCACATAAACACGCTGAAGCAGACAGTTTTTAAATCGAAGAATTATTTTAAGAGCTGTTTAATGTTAAAGTTGGTCAGAATACTTCAGTTAAAAAAGTTTTATAGGAACAAAAATTAGACAGGAATTTAATCATTTTTTCTAAGGGTGTACTTCACTAACTTGCTATGTGCAGACTGCACTATTTTTTTTAATTTGACTGATTTTTTGAGGATTTTTTTTTTCAGTTTCTTATTCAAATTTTCATCATTTCAATAGATATTTTTTTCATGTTTAGAAAAAAATCATTATTTTAAATTGTTGCCAATTGTCAAAACATCGCAAATAATACTATTTTCTTTTAATTAAAAATGTATTTGCAGGTGATTATTAAAAATAGAAAGGAAATTTTTAAATAAAAATTAAATTATCACGTGTAAAAAGCACGAATTGTGGAAAATTGCATCATAATATTTACGCGTGAATATTAAAAAGTACAGAAACTTTAAAATAATTAAGTTATTTCACGTGAAATGAGTTTAATGATGACATACGTCATATGTGAAATGCTCAAATATTTTTTTTTTTAATGATCTAATTCTATATTAAAAAAAGAACTCTTTTACTAAAAAATTTTACATATTTTAACTCTAAAATATGAATAGATTTCAAATATGTAATGAAATAAATGCGCAATTTTAAAACCTATTTTGATTTTTAAAAAAATCACGCAGCGAGAGGAAAAACGATTTCTTCAGATATTAACTCCTGGCATGTGGCTAATATTAAAGTATCGCTTTTCAAAAATTTAAAACTTTATTCATACGTTATTGACATTTTTCACGTAAAAATGCTTTTTTGGATGTTTTTAACGGTCAATCTAAAAGATTATATTAAATTTTAAAAATCTATTACAGTTTTCAATTAAAAAAAAAGTTTTAACCTGTGTTCGGTAACCCGAAATGTCCGGTTTGAATTCTCTACGAGCCGTTAATTCCCAAATTGGCTCAACCGAGCCTAGCAATCTGATTGGCTAAAACTGATATTTATATAGTAGATAATTATATTTATTTTCTTAAGAAGTAGTGTAATGTGAAATAAAATGCAATTATAATGACTTAAGTTGATTTATTTTGTTAAATTTGATCAAAATCACAGTAAAGTAATCCAAAATATTAATATTAACAAAGGATCAGATTGCTGAGATCGGATGAGCCAATTTGGGAATTAACGGCTAACGAATTCTCTAGTAATACTAATTGGTAAGAATCGACCGAAACAGGTTTTTAACATTGAAACCGAAAACGAAAAAAAATTAAAGTAATTAATACCTACGTAAATATACATAATTATTTATTAATTATACGTATTTATTAAATATACATATAATTATTAGTTAATTACACGTATGACCCAAGTTGGCTCTCTGTGCCACTGACTAAAACTTGTTATTTTCATGCAAAATAAAATGTAATTAATTCATCCATGACACAGAATGATTTTTTAATTATACGAATTTCATCTAATTAAAAAAATGTTTTAGGTATACATACCTCGCACTTAGGTATACACTTTTTATAATAATTTTTGTAAATGATCATCTGTTATACTAGATTTTTTTCAAAGAGTATTAGAAAGACTTCTATTGCTTCAAACTAAAAATTTTCTAGTACTGTTAAGTTTGCAGTTTTTAATAAGCACGTGGAAAGCGTCTTCAAAGTTTCGTCATACATACATTGCTTACTTCATATTTGCACTCACGTCTTGAGTCAGTGATGACTGATAATTGCAAACAACGAAATTCATAGCAATAAACAAAGAGTGTCTCATTTGAGCCGATACAGCTCACATCAATGAGTCATGTTGAAAATTTCAGAAGGAAGAAACGGATTTTTGGAAAACAGATAATTTCGGACCGAATTTTCGGTAGTATTTTCGCCTAAACTCAGATTTGGGGCCGAAAACGAAAACGAAAACGAATTTCCGGTCGATCTCTACTAACTGGAAAGAAATGAAATTGTCGTTTGAAACTTTCGCAATGTTTAATGATTTTAAAATAAAGATGTCACTTGCACAGCTAATGGGAAGTAGGTGCAGATTCCCAAAATTTTTAAGGAGCCAGTGGCTCCTAAACCTCAAAAATCCAGTCGCCACCTTGGCTTCTAACCAAAATCTAGTGGCCACATTGTGAAACAAACTCATAAAACAATAGTGTTTATATGGAAAAAACTTAACAAAAAAACTCAGGAATTCAAAATGAAAAATAGTTTAATTAATAAATACACATGTACAACAAAACACAGACTAATTACAACAAATGTGTATATTTAATTTAATCCTAAAATTCGTGAAACTTTGATATTAAAAAAAGTATATTATAAATCTGGAAAAATCAGAAGATAAAGTTGGACAAGATACAATTAAATAACAAAACATGTATAAGCTAAGCAATCATGATAATGGGAAATATTAGGAAAACTTTATTTTGATTTTGTCATATAAAAGTATTCATATAAAAAATTTTAGGAATGCGTAAGATTATTTTGCACTATAAAAATCTCGCACTTGCAGAAAAATTTTACAGAGCAAGAATATAACTCGCGTTAAGTATTTTTTCGTGAGAGTTTCTTTTTCTTTTTGTTCTCTTTTCTTCAGAGTTCGGAATCCTCTATCTTCACGACTCCATGATCCAAAGCCCTTAAATAATGTCCATCGCATCGCGAACTTTGGACTGTCTCGTGAGGAGATCTGCAGTAAAAGAGTATTTATTTTAACTCTGGATTTCGGACGAAACCTTCGAAGAAATGCTTGCTTTCGCTGGTGTCCAAAGGAGAAGCTTTACTATTAGCGCGCTCATGTGCCGAGCTTTGCAGCTGCTAAGCTTTGTAGTGGAGCGGACATGCAAAGAATTATATTCGAACAGAATGTTCGGCAAGAAAACAGTACATCACAGGGGCAGCGTTCACGAGGGTAACTGAGATCGCAAAAATTCCTTGACTTTTTATCAAGGTCATACTTGATCTCGGCCAGTGAAAACAGCAGGTGCTTTTCTATTTGTAAAAGAAAAAAATATATATAAATTCCGCGACGGGGATTGGGAACACTGTAAATTGATCTCTGGCGACTAAGACACTAAAAGTTAGTCGCCACAGCAAAAAATTTAGTCGCCAAGTGGCGACTGGAGACCGTAAATCTGCACCTATAATGTGAAAGCTCCTGATTTTCAGATTTACAAGTTAGGAATGTAATCAATATTTATAAGACTTCTTAATGTACATAGCTATTTTATTAGAAATGAATTATCAGATTTTAACGACAGAAAATAAGTCTTCGAAACTCACTCCATTTTCTACAGCACTGACCCGGCACCGCTCGGTATGAAAACTCCCATTAACCCCAACCATTTATCTTTTTACAGATCATGACACGGCACGGCTCGGACTGCAGTTACGAATTTATTAAATCAGGGACTGACCCGGCTCGGCCCAACTTAATTTCCAAAAGAAAAGCCCAAAACTTTTTAATTAACAACAAAGGAATGAACATTGCTTACATTTTTCTTCAAAAACTTTAAAGTATATATAACGAGGTGGAACCCGTCGAAATTCGACGAAAGAAAATGCTAGAAGAATGTTAGATTGTATTTGTAATAAACCTAAAAATTAATTAGACTAAAAAATCCGCCTTACATTGGCTAGTTTAACGCTTAAAACAAATTTTATTTTCAACTTAAGTTATCAAAACAATATTTCCATTAATTTCAACTTTTTAAATAATCAAACAATTAGAATATTCTTGTGCAAGTAATCAGTAACATGTAATCAAGATAATTAATTAAGATAAAGTTATCAGTTGATATTCTGGTTTGTGGTATGTATTACAAAATGAAACATCAACAAAAATTACGTCAGTTTGACACAATCATTATCATTTTTTCAATGAAATCTAAACCTAACATCATATTCAATGTCTAAAAATTTACTTTCGTACTTCTCATATTCATATTCATCATTTTAAAAATATTGAATCACGTAATAGGTTATTAGCAAATATATTCCTAAACTAGATGTCACGTTTGTCAGCTACAACTTTGCATGTGAATATTCGTACTCCTGACTTGAGGTTTTAATCTCATTCAGTACCGGCGAGTAAAAAGTCCAGAAATTTATGTCTTTTACACGCATTCGTAATAAAAAGTAACTTTTATCGAATGAAAAGTTCGTTTCCTTTTAACTATGATGTCATTTTTACTTACTGAAGCTCCCTCTGAGGAACTCCCTCTGAGATCAGGGTCTCCTCAAGCTCAGTATCAACGGAATGAAAAAATATTGAAGCTTTATAAGTAAAAATGCCTGTTTTTTTAAACGTGACGTTATTTTATGTCCAATGTTTTTTTAAGTTATTTTTAATTGTAATGAGAAAATGACATCAATAAAGATATAGTAATGACCATTATTTCCATTTTCTCTGTAATGAGGAAAACAACCCATCTGCCACCATTTTAAAGAAATTTCATTAAAAATAAAGCAGAAAAATGAAAAAAAAGAGCAAGTGCGCGGTCATCTATCTACAAATAAACAGATTTCAATTAAAAAAATGATTATTAAAATTTATTCAGTACAAAAACCAGAATAGATAACAAGAAAAAAAGATAAAGCTTGTGTTTTAAATATCTAGTTATTTTTGTAACGATATGTCCGCAATCTATAACAATATTATTGATCACTCAGACATTTATACACAAACGAACATTTATTTGAATATATTAAAGTTGCTTGAGATGAAAACACGTATAAAATTAAAATAGCCTTTTAAAAATATTCCGTTATAAGCATTCAATAATCATCTAAAAAAAATCTTGCCAAAATTTTTACTCTAATTTATATCCCCCCCCCCCAAAAAAAAAAAAATTAAATAAATAAAAAAAATTCCATTACGATACATTAATTTCGCCGTGGGCACCGAACTCAAATATGAAAACCTCACTACTTTTTTATGCTTGGTTAAAAGCACAGGCAAATGAATTTTTGAAAAAATATATATATGTTTTGCCGTCTTTTTCTTAAGATATGGAAGCAAGAAAGAAATTGAAACATTGTTTAAATTATCTTTTTATGGATTTCTAATTGTATAATTGTAAATTGATATTAAACCATTAATTGATAAAAGCATATTTTTTTAATATAGTATTCTTTATTTATAATTTATTTTCTGCTTTTTAACCTTTAAAATGTTTCATTGTTGAAGTTTCACAACCATTTTGGGGAGCATGTATTGACGCTTAATTAAATCTATTATTTCAATTCACAAACAATTGTACGAGTTACAGAGAATATTTGGCGATGTGGCTAGAGAACGCAAAAATTAATGTATTAATTTAAAAGTCTTGAAATTAATGTGTCAATTTGTAATTAAGATATAAAAATATTAAAATGTTGTATTGTCAGCAGATACACAACTATGAACATAAATTTCCTAATTTTAGCATATCAGGAAGCGAATTAAAAATCGATTAGGAATTTCCATTTTTACATACAAAAACCAGGTTGAGTTAAATAAAAGAGTGTAAAAAAGAAAATACTTTTCTGTAATTTATTGAACTACAATAAATTTCAATAGCAGTAGGCACTTTTCAAAAGTTTCCCTTAAAGGAATAAACAATATCGCAAATTTTTAATTAGCATTAATTATTTAAAAGATTGAACGCCATTGATTTGCTTTTTACATAATATTATTTCTTAATTTCTTTAAATATTGTATTTCCCTTAATTTCAAGTGATAATAGGCGTAAATTAAAACTTTAAAACCAATTTTATTCGTTTATTTTGACTGTTTACATCAGTGTTTCCCAACCTTTTTTTGCCCCACAGAAGCATTCGTAAAATCTTGATGTCCCTCCCCCTTTCCTCCCAGACTCTGTAACACATATCGCTTATTATTTAAAAAGTGAATTCTATACAAATGGAGAAAGACTAGCAGAACCTTAACAGTAACAATTCATTTAAAATTTTTTGAACTTATCACAGGGCTTACTTTTCGTCATAAATCTGTTTTTCATATAACACTGTAAATGCAATGAACTTATGCGGCATATTCACCTTTATGCCAAAAAAAAATTTTGTTGATCTTTTTCAACTTACCTCAATATTAAACAGAAGTGTTATATGGTTTGCATTTTTATCTTCAGAATTTTATTGGAGAAACACTCACATTTATCATCAAAATTTATAACACTGACACATTTTATAATTCATTTTAGCAATATGTTAAAGGTTATAGGAAAAGCTTTGAACACCAAATTTTCTATCTATGGAATAACACACTACACAAGAAACATTTCAAGATTCTGTTATTTATTAATTTTAAGTGGCCATTGTTCCTCATCATAACACATTTCTCTGTTTCTCTTACCCATTATCGTTAATTGAGAGCCATGCATAAATCGATTTTAAAATTTAAAATGTATATACATATATATCATGATTTATATATATTTAATGCCTGTATCAGAGCCATCGGTATTACATTTCTTTTTGAAATGCTATTTAAAATTTATAAATTTTATTTTTAGTGCCTGTTTTAGATATTTCAAATATTTTTCAAGTTAAATATGTTCAAGACAGTCAGATTTAGGTATACCCTTAACCAGATTTACGTGTAAAACTTTCTTCATGTGACATATAGGGAAGCGAACAGAAATACAAGGCTCATTCTGTAAAAATTAAAACAATTGCTAGCAACTATAAATATATATATATGTATATATTACTAACCAGAAAAATTACATAAATTTTAAAATATATTATTAGAAAAACATAAAAAGGAGTGTTTAATTTATTTTTTGAAGTTTATTCGTATAATTATTCCAGTTTTAATCTATTTTGTAATTTTAATTGAGAACTTTTTATAAATTTAACAATACATTTTTAAAATGTTATTTTTAAATTTTGCATGAATTACTTTTATTTTTATTCTCCAACATTGTTCCCCCCCCCCCCCCCCCCCCAAAAAAAAGAAAAAAAATATGACAGCGAAGGATTCGGTAAAAAAATTGGAATTGCCCACCTAAAAAGTCAAATTGCCCCCCTGTGGGTCGTACGCCCCACGTTGGGAACCACTGGTTTACATGTTTCAACTCCTATCCGAGTCACTTCAAAACGCTCGTGTATTTTTCGCACACCCTAATTTTTGTATCGACAAAAAAATTTTGCTCATCTCCTGCTTTTTCCTTTATTTTTTTTCCTTTTATTTTAACCCCTTCCGGACAAGCGTCACGTATACGTGACGCATAAGATGATCAGAATCCTGGATTATTCCAACCAGTTATTTTTTATTGTAAATTTTGCTTCATTTAATCAGGGCATTTTCCCGATTCAATTAAGGGTGTATTTCATTCCAAACTGCTTATTTTCCGATTTTTTTTTTAATTCATTTTTGCTCTCAAACGCATCAAACCGGGAAATTCTCTTATTTAGAAACTACATAATGTGCCGTGCTTGTCGATTTTTTGATAAATGCAGGAAATATTGCAAAAAATGCTGTCTAAGTTGGCGTTTTGAACCGAATTTTCAGAAGCGGGAGATCTGGGAATGAAAAAAAAAATGGTCATACTGAGAAAATAATTGCTTAAAAATCAAATTATAATTAATTGAGCGAAAAAGGAAATGACACGTTCTCTTATTCATCTCTTCAAAAATTACGTCAGCAAGTTTCATGGTTTTACTTTTAAAAATGAGTCTGAAAATGTGTCAGAAAATTTCGAGTTCTTGAGAGTGGGAAAATATTTTTTCAAATACACCCTTAATCAAAAATTTCTATTTGAAAAACCGGTGAATAAGATTAAAAATTCTGTAAAAGACGCTCGTCTCGAAGGTTTTAAATGAAATGTTAAAATTTTAGAAATATGACGTAGGATTTCCGGAACTCCTAATAATAGTTTTCAAGAATCATTCATTTTATAAACTTTTATTAAAATGTGTTTGTTTCATTCTTATCAGGTGTGGCAACTCAGCACACACACGCAACATTTCTCTGCATTGTCTGTTTGCCAAACGAGAGGAATCATTCCATTTTCCAAGTTCAGCACTCTCCGAGGCACTCTCCTATTCTTCTAACAACATCTCCACCCCACCTCCCTTGCAACTCCTCAGCATAATGCCCCAGCTAGCAAACAAATGGCACGTGTGCAGATTTTCAAAGATGATTTTTCAGCCATCTTTGGAAAAATATGTTATCTCTGATATTATATCAAAACATCCGCTTATCTTTCCTGTTCTGATGTTCTTATTGCCGGAAAAGTGGTTTTACAGGTTTTTTGTCTATTCAACAGCGAAAATATGAACTTGATAAGAAATTCGACAATCATCAAAGTCTCGAAGAAAGTAGCTTTGTTTGGTATAAATAAAAAAAAAAAATTGTTTGACTTAGAAATTCACATTGCTCGCAATCGAACGAGTTAAAGATAGAAGGATGGAAATTTCAGATCTTGAATCCTGCAACGGGATCCGAACCCCTAGATCGGATGAGGTTCACTCTAATATTTTTTTCTGCGAATAGGGATAGGGATATCTATTTATTATTATTATTTTTTTAATATTGCGGTTCGGGTTGAGATCGATTTCAGATTTGCTTTTAGTTTTATCGTAACGAGCTCGGTGTCAGATCCTTTTTAAAAAGGAAAAAAAAAATGTTGTGTCAGATAAAAAAAAAAAAAAAAAAAAAAAAAATCTGTATTTGTGTATGAAAGCATATAAGTATATAATATTTACAAAACTGAATATAGCTACCTAATATTTACTGTTCTTCGGAAAAGATTAAATTAGTGTTAGAGATATGATTAAGGCTAATTTTGCACAACTCAATTAAAATAGAATAGCTAAGTATAATTTATATGATACAGGAACCATATAAAAATTTTAATTTCATTACTTTTAAAAGAATAAATATTTTGACATAAAGTCCCTTCCTGTTTTTTTATGAACATCGATCAAATAACTACCTTTAATGTATACAATAAGTTTTCAAAAAAAAAAAAAAAAAAATTAAATGTAAAATGGCGTTTTATAAATATCATAAAATTTAAAGATCATACAAATTATAATACGTTTCTAGAGCTTACTTTTATTTTTTAGATATTATTTTTGTATTATTTTGTATGTTTTATCTCTTTTTACTTTTCCAGGTTTTTGCGAGCTACTTCTTCAATAGGCCAATTCTGTTTTTCTTCTCTTTTATCTTTTTCTTTTCAAGGTCTGCATCATCTTTTTTTTTTCCGCCCGCAGTTAAAAACAGTTGAACAAAAAAGATGGGTTGAATTTTGAATCTTTTTCTAAAAATCAAACTTGAGTAGTTGTGGTAAGTGTTTTGTGTGGAGAACTGGAAGTAAGCTGAAGAAAAGTAAGTATGTAACTGAATATATTAGTCCAAAAACATCCGGTTAGTATAATACTTGGTTTGTGTTTTACAATGCAACTCAGAATTACCAAGAAATGTCAATGAAGCACTATTTTAATGCGAGAGACAACTGAATAATTTATGGAAAAACAGCAGAATAATAATTTAAAACATATCAATCTGTTTTTAAATTATTGTTTCTTTCATTGTTATATAATGTTATTCGTTTTATGTTTCTTTCCATGTATATTTCAGTTTACGGAAAGGCTTTTTCATATTTTTTATTTCATGACAAATCAGTTTATTTTAAGCTCGTATTTCTACTAGATTAAACTAAAAAAATTAAATTAAATAGTTATTTTAAAGATGTTGTGTAACAAAACTGCACAAATCTGATTTTTATTTTAAGTTATCGATGTTTTTGTTAAGCAAAATAAATAAATAAATAAAAATAAAATAATAATAATCTTTTAGGTTATTCAGCAAGTATTGGAATTTTAAAAGAAATCACATCTTATGGTAGTAATTATGATCCTTTTTTAGACATATGAAGGCAATAAATGTGGATATAAATAAGCGACAAAGTTATTTGCGTGATAATGCACTTAAACTGGGAACATTCCTGTATTGTATGACATTCAGATTTAAAAATCTAAAAAAATTCTATATACTGTAAAATCTTCTAAGACGGAATCGCATAGGAGAGAAGAAAAATCCGTTGTGGACAGGCTCATCATGTTTTGTAAATGCATTATATTCTTTTCGCAAGTATTATTATATTCATTTTACATGGATCAACATATTTTTTGTTTGTTTAAGACAGGATCCCATCATAGGCAGGTTATTTTTCAGAGGTTTTACAGCACTTTATTTCCTAGAATTAGTATTTTATTCCCTAGAAGTATATCTACCCTTTTTATTTTTTTATAAATAAAATTTTAATTGTAGAATAATAGCAATTAAAAAATATGTGCATTTTTTGCAAAAAAAAAAAAAAAATGTTGTGCCAGGTTATACTGATTTTCTAAACGGCTTTTCGTATGAGTTGGGACGGAATAGGGTCTAAAAATTTCGACCCGTTCAGACCTCTAAGAAGTACGTAGTCCAGTCTAGAGGTCTGCACGGGCCGAAATTTCCAGGACCGGGCCCGGCCCGACTCATCGAAAAAAAATTCGGCCCGAGCCCGGCCCGGCCCGTAGGAAAAGTAATATTGGCCCGGCCCGCTAAAAATCTTAAAAGTTCGGCCCGAGCCCGGCCCGGAAAAAAGTTAAAATATCGGCCCGGCCCGGAAAAAGCTAAAATCTCGGCCCGAGAAAAAAAAACCCGGTCCGAGTGAATTTTTTACAAAACATTGATTTTTACGTCGATTTGGTTAAAAATTTGTCTCGTACGAGGTAGCTCTGACCAAAAATATTTATCTTAACTTTTTATTCTCATGTTTATAATCTTCACTTTTAAAGAAGTGACACAGACTGCGATATTTATTTTTTTAACGAATCCCTATTTCTTGTATGTAAATGTTTAGGTTATCATTAATATTGTTAATCCATATTCCATGCATTAACATACATGTATTCCATGTATGCCAAAAATCTGAAAAATTCTATACATTAAAATCTTCTAAGACGGAATTGCGTAGAAAAGAAAAAAATGCTTTATAGACAAGTTCCATTCTTAGCAAGTGTAAATGAATCATATATTGTTTTCTTACGTATTAGTATATTAATTTTGCATGGATCAACACGTTTTTCAGTTTAAAACAGGGTTCTGTCATAGGCAGGTTCCTTTACACACTTTTACTATATTTTAATTTAGCTATATTTTAATAAGCGTAGAAATATACTATTCTTTAAAAAGAATAAATTTTAATGTTTAAGTGTAGAATAATGGCAATTTAAAAATGTATGCATTTTTTGCAAAAATTTTTGGGCCAGGCCTAATTTGACTGATCTTTGAATGGAGCTGGGCAAGCTGAGACAATGATTTTCATACGGGCTGAGTCAAAACTAGGACTGAAAAGCTTGGGCCATGAAGACTAGGAAGGAAACCAATCCCGACTCTGTACAGAAGAAATAAGTTAGGCGCGTCCCGGCCCGAGCCTTTAGAAATAAAGTATGGCCCGGGCCCGGCCCGGCCCAAGTGCCGTGAATGAAAATCGGCCCGAGCCCGGCCCGTGCAGATCTCTAGTCCAGTCACAGCTCGAACTGGAAAAAAAAAAATCTGTAGCGAACTTACGAGTTTCAACTGAGCGGATTCGTTTCATAAATTTTGAATTTGAGCGTGAACTTTATTCAATTTTGAGAAGTTGAATTCGAATTAGTTTATTTTTTTTTTCTTTTGTGGGTTTACCCAACACTGAAATATCCTGGCATGCGGTTTTTACATTTGTCAACACTATTTTGAAACAGTAATCTTCGGCTTATTTTATGACAGAATTTCAAACAACTGTCTGCGGTGAACTAAGGCGAGCATAGTTTTTGTAAATCTTCATGACAAAATGAAAACCTTATATGCAAACATAGTAAGCTAGTGTGTTTCCGGGTTAAAACTCAAAACTTTTAAGACATCTCAATACATAAAACAGTCAAATGACAAAGCATAAGCGGAATGAAAATTTCAAGCGCAATGAAAAATTTCAAGCACGATGTTTTTTTTTTTTTAATTTTATTTTAATTTACATAAAACATTCATTTACATACACTACCAGGGGTCAATGCACAGATTTTAGGTAGCTTTCTTTACAAAAAAGCTACCTATTGCAGCCGTTCGGAGGAAAGCGATTTCAAAAAATTTTGGTATATTTTCATCGATCATGACCCCCAGGCCTCGAAACCACCCTCCGTTCAAAATTGATATATATATATATATATATATATATATATATATCAATATATATATATATATATATATATATATATATATATATATCTGACCTATGTCAGACTGTAACTCTCGTATTTATGAACCGATTTGGATTTAATTCGGTGTGTACATAGTACATACCAATGTCTCGACCGAGTTCGTTGGCCAGCTTCATCCGCCATTTTGTTTCAAAATGGCGGCCATTTAAAATTTTTTAAAAAATTTAAAATTTGAAATGTGGTACCAAAAAATTGAAAATGGAAAAATATTTTTTTCTTATGTATTTAACCTTTATACAAAGACTCCGTAGCAGTTTTTGTTTTGTCTATATCTTAAAAAATGGCTGAGTTATAGCATTTTGAATTTCTAGCGAAGCTGACATTTTGAAACGTCCTGAATTTTGTCACGCGATAAAAGGCGTATTTATGAACCGATTTGGATGTAACTTCGTTTATACATAGTACAGACCAATCTCTCGACCAAGTTCGTTGGTCAGCTTCATCCGCCATTTTGTTTCAAAATGGCGGCCATTTAAAATTTTTTTTTTAATTTAAAATTTGAAATGTGGTACCAAAAAATTGAAAATGGAAAAATATTTTTTTCTTATGTGTTTGACCTTGATAAAAAGATTCGGGAGCAGTTTTTGTTTCGTCTATATCTTAAGAAATGGCTGAGTTATAGCATTTTGAATTTCTAGCGTGGCTGACATTTTGAAACGTCCTGATTTTTCTCATGTAATAACAGGCGTATTTATGAACCGACATGGATGTACCTTGGTGTGTACATAGTACATACAAATATCTCGACCGAGTTCGTTGGCCAGCTTCATCCGCCATCTTGTTTCAAAATGGCGGCCATTTAAAAAAATTAAAAAATAAAAAAAATTAAATGAGATACCAAAAAACTGGAAAATAAAAAAGATTTTTTTTGTATGTGTTTAACCTTAATACAAAGATTCCGGAACAGTTTTTCTTTCGTCTATACCTAAAAAAAAATGGCTGAGTAATAGCATTTTGAATTTTTCTTGTGGCTGACATTTTAAAACGACCTGATTTTTGTCACGCGATAACAGGCGTATTTATGAACCTATTTGGATGTAACTTGGTCTGTATATAGTACATACCAATGTCTCGACCGAGTTCGTTGGCCAGCTTCATTCGCCATCTTGTTTCAAAAGGGTTGCCATTTAAAAAAATTAAATTTAAAATTCAAAATGAGGTATTAAAAAATTGGAAAATGAAAAAGATTTTTTTTATGTGTTTGGCCTTGATACAAAGATTCCGGAGCAGTTTTTGTTTCTGAAAATTTGTTCTTTTGTTGATATCTTAAAAAATGGTTGATTTATAGCACTTTGAATTTCTAGCATGGCTATCATTTTGAAACGATCTTGTAATTGTCACGCGATAACACACGTATTCGCCTATTTCGATGTAAGAAGGCATGTGGATAGTATACATCAACACCTCGACCAAGTTCGCTGGCCAGATTCATCAGCCATCTTGTTTGAAAATGGCGGCCATTAAATTAAAAAAAATATATATATTTAAAGTGAGGTGCAAAAAAATTAGAAATTGAAAAAGGTTTCTTTCTTAAGTATTTGATCTTGATATAAGGATTCAGGAGCATTTTTTGTTTGTCTTTACCTTAAAAAATGGCTCAGATATAGCAGTTTCAATTTCTATTGTGGGTGACATTTTGAAAAATCTGATTTTTTGCATGCGACAGCACTCCTATATATTAACCGATTCCGATGGGAGTGAGCATGTTCTCAGCAATTACTAAGGTCTCGACCAAGTTCACCGCTCAGCCTCATCCACCATGTTGTCTTAAAATGACAGGCACTTTAAGAAATTGCCGAATTTGGCAGCCAAATATAAGTTACTTTAAAGAAAAGCAGCTTGGATAAAGCTGACTAATTTCGCGAAATTCTCATTCATTATATTGATTAAAATTAGTATTGAATCTCCTATATTCGGTTTCCACTAAATTGAGCTTCGTGTGTTTGCATGATATAAGTTGGCTTTTTAAAAATAAGGATTATGAAAGCTACCTCTTCCTCCCGGCACTGGCCGGAAGGACTTTTTTTTCTTGGGGTCCATTTTGAGAAAAGTAAAAGTTACTTTTTTTAAAATTATTATATTTTTGTGAAAAGTAACATTTTGTAACGAAATATGAAATCCAGTTACTAAGATTCGAACCAGACATTTATTAACAATAACTTCTTTGAGTCCTTCTGCTAAAGTTTCCATATATGGTGAACTTGTTTTCTTTGCAAATTACACGTTTTAAAACCTAACAATATAAGAATAATTAATGAAGAGTATGTTTTCATGGAATAGAATTTTGTGAAGGGGCCTGTTTTATTAAAAGAAATTTTGTGAAGGGGTCTGTCTTATTAAGAGTAATTTTGTGAAGGGGCTTGTTTTATTAAATGGATTTCTATGAAGGGGCCCTAAATAGACCCCAAATTTTGTCTAGATCGACCCTGATTACATAACAGTCATTTACATACATAAAACAGTCAAATAACAAAATATAAGTGTAGTACAAAATTTCAAGCATGGTGTTTTTTTTTAAATATTTTTAATTTAATTTTTATTTATTTATTTTAATTTCACAATCTTGCCCACAACCAATTGATGTACGGTCGTGGAAAAAAAAGTAAACACCCCTTACTAACTCTGCAAAAAAATTACCGTAGAAGAAAGTTACTGGTACCACACGATTGGTAATAAAGTCTACTTTTAAATGATGTATATAAAATTTGCTTAGGGGGGCATCTACATATTAAAACGAACCATACTTTGTTTTTTCAATAGCAGTATAACGATTCTGACAGCATAAATGAACTCTACACCCTTCAATTAGCCTAAAAACAAATTTTTATGCAATTCGTACGATAAGTTTACGAAAAATTGATTATTTTAAAAATAGCATATTTTAGGGGCTGTATCCAAATTGAAGTTTGGTACTCGGTTGTTGACCGAGAGAGCCCCCTTCTTGATCAAGGCATCTTAAGCGCCACTCAAGGAGTCATTGAAGACTGCAAGATTACAGGATAGCATAAGAAATTTCAAAATATCTAGTCCTTCTATCATAGACCTTAAACCATGATTTTGCCGTTTTTTTTAAGCATAATTTGAAAACTACTTGGAAGAAAAATGCAAAATTTTGGATTTCCATAAAGCAGGACTTAATAAATCGAAATCCATCAAAAATTTGTAGGTTGCAATTCATAATTTTTTCTAATATTAATTTCATAATTCATATCCTAAAATTATAAAAACTGCAAATTCAACGTATTTATGTTTGGCTATTTTAGTATTATTGCGACACAAAAAATTAGCACATATAATTTAACTTTAGAAGCACTAAATTTTGAATGTTTATAATTAAAAAAAATATCATTCAAATGATTTGAAATTTGTTGTCTAGGCATAGTTTGAACCGAAGATTTTGAAATATCTTGTTAAAATTGGGTATTGCCATTGAAAAAAAAATAAGTTTGGGTTCGTTTTAATATGTAGATGGCCCCCTAAGCAAATTTTATATACATCATTTAAAAGTAGACTTTATTCCCAATCGTTCGGTACCAGTAACTTTCTTCTACGCCAATTTGTTGAGGAGTTAGTAGGGGTGTTTACTTTTTTTTCCATGACTTATTTCAGAGAGCGTGATTTACCGCTTAATTAACTTCATTGCTTTAACTTTTATACGCTTGCAATCACCTTGTTGCCAGAATTGCTCATTTTTTTAAAAGCCTTCTTAAATGTGGGCAGATTCACAAGTGTTATACATAAGTGCTCATAATAGATACATAAATTTAGAGCTCCATCAGGAGACTGAAAAATAGATTACCAATATTTGCAAGTATGAAATAAATTAATAAAAGCGTGTAAAATCTGCTTCCTCTCAATAATGCTGCAAAACAGACTTCCACGCCTTCCCATTATAACATTAAGTCAAATTTTTTTATCAATTTAATTTGCATGGTTTTGTATAAGAATTTTCATTACTGAAATCCAGAAAAGTTCAATTCACTAAGTGAATTTTATTTTTCGTTTAAATATTTATTTACATATTACTTTACCAAATAATTTTTATATTATGTTTCATTTTTTCTTGCAATTTTATCTGTTTTTTATGTACATATGTATAAATTGCAAATCACAAAAGTTATTTTCTTGCCCAAATAAAACCTAGTTTATTTTATGTATTAAAATGTATTATATTTTTGTCTCCGTAAACTGCTAATTTAAGTGAAATTATGTAAGCTGCAATGCAATTCCCAAATGATTATAGTAATTGTATTATTTTCATATAGGTTATTTTTATTCTTTTGCACACTTGTATATGTTTATTTATTGTATATTTGTTTGTAATTTATGTTTTTATTCTAATAAACTTTTGATTGACATATTTCGTGTTTCATTTGTATCCAAATATATATTTTTATAAAGTGATTTTTTTTGGACGGGGCCGGGGGAGGTATTTAGATTCTAAATAAAGTTTTGCACACAGGTGCTAGAGCAAAGACTAAGTGGCTGGTTCCATCACAGGCGTTTTAATTACTTATTAACACAAATTCAACGAATTTCTTGGTCTCGTTATTTCTCAGAGAGATTTATGTATTAAATTCTTCATTTATCCATCACAAATATAATGGTAAGCTGGATAAGCCGTCATTGAGCTTACGCTAGTCGGCATACAAATTTGCAAGCTAATGTTAAATCAATTTAGGTGTCTTTTGAAAATTTGTCATTTGCATTTCAATATTTATACTAAGTGATTATTTTTGCATAGGATATCCGAGGTCCAAGTTTAACGTCATATCTTTCTACGTTTTATTATTATTATTATTATTATTATTATTATTATTTTATTTTTAAAGTTTTATCCTAAGGAAATGTTTAATTTCTGAAAAAAAAAAAAATAAATAAAGTTAGAAATATCTTACATTAGACTTGGTCCTCAGATATCCTATGCAAATATAAATGTTTTCATTTAATTTCTCGCTTGCATTTCAGTATTTTTAAATTATTTTTTTAGCATAGGATAACTGAGGTCAATCTTTAACCGGCCCTCTTTTCGCTTTTTTTTTTTTAAATTTTATTATTATTATTATTTAATGAGATCATTTTCTATTTCGGAACCAACCAAATTTGAAAGTTAAAGTACCTTCAAAAGAAGGGGAAAAAAAAAAAAAAACCTGCAACTGAAATCGAGGAAGTAAAAAAAGGCCCGGTTAGAGATTGACCTCAGCTATCCTATGAAAAAAGAAAAAAAATCCTTTGAAAAATTGAAATGCAAACGAGAAATTGTAAAAGAACGCTGCCACAAGATTAATATGAGCTTGCGAGTTTTATCGTGTAACTAGTGCAGGCTCTTAACCCTTTCGAGGGCGGTGTCCGTAAAAAAGGACACCTAATTTTAATTCCAAAACTGATAAACGGCACCAAGAATATTTAATTAAAAATTCCTATTATAATGTACGTGAAAATAAGCAAGTTCGTATTTTCTAATAAATTCATTTATAAATTCCGGTGTCAGTCCATCATTTCATCAGTTTATAAACAGAATTACTCCGCGCCGGTAAGGGTTAAGGGGCTACTTCACTCACGTAAAAACACCCGGTCGCTGATGTTAATCCTATGGGAGAATTTATTTAAATAACTCGTTTGCATTTCAGTATTTTTAAATTAGTTTTTTAGCATAGAATAGCTGAGGTCAATCTCTAACAGGCCCCCTTTTCACTTTTTTGATTTTATTGTTATTTTTTTTTAATGAGGTCACTTTTTTCTATTTCGGAACCAACCGGATTTGAAAGCTAAAGTATTTTCAAAAGAAGGAAAAAAAAACCCCTGCAACTAAAATCGCAAAAGTAAAAAAAAGGTCCGGTTAGAGATTGACGTCAGCTATCCTATGATAAAAAAATCCTTTTAAAAATTGAAATGCAAACGATAAATTTTAAACGAACGCTGCCATAAGATTAATATCAGCTTGCGAGATTTGTTATGTAACTAGTGTAGGTTCTTAAGGGGCTACTTCACTTTCGTAAAAACACCCGGTCGCTAATGTTAATCCATGGGAGAATTTATTTAAATAACTCGATTGCATTTCAATATTTTTAAATATTTTTTTTTTTTTTGCATTGGATAGCTGAGATAAATCTCTAAAAAAGCCGGATTTTTTTAATTTTTCGATTTTGTTCACAGTTTTTTTTTTTTTTTTTACTGGGATACTTTCACTTTCGGACCCGGTTTCGAAAATAAAAGAATCCGCATTAAAAAAAAAAAAAAAAAAAAAAAAAAAAAAAAAAACGCAAACAAAATCGTAAAAGTAAAAACGGGGATTGTAGAGCTAGCTATCCAATGCAAAATAAAAAAAAATCGTTTAAAAATATTGAAATGCAAACGAGATATTTAAAAAAATTCCTTCCATAGGATTAACATTAGTGAATTTGTGCTTTCGCGTGAGTGAAGTAGCATCTTAAACAAGAAGTAAAATTCAAATATATCACATCTATGGGTGATCAACGAATACAGAAATAGGAGAAAATTTTCTGTAACATGTTATGTAGAGCCTTATTCCTACCTAGTCCTGTAAGGCCTGGTCCCTGAAATCTTGGGGGCCCTCAGATAATAATTTCCTGTTTATTTGTAAATGTGATGCTATCACGTAATAATCAGTAGGCAGATTATATAATACAAGCTGTAAATAAGACATTCCAGTAATGTCTGCTCCCATGGTTCTTAAATCAGGCTTTGATACCATAACTCTTTCATGAAAAAAAGAGGAATAATTAAAAATGTCGAATATTTTGTAGAAGTTCAAAAAATCAATGCACATTTTTCAAATAAATTTTGGTAAATATTTTCCAATACAGAATATTAAATTATAGGAGAAAAAACTGTCATTGTAAATAGAATTATATTTGCTCTTTAATGTTTACTTTATTTTATTTTTTACAACGAGAGTGCAAGATTTCTTGGACTGTCGGGTTAATGTGGGACAGTTGGTTGTTTTACATTAGTATGCAGAAGGCGTTTCTGCATGTATACATGCATGCCTATTTCGCTAGCATTTATAGCAAAAAAAAAAAAAAAAAAAAAAAAAATCGTAAATATACAATTAGATAAGCTTCAAAATGTGCATGCGTTTAAAAAATATATATAACTTTTAAAAAATGTCAATTTAAAAAAAAAATGTTTTTCTATTAAATCAATGATAAATTCTGACTCAAGTGTTTGACACTTCAATATTATGACCGATGCAAATATATCATATGACTAGAATGAATTAGAAAATGCAGAATTGAATAAAATCGTTTACTTAACTGAAAAACTGAATACTACTGCCACAATCTTTGAACAAATATACACAAAGAATATTGCAAAACCGTTCCTTCATCCATCATAATATTATGAAATCACTTACCTCTTGACGATATGATTACTTCAACCACTTCTGCTCTTACGCTTTGAATTAAACCTCAGCACGTGCTTAAGGCATTCCGCCTTATTTACATCAAACAGCAATTTGTTGCGGCAGTGGTTTACGGATAGAGCCTTGTAAGGGCCGAGTTAGCGACTTTATGTAGGCCGGGCGAGATCTTCTCAACTCCACCCACGCTAAAAGTGAAAGGGGGAAGGGAGAGATAGAACGTTCAAAATCACAACCAAAAGTGATTAAAAAAAGATCATTCGTGGGTGAACACAACGCTGGCGCCGTTAGAGAGTGAACGTAACAGTGATGAAAATTTTGCCATTACTCCAAAAAAGATGCGGAGAAAAATATAAAGCAAAATAAAAACACAAACTGTCTTTACAAAGTGCGGAGGGATAAATATTTTGTTTGAGCCAGAAGCGTGGAATGTTCTGTTAAGAAGTCACTGTATGAGAAGCTGAGCGAGCGAGCAGACGATGTTAGACGCACGGGGTTAATGCTCGTGGGACTCTGAGGTTTCATAAAAAGAAGCGGTTCTTTGATTTTTTTTAAGTCTTTTAAATCACTATTTACAAATAGTGAAAGAAAGAAATAAAGAAATGAAATCTTGTTTCAAATTTAGCTTTACATTGAAACGGTGTAACATTATAAATGCATTTTTTTTGTTTTTGGTGTGAGTTAAATCCATCTTTTGAGATATAATAAAATAAAGTCAAATTGAATCAACTTTAGTTTTATTAATACTTTCCACCATAGTTGAAAAGTGTTTATGAATTGGGTTTATTTGTCCGTCTATCCGTGCTCTAACTCACGTAAATATAGTCCGATTGCCATGAAAATGATAGATGTTGTTGGGGTTTACTATGGCATGTTCGGTATTGAAAATGATGAGTTAATGAGCGTAGTTCTATTACATATACCTTAAATATCTGTTTTATCTATATTATTTTATTTATTTATTAATGAAGTTTTAATTTCATCGTGAAATATTTGATAAAAACAAATACTGAACTATTTATATTATTTTAAGTGAAAGTGGATTACTCTTTCGTAATCGAGCTGCACGCGATAGAGATAGATTTAAAAAAAAATAATGCCTGAAAATTATTTTTAAAAACATAAAAAGCCAGTAAATTGCGATACAGTTTTCAAACAAATTGAATTTGTAAGAAAACCTTTTATTTTTTCTATTCGACTGTGTAGAATTGAATTTGTGCGATGTTTAGAAGTTAAAAAATTGCAGTAAAAGTGAAATTTATTGAAACTTCTAGGCTCCGTCAATATGGGGTCAGCGTTACTCATGGACTGTTAATGCCTTATAATATAGATATAGTGAGAAATATCGTTGATATCATTAGTTAGCCTTATAGGAGACCTATGAAGCTATTTTGTATTATTGCTCTCAAATACCACTTGCCATGCCACGTTGTGCTTTTATGATTGATTGTTTTTGTTTGTTATTTAGATTTATTTCAGATTTTATGATTTGATCAATAAATTTATTTTAAGATATATACATGAAATTCAAATTTTTTAGTGTGACATACACTGATTTTTTTTTTTTTTAATATAGGAAAAATATATTTTTCTTTAGGTATGGTGCAATTTCTCTCTCCAAGCAAATAGTAGAAAATAAAAACTCTTCCAATAAATATTGAAGGTTTCAGGGAAGGTATTTTCTGTACTCTATGACATTTATTTAAATAAAACCAATTTGAAGAATTTTTTTAAATATCCTTTTAATTTTATTTGAAACTTAAAATATTTTTTCCCCAATCTGGTTCTAGTAATTTGATCACCCACTGTATATATCTATATCTATCTATCTATCTGTAAAAGTATAAAATAAGGCAAATATAAAATTGCAAAACTCGGAGAGATTGCATATAAGTTTATGTATCTAATAAGCTGAAAAGGCCACAGCATGCTTTTTCCTCTCATATAAAAATTACTGTTGAAAAATACAGAAGAGTAAGAGAGCTCAAATAGAAGTTGGAATCAACCCTATCTCATTTTTATTCATAAAAAGAACAGAGATAACTTAAAAAAAAAAAACTGCTTTATTTTCAGATAGGTTTTATTTATACGTCAGGGTCAGTTGAGATTAATAGATATTTTTAATTTTTGTTTTAAATTGTATGTTTTGCGCAACTGTTGCAGACGAGGTAGATTTTTAGTTTCTAATTGACAATATTTTTGTAATTTGTTTTCCTTTTCATAATTGGGGTATGTCTATCTTCTTTACCATCATCGGAGTTTATTTCATACTATAAAGTAGTATGCAATATATATCTCTAAAAAAATCACTATGATGTAATTACCAGAAAACTATGGTGTACTTTTAGAGAATTTTCACATTTCTTCCAAAACCAGGTGAAACCCTGTTAAAAATAATGGAGGAAAATAAAATATTTAAAAATAAGCTAAATATTTGTTTTTCTTATCGGGTGGGCTGATATAACAATGAAGATTAATGTATTCGTGCATTAATTTTTGTTTAGTATTAATTTGGTATCTCACTGGTCAACTGCTGGTGCCTAGTTAATTACTGGTACACTCACCCTATTTAATGCAAGGTCTTGAAAAGTACCATCTACATTAAGCCTGGGCAATATCTCATTCCCAATACCTCGATAATATAGCCAACTTAACATCACGATATCGCGATAAATCGTCGTACTGAAATTAATTTCAGTACCATAATAAAAGAATACGTATATTTGTTTTTGATCTTAAGAAACCCCATAAGATACCCAAAACGCACAGTACACCAGTTCGCTGCTACAGGTTTCGGAATCTGTCTGATATCCTGAGGCTAATAAAAAAAGGCAGGCTTCCACACAGCGTTTCACGTTCGCCTCTCTTCGGACCACTAGAGTCATGTGATGCACGCGCACCTGCATTCGTGCTTTTCCTGCACTTACTTCACGAAAAGAGCGTCGCATGACTCAAGCGGTCAGAAAAGAAACGAATGGGCAATGTAGTGCGGAAGCCTGTCTTTTCGGTTAACCTCTCTAATATCCAGTATGACTTTTCAGCAGACAAGATGCAGTTAATTATTTCTATACAACAACTAAATGATGGGTACAGCAACGCTCTTCTCTGCATTTTATTGTAGATTTTGGAGAATTTAAGCTTTTCAAAATTCACAAACTAGTTGCAAGAATCATCAGTTTGTAAAAATATAAATAAAATACATAAATAGAATAAATAATGTTTAAGATCTTCCTTGTTTTCCATTGAAAATAAATTCCGTATAGGTGTTAAAATTTTATCTTATAATAAACCATAAAGGTATGAAATATTGTAATTGCAAGTGCCGAAAGTGCATTTCCAACTGAGTTATACGTTTTCCAGCTTAACTAAGTCGTAGTATACTATATGATGCGTGTAGAATATAGGTTAACTCTAGGATAGATAGATGGCCACACAGGAGAGATGGCCAGTCTAAATATTTTCAAAACTTGATCATAGATTGTACCATACACTTTATTCGTATGAAATAGTTCAGCGAGTATATTTATTGCGACGTGCAGTTGTGTTTTTCGGTTAAGTGTAATTTTAATGTTTATTAATTTAGTGGTTGAATACTTTTTTTGACTTTGGTATCTGAATGTTTTGCAGTACGTACGTTATATATATTTTTTACTATATGGACTTTTAAGGCACGTATATAATCTAATCTTTACTTCTAAGCCGTAAACAAAGACGCACAAGGGGCATTCTCACAATCTTTTGACTTTCATGTCCCTGAATAATAATTTTTATTTTAATACACTTTTTTGTATTTTTTTTATTTCATATACTGGGGAACATCCCATTGTATGATTGCACAACAATATTAACGAGATAAATAAGTTTTGGATGATGTTGGGGGTCCAAACACCTGGAAAACTCCTATACTGTCCCGTGTCCCTGATGCTGATTTTTAAGTTTGGAGCTGTCTGGATAAAATTGTTTCAATAAAAATAATTCGATGTAACTTTTTTCTGAAACTGGAACTATTATTTTATATAAATAGGTAGCTAAAAATTAGCCTGCACACATTTTTAGAGTTGTTATTATTTTTTAAACTCTGTCCCTGGGTTTTAGATTCCTTACCACACCTCTTCTAAAATTATACAGAAAATCATTTCAGATGCAGCCACAGAATTTTTTTCAAGTTTTTTCTCATGCAGAAGTATGCTAGAGAAATAATGTCTAAAATTCTTTGGCAGGAAATTTATTGTAGAATTTAAATCAGCGTTTAAAAATCAATTTCAAGCATCGTGGCTTTATTGGTAGTCTCACCGTCCCCAAGGTTTATTCCTGTACTTTTCGAGGTAAATTTAAAAAAAAAAATTAATTTAATCAAATGTTAACAACTATTTCTAAAAATCAATGAACATTGTTGCTATCGCTTAGTCTTAACATGATTTTCCTAAAAATAGGTGGTAATTTTCCTTACCGTTCCATCCGTACCGTCCCTTTTTTACAATACCATCCTCCTTTTTAGGTGCGTTCGTAATTATATAAATACGTAGCACCTATAGTCGTCGTTCAGTCCGTCTGTCTGTCCGTCCGCATATAATAGAGCAAAAACTACCCAACCGAATGGTCTGAAATTTTAAATATATGATTGCTGTAAAATTTTGTCGAGCCATTTCAAATTTTATGAAAATCGGATGTATAGTTAAATTACAGGGACAGTCAAAAGTTTTTCTTTACATTACGGCCAATGGGGAAAATTATTGCACATGGATTTTAATGATGTTAAAGCTTTCCGAATGGTCTCAAATTTTAAACATATAATTATTGTGACATTTTGTCGAGCCATTTCAAATTTTATGAAAATCGGATGTATAGTTTAATTACAGGGACAGTCAAAAGTTTTTCTTTACATTACGGCCAATGGGAAAAATTATTGCACGTGCATTTTAATGATGTTACAGCTTTCCGAATGGTCTCAAATTTTAAACATATAATTATTGCGACATTTTGTCGAGCCATTTCCAATTTTATGAAAATCGGATGTATAGTTTAATTACAGGGACAGTCAAAAGGTTTTCTTTACATTAAAGCCAATGGGAAAAATTATTGCAAGTGCATTTTAATGATGTTACAGCTTTCCGAATGGGCTGAAATTTTAAATATATAATTGCTGCAAAATTTTGTCGAGCCATTTCAAATTTCATGAAAATCGGATGTATAGCTTAATTACAGGGACAGTCAAAAGTTTTCCGTTACATTAAGGGGAATGGGAAAAAATTATTGCAAGTGCATTTTAATGATGTTACAGACTATGCACTTATGAATTTCAAATAAATACACATTCAGTACAATATGGTGTGCAAAAAATAATTATAAAACTAGTTATAGTACGAACGCACCTCATTTGCCACGTTTGACGAGCAATTTCCAACTTGTTTCTTTCTTGTGTTGGATGGCCATCTCTCCTCGGCTTTAAGGAGAGATGGCCATCTGCCATTTTAATTTCAATCTTGTTTAACACGCTTTGTTTTCAATATTTAATAATTTTTTGCACAAAATATTATGAGTATGTGTATGTACAATTTTAAATAGGCATAAATATTTCTTGTATTTGCATTCTAAGAATTTTTATTTCAGTCTTTAAAAACTATGGCCATCTATCCTAGAATTACTCTAAATAAATTCTTATAGTGGTACAGAACAGTATTCGGATGCAACACCACCTGTGGAAGGTAATTGCCGAAATTGTGTTTTGAATTGTTTATACAATTTTCAGCGGAACTAAACTAGGTTGAATCAAAAATTCGTAACTGAAATGCAGCAGGTTATGCTCGTATTCACCATCTACATCAACCTAGAAAACCTCGGTCGAACGCTCAAATGAAATTCACGATTAACTTGAAATTCAGAGAACTTTTCGTACCACAGCAGAAAGTAGCGCTTAGTAGAACACGAAACGTAAAAGACAATATAATAGAAAAATAAAATAGCACTCAAGTTTTTGACGAATTTTATAGGTGACAGAAATTCGTGAAGTTTCATTTCGCAAATTTCGTACAGAGTTAATCGCAAATTTAAAAGTCGATGTAACTCTAAGCGTTTTAGAGTCAGCGACCTCATCTAAAAATTTCAGCAAACGGTCACTGTTTAAGGTTCATTTAACAGACCAGTCAGTTTTCTTAAGGCTTTTCTGAAATCCAAATTGGCTACTTTCTGACACATTTCGAATTCATTTTTATTTACAAACGTATTAAATCGGCAGGTGCTCTTATTAAAAAACTATCTAATCGAACTGTTTTTAGGTGTATTCCTAATTATATAAATACGTAGCACCTATAGTCGTCGTTCGGTCCGTCTGTCTATCCGTCTCTCCGCATATAACAGAGCAAAAACTACCCAACCGAATGGTCAGAAATTTTAAATATATAATTGTTGCAAAATTTTATCGAGTCATTTCAAATTTTATGAAAATCGGATGTATTGTTTAATTACAGGGACAGTCAAAAGTTTTCCGTTATATTACGGCCAATGGGAATAAATTACTGCAAGTGAATTTTAATGATGTTACAGCCTTCCGAAAGGTCTGAAATTTTAAATATATAATTGCTTCAAAATTTTGTAGAGTCACTTGAAATTTTATGAAAATCGGGTGTATAGTTTAAGTACAGGGACAGTCAAAAGTTTTCCGTTACATTACTGCCAATGGGAAAAAATTATTGTACATTTTAATGATGTTACAGCCTTTCGAACAGAATGAAATTAATATGCATTTATGAAGTGCACTTAAATATACATTCAGTACAATATGCGGTGAAAAAAATATTTATAAAACTAGTTATAGACGAACGCACCTCATTTGCCACGTTTGACGAGCAATTTCCAACTTGTTTCTATTTTTAGATAAAGACGGAATATTTTTAGAAAATGTTGTCAAAATTGGTGTTTTAAACAAATTTCCGTACACGCCAACGCAGGAAAGAAAGAAACTGCTGCTCTGAGACAACAATCGCTTATAACTCAAGATGTAATTAATTTATCGAAAATAGAAAAAAACTCTTCGATTAAGAATCATTTCAATAATCGTGCTTACAAGTATCATGCTTTTATTTTCCATAACGAGACAAAAAAAGTGTCAGAAAGTTTCGCGATATTGAACATGGTAAAACATTTTTTGAGACCCGCCTTAAAAAATAATCAACACAGAATCAATGATTAATATTTTAAAAATGCGCGCACCCCCAGAATAATTTATCCCTGTGAAAATTTAGATTTAGCCTTCGACCATGAACTGCCACTACAAATTCTGATCTCAGTTTTTTTCATCACGTTTCTAAAATATTTAAAATTTCACCAGTTACAAACGATCTATGCTCCATTAAAAGACTTAAAAATTAAAGATCAGAGAACAGTTTTTGTCCGATGTATATTTAAAGAAAATGACGTGTATAGAAATTAATGCGTGTAGTTAGTTGTATGTCAAGAATTACCTACTCAATTCAGAATTTCGCGTGCAAAAAAAAAAAAAAAAAAAAAAAAAAAAACACTTATAAAGATTTTAATTAGAGTTTTGACCTTTAATTACTCATACCGCAGATCGAATTTCAAAAATTAACATCACTGACGAGAAATATTGTTCCTTTTATTGTCAGAGGCAAGGCTCAGGGTTCGGAGTCGGGCCAATTTTTGAACGAAAGAGTCGGAATCGGATCTGTTAAAATTCCCGGAGTCAGAATAGTCCATTTTAGAAGCAGGTCTGCGTTGTCGGAGTCGGCCCATTTTTTAGCGAAAGAGTCGGAGTCGGATCTGTTAAAATGTCCGGAGTCGGAGTCGTCCCTTTTTTCCCACCGACTCCGTAGCCCTGGTCAGAGGCGAGTGTATACATAGAAAGCTTCGCTTAAGGCTCGCTGTATTTCGATTATTCTGTAGTCAGTATGTATAAAATCGTAACGGCGCAATCCTTTATTGCGCAGCATTGTATATATGCAAGCAACAGTGTTTTGAATTTAATAGATCTTTTTTATTCGTATATACCTAACTCACACCAGAAAATTAAAATAGCAATATTTTCTTTAATTAGTAACAGACATTCCGCATTTAAATAAAGCGAAATTAACCATTGAAACTTTCTGATGTTAAGAATTCAGATTCTCTGAAATACGTAATTTCTAGAATGTATTCTATCAGGGGAATTAAAGGGTTAAATGTTATTTTTTATAAAATAAATAATTATATAAAATAAGGTATTTGGAGACATACTTATTAAAATATTTACTAATTTGCGCTATTTTAGCGTAAAATAGCCACACGACAGTAGTTTTTACTTGTATTGCAGATGCGCAACAGAAGAAAATATTGACGTATTATATGAAAAATGTATCTCTGATTTTTTTCATTATTTTGCCTGTGTAATAAACCTTTCAGAGAATCATATATAATTTTTTCGAAACAAAATAAAAAATCGCGCATTTAAGGGTTAAGATTGCTTTATCGCTTAAGGTCATTTACATTGATGCATAAAGTAATTCCACTAATGTCTTTAAGCACATTATGAATAATCTATTCAACGAAAGTAATTACAAAAAAAAGTTGTTGGAAGGAAAATACTGCACCCGACCCAACGAGAAACGTGAAATGAAAAAAAAAAAATCCATGTTTTAATGCAATTATAGAAAACTATAGGAGTTCCAACGCACGCTTCCCGGGGGTTACAAAATGTTGGTGAAAACAATATTATTATTATTTTTCTTAGTTAAAAACTCTTAAGAGATTTTTTTTACATTTAATAGATATTTTAGATTTTTCACTAAGAATACCAAAATCCTTTTACATGAAAAAGAACAATTATGTATTCAAATAAAATTTTGAAATTTCTTAAAAACTAGCTAACCTTCCCGGCGTTGCCCGGATTCGTCAAAAAAAATAGCACTAATTGCGCTTAAAATCACAATAAAAAATCGTTGCACGAAATTTTAATGAACTTCAACGAAAAGAGAAAAAAAAATTACTATATTGGGCTAGAAGATTGAAACTAGATTCCTTTTACTAATGTGGAAAAATCGTAGCAAATCGCGAAAACACACTAAAAATCCCATAAAAAATTCACGAAAAATTCGAAAATTGCTGTACGAATAAACTTTAATGGAAAGAGTGTAGAATTTACTACAGAATTTAGGTCAAAAATTGACAGCGGATCGCAAAAAAACCCGTAAAAATCGCAAAAAACCCCGTAAAAATCCCCAAAACCCCGTAAAAATCGCAAAAATTTCAAAAATCACGAAAGTCAAAATCTGCTATATTTAGATAAAAAAGTTTCAAATCTAATTCCTTTGATGAATGTCAAACCGTGAAACGCGGAAAAAGACCAAAAAATCGCGATAAAAAGCTGTTAAATAGAAAAAATCGCACAGGAGAAAATTTATTACATCAGGCTACAAATTTGAAACCGAATTGCTTTTCGCGTCTCAAAAAAATCACCGCGACCTCTAAAAAAAGAAAGAAAAACGCTAAAAAATTGCATTGAAAATCGCTTTAAAAATCGCTATAGTTCTAAAATAGCAGAGCAGAACATTTACCATATTAGGTTAAGGTCTGAAACCAAATTTCTATTAGGCTAGAAGTTTGAAATAGAATTAATTCCTTTTAAAAATGTAAGAAATTCGTTGTGAAAGCCTGAAAATCGCATTAAAAATCGCTATGGTAAAAATGTACTATTATGGGTAAAAATTTACTATTAAATTTACCATGTACTGCATTGCAATCCAAAAATTCACTGTATTAGGCAAAATTAGTTTGAAATTGAAATCAATTTCCGAATGTCGATTTTTTAATCGACACAGAACTCGAAGTGTGGCTAAAACGCTACTACATTAAACTAAAATGTTGAAACCTAATTCCTTCTGTCGAAAAATCGCCACGATATTCATACAATCGCTAAAAATCGCATTAAAAATCTCTAAATATTCAAAAATCGCAGGGGTAATTTACTATAATTAGGTAAAACACTGTAATCGGAAATCTGTTGTGAATGAAAAAAATAAACGCGGAACGTAAAAAATCTTGAAAAATCGCTAAAAATCGCATCGAAAATCGCATTAAAAATAATTAGATGGCAGAATTTACTATATTAGGCTAAAAGTTTGAAGTTTGAATGTCAAAAAATCGCCGAGGGACTCAAAAAACCGCTAAAAGTCGCATTGAAAATACACTAAAATCGCTAAATATTAAAATATCGTAGGAGTCAAAATTCACTCTAATGGGGTTGGATAGAATAGGTTAGGAATTAATTTTGAATAGCTCGAATTTAAATTAGGGAAAAGAAATATGAATAATCTGACGAAAGAATATGACTTAACAGAATTCAATTCACGATTCGATTTTAAAACAAAAACTGTGATTTTAGTTAGAAGTTAGAATTAAATTTAAATTTTCGTTACTTACCCCATTTTCCCAGAAATTCAGGCAGACACTTACAATAAAGGAGCTGCAGGATATATAACACGACACACATTTATTATAATACAAAGAACTGATATAGCCGCAAGTATATTGTAGATTCTAGTTGAATACACTTATAAATGTTCGAATCCCGTTGAGCTGGTCAAATTAGTAACACCTTCGATTGAATTCTTGACTTGTCATTTAAAAACGACGAATTACATAGTAAATGAATATAGGTGAATAACTTGTTAACTCCGCATCGAATAATAAATATTAGACTCAAAGAATAATACACGCCTTAGCATACTTCCTTTTCACCGTTCGAATTCCGAATGTTTGTTTTTAAAGATTGTACCTGTAAAGGCTGACGTCACGTTCTTACGTCAGTTGCTCGGTTGCCAAGGTAACCAGTTTTTTTTCCCTCGACAATCGTACTGATCGTCCATAACCTCCGGGGGGCCGGCGTGGACTTCAGGTAAAGCAGCAATCTGCTGAATCGGACGCTTGAATGTGCCTTCACCTGTACGGATAGTCACAACTCTGACAACACCATCAGCACCAGGATGGATGTTTTCGACCACGGCTAATTTCCAATGAGTTGGATGAATTGAAGATTCTTTTACCAAGACTAGTTGACCAATCTTGATAATATGATTGCCCTTTTTCCATTTATGCCTTAAGGACAATGTTTGGAGATAATCTTTAGTCCAGCGTTGCCAGAAATTATCTCGAATCTTGATACACTGTTTCCACCTGGAAGAGAGACTAATAGATGGATTATTATGAGATGACATGTCAGGTAAAGCAAGTAATGGATCACCAATGAGGAAATGTCCTGGAGTTAAAACGGATAAGTCATTAGGGTCAGTTGATAAAGGAATAAGTGGACGAGAATTTATACATGCTTCAATAAGGCATAGGGTTGTGGATAGTTCCTCAAAAGTCATAAGAGTACCTTGGCATGCTTTGGTTAGATGACGTTTGGCTAGCTTTATGGAAGACTCCCATAATCCTCCAAAGTTTGGACCATAAGGAGGTATGAAATGCCAAATAATTTGGCGTTGTGCGCAAAAGTCTTGGACTTTTGATTCTTTGAGAATTAGGAACAGTTTTTTAAGATATGAGGCTGCACCAACGAAGGTTTTACCGTTATCAGAATAAATGTCTGTTGGATGTCCTCGGCGTGATATGAAACGCTGTAAAGTGCATATAAAGGCTTCGGTGGTAAGTTCTGAAACTAATTCAATGTGTACTGCTTTGGTGCACATGCATATAAAAAGACAGATATAGGATTTAAAAATAGTTGACTTTCGTTTGTGTTGGCATTTTGTATTGATTGGTCCTGCAAAATCAATCCCTGTGCGCTGGAACGCTCTACAAGGATTAATTCGTGAAGAGGGCAAGTCACCCATGATTTGAGTAAGCGGTTGGGCAGATATTCGAATGCAACGGATACACTTTCTTAATTCTTTCTTAACTGTTGATCTGCCATCTGGAATCCAAAATTTTTGACGAATTAAGGAAAGAACTTGATCAGGACCCGCATGCAGACTATAGAGATGGAAGTACCTGATAATAGCTTCTGTTAAGGGATGGGTTTTAGGGATGAGCATTGGATGTTTGGAATCGAATGACATGGTGGTGTGTTTGCTGAGGCGTCCACCAACTCTCAAAATATTATCTGCGTCGAGAAAGATGTTTAAAGAAAGCAATTTACTGGATGTTGGTAGTGGTTTGTGTTGTTTAAGTAGATTAATTTCATCAGAAAAGGCTGACTGTTGTAAGCACTTGACGACAGTTTTACAAGCGTTGTTAAGTTCAACTGCATTTAATGGCCCTTTCCTTTTTAAATGGAATTTTGTGTTGTAGGCGAATCTTTGAATCCAAGCAACTACTCGGATTACTTTTGTATATGAAGAAAATCTGGTAAGAATGTCTATATCGTTGTCTAGTTGATTTATTAAACAAGAACTTTCGGTGGGTAAAGACTCAACTGCAAAGTTTGAAGTTGGAGATAGATCATCAACGAAAGGATTAGAAGACTTGTAGAGCCAAGTAGGCCCATACCACCAACAGTCGCAATCTTTTAACTGATAGGGATATAGACCCCGTGTTGCACAATCGGCTGGATTATGTTTACCAGGAATATGATGCCAATGTTCAATTGAGGTCAAATCTCTGATTTTATTGGCACGGTGAAGCACGAATTGGTTGCCTTTGGTTGGAGGTTTCACAATCCAGCTTAATGTAATGGTCGAATCGGTCCACAAGAATGTTTTGTGGATAGCGTTAGGTAATGCATCTTGCACAACTTGAATAAGGTTTGCTAGCAAAAGAGCTGAAGATAACTCTAACCTTGGCAATGTTATTGCACTGGCGGGCGCTATTCTTGTTTTAGCAGCGACTAGCATTACCGTGACAGGATTAAAAGTTTTGATATATACAACCGCCGCGTATGCACGTATAGAGGCATCACAGAACCCATGGAGTTCGAAAGGTGATGATGTGCTGAAATTCATAAATCGTGGAATGTGCATAGAATTAAAAGCATTTATTTCAGAATGGAATCTATTCCACGTCTCTAGAATAACTGAGGGGAGAGGATCATCCCACTTCAAGTCTGCCTTCCACACTTCTTGCAATAACATTTTCAACATAACAATGGAAGGGGACAAAAGACCCAAAGGATCAAAAATACGCGCGATTATTGATAATAATTGTCGTTTAGTGTGTACATTAGGCTTTTCTACAACTTGTACACGTAGTGAATCTGTTTCCCGGTTCCACTCTAGTCCGAGAATCCTCTGGGATGAATCAGGATTTAAAGAATGCGTTAAGCTGTTTGCCTTTAAGGCATCTGGCAAATGTTCAATAGCAAGGGGTTCGTTGGAGGCCCATTTCCTCAGTTGGAAACCACCGCTTTGAAATAAACTTTGGAGATCACCAATGAGAGATTGAGCTGATTCAACAGACTCTGTACCACCTAAAAAGTCATCAACATACATATGAGTTTGTGCTATACTGGCCGCAAAAGGAAAATTAATTTTCTCATCATCGCACAACTGCTGAATAGTTCGTAGAGCTAAGAATGGGGCACAAGAAGTTCCATAAGTAACAGTTTTTAGTAGGTACACCAGCAACGGATCAGAGGGGTCTTTTCGCCAGAAAATTCGTTGTAAATGGGTGTCTTCCTCGGAGACTAGGATTTGCCGGTACATCTTTTCGATGTCGGCTGATATAGCAACTTTATGCAGTCTAAACTTGATTAAGTTACCAAAAATACTGGTTTGTAATTTTGGTCCTTTAAGGAGGACCGAATTAAGGGATTGGCCATTAGACGTCTTGGCCGACGCATTGAAAACAACTCTTAATTTTGTTGTGGAACTGTTCTGATTTATGACAGCATGATGAGGTAAAAAATAGTTAGGTTTAATGTTTAAGTCCTCAGCTTTTAACAATTCCATGTGGCCGAGTTCGCGATATTCATCCATAAAGGCAATGTACTGCTTTTTTAAAGTAGGATTTCTTGAAAGTCTAGTTTCCAACGCGTAAAATGTTTTCAAAGCTTGTGCAGTACTATCTCCCAATTCAAAATTATTCATGAGAGGCAATTTAACAATATACCTACCTTCAGAATTACGGTGAGTAGAATCCTGATAGATTATTTCAGCAGCATCTGGCTTAGTAAACTCCTTAGATTGAGGAAGAGACTCTGAGTTGAAAAAATCAGCAAGGTCTACTGAATGGCAGACCACGGTCGTGGCCGGTTTAGACGAATAGGGTACTGGACCACTTAGAATACATCCTAGTTGAGTTGGGATTGCAACGGGTTCACCAGATTGTCCAAAAATGGGTGACCCTAATAACAGATGTGCAAAAACATCTGCTCCTAGCAGAATGTCGATTGACTTGGAGATATAAAACTCAGGATCCGCCAGCTGTAAGTTTGCCATGTGCGGCCATGAATGCCTTTCAAGCCTGAAGTTAGGGAGTGGGGTAGTAACCTGATTAACTACAAGGGCTTTTAAGGAATTGTAATTATTTTCAAAATATGGCGAGTAATTAAATTCAGTGAAATTTAGGCAGGTTTCAGCCGAAATGCCATTTATACCTACAAGCCTATGGTTCGTTCTGCCTACAGGCAAATTCAATCTTTCTACACAATTTTTTGAGATTAAAGAATTTTGAGAAGCATTGTCAATAAGTGCTCTGCACTGAATAACATTACCTGTGCTAGATTTTACATTAATAAGAGCGGTAGATAATAGAACATTATAATTCTGCAAAGATGAATGACACTGCGCACTATTAGAAACAGAAATTTCTGGTGCATTATCATTAACAAACTCTCTATTAGTTTGACTAGTCGTATACACATGTAATAATGTATGATGCATTTGGGAACAATTTTTGCATTTAACATTAATTCTACACTGCCCTACTTGATGGTTTTGTCTAAGACAATTTTCACATAATTTGTTTAAATGAACGATTTTCCACCTCTCCTTCACTGGTTTTGAATTAAATAAAGGACATTTGAATAACGCATGGCTTTCATTACATAATAGGCAGTTATTACCATTCCTAACAAACGCGCTGTTCATTACGTTGGTTTTGACTCGACTAGCATCTAGAGGCTTTTTTGCGAAATTGAATTTAGACTCTACTTTAGTGCATTTTGACTCCTCTACACTTCTAGCTTCCCGCTCAACAAATTTTCGAAATAAATCCATATCCGGTATTTTATCATTGTCTAACAACAATTCCCATCTTTGTTTGAGAGGTTGATCTAATTTATTCAACATAAAATTTATTAACATTAAATCACTCAAAGCATTAGATTCTAATCCCAAAATTTTCAAATTCCGAATTGCTTCATTACTTGTATCTAGCAATTCTAACAAGGATTTTGAATTACTAGCTTTAATAATCTTTATCGAAAATATTTTATTTATTTGACTTAAAGCCAACTGTCTTTTATTTTCATATCTTTGATTTAACAAATCCCAACACTGAACTAAATTTTCTGCTTTTAAAGAAAATCCTCGAATTAATTTTGCGGCATTTCCGCGAACAGATGAATGTAAATATTGTAATTTCTCAATATCAGATAACTTTTCATTCCCCAAAATCGTAGACTGAAATAATTCTTTAAACGAAATCCATTGTTCCGAATCGCCGTAAAAATGGGGAAGATCGAATTTGGGCAATTTAACTTGCGAATAATTCTGTTTACTTTGAGTTTCTACACGAATTTCCGTCGGAGAATCAACTGTGGTTTTCTCTTCTAAATCGACTAACAAATCACAAATAATTCCCTGATACTTCAAAAAAATATCCAAATTCTCATTATTTTCTTTCGGCGAAAGTTTATCAAATGCTTGCGCAAGAGTATTTTCATAAGAAGATATTTTCGATTTCAAAACTTTAATTTTTGCATGCTCATCTGAATTCGCATTTTGAACTTTATCCTTAATTACATCTATTTCCTTACAAATTCGCTCAAAATACAGCTCCTGTTTAGTTTGTTTAGTCATTTTTAATAATTACAAATAAACAATATAAGAAATGAATAACATAAAAATACGAAAATTACACAATCTCATACAAAATGCACCATAATATACAAAATATAAAAAAAAAACAAGAATTGAATAAATAAACACAACCGTTTTTACTTTTTTTTTTTTTTTTTTTTTTTTTTTTTTTTTACGTTACATCTAGCACAGATAAATTAATTGACAGCTACGACTTGAGAACAGATTCCATCGTAGCTCAGGCTCGGTACGGACCAAAATTTATGGATAGAATAGGTTAGGAATTAATTTTGAATAGCTCGAATTTAAATTAGGGAAAAGAAATATGAATAATCTGACGAAAGAATATGACTTAACAGAATTCAATTCACGATTCGATTTTAAAACAAAAACTGTGATTTTAGTTAGAAGTTAGAATTAAATTTAAATTTTCGTTACTTACCCCATTTTCCCAGAAATTCAGGCAGACACTTACAATAAAGGAGCTGCAGGATATATAACACGACACACATTTATTATAATACAAAGAACTGATATAGCCGCAAGTATATTGTAGATTCTAGTTGAATACACTTATAAATGTTCGAATCCCGTTGAGCTGGTCAAATTAGTAACACCTTCGATTGAATTCTTGACTTGTCATTTAAAAACGACGAATTACATAGTAAATGAATATAGGTGAATAACTTGTTAACTCCGCATCGAATAATAAATATTAGACTCAAAGAATAATACACGCCTTAGCATACTTCCTTTTCACCGTTCGAATTCCGAATGTTTGTTTTTAAAGATTGTACCTGTAAAGGCTGACGTCACGTTCTTACGTCAGTTGCTCGGTTGCCAAGGTAACCAGTTTTTTTTCCCTCGACAATCGTACTGATCGTCCAGGGGTAAAACATTGTAATTGGAAAGCTTTCATGAATAACAAAAAGTCGACGCAAAACGTAAAAATATCGAAAAATCGTTTAAGTTCAAAATTCGTAGATGGTAAAATTTACAATATTCGGCTAAAAGTTTGAAACCAAATTATTTTTCCGAATGTCAAAAAATCGCCGTGGGACGCGAAAAACCGCATTGAAAAGTGCATTAAAAATCGCTAAATATAAAAGTATCCCAGAAGTCCAAATGCACTCTAATCGGTCCAAACATTGTAATCGTAATTTTTTCATGAATGACAAAAAATCGACGCGGAACATAAAAAGTCTCGAAAAACGTTAAAAATCGCTAAATTTCAAAAATTGTAAAGGGGGAAATTTACTATATCAGGATAAAAGTTTGAAACCAAATTCCTTTTTCGAATGTCAAAGAATCACTGTGGGGTTCGAAAAAAAATGCTAAAAATTGCATTGAAAAATGCATTAAAAATCGCGTTGAAAAATGCATTAAAAATCGCATTGAAAAATGTATTAAAATCGCTAAATATTAAAAACTAGCAAAAGTCAAAATTTACTCTTTTGAGTAAAATATTGTAATCGGAAATCTGTCGTGAATGATAAAAAAAAAAATCGATGCGGCACGCAAAAAATCTTGAAAAATCACTAAAAATCGCCATGAAAATCGCATAAAAAAACCACTAAAATTCAAAGCCGTAAATGGCGAAACTTACTATATTAGGCTAAAAGTTTAAAAATCGAATTTAATTTCCGAATGTCAAAAAATTGCCTTAGAACTCGAAAAGAAGGCTAAAAATCGCATTGAAAATAGCTAAATATTAAAAATCGCAGGTGTCAAAATTTCCTGTAATGGAGTTAAACATTGTAATCGGAAATATGGCAAAAATCGACGCTGAAAGAAAAAATCTCGAAAAATCGCTAAAATTGGCATTAAAAATCGCTGAAATTTAAAAATTGTATCAGACAAAATTTAGTACATTGAGCTAAAAGTTTGAAAGAAAATTCCTTTTACAAATGTCAAAAAATAGCCGCAAAATGCAAAAAAAAACAACAACAACAACAAAAAAAAAAACACTAAAAATTAAAAAACTCGCTAAAAATTCAAAAATCGTAGAACAAATTCCGAATAAACTTTATTGAAAAGAGGGCAAATTTTACTATATTGGGTTAAAGGAATGAAACCGTATTCCTTCCTCTCACTAATGTGGAAAAATCACCTCATAACATAAACAAGTTGGAAATTGCTCGTCAAACGTGGCAAATGAGGTGCGTTCGTACTATAACTAGTTTTATAATTATTTTTTGCACCCCATATTGTACTGAATGTACAATTTTTTGCACTTCATAAAGTGCATAGTCTGTAACATCATTAAAATGCACTTGCAATAATTTTCCCATTGGCCGTAATGTAAAGAAAAACTTTTGACTGTCCCTGTAATTAAACTATACATCCGATTTTCATAAAATTTGAAATGGCTCGACAAAATTTTGCAACAAACATATATTTAAAATTTCAGACCATTCGGTTGGATAGTTTTGCTCTGTTACATGCGGACAGACAGACGGACGGACAGACGGACTGAACGACGACTATAGGTGCTACGTATTTATATAATTACGAACGCACCTAAAAATATGCTAAAAACCGCATAAGAAATTAAATTTAAAAAAAATCTAATAAAAAAAATCCAAAATCGGGCTTCGAGGTGCAAAACTACATGCATAGAGAGGTGCCTTCACGCCAAATTTTGTAGCTCTACGTGCAGCTTTCCCTTCAGAACATCGTCGACAGACACTCACACACACACAAACTCATTTCCTTATTATCATACTAGCTGACCCCACCGGCGCTGCCCCATGCCCGTGATAATAATATTAAATGAACCTGAAATTTGTATGATTTTTATCTCTAACTCGATTTTGTCTGAAATACGTGCCCGCTGATTGTGTGAAAAATCGGCTAAAAACCCCCTGATATTTAGCGGTAAAAAGGCTCAAAATGACTGCAACGGGAAACAGGGGGATATATGTCCGACGACTGCGTGATTTTCGTGTTAAAATGTGACATTTAGCCGTAAAAATCACTGTTAAGTCACGTTACTATTTCTTTTTTTCACATCGAAATTTTGAGCGAAATATTTTGATTTTCAAACTAATTATATCACCCTTAAATCCTACAAAACGTAAATCAAATCGAAACTCGATCAATAGCTAAAAGGTTAGTATATACTATTATAATTTCAGAGCTTTCGTACAAAATTAAGTGTATATTTCAAATCAAAATATGCGTAATGTTCAACCTGTGGATAAAATCCTAACCGTAACCTAATTGTAACGTAACCGTAACCTATCTGTAACCTAACTGCATATTAACTGTAACCTAACCATAAGTAAATGTAACATAAATGTTGCCTAACCGTCACCTTATCGTAACCTACCCGTAGCCTAACTGCAACATAACCGTAACCTAACTGTAACCTAACCGGAACTTAATTATAACCTAACCGTAACGAATCTAACTGTAACGTAATCGTAACCTAACTGCAAGCTAACCGTAACCTAAATATAACCGTAATTGTAACCCAACTGCAACTGTAATCTAAATGTAACCTGATCTTAATCAAACTCTAACTTAACTCTAACCATAACCTAACTATCCTAACCGTGCACGTTCTGCAAAGTACGTTAGTTCCACTTTCCACCGCCACGGGACACAATATGTTTTATACAGGACTTAATTTCTAACAAAAAAAAGTACCGGAGCCCTAATATTCTGCAATACTAACAACCGTGGCGCGCCCCCCACCCCCGACACTCCAATCTCTATATTTATATTCCATACACTATTTGCAAAACTTAAAGCATTTGTTTTTTCTTTAGAAAAGTAAGAATTTTAAATATCTGTCAGCATATATTTACAACTATTCCACTTTTTAGTTATCACTCCTTTCGAATAAAAATCTTTGCCTAATTTTAATGTTTATTAATTGCAGAATTCTGGGATTAAATATGGTAAGGATTATGATTCGGAAATAGTGACAACACAAAAAAGGAATAGTTCGCCAACTATGCATTTTTATGAAAAAAAGAATGAAATTTAGATAAATTAATATTTATATGCTGAAGAATAGAACGTTTTTCAATTTCCTGTAAAACGTGCATATCTTAAACTATAATCGATTCCTTCCACTTTACAATCTTTTGTGTTGAGTCTCTGAAAATCAGATTAAATTAAAGAGTCGGTGCTTTTATAGAAAAAGAGGAAACACTTCTCGGTTGCTTTCTATCAGAATAACAAAACATGGCAATTATATCTACTTACAAATGAAAATGACTTCGTAAATGGGCCTTAAAATGGACAACGTTAATGAGATAAAAAAAAGCGTTATTGTACTTGGCTCCGGAGCCCTGTATTTATGAGCTCCGGTGAATTCCGATCAATACTTAAATATTTACTAAAAACAGAGAATTACCGGAGCTGAGCTCCGGTGGGCTCCGGCGCAAATTAAGCCCTGGTTTTATACGAACAACAGACATGGGTCACCGCTGCCTGCAACCGTGTGTAGCAGGCGTGCTACGCCGTTGCCACGGAGACCTCAGAGGGAGCAGTGGCTACGCACACTTCGCAAAATCTTTTAGTCAGGGGCGTCGCCATGGGGGTATGGGGGGGGGGAGCTTCCCCCCCCCCAATATTTGTGAAGTTGGGAAATTTGAGCTTAGAGTTGGGAAATTCTGCATTTTTGAGACATTATGAAATTTTTATTGTTTTGGTGATTATGTTTCTGACTGAGTATTGTAACAGTAAGCAAGTTAAATTATCAAAAGAAATACAAAAAGAAATCAGCCACACTCAATCTATCATTGTATTTTTCAGTTCTACAAAAATATTATACATCTACCAGACCTAAATTTCTCTACTCCTATCCACCAATAGCTGACTATCCAGTTCCGTTATTTCCTTCAAAACTTTGTTCCTTTCTCAAAATTTTCACCCTCCCAAAAGAGAATCCAGCTATTTTAATCCAAAGGGATTGCATCTTCTTTTGAAAATTGGAGATCACTTGTAGCACAACAGAAAGTAATGTAGTCACCTCTTTGAAACACACTACACAGCTGGGCAAGAAGGATTTGATGAGTTTTCACAAATTGCACTAATTTTGTGATTTTTGGACAATATTTTACTCATTCTCGTGATTTTGTTTGCTCCGAAAATTAGTTAACCCTTCGCTGTCATGACAAAAGCATTATATGAGCAAATGTGAATATAAGAAGTCGTTAGTTTAGATACATTTGCCACATTTTACCTTTATTTGTGTGCAGAAATATATATATGTCCTGTTCATTTATATTTATAGGTGTTTAGTAAATTTTAAACCAAAAGTCCAGTGTTGTGTGTTTAAAGCTGTTCTAAAAAATGACTATAAATCTTAGCACGAAAGAACCCTTCATAATAGGAAAAGAGTTTTCATGCAAGATTTTGGAGCATCTAAAAATCCATTCGAGGATGAAAAAGGTAAAAAAGTGGATGATTTGAATTTGGAATAGAAATATGACCACGAAAGCAGTCCATCAACTGAAGAAAAAAATCGACATACAGGTTGACATAAACACTGATAGGTTGCACTTGAATAAAATTTTGAAGAAATAAAGATTTCCTTATAGACAAGTTCATAAACAATTATGAATATTAGGATGTGATTGAATAAGCTGACTTCTGAAAGCACCGTGGGAAAACGGTTTCACCAAATGGAATAGATAAAAATAATAGCATAGCAATGGACATTGATAGACATAAGTTTTACAGGGAAGAGTTATAAGGAATACAAGAAAATTTCGGCAGTTTAGTAACGGGCTTAAATGACAATGTTCCCTATATCAGGAGAATATTGCACCAATACATTCCATATTTAAATTGCAATTGTGCAAGGCAAATTTGAGTATCACTAACTGAGAAAAGTTAATAATGTTTCCACCTGGATATGAGAAACCGGATGTACATGACTTGCAGAGTCAAATAGAAATAAACCAAATCCCAACTCACTTAACAAAACTTTTCTCATGCCATGAAATCCAAAGACTATTTGGGTCACACTGTCAAACTATATACTCGTACCTTAACATTCACAGCAGCTTATCTTTATGGCGTTGCATCTAATAAAAGAATCTTTAGTCAAATAAAAATTTAATAAATATATATTGCAAGCTACAATGAGGCCTGTCAGACTTGACAGCCTAATGCTTTTAAAATGTGAAAGTGAAATAGTGGATTTTATTAAACTGGACGATGTTAGGTTAGCTTCATCAGAGTTAGCTTCTTTGAAGACCAAAAGAATTTATGTTAAATGAAAATTATTTGAATGTGCCAATCCCAAAATCTTATTCTATCCCATACATGTTAATAGTTCAAAATTTGCAATCACAATGTTAAAATTAAATAACAATTCTATGCCCATAATAATGAATTCTAAAGGTTTAATTGTGTGCATTTAATTTATAATTCGTTTAATTGCGTGCCTTTAAAAAGGAGATAGAAGCATCGCATTTTTCAAACAAATCATTGAATTTCGACACCCATGCTCTTAGATGTCTGCAACCAAAATTCCAAACCCAAAGAGCTCAAAAGCGATACCTTTGGACAGTATACACCCAAGCCCAATAAGGAAGTGTAACCGAATATGAAGTTTGACTAAATTTCCGTGCATTAGTTTTTCAGATATAGCTAACGCGAAAATCGTGAAAAATGCAGCACAGCAGTGCCACAGATATATACAAAAACCTAATAAGCACTAAATTATGTCAAGGTTTAATAGAATATGAAATTTGATCAAATTCTGTGCAACAGTTTTTGAGATATAACTATCGCTAAAATCATGTAAATCGTGAAAAATACAGCATAGCAGCGCCACCTTTTGGGTAATCTACACCAAAAACTAATCAGCATTATTTTTTATCAAGGTATAACTGAATCTAAAGTTTTATAAAATTCCGCGAATTAGTTCTTGAGATAGAGCACCCACAAAATTTGTGTCACATTCATCATTTTCTAAAATCAGTCAAATCATGTTCAGGACCTTCTAAAACGTATCAAACCGTCGAAAACCAGTTGTAGATTTTTTTTTACGAATTCAATACTTTCGTCTTTTAAAGACAGAAGAAAGTAAAACGCGTGTTTGTTTTTTTATTAAACAAACCAATAATTAGAATTTTTATATTTCTAGTTTCAAAATTTTTCTTTGGAAAGGAATTTTTTATGCATAAGCTTCATTATCATTATTACACACTTTGTGCATATCACTTTAGTTGAATGTTGGAGGAATTTGTTTCAAGTTGGGAAATTTTCGAACTCTCCCCCCCGAAAAAATATCTGTAGCTACGCCCCTGCTTTTAGTTTCACTTTCCATTTCCACCACAAGGATGCACACTCTTTCGTAAACAAATCTATATCCGTACGAATTTCCGATTTTTAACCTATCCGTAGATATATTATTTGATGGGGTGGGTACAAAAATAAGAATTTAAGAAATTTACTGAAATTCATATTCGGAAATAATGTTAACCACCACACAATTAAGATTAATATGATCTATAAGAACGTCCGACACTGATCGCTGCTGCATGTTTGCTCTGTAGAATATGTTAGTTCCACTATCCGTCTCCTCCAGAGGCACATTCTGTTCTTAACAAACCTACATCCGAGCGAAACTCCATTATTAAACCTATTCCTAGATATATTAGTCGAAGGCGTGGGGGAACGATATAAGAATTGAAGAAATTTGCTGAAGTTACTATTCGGAAATAACTTCTGCTCATAAATTAAGAGCGCTATATGTTCTGTTTTCTGTACGAACATACAACATAGGTTCCTACTGCCTGCGCCACTGTATAGCAGGTGTGCGATAAATTCGGAACATTTTTCTGTATTTAAAAACCAAAAAAAGAGCAATGAAAAAAATGCGTTTAAAAATGTCTTTAAAAATAAAAGAAAAAACACTTTGGTAAAAGAGCCAGTAAAGGAGTATTCTAATCTTTTATTTAACGTTTAAAAACCACATTTCTTGCTGTCTAAATAGATCAGTTTCAAACACGCACCTCCAGTTTTACGCAAACCAACCAAAATCGCCGATTTTCTGTAGCAGATATTATCGCTCAACCAATCAAAGTAGAAAAAAAAACAGAAAACAGTTGGGTAAACAAAATTCCTGTCATGTTGTCAAGTTGGTTGCTAAGCTGTGACGTCATTGGTTGCTAAGCTGTGCGTACTTTTTATGAGAGTGAGTTATGGTTATTAATTAATAACTTATATAATTATAAGAATTTTAAAATTCTGAGGCTCAGGTACATTAAAAGAGGCCTTGGACTATCTTCACAAACATTTTGAGCCTCGTACGTGCCGTAGATTTTGCGAGCTATTGCAGACACACACACGCACACAGGGCCCGATTAACCTCTGAAGCTACGGGAAGTACAGTGTCATTTCAGAGATCCCTTTCATTCGAGAAGTGTTTTCTAAGTTCGACATACCAGGAAACTCACCGATGCTATACCTATATTATTCCAAAGAGTGGCTCAGTTGAGTTCACATATATTTCATTGGACAACTTTGTTTTATGTTCCCCTACAAAAATTGAATACAATCAAGGAAAATATGCAAAATTGATTTTTCATAGTATTAGGTTAAAACTGTAAGTTAGATGAAGTAGATTGAATTTAGCATGTATGCACAACATAAAGTATTAATATTTTGAAATGCTTCTTTCAATTTTGCCCACAGTTTAAATTATTAATATTTTATATTATGCATAGAAACCAACTACAATAATATTCAAATTCAACATGTAAAATAAATATACAGCTAACAATCTTACATTACAATTAATTGAATATAAAATTTGGTGGGGGCCCTGTTTTCTCAATTTCGGGCCCCTTAAATTTTTTCTAATGGAAGCACGTGCCTCTCGTGCCTATTCTGTAATCAGGGCCTGCACGCACACGCACACACACACAGAGCGATTTGTTCTTTTATTAGTATAAATAAGACAATACTTTCGTATTGGCCTCGTGCCAGGAGTAAACAGCCGAAGAAATCGCCAAAGATGGCTAGCCTTTTTTATTCTGAAAATTTCAGTTATTTAAGCGAGTGGTTCGATTTCATGAGTTAAATTTGTGTTTTAGAAACCGATTTTGACTTTCTGGCGCTATATTTCATTCTATAAGCTTATTTTTCGAATACGTATATGGCTCCAAATGTTTACGTTTCATGGGCTGAAGTTTTAATTATTTTATTTCTCCCACATAGATTTACAAATCACCAAAGTTTAAAGTAGATACGTTACTTTTGTATTGATTAAGGAGACGAATCTAAGAATTTATGGACAGGGCCGAAACTAGCCTTTTTTGTGCCTGAGGCAAACATGAATTTTGCCCCTCCTCACTAACAATAAACTTTCTCACGTGCGTATTAATAGTTTTAAATGATTTTCTTTCTTACTTAGAATAGCTGAGATTGAATTCTAACCGGGTTATTGTTTACTTTTTCGATTTTGGTTGCAGGTTTGTTTGTTTCTTATATAAAGTTACTTTCAGTTTCTCAAATTTGAAAAGAACGCTCCCATAGGTTTAACATTAGCTTGCGCGCTTCTTTGTATTTCTTATACAGGGTGATTCATAAAAGATGGGCAGAACTTTAAGGGGTTATAGTACACTTAAAGACAAATAATATTAAATAGGAGACTAAGGGTCCCAGACGTATTCCCAAGGAGATAGGGGGCATTAAAGTTTAGGGTCCGAAATTTCAAATGATTATAAAACATGGAAAAAATGGTCGATTCGTTTGCGGTTTTTGCAAAAAATTTTCTTTATGCCAGTATTTTCTTGAAATAAAATTTTAAAGTTCAATTTCAAAAAATGCCGATAGGGGGCGCTTTAGACTTTGGAGTAACAAACAACTGTTTTTTAACGTTATTTTTTGTATTTCTTTAAATGATTTCGAAAGCTTAGACTTAAACTTAAATTTTGATCTAAAAATCTGAGTCCTAACGAGTAGTTAAGTAGCGTAAACTGAAATTTGAAATTTGAAACCCTTCTCCCCCCAGAACAAAAATCAGTTATTCCCGATCTTTGTGTCGTAGATTAGGCTCTAACTACTGCCGCGTTTTGCTAAAATTATTCTTTATGTCAGTATTTTCTTGAAAATAAATTTTAAAGAAAATTTTCAAAAAATTCCGATAGAGGGCGCTTTAGACTTTGGAGTAACGAACAACTATTTTATACCGTTATTTTTTGTGTCTCATTAAATGCTTTCTAAAGCTTAGACTTAAATTTTCAGCCCAAAATCTGAATCGTTAGACGTGGTTAAGTTTCTGGGGAGAGGGGTTTGAAATTTCTACTCCTGAGCACAGTTCAGTTTACCATGTCCACACATTGTGTGCTGTGATACGAGGTAAAAAGACACAAATTAGGATTATGTTACCAAAGCATATTTATTAACATGTAATTACAATAAATGTTCAAAATTGTGACCACCAGAGGTTATGCACGCAGAACAACGGCGAAGAATGGAACGGCGAACATTCGCGAAAACATCAGGCTTTTCGAGCACTTCCCCTACAGCGGCGGAAAGTCTGGCGACCAGTTCCTCGGGGGATTCAATGGGTGTCTCATACATAAGAGCTTTCAATCGTCCCCCAAAAAAGAAATCGAGGGGTGAAAGATCTGGCGAGCGAGCAGGCCAAGCAACAGGACCACCTCGACCAATCCATCTGTTCGGAAATGTGATGTCCAGATAGTTGCGGACGTCTCGTACGTAATGGGCTGGCGCTCCATCGTGCTGGAACCACATGACCCGCCGGATGCGTGGAGGGACAACGTTTAACAGGTCTGGCAGCACATGTTGCAGAAATGTGAGGTATGTTTTACCGTTGAGGCGTTCAGGAAGAAGGTACGGTCCGATTAGGTGGTCTCCGAGGATTCCTGCCCAAACATTGATGGAAAAGCGTCTCTGATGAGCATGTGGATACGTAGCATGTGGATTGACATCCGCCCATACATGTGCATTGTGTGTGTTAAATGTACCTTCACGTGTGAAGGTACATTCATCGGTGAAAAGCACAGTTCGTCCAAAATGTGGATTTAGCGCGTTCTGCTGCAGAAACCAGCGGGCGAATTCAATACGATTTGGATAATCCCCTGGAGACAGTTTCTGGACTCGCTGCATATGAAACGGGAGCAAATGTTCATCCTTCAGTACCCTCCAAGTCATGGACTGTGAGGTATCTACGTGCCTAGCCACTGTTCGTGTACTTGTACTTGGCTGCGCCGCTACTACATCCAGAATGGCTTCTTCAACAACTAGTGATTCGTCCTTTTTTGCACGACCTGCATTCGACCGGGAAGCGAGAAATGATCCCGTCTCACACAACTGTCTGTGCAAGCGCTCGAAAGTTTTGCGGTTAGGCAACCGCCTGTTGGGAAATCGCTCTCCGTACATTCGTTGTGCCTCTGCACCATTTCCATCTGCCGCTCCGTAAATTAAATGCATCTCAGCCTTTTCCTTATTCGTGAAGGGCACCATCTTCCGATTCATTACTACAGCGACTTACACTTGACTCACCGTTCAGTGGTTTTTATGCCTGAATCGTGTCGAAATTTTGCATACGTGTTCTTCTTCTTCCCCATTTGACATTTGCATACTTTCTGTTTCCTTCTTCACCCGGTGACTAGCGTCAGGAATGGAGCTTTAACGTTTGCATGAGCGACGTTTCCAACTGTGCCAGTGCCTTTATGAGTGAATTCCGACTATGCAGTCCTTGACGAAAGTTGTATTTTTGCCTCGTATCACAGCACAGAATCGTTGGGCATGGTTAAGTACTGCAAACTGAACTATGTTCAGAAGTTGAAATTTGAACCCCCTCCCCTCGCTACTGAACCACGCTCAGCGATTCAGATTTTGAGATGAAAATTTAAGTTTAAGTCTAAGCTTTAGAAAGCATTTAATGAGACACAAAAAATAACGGTATAAAATAGTTGTTCGTTACTCCAAAGTCTAAAGCGCCCTCTATCGAAATTTTTTGAAAATTTTCTTTAAAATTTATTTTCAAGAAAATACTGACATAAAGAATAATTTTAGCAAAACGCGGCAGTAGTTAGAGCCTAATCTACGACACAAAGATCGGGAATAACTGATTTTTGTTCTGGGGGGAGAAGGGTTTCAAATTTCAAATTTCAGTTTATGCTACTTAACTACTCGTTAGGACTCAGATTTTTAGATCAAAATTTAAGTTTAAGTCTAAGCTTTCGAAATCATTTAAAGAAATACAAAAAATAACGTTAAAAAATAGTTGTTTGTTACTCCAAAGTCTAAAGCGCCCCCTATCGGCATTTTTTGAAATTGAACTTTAAAATTTTATTTCAAGAAAATACTGGCATAAAGAAAATTTTTTGCAAAAACCGCAAACGAATCGACCAATTTTTCCATGTTTTATAATCATTTGAAATTTCGGACCCTAAACTTTAATGCCCCCTATCTCCTTGGGAATACGTCTGGGACCCTTAGTCTCCTATTTAATATTATTTGTCTTTAAGTGTACTATAACCCCTTAAAGTTCTGCCCATCTTTTATGAATCACCCTGTATATACACATTTTTGTATAAAACGACAAACAAAACCTTCTTTTGACGCCCCCTTCGCCTTTCTTTCTGGCGCCCAGGGCACATGTCCCCTCTGCACCCCCAGTTTCAGACCTGTTTATGGATGACCATACAAACTTTAGACTTCTAGCTCAGTGTTTCAACTCAAAGAGAGGTATGCAGGCGTAGGCTCTTGGGATACATGAAGATGAACAGGTTCTAGGCTTAGGAGTACGCGAGGAATCGGTACAACAGCCAACATACGGGAAGGTGCAACGAAGTTAGTAACTGGAAAGGAATTTAATCATTGACTGTTTAAAAGACAAAGTTTTAGAACAAATTAGAATACGCGAAACGATTTACGGCTCTACGTAACAAATTTATGTAAAAAATTCAATATTTATGCACAGGAAACAAACGAACTCGTCACATTAAAAAACTTCCTAGCTGTATATATGATTTTAAATGTAAAATAAAAGTTATAACTATTTGTATAAATTCATTGATTTCTTTGTTTCCATTTTTCGAATCATGCCTCTTACAAAAAATAAATAAATAAATAAATAAATAAATAAAATAAAATAAATAGAGAATAGACGATACGATAAGCACATGTAATTTTTTAGTTGAAACACATAGATATCTGACTCTGAACTATTTTTGGAGGTTATTTCCAAACTAAATTTCGAGTTTCTATGCCAACACAAAATCTCTATTTTCATGAATATTAAAATGGCTACATAATCGAGATTAGACATTTTTTTTAAAAAAGAAAACCCCTGTTGTAAATGACTGATAAATATAATAGGATTAATGTATTTACTTTATACATTGTTACTATATTTACATGTATATCATGGAATGGAGTCAAAGTAAGCCAATTATAACTTGAAAAAGAAAAACATAACAAAGAAGAAGCTGGGTGGGCAAAATTCGAAATGTTTATTCAAGCTGATGGATAACTTTAGTCCGACAGTTTTAAGTGCGATATACAAACTATAAAATATTGCTCATTCTTCTAGCAGCATTCATCAAAAGTACTATCCTAGAAGGAAAAACTAAATAAGAAAGAAATCTTTCAAAAACATTCATGGGTCACCTCTGCAAAATCTTTCGAAGTCATAGTTGTAGTTATTCGCAGTTATTTAAAAAAAACATAAATAACAAAATTTAGAAAGTGTCATAATTTTCGGTGTTGTTCAAAAGTCTCAAGCGATAACGTATTCGTGAGATGATCGACATTACTAAAAAGAGAGAATTATGTTTGGAGTTAAAGAATCACAATTTTGTTTATGGTTTGCCAAGTTTAGTTTTCCTGATTTATTTAAATCACAATTTGTTTTTAAAGTGGTCCAGAACAAAAATTGTTTTATTTTATTTATAAATATTTTAAAATTGTTTTTTCCTTAAGATATACAGTGTTGTAGTCGTAAAAAAATCAGAGGGTATATGCCGTAGGCAGAAGGTATACGCTAAAGTCATTAAGGCCATGCCTAGAGAATACGCTATCATTTTAATTTAAAAACAGAGGGAATACGGAGCTTCTTCAGAAAATCCAGAAAGTATACGGCGTATACCTCCGTATACACTCCACTACACCCCTGAAATGTATATGTTTATATGGTATATACCGGGTGTTTCAAAAGTTCGGTGCGAAAGAAAACCGAGATAAAGAAAGATCGGAGAAACATGCGTATGGTGAAGCCATATATTTGTGTTAATTTTTCATTCAAAATTAATCTGTTTTCTACATTTATTTTCCTTTCTGCGGTTGACGCGAGCTTTCAGAGATAATTTCTCTTTATAATTTATGTCTAATTTATCGCAATCGTTATACTTTGTGTTGGCATTTTATTAAGTAAACATCTTTCCCTTCATCTATTAAATGCTATCATTCAAAGGCTATTTCGTTTTATTTATAATGTAAGCACAATTTCTATCCCCACATAAATATTCTTTTATTGACAATTTATTAGGTAAACGTTTTTTGTCTTTCTCTGTTAAAAGCTATCATTCAGAAAAATGATTTATTTGTTATTTCTAATTTAAGCACTATTCCTTCCCCGCAGATAAATTCTTTATTGATATTTTATTTGTTAAACGCCGTTTCTTTACAAATCTGTTTACATAATCTAAAGATCATATTGTTAATTTTAAGCTTGCTGGCGCCTCGTAAATGCATTAAAATACACATAAATTTCATTTTCACTTCGGCCGGAAAGTAGATATTTGACATTAATTATCCTCACCGTTATACTCTATGTAAGCAATAATAGGTTTGCTTTATTATTTCATTATTAATTTGTTGCCAAATGTGGTATCTGTCCTTCGCGTTTATCTAGTTCAAATTTTAATATATCTCCCAGTTTAACGGTTATTTTGTGATTGGCGTATTGGCTCAAGACAGATATATTCTTGGCGTATTAAATTACACAGATTGAAAGGGACTTGCTCTCTGATCTTCGCACTGCAAACAGCTTAAGTTTTTTTTGCTGAGTTTTAGGGAGGCCACCACTGCTTAACATCTTATGCCCACTTCAGTAAAAATAAATACTTTTTCCATGGAAACTGTTCTTTTGAATTATTGCTTGATGGATTTTCTACGAAACGGATCATCATCTGGGTTTGCATTTAGGAACATCGTCTGTGTACTCCACTATTTTGTTTCTCTATCACGACCGGAGTATTAAATAAAAATACTCCACAATGCGGTTTGAAGATATATATTCAGAATGGTACGGCATTTTATATGACGCTGAAAAAGAAAAAAGAAAAAAAAGTTCAAAATCTCGACAGCAGAGGGCGCTACTGCAGGTAATTCCATGAAATAATTCCATATTGTTCACTCAACGTATGGTTTGGATATAAAAAAAAGTGTATATGCAGTATTCTCTAACGTTTTTATATCCAAATCTTGCGTTGTTTGAGCAATATGGAATTATTCCATGGAATTATCTGCAGTAGCGCCCCCTATGTCGAGATTTTGAACTAATAATTTATTTGGTGTCATACAAAATCCCGTACTACGCTGAATATTTATCTGCAAACCGCATGTCTCTCCGACTCATAGATCTGTTTTTTTTTATTGCGTTTTACTTTCGCACCAAACTTTTGAAACACCCGGTATATAATACATTTGAAATCAAAAGACAACAAACAAGTTCGTATAACAAAATCTGACCAAATCTCTAATTTAAAGATGGCATGCAATGCATTTTCTTTTTTCAAATGTAGATTCTTTAAAAAATTATAAAATATTTTTAAAAAAATTAAAAATTATTCATTTCAACTATGTTTAAAATTTATATGTCTGAAAGAATGTTTTGTTTTCTTCTTCTTCGTTTTTTTTTTTTTTTTTTTTTTTTGCATACTGAATAACGTTTTTTGCATTTTACCTTTTTTCATTTTGGTGGTGCACAAAATAATAAATATCAATTAAACTTCAAGATTCACAAATAATAATAATAATAATAATAATAATAATAATAATAATAATAATAAAATTGTAATTTAATAGATTACAACGACCATTTGGAATTTTTTTAATAATCGAATAAATAAAAATCGAAAGCAGTTCCACCGAATGATCCACAGATCGCGAAAAATCACCTTCGTAACAAAATTTAACCGAAAAATCTAAATTTCGTCCACCCAATTCGGTCGCATCTTCTTCAACAACAGATCGCAAAGATCAAACTTCAGACGACCTAAACCTTCATCGATAAACTCTCCAAGTCCCATTTCGAGAAGAAAAACAGTTTACAAATCGAAAGCAGTTTCACCGAATCATCCACAGATTGCGACAAATTACCTACGTTGAGCTAAATTTTTCCCGGTTAGAATCGACCGATTGTAAAACGCGGTGGCTAGTGGATTGGAGCCCTTCGAGACATGGCCTTTTACTATCAATCGATTAAACATTAGATTGTTTCCTTTTCCGCGTTCGTTTTTTATTCTGTAATCGATTTTAATGGGCTACATAATCAGTTGAAGACCTCGATTTTCATGGGCTACATAATCAGTTGAAGACATCGATTTTCATGGCCTACATAATCAGTTGAGGACATCGATTTTTGCTTTGAAAGACGATTTTCATTTCGGCGTCGATCTTTGGCTTTGGATTTTTCCATATCTGATAATTTGCGCCTATACATTTTGTAACTTTTTCAATTATTAACGATTTTATGCCTTTCGATTACCTATTCAAACAATTTTTAACGATTTTATGCCTTTCTATTACCTATTCAAATAAAAATTCTTCTAAAAGTAAAGAACATCGTTGAATTTCGTTAAAAAAAATAAAATGCGAGCATCATTTAGCCCCATCCTCGATCGAAAACAACAACCATTTCCAAAAGGTTAAAAAATATATTAATTAAATTAGAGATTAATTAATTAGAGAAAGAAGTATTTTTTTATGAGTTCGTTTTTAAAGGAAATCATATTTTCAAAAAAATCTGAACACAATTTAATGAGTATAATTTTAACTTTACGAAGTCTCATAAGTTTTATAATTTAAATATATCAGTTTAAATATGATGAATCTTGAAAGGAAAATACATTCTGCGGTAAATGGATTTAAAATAGTTAGTACTCTTGAGTTAGACAACCACAGAGAGTGCAACATAAAAAGCGTAATCTAATCATCGTATTTACCTGCGATTTACCGTTCTCGTGTTACGTTTCACGGTGCGCGTCCTGCCGGGTTAAAATTGGAAAAAATGAAAAAAAAAAAAAAAGACCATTTTCAACATTTAATATCTTAAAATGTATATGATTTTAAAACACAATTTTAATTGGAATAAAAGACATAAGTATGTTATTTCATTTCATGTATTTAAAAAATTGCAAGTTGCAGAATTAACATTTACAGGGGACTCCAAAATGTCAAACATTTGACGAGCGGGAAATCGGCATAACAGCTTATGTGCACGATTACAAAATAAATATTGCAACTAGAATGAAAATTTAGGTGCCAACTTATACTTCAGATTGTAATAATTACCCTGAACCTAAATAAATTTGTATTTAAAGCATTTTTATATTTTTAATACAAAATTGTATTTACTTAATGCAAAATTTAGAAAATTTCAACAGTATAATCACCTAAAAAAATATTTTTTTGAACAAGAAAAATCAAATTTTAGGTTCAGTTTATACAGACTAACATGAAACATATGTTTTGAAAATTTCATGAAAAAATATTCAGAAGTTTTTGAGATATCGTGCACGTTGTACCCCAAAACGTCATTTGGAGAAAAATAGCTTCAAAGATTCGAAAACACCACTTCAGCTATTGAACGTGTATAAATCTAAAAGCCATAACTTTTGTTCAAATAGGAAATTCAAGGAAACAATGATATCAAAATGTTCAGAAAAGATAAGAGTTTAATGACTAAAAAAATTAAAATTTCGAAGAGTCCTGAGACCCATTAATTTATATATAGAATAACTAATATGAAGTTAAAAAAACTAACATATTCAAACAATAAAGTGCCTGAAACTCCAAATTTGGAGATTGCAAATAATAATCCACATACAGAATTGTCAAAATTTTTAAATTTTAATAAAAAAAGGGCATTTAGCTATCAAATTATGAAAGAAATTTAAGAAACCAAAGCGACAGGTGGATGTCTAATCGTCAGCCGGCAGGACACTACATGTCGCCAATAAACACATTATTTTATGCAATGGGCTGGCCAATTTGCCACAAATAGTCTAGCTCTGCCGATATAATGCAATATGTATATATGTATTGTATATAGAGGGAGGAAGTTCGGGTTTTATGGAATGGTCGGGCAATAGGGAATGCTTCAATATCTGGCTCATCTCATACGGTGTTGCAACCAAGTGTAAATCTGCCTTCCGATTTGCTAGTACTCCCACGAGGCACTGTGTTCAGTTCGGTTTGGATACTCGTTGTTGGAGCGACGCGATGAAATAAAATCTTAATCTCAATTTTTGCTGGTAATTTTTATAAAATTCGTATTCATTATAAAATCTCATTGTCATTGATGTTAACCAAATTTAATATAAGGTTGAACAGATATATTTAATTGCTGTGTTAATAAATTTTCTTCCACGTTAAGTTGTTGACGAGTGAAGATCAGCTAGACAACAGTTTCAAGACGAGTCTAAAAATTAAAAAAAAAAATGTCAAGGAATCTGATGATTTATAGATGATGTACTATAAGGTTTACTCATTAAATAATTTTGATTATTCTTTTAAATCATGGTTTTTCTTACAATTTTAATATTCCTCATAACCCTATTCCATGTTACCCGACTGATTGCCATTACCCGAAAAATGTAACTTAAAAAAAAAAGCTAAATATTGCATTTTTTCCCTTCCACTTTAAACTCATAAAAATGTGTTAAGAAATAGTCAAAAGTTTGTCCTTTAACGTTTGATGCATCTCAGTTTTTTTAGTGGATTTACAAATGAAAATTTTCATAAATTGATAATACCACAATACCCGAATTTCCCTCTCTCTCTCTCTCTCTATATATATATATATATATATATAAATATAAATATATAACGATCCAGGGACCATATAAAAATTTTAATTGTAGAACTTCAAAAAAAAAAAAAAAAAAAAAAAAAAAACTAATTTGACGTATTGACGTAGATGGATTTTCTTATGATTAACTAAAACAATCGATTTTTTTTTTTTTTTTTTTTTTTTTACTTTCTTCTATCTTTACAAGAAGAAAGTATTGGATTCGTGAAAAATTTTCGAATTCCGGTTTTCGACGGATTTACACGTTTTAGGGGCCAGAGATCACGAAAAACATGTTTTTACAAAATGTCTGTCTGTGTGTGACACAAATTTTGTGGGCGCTCTATCGCAAGAACTAATGAACGGAATTTAATAAAACTTTAGACCAAATTATAAAAACCAAATTATATCAGGGCCTAACTGAAGTTAGGCCCTGATATAATTTGGTGCTGCTAACTTTTTGGTTTTAATCGCCCAATAGGTGGCTCTGTTATGCTGCATTATATTACCGCAATAACTCTATCTCAGAAACTAATGCACGAATTTTGATCAAACTTTAGATTCAGTTAGTCCTTGATATCAATTTGGTGCTGATAACTTTTTGGTGTACATCGCCCAATAGATGGCGCTGTTATGCTGTATTATACATGATTATCGCAATAGCTCTATCGGAGGAACTAATGCACGAATTTTCATCAAACTTCAGATTTTGTTAGTCTCTGATATAAACTAGTGCTGTTTAGTTTTTGGTGTAAATCGCCCAACAGGTGTCCCTGCTATGCTGCATTTTTCACAATTTTCGCAATAGCTGTATCTCAAGACCTAATGCATGAATTTTCATCAAACTTTAGATTCAATTAGTCCCTAATATAAATTGATCCTAATAAGTTTTTGGCGTATATTGCCCGACAGGTGCCACTGCTATGCAGAACTTTTCATGATTTCTGCAATAGCTCTATCTCAAAAACTAATGCACGGATATTCATCAAACTTCAAATTCAATTAGAAGTTCACGTAAGTTGTTGCTGATTAGATTTTGGTGTAAATCACCCAACCGGTGGCACTTCTGTGCTGCATTTATCAGGAAGTATTAACATGTATGAGATAGAAGAAAGTTTTCGGATTGCTACATCCGACTAGTTTACAATTGGAAATTGAGGTTATTCACATGAAGTTTGAACGATTCTGTTGCAACATATCTGAAATTTTACAATTAATGCCTATTTTTTAAATGTTCTATCTGAGGGCTTTTATGCTTTAGTATCATTTTGCACAACAGTTTCCATGACAACAATGCTTTTAACAGTGTTAAATGATTTTGACTCACTCTTCCTGAACTGCTGTTTTGGATCTGTGTTTGGATGGAGAGGTCTCTTTTCAGGAGACCAAATTTCCAAAAGTCTATGACAGACACATCTGGAGACTTGATAGGAATGTGGCTAAAAGGAATAGACCTGATTCGATTTTTTTTCCCCCCAGGAATTCGACAGTAGAATTAGCAGTATAGCTGTTTGCTTTGTCCTGATGGAGGTCAATCATTTGATGACTCTGCGAGCAAGTAGTTCATCATTAAATAGTGGATATAAAATATATTTCTGGTAAAACGTAGAATTTATTTTGACATTATTTTCCACTCAATTTATTTTTAACTTTACGTTATGTGAGAATCCAGTTACAATCATTAAATCCCTGGCTGAAACTTTCTTTCAGTCTGCTCTTTTTGGGTAAAAAATTACTCTCTCTTTCTTTCTTTTTTTTTTTTTTTTTGCTGTTGTTGTAATCACTTACGTGCATCCAAGTTTCTTCAAGTGTCACTACATTTATTCATTGTTCTCCAGATGAAAGATTCTTATACAGAAGTCGGCATCGTGTTCTTCGCTCAGCGATATCCTTGGGAGAAGGCGATGGACATTATTATCATTATTTATTTATTTATTTAATTTTTAAAGATTTAAATCAGTATTAATAATGTTATTTACTTTTGATACTGAGCTTTTTATTGATTTTTCAACAGTTCTTCGAGTTGCTGAATTTTCTTTTTAGAACTAAGGCTCTACCTTCAAAATATCCTCAGAAGTTCGCTTCCTCTTGGAATATTTGTTAGGAATCATTTTTCCTTTTAACAGTACTGCTTTCCGGATTTTCCCTTTATTTAATCAGTAATTTGACCCTTGGAAATTTTTATTTTATGCATCTCTTTTGAAAAACACAGAAATACCACAGAATAGAAATAACTCTCTTCGGAAAGCGCGAAATTGCACCATTCCATCCACAACTTATTTACACTCGTCATTTATTAGCATTGACTTATTACACTGGCCATTATAAAAAGAAACTCTAAAGTTCCAGACGATGAATTACATTAAAAATATCGATGATTAGCGAAAAATAAAAAATAAAAAACTTCATACAGACAGTTACATTTAGCACTTCGTCAAAATCATTCAAAAAATGTGCGAAGAATCTCTGTATACCTCTAAAACTAAAGGTTTAAGGTTGTTCTCAAATCTAAAGGATCTACTTTCTGACATTTTTCTAATTCATTTTTCTTCTAAAAGGCATGAAGTTGGCAGGTGTTTATATTCAGAAACTGTATAGTGTATAACAGACTGACATTTTCCATTTTTTGTGTAAAGGCAGAGGATCTTTTAGAAAATACTGTCAAAGTGGGCGTTTTGAACCGAATTCTCGGCGCGGCAGCCCGAGAAAGGGGAAAAACTTGTCACGTGACATGACAAGAAAAGTTTATAATTCAATAAGTAAATTATTTATTAAAAAATGGAAAACGCTGATAGATTCCAAATTGCTTCAATAGTCACACCTGTCAGTTTTATGCCTTTATGTTTAAAAATGTGTGCGAATGTCAAAATGAGTGCGAAAGTATTGCATTGTTGAGCAGGGAATTTGAGAACCACCTTAAGAATTAGCTATTGGTCAATGATAAGAAAGGATAACCTGCATATAAATCTATAGAATTATCTCTCACTTAGGCGCCCTTCCTTTCTACGTTTCTCACTGTTATGTGGCGATTTCTTGAAGTCCGGATGGTATCCTACTCCTTACTGAAAATATTGTAAAAGTTCTCTCAGACATGCGATTGCTTTTCTCACATACGGCGCTATGTTAAATTTGTCACTATTAGTCGTTTTGGCCTCTTTCTTAATTTTTATAACTTATAACTTTATTATTTAATTTTAATTCTTATTCTTAATCTTATTTAAAGTTTATTCATATCACTTAAAATAAAAGTTTATTATATTTTATTATATAAAATTAGCAGACCCAATCGGCATTGCACGGTGTAATCTTGAGGATGCGGAGGCGGGGAGGGTAAAATAAAGAAAAACAGAGTAGTCTAAAAGTATAGCGATCGCTGTAACTGGACCATGTGAGCTTCATGCCCTCGAAATTTTACTTCGACAATCTCTATAACAGGGCGCTTAGCGTTCATAAACGCTGAAAACAATAATTACTCTAACGGGATACTGTGCGATTTGCGCTCTTAAAACGCTGATACCGCGATCAGTATTTAAATTGTAAATTGTAACCACAAGTAAAAACTAATCGTTGGGGGCCACCGTAATACTTACCCATCATGGATATGCATAATATAAAATATGAAAATAAAACATGTGTGAAAACTATTAATAAAATGCATTGTAATTCCAAAATAAAATTTAAACGTATATTTAAATATTTTTAACAAAACAGGACCCTGATTGTATTACAATGGGAGTCTATGGAAATTTGGTGAAATACTGAAAATAGCGCCAAGTTGGCGTCACTTTTAGTGAATTTTTTTATCGCCAGATTTGGCGATATATCGCTAAATTGGCGATAAACTTGGTGGCATTTAGCAATAGTTTGGCGATACTTTTTTGGTCGACGGGATAACCGAGTAGTACCGAATTGCGTAAAAGAAACATCCTTATAACATCAAAAATGATAATCATATTAACTAACAGTTTACTGCGTCGGATTAAACGTCTTATTTCAAATTAAAATATAATATCTTATTTCGAATTAAAATAAATCTTTGAATTGAAATTTGCATGAAATATAGGGTTATGAAAAATCGAAGAGTGTGAAAAATAGGATTACGAATATCTCGGCAACTAATTATCCAATCGACTTCATCCTTCATGCAAAATTTATGTTTTTATTTATTGTCCTTCATATTCACTCCTTATAATAAACAATTTCGAAAATTTTTATATACCTTTTATCAGAACGAATATTTCGAGAGTTCGAAAAAAATAGTGCCAGATAATCGAGGTTACTGATATTCAATAGGCTTCTCCCCATTATTACATACTAAGTACATACCAAATTTCAAGTCTCTATCTCAATTTGTTAGGGAGATAGAGCGTTTATAAACACACAGACACACACACAGACAGACGGACGGCAAAATTTTTTTCTAAAAATGTTTTTCGGAATCTCCAATGTCTGAAACGTGTAAATCTGTGAATTTTTTTTTTCGATTTTTAAAACGATTACAAGACTTACCCTATACTACATATGATGGGTAAGTAATAAGAAAAGAACTAGTTAGATGTGCCAATCCCAAAACTTTCTTCTATCTTATACATATTAATACTTCAAAAACTAGTTACACATGTTAATACTTCAATATTATTAGTTCAATACTATACCAACTATGATTTTCATCTTAAATTTCTACTTCAGTGAATCAAATGGACTAAAAAGAGTTAATCTCCATCATGATATTTGTTAAAATTAATAGTTTTTCCTTATTATGTTGTTATCAGCCGTTTGCGAATAGCCGGCTTAGCGGGAAACGAGTTCCCGCCGCTGCACGAGCCGCCGATGGACAATAGAACTACGAAAAATCAAGAAAAGTATACAAAAATCGCTATCACAGAGCCCGTTTACCGCGTAATGTTTCCAAATTCAAGGAGGACCTGTTGGCCAAAAGGCCAAATTAAAAAATATTCACAAAAATTTGATTCAATTGTATGCATAATTTTATACACTTTTCGATGGTACAATAAAGAAAATGGCACAAACATCGCTATTACAGCATCCCCCTTCCGGCAGATTTTTTTCAAATTCAGGGAGGACTTGCTTGCCATAGCCAGAAACATACACAAAAAATTTAGTTCAATTCTATGCATAACTTTATACACTTTTCGATCTTACAATAATGAAAATGGCACAGAGATCGCAATTATAGCGCCCCCTTCGGGCGGAATTTTTTCAGGTTCAGGGAGGGCTTTCTTGCCATAGCCGGAAACATACACAGAAAATTTGGTTCAATTCTATGCATAACTTCATACACTTTTCGATGGTACAATAATGAAAATGGTACAGACATTGCAATTATAGCGCCCCCTTCTGGCGGAATTTTTTCAGGTTCAGAAAGGACTTGCTTGCCATAGCCAGAATCATACACCGAAAAGTTGGTTCAATTACATGCATAACTTCATATACTTTTCGATGGTACAATAATGAAAATGGTACAGACATCGCAATTATAGCGTCCCCATCCGGCGAAATTTTTCCAAATTCAGGGAGGACCTTCGTGCCATGACCAAAAACAAATACAAAAAATTTGGTCCATTTCTATGCATAACTTCATACCTTTTTCGACAGGGATGTAGTCGAGCGTATACGGGGGTATACGCCGTATACCCTCTGGATTTTTTTAAGGAACACCGTATACCCTCTGTTTCTCAAGAAAGCTATAGCATATATACACTAGGGTATACCGTCTGCCTTAAGCGTATACCCTCTGCTTAGAACGTATACCCTCTGTTATTTTTACGACTACACCACTGCTTTTCGATGGTACAATATTCAAAATGGCACAAACATCGCACAAAAATGGCTATTACAGCGCCCCCTACCGGCGATTTTTTTCCAAATTAAGAAAGGACATGCTTGCCATAGCCAAGAACTAAAAAAAAAAATTTTGGTTCAATTCTATGCATAACTTCATACACTTTTCGATGGTACAATAATCAAAATCGCACAAAAATCGCTATTACAGCCCCCCTACTGGTGAATTTTTTCCAAATTCAGGGAGGACCTGCTTGCCATAGTCAAAAACTTGAAATAAAAATTTGGTTCAATTCTATGCATAACTTCATACACTTTTCGATGGTACAATAGCGACAGACAGACATTTTCTATAAACATCTTTTTTGGGATCTCTGACCCCTAAAACGTGTAAATCCATCGAAAACTGGAAGTCGAAAAAAATTTCGATTACAATACTTTCAATAAAGAATTTGATTATTATAACGTTGCCCCCTCCAAATAATAACAATAATAATAATCGCTATTGATCTTCCGAAAGAAAAATCCTTTGAAGTAAAGAAACTGGTCTTCTATCAAAGGGTAGTTCCTTGCTGGAACTCCATTACATGAATGCAACTTGTCTTTCTGCCAAAAAAAGACCTCTCTTGTTCTTAACCCAGTCAGCGAAGAGAAATCTATTTCTCATGATATTTTTAAAAAAATTATTAAAATTCACCTAATTAATATTTTTTAATTGCTTTTTTAAGTTGGCTGAAGAATCACTCCGTATAACGATCTAAATTTTACGTCTGGATGCGAATAATATCCGATTGAATAGTTTACTATATTTAAAAAGGGTCTAATCTTTCATCTCAGAAACATATCTAAAAAAAAAAAAAAAAATCGCGAAAAATCGGGAAATAAATGTGCAATTTCCATGTAAAGTTTATTGAAAAACAGGAGAAAATGTTCCACATTGAAATATAAATATTGAAATTGGATTGCTTTTACGAAAATCGCTGTCATATTTGAACGTGAAAGTGTAAAAAAAAAAAAAAAAAAAAAAAAGTATAAAACATAAAATGAATAAAAAATAAACTAATCAAAAATTCGAAAATCAAGAATGGAGATGCAATCGGACCTGCTTCCTGACATACAGAAACAAGTTTGCAAACCTATACTTGAGATAGATTCCCTGGCAATTATGCGTGCACGCACATCAAGCACTTCAGATTATTATAAAGATAAAAATTGTGTGGACATCTGTAAAATTTAGAATATGGTTTGTATATTTTTTAATAATTTGCACGAGAACGATACAGGATGGCAAAGCGACTGCCAACTGTGCCACGCATGAAGGTATTTCAATTTATAACTTTTAATAAATGTAGCAATTTTTGAAAAAATTTTAGGAATGTCATATCGTTTGTTAATATTCTTTTAAACTGTAAATGTTTATTTGAGTTTAACCATCGAAAATGTATCAAATATTGATTCAAGTCATCGAATATTGATTCAGTTCATCTAATATTAATTTAGTTCATCTGATATTGATTCAATTACACGGTGTCTGATAAATCTAGTATTTCAAAAATTCATAAAGATGGAAAAAAATCGATGTAATTGAATACAATTTTAAGAATTTTTGAAATGTTAATAGATTCATGAAACGCTAGGTATGTCTAAAGTAAATAGTAATGCTGATTTATAATTTTAAGATACAAAGGCAACGAAAAAGACATTAAAAAAATCACCACGCCAAAAGTAAAGAAATCTAATCATTTTCTTTGCAAATTCTTGGCAATTCTTCCAGATTTGTAAGATGTAAAAATTTTAAAGCCGTGAACGTGAACTTCGGACGATGCACAGAAGTGATGTCCGGTGACAAAAGCATTCGTGCTGATCAACTTTTTTGGACGACTGGGATTGTTTTTATTGAGATTCAGGATTTTTTTTCTTTTTTAGCATTAAAAAACGAATAAAGAATTTATTTACTAATCTATTTACAGAGTCGTAGAAAAGAGTTAGACAGTACGAAGAATTCTTTCACCGCACGTAGTTTCAGAACACCGTCTGAAGGCCACGCCTGCAAAATAGTCAGTGAATTTCCGAATTCCTCTTGCTAATGTTAAGTTTATGGACGTGTGACGCATTCGTATATTTAAAATATCACCTTAGTAAATCAATATTTTTAACTTCTTTTTTCTGTGTATACTCTTTTTAAATGATGTCTTTTTTTTTTCTTCTTAGTTGTCAAAATATTTCTAAAATATATACTTAGCTTTCTGTTAAGTGTTAAAATCTTACTCACATTTCGTCAACTTTTAACACATAAAACAATAAATTAAGCATATATTTTAGAAATATTTTGAGATCTAAGGGGAAAAAAAAAGAAACATCTTTTAAGAAGAGTACAAAGAAAAAAGCAGTTAAAAATATTGATTTACTGAGGTGATATTTTGAATATACGAGTGCATTCTAGGCTCATAGACTTAACATTAACGAGGGGAATTCGGAAATTGACTGACTAACAGCCTTAATCTAACAAATGTCGGAGAAATTTCGAGTTTTTTGGAAAGAAAATTATTGCGTTTCATCAATAACTGCTTTTGGAGATATGAATTTTGAAATGTGAATAACGTTTTTCGAAGACTCCGTATTTTCTACACGACTGCCGATAAAGCTCCTACTTTGGATTAAGGGGGCCTTCTACATTAGGAGAAAAAAAAAAGCACTTTTTTATGATTTTTTTGTAAGAAAACTGCATGATGGATCTTTTTGAAATTTTAACAGTTTATTTTACATATCTTAAGGTATACACAAGAATTTTTTTATTAGATTTTGTTGCTTCTACTGTTATAAACAAATATGGTCAACTGCTTTGGAAAATTTCGTCTGGACTGTGGGCATGATAGCGCCTTGTAGAATTATCTGAAACACAAAAATAATTTTTTTTCGCAAACTTCGTGAGTACTATAACTTCTAGTTAAACAAAAGGAACAGATAAATTTATTAAAAAAAGTTATGTAATGACTGATTTAAAAAAAATTGTTAAAAAAATTCTTTCTTATTTGTTTATAACTTAAAAAAATTTTTTTTAGTAAAAGCTTCAATTCATATAAAAGGCAATTAAATAAGCTTTAATTAAAAAAAAATCAAGATGATCCATTGGGTAGTTTTTTTTTAAATCTTGCCCACCGTGTCAAAAAATGTGGTTGAACATATTTGTTTATAACTTAGAGTAGAAGCAAAAAAATCTAATAAAAAAATTCTTGTGTATACCGTAAAATATGTCACAATAGCAGTACAATAAACTGCTAAAATTTCAAAAAGATCTATCATGCAGTTTTCTTACAAAAAAATCATAAAAAGTGCTTTTTCCCCCCCTAACGTAGAAGGTCATCTTAATGTCCTTTGAAATCACCAGGGAGCTTACTCAACTGTTATATCTAGATTTCGCTAAGAGTGGTATCGTTGGAAAGGTAAGGTCTTGCCATGAGGATCAAGAAAAATATGGGAACTAACCAATTGAATCCGACCGTTTACGAAATATGGATTCATTTTTTACGTAAGGTCAAGCACAAAGGGAAAAAAAATAAACAAGAAGAGGAAAGTTAAAAGCTAAAGTTAGTTATCCTTACTTAATTCTCATGACAAGAGCTTCCCACGATACGATACCACTTTGGACGAAATTGGATTTATTTTTTTACACTCTTTTATGTAACTCAATTCCCAGATAGCATGAACATTAGCAGCAAGTTTGATTTTTTCTGACATTATCTTACCGTGACAAATTTGAATTGAGAAATTTGCTGCAAATTTCTCGCAAGATATATCATCCCCTACTTGCATGAGCAGTTTGCTGTGACACTGATGGCAAGACTGTCTTTAATTCACGAAAGTGACGAAAGCAAAAAATTCCTTTGTTGAGAGAATAGACAATCAGCACATATGCAGAAATTGCAGACATTTTATTTGGTTGGCACCGCTTTTTCTAAACGCTATACTTATCAAATACCAAAACAAGGTTCGTATTGAAAAGTACAAATGTTACCTTAACTTGTTTATGGTGATAAAAACGATGCATGCACCTTCTGACGGTGTGTTCGCATCAATAGACCCGATCAGGTCTATGGACCACTCCAAAGGGGTTAAACTTATAGCGTAACAGTTGTAAACAGATAGTGGGGAGTGGAAAGATTACTACTTTGTAGTTGCAGTATTTTTGATTAATTGTTTGCCGCTAATTTGCAATAAATTTGATACTGCATGAATTTAGCTTGCATGGAAAGTTAGCTGCAAGTTCAAAGTATGGTGACTTCGGCGTTTGCGTTATCTTGCTGCAATCTTGTTATGAACTTTCAGTCTTGTCATGCTGAGCTTGCTGCAACTTTGCAGATTTTCAAAGCAAGACTGCTGCAAATTTTCTGAAAATTAAAAATGCTATCTGGGCTTGCTTTTTAACACTTTCCAACAAAGTTGAAAAGTGTTTGTGATTTCGGTTTCTCTGGCCATCTGTCCGCGCTCTAACTCTCGTAAATATTCCCGGATTGCCCTGAAATTTTTGGATGTTATTAAAGTTCATCAGCACGATCCCTATTTCAAATGAAGTTTGTAGCATGTTTAGTTCATTTACAGGGACAGTCAAAAGTATTGCGTTACATTACGGCCAATGGGAAAAAATCATTTAAAATGATTTTTAATGATGTTACACGCTTTCAAGCATAAAAAATTGATGTGCATTTATGAATGCACTAAAATAAACATTCTTAAGAATATGCGGTGCAAAGAATACTTATTATTCATTTACAGGGCCACATAGACCACTCCATTACATAATGATATAGGGGTGAGGGAATTGCTTGCGGTGTATTTTAATTATGTTAAGCTATTTCATGTATAATGAAATTGATATACGTCGCTGAGGTTTACTATAGCTTATTTCATGCATAATATGAAGTGCATTGCATTAACAGGGACACACAAAATATTTCAGATACTTTATTGTGTCCGAAACACTCTACATAAGTGATGATTGCTGGAAATGCATTTTTATTTATGGATGCGCTTTTATGTTTCACTGTATTTATGCATACTATACGATATGTATAAATGCTATAGTTAGTATACAGGGCTACACAAAATAATTCGTAAGGATTACTGAGTATGAGTGTAGATTGCTTAAAGGTGGTTTTTAAAGGAGTTTTGCATTTTTACGCTGAACTGCATTTAGTTTACTAAGAAATGTTTGTAAAATCTAGATAAAATGATATACAGGATCACGCAAAGAATTCGATACATAACCGTCTATGGATGATAATATCTGGAAATGTGATTTCAGTAGTTTTAAGATTGGTTTAGTTTAAATTAAATTTTAGATAAATAGTGGCGTGTAATAAAGGTACTGTTGGCTATAGACGATAACTGCTGAAATCAATTTTTCAAATGTTTTATGCGTTTTCTAAAATGTTTACTTAATTATCTTATTTACCTTATTTCCCTAAATAACGAAGTTTTGTTAAAGCATTCAGGAAGTGTTGGAAAGTGTTTCATAATCTATGCTTAACGCATTTTCCTTTCTTGTTGTATTTAAAGGTGGAATCTCGCAATTTATTTTTAACCCACTTTAGAGGTCTGCACGGGCCAGAACTTGGTCCGGCCAAATAAAGGGAAAAATTCCGACGGACCGGGCCGGGTCGGAGGATTAAATTTTTTAATGGGTCGGGCCAAGCGGATAAAAAAAAATTCGGCCCGATATAAACATGTAAAAGGATCCAGCTAAGCCAATAAAATGTGAACAGTTTTCAATGGACGTGACTGAGGCGAAGAAAAGTTTAAATATGTGGCACGAGCCGATGCTAGATTGATAACATCAGAACAGAAATATAACATGTCCAGCACGGAAATCGGCATTGTCAAATGGATCATGTGTGAACCAGGGCTTAATTTTTTCAGCAGACTTCGTCCAGGACAGGATCAGACTTACACTTTCTTTCTACATTACCATCAACCGCTACTTTGGTCCTTGCGGGGTGGTTACTTTGGTCCATCCCATAAAAAAGATTTTATTCTTTGTATTGAACAAACAATACAAGATAATTTGGGTTGGGTTGGGTTGATTTTTGACGGCCAATTATCTACACGAGGGATATAGGCCCGGGGGGGGGGTGCCCTCCGTGGGGGCCTTTCTAAGGGAACCTAATCCGTATTAACGCATGGAAGATCCACGGCTCGAAGAAAACCACGAAAACTCCGAACGATTAGGCCGACGGGCGCGATTGGGATCGAACACAGCACCTCCCGTCTACCAGCTTCGAGAGCAGAACCTCTCGGCCACTGGTGGGGCCCAAGATAATTTGGAGTTTTTACACTTGAAAAATATTTTATACCCTACTATATAGGGTATTTAAATAGTTTGGGGGTAATTTAATTTTTTTGTGGTAAAACTGAATGTGTTTGTAAACAACTGTTGTCGTGTGTAAATTTTAACTCTTCAAACTTTCTATAGTGAAACAATCTGTATAAGAGTTACAAATAAGGTAAGTGTCAAAATATTACCTTTAGTAACCTGTAACCCACGTGTGATCACAGTTTTTCCTTTAACTTTTTATTTTGACAGGAAATGTTTACGTTTTACATAAAGCTAACACGAAAACTAGTATTTCGAGGCTACTTTGTGCCAGGCCTTTTTTGGTCCGAAAATAGTCCCAATCACTTAGAAAGCCTTTTATACAACCAAATCTCTTAAAACATGCTTTAAGTAACATTTTTTTTCAAATGTTACTGTAGTAAAATGTTACATTAATTGTTTTTGTTCCAGTTGCTGAGTATAACACGACGAAAACTGTTTCTCGTTTCTATAATATTAACAGTTAGTTTATTGTGTTTAAATGTTAAAAAAAAAAAAAAAAAAAAAAAAAAAAAAAACATTTGTTTATCGAGTTTGCAGTGTTAATTTATTAGCAAATGCTATTGGAAGGCTGTATCAATAAAAATGTATTCATTTACATATTAAATGTATTCATTTTATATGAAAATAAGTGTATAGACCATCCAAAATTTTAAAAATAGTTAAAAAATTTAAAAATTAAAAAATTCCCCTTTAAAACCATACAGTTTGCTTCATTGTTTCATGATAATTGTTTACAACTCCATCCATTTCTCCCATGAAAAACCACATATAATATTTTTTAATAATGGAAATGTGAGTGGAACCAGGAAAAAGTGGCCCAAAGTAGCCCCGGCTGACGGTACCATGACGGGCCGTACTGATGCTATTCTGCATTCTATGGTTTGCAAACATAAAGTAATCTATAATGTTAAATTTTCCTATAGCTATGCAATATTCCAGAAAAATATCTTAATTGTATGTTAAGAAAAATTTGATTTTTCTGTGTAAATTGAGACGGGTCTGCCTGATTTCATTGATTTTTGCACGGGCCAGACCGGGCCGTGAACCGCGAAAATACAAACTGGTCGGCGCGGTGCCGGGCTTGAAAATTCCGGCCCGTGCAGACCCATAACCTCTTTCTGATATGCTAGTATCATATAAATATCCTGTACAAAGGTGTTTTTCCGATGACAATGCAACACTTCAATATTTTTACAACTTAATTATTAATTAATACATTGATTTTAAGGCACTTTCAAATTAGCCCGACACAGGTGATAAATCGAAAATATTCTCTATAACTCGAACAATTATATGGGAGTTGAAAAAACAATGTATATTTAATGATGCGCCAATAAATGTTGGCGAAATATGCCAAATCGCTGTAAAACTGCAGCAATGGAGCATTTTAAAGACTTAAAAGTAGAAAATAAATTATAAATAAAAAGTGAAGAGTATAATATTAAAAAAAAATACGCTTTTATTAACTAATAGTTAAATATTAATTAATTTACGATTATACGTTGTTAAATCAATTTAGAAATCCTAAAAGGATAGCTTAAATAATGATTCATTTTTTCTTTCCCGTTCCCTTTCTTAAAAAATAAATATAGCAAAAAATACACGCTTTTTGATAAATTCATTGCTCAAGTGTAAAAAAAAAATCTGCTTTTTTTTTTTTTCAGATCCGAGCTCGTTGACTACGTCAAATAATTGTATTGTAACAGGAATTTTTCCGAAAAAACGTGAATTGCAGTAAAAAGGTATTTTCAAGATGATCATTGAATGCTAATTGCCGAAACGTCAGTGAAGGCTTACTGTGGAGACACGAGTCTGTTAGTCTGTCTGTTAGTCAGTTTGTTAGTCTGTCTGTTTGTCTGTCTGTTAGTCTGTCTGTCTGTTCCGCGATAACTGCCGTAAAAAGCATCCGATCGGCTTGAAATTTACTGGACATGTTGATGAGGTACCCGGACTTAGCTGTATAGTTTTTGGTTAAATTTGGTTCATTCGTTCGGGAAATATGGAACATTTTATTTTTCTCTATAATGCTTTTCTATGGCAAGTCAGACGATTTTCAGATTTTCATTTGTTGAAAGAAATGGCTCATATGAAAAATCGATTTAAATGGTAAATTTTTGATGCTGAAATTTTTAAATAAGATTATTAAACTAGTAAATCTGCAGATCAGGAGCCTCAACGTCATCTTTGCAAGTCATTGTTTTTTAACACTCATTGCATAATATTCAACTTCCTGCATCGCTTTTTAAAGTTTTCAAATTACATAAATATTTATGAGCATACAAGATACTTCGTAAAGTTTCAGAAATTAAAAGTGTTAAACAAGTGGTTGTACATTGATGTTCTGAAATTCTGATGAGCTACTTATTCTGGTAACTTTTTAAATCAAAAATTGCATTTCTTCAGGGGGGATCTGCCCCGCTGAACCCCCGCAGTCTATTTAAATTTACATTCGTAATTTTTTATTGATTGTGCGGATGGTTATAGTATATCTTAGATTTTTTTTTACGCTGTGATTTATAAGGATAAGCATAAGTTTTTTTTATAAATTAATAAAATTTAAATTTGAAATAAAATATTCATGTTAACCGTACACAGACAATAAATCTTGAAGTGACGCCAAAAATGTAACCCTAAAATCCGCTACATTCGGCACAACACAACGACGTGCTTTAAAAAAAAAAAAAAAAAAAAAAAAAAAAAACGGATGAAGTCAAAGAATTTGGTCCCTGTTCCACGTGCTTGTTTTGTTTGGGCCGAATGAGGGCATTTAAATCTGAGCGATAACGCACATCGTATTGCAAACTGTTTTTACGGCATACTGCATCTCCATCTATCTCTTTCCTCCGTGAATAATAGTTAATTTTATTTTACCCAAGATCTTTTTATTCCAGCATTTTTGTTTTCGATAAATGACGTCTAATTCACCTGCTATGCGTACTTACTCAAAACTTTTCAATTTGTTATATTAAGAAATACTCGAGAGTTTTCTTTTTATTTTTAATATGCCGCCATATTAATTTTTCTATTCTTAATTTTATTTTTCACTTTCCTGTTTCACGACAAAACATTTCAATTGAAAATTGTTTAAAAGAAAATATTATTCCGGGTTTTGATTTTCTTGTCAACAATTAAAGAAATATTGGTAAATGTTATGGGAAAATGTTACGTTATTCTCTATGAAAATAATGAACTTTTGTATTTTTAAGCAAAATATTTCAATAAAATAAATAAAATAAATGAAATATTGCCTATTTTTATTTCTGGGCTAAAATCCTTCTATATGCAAAGATACAAATGCATTAATTCATCTGTTTTGACGTTGGCTTTACTCAAGCATTATACACGCAATTATACTAATATTATTAGGACCAAATACGTTGCTAGGCAACAGAGAAAGAAAAGGAAAAAAAATGAAATATGCATTATGTCAATTTGATAAAACAAAATCCTTTATATTATTGGAAAACATGCATAAAATTCCCCCCAATATTATAAACCTAATTAAAAAAATCTCACAAATATATTGACATAATTTATTGGAATAATTTAATAATGTTATTTAAAAATTTCAGCATCAAAAATTTACCATTTAAATCCATTTTTCATATGAGCCATTTCTTTCAACAAATGAAAATCTGAAAATCGTCTGACTTGCCATTGAAAAGCATTATAGAGCAAAATAAAATGTTCCATATTTCCCGAACGAATGAACCAAATTTAACCAAAAACTATACAGCTAAGTCCGGGTACCTCATCAACATGCCCAGTGAATTTCAAGCCGATCGGATGCTTTTTGCGGCAGTTATCGCGGAACAGACAGACAGACTAACAGAAACCAAAACTTTCCGTGTCTCCATAGTAAGCCTTCACTGACGTTTCGGCAATTATTCCAATTAGTTTGAAATTTTGTCAATATATTTGCGAGATTTTTTTAATTAATTAGGTTTATAATATTGGGGTTAATTTTATGCATGTTTTCCAATAATATAAAGGATTTTGTTTTATCAATTTGACATAATGCATATTTCATTTTTTCCCCTTTCTTTCATCTGTTGCCTAGCAACGTATTTGGTCCTAATAATATTAGTATAGTTGCGTGTATAATGTTTGAGTAAAGCCAACGTCAAAACGGATGAATTAATGCATTTGTATCTTTGCATATAGATGGATTTTAGCCCAGAAATAAAAATAGGCAATATTTCATTTATTTTATTCAAATATTTTGACAAAAAATACAAAAGTTCATTGTTTTCATAGGGAATAACGTAACATTTTTCCATAACATTTACCAATATTTCTTTAATTGTTGCCAAGAAAATCAAAACACGGAATAATATTTTCTTTTAAACAATTTTCAATTGAAATGTTTTGTCGTGTAACAGGAAAATGAAAAATAAAATTAAGAATAGAAAAATTAATATGGCGGCATATTGGAAATAAAAAGAAAACTCTCGAGTATTTCTTAATATAACAAGATGAAAAGTTTTGAGTAAGTACGCATAGCGGGTGAATTAGACGTCATTTATCGAAAACAAAGATGCTGGAATAAAAAGATCTTGGGTAAAATAAAATTAACTACTAGTAAATCTGTAGATCAGGAGCCTCAACGTCATCTTTGCAAGTCATTGTTTTTTAACACTCATTGCATAATATTCAACTTCCTACAAATCGCTTTTTAAAGTTTTCAAATTACATAAATATTTATGAGCATACAAGATACTTCGTAAAGTTTCAGAAATTAAAAGTGTTAAACAAGTGGTTGTACATTGATGTTCTGAAATTCTGATGAGCTACTTATTCTGGTAACTTTTTAAATCAAAAATTGCATTTCTTCAGGGGGGCTCTGCCCCCCTGAACCCCCCGTAGTCTATTTAAATTTACATTCGTAATTTTTTATTGATTGTGCGGATGGTTATAGTATATCTTAGATTTTTTTTTACGCTGTGATTTATAAGGATAAGCATAAGTTTTTTTTATAAATTAATAAAATTTAAATTTTAAATAAAATATTCATGTTAACTGTACACAGACAATAGATCTTGAAGTGACGCAAAAAATGTAACCCTAAAATCAGCTACATTCGGCACAACACAACGACGTGCTTAAAAAAAAAAAAAAAAAAAAAAAAAAAAAAACGGATGAAGTCAAAGAATTTAGTTCCTGTTCCACGTGCTTGTTTTGTTTGGGCCGAATGAGGGCATTTAAATCTGAGCGATAACGCACATCGTATTGCAAACTGTTTTTACGGCATACTGCATCTCCATCTATCTCTTTCCTCCGTGAATAATAGTTAATTTTATTTTACCCAAGATCTTTTTATTCCAGCATCTTTGTTTTCGATAAATGACGTCTAATTCACCTGCTACGCGTACTTACTCAAAACTTTTCATCTTGTTATATTAAGAAATACTCGAGAGTTTTCTTTTTATTTCCAATATGCCGCCATAATAATTTTTCTATTCTTAATTTTATTTTTCATTTTTCTGTTTCACGACAAAACATTTCAATTGAAAATTGTTTAAAAGAAAATATTATTCCGGGTTTTGATTTTCTTGGCAACAATTAAAGAAACATTGGTAAATGTTATGGGAAAATGTTACGTTATTCTCTATGAAAATAATGAACTTTTGTATTTTTAAGCAAAATATTTCAATAAAATAAATAAAATAAAAGAAATATTGCCTATTTTTATTTCTGGGCTAAAATCCTTCTATATGCAAAGATACAAATGCATTAATTCATCTGTTTTGACGTTGGCTTTACTCAAGCATTATACACGCAATTATACTAATATTATTAGGACCAAATATGTTGCTAGGCAACAGAGAAAGAAAAGGAAAAAATGAAATATGTATTATGTCAAATTGATAAAACAAGATCCTTTATATTATTGCAAAACATGCATAAAATTCCCCCCAATATTATAAACCTAATTAAAAAAATCTCGCAAATATATTGACATAATTTATTGGAATAATTTAATAATGTTATTTAAAAATTTCAGCATAAAAAATTTACCATTTAAATCCATTTTTCATATGAGTCATTTCTTTCAACAAATGAAAATCTGAAAATCGTCTGACTTGCCATTGAAAAGCATTATAGAGCAAAATAAAATGTTCCATATTTCCCGAACGAATGAACCACATTTAAGCAAAAACTATACAGCTAAGTCCGGGTACCTCATCAACATGCCCAGTGAATTTCAAGCCGATCGGATGCTTTTTGCGGCAGTTATCGCGGAACAGACAGACAGACTAACAGAAACCAAAACTTTTCGTGTCTCCACAGTAAGCCTTCACTGACGTTTCGGCAATTATTCACGGAGGAAAGAGATAGATGGAGATGCAGTATGCCGTAAAAACAGTTTGCACTAGGATGTGCGTTATCGCTCAGATTTAAATGCCCTCATTCGGCCCAAACAAAACAAGCATGTGGAACAGGGACCGAGTTCTTTGACTTCATCCGTGCATTTTTTCTGTAAAATGAAAATGATCTGCTTATATTTAAGCAATAAGCATTCTAAGGTAGCATTTCATTGTATTATGAATTAAAAACTCTATTACTAAAAATATTATTCTGTTTTTTTTTTTTTTTTTTTTTTTTTTTTTTTTTTTTTTTTAAGCACGTCGTTGTGTTGTGCCGAATGTAGCGGAATTTAGGGTTACATTTTTGGCGTCACTTCAAGATTTATTGTCTGCGTACGGTTAACATGAATATTTTTTTTTAATTTAAATTTTATTAATTTGTAAAAAAAAAAAAAAAAAAAAAAAAACTTATGCTTATCCTTAAAAATCACAGCGTAAAAAAAAATCTAAGATATACTATAACCATCCGCACAATCAATAAAAAATTACGAATGTAAATTTAAATAGACTACGGGGGGTTCAGGGGAACAGAGCCCCCCTGAAGAAATGCAATTTTTGATTTAAAAAGCTACCAGAATAAGTAGCTCATCAGAATTTCAAAACATCAATGTATAACCACTTGTTTAACACTTTTAATTTCTGAAACTTTACGAAGTATCTTGTAAGCTTATAAATATTTATGTAATTTGAAAAATTTTAAAAACGATTGTAGGAAGTTGAATATTACGCAAAGAGTGTTAAAAAACAATGACTTGCAAAGATGACGTTGATTCTCCTGATCTGCAGATTTACTAGTTAAAGAGAGCTTTTAAAAAAATTATTTGTCTTTTTATTTTTGTTTTTTTCCTGATGTCTTATGTCACTGATGATATTGCACCGCATATCGTGAGCAACAGTAGCGCCAACTTAAAAAAAAATAGTGGCTGGGCTCAATTCTTTTTTTAGTAAAATAACACATATATCCCCATCCTCCCCCTTAGTGTGTATGTATGTATGAGGAGAGTGAGAGGGGAGGAGCGTTTTTTCAAGCAAATTTTTAAATTATTATAATTTATTAATAATTTTATAAATAATTTTATTAAATTATATTCTTTTAAGTTCTTCCTTATAAATAATACATCAATATTTATTTTAAATAACATTAGAATTGCTAACTATTGAAAGTGCAAAAAACTAAATGTCAATAAAAGTATACATTTCAGTCACCTAATATGCTTTATATTATTAATTATAATGTTATTTATTTATTTTAAATAACATTAGAATTGCTAACTATTGAAAGTGCAAAAAACTAAATGTCAATAAAAGTATACATTTTAGTCACCTAAGTGCTTTATCAATTCAAGACATCAAAACAGAGGGCAAAATATTGAGGAAATTTGATTTCGTGAGAAATTTAACTATACATCCGTTGAAGGGGGTTTCAGTGCCAGTGTTGAATTCAGGGGGTGGCCTGGGGGACAATACCCACCGGAGCAATGAGATGTTTTCACCGGAATATTTGAGATTTTGTGTTTTCAATGGTGAAAAAGGGCAATGACACCCCCCCCCCCCCGTAACTCTATACTGTCTCCCCGGAGCCACAGAAATCCCTCCCGAAGAAAAGTGTATGAATTCAACACTGTTCACTGCTCTTGTAAGTCTAATGGATGCCCCTACTATTTTTCAAACAAAACTATTTTGAGAACGTTTATAAAACCAAATCTCATTTCAGCGATTAAATAATTAAAAATAAATAAATTACGAATTAAATCAATTGAAATTGGGTGGGCGGAGAGATTAAATTATTTGGTTGGCTTGCGCCCCATGAGCCCATATAAGTGTACGCCACTGGTGAGAACTGAGATTCAAATAGGTAGTTTCAATAACATATCAGGGGGTCAAAATTCGATAACGAAATTCCACCTTTTCATACAAAAACCACGTTGATTTAATTGAAAGAGCTATTTATAACGACATTGTCACGTTATCACAAAAAAATCCCAAAATAGAAGATTTTAGGTTAAAATTACGACAATGAATTTATTATTCAACCCGCAGTAATTAAATATCAGAGATATTATTTACCGAAATCTGAGAGTATGCACTTGAGTATGAATAGTCTTGGTGTTGTTTATGATGGCCAATTATCGAGGGATTAAAGGTCGTATCATTGACCTCGCTTTGTCTTTCTTGTGGTCACGTGGTGCTTTTCATCTTTAATCGCTTTAGTAGGAAACGGCCGACATCCTGCAGAGGAAAAAGTTTCCTTCAAGTCGATCTAATCTTCTTATCTTCTTTCCATTATTGAATCTCGCCATCTTTTTGTGAATAAACCACAGACGGGTGCAGAAGAATAGGTTTCTCGGAAAACAAAACAGGCGTTTAAATGCAGCCAAAAGCCCGAGGGGGAATGCCCTCCATGGGGATCTTTCTAAGAAAACCTAACCCGTATTTACGCAAGTTTCCAAGAAAATCACGGAAAACTCTGAACGACTAGGCAAACGTGCGCGATTGGGTTTGAACGCAGCATTTCCCGTCTACGAGCTTTGAGGAGAGAATCTCTCAGGCACTGGTGGAAGTGGGAGGACTTTATGTAGGAATAAATGTCACCTACCATAGCTATAACGATAAGAATGCTTATTCACCGTCCCCGTTCCTTTCCCTTTTTTTTTCTCTTTTTTGACACTTACATGACAAAAAATTTTATCTTAAACCTTTACTGATCTAAAATTCTGCCCACCATTTCACCACTATTGATATTAATAATTCTTTTGAGTTATAACCACCAATTATCCTTTTTCTAAATTTTAATTTTTAAAAGAAATACATGTTTTAATGTAATAAAATAAAATAAAATAATCTTTATTTATTTATTTATTTTAGTCATAAAATATTTTTTAGAAATCCGGAAAAATATCTTTACTAATTTATTTCATTATATTTGTTTTCTTATTTTACTTCATAACATTAATAATACTAATGTTAGAATCTAATACTATTTTATTTAATTTTATTAACTTTATTTATTAACTTAATTAAATTTAATGAACAAGGTTTCATAGAGAAATGCGCAATTCATTTTAAAGAAATTAAAAATGCTTTATAGTGTTTGTAATTCTACTATTAAACAGCTACTACTTGACAAATTTATTTTTGAAATCGCTGATTTGTTTAGCGCTGATAATGTCTTATAAGCATGTATGTACTTCAAAAGAAAAAAAAAATAATAATAAAGAGAATGATTAAATTTTGAAATTTGTTGATTCTTTTATCAAGCAGAGATACCAGATGGCAGCACTAGAAAACAAAACTCTATAGCTGCAGTTACATTGAATCAAAGCATGAAAAAAAATTAGCTGTAGAGAAACTCGGATTGACAATTTATTTTCGAATTTCGAATTACGATAATTTATTTTTTATTATCATTTTATTTTAGAACTTTGAAATAAGAATTTAATATAGATTACAAATTACAATCGAACCTCCAGATCACTTAAAAAAAATCGATATAAATTATTTTGGAGACATCAAACTTTATTTCAAAATAAACTTAAATAAAAAAAATATGAAAGAAGTAATTTAAAAACTTGCAACGGAGTAACAAGGTAGGGGGGCCGGGAGGGGGAGAGGTGAGTGCCGGTCGGACGAAAAAAAAAAAGAGTTTTTCAAGGTATTTTATAAAGAGCAATATAGTGCTATGAAAGATAAATTAATAAACAAATATGCCGTTATTTGGAATAATTTATTCAAAAATATAATATCAATTTTAAGAAAATAAATATCGCTTGAGAGTGTAGATGGGGGCGGGTTCGAATCCCGCCGGTTCCTTTGCATACTCTTGTGGAGGCCCCAGGATGCAGTGGCGCACCCAGGATTTTATCTTGGAGGGGGCCGAACATTGGCAACGAAACAAAATAAAATTAGTGGGGGCAAAATTTCTCAAGTTTTGATTACAGTAAGAAATTACAAGGAGACACTAATTAATCATAAAATTACCGTAATTAATTCAGTATCAATTAATTGGTTATTTATTTTAATTAAAATTATTATACTTAAAGTTTAATTTCATTAATAATTTTAAAAAGTACTAATTTTTGAATGTGCAGAAGTTAAACATTTAAAGGCCTCATAAATAAACATTTATAGAATTTCCTATTTATATCTATCTGATTGTGAGACATATTGCAGTTTAAGAAAAATATCCAAAATAGCTTTGACGAGATGAATTATTGGATGCAAATTTTTGGGCTAGTTCATTTAAATTTAACTCGTCACTCAAAATTGTATGGGAATTAATAAACTAATAGAGAATTTAATTTCTTGTGGAGTATGGCAGTAAATTCTTGTAGAAGCACTGTCATCTCTAGTCGTGGAAAGGGTAGATGCCCCTACAGTGTCCGTGACTTAACCGACTATGGGGTCGAGTTAAATGGATAAAAAATTACTTAAAAAATTCAATAAAATTCAATTAAAAATATTGTTACACATAAAATCTTTTTTTTTTTTTTACAAAGCTCTTGAATTACTTCAGTCTCAGTTACATTAATCTCTCTGTGTATATATAACAAAGCCAGCCCATTTAATTTTGATTCTGTCATTATGGATCTTAAGTAAATTTTTAAAATGTGTAATGTCAAAAATTACCTTTCGCTGAGGCAAGTTGTAACGGGAAGTGTTACAAATATCTTTAGTTATTTGTAGGTGTTGTGGTACAACATTTTGTCCCATTTCAAAACTGTTTCAATGGCATTCTTGCATCGAGTTATAGAAGCTATTTCTCAAATTTTCTGTAGCTGAACTTGAATTCGGCATTCAAAATTTCTGAATTTGTAGAAAGTAAATCATGCATATAAAATTCACACAATTGACGAAAATCCTTAATTTCACTAGCTGTTGGAGCACTTTTTTCATTATGTCGAAAAAAATCAAAATGTTGCTGTGCCGAGTAAAACGTCCATTAATTTGAGTGAATGTTTGATCAACGAATGGGATAAAAATATTTTTCCTGAAATGCTCTTCTGTAGAATCGGCTGGAACATTGGATCTTTGTGTTTGTTTTGATACAGTTTTTGGCATTTTAATGTCAATATGAAAGTTATTGTCTTTCATACAAGTTTACGATATGGGGCTTTACGAATAGTGTTTAAGTGAGCCACAACATCGTTAACGAAATTTCAGGCAATTAAGAGGTCACTGGCAGATTTTTGCAATAATTTAGACAATGGTAAAGTGTATGAAAATATATTCTCTAAGCTAAGTAAAGAAATTAGGAAACCAAATTTACATAACGAATTTTTAAAAAAGTTTTGCCTTAGAAGACGAATCTCTGTCTTTCCAAGATGCGATTGTTTGAAAGCGATCAATCACTGCATCATATAATTCTACCATGGTCATGATGGCTTTATGGCGTCCCACACACCTAGTTGGACACACTTTTTGTAGTTTTTGGTTATTAATTTCCGGTGTACGTTTGTAAATATTGTTGAGGAGGATGTCTTGTCTATTTAGGAGTATCGAAAAATTGTGTGTCATTTCAATTATGCCAATGCAGTTTCTTATTTCTATCACAGATACAACATTTCACGTGCTAAGTTTAAACTATGTGAGACACAATGAACATATAAAGCTTGCGAATATGTACTTATACGTGAGACAGACGTAAATCTGTTAAACTTTCCGCTCATTGATGGGACACCATCATAACCTTGGCCTACGGAACCTACGTAACTAGGACAAATCGATATCATATGTCTTTAATCCTTCTAATATTTTGCCTGGCAAGTTTTTTCTCCAGTGCTTGCTACAGGAATAAATTGTAAGAATTCTTCACAAATTTTGTTGTCATTCTCTTCATCAATATATCAGACACACAAGGAAAGATGTTCAGTAGTAGGAATGTCACAAGTTTCACCTTCAAGAAATGAGAAACATTTTGCCGAATTAATTTTTTCTTACCAAACGATTCAAGATGATATCTTTACTGGCATTTTTAGCTTGTTTTTGTAATTTCCAGCTAATAAAGGTAGCGTTTTTGGCAGAATGTTTAAAATGTTCAGTGAGGTTTTCATTCCCCGCATCGACTCTTGTTCTTAGTAAAGTTCGAAAGTTGGCTTCATTGGCGATTCCCACCTGCTCAATCGCATAAAATTACAATTTTTATAATAGGTTCTAATCGGTTCCGATTTACTGCAACTTGTGATGCCTGACCCACATGAATTTTTCTATGGACTGAAATGTATTTCCTTCTCGAATATTCTGTAGTTTTTCGTAAGTTGCAATAGCCCTGAAATGATATTGTTTTTTGTTGATTATTAAATTTCTCAATGGCTTTCTTCCAATTATTATAACTTTGCGTGACCAACTACCCAGCTACTTCCGATTTAGATTTTCCAACGTTAGGAGGTGCAAAAAACAATCAGTATTTAAAACGTGCACTATTTTCAACTTGAGAATACACAAGCCAAGTATATTTTTTAAACCATGTATATTGAAAACTTTATTTGTGATTTGCAGCTGCAGCACAGGTTGCGGGAAAATTAAAATTTGTTTCTGGTTTCCACAACTTTTTCATAATATTTAAATTATCGTCAGTATTGAATATTTGTTCTTTCAACAATACGATGTCTTGCTCATTGCTATCATCTAAGGAAATATTATTCTTCATGTTTATTCGATGGCTTTGGCTGATTTGCGACTAGGGAAACGGAATCCAAATCGGTATTTATAGTGTTAATAACGTCATTACTATTAGCATTTAAATCACCCTTTTTTATAATTTGAAATAATTCCATTTCAAAAGAATATTTTACAAATTTAATTTGCAAATGTCATTGAAGAGTTTCCATGCAGGTTACTTTTAACAGCTGAAAAACTTGTTTGAAGATTAATATATGATTGTCAATAAAGTCACTGCAAAATAGCCATGTAAAATAAAAAATAAATTTTTGTGTAACTTTTGTGTACTCGCATGTAACTCTGTATAGTATTCCAAGTCCAAGCAAAAGAAAAAGGAATGGCTAAGGATACAACCGAACCAACTGAGGGTTTTGCACTATAATGATCCAAACTGAAGTTCACTATATTACATCTGGACCTTCTGAATCTAGATGCTGGATCTCAATTGCTCGACTGGGAGAAGCTTGAAACATACATAATTCAGCTTTAATCACCAAAAGGATGTCATTTTTTAGCGGTGATAGCTTTCTTTGTAACTTTCTGTTTTCATTCTCGCAATTTAAAAAAAAGTTTTCTAAAACTACATGCAATATGGGGAAAAAAAACTGTTGAAGTCTTTTTTTTTTTCTTTTTTTTAACTGCATGGTAGCATTGCAGTTTTTTCACAATAGGTATAAGAATAGCCAGTCTTGTAATGAGAATTACCAATGATATATAGAAATGTGGTCTCAAGCAAACGCATTTCTGTGGTTGTGCATCTTTGAAATTGGCTGGGGAGACCCGCGTATTTATAGGGCGTCAATTAACTTTTTTCACAAACGCACACACGCAAAAAACGAACTTTGGTCTCGTAAATATTTTAAATACTTTTCTAGTGTTTTCTCCCTTTTCTTTTGGAGGGGGCCAGGGCCCCCTGGCTCACTCCCTGGGTGCGCCACTGCCAGGATGTAATTCTCTGGTGTTGTAAATTTCCTTGTGCTCAGGGGTGTAGTGGAGGGTATATGCAGGTATACGCCGTATACCTTCTGGATTTTTTTAAGAAGCACCTGTTTCTCAAATAAAACTATAGCGTTTACCCTAGGCATGACATTCATGACTTTAGCGTATACCCCTCTGCCTAGGGCTCTATTATAGGATCCTTACCTATGCCTACAGAGTATACCCTCTGGTTTTTTTACGACTACATCACTGCTTCTGCTACCTCGCTCGATCTCGTCCCTGTATATCGACGATGACTTATAAGAGGGCCCTGGTGTCAAGCACACAAGTCTGATGTATGTGTTCAATAAAACAAACAAACAAACAAACCATTTGGTTGTAAGACCTTTTGTGACAAGTCTTAATTGTCATCTATGAAAAATAATTGGAAAACTTCTGTTTCTTCTTTAAATTCATTTGTTATAAATAGGGGTCATTAATACTCCACTTAAATGCAAGGAGCTCAAATTTGATTTTATTTAACCTCCTTGGTGTCAATGTAAAACTGATTACTGTTAAAAGCTGCAATGGAGTGATTTATTTATGTTCATTTCCCAATCGACAAACGATTTTTTAAACTATACTTTCACTTTTTTATTCAATTTCTTAAAAAATTAGAACTTGAGAATTTGTGTTGAAATTTTACAGAGCAAATTTCATTCGGTTTGAAACAGAGAGACGGTTACGAAAGCGAAAATATCCTCATAGAAAAACAAAAAAAAAAAAAAGAAAAGAAAAAGAAAAAAAAACTTGCATCGAAAAAGTAAAAAACTGCCTTCGTAGATATCGACCTCAGCTATTCAATATTTTTTTTTTTTTTTTAAATATTGAAATGCAAATGAGATATTTTAAAAAAATTCTCCCATAGGATTAACATTAGCAGGCGAGTGCAAAGAGAAGAAAGATTATAGAAATATACTTTTCTAATAGATGATAGATCTCTTCTCATAAACATTTTCCCTAATAGATTAGAATGTGCATAAATAAATAATAATAAGTAGAAAATAGGCAACCACAATTATTTTTAGACTTTTCAGGTATGAATTGAAACCTTCATAGTAAATTCTGACATAATATGCTGATATTCAGAAGAACCGATTTCACAACAATATTTTCATTAAAATTTAATTAAATTTGACAAGGAAATGAAGCATTCAGCTTCCGGATGGTGAGTTAAAAGGCTACCGATACGATTGTCTTACAAAACAGGTGCGTTTCTTTGATTGCCAACTTTATTGTTTGCAGAAGTCGGACAGGCTCAAGGATATTGAAGAAGAAGAAAGGAGAAATGGCACGGGCGCCGACAGAATGAAATCCAGGAAGGGGCGCTATTTTCGAACAGATGTATCTGTCGTCCGTCCGCAGAATCACCGTTATTTAAAAATGGAGGATATAAACAAAAAATAAGTTAAACTAGAACCTATTGTTAGACTCCCTCCCCCCATTTTCCATGGAAGACAATTTTATATAGATATTAACATAAAAAAGAAAACAGTACAAAGAATTTACAAATAAGATTTAATAGATATTTAAAGTGCATATTAGCCTTTTTTAAAAATAGAGATTGAAACATTACTTTTTTTTTATGTCAGTGTGGAGGGTGGTCTGCTCTTTTGACGAATGAAAGGGCAGGCGAATTGACGGGGTTCTCTTCCCTTCCCGAAAAAAAAAGTCTTAGTTCATCTTTCTCTTAGCGTTTTTTAAGTCACTTCTAATGAATCAATTTTGCTTTTTTTTTTATTCCAAAATCATGATTGAAAAAGAAAATTTCAGTATTAACTAGTGTTGTAACAGAACGAATTCATTGAGATTTGACTCACATTCTGCGAGTTTTGAGTTTTAATTTTTTGAAAAACGAGCGTGAGTTGAATTAAACTAAAAAAAAATAAATAAATAAGTAAATAATAAAATAAAAATAAATAAAAATTCGCGAGTTTGATTCAAGATTACAACTCATACTTATTCAATAATTTTTATAATTTCTTTAAAAATGTCTAATTAAAAACACTTTTTTTTACAAGTCTCTCACTTTGAGAAAGTTGGAAAAGCAAGATTTTTAGCGACTACTATTGATAATTATTAATTTATGTGCTTAAAGTCTTTAATTAATGATAGTTTTTCATATAAAGTCAAATCTGAGAATTGGTTTTACCTTTTAAATCACATAAAAGCTAAAATCACTTCCCAGATTTCATTAAAATAGAAAGAAATTAATAATTTATGAGCGTATTAGGCGGTGTCTATAAATTCAATAGATCGCATACAGGGCTACACGAAAGACTTCACACACATTAACTGATATGCACAGCAACTGCTGAAAATGAATTTTTACTGAGTTATGTGCTATTTTAAGTTTCTTATTTAGCTATCACCTATTACTCTGGAAAAAATTTAATTTCTTAATAGTAATATCCTTTTAGTGTTGAAAGTGTTTCATAATCTATAGCTGATGCATGATTTTTCGTTCTTTTTCTATTAATTTTCTTTTTCTGATTCATTTGTATTTTTTTTCTTAAGAAAGGAATACTTAATGAGTTTCGCTCTTTTTCAAAAGTGTTTATGACTTCGGTTTGTCTGTTTGTCCGAGCTCTAACTTCCGTAAATATACTCGGATTGATATGTAATTGATATACGTTATTGAGGTTTGCCATGGCATGTTCGGTATTGTAAATGAAGTGCGTAGCAGTCATAGATCATTTACAGGGGCACTCAAAAGTACTCCGTAACATATGTTACGGAACCATAGACCACAATATTATGGTCTGGGGGAAAATGTTTGCGGTTAATTTTAACAGTGTTACATAATTTTAATCAAAATGAAATTTATATAGTATTCGATCCAGGGACCTTTTGGCTAAAGATGCCAATGCTCTGCCAACTGAGCTATCTTGGAAAAACCTGGACAAATCAACATTGGCAGCTTTAGGGAAAAGGTCCCTGGACTGGACACTTTTTTCCCCGGTAGGAAAATTACAATTCATGTGATTTATTTACCAATTAGAATAACTGCGTTAAAATTAATAAATTTACTTCTAGTTTTTCAAATTATGCTTTATCCTATCAACCTTTTACATTCGTTCCATACATACAGGGTACAAGGTGTCCCAAAAGTCCCTGACACATTTTAAAATTCAACATAATTTAGTTTTGATAGTTTAGTTTAATTGTAATTAATGTTGATGCTGTGACACAGAAATGATGAATCCTAGCGAAAAAGCTCATTGCCTAGGTTGGCACTACATAAGGTTAGTTGGGGTAACTGGACCATAGACTATTTTATAAAAAAACTGTTGATGTTTTTCAAGTTTTAGCTTTTGTGAACAATGCACCTTAATTTCTACTTCCTAAAACAACGTGTGTTAACTCAGTCATAACTCTCACTTTGCTGTGATAGGTTGTCAAAAATTTACGTTTCTTTTTTAAAAACAACGTCAATATAATTGAACTTCCTCGGCTTTTTATTAAAATACTGTAAAGTACTTTTATTAAACAATCTTTTTTTTTAAAGATTAGGCATATAACTATATTAATATTATTAGGTATCTATACATATTTACTTCATGTTTCAAATGTAAGCCTAAGTGTCCCAGTTACCCCATAAATTTTTCAAGAATGGGGTAACTGGGACTTGTATCCGGGGTAACTGGACCATGCTGGATCCAGTTACCCCAATAGTTATAAATAATTTTTTTGAGTTTCTCTTACTACAGGAAATAAATTTCTCCATTGTTTTTTGCTCATAATAAAGAAAATTATAAAATACCTTATTAAAATTACGTAATAAAATAAAAAAAAAAGTATATTGGGTGGTATCTAACCAAATTTCTTGATCCCTTGAGAGGCGGTGATGCCGTTATGGCATCACATAATTTTAATCCCTGATTTCCACATCAGCACCGGAATTTTATAATAAAAATTTCACCTTTACTAAGTACGCGAAAATATACTTTTACTTGTTTACAAAAAGATTATCCTGTAAATACTTGTGTCAGAAAATTATTTCAACATTTTATGAATGCATGTACCTTGCTCCTGAAAGCGAGATAGCCAAACCTTGAAATTGTACGATAGGGATCGCATTCTATAGGGAAACTTTTATTGTTCCTACCACTATTTTGAAAATAATATCTTCATCTGGCCTTTCTTTAGAATATGTTAAATAAAATTATCGTGAAGGTAACTCATTAAGGGTTCTGGTAGGAACAATAAAATTTTTTCTATAAAATGCGACCCCTGGACAGATAAAGTACTTAAGTACTTACGTAGCCGTTTGTTCATAGATTTACCTTGCTATTTTTTCCCTTAAAATACCCATGTGAATTTTATACTTATTACCTATACTAATGCTTACTTAATGTTTATGTTTTTGGTATAAATAAATCTAATATTTTCATTTTTAGTGCTTTTTTTAGACACATTGACAGCTAAGGTTTCTCTTACAACGCCCTTTATTTGATATATAATTTACATGATCTACCTGGTTTAAACTTTTTAAAGTTGTTTACACTTTTTCAAACGGGACCTGATATCCCATATGAAATTACGCGTGTAGAACATAGACCCTCCTGATCCACTTATAGCATTTTTATGGGGCAACTGGACCCATGAGGAAAGAAAGATGAAATATGCATATTTTTATATTTTTAATATTAAAATGTAATTTTGAGCATTTCTGTCTGATAGAGGGAACCTAACGGAACACATTTACAGAAGTTCAGACTTTAATTCAAATGAACATTAGCTTTTTGAAGCTGAATTGTCAGAAGCTCCAGTCACATTGTAAAATCATGGCCCAGTTGCCCCAACTAAACTTACTTTAAAACCAAATTGAAACTTATCTTTAAATCAGAAAAAAAAACACTTGTTTGAAACCAGACATACGGACAAATGGCGCCATGCCCATGTATGATCGAAGTTTGGAACTAATTCATTTCATTCTCTTGAAGAAAACTTTTCATCGGGAGATGTATTTTAGTCGAAACCGCATTCGTGTATAGGGCCGAAACCAGCCATTTTTGCGCCCGGGGCAAACATGGATTTTATCGTCCCCCACCCCCTCCTCACGCACAATAAAAGTTATCAACCGCAGGTACTCTATGCAAAAAAAGAAAAAAAATCCTTAAAAAATAAAAATCATTTAATAATAATTAAAATGCTAGCAAGAAATATGAAAACAAAGCTCTCATAAGATTAACATTAGTTTGAGCGTTAAGAGCCTACACTAGTCACGTGAAGAAACTGGATAGCTAATGTTAAACCTACGGGAGCGTTCTTTTTAAAATTTCTCACTTGCATATTAGTTGTTTAAAGGCTTTTTTTTCTTGCTTAGAATAGCTGAGATTGAATTCTAACCGGGTTAGCTTTTACTTTTTCGATTTTAGTTGCTGATTTTTTTTTTTTCATTTTCACAAATTTGACAATAACGCTCTCATAGGTTTACCATTAGCTTGCGAGTTTCTTTGTATTTCATATACAGGGTGTCCATGTATAACTGACCGGCTTTTATTTTCACAACCGCTGGTCCTAGATGCATAATTCCAATTACAAAAATGGTTTAAATAAGTAAAGAATTATTTTTAAAGCGATTTGGGTCAAGAAAAACATTTATTAAAAAATTAAGAAATTTAAATTTTTTTACGGTCCTCTGGTCCTATAAGCTATATTTTGTAAAATTTACCTGTTACACTGACAAGTAAGACAAAAAAAAGTCCCGTTATTCTACGATTAAAATTGACCCAGTAATAATTGTTTAAAGTTGGAACATATTTTTTGCTTCAAATTAGGGGCCATTCACAAATTTAGTAGAAATATAATTTCGTCAGGTATATTAAAAAAAAATGGTTGACAGTAAAATTAACATTGCAATATAAATTTGAAATCTTTAACCATTCTCACATATTAATGCAAAATATACAATTTGTAATAAACATATAACAAGAAAATAAAAACAGAATTTTTGTTAAATAAAATGATGAAAATTAACAGTTTTAGATTTTGATAATTGATTCTTATGTATTCTGTACAACTAAATCCGAAATTTGCTTTCATTTTTTACCATCACATAAAGATTTTTTGCAAATCGTAAATTTTAAAGTTAAAAAAAGAAAAAATAGGCAAAATTTGATACTATAAAATAGATGTCATTGTTGTGTTTTTAACTTTTGATAATTTGTTTTTATGTATTTTTTACCGTTGAATCCGTAAATGACCCTCAATTTTAACCATCAACCAAGAATTCCAGTATAAGCCAAAAAAATTGAATAAATTATTGCATTACATAAAATTAAATTAAATAAAAACCGTTTTACATCTGATTTATAGCATAAGAGTTTCCCTATATTTTAACTTTGACATTTACGATCAGCAAAAAATTTCTAACAAGATGGTTAAAAATTAAGGTCATTTTCAGATTCGGTGCTAAAAAGTGCATAAAAAAATCAGTTATTAAAAGTTAAAAAATACAGTCATCTCCTCTATTTTATAGTATCCGATTTATGTTATTTTTTAACTTTGACAGTTTATGATTTGCGAAAAATCTTGACATGATGGTTAAAAATTAAGGAAATTTTCGGATTCAGTGCTAAAAAATACAGAAAAGTTAAAAAACACCACCATCGCAGAGTGTTATCTAATCTAAAACTTTTTCTTAAATTTCTTGGTGGAATTTTTTTGTGTTATCCTGTAAAATAATATAAATGGTAACCACCGAAAATCATAACATTAGATTGTCATCGGATTTATGTCAGTATGTAAAATTTAATCTCGATCGGATATTTGAAATTCAGTTAAAGTTCGAGTACAAATTTTGAACTGGAAAAACATACATACGATCGTTGAAGTTAAATAAAAACTTATAAAAATAACATAATTTTTGTTAAAAGAAATCATGAAAAGAAACAGTCTCATATCCTTACAAAAGAAAACACATGTTAAAATACAATTATTTTAGTCGATCTGAAACTTAAACAAAGTTAACTCAATCGTAGTAGTTGTACGATTTCTTTCAAAGCGCAGATAGACTTGAAATAGATTCTTCGAATACTTTAAGCACTTGGTATATGACCCCTCTTTTTCTTTCTAACCGATGACCAGGCCCCTACCTGCCGGTAAGCACCAGCTGAACGGGCTTGATTCCTGGTATCGGGGCGGGTGACCGCCTAATCGCCGCGTAGCGACAATAAACCTAACGAGCGCCTAGAACGTAACGGCAGCGCCTTTTGCTTAGTTGTGAACGATGTTATGTCGGTTGCTTAACATTTATATCCTGTTGTTTGGAATCTGCACATTGCTACTCATGTTGATCTCGTAATTCGGAACCTTGGTCAGCTAATGAGACCTTCACCTGGCAAGGCACCTCTAGAAGTATAATTCACCCCTCAAAGCATGGCGGAAATCATCTGTGTTCAGATTCAGTAAAGTGGTATAAGTCATGGATTTTTAAAGTTTCATAACTCGGTCGATTTTAGTGTTATTTGAACGGGACTTTTTTTGTCTTACTTGTCAGTGTAATAGAAAATTTTACAAGATATAACTTATAGGACCGGGGGACCGTATAAAAATTTTAAACTTCGTAATTTTTTAAGAAATGTTTTTCTTGACCCAAATCGCTTTAAAAATAATTCTTTACCTTATTTAAACCATTTTTGTAATTGGAAGTATGCATCTAGGACAACGGTTACGAAAATAAAGGTCGGTCAGGTTATACGCGGGCATACTGTATAGGGTAGATGTGCCAGTAATGGACACCCTTCAATGCTATTGGTTTATGAAAAAATAACCAATAAAAATTTAGCTTTTATTATTTTTTTCATACCCCCCCCCCCCCATGCATATTTTATAATCTTGCATCTAGCATTATTGTTGACACTCTTAATCAAACCAATCAGGAAGCAGAAAATAATGTTTCAAAGTTCTACTGTTTTTCAGTGAAAAGCTTAATGAACATGATAAGAGAACATGCTTCATTTAATAAATTTATATATTCTTTATTTTCTTGCAAAATTTGCAGATAGCCATTTATAAAATTTCATTTATTTTTAAGGATTTAAGAGGGGTTTCCATTACTTGGATGCTTAATTAGTCCTTTTCCAGTAATGGACACCACATGTAGCAATTCAGAAATTTCAGTAATGTTTATAGTGCATAAAATATTTTGATTTAACTGAAAACCCAAATAATCAAATTTAATTTTTAAATTACACATCGAAATGTAATAACTTCAAAACTTTTATAAATAGCTGCTTTTAAGTTATTTTATGTGGTTAAAAAATTTTCAATATTTTATTCTTTTTTTTAAATATATAACTCTGCCTTGCATATTTTATAATATGGCAATCAAACCAGTCAGGAAGCAGAAAATATTGTTTAAGGGCACAGTCAAAGAGGGGCTCATAGGGCTTAATCCCTCCCCATTTAAATAAAATCAATTAAGTTACAGAAGTTGCTAAAAATTTATTTTATGTCTTAAATGTTTGCATATCCATCTCTGACACACACAATTTTTTCTTTATTGTAATATTAATGAAAGTTATAGTAATCATGCAACTAGTAAATCTGCAGATCAGTGGCCTCAAACATGTTCTACAGTTTTATTTTGAAATTATTTTATTAAGTATTTAAAATATCCAACTCACAGTATCATTTCTTTCATATTTGTAATATTAATTATTACAAGTAATATATCAAGTAGTCTCTGGAAGTTTAATTGTTGAAAATAGCCAGACGAATTTATACACTAATCACTAATGCTACAAAACTTTTTTTTCAGTTATTATTATTACCTTTAAATCCCCCATTGTCTCAATAATTTGATAACTGTAATTGTCCGATATTTAGTATTTTAAACTATCCATCTAACATAATTAAAATATAGATCGTCTGATAATTACAATAATTGATGCAAACAGTGAATGATTATCACCAATACTGCGGTATCCGAATTGTTAAATATATTTGAAAATAATTATTTTGTTTCATTAGTATGCTTTCATTAAATTCTAGTTCTAAATACAGACATAAAAATATTTAAATTTATTACTTTTTATGGGGTGTCTATTACTGGAACAGAAGGTGTCCATTGCTGGAACAAAGGGTGCCCATTACTGGCAGTTTAGGTGTTCTGATATATTTCTGTTATCTATAATTAAATTTTGATTCATATTGGGGAATGAGACTATGAAAATGGTTAAATATTGTTGATAGATTAATATAATAGTATTGACAAAACTGGTATATAATAATTATAACTATTCATTAAAAAACAATTTTTAAAGAAATTCCTTAAGAGTGTCCATTACTGGCACATCTCCCTATATACATTTTTGTATGAAACGACAAACAAAATTTTCATTTGGCGCCCCCCTTCGCCTTTCGTTCTGGCGCCCGGGGCACATGCTCTCTCTGCACCCCCCAGTGTTCGTGTACCTCAATTACTTGATTTTATATTAAATTTTAAAATGTGTCATGTATTATAATCCGGATTCTTGAAAAAATTTCTATGAAATCTAAAATGCTTGGCATGAGCTTATTTAACTACTCGAGAAATACGATGATCTATCGCAGTCTATACGTTTCACTGCATGTCAGTACAGATGCTATGCTATCAATGCCAGCTCGAATTACTATTTGCAGTGCCGAAACATTTAACCTTTCAATTCCCATATAGGATCTAGCCGAGCAATTTTCTTGATTGCTATTGTGTCTAGTTATTTACACAATTTTGTTATCATAATACGAATATCGCACACTGCATTTTGCGCTGGGCAATGAAGCGAAATTTCTTGACAAATTTCATGCACAAAAATGTTATAATAACGATAAATCATGAAAAAAATGCCATTCTCACTCTTTTAAAATGCATAGTAAAATACAAATCTTAGACAACGGTGAATTGGCAAAAGGAAGTTTGGAAAGTTATAAAAAATTCGGCTATAATAGAGATTGTTGATTTGGTATCAACAGTTTCATTAGTTTCCCATCAAAAAGCTTAGTATAAGATGGGTCTAAACGTGCCTGTCATTTTTTTATACGAACTACGGAGCAAAAAAAAAAAAAAAAAAAAAAAAAAAAAAAGTTGGAAATTGTACGTCAAACGTGGCAAATGGGCTGCGTTCGTACTATAACCAGTTTTATAAATATTCTCATGTTGGTGTAATAGCTGTTGCACTCTTACGCAAAAATGCATGAATACAAAATTTATTACGGTTATTAAATTCAGTAATGCGAAAATAATATGACTCCGTCTTAAATAGGACGTCCTCACCATTGCAATTTAGAATCATTACCTATCGTGGGATATCATTGAATTCATTACGTATGATAGGATTTAATAGAATGAAGAAAACTTTTATTAATATCTTTTTAAGTTTTGATTTGATTTTCATAAAATTTGAAATGACCCGACAAAATTCTACAACGATTATATACACTGCTCAAAACAATTAGGGGAGCACATAGTTTTAACGAAATTGCGCAAATATTTACACCGATAAGTAACGTAAAAAAAAACTTCCATAATTTAAAGTGTTGTAGAAAACAGATAAAGAAAACTTCATATGTAAATTAAAGTTTATGACGTCAAAAACTAGAAAAAGGAGATAAGTGAAGAAATCGGGATTTTGCAGAAACGTCTGTTTCACTGCCTCAGTTGTAGAATTCAATTGCTCAGCTTGTGTTTTGAGAAAAGGTGGCTTGAAAATGTCACAACAACATGATTTACCGTAATCCATGGCTTGGCGTGTTATCGGGACAGTTGAAGTTGGGAAAACACAACGAAGTGTAGTGGACGCTGTTGGACTCGCAAGAAGTGTCTATGAAAGGCTGTGAAATCAATTCCAAGACACATGGAATGGTAGTCATCGACAAGTGCAAGGTCGAAAATGTGCTAACACAGAAACTGATGACCGATATATCCTGTTAACAGCTTGTCGAGACGGAACGGGCAGTGCTACTCATCTGCAAACACAGCTGTTCTTGGCCACAGGACGAAGGGTGTCCAGCCAAACAGTCCAAAATAGTCTTCATCAGGGTGGTATCTATGCACGTAAGCAATGGTCTGTATCCCGTTGACCTCAAGCCGCTGTGCGGCCCAAAGAAGGTGGGGAACTGAACATCGAGTTTGGAAGCAACGTTGTTGGAGTCAAATTCTGTTTACAGACGAGGCCCGATTCAGTCTGGATGTGACATCTGATGCGTTTTGGCATGCAGAGAAAGAGGCACTCAAAATAATCCCACATTCGTTCGTGAAAGATCACATTACAGACGAGGTGGGTTGATGCTATTAGCTGGAATCAGCGTAGGTGGACGTACGGGCCTGCATATAATTCGGAATGGCACTTTGACGGTCCGAAGTTATACACTCTAAAATTGGGAGGAGTGAAAAGTTCACTCTTTGAAAGAGTGACGGGCATTTTCACTCTGTTTGGGGTGAATTTTGTAAAAATACACTTCTTAAAGAGTGGAATTTTCCACTCTCTAGAAAAGAGTGAAATGTCTCACTCCGTTATCGAGAGTGAATTAGTCACTCCTAAAAGAGTGACTTACGTATGCATTGCTTATTAACCAATCAGAACAGCAAGGCGACAATGCCCTTGTAAGATAAGAAAAATGATCACTTTTTCGTCCGCCATCTTAGGATTAACAGATTAGGATATCATTAAAATGACTCTTTATGGAACACATAAGGTAAGTCTTATTTAATTTAAACCATTTATTCGTGTAGATATGTTAACATTATGAGCTAAATAGTTGTATGTTGTATAGAAAAAGATTGATCGTGGAGTGTTCTCCTGATTTGTATTCCTAGAAAATTGATTTCCTATTGTCTATCATATTTCTTCATGTAGCGGTTTGAAATATACAGTAAACTCTGTCTAAGGCGGAGTCGATCGGGACCGAGGAGATAATATTCCGCCTTAGACAAATTTTATTCTATGTCTATGGATTCGAAGGGACTTGAAAATATTTCCGAATTAGACAGATTTTTGTCTTACACAGAGTACGCCTTACAGAGAGTTTACTGTAATTGTTTTAACAATTCAATAGCACACAATGCTTAGCAAAAAATAATCAAAATTTCATTAGTTCAGCTAATGTGAATAAAAAGAAAAAAATGAGTGTAAATATTTTATTCTTCCCATTCAGTACTGTGATCCTACTCTTGCAAACGATTGAAAAAAAAAAGTTTTATCTGTTTCGTTTGCAAGGCTGAGTCAGAAGATATCTGAAACACGATGAAAACAATTTGCCGTTCTATGAGATTTTTTGTTGTTGTTGTTGTTTATTACTGATTTCTAAAGGCGACAACTTAGAGTATACACTTTGAGTATTTATCATCATTATTATTGTTTCGGAGTTAAATATGATATTTGATGATTATGACATTACGAAAAGGTTGGTATTATTTCTTTTAAATTGAATTTAAGCATATTTCTTCGGTTTAAAATTTTAAAATTTCGAGACTGAGTAATATAAAAAAAATTAATTATAGACATTCTGCATCTGTTATTAAATTTCCTTATATTTTAAACGCTTTTCCTACGTTTTTGATACACATAATTTTTGGCACTAAAAAATAAAACATGATATTTAAGCATTGAAATAAAATGTTTTTATGCCTGTTTTGAAGTTTATCGATAAGACTGCTTTAGTATATTTTTTAAAAAGTTCGTATTTACTTACATAATGTTCTACTGAATATTTTTTATAGAGATTAATAACTACTTGTTTACATTAAAATGTTTTTCAAACAATAAGAACATTTCATATGAAGTCATTTACTTTATTTTTATTAAAATTCATACAGATACAAATAAATGTAATGTGTTTATTTTTATGCTTATTTTTTTCTATTTTCTAGGCCAATCTTTTCCTATAAAACACATAAAATCTATTTTGCTCATATTCACAAAATACAATATCTACAGGAATAAAAAATTTAAATTAAATATGGCTTACCGAGTCGTTTCAGTAATAAGTATTGTATTAATTCCCTTTTTCAGCAATAATGGTCGAAAATTAGAAACCATGATTAAGTTAAGGAATATGTTTAAAAGAAAGATGTATACATATTCCAGAGAACTCAAAATTTAGACTCCATGATCATATTAAAACAAATACAAATCACAGCGGATAATAAAAATTACACTTAATATTTAAATCATGCTTAGAACTCATTTAAAAAAGATGTGAGTTTATAAGCATTGTTTTTTAAGTAGAAAAATTAAAAATATTTTATAACATTTTTATAACAATAGCATTTTACATTGCTATTTTTGGGACTTTGCAAAAATAGCAATAAATCACGGAAAATTTGAATGCTTTTGTTTGAGTAGCAATAGAAAACTTAGAATTTTATTTACTAAAGGCCATTTACAAAATTTCATTTATTTTTAAGGTTTTAAGAGGGGATGTTCATTACTGCGATGGTTAATTAGTCATTTTCCAGTAATGGACACCCCATGTAGAAATTGCTAAAAATGCAATTTCAGTAATGCTTATAGAGCATAAAATATTTTGACTTAACTGCAAACCTAAATAATCAAATTTAATTTTTAAATTATACTTACCAAAATGTAATAACACCAAAACTTTTATAAATAGCTGCTTTTAAATCAATTTTATGTGATTAATAAAATTTCAATATTTTAGTCTTCTTTTTTAAGTATATGTACCTTGCATATTTTATAATCTGGCAATCAAACCAGCTACAAAGCAGAAAATATTGCTTAAAAGCACAGTCAAAGAGGGACTCATAGGGCTTAATCCCTCTCCGTTTAAATAAAAACAAGTTACAGAAGCTATTAAAAATCTATTTTTCGTCTTAAACGTTTCCTTATTCACCTCTGATGCAAAAAGAAAGAAAAAAAAAGTAATATTAAAGTTATAGGTAATATTCATGAAACTAGTAAATCTGCAGATCAGTGGCCTCAAACATCAGTTCTACAGTTTTATTTTGAAATTACTTTATTTAGTATTTAAAATATTCAACTCATAATATCATTTCTTTCATATATGTAATATTAATTATTATAAATGACATATCAGGTAGTCTCTGGAATATTAATTGTTAAAAATAGTGAGACGAAACTAAACACTAATAATATTCCAAAACTTATTTTTTAATTACCTTTTTAAATCCCCCACTGTTTCAATAATTTGATAGCTGTAATTACCTGATATTTAGTATTTTAAACTATCCATCTAAAATAATTAAAACATCGATCTTCTGATAATTACAATAATAGATGTAAACAGTAAATGATTATCACAAAAATTTTATTAATTACTGGTATCCTAATTGTTAAATTTATTTGAAAATAACTATTTTGTTTCATTAGTGCGTATTCATTAAATTCTGGTTCTAAATACAATGGCTGGTTGTAAATAAAATGGCTCTAAATACAATTACTGGGCTTTTGGGTGTTTTGATATATTTCTGTTATTTAAAATTAAATTTTGATTCATATTGGGAAAGGGAACTATAAGAATGGTTAAATATTGTTGATAGGTCAATATGATATTGAAAAACTGGAATATAATAATTATAACTATTAATAAAAGAAATAATTTTAAAGGAAATTCCTTAAGGATGTCCAGTACTGGCACATCTAACCTATAAAACTCTAAAAGAAATATCTTTATAGGGCATGCAATAAAAGCAAACACAAAGGATAAGATTGGAATAAAATATTTTAGTTTATTTCTGTCAGTAATCTGATTTAAATTCAATGTGTAACTTTAACTGCATTTTTTCTTAAAAGTTCAATTAATGTTTCAAACTATGAATTAAATAAATATTGCTAATAAAGTATTTTATTCCAATCTTTAGCACGCTTGTGTCTATTTTCATTGCATGCTATAAAAAATGTGATTCTTTTAAAATGCCCATAAAAGCAAAATAAAAAAAAAGAATTGACTCCATAAAAAATGAACATTCACCACTATGAAATAGCGACTATTCACTTCTACCAGGGGTGAAAAACCGCACTCCTTTAGCAAGAGTGAAGAGTCACTCCTCCGAAAGAGTGATTATCCACCCCTGTTTAAAGTGAATATTCACTTCACAGGAGTGACTATTCACTCTTTCAGAGAGTCAAAAATTTCACTTTTGCTCAGAGTGAATAGTCACTTTAAAGAGGTTGGGCATATTTTGACCCTGCGATAGAGTGACTATTCACTCCTTTTTATTTAGAATGTACAGACGAGATACTGAGACCTCATGTCGTATTTTATGTTGCAACAATTAGTGATTTCTTTTTCTCCATGAATGATAATACCAGACTTCATACAGTTCGTCTTGTGGAAAACATGCTTGGAGCTAAAACAATACAGCGTATGGAATGACCAGCATGCTCTCCTGACCTAAATCTGATCGAGCATGTTTGGGACATACCCAGACGACGCATTGCTGCGAGACCGAGGCCTCCTTTTACTGTCCGGGACTTGGAGATTGCAATTCTTGAGCAGTGGAACAGTATTCCCCAAAGTCTTATCGATAACCTCATCGCATCCATGGAAAACAGGTGTACAGCAGTCTTAGCTGTTCGAGGAGACCACACGCCATATTAAAAATCTTGCATCATTTCTAAACAATACTTTTTTTTATATATAATTGAAACCAAATTGTTGCCCTAAACCACCTTTTCATGTTATTTTCATCTTTTCGAAGAATAAAAGCTCACTTTCAATTTTTTTTTGCGTCTTTTTTTTTCTGTATTGCGCATTGATACACGTGTACTATCCATTTTATACCCATACATGGCTGTCTAGCACTGTTGTCTTCACTTTCTTGCTTGCTCCCCTAATTTTTTTGAGCAGTGTATATTAAATTTCAAATCATTCGGTTGGGTAGTGTTTGCACTATTATATGCGGGCAGACGGACGAACAGTACGACGGGTGGACCAGACGTCGACTACAGATGCTACGTATTTATATAATTACGAACACACCTAAAAAAAATCCTATGGAACTTTGGAACTGGAGTGTTAACAGAAGTTGTAGAACAGAAAATCTGATTCTTAACATGACTGTATACGAAAAAAGTTATATGACGTAAGATTCGGTGAATAAGATGATCAATACTGTAAAAAAATACAGATGTTTCCTAATCTAGGAAAATACCATATAACCACAACAAGATTCTAGAATAACCTCTTCCGCGTTACCCACGATTCCGAATAGAGTTCTTTATCTTTGGAAAACTCAGATACCAATATATATTCAAGATTTAAAAAAGTCACTTATAAAGACAAAGTTTCTTTTGCTGCCACTGTTTTTCGGAAGCATTTTTGGGTATTTTGTACAGTTTTCTCAACCCGGAGCAAAAAGTTTTTCGAAAGGTCATTCTCAAGTAAACATTTCCATGTTTACTTGAACAAACACGTCTTATGGACAAACATAATAAATTAACAGCATCAGCATTAACAATAAAATTAATATTATTTTGTTACTTTTGCATTCATAAATTCAGATTTATGCAGATGAGAGAGTTTAATTGAGAAGGATAGCATAAAAAAAAAAAAAAAAAAAAAAAAAAAAAAAAAAAACAATATTCCGGTCCGGTTTGAGAAAGCTGATTAATATTCTTTCTTTCTAACAGATGACCTGGCCCATACCTTCCGGGTTACCCCAGCTGAACGGATTTGATACCTGGTATCGGGGCGGGTGATCGCCTAATCGCCGCGTAGCGGTAATAAGTCTGACGGGCGCCTAGTTCGTCTTCCTATCGCCAGCGCCTACTGCTTAGTTATGTACTTTTTTATGCTGGTTACTTAACATTTTCACCTTGTTGTTTGATACCTGCGCATTGATACTCAAGTTGATCTCGTAATTTAGAGCCTTGATCAGATGACGAGACCTTCACCTAGGAAGACACTTCCAGAGGTAAAATTCACAGGTAACTTGGAGGACTTTGCACCCAAGACGGATTGTACAGGCAGCAGGCGCCATTAGCGTATATGGCGGATTTTAGCCGGCAGTAAGCCTCGTTCCTGCGACCTTTCATTTACGAGTTCGATGCTGTGCCAGCTGGTTACCGCTGCCCGAATTGATTGGAATAGCCTAGCCTGGAGTTTTTGAAGCCTAATTGTTGGTGCAGACTTGTCAAATGAAAATGGTAATTTTGCTGGGTGGAGGAAGCAAAGAATGGTACGTCGCAGAAAGATAAGTTGCACCGAGAGTTAATTTTTGGGCCGAAATGCTGGCAAACTCAACGTAGCAAGAGGGACGAGACTCCACCTTTCAACCGTACCCCACCGGGTGGAAACTGGCTCCGTAGGCTGTCCCATTGGAGCGGTCCGGTAGTTCGTGCAGGCTAAGCCTATGTGCGCCTAAAAAAAAGGTGGCAGTCAAAAAAAAAAAAAAAAAAAAAAAAAAAAGCCTGTAAGAGAGGGGGTTAGTTTTACATATGAAATTTACTTTAAACTTACATTTAACTATTACTTATTGGAAATACTTGAGTTTACACTTAGCTATGTCTAGCTACTATTATAAAAAAATTCCTGTAAGATAGCTTAGAAACTAGATCAGGGTACTCTTTTTAAATTAAGATTTCGCTATTAAACTATAAAAAAACTAATTAACATTTTAACTCTAATAATTTTTTTATATATATTATAGAGTATATATGAAAATATAGAGTACTAGCAAACCCCGCAGCTTTGCTTGCGTAATATATGAAATATGCCAAGTGATATTCGCATGACTATTTTTTATTAGAACACTTTTTGGAATAATTAAAAATTACAAATTAAGCCACAGTTTGACTAAACTTCATTATAAAATTGCAATAGACAGAAATGAGATTTTAATTAATAAGAACTAAAACTAATTCTAAATAAATGATAATTTAGAAAGTATTTTGAAACTTTTATGCTCATTTCATACGCTCATTTCAGTATTCATTTGAAGTTTTGAATTTTTTAGAAATCATCTTAACACATTTACATCTTAAAATTAACCATCATGTCAAATTCCAAGCTTCTTGTCTAACAGTCTACCACCTCTCTGGTGTTAGTGGCACCAACATAAAATGCCGAAACAGAGTTGAAATAGAATGTCTCGAAAAATGTTGAAACAGACTGTCACCATTAAGGGGATTCACTTGAAAACACACGGTCCGTAATGTTAATCCTATGGGCAGGTTATTTTCGAATTTCTCGTTTCAATTTAAATATTTTTAAACGATTTTTTTTTCATAGGATAGCTGAGCTCAATGTTTAATAGGACTCTTTTTTATTTTTTCGATTTTGGTTGCAGATATTTTTTATAAAGGTACTTTCAGTTTCCAAGTCGGTTTCGAAACTGAAAGTACCTTTTTAAAACAAATCTGCAACCAAAATCGAAAAAGTAAAAAAAAGTTATATTAAAGATTGAGCGCAGCTATCCTATGCAAAAAAATCGTTTAAAAATATTCAAATTGAAACGAGAAATTCGAAAATAACCTGCCCATAGGATTAACATTACGTAGCGTGTGTTTTCAAGTGCGTGAAGAATCCCCTTAATTTGCCAACATTAACCTTGAAATCGGTTGGTATTTCCTAATATTCTATAGAAAACTGAATTTAGATGTTTTTAAAGGCTTTCTTGTTGTTCCTGACAACCAGGTGGTAGTGACACCGGCATAAAATATAGCCCGTATAGGATCAGGGACTATCACCCTTGATTCGCAACCAATAACTTCTGTAATAGGTTTATTATTTCCTGAGATTCCATAGAAATCGTAATTTAGGACTCTTTTAGAATGCTTTTCGCTCCTTCCCTTCGCTTCACCCTTTTTTAATTTCGAATTTATTTTCGACTGTCCTTAGAGGACATTTATATTTTATAAGTAACTGCTGTAATATATTTAAAGTTTCTAGCCTCTTCAGTACCGCAGAACCCGCAATTTAGAAAGTTTTTTGCTTCTGCAACCCTCTAGGGATTGTGGCACCGACAAAAAATATAGCTTATGTTTGAACGGTTTCTATCACTATCAATGTGCAACAATTATGTTTGAAATCGGTTTCGTATTTCATACGATTGCATAAGAATTGTAATTTAGAACGCTTTTCGCTCACTTCATCCTTCTAAATTTGGAATTTTCCTTTCGACAATCCTTAGAAAGCATTTGCATCTTTGAAATAATTACCATTCCAAATTTAAAATGTTAGACCCCCTCAGTAACACAAAAAACGCATATTAGAACTTTTTTTGCTCCTGTAACCCCTAGGTGATAGTGACAACAACGTAAAATATAGTCTATGTTGAAGAGGGACTGTCACCATCAATTTGAAACCATTACTTCTGAATTAGGTTTATATTTGGTGAGATTGTGTAGAAATCGCAATTTAGAACGTTTTTAGAACGCTTTTCGTTTATTTTCACCCCTTTTTAAATTTCAAAGTTTTAAGAAACTGTTCTCAGAGAACATTTACATCTCTTAAGTAATTAACATGCCAACTTTCAAGTTGTTAGCCCCTTCAGTATCACAAAAATCACAATTCAGAACGTTTTTTTTTTTTAATGCAACCGCAAGGTGGTAGTGACGCCGACATGAAATAGATCCTATATTGGAGTAAGGTCTACCATCATCAATTTCTAACCATTACTTTTGAAATCGGTTGGGTACTTTCTGAGATTCCGTAGAAATCGCCAATTAGAACTTTTTTAGAACGTTTTTCGTCCATTTTTACGTATTTTAAATTTCGAATGTTTTAAGAAATATTCTCAGAAATCATTTATATCTTATAAGTAACTACCATTCCAAATTTCACGTTTCTAGGCCCTTCGATAACGCCAAAATCGCATTTTTAGAACGTTTTTTGCTCCTGCACCCCCCTTTTGACCAGTGGCATGGACATAAGATATACTCTATGTTCTAACTGGGACTAACACCATTTTGATACCACTACTTTTGGAATCGGTTCGGTAGTTCCAGAGCTTACCTCCTACAAATAAACAAACTTTACTTCTTTATAATATTACTAGCAAACCCCGCGGCTTTGCTCGCGTAATATTTGAAATATGCCAAGTGATATTTATATGTCTAATTTTTATTAAAAGGTACTAACTAAATTTTTATTTTATTAAAAGGTAATATTTTATTTTATTAAAAGGTACTTATTATTTTTAGGAATAATTTTAAAAAATTACTATTTAAAACACAGTTTGATTAAACATCATTGTTACACTGCATAAGGAAGAAATGAGACTTAAATTAATAAAACGAAATAAAACTAAATAAATAATAATTTAGAAAATATTTTGAAACTGTTATGCTCAATTAATACGCTCATTTCAGTATTCATTTGAAGTTTTGAATTTTTTAGAAACCATCTTCTTACATCTTAAAATTAACCATCATGTCAAATTCCAAGTTCTACCACCTCTCTCAACATAAAGGGCTATGTTGAAATAGGAACTGTCACCATTAATTTGCCAACATTAATTTTGAAATTGGTTTGTTATTTCCTAATATTCCACAGAAAGGTAATTTAGAAAGCTTTTAAAGGCATTTTTTAGAGCGTTTGTTGTTCCTGTGAATCCCAGGTGGTAGAATCATCGGCATAAAATATAGCCTGTGTAGGATCAGAGACTGTTACCATTGATTCGCAACTATTACTTTTATATTTGGTTTATATTTCCTGAAATAGCGTAGAAATCGTAATTTAGGACTTTTTTAGAATGCTTTTCGTACCTCCCCTTCACTTCACCCCCTTTTTAATTTGAATTTATTTTCGACAGTCCTTCGAGGGCATATATATTTTATAAGTAACTACCATGCCATATTTAAAGTTTCTAGCCTTTTCAGTATCACAGAAATCGCAATTTAGAAAGTTTTTAGCTACTGCAACCCTCTGGTGGTAGTGGCATAGACATAAAATATAGCTTATGTTTGAGCAGGTTCTATCACCAACAATTGGTTATCATTATTTTTTTAATCGGTTTGGTATTTGATAAGATTACGTAAAAATTGTAATTTATAACGCTTTTCGCTCACTTCATCTTTTTAAATTTGAAATTTTCTTTCGACAGTTCATAGAAAGCAGTTGCATCTTGTAAGTAAATAACATGCCATACTTCAAAGTGTTAGACCCTTCAGTTATGCAAAAAACGCAAATTAGAACATGTTTTGCTTTTGCAACCCTCAGATAGTAGTGACAGCAACATAAAATATAACCTATGTTATAGCAGGGACTATCACCATTGATTTGCAACCATTACTTTTGAAATAGCTGTGGAATTTCAAGAGATTGAGTAGAAATAGCAATTTAGAACGTTTTTAGAAAGCTTTTCGCGCATTTTCACCCCTTTTTAAATTTCCAATTTTTTCGAAACTGTTCTTAAAGATCATTTATATGTAATACATATGTACCTTGCCTAATTTTAAGTTGCTAGCCCCTACCGATCACAAAAATCGAAATTTGGAACGCTTTTTTGCTCCTGCAACGCCTAGGTGATAGTGATACCGACTTAAAATAGCGTCTATGTTAGAGCAGAGGCTGTCAGCATCAATTTCTTACCATTACTTTTGAAATCAGTTTGATTCTTTCCGAGATATTGGTGACAAATCGGCATTTAGAACGTTTTTAGAACGCTTTTCGCTCATTTTGCTCCTGCATCTCCTCTAGGGTAGTGGAAACAGATATAAAATATAGCCTATCTTGGAGCAAGATCTGTCACCATCATTTTAACACCATTATATTTGAAATTTGTTCAGTATTTCCTGAGATTGCATAGAAATTGCAATTTAGAACGTTTTTTACAACGCTTTTTGCGCATTTTGACCCCCCCCTTTTAAATTTCGATTTTTTTAGGAAATGTCCTTAGAGATCATTGATATCTTATAACTAACTACCATTCTAAAGTTCACGATTCAAGGCCCTTCCGTCACGCAAAAACCGCAATTTAGAACGTTTTTCTCCTGCACCCCGTTTGGCGTAGTAGCACCGACATAAAACATAGCCTATGTTGGAGCAAGGATTTTCACCATCATTTTGACGCCATTATTTTTTAAATCGGTTTGGTATTTCCTGAGATTGTGTAGAAACTACCATTTAGAACGTTTTTTAGAACGCTTTTCGCGCATTTACACCCCTTTTAAATTTCGAATTGTTTAAGAACTGTTCTTAGAAATCCTTTATATCTAATAAGTAGCTGATACTTCAAATTTCATATTTCTAGGCCCTTCAGTAACGCAAAAATCGCATTTTTAGAGCGCTTTTTTTGCTCCTGCACCCGCTTTGGGGTAGTGGCACCGACATAAAATATAGCCTATGTTCTAAGTTGGACTAACACCATCATTTTGATACCATTACTTTTGGAATCGGTTCGGTATTTCCTGAGATTATGTAGAAACTACCATTTAGAACGTTTTTAGAACTTTTTTTGTGCATTTTCACCCCTTTTAAATTTCGAATTGTTTAAGAACTGTTCTTAGACATCATTTATATCTTATAAGTAACTAATATTCCAAATTTCATATTTCTAGGCCCTTCAGTAACGCAAAAATTGCATTTTTAGAACGTTTTTTGCTCCTGCACCCCCTTTGGTGTAGTGGCACCGACATAAAATATAGCCTATGTTCTAAGTTGGACTAACACCATCATTTTGATACCATTACTTTTGGAATCGGTTCGGTATTTCCTGAGATTATGTAGAAACTACCATTTAGAACGTTTTTTAGAACGTTTTTTGTGCATTTTCACCTCTTTTAAATTTCGAATTGTTTAAGAACTGTTCTGAGACATCATTTATATCTTATAAGTAACTAATATTCCAAATTTCATATTTCTAGGCCCTTCAGTAACGCAAAAATCGCATTTTTAGAACGTTTTTTGCTCCTGCACCCCCTTTGGGGTGGTGGCACCGACATAAGATATAGCCTATGTTCTAAGTTGGACGAACACCATTACTTTGATACCATTACTTTTGGAATTGGTTCGGAAGTTCCTGAGCTTATCTCCGACAAATAAACAATTTTTTCCTCTTTATAATATGAGTATAGTATATATATAGAAGTATAGATTAAACTGATTAATACTCTAAAAACTACTCGGAAATGTTTCCAAAATCAGTAGCAGTTAAAGAAACTTTTCTTTTATAAATTATTTTTTAAATCTCGAAAATATATGGTTTTCTGAAGCTTCTAAAGATAAACAAAGCTTTTCAGACTCCTAGGTAAATCGGTTCTTGTATATTTTCGTCTGTGGTTATATTAGATTTTCATAAATTAAGGTTGGTTGGTTGGTTGTATTTATGACGGCCAATTATCTGCACGAGGGATATAGGCCCAGGGGGAGTGCCCTTCGTGGGGGTCTTTCTAAGGGAACCTAACCCGTATCAACGCTTGGAAATCCAAGGTTCGAAGAAAACCACGAAAACTCCGAACGATTAGGCCGACGGGCGCGATTGGGATCGAACCCAGCACCTCCCGTCTACCAGCTTCGAGAGCAGAACCTCTCAGCCACTGGTGGGGCTTTTCATAAATTAAGAAACATTTGTCTCTTTTTAGTGATTGATTGTCCTCATCTTCAGAAGTCCATGTCTGCGGTAAACTCTGGTTAAAAAATAGAGGCTGTTTTTTCTGAATTGAATGCATTTGACAAACGGTTACGAAAGGAGGTAGGTAAATATGCATTGATTCTTGTCCCCAAATACAGTCAATTTATCTTTCTTATTTCTAAAGTGTTTTAATATAATTTATGATATTTATTTACTGTCACTCTGATTTATGTGCTCTTATTTGTCTGTTTTTTCATAGTGATCCGGATTATCTTCCTTTTCACGACAAGGCGGTAAATTCTGGTTAAAAATGGAAGGTTAATTGAATGCCTTTGTAAAACGGTTACGAAAGAGGTGGATAGATAAGAACACTGATTCTTAAACTACAATAGAGTCAATTTTTCTTCCTTTTTTCTAAAATGATATGATTGTTATAATATAATTTAGTATTTATATTTACCATATCTCTAATTTCTGGGCTCTTATTTGTTTTTGTTTTTTTACATTGATCCAGATTGTTCTCATCTTCACGAGAAGTCCATCTCTGCAGTAAACTCTGGTTCAAAAATGGAGGGTTCTTTCTGAAATGAATGCCTTTGTAAAAAGGTTACGAAAGAGGTTGGTAAATATGCATTGATTCTTGTCCCCCGATAGAGTCAATTTATCTTTCCTATTTCTAAAGTGTTTTAATATAATTTATGATGTATATTTACTGTCTCTCTGATTTATGTGCTCTTGGCCGGAATCCAGATAGATTTTGCGCTGTTAGCGAAACAAGGTTGATCATTGCCTTTGTAAAAAGGTTACGAAAGAGGTTGGTAAATATGCATTGATCCTTGTCCCCGATAGGGTCAATTTATCTTTCCGATTTCTAAAGTGTTTTAATATAATTTATGATGTATATTTACTGTCTCTCTGATTTATGTTCTCTTGGCCGGAATCCAGATAGATTTTGCGCTGTTAGCGAAACAAGGTTGATCATTGCCTTTGTAAAAAGGTTACGAAAGAGGTTGGTAAATATGCATTGATTCTTGTCCCCCGATAGAGTCAATTTATCTTTCCTATTTCTAAAGTGTTTTAATATAATTTATGATGTATATTTACTGTCTCTCTGATTTTTGTGCTCTTGGCCGGAATCCAGATAGATTTTGCGCTGTTAGCGAAACAAGGTTGATCATTCAGAAAATTTTGCTTACATAAAACAGCGAAAAAGTTCGCAAAAAAGCAGGATTCTGATTGCTCAATCTCTTTTCGCTAACAGCGTAAAATCTATCTGGATCCCGGTATTATTTGTCTTTTTTTATAATGATCCAGATTATCTTCCTTTTCACGACAAATCCATCTCTGCGGTAAACTCTGGTTCAAACATGCTCATCTACTAACCTACTATCAGCACACAAAATGCTATTTGACTGCCATCTTAAAAAGTTCTCTTCCTAGTGACCAAATCCAGAACTACTGGAAACGTCATCACCTATACAATGAAAGCATGAAGCTTTATGAGTTTTTTTTATATCATTCTAAATTTTTATATTTCTTAAGCATTTCATTTTATACTTAAAATACAATACTAAAACTCCTATAAATGCACTGTATAAATATCCAGGATATTTCTCGGCAATAATGGGCTGCTGGCGTTTCTCATAAAATTTCCTAGGAAGTTCCCTTTTTTTCTGACGCAGTCCTGGATAAAAGTTTATAACAACAGTATGTTACGTCTTACGTGAATGAAGTTTCCTATAAACTTCAGCTTCAGATACACTATATTGCCAAATGGATTATACCTTTAAGGTAATACATGTAAATAATTAAATAATAAAAATAATTAATTTTTCGTACTAATAATGTGTCCACAGATCGCGAAAAATCATGTCCGTGGACTGCCACAAACATTGTCTGTACTTCTTACAAGCTCTATAAATTTGATTTCAAAAATTGTTTTCATTTCCTGCAGCATTATTACTTTCTTCTACCTTCAATAGAAGAAAGTATTGTATGTACTGTCCTGGACACTTTTTTCACCCAGTTGGAAAATTACAACTCGTAGAAGTAAATTGATTCGTGACCTCGTTGCAGTCAAAATTTTTCATTTCAGGATACAGTCTTAGTTGATCATGTTCGAAAGAGGCCCCGAGATTTTCTACATAAAAGTGTTTCCAATTTTTCACGCTAGGTAAAAAATATTTCAAGATTTTTCACATAATATTGTTTTCTCAACTTTTCTGTTACCAGCATAAAAAAAAGAAATAAGCCATTAAAAAGTTAGCCTTGCAATTGTATTGTCCTTGGCAGTTTAAACGACTAACAATTTTCAAAAGTGCAATAATATTTTCAACTTTAACGATGCTGGCGGTCGGCCAATATCAAAGAAGGCGGTATCAAGAGAAATTTTCTCATTCATACCAGAAAATTCCTAAACTATTCTTTTCTTTATTTAAGACATGCATTTCATGATTGCACAAAGAAAAAATTCTTCTTTGAAAATTTCCGTCATGAAATCGAAATGCTTGAATAATAATAAAAAAAAAAAAACTGCAAAACTGTCAAATCTGTCAAATACAGAAAATGCATGAAAAGAAATAAAAATGGAGTTTTTTTTTAATTCAAAAATTTCGATTTCATACCGGAAATTTTCAAAGAAGAATATTTTCTTTATGTAATCGTGAAATGCCTGTCTTAAATAAAGAAAAGAATAGTATAGGAATTTCCTGGTATGAAAGAGAAATTTTGAAATAAAAAAGAGGGTCAAATTGACCCCCTGGTGTTTGTACCTCAACGCGTCTCACTTCACTTGCGCCCGTACATTCCTATACAATAAATGATTGTTACAGTGTCCTGTACCAACACTTAAAGTTTGTACCATGAATTTGGAATCAGCCTGTATACATACATACATATATATATACAGTCGGCTCTCGTTAATTCGAACTCGTCGGGACCACAAGAAATGTTCGAATTATCCAGAGTTCGAATTATGGAAAGTATGAGAGAAAACATGTTTAAAGGGGTACTATTACAAATGAATTAATGTTATAGTATTTTTTTTTTAATTTCGGATGTTATCGTTAGAATGACTTAATATTAAATTAAAAGATATAAATACATAAAATTATTAATAATATTAAAATAATATAAATAAAACATAAAAATTAATAATACACTATAGAACAATGGCATTTAAAATTACATTTTAATTGTACTATAATTTTCTTACCTGAAATTAGATGAACATTTAAGAAATTATTTACACTTATTTATCATCTCTATGAAAAAAATTATCAATTGTTTGCTTAGTCCTATTCATTTTTGACTTTTTAGCCAGTTTTTCTATTTGTAACAAACAGTTAAGTTCTTTGTCTGATGACGGCTGCATCAGGATAAACGTACGCAAACACTCGATTGTGCAATTGACTTTTCTGTGGGTAAGGAAAGCACTTGGGACATAGTAGCAGAATCACCAGAATCCGATTCCATCTCCTCATTGCATTTTTCGTGAATTGTTTCAACAATTTCTTCCACAGTTAAGGGTCCAGATACTTCTAAACTATTGTCGGCTGCTACATACTCTGCGAACGTAATATCGCATTGGAACTTTTCAGAAAAGTTTGTAAATTCTATTTCCTCAAAAGGTCTGTCGTTTTCGTCATTTGCATTATAACCACTCTTTTTAGATGGATGGATAAATCCGGCATGTCGAAAGCATTTTTCTATTGTTTCAGGTTGTACGGCGTCCCACGCCGCATATAAATCGTTGATGGCCGTGAGTAATGTTATGTCGTAGCTTTCTTTAAGGTCAATCGAAAATAAAATTTGTTCTAGAATCCTTTTACGATAATGAGTTTTTAAATTTTGAATTATTCCTTGGTCCATCGGTTGCAGTTGTGCTGTAGTATTAGGGGTAAATATTCAATCTTTATAGAGCTCAGTGTTGGTAGTTTACAATGACTCTGCAGATTATCTAGCAGCAATAGAATTTTTCTGTTTTCACGAGAAAATTTTTTATCCAGTTCTTTTAACCAACTGATGCAGATCTCACGCGTCATCCAGGCTTTGGCATTTGCCACATAATCAACAGGCAGTGTTTTAACTCCTTTGAAGCAACGTGGATTAGTTGATTTACCAATAACTAACAATTTTAACTTCTCACTTCCATCCATATTGGCACCTACCATCGCAGTTATCCTGTCTTTTCTAAGTTTATCACTTGTGTACGTTTCACCTTTAAATGTTAAAGTCTTATTAGGAAGAAGTTTATAAAACAACCCTGTTTCATCGGCATTAAACACGTCTTTCATTGCATAAGTAGAAATAAGTTCGGGTAGCTTTTCGCAGAATTCATTGCAAGCAGCGAGGTCTACAGCACCACTTTCACCACACACAGTTTTGTGTAAGATGTTATTTCGCTGCTTAAAACGTGTCAGCCATCCTTCACTGCAATTGAAATTTTTAATACCAATGAGTAGTGCAAGTTCTTTCGCTTTAGCTGCCAATATAGGTCCACTCAAAGGTACATTTCTTGCCAATGCATCTTTTGTCCATAACAGTAAAGCTTCCTCTAAATCCTCATGGGCTGCTGTTCTCATACGTTTTCGTCCTTTAGCAAATCTTTCCTTTTCCCATGATTTCAGGATGAATTCTTTATTTTTCAAGTAAGTAGACAGCGTATTCTTTTTTATTCCATATTCTGCAGCAATTTCTGTCTTAGATTGGCCACATCTTACCTTTTTAATAATTTCCACTTTGGCTTCTAGAGTTAACGATTTATAACTTCCGCGTGGAGCCATATTTTAAAGAAACAAGACCTTTTACTTTCTCAAAAAACAATTTAGCAGTAAGTAAAACCATTGACTGAAAAATTCGATCCCCAGAGTGAAAGTAGAATGTAGTGATAAAAGAGGTTTCCCCTGTCTTTAACAAATGTCCACTCAGTGAATTTCTTGGAATGTCACTGGGTCAAATGCTACAGAAGGGATTAGGAAAAGCACAATGGAAAAAGGGGCGGATGTGTCATTGATGGACAGACAGGACGCACTAAGAAAGCTGATTTCAAATGCATGGAATTATTATACTAGTTCAGAACAATTCTGACAAAAATGAAAGAAAGAAAGTTATTTCAAGGATCTGAAGCCCGTGAGAAAGTAACGAAAAATGAAAAAATGGAATTCTCATTAGTTCGAATTAAACGAAGTCAAGAGAAAATGAGTTCGAATAAAAGAAAAGTTTTAACGTTATTGTGCCATTGAAAATTTCGGGACTTCATGTTTAGTTCGAATTAAGCGAAGATTCGATTTATCCGATTTCGAATTAACGAGAGCCGACTTTATATATATATGTATATAAAAACCATTACAAATTATCAGCAACTATTGCGAATGTATAAATAATAAAGGAGTTTATTCAAATTAAAAATGATGTATAAACCAGGGGTGCAGAATATGTCCGATCCGGCGATCTAGGATCGGCGGAAATTTTAACCACCTGGGGAAATTTTACAGAAACATATACAATTGATTTCGATTTTAACAACGAATTCTATTATTACCTGAGATAGAAAAATTTCACTACAAATAAAAATATCCGTATGGCACCTTCACAATATCGGTCTCAGAATAATATGTAACGTATAACAGGGGTGATTCTGTTCCGAATTTTCCAAAAATTTAAGTCATTCGGTTCCAAAAATTAAAAAAATCATAATCATGGAAATCCAAAATCCAAGAATTACAGAAAAAAACGCTAATTTCGCCACAAGATCGCAAAATAACCGCAAATTTCGTCAAATGAACGCGAAAAAACCGCGAATTTCGTCAAAATATTTCGAAAGAACCGAAAATTTTGTCCAAAGATCGCGAAAGAACCGCAAATTTCGTCAAAAGATCGCAAAATGAACACAAATTTTGTCAAAAGATCGCGAAATAAACACACATTTCGTCAAAAGATCACGAAAAAGCACAAATTTCGTCAAAAGATCGCGCAAACACTCGCAAATTTCATCAAAAGATCGCGCAATAAACACAAATTTCGTCAAAAGATCGCGAAATAACCGAAATTTCATCAAAAGGGGCGAAATAACCTCAAATTTTGTTAAAAGATCACAAAACCCCTCAAATATCCTTAAAATATCGCAAAACCCCCGCAAATTTCGTCAAAAGATCACGAAAGAACAGCAAATTTCGTGAAACGATCGCAAAACAATCCCGAATTTCGCCAAAATAGTGTGAAATAACCACAAATTTCGTCAAAAGAGGGCAAAATGACCGCAAATTTCATCAAAAAGAAGGCGAAATAACCACAAAACTCGACAAAAGATCGCGAAATAACCGAAAATTTCGACAAAAGATCGCTAAAAGACACAAATTTCGTCAAAAGATCGCTAAAAGACACAAATTTCGTCAAAAGATCGCGAAAAAAAACGTTAATTTCGTCAAAGGGCCGCGAAAAAAACAAAGTTCTGGGAGTTTATTGCCCCCCCCCCTTTTCCCCAATCTGGTATAACCTTTCAGAAAATTTGCTGTGAATTTCAGAAATTTTTTTCACTCAGAATCACCCCTGCCATATATACTCGCGCATAAGTTGAGAAATATGGGAAAAATAAATTTTGTATACCTACGGTAATACAGCATTTGCCTATAACATACTGTAAAATTTTGGGGAAATTTTCATGTGGATTGGGGGAAATGTTGGGAGTAGAAACATTTTCTGCACCCCTGGTATAAACTACCATTGTTTGAAACTTATACTCTAACATGTATATATATATATGTTTGTTAGTTAGTTAGAAATGCGTTTCTATATATATGTATAATTAACAACTAATTAGTATATATATTTATGTGTGCATTAATTACTATAAATTTTTTTGGACATTTTCGTTTTTGTTTTCGACTGAAACTACGAAGATTACCAAATTTCGGTTTTTGTTTCGGAATTAAAAACCTGTTTCGTTCAAACACTAATTATTTCCAAACGATTCTTATCGATATAAATTTTATACGATGATTTGCAGCAGTTTGAACGAAGGGGTGGCGGGTGGAAGATGATGATTTTTTTCTTTTTTCTTGACTGCAAATAACCGTTGGCGGAATTAATTTAGTTAGAAGTATTTCGTCCTTCAATAAATTAAATATTTGCTCTCCAAACAATCTGTTGTATGGTAAACGTCAAGATTATTTTTACTATATTTTTTATTTTCTTAATGGTCAAAAATTATTTTAGGAATTTGTTAGATTCACATAATTTCTTTAAAATTCACACTTTTTATTAAACATAAATGCATAATAAAAGCACATAAGTAAACAAATTACAAAAGTATAGTTTAAGCGAAAGATAGTGTTTCATTTGATTTTTTATATGGAATGATTTAAAAGAAATGATGGAGAAATAATTCTCTTGGCATATTACTTGCGGCATTTTTATTTAAGTAAAATCAAAAGTAAATATTTAAATAACGTCTAATAACAGTTCTCTGTTTTTTAATCAATTCATTAAAAAGAAATTATCTTTCGACATTTAATGGTAACGACTGCATACTTTTATTACATTAAGCTTGAACAGAACGAAAACCTAGACTCTTTTTAATCTCTTTTACTTAGCTTACATGTATCCTATAGAAAACATTATACATTTTTTTACATTACAATAAATTTAAATGGAACAGAAAAAAAGAACTTTTTATTGGTATGTTTAAGTAACAACTAGTCGCAGGTTGTTAAACCATTTGATTAATTTGAATTGCTTGTCGAAATTATGTAGAAAATAGTACGCGGTCGTTTGGCGGTTTGAGCGCTCTTTTGGTGTATTTTGTCAATTTCAGTCTTCATTAAGAGTTTTTTGCTAATTAAAGATATGCTACTTTTTTTTAAACTGAACTTTATAAAAGAATGTAGCATAATTAGCTGTCTAAATATTCAACGCTTACTTCTTTATGTCTTTTAATTAAGTCTCTATGCCATTTAAAAAAATTGAACCGACAAAGAATATGAAATAGCACATATAGGGGAGACTAGGGAGGGTTGACCATACGGGAGGCTTGACCCACCCATCTGTTTTCATACTTAAAAGTATTTCAGAGTTTTATCAATAGGTGTCAACCAAAGCTATTGGAATGCTCAAACAACAGTCTTTGTTTCACACAGATAATCGAAATAGGTGTGGAAAAAATCAATTGTGAGGCGTTTCCAACCTAAAGTAGTGTTTTTTAGAAATATTTTGTAAGCTTTTTTTCAGATAAAATGCATCATAGAAATTTAAGTAAGTAGGTTTTAAGTAATGCAGAAATATCGAGCATTTATTCCAGGCATAAAGATTGTACAGTAAGTTAGGCTCAACATAACAATGTGCTATTTTTTAGAAAAGGGCTATGTGGGGAGGCTTGACCCAGTCAATGTGAGGGATGGTTGTCCAGATGTTCAAGGTTCCCTTAATTAAGTGTTTTTGGAAATCTTTTTATTATACACTATGCATAATGAAAGGTTAATGGTTATATATAAAAAATAATTTAAATTTATTCTGTAAAGGTACAGTAAAATGGAGGTGATGGAAAAGAAAATGTTTAAAATTGATTTAAAAAAAGATGAAAAAAATGGCTATAGTATCCACTGAAAGAAAAAATTTAATGAAATATAAATGGGAAATTTGGTAGGAACTATTTTCCATTTAAATTACTTACAATAGATAAGTAGAAACAGTGAAAAGGACTAGAAAGTATGAAAGCAGCAGTCTTACCCTTTCAGAGGTAGGGATATGTTTATGAAACCACTTATTTTTAACTCCCAAACTCCACAATGACACTAGAATTTTGCTAAAATCTTTTCAATTCAATATGTATGTGAAATATAGCCTTTTCCTTATTTCCAAATATTTTTTTTCGTAAATTCCGGTGCCAGTCATTTATTTCAACATTTTAGTACTGAAAGTACTTTGACCCTGAATGGGTTAAAAGATGTTAATGATAAGTGCTCATGCAGCTGCAAAAGAACATAGCATTGATAAAAAAACTTTAGGTATGTAGACAATTTTCACCAGGATGAATACAGTTAGATAAAGCCAAACAATGTGACAATTAGAGTTGCAGGTCCAGCGTCACAAAAAGTATGACAAGGAGACAAAAAAAAAGCTGGACAGTGGCTCCTAAATCCGGACATAATAGTACATGAAACCCAATAAAAACGGAACCTGTCTCTAACGAATGTTAAAATTAATGTAAGATTATACCTGATTGGACAAAATCCTGTTTAAAACAAAAAAATTTCCCTCTGACTTATGATTGCAGGTTTGTTTAGGCATCACATTCTTTCAAAAATGTTTTTTATAATAATTTAGGCTTGTAACATAAAGTTATTTTACTTTTTTTAAACTGATTTTGTTTCTCTTCACAAATATTTCAATATAAAATAAAGTGGGTCAAGCCTCCCATATGTGGGGAGCCTTGACCCATTATTTTCTCATGATTAAAATCAACCATTTTTCAAATTTCTTATATATTACACTTAAGTACCAATTTTATTTTGATAACTGATTGTATAACGAATAAAATGATATACAAAAGATTATTCTACGTTCAATATTTAAAAAATAAAAAATCATTTTGTAAAAAGTGGGTCAACCCTCCCTAGTCTCCCCTATATTAATTTCACGGCAATTTTAAAACTCTGTATTTGTGCTTATACTAAATTTTAAAAAGTTACGTTTGGGCTCAAATTAAAGAGCTCCTTCACTCCTTCTTAAGATTCTTTTACTTTTGGTTTTATTTTTCTGCAATGCTTACGCTGTCATGTTTGACAGATTTAACATAGAGAAGTTGTTTCCAGTATAATAAAGAGTAAGGGATCTGATATTAGCGTTTGTGCGTTTGCCGGGAGACTGAGTGTTTTTTTTTTGTTTTTTTTTTGCTGCATGACTTTAGCACGACGACCGCCCTGCTTGATAAAAATCTATGCACTAAATTGGAATATGTTGTAAATTATTATTTTTTCGATATATTTGCAAAAATATGCTATATAAAATCAATCCTTTTTGTATGAAAAAAAAAAAAAAAAGACTCAGTCTGCCATTGAAAGTGTTATTGAATCTCAAAGGCGCTTCAAATTAAGGATTTTATTCAGCTTTTAAAGTGTCCCATAATACTTTTTTCTACCGAAAAATCTTTTTTTAGTAGTCGTTTTTATAAAATTTATTACATCGTTGAACGATATAAACTATTTTAAAATAAATATAAATATATAATCATAATAAATTTCTTGTAAAAAATCATGAAGATAATCATTCAGGAAAGTCATAAATATAAAGTGATAATAAAGCCACTTTAACCCTTTCCATTTTCATTTTGCAGTGAAATTCTTTGACTTTTCATCTTCTGTGCACTATGTCTACGTGTTTCATCTCCCATAAACATCCTGAATTCACTGAATTTCTTTGGTTTTCATGGGTGTGAAGAACAGGCGTTATATTGGCCATTACTAAAGAAATTTTCCCAGATTCCTAAACCATAGCTGACAACTTTTACGATTCTCTTCTCTGATAAAATTTAACAGTAAATTTGAAGAGCTCATACAGGCATTATATTGACCGTGACTAACGAATTTAATGTTTTTCGAGATTCCTAAACCATAGCTGACAACTTTTACGCTTCTCTTTTCTCATAAAATTTAATAGTATATTTGAAGAACTCATACAGGCGTTATATTAATCGTGACTAACGAAATTAATATTTTTCGAGATTCCTAAACCATAGCTGACAACTTTTACGCTTCTCTTGTCCCATAAAAGGGTCTAGCCGGATAAGCATAGCGAAATGACCCTCACGGCCAATGTTTAAATTAATATGTGTGGTAATAAGGCTCATCATGAGAATACAATATAGAGTGTTTTAGCGCCTGACCTTGAACTGTCCTTGAGATAATCGGCGAATTATGTGGCGTCGCTACTATTTTTCAAATACATTTTTCTCAAACAGTGTAAAAGTTAAAAAAGTGAAACCAACGCCAATTATTGAAGAATATATTAGTTCATATTATATATTTTTTTCACATTTTTACACAAATTTTAACATAGAAAAATAAACAAAAATATTTTTTAAAAAATTTATTAATTTAGTAATAATTTTATATTTACACCAACCAAAAAATTAGACAATAATGCTCGAAGAATGTATTTTTAAGGAAAAAAAATTCGTTAAAATCGAAGATGCGCTTTTTGAGTTATAACAAAAATAATGCTAACAACTTGCTAAAATATTCGTAACTTTCCCTGTTTGCATTTGCAGAAATACGCTACTATCAATGAATTGGTCGATTCCTGACATTTCCACTCGGGCAGGATGCGCAGTGCGCCAAAATATGAGAATGTTTCCTTGCATACCACTTCGCTATAGGTTTGTTTCGTGTTTGTCAACATTCTGTTATTTTAGCGTACTGTGTATCCTTTTCGCGTAATAATATCAAGTCGATGGTCTAGTCGATTGTGCAAGTGAAGTTGAATAGGGGCTGTAAATATATAAGGTTATCAACTTTTTGGCAATTTAAAACCCCCCTCCCAACCTTCCAATATCATACGTTATCATTTCTCGAATCCCCTTCCCTTTAATAATATTGTTATCAGTGTATAAAAATTGTTTTTATTTTTACAGTTTTTTTTTTCATTTTTTACTTTTTATGCGTTTGCAGTGATATACAGATATGGTTGTAAATTTTTTATTTGCATATTTTACCGATTTAAATGACGAGAAGAAATTCATAAAATATCACTATTATATCTATATAATAAAAGCCTAAGTCATGTGACTGTCATCAATAGTTCCGTGCTACCCGCTTCACTTTTTATAAGCCAAGCTGCCAATTTAGTACACTGTAAAAAAAAATCTGTGAAGTTACTAAAGTTTTTCTAGGAAACTTGGATTCCTAGAACTTTTCATGTAACGGCAACAACAAAATTTCATGTAACAGACACACTTTTGCGCCGAAAATCAAAAAATCTGTAAGGTTACTAAGAATTTTTTTGGAAACTGGGATTCCGAGAACTTTTCATGTAACTGCAGCCAGGGTTACAAATAAAAGTTTAGTAAGATTACTGAAATTTTAGCAGATTCATTTGTAAAGTTACAGATTTTTGTAGCTTTACAAAAACTAGTTTTGTAGATTTGCAGCTTTTTTCGTACAGTTACAGGTGAAAGTTTAGTAAGCATGTAACTTTACATCTGTAGAACTACAGATTTTTTTTACAGTGTACTTTAATGTTAGCCAGTCGCAGGTGATAAGTCGCCAAATAGTATATAGATTATTATTATAAAGCGCAAAGCACTTGGCTGTCATCAACAGTTTGCAACAGAATAATAACAATCTCTATAATAATAGCCTAAGTCATGTGACTGTCATCAATAGTTCCGGGCTGACCGCTTCGCTTTTTATATGCCAGGTGACCAATTTTTACATTTTTTATTTTTCGCGTGGTAAATTAAAACAATGCTTTGATATTGAAATTAAAAGTCATAGTTTTTGATATTATTTATTTCTTTTCTTTTCTTTTTCTTAAAAAAGGGGGAAAAAGTGAAAGTCATGAATTTCAAATAAAAATTATGTATTTTAAATAAAATGAGTGAAATTATTATATTTTAGATGAATTTAATGAAATATGAAAAAATGCGATTGGAAAGACAATGTTTGATGATTTATCACTTGCGCCTGGCTAGCATAAAAAGGTACTACTTAGTTATACCGTCGACCCATTTCGCCAAATTATATAAATCGCCAAACCACTCGCCAAATTATACAAATTGACGTAATTTTTATTTTAAATAGCGAAAGAACAAATAAATTAGTATAACATTAATAAAAATACAAATAAAACACCGAAATAAAAATAACTTGATGACGTAAACACGTGTAACTTGCTTAAAAACAAGCGAATATGACATTTACGATCAGCCATTATTGATATTTAATCTTATAGTTTGGCGATATATTTTTGGTCGACGGGATAACCAAGTAGTACCCATAAAAATACGGAGTTCTTGATTTCTCTACTAGAAACTTCTGATTTGGCGAAGTATTGAGAAAGTAAATTAAATTTTGGATAAAAGTAACATGGTACAATGCTTAGCACACATCTAACGGAGACCAAACTGGTCGCCAAAGGCGGCTAGTCTATATAATAAAAGCCTAAGTCATGTGACTGTCATCAATAGTTCCGGGCTACCCGCTTCACTTTTTATAAGCCAAGCTGCCAATTTAGTACTTTAATATTAGCCAGTCGCAGGTGATAAGTCGCCAAATAGTATATAGATTATTATTATAAAGCGCAAAGCATTTGGCTGTCATCAACAGTTTGCAACAGGATAAAACTGCATAAAACTTACACTTTTAGAAAGATCGTATTAAAAAAATTATAATGTTTGAGAGATTAGTTACATTCAAATATCTATTTATTATTAGATAACTTCAATTGAAATGACTTTGACAGTCCAATATCTGTTTCCACCAAAGTAAACACAAAAGATTCGTTCTTCATAGAGCGAAAAAAATATTAATTTATGGAGGTATCATTGACACAGCAAGCTCTCCAACAATGAATTTTGTGCAAAAATAATTCATGCCTTTAAGCCAATCAAAGTTCAGCATCTCATTCTGTTAGGTAAACTGCTATACAATTCAACTTCTTTCACGATATTTTCTTCAAAAACAAACCCAACTCATGTAATAATATTTAATGAAGGACATTTCAAATCGCATAGTCAAATAATTTGATATTTATGTATTATCCTTGCCAGCAGGACAGACTACCGTGGATGATTGTTAATAGCCAATCACATTTACCTTTGTCAATATCGCATTCAAAACAGTGATTTAATATACTTTTATTAAATAAGAGCATTAAAAAGGTTAACCAATATTGAAGCAATCTAAAATTACACAAAACAATAATTAAACACTTAACAAAAATGAATGATCTTGACGTCAGATTCGTTCACGTGTTTGTTACGTCATGAAGTGATTTCTAATTCGACATTTATCTGTATTTTTAATGATGTTTTACAGATTTATTAGTTTTTCTCTAATTAAAATATCAATTACGTCATTAAACGGGGATTTCATGATATTAAATGAGTACAAACATTCAAAAAATGTGATGATGCATTAGTACAATAGATCAGTTTCAACCGTTTTAACTGAAGGTGTCCGTTTATTTTATTGGGTGTTTGGCGAATAGTTTGGTGATAGCTTTTTTCTTTTTTCCATAGGAAGTGATCGACGGGATAATAGCGAACAACTCTAAAAAGATATTATTAACAATATTGTCTTAATGTAAGTTGTGGGTATTATTAAAGGTTTTTCACAAAAAATTCATTGACTAAATCCTATTAGCTAAAATACGCCATTTGGCTAGGGACCTAATTACGGAAGATTACTTAACAGGTTTAAAAATCTCCTCATTAGTGAACTTATTGCAACTAATGAGCAAACGAACAAGAAGCATATATGTTTAAGTGAACTAAGCGGTTTTCCGAAAAAAAATAAAAAATAAAAGATACAACTCAACTAAAAATATCGAAATGCTGCAATGATCGCGAAGTGTTCTTAGTTCTCTATCAGAATCTCTCTATTTGGCGAAGAATTAAACATATAAGTTAAATTATGAATAAAAGTAACATGTTGCAATGCATAGCATATATTTAAGGGAGACCAAACTGGTCGCCACAGGCGGCTAGTAAGAAATAACTTTATATCAAATAACATTTTAAAGAAATACTTATTATTTAAAAGTTTTCAATAATAGCTCTTTATTACATAATGCATTGAACAGTAATATTGTCTTCTTGCTATACGTCATTGCCGGGGCTAAACAAAACTTCTTTTAAACAAAACGGATGGCCAACATTCCTCCCCATATTTTACTAGCAAAAATAACAAATATAATTCCGAATCTGGTTTCTCTAACAACGAATTATACCGGGTGCAATATGTTATCTATCGCCGACCTTTAATTTCTCAACCGTTGGTCGTAGACATATAGTTCCAAATACAAAAACGTTTCAAATGAGGTAAATATTCATGTTGTGGCATTATTTAAAGTAAAAAATCAATTTTATAAAAATTGCGAAATCAAACTTTTTATACGGTCCCCCAGTCCCTGTAGTTATATTTAGTAAAAGTTTGCACATATCATAACACATATAACACAAAAAGTTTGACATCTGTACTACAAAAATTGACAGAGTTATTAAATTTCAAATTTTGAGATTTTTGCACATGATTTTGTCTTTTATTGAGGGATCAGTTAAAAGATGAATTAAAGTAAACCATGCGACAATCAAGGGTGATGCGCTGCTTCAGATAAACCATAGAAGTTTGCACACCTGCTATGCTCTAACGTGTCCAGGACTCAGTACTGTCACGCATTCCAGTGTCATCAATGGAGAAAACTTTGAGCAGTATCTCTAGTAATTTCTGGCGTTTTATGTATTAACTTTTTATAGTAGACCGTTTTCGATATTATAAGAAATTGATATTTATTTTTCTGTTTAATTTCAATATTTCATTCTTCGTTTTGTATACGACCCCTAAAAGTGAGCTCAAATTTTTAGATGAAATAACCCTCTTTGGTGATACCCCGATTTGGCGATACCGGCTAAAGGTGGTTTCGCCGTAAAAAGGACATAGCACTCTGATTTTGATCTCGAATTACTTTAATTCATCTTTTAACTGATCCCTCAATAAAAGACAAAATCATGTGCAAAAATCTCGAAATTTGAAATTTAATAACTCTGTCAATTTTTGTAGTACAGATGTCAAACTTTTTATGTTATATTTGTTATGATATGTGTAAACTTTTACTAAATATAATTATAGGGACTGGGGGACCGTATAAAAAGTTAGATTTTGTAATTTTTATAAAATTGATTTTTTACTTTAAATAATGCCACAGCATGAATATTTACTTCATTTAAAATGTTTTGTAATTGAAACTATATGTCTACGGCCAACGGTTAAGAAATTAAAGATTGGCGATAGATAACATATTGCACCCTGTATACGCATATGGCAGGAGAATATTAATGGTGAACGTTTTGTTATTCCATATTTTGGAATGAAATGTTTTATAATCATTCAATGGTTTTAATAATAACTTTGTATTTTCACAAAAAGAAGAAAACAGACTTAAAATAATTAAGATAACAGATGTAAAGTAAAAGATACGAAAAAAGTATATTTTGGTTTTTTCAAAAATGATAACGATATCAAATGACAACCCCCTTCTCCCTACAGATATCTTCCGATGTCAAGCGCCAGACCCCCCCCCCCCTCCCCTCACAAACACTCCGCCCTAAAGTGATACGTTATATTGGCGATTCAAGCGCTCGAATACGCCATCTGGTGGAGAAAAGATAACTTCTCGCTTGAGGATACAGCCATGCAAGCCCATTGCATTACATGTATTTTAAATTTGCTCAGAATGATTATTATTTTGCATAATTTCAGATTTCCTGTGACATTTGTGTTCTGTCTTATATGACAAAGTAAAAATGATCCGAATTTGAATATCTAAAACGTTCAAATGCATTTGCAATAAAAAATTATTTCAATGGCACTTTAGCAGTAGTTAAAGGGAAATTAAAGGGACAATTTTCCTGTACCGAAGGCTGCGAGCAGCGCCTCTATAGGCCGTTTTAATTCCCAATATGTACACTGTACGTGTACAGCCCCATAGCCTATTTCAATGTGAAAATCATAGTAGGCAAATGTTATCATTTTATTTGTCAATTCTTGATGTTATTACGCGAGAAAGATGCAGAGTACGTCAAAATAACAGAATATTTGCAAACACGAAACAAACCTATAGAAAAGTAGTATAAATGGAAACATTATTATTTTGGCATACTGCACATCCTGACCGAGTGAAAATGTCATGAATCGACCAATTCATTGATAGTAGCGTTTTTCTTCAAATGCAAACAGGGAAAGTTACGAATATTTTAGCAAGTTGCTAGCATTATTTTTGTTATAACTCAAAAAGCGCATCTTCGATTTTAACGAAATTTTTTTTTCTTAAAAGTACATACTTTGAGCATTATTCTGTAATTTTTTGGTTGGTGTAAATATAAAATTATTACAGCAATAATTTTTTTTTAAATATTTTTGTTTATTTTTAGATGTTAAAATTTGTGTAAAAATGTGAAAAAAATATATAATGTCAACTAATATATTCTTCAATAATTGGCATTGGTTTCATTTTTTTTTTAATTTTTATACTTTTTGAGAAAAACGTAATTGAACAATAGTAGCGTCGGCGCATACTTCGCCGATTATTTCAAGGACAGTTCAAGGTCAGGGGCTAAAAACACTTTTTATTGTATTCTCATGGTGAGCCTTGTTACCACACATGTTATTTCAAACATCGGCCGTGGGGGCCATTTCGCTATGCTTATCCGGCTAGACCCTTTAATAGTATATTTGAAGTACTTATACAGGCGTTATATTTAACCTGACTAACGAAATTAATATATTTTGAGATTCCTAAACCATAGCTGGCACTTTTACGCTTCTCTTTTCACATAAAATTTAATAGTAAATTTACAGAACTCATACGGGTGTTATATTGACCGTGACTAACGAAATAAATATTTTTCAAGATTCCCTAACAGCTGACGACTTCTACATTTCTCTCTTACCCCTAAAATTTAATAGTAAATTTTGCCTGATTTAAGTTCGAAATCTGCGATTACATAAAGAAAAAAAAAATTAAAATTTTACTAAATTTTAGTGGCAAAAATAAAAAAGCGCAAAAGTTTGCAACTATTGTTTTACTGCGAGGTATAGCTGAATTCATTGATGTTTTTCTTCTATGGGTTCGAAGTTCTCATGGACGCATGTGAGGGATCGCGGTTTTAACAAGTTTAACATATTTTTTGAAAAATCAATTCAAAAAACAATTTAATAGCGTTGCGAACAATTTCATGTAAGATATTGAATGTTTTAAAAGAAAGTCTCAGTTGTAAAGTCCAAAACTTTAAGATTACTATTCCTAGCTAAGCGCTTAACCCTAACAGGGGCAAGTAATTGTGTTTCTGTAATGTTGAATTCTCACCGGAATTTTTGAAAAATTTTGTTTCAAAATATGGAAAAGCAATTTTTCAACTGTTTTCCACCAAAGTTATAAAAGCAAAATGTAATAAAAAATTTCTGGTGAAAATCTCAATTAAAATTAGGTCCCTCAAGGGATTAAGAGGCTACTTCAGTCAGTCGAAAGCACCCGTTCGCTAATGTTAACCCAATGGAAGACATTTTTAAAGCTACCTCATTTACATTTCAATATTTTTAAGTGTTTTTTTTTTTTGCATTGGATAGTTGAGATTAATCTCTACATCTGACCTTTTTTACTTTTTCGATTTCGTTTGCAGATTTTTTCCAAGAGGATGTTTTCACTTTCGAAACCGGTTTCGGAAATGAAAGTGTCCTCATTAAAAATATCTGCAAACAAAATCAAAAAAGTAAAAAATGACCTTTGTACAGAAAGATCTCAGATATCCAATGCAAAAAAGAAAATCGTTTAAAAATATTGAAATGCAACCTAAATATCGTTATAACTTTCTTCCATAGGATTAGCATTAGCGAACGGGTCTTTTCGCTTGACTGAAGTAGTCTCTTAACATGAAAATAAGAAACGAGATGAACGTGCATGAATTTCATTGCAGGATGAAAGTGAAAAGAATGAATCTGTGTTGCGAGATGTCTCAATTTTTAGGTGTTAGAAGCAACCCGCGGGACGCCAAGTATGCCGCGCAGTTACAATTTCTTTTTAATTTGCATACGTATAATGTGATTCTTTATTCTGTGTTTTTTTGAAAGTGAAAAAAAAATGTTAGAACTTTTAAACAAAAATTTAAATGTGGTATCTAATTTTGTAAATGTTTAAATATGAGTATTTTAATTGCTGTCCGTGTACCATAATGGTAAAATACCTTCATGACATTATGAATAAGATTGATGAGTTTCACTGACTTTAATTATCATAATTAGCAAAACATTTGCCAATGTAAAGTTAAAATGTATGAGATTTTCCTGCGTGGCATCTATCAGAATTTTACGTTCTTAAAAAGTTTGAGAAGTAATATTTCTGAAAAAAAAACATTACTTTAAAAAATACTTTTAAATATTTTAAAGAGCAAAGACGTTTAATTAACTTCCTACTGTATTCTTTAGGGGTTGTTTAATTCACATAAATTTAATAGGATGAAAAAACTGTTTTATATTTGCCTATGTCCCGATCGATAAGGGGTCACCGGCCTTTTTTTAACTCCATGTCCTGCTTTGTCTAAACTGAAGCAGGATAAACACTAGTCTGTACCTAGCCAAAGTTAGTATGTCCTTTGATATGTTCATTTAAACATTATTTCAAATTTCAAATTTTTCACTTCTCGGTCGTATCTTTCTCCCGTTAAAACAAATAAATATTTAAGTCTAAAATCCAACCTAAATCCTGTTGAGTAATCCGAAAGAGATGTTCACTTGCTGCATTAAAATTTACAGACGCACGTGGAAGAGAATAAATTTAGTTGCAAAAGTTCACAAACTACTTTAAGCAAGGATTTGTAAAGATAATATTTGATTTTCACGTTTAATTTTAAGCCTAGTGGCTAATGTCAATAAGGAGCAGCTTAAGTTGGAGGATTTCTTTTATTTTATTACCAAAGTTCTCTCACATTAGAATAAGATATATTGGGAAATAATATATGTATAATTAAAATGAAATCACAATGTATGAAAAAGTTGATAAAAAGCTGAAGATGAACAATGGAAACTGGAAATATATAATAACAAACAATGAATAACCTACAGAATCATCAGATGCGAGCTTGTAGGTTTAATTCATATTGAAGATATGTTATTACATCCAATTTTGTCGGCATTAGGCCTAAGATGACAAAATTTAGCTCCTTTAACATATCAAGACATTTCCAAAATAAACCAAAAATTACACGTAAGATATGAAAAGATAAATAAATGAAGAGAAGAAAAAACTTCAATGAAAGATGAAAATCTATAATACAAGAAGTTTGACTTACTAATGTAGAATGTGCAAAGATGTAAATTGATTTGATATATTGATAACCATGTGACTGTAATTTAACTACTATAAATGCAGATATTTTATAAATATAGATATACTGCTGCCCTCTGGTGTGAAAAATGATACTGTAAAAGAAGTTTTTAACAAAATTTAGTGCTGCCATCTATTGAGAAGAATTAACTAATAAACTCTAATTGATAATTATCAAAAATGGAATGAAAAATATGAAATAACTTAGAATTTATTTAAAAATATATAGGAAAAGCTTAAAATAAACAACTAAGTAAGAGTTGAAAAAAGTATTGATTAAATTGCTTATTTTAAAACACTTATAAAAAAAAATGAGTAAATGGATCATATTTAAAAATAATAATGATAATTTTAAGATAGTAAAATATAACCTTGTATTAAGTGCCAATATGTGAAATATTTATGAAAAATGATAATGTAAAATGCATGACTCCTCATTTTTTTAAATATATATAATATAATATATGAGTATATATGTACTTGGTTTTCTAAACTTTTTTTAGCATTCCCTACCTCAACCCTTCATAATAGTATTTTGATTTTATAATTTTTTTTTTTGATAAAAGTTGATAATGCATCTTAATCATATCACTCATACTTTTTTAAAAATAAATTTTATGCATACTTTTATTATTTTTTTCAGCAATCCACAACCCACCCTCCACAATAGTGTCTTCGATTTTTTAATTTTTTTTTTTTTTTTTTTTTACATATTTTATGCCCATACTGGTAATAAGTAGAAAAATAGAATTTTAAGATTTGATCCATGCTGAAATAAAAGAAACGGGATAATTATAAGACAATGCTAATTGCTTTAATTTAAATATAGTATTAGGCCGTATGAATTGGGTGGAACACACACATATATATATATATATAAAGAATTACTAAATGAACTAGAATCGATAAGATTATGAAAGTAGCACTTTTCAATGATGGACTAAAAATTTTACTATATATTTTTAAATTGTTTACAATATCTACACAGTAATGTTAATTTTAAAAAAAAAATCTAGATTTATTTTGTTTGTGAAATTGCATAACATCAACATGATTTGGGTTTTTTTTTTTATCTTATGCTGATCAATCGATGTATAGTTCATATACTACCTCAAATACTAAAATAAAAGTACTGAAATCGCTTCTGTAGTTTTCGAGAAAAGTATTTCAATACCAGTTGTTTTCCATAGGATTATGAAAGTGTTGTTGCTCTCTTAAAGGAATTTGTATTAATAAAGCAACTGGGCTTCAAAAAATTTAAAATCTACCTAAATTCAGCTTTTTTCCACCTAAGAGAATTTAAATATTAAAACTCAACAATTGTTTAAGCCGTGAAGCGTACAAAAAAAAATTATAATGCAATATCTTTGTTTTTTTTTACACATTTCATATAATAATTTGTATTGTTAGTTTTCAGTTTATTTACCCTAAACAACAAACGGGATCTAAATATGCAAGCCCTAGGATAATGGTCCATGTAATCATGCCTTAATCTGCCTCTTTTTTAAACCTACAACTATATTACAACTAGTATTCAAGAAAACTAGAAAAAGAGTTTTCTATAACGCAGTCAATAAAAGACGCTCTGATTAGCACCCACTTTTTTTTGATAAAATTGCTCCGCACATAAAATGTATGGACACACTCTGCAATCATTTTTTCATGTGAACTACGTAGCCGTCCACATTACCAGTGGCGCCAACTTTTGAAAAATATTGGGTGGGCTCAACCACTTTAGGTTAAAATTACTTGGGCATTCTGTTTTCTTTGAAGATAAGGAAATGGATGGAAAAGTTACGATAGTGAAGTTAGAATTTTTAAAACAGAATATAAAATTGTGATTTTATTAAATTATATTCTCATATGAGGTCTTCATTTTATGGACTTTACTATCATTATGAATATGTCGAAAAATTAAAACTCAAAGAGCTAAAAAATGACGCATATCAAAAATGAGTTTAAATAAATTCACAGATGTGTCAGAAAATAGCCAATCTCTATTTGAAAACAGCCTGGCATTACTACACTGGCCTCCAAAAGTTAAGGTTCAGGGACTGGATGCTTTCGATTGCACACGTTTTGTCGAATATCTACAAAACTTATTGGCGAATTGATCTTGAACTTCTGGGATGAAAAGAACATGTTTGATTTTATATTTATCGGTGAAGATTTAGTCGGGGGTACAATTAGGGGGCTAATAATAAATTTAATATTAAAATAATATTTGCGATCACCTATGTAACAGGAAAGGCTGGAAATGGTTTGTCACTGTGGTAAATGACTAATTGGGTCCTGTTCAATGTTTTTATGCATTTGTGTAAGCATAGCTCTCATATTCGTGAAGATGTTAACGTTTTTGTGAAAAATTCAAAAGGTTTTTTGTTTATAGCATACAGAGTTTTCAACCAAATTTAACGCAACTTTCCAAAAACCTGACAATGAGTAGTAGAAACATTATACTGCAATTAAAACATGAATATATTGAATATTTGATGAGATATGGGCATTTTTATGAGATAATTTTTAACTGCGCATGCGCAGAAGATTTCAAAATTTTTATTTCATAATTTGGTAGTAAGCTATTTAGGTCAACTTATATAAAAAGTCCAGTCAAATATCGCGAAAATTCACAAAGATAGGGTCGATATAGTGAGTTGCTTCCTAAAAATAGCTTTATTATAAGGGATTTTCCACAACTTTTCATTCAGCTCGCTATATCTTTCTAAGTTTTCACAATATTTGACTGAACTTTTTTTTGAAGTTGCCCCAAAATACTGACTACCAAATTATGAAATAAAAATTTTGAAATCTTCCGCGCATGCGCAGTTAAAAATTATCTCATAAAAATGCCCATATCTCATCGAATATTCAATATATTCATGTTTTAATTGCAGTATAATGTTTCTACTACTCTTTGTCAGGTTTTTGGAAAATTGTGTTAAATTTGGTTGAAAACTCTGTATTCTATAAACAAAAACCTTTTGAATTTTTCACAAAAATGTTAACATCTTCAGGAATATGAGTACTATGCTTACACAAATGCATACAAACGTTGAACAGGACCCAAATAGTCATTTACCACAGTGACAAACCATTTCGAACCTTTCCTGTTACATAGGGGATCGCAAATATTATTTTATTATTAAATTTATTATTAGCCTCCTAACTGTACCCCCGACTAAATCTTCACCGGGAAACATAAAATCAAACATGTTCTTTTCATCCCAGAAGTTTAAGAACAATTCGCCAATAATTTTTGTAGATATTCGACAAAACGTGTGCAACCGAAAGCATCCAGTCCCTGTACCTTAACTTTTGGAGGCCAGTGTATTTTGTACGCATTTATTTTCTAATTTAGACTATAAAGTTAGACTTAACACATAAAAAGGATGAGTATGAATGTATTCACAGAGAACGTCTTAGCGAAGTACATCTATACATTGGAACCATTCATTACCATCTCTATCCTATAGTGACAGTAATATTTTAACTGGATTATTTGGGTTAGGTTAGAATCCTGTTTGCTGGTTACTGCTATCTTACTGTGTTTTCGCACGAAATGATTTTCAATGGCAGAATTATTTTTCAGCGATTGGAAAATAAACAAGTATCAAAATAGAATAATGGAAATTGGGTGGATTAACAGCAAATTATTGGGTTGGCTCGGGCCCCAAGGGCCCATATAATTTGGCACCACTGCCCTACACTCATTCTATGGAACTTAATTTCAAGTAACAAGTCGCTCTTTCCCCCATTTGCTTTTTAGGAGGATCCAATTAGCAGTTAGGAGTCCGGACAAACAATGATTTATGGGGAAATGCATCCACTGCATAGTCTTGCATAATGGGTTGATTTTAATTATTTTTGTTGTGGATCGAGTTTGAATCGGGCTGACTCCAGTACAACAGAACTCCTTTATCCAAAACTTGGTTTAACCAAATGAACTTAAATTCTGATTTTATTTTGCAAAACACATCAAAGTACCGAGTAACTGGAGATGACAAGTAGATGAATGCAGATCTTCATTTTTCTCCAGATTATGATTAATAGCACGCGAATATAGTTTTGAGAGCAATTAATCTCTTCTGGACCATGGGTGCATATATATGCATTTTCAAAAAGTGCATACAGAAATTATTTTTTTGCAGAAGTAATAAAGAAAAGTAATATTAGCTTTATTACCCGACTGCCAAGAATGGTTATGTGTTTTACGCGTATCTGGATATGTGGATTTCTTTACACCCTCGAAACATCCCAACAGCTGGATGGATTTTAATGAGTGAGGTCTCCATCGATTCGTCTTAACCGTCCGATGGTTATAGGCTAGGTTTTGTTTTTATAAATTCAAAATGACGGTAGAGACGAAAAAAAATTACGCACCCTATTGAGTGTCATAGCATTGGATAGGTCTTTTAAAATGAAGACCATGTTTCATTGTCTTTTTCACAGTCAGAAGCTCCGTTTAAATATTACACAACCTGGAAGTTCTGTAGGTAGGATCTCTAGCTTTACTACAACTCTAACCTTCATAAACATCTATAGGCCTCATCAAAACTGTGTTTATAGATAGGAACCAACAATTAAACACAACTTAAAAGTCATCAATACAAGGAAATAAAAAAAAAATAGGTAAGAAATATAAAAAATATTTTCACATTGATGAGATATAATTAATTAGTTCGTTTTTTACGCAGTCGAGTTTTTTGAATTTTTGAATTTAATTTATTTAATTAAGTGCTTGACAGTACTTAACAGTGTGAGATACTTAGGGGGGGTTCCTAGTTGACGTTAACTTAACACCCAGGCAAAAAATGGAGTGTCTTGCAAAGCATGGAGTACGGAGAAGAGAAATAGCCTGTAAATAAGTAAAGGGGACTGTTTCAAAAAAGGTGATATCAACTGAATAAAATTCATGTATGGGACTTTGGTCCTGAAAAGGTTAATTAGCAGCTCTCATCATCCGGTGAACAATAACGGAGAGAATAGTTAACCCAACAAAGGGTAACACGCCTTCTTACTGACGAGATCTGCTAATTAATTGTTCTCGAAACTGTTGTCATGCATTATTAATCATGTGTCCATATAATATTAAAGTACTTCTTAAATACTTATTTTATATTAAACTAGGGGGTTCTGCCCCCTACGAGTTACGCTCGCCAACCCCCCGTTCAGGCATACCAAAATCCAAAAAGCACGCTAATTTGATCGGCTTTAAAAATATTGAATTAAAATTAAAAAAAAAAAAAAAAAAAAAAAAACAGTAGCGATCTCTCTGTAAACGGGTTTCCATTCGTCTTCCTTGGATTGGGGATTTTTAAGGCCAAATCTGCTGCTGATAAGAGATACAATGGCTGTTTTCGTATTTAACTAAAAAAATTAATTAAACATTTGAAAATAAGCTAATGTAAAATGAATTAAGTAAACAGTGTCATTGTCTCCCGGTATTTTTTAACAGCGCTATAAGATAGTTCTTTTAAATAATTCATTTTAGATGTATCGTTTCAAATCTGACGTAATTTACACAAAAGTTTTATTTCTCTTATTAATATTCACGAGAAAATACTTTTGTTGTTAGAAGGAAATATTATTTGCGCTGTCTTCGAATTAGAGGTCTGCACGGGCCGGAATTTCCAGGCCCGGGCCCGGCCCGGCCCGTACGAAAGCTGTCTTGGCCCGGCCCGGCCCGTGTAAAAATTGGAAGTTCGGCCCGAGCCCGGCCCGGCCCGTTGTAAAAATTGGAAGTTCGGCCCGAGCCCGGCCCGGCCCGTTGTAAAAATTGGAAGTTCGGCCCGAGCCCGGCCCGGCCCGATACAATTTCTACTAAAAAAAAAAAAAAAAAAAAAAAAAAAAATCCGTTTTTTCTCAACATACAATTAAGATTCTTTTAATGAATACTACATACATATTTATGGGAACATTTTACAGTATACTTTACATTACTATGATGTTCGCAAAACAGAAAACGCACAATAGTAAACATTAACGATTACTTACAGTCATCGTGTCTACAGACATTTCAAAATGGAAATAAAGATTCATTAAAAAATTAATGTAGTTCAGAATAAAGGATTAAAAACAAGATAACATTTGAAGCTGTATAATAAAAAGTAGATTTGTGAAAATATTTCTCTCATTTTTAAGACTTTTCTCAAATCCAAAGGAGCTACATTTCGACACATTTATGAAGTCTTTTCTTTTCGGAAACGTGTAAGATTGGCAGGTATTCTTATTCAAAAACTATGTAAATGTCGTTTTTTTTCATAGATAAAAGTAATATATCTTTCTGAAAATACTGTCAAAGTTAGCGTTTTGAATCGAATTTCCGGAAGCGATAGCACAGGAAAGGAGAAAAACGTACAGTCACGTGACAGGAATCGCTGTTATCTCTGTAAGTAATTTATTAAATATGGAAAAAGCTATTCGTTTCCAAATGCCTTCAATAGGCAGGCCTGTCAATTTTATGCCTTTATAGTTAAAGTTTTTGTCAGAAACATGTGTCTGAAAGCTTTGCATTGTAGAGCAGTGAATATGAGAACCACCTTAAGGTATATTTCCAAAGATACTGTTAAGAGAAGTTCATTATCACTATTAATATTATAAAACAAAATGACTGTTCTACACATCCTGAGATCGATTAAGACCACTTCCTTCCAGGCACGAGTCTGCTGAAAAAAAATTAAACTCGGAATCAGACATCTTGTAACTGTACGATGCCGATCTCTACGATGGACACGTTACATTTCTGTATTGATGTTGTTAAACTCGCATCGGCTCGTGACGCACATTTATACTTCTCGAGAAAATCATATTCATTGAAAATGGTTCGTATTTTATCTGCCTCGCTTAAATTCTTATATCGGGCCGACAGGCCCGATTAATTTTTTTGCCGGCCCGGCCCGGCCCGTTTATTTTGTCTGTCGGCCCGGCCCGGCCCGTTGAAAAAATTGTCCTAATTCTGCCGGCCCGGCCCGGCCCGTTTGAAATTTCGCCTTCATTCCGCCGGCCCGGCCCGGCCCGCGGGCCGGGCCGGGTACGGGCCTCGGGCCAAGCCCGGGCCCGTGCAGACCTCTACTTCGAATTCACGATAATAGTTGAAAAGATTATCTCAAAATATCTCGCGCAAATATATTTTTCAGTTTAAATTGTTTTGCTATATTTTTTGTCATTTTAAATATGACGTAATTTCCTCAAATTACAAGTTTTAACGCATAATAATGATTTTTTTTATTTTAAGATTTTTTTTCTCTTTTAAAATTCAAGTGTAAAGATGGTTCGGCACAGATGTCATATACTCAACATATTGGCGCAATTTTTTTTCTGACGCCAATTTCATATACGCAACGGGTACTTAACTGGTGCTAAAGTGTCGTTATTTTGCTTGATATGGTAACCCGGATGTTGTTGTTTATGCTATTGATCTTTTCGACAAATTGGCGTCGGAAAACAATTGCGCCAATATGGACGTATATGACATCTGTGCCTATGGTTCTTATGACGTAATTTTCCTGCTTTTAACATGTAATCATTTAATTCTAATTTTAAAGGTTTTTTTTCCGTTTGTAATAGTCACGTGTAAATAAATTTTTAATTTGAAGTAAAAATTATTGTTTACGCTGTTTATGCAACTGGCAACAGTTTAAATTAATAACATTATCTAAAGTTTGTAAAAAAATATCTCTCGAAAGGCTGAAAATTTGAATTTAAAAATGAAATAAACCCACAAAAAATGAGTCAAATATGAAAAATAAAGGAACAGATGTCATATTCGCCCCATATTGGCGCGATTTTTTTCTGTCGCCAATATCATATAGGCAACAGGTACTTAACTTGCGCCAAAGTGCTTGATGTGGTAACCCGGATTATGTTGTTTATGCTGTTGATGTTTTCGCCAAATTGGCAACCGAAAAAAATCGGGCCAATATGGGGCGAATATGACATCTGTACCAGTTTTTGCTCCAATGAAACTTTTTTAATGGAACGATTTTGTCCAACTTTAGCATTAAATATCTCTTAAAATAATTCTTTGATTTGAAAACTGTCTGCATCAACGTATTTATCAAACATTTCTCTATAATACCACCGATTTTCATATTTTTGTATGCAACAGTTTTTTTAATATTAACGATGAAAGGCCATGCTTAAGCATTCAAATTGGATGCCGATCTACCCGGAATATGTACGCAGATTTTCATTGGTCCATTTCCAAATCAAACCTTTTTTTTTATATGTAGAAGGATTTATCTTAAATCAAACTGGCAGATACTTATTACATAATATAATATTTATAGCTAATAAGCTCATTATCATGTATTTATTACAATGCATTATGTATAATATGTATAACATTATGCCTATAGTATTACAACAAATAAAGAATTGCAGACTTTTGCAAAAATAAATACTAGACGACGCCCACGTTAACCATTGATTTTTTATTTATTTTCAAAATACGCAGTGACCTCCTTTTGCTGTTCAGATTCACATCGGTTCAGTGCCGCTTTGTATTGTCATCTTCTGAACAACACAATATAAACTAGTTGGATGTGCCAATCCCAAAACTTTCTTCTATCTCATATATTTTAATATTTAAAACTGTTGTTACAAATGTCAATATTTCATTTTTATTAGTTCAATACTATATGAACTTTGACTTTCATCTTAAATTTCTGATTCAGTCAATTAATCGGAGTAAAACCGAGCTAATCTCGACCAGGGTATTTATTAAAGGGAGATTCTCAAAAGGTGGGATCATTAAACGTTAACTATATGCAATTTTTAAAATTTTCAAATTTAAGGCGAAATTTTTTTAATAGTAGGGGAGACTAGGGAGGGTTGACCATACGGGAGGCTTGACCCACCCATCTGTTTTCATACTTAAAAGTATTTCAGAATTTTATCAATAGGTGTCAACCAAAGCTATTGGAATGCTCAAACAACAGTCTTTGTTTCACACAGATAATCGAAATAGGTGTGGAAAAAATCAATTGTGAGGCGTTTCCAACACAAAGTAGTGTTTTTTAGAAATATTTTGTAAGCTTTTTTTCAGATAAAATGCATCATAGAAATTTAAGTAAGTAGGTTTTAAGTAATGCAGAAATATCGAGCTTTTACTCCAGGCATAAAGATTGTACAGTAAGTTAGGCTCAACATAACAATGTGCTATTTTTTAGAAAAGGGCTATGTGGGGAGGCCTGACCCAGTCAATGTGAGGGATGGTTGACCAGATGCTCAAGGTTCCCTTAATTAAGTGTTTTTGGAAATCTTTTTATTATACACTATGCATAATGAAAGGTTAATGGTTATATATAAAAAATAATTTAAATTTATTCTGTAAAGGTACAGTAAAATGGAGGTGATGGAAAAGAAAATGTTCAAAATTGATTAAAAAAAAGATGAAAATAATGGCTATAGTATCCACTGCAAGAAAGAATTTAATGAAATATAAATGGGAAAGTTGGTAGGAACTATTTTCCATTTAAATTACTTACAATAGGTAAGTAGAAATAGTGAAAAGGACTAGAAAGTATGAAAGCAGCAGTCTTACCCTTTCAGAGGTAGTGATATGCTTATGAAACCACTTATTTTTAATTCCCAAACTCCACAGTGACACTAGAATTTTGCTAAAATCTTTTCAATTCAATATGTATGTGAAATATAGCCTTTTCCTTATTTCCAAATATTTTTTTTCGTAAATTCTGGTGCCAGTCATTTATTTCAACATTTTAGTACTGAAAGTACTTTGACCCTGAATGGGTTAAAAGATGTTAATGCTAAGTGCTCATGCAGCTGCAAAAGAACATATCATTGATAAAAAAAACTTTAGGTATGTAGACAATTTTCACCAGGATGAATAGAGTGAGATAAAGCCAAACAATGTGACAATTAGAGTTGCAGGTCCAGCGTCACAAAAAGTATGACAAGGAGACAAAAAAAGCTGGACAGTGGCTCCTAAATCCGGACATAATAGTACATGAAACCCAATAAAAACGGAACCTGTCTCTAACGGGCTACTGCCTTAAATGTTAAAATTTCATTTTTCCTGCTGTAAGATTATACCTGCTTGGACAAAATCCTGTTTAAAACAAAAAATTTTCCCTGTGACTTATGATTGCAGGGTTATTTAGGCATCACATACTTTCAAAAATGTTTTTATAATAATTTAGACGTGTAGCATAAAGTTATTTTACTTTTTTTAAACTGATTTTGTTTCTCTTCTCAAATATTTCAATGTAAAATAAAGTGGGTCAAGCCTCCCATATAGTGGCTCAAGCCTCCCATATGTGGGGAGCCTTGACCCATTATTTTCTCATGATTAAAATCAACCATTTTCCAAATTTCTTATATATTACACTTAAGTACCAATTTTATTTTGATAACTGATTGTATAACGAATAAAATGATATATAAAAGATTATTCTACGTTCAATATTTAAAAAATAAAAAATCATTTTGTAAAAAGTGGGTCAACCCTCCCTAGTCTCCCCTATAGTATTTTGTCTATAAATGTAATATATAAATATTTTGATAGAATGTCTACAAAATTATACACAAACATTAAAAGACAGCAGCTATTCTGGAAAATTAATGATTAAAGCATTTAATTAGCAGTTGTGTACGTTACAAATTTTGGACATTTGCAGATTTTGGACTTAAAGATTTTGGACGTTGCTCTTAGTATTTAAAAATTCTTAAGACTAAGAATGTAGTAAATGTGTCTGTATACATATATATATGTATAATTAATTTTTTGTTATCCAGTAATAATAATAATAAAGTCAAATGCTTTGTTACGTACGTCCCTTTCGGACATAACAAAATACAGAAAAATGCTTTATAGAAAAGTCCTTCTATCTTCAAAAAAGCAATAAATCAACCTGCCATCTCTTAACAAAATTATCAGAAAATCATCCGTTTCCTTTATGCATTCGTTGTTTACCATTAGAACCACCTGGAAAAAAGTTAAAACTCTTTTTCTTGGTGGTACATTGGAGCAGTTAACGTCATGAATGTCCGAAATTGGCCTCTTTAGCATAAAATAATAAAATTTTAAGATATTTATACAAAGCTTTTACAATAAATTATGTCATTTTCTATCTCTGAATAGAATTAAAAACTAAGTGTAAAAAAAAAAAAAGTCAACGATAATTAAAGTTATGTTTGAAAGGCTTAAAGTTATGACTTGTGTCCGGTGCCCACCTTTTGAGAATCGCCCTAAAATGAAGGGTGTTTTGTTATTCTGTTGTATATCAGCTGTTCGCAAATCGTCCGTTTATCAGGATGGGAAGGTCCTGTCGATTCACGAGCCACCGGTGTACAATAGAACTACAAAAAATCAAGAAAATTACACACAAATCGCTGTTAAGGTGCCCCCTTTCGGCGGAATATTGCCAAATTCAGGAAAGACCTTCTTTCCATGGCCAAAAACATACAGAAAAAATTTGGTTTAATTCTATGCATAACTTTATACACTTTTCGATGTCAAAATATTCAAAACTGCATAAAAATCGCTATTACAATGCCACCTGCGGCGGATTTTTTCCAAATTTAGGGAGGACTCGCTCGCCATAAACAAAAACTTAAAAAACAAATTTGGTTCAATTCTATGTATAACTTCATACACTTTTCGATGGCATAATATTCTAAATCGCACAAAAATCGCTATTACAGTGCCTCCTTCTGGGGGATTTTTTCCAAATTAATGCAGAACCTGCTTGCCATTGCCAAAAACTTAAAAAAAAAAATTTGGTTCAATTCTATGCACAACTTCATGCACTTTTCGACGATACAATGGCGACACACGGACAGACAGACATTTTTTATAATCATGTTTTTTGTAATCTCTGATCCCTAAAAAGTGTAAATCCGTCGAAAATCGGAAGTCGAAAAAAAATTCGATTAGAATACTTTCTTCTATTGAAGATAGAAGAAAATAAAAATATTAGTAATAATCTTTTTGTCCAATGTACGAAGTGCTGCATCTGGTATTTTTGTAACGTCACCGTGAGTAACACAATTTTTTCTCCGTCTGTTTGGTTTTCTCGTCAAGTGCAGAAAACACTCTTGCATATTTATTGCCTCATCTGTTTCTTTATCTGTAAAACTTTGTGCTCATTGGCTGGATTAAGCCAGACTTTAATGTCGTCGTCTGTTAATTTTCCAGGAAGTTATTCGACCATGACCAAGAACAGTTCGATATCCAGAGATGCAAGTCATCTGGAATTGTATCATGTGAAAAGTCAATAATTTTTCCAAAACTACTTATTCAATTATGACTACAATTTATGTCAAGATTTAACTAATGTTTGCTTAGGAACTGCACCCAACGCAGAAGCTGAACATGAGCCAAATTTCTTCATGCCTACAAATTTTAAATTTTGAACAATTCTAATTAACAATTTATTAAATCCAATCCCATGACATTAAAACTAGTCGAATGTGTGCCAGTCCCAAAACTTTCTTCTATACGATGCATGTTAATAGAGTAATCCCTTAACATTCGCGAGGTTTAGGTTCCCGGAAACCTCCGCGAAAGTTGAGACTATCTTCCCGTGCATAAAAGGGGGTTAGGTTCTATGATATTTTTTAAATTGAAAAAAAGCAATTGAAATACAAAAATATATTTATTAAACTTTAAAAAGTATATACTGTAAATAAATTTGAATAATTGTAAACATATTGTACAAAGTTCAGTTGTTAGTCGATGGCTGAAAGTATTTATTGACATACGATTGTTTGGAAGAACAGATCTTTTGTTTATGAATTTCCATATAAGGAAGGTTGCGGACTCCATACCAGTTAAGGATCTCATTGTATTGTTTTCTCAAAAAGTTGTTGTTGAAGCTTTTAAAATTTTCCATACAATTTTTTCAAATGAATTTCACTTGCAATAAACTTTTGAGTTTTAGAAAACTTAGGATTTTTTTATTTTTAGTATCAAGTCATGCTTCGGGTTTCTTGGAATTACTGATCTATATTTTGCCTCAATACAAGGATTGAAATTCTCGGAATTTAGGCTATACAGTACAAAGCAGCCAGTGTTGAATTCAGACGCTTTTCTCCGGTAGAGATTTCTGTGCATCTGGGGGGGGGGGGGACATTATCGTTTTCCCGGGGGGAAATTGCATTTTTTGACCATTGAAAAAACTCTCAACTCTTTCGGCGGGGGGACATCTCATTGCTCCGGGGGGAATATCCCCCTCTCTCGAGCCACTCCTTGAATTCAACACTGAATGCAGATGTCTGGTGTCAAATCTATACTCCTATTATAAAGAGGAAAAAATTGTTTATTTGTCGGAGATAAGCTCTGGAACTACCGAACCGATTCCAAAAGTAATGGTATCAAAATGATGGTGTTAGTCCAACTTAGAACATAGGCTATATCTTATGTCGGTGCCACTACCCCAAAGGGGGTGTAGGAGCAAAAAACGTTCTAAAAATGCGATTTTAACGTTACTGAAGGGCTTAGAAATATGAAATTTTGAATATTAGTTACTTATAAGATATAAATGATGTCTAAGAACAGTTCTTAAACAATTCGAAATTTAAAAGGGTTGAAAATGCACAAAAAGTGTTCTAAAAAACGTTCTAAATGGTAGTTTCTACACAATCTCAGGAAATACCAAACCGATTTAAAAAGTATTGGTGTCAAAATGACGGTGACAACGCTTGCTCCAAGATAGGCCATGTTTTATGTCGGTGCCACTACCCCAAAAGGGGTGTAGGAGCAAAAAAACGTTCTAAAAATGCGATTTTAGCGTTACTGAAGGGCCTAGAAATATGAAATTTTGAATATTAGTTACTTATAAGATATAAATGATAGCTAAGAACAGTTCTTAAACAATTCGAAACTTAAAAGGGGTGAAAATGCACAAAAAGCGTTTTAAAAACGTTCTAAATGGTAGTTTCTACACAATCTCAGGAAATATAAACCGATTTAAAAAATATTGATGTCAAAATGATGGTGACAACGCTTGCTCCAAGATTGGCTATGTTTTATGTCGATGTCACTACCCCAAAGGGGGTGCAGGAGCAAAAAACGTTCTAAATTGCGGCTTTTGCGTTACGGAAGGGCATAGAATCGTGAAATTTGGAATGGTAGTTAGTTATAAGATATCAATGATCTCTAAGGACATTTCCTAAAAAAATCGAAATTTAAAAGGGGGGTCAAAATGCGCAAAAAAGCGCTATAAAAAACTTTCTAAATTACGATTTCTATGCAATCTCAGGAAGTACTGAACCGATTTCAAATATAATGGTGTAAAAATGATGGTGACAGATCTTGCTCAAGATAGACTATATTTTATATCTGTTTCCACTACCCCAGAGGAGATGCAGGAGCAAAATGCGCGAAAAGCGTTCTAAAAACGTTCTAGATGCCGATTTGTCGGCAATACCTCAGGAAGAATGAATCTGATTTCAAACGTAATGGTAGGAAATTGATGCTGACAGCCTCTGCTCTAACATAGACGCTATTTTATGTCGATATCACTATCACCAAGACGTTGCAGGAGCCAAAAATCGTTCTAAATTTCGATTTTTGTGATGGGTAGGGGCTAGCAACTGAAAATTTGGCAAGGTACATATTTATTAGCTATAAATGATCTTTAAGAACAGTTTCGAAAAAATTGGAAATTTAAAAAACGGTGAAAATGCGCGAAAAGCGTCCTAAAAAGCGTTCTAAATTGCGATTTCTACTCAATCTAAGGAAATACCAAAGCTATTGCAAAAGTAATGATTGCAAATCAATGGTGACAGTCCCTGCTATAACATAGGTTATATTTTATGTTGCTGGTCACTACCATCTGAGGGTTGCAAAAGCAAAACATGTTCTAATTTGCATTTTTTGCACAACTGAGGTGTCTAACACTTTGAAGTATGGCATGGTATTTACTTACAAGATGCAACTGCTTTCTAAGAACAGTCGAAAGAAAATTCCAAATTAAAAAAAAATGAAGTGAGTGAAAAGCGTTATAAATTACAATTTTTAAGCAAACTTATAAATTACCAAACCGATTAAAAAAATAATGATGACAAATTTTGGTGATAGAACCTACTCAAACATAAGCTATATTTTATGTCTGTTCCACGACCACAAGAGGGTTGCAGGAGCTAAAAACTTTCTAAATTGCGATTTCTGTGATACTGAAAAGGCTAGAAACCTTAAATATGACATGGTAGTTACTTATAAAATATAAATGCCCTCGAAGGAACGTCGAAAATAAATTCGAATTATAAAGGGGTGAAGCGAAGGGGAGGTGCGAAAAGCATTCTAAAAAAGTCCTAAATTACGATTTCTACGCGATTTCAGGGAATATAAACCAAATATAAAAGTAATAGTTGCGAATCAATTGTAACAGTCTCTGATCCTACACAGGCTATATTTTATGCCGATAATTCTACAACCTGGGATTCACAGAAAAAACAAACGCTCTAAAAAAGGCCTTTAAAAGCTTTCTAAATTACGTTTCTGTGGAATATTAGGAAATAACAAACCGATTTCAAAATTATTGTTGGCAAATTAATGCTGACAGTTCCTGTTTCAACATAGCCCTTTATGTTGAGAGAGGTGGTAGGACTTGGAATTCGACATGATGGTTAATTTTAAGATGTAAGAAGATGGTTTCTAAAAAATTCAAAACTTCAAATGAATACTGAAATGAGCGTATTAATTGAGCATAAAAGTTTCAAAATATTTTTTAAATTATTACTTATTTAGTTTTATTTCATTTTATTAATTTAAGTCTCATTTCTGCCTAATACAGTGTAATAATGATGTTTAGTCAAACTGTGTTTTAAATAGTAATTTTTGAATTATTCCTAAAAGTAAAAAGTACCTTTTAATAAAATAAAATATTACGTTTTAATAAAATAAAAATTTAGTTAGTACCTTTTGATAAAAATTAGACATATAAATATCACTTGGCATATTTCAAATATTACGCGAGCAAAGCCGCGGGGTTTGCTAGTAGTTTATAAAATTGATAAAACAAAGCGAGTTTACTGCATTAAAAAAATCTTTATTAAAAAAATTCGCGAATAACCAAGTTAATTATTCGCGAATGTTGAAATGTTCTTCATTTTTTATTTCTCGAATAATCAAAACTCGCGAATGTTAAGGGAATACTGTACTTCAAAATTCGCTATTACAGTGCCAAAATGAAATGACAACCTAGGCCCATCATGAGGATGCTAAAAGATCTATTTATGTGAAAGTGTATTATATTAGAAGTTTGATTAAGTTTCGAACATTAGTTATTGAGGTAGAGCTTTGACGAAAATCGTGAAAAATGCAGCCTAGCAGCGCCATCTGTTGGGAGATTTACACAACAACGTAATCAGTAACAAATTATATCAAGAATTAACTGAATCTGAAGTTTGAGGAAAATCTGTGTATTAGTTCTTGAGGCTTAGATGTGTTATTATCCCTCCATCCGCCATCTTGGATTTTTTTCTTGCGTGAAAACTCCTTTTCCGTCAAGTAGTAAATGTCGCCAATGGTTAAATATTGTTGATAGATTAATACAATATTAAAAAAACTGGAATATAATAATCATAAGTATTAATTAAAAAACAGTTTTTAATTCACGCCCAAAAAAAAATCCAAGATTGCGGATGGAGGGATAATAACACATCTGTTCTGTTCTTGAAATAGAGATATTGCGGAAATCGTGAAAAATACAGCATAGCAGCGCCATCTATTGGGCGATTTACACCAAAAACTAACCAGCACCAAATTATATCAAGGACTAACTGAATCTGAAGTTTTATGAGGGCGATTTATACCAAAAACTAATCAGCGCTAATTTATATCAGGGACTGACTGAATCTAAAGTTGTATTAAACTCCGTGCAGTTCTTGAGATAGAGCGGCCACAATATTTGTGTCACATACAGACAGATATTATGTAAAAACATGTTTTTCTCGATATCTGACTTGTAAAACGTGTAAATCCGTCGAAAACTGGAATTCTAAAATTTTCACGAATGCAATACTTTTTTCTTGTAAAGATAGAAGAAAGTTAAAATCTTAAACTTCAAATAGATTTAAAACTCGAATCTCTATTAGTCATCAACAAGCTCATTAAAATCTCATAAACTACAGTTTTAGCAAATCTTTTTCCGGAAAGAGTAAAAGTCACTCAGGATAAAATAGTTACAGCATTTTAAAATTCTATTAGTTACAGAAAACTAAAGTATTGAAACAGCATATCGCTCGTGGGCTGCAATAGTGGCACAACTCAAAAAATCAGGTTCTGAGATTAATGGGTTTGAAGTTTCGCCTTGTAATGAAATGCAAAATTTACACGATTCATTGTTGTCATAAGTGTTTAGCGGTACTAAATGACTCCGTAAGGATTCAATTAATAATAATGCAAAAAAAAGTACCCTCACACCCCGTGTTATATTGATGATAAATATGATTATGTGATGATGCATTCAGATTATATCATATACAGGGTGTCCGGTCTCAACGGTGTCCAATGGCTAATCCCTAAACCATTAGTCATAGACATATAGTTCCAATTACAAAAATGTTTTAAATCAGGTAAAGAAATATTTTAAAAGCGATTTGGGTCAATAAAAACATTTCTTAAAAAATTACGAAATTTAAATTTTTATACGGTCCCTCGGTCCTATAAGTTATATTTAGTAAATTTTTCTTATCACACTGACAAGTAAGACAAAAAAAGTACCATTCATATAACACTAAAATTCAGCGAGTTATGAAACTTTAAAAATGCATGACTTATGCCACTTTTCTGCTCTGAAAACATATGAGTTCAGCTTGGTTTTGAGGGGTCATATACCAAGTGCTTAAAGTATTCGAAGATCTTATTTCATGTGTATCTGCGCTTTGAAAAAAATCGTATAAGTATTACGATGTTTGTGTGACTTTATTACGATTAAGTTTCAAATTGGCTAAAATAATGTATGTTTTATTTTGTCAGGATTTGAGACTGTTTCTTTTATGATTTCTTTTAACAAAAATTATGTTATTTTTATAAGTTTTTATGTTACTTCAACGATCGTATGTCTGTTTTTCCAGTTCAAAATTTGTACTCGAACATTAACCCACTTTTAAATATTCGATTGAGATTACATTTTACATACTGGCGGAAAACCGATAACAATCTAATATTATTATGATTTTCGGTGGTTACCATTTATACTTATTTTACAGGATAACACAAAAAAGTTCGGATAGATTACCACCAAAAAGTTTAATAAAAAGTTTTAGATTACATAATACAGGACTGTGATTGTTGGGTTTTTTAACTTTTATGTATTTTTTAGCACTGAATCCGAAAATTACCTTAATTTTTAACCATCATGTCAGGATATTTCGCAAATCATAAATTGTCAAATTTAAAGAATAACAAAAATCGGATACTATAAAGTAGAGGAGATTTGAACTTTAACTTTTGATAATTGATATTTTACGTACTTTTTAGCACTGAATCTGAAAATGACCTTCATTTATAAACATCACGTTAGAATATTTTTGCAAATCGCAAATGTGTAAGTTAAAAAATAGCAAAAATCTCATTCTATAAAACATATATAAAACATTTTTTATTTTATTTTATTCAATAATTTATTCGATATTTTTTGCTTATCCTGGGATTCTTACAGCTAAACAGCTGAATGGTCCGATGAGATGGGGGAGGAAATTCAATTTTAATTTTGAAATTTGCAATTTGCGAAAATCCTGATGTGATATTTAACTAGTTGGATGTGCCAATCCCAAAACTTTCTTCTATCTTATACATCTTAATATTTCAAAACCTAGTTACACATGTTAATACTTCAATATTATTAATTCAATACTATACCAACTTTGATTTTCATCTTAAATTTCTGCTCAAGTCAATTAAACGGACTAAAAACGAGTTAATCTATATCATGATATTTGTTAAAATTATTAATTTTTCCTTATTTTGTTGTTATCAGCTGTTTGCGAATAGCCGGCTTAGCAGGTAGCGAGTTCCCGCTGCTGCATGAGCCGCCGATGCACAATAGAACTACGAAAAATCAAGAAAAGTATACAAAAATCGCTAGCACAGAGCACCTTTACCGCGCAAGGACCTGTTGGCCAAAGCCAAAAACAAGCACAAAAATTTTGGTTCAATTGTATGCATAATTTTATACGTTGTTCGATGGTGCAATAATGAAAATGGCACAGAGATCGGAATTATAGCGCCCCCTTCTGGCGGAATATTTTCAAGTTCAGGGAGGACTTGTTTTGCCATAGCCAGAAACATGCACAAAAAATTTGGTTCAATTATATGGATAACTTCATACACTTTTCGATGGTACAATAATGAAAATGGTACAGACATCGCAATTATAGTGCCCCCTACCGGCAGAATTTTTCCAAATTCAGGGAGGACCTTCGTGACATGACCAAAAACAAACACATAAAATTTGGTTCAATTCTATGCATAACTTCATACACTTTTCGACGGTACAATATTCAAAATGGCGCAAAAATGGCACAAAAATCGCTATTACAGCGCCTCTACGGGCGATTTTTTTACAAATTAAGGGAGGACCTCCTTTCCATAGCCAAGAACTTAAAAAAAAAAATTGGTTCAATTCCATGCATAACTTTATACACTTTTCGACGGTATAATATTCAAAATCGCACAAAAATGGCGATTACAGCGCCCCCTAACGGCGAATTTTTTGCAAATTCAGGGAGGACCTGCTTGCCATATCAAAAAACTTAAAATAAAAATTTGGCTTAATTCTATGCATAACTTCATACACTTTTGGACGGTACAACATTCAAAATCGCACAAAAATCGCTATTACAGCGCCCCCTACCAGTGAATTTTTTCCAAATTCAGAGAGGACCAGCTTGCCATAGCCAAAAACTTAAAATAAAAATTTGGTTCAATTCTATGCATAACTTCATACACTTATGGATGGTACAATATTCAAAATCGCACAAAAATCGCATTTACAGCGCCCCCTACCGGCGAATTTTTTCCAAATTCAGGGAGGACCTGCTTGCCATATCCAAAAACTTAAAATAAAAATTTGGTTCAATTCCATACATAACTCCATACACTTTTGGATGGTACAATATTCAAAATCGCACAAAACTTGCTATATTAGCGCCCCCTACCGGTGAATTTTTTCCAAATTCCAGGAGGACCTGCTTGCCATAGCCAAAAACTTAAAATAAAATTTTGGTTTAATTCTATGCATAACTTCATACACTTTTTGATGGTACAATGGCGACAGACAGACGGACAGACGGACACACAGACAGACAGACATTTTCTATAAACATGTTTTTTGGAATCTCTGACCCCTAAAACATGTAAATCCGTCGAAAACCGGAAGTCGAAAAAAATTTCGATTACAATACTTTCTTCTATTGAAGATAGAAGAAAGTAAAAATGAAGGTCAATATCGGATTCAGCGGCACAGAGTATACAAGAATCAATTATCATCAGCTAAAAAACATGACATAACCCAACTTTTTCAGGCTAGTGCAATCTAATAATATTTTAAAATGCGTATCATTTTGTAAAGAATTGAGGCTGTTAATTTAACATCATTTTATTTAACAAAAATTCTGTTTTTTCTTTCTTCTTGAATGTTTATTAAAAATTGTATATTTTGCATTAATATGTCAGAATGATTAAAGATTTCAAATTTATATTGCAATTTTAGTTTTACTATCAGCCATTTTTTAATATATCTGACGAAATTATATTTTGACTAAATTTGTGAATGACCCCCAATTTGCAGCAAAAAATAGGCTCCAACCGTAAACAGCTATTATTCGGTCAATTTTAATCGTAGAATAACGGAACTTTTTTTGTATTACTTATCAGTGTAAAAGGACAATTTTACTAAATATAACTTATAGGACCGGGAGACCGTATAAAAATTTAAATTTCTTAATTTTTTAAGAAATGTTTTTATTGACTCAAATCGCTTTTAAAATATTTCTTTACCTCATTTAAAACATTTTTGCAATTGGAACTATATGTCTATGACTAACGGTTTAAGAATTAGCCATTGGACACCGTTGAGACCGGACACCCTGTTATAAGGCAACAGCGGCACTTCTGCCATCTGTTGGTGAAATACTGAACTACAAGATATGCCGTTGTTGCTGCTGGAAAGAATACCAATCTGCAATGCTGGAGAGCGCATTAACTCAAAATTCGTATTTTTTGAGTTGTGCCACTATTGCAGCCCACGAGCGATATATCCTATTATAGAACTTCTATGAATTATGAAGAGTAAATGCAGCTTTTTATGAGTATATTTTTCGAATAGTAAATTAATAAATAATATAATTAAATAAATTATGCCAAAAATGGTGATGCAAACATATTACATATATGCGTAAACTACGCCGATTTTAAAAATACTTTTGATCTTTCTTTTTAATATGAAAAATGAACACAAAATAAATAGCTTTCTTTTCATAATTTGTGAATAATGAGAATATTTTCGCCTGTTGTAACGCCAATAAAAATCTAACTTAAGGAACTAATCTTAACTAAAATGAAAAGAATTTTGAGTTCATTTTCTACTTTTTTTATTGACTACACGGACACACACAGCAAGCACACATGCATTTCTTGACACAGAAAAATTAATCTTTTTAGGAGCGGATCGCTCCTCCAGCAGACCGATAATAACCGCCTTCGGTCGCGTCAAAGCAGCATCTCCTCATCCACGGGCCCTTCGAGACTTCCGTCTATTTTTTGGGAACCCACGTGGTATCTTGATTCATCTTATTAAAAAAAGTTTCAATTCTTACAAGTGTTACTCAGCACTTTTCAAGTGTTTATATCATTAAATTCAGTTTACAAGTTACATCTGGATTTTGGGAAGCACTGACATGTTAAATTATAGTTTAGGCATCCCAATCAAGTATAGTTTAGATCCCAATTAAAAATGTTGATTACTTTACGTGGTCATCTGGTTTCTGCCTGAGCCTAGATGACACGTCACAAGGGAAAATTTTCGCACTAGGGTGCACAATCACAATGTAATTCGGAGTTAATGCTATCCCTAACAATGCTATCTACTCCAAAATTAATAAAATTTAAAATTTCAAAATCAAAACATTTATCAGAAAGTACTCCGTTACCAGGGAAGGGATTCAGCATAACACACAATAAACATAATAAACACAGTAAACACTATACAACTTCACACAGTTATATAATAAAACTAAGATTAATAATAAGCACTCCAACAATTTTATATATACCCAGTACCTTCATTAAGAATCTTTCTTTAACATCATCAGAATAGATAAAATTTTTAAACATCACAGGTACTTCCAATAAGAGTTCGCTCTCTCACGTTCACATGTATAAACAACAATAATTTTTATATATGGATAAGTTACTTAAAAGAATTTTAATACAATAATAAAACAAACCTCTAAACTATTCTTAATAATATATAGCATATGTATGCTACACAGACATATAGCAATACAATCCTTCACTAACTGATTTAAAAACCTTTTTTAACATAAATCAGTAACCCAAAATTTCAAGTACTTCTATCATAAGGTTCTTCTTAACTTTTACTTGTTCAAAACAATAGATTTTTTTTCTCAGTTTAAAGTAATTTAAAAGAATAATATTAAGAATATTAACATTAAGAACCAAAATGTATATTCTTACTATTCTGTACAAAATACAGTTACTAAGTCTAAATACAATTTCTAAACTTCAACACTATTAATTTTCTCAATTTAAATTTTTTTCTTATTTATCAAGCCAAAATAAAACAGCATTTATAACCTAATGTCTAAGACCTGCAAGAATAGTTATATTTTTAAATTCTCTTACTTCTCAATACTGAAACAACAGTCTTTCATAAAAATAATTAACTCTTATTCTCTTACTTCTTAATACTGAAACAACAGTCTTTCATAAAAACAATTAACTCTTCTTTTTAATATATTAAATCCTTTCATTTTTACTTTATAAGGTTCATACAATTTTTTAGACAATTTTTTTAATTTGTAATCCACTCTTAGCAAAACAAAACAACACAAAATAAAACAAAACATCCCTAATCTCTAATGTCTGTTTATCTCACTTACAGTTCTGATAAATAAAATTGTTTCCCGAAAAATCGAAAACAGATACTGGATTTCTCTTTTCGTTTTTTCTTCCCGCTCGGGAAGATTTGACCCAATTCCGTTAGCCCATCCCTTCTTTTTTTTGCCCTTCTAGCTCCCTAACCGAGAGTTTGACCAAAGCACCGCTCGTAAAAATATTCTCGTTACTCGATTTATCAAGTACTGGGAAATTTAAGATTTGTTTTCCTTCACAATTTACATCTGGAATAACCTATAAGTTATTCGCCTGTACAATGGGAATTTCATTAACTCTTTCTGGATCAAATTCTTCCAAACCTTTTAATCCGGAATGGCCCGCATTTATTTTTGTGACCTCCTCGCGATTTTCTAACGTCTTATTTGTCACTTCGGGTTCATTCTTCTCACTGCCTTTAAAACTCTCTCCAGTTTTAATTTTACATAAACCTGCGTTCTCAACATTACTCTTTTTTTGCACCTTGGTATTAAAATTACTCCACCTCGCGTACCTGCGATCCGGCTTTCTCAATTTAAACAAACGCCTACAAATGCAAGGTGTCAGCAAAGCTTCACAATTTAATTCCGGCACCAGTGCTGCTGTTTTAAAAATCCTGGGTGAATTTTCCTGGTTCCCGTTCCACAAAGAAACTGGAACCTTCGCCAGGTCTGTTCTGGGAATTTTTCCGATGGCCGGAACTAACTCGATCTGTTCACCCGTTTTATACTTCTCTGGAATTAATTCACTTCGGAAAATGGATAATTCCGTACCCGAATCATTTATTCCCTTAACTTTTCTGCCCAAAATATTTAGATCAATGAGTGGTAATTTACATTTGCCTACGGCCTGCCGTTGTTTATCCCAGACACATCTAGAATTTAACCTCTCCACTCCTACATAGCTTACTCTAGCTTTCGCTCCCATTTCAACCTCTTCACCCGAATTCCTAGATCCTGAATTTTTATTCAATTCTGGACAGAAATTCCGTAAATGGTTCCTTGAGTTGCAATGGAAACATCTACGCTCCACTCTTTTTTCGAATGCCTTCTCCCGATTCATGGTACCGCGTTGGGCTGACGCACCAGGGAGGGGAGTTTCATTCTTCGTTTCTGCCTGTTTTTCATCCGATTTCGGACGCGTATTTCCTTCCTCTGCGTACCGATTTTTCTTAAACGACACTTTGACACTATCATAACCATCCAACAACTCAACTATTTCTGCTTCCGTCTTAAGCAGTAGCCATTTGTCAATAAAATGTTTACGCATCTCAAACTTTGCATGCCTTTTAATTTAGTCGGTGACTAAAAGGTCTTTTAATTGGTCAAAGGAAGTTATTGATAAGCCCGCTAACCATTCGTTTAAGTAATTTCGGATTTCGAAACCGAAATCGTGCCAATTTAGTGATTGCGATTTTTGATGGCTCACAAATTTTTGTCGAAAACTCTCCGGGTTTAATTTAAATTTTTTTAACAAGATACATTTAATGTTATCATAATCCTCTGAATCCGTCTCGGGTTGTCTGGCAATAATTGAAATGATATCCACTGGTAGGAGCCCAATTAAATGAGAGACCCAATTTTCTTTCGGTATCCTAAACCGTTTAGCTTGGCGTTCAAACAAAACCAAATACAGGCTAATGTCTGTTTTCTCAGGATTAAAGTCCGGGATTAATTTTTTTAAATTCTGTTCCGAGAAACGCGAAGGTATACTATTTGCATTTTCCGGGGCCGGGGGAATTCCTTTCTCGATTCTTAGTTTTTCTAACTCAAACTTATTTTTTAATTCCTGTTCTTTTAATTCTTTTTCTTGCTGCAATTTTTTTTACGAATGGCCTGATCGCGATCCCATGTCCGTTGGCGCAACATGTCCTCACGTTTGATTACCTGCAACCGGACGCGCTCACGTTCTTGCCTTTCTAATTCTTCTTGAGCTGTTCCTAGTATAGTCTCATAAACAGCCTGAACGTATTCTTCTTCATAATCCTCAGATTCCAGCACTAAATGCTTTAATTGAATCCGGGTTTCGTTTCCCGTCCTGGCAAGTTTCAGTTCATCAACTACTTTCTTTAAATTTTCTTTTTTCCCTTACCCAGGAAAGCTATATCTAACTCCCTTTTTTCAACCCAAATTTCTCTATATAAAAGGTACTACTCTCCTTCAATACAACAAAAAATATATATACTATTTTAACATAAAATATAAACACAATCAAGCATAAAATTTATTTCAATAACAATATGTAAAATGCTGACTCACTCCCATGTCTAGATGCACCTTCAAATTTTGTTATTCAAGTTTTAGAAATTTTCAAAAGATCGGCAATTTTAAATTTAATTAAATTAAAAAAAATCTCTAACAATTAACTCCAAATTCTAAATTACTTACCCCACTTGAAGGCTTCAGACACTAACGAACAGTGATCCAAAATAGGCTAAAAACACCTCCGTAATCTGTATCACAAGTACACAATATCGCGCACAATTCAGAGAACCACACTGCCCTGGAGGCAAACACGAGTTCTTCTTTTCTCACAAAAATAGGTCAAAACATAACCCTTTTTTTCACCACAGCTGACAAGGGTCAAGGGTCGGAAAACACCCTCGCTCTTCTTCATTCGCACGAGCTACGATCTTGAATTTCCTTGTTTCCTTCAACACTGAGAGGAGGGAAATTTTCGATCAACACAGAGGGAGTCCGAGAGATGAAATTCCGCCTTCGGAAGATGAAACTTTCTTCTCTTTTCCGTCTACAGAAAAAAACGAACAGCAACTTCGGACTTGCTTCCTAATAGAACCTAGGAGCTTCTTCTTCTTCTCTTTTCCCACGCTGGACAAAGATTTCAGAACTGCACGGAAATTTCACGGTTTTTAACTTCCAACACACGGGGACTTTCCTTTATTTTCTTTTCCCGTTTCAGGACGGCGACTTCTCCATTCCTTGAAAGAACAATCTTCAATTGATTATTCCGCAGGTAAAAGTGCAGGCTTATACTTAAGCTAGCTAAGTTTTTGTGTGCGTGTGTGCCCAAGCTTTCTTTGAACATCTCGAATCCCGACTTCTGACAACCAGCTGTAACGCCAATAAAAATCTAACTTAAGGAACTAATCTTAACTAAAATGAAAAGAACTTTGAGTTCATTTCCTACATTTTTTATTGACTACACGGACACACACAGCAAGCGCACATACATTTCTTGACACAGAAAAATTAATCTTTTTAGGAGCGGATCGCTCCTCCAGCAGACCAATAATGACCGCCTTCGGTCGCGTCAAAGCAACATCTCCTCATCTACGGGCTCTTCGAGACTTCCGTCTATTTTTTGGCAACCCACGTGGTATCTTGATTCATCTTATTAAAAAAAGTTTCAATTCTTACAAGTGCTACTCAGCACTTTTCAAGTGTTTATATCATTAAATTCAGTTTACAAGTTACATCTGGATTTTGGGAAGCACTGACATGTTAAGTTATAGTTAAGGCATCTGGAGATCCCAATTAAAAATGTTGATTACATTACGTGGTCATCTGGTTTCTGCCTGAGCCTAGATGACACGTCACACTGTCTATAACTTTTTTCAGCTGTATTTATTGAATAGCAAATTAAATAAATTATATGGGGAGGTAAATTGATAATGAAAATGCAAGCGGCTTTCTGTGACTTAACTATATTTCCTGAAAAGTAAATTAAATAGATAATATTGATAAATGAAATAGATAATGCAAAAATGTACAAATAAAGTTACACATGTGTGAATTGCATCAATATAAGCTTTCTATTTAATGATAACAAAATAAATAACTTTCTCGTAAACTTGTGAATTATGCACAGAGGACCCTATTAATTGCATTAACCCTTAGCAGCAACTGCTTAATTTTTACTGTTGTGTGTATTGTATTGTACATAATATGTATTTATTATAAGCTTAGTATATGATATACTTGTCGTAAATTGCTGTATGAACGTACAGGCTGTACATGTACAGTGTATATGCAACGTGAGATTTCTGATTCTGATATAGAGATCATGTGACGAGCATTTTGATATCTAACACGGAGCCCTCCAAATATAGATTCATAATTTATTGTTTATTATGGTTTTTACAGACTACAAGGGGATAAACCCGGGTGCTTTTTCAGAAAGCCTCACGTTTTCAGCACCAGCTTGGCGAGTTGGCGAAAATGAAAACGTTCAGCCATCTCTATCGCCAAACGCCAATCGTCGTCCTTGTTTTTAGCTTTGATCCAAGATGGCGACAGACGAACAAGCACATTTTAGAATTATAATCTTACCTGAATTAAAGAAATACAGTCGAACCCGGTTAAGACCCATTTCAAGGGAGTGGACAAAAGTCGCGTATTAAGCGGGATCGCGTATTAAACGTGATTTGCATAATGTTTCAGGATCTGGGATTAGTTACACATCTAATCATCTCTAAATGAACTTTAAAGTTTTCATTTATATGTTTACGGTTGAAAATTACGTCTTATGCGTAGTATTTAGATTTAAATTTAATTATATTCAACTTTACTCATTGTTTCATTTTATAGGACCGACTGGAATAATAACTGAAAATAAATATGGATTCAAACATGGCATTATTGTCGATTAATACGTTGCAAATAAAAATAAAACAATAAAAATAATTTTTCCTTCTAGACTATTTTTTTTTTTTAAAGAAAAAAAATCTTTGAAGCACAAACAAGCTCTTAAAATCATATTTAGTACTTGTGATAATGAATACCTTTGTAATCTGTCCTTTTTCATAACATAAGAAAAATCTATCCTTATTAATTTTTGTGTAGAAAATATTGTTAACATAGCACAAAGTAATGAAAGAACAGAAAACGTAAAGAATTATGCAATTGCAGTCGTATTTGTTCAATATTTGCGAGTTTTATTTTTTTTTCTATAATATGCATTATAAAACATAGTAGTGATATAACGTATAATTGAACCCTCATTAACAACTGGTGTAATCATCTCTATTTATAATAATTTAAACGACATATCTGAGTATCCTGAATTCTTCTATCTCTCTCTACTACAGTAAAAAAAAATACAGGAAGCGAGAGGCAAAGAATGTGAGGACGCGAGATCAAAGAAGAATTGCAGTGTTGCTAATTTAAAGTATTTATTTTATTCTAATATCTACCACCTTTTTACGATTAGTATTGTTCGCTTTACTTCATCAGTTACTAAACGCAGTAAATATTACTATTCGGAAACAGTGTTTTTTCGGAAACAGTGAATAAAAAACACCGCTAAATTGGCAACAATGGAGAAGAAAGAAGGAATTCGCATCTTGATCAATGAATTCGTGTCTTAAACGTGATTTTTTGCCTCAAAGGACCGAAATTCTACCGCGTATTAAGCGGGATCGCATAATAACCGTTTGCGTATTAAACGTGATATTTTTGCATTATGCTTATGAGCGATGTTCAAGGGATCGGAAAAAAATCCGCGTATAGAGCGGGATCGCGTTTTAACCATGAGCGTCTTAACCGGGTTCGTCTGTATTTTCAGTCACGTGTTCTAGATGAAAATAAATCTTCTTCCAAAGAAATTTTATTACAAACTGATATTTGTACAAAGGATGGAATCGAAAATTTTAAGAAAATATTCTTGGAACTTAATATTCAATCGAATATGATTAATTTCTTATGAGTTTATTCAAAACCTCATTACCTTTATAAATCTAGATTTTTGATTATATATAAAAATGCGTTTATGGGGATGATGAATTAATGCATTTTTAGTGTATTTCGATGTATATAAACACAGATTTCTGACGTTCCCTGTGGCAGAAAATTACTATACTTTCTGCGACGAACTTCATTAATATCAAATCAGTCTCCAGGAATAGTCCCCAAAGTAGAATAAGAACAGGCCAAACTGAAAAAAAAAACCATACTATAAAGTCACAGCGATGAATGAGGTATTATTCGAAAGGAAATGCAAGCGGTTTTTGACATACTATGCTCAAAAATCGTTTAAACACGTTGTTTATATATATAAAAAAAAAAGTGCAGTTAATCAAAAATTAATGAAAAAGTATCAGAAAATAATCTCAAAGACTGCGGAGAGAAAGCTTCGCACGAGTCTACTTAAAACAAAGAAAAAAATGATAACTCTAATACATTTTTTACATTTAGTAAAAATTTTTAAATGCCCACTAACAATATTAAAAATCACATTTATATGAAAAATAGCAATAGTGCGTTCGAATAAAGTCTCGAAACGTATTAAAAGCGATATTTTCATACTGGCCTCACATCAGGAGTTAACAGCCGGAGAAATCTCCAAAAATCGCGATTTACGATCAGCCTTTTTGATTCTGTTCATTTCAGTGGATTATCCGCGAAATTCGATTACATGTCTTAAATTTGCGTTTCATTTATATTTTATTGTTTTATTTATTGATTGATGAATGTTTTAATTTCGTTGTGGAATATAAGCTGGAATAAAAGGATGAGCTATTTATATTAATTTAACTGCAAACGGATTTATCTTTCGTAACCGTCTGCAGGCGATACAGATAGATAAAAAAAATCATGTTTGAAAATTAATTTTAAAAGAATAAAAATTAAGTAAATTGCGATACAGTTTTCAAATAAATTGTGATATATGTAGTTTTCAAACAAATGCATTTGAAAGTACATTTTTTTTTCTCTATTCGCCAAAGTAAAAATTGAAAATTTGCGGTATTTAGAAGTTTAAAAAATTGCAATTAAAGTTAATAAAAGTTAAATTTAATCGTCTGCTGTTGCCATTGTCAAAATGAAGTCAGCGTTACTCACGGACACGTTTGACCTTTATAATATAGATGGTGCTATATTCAGAGACTCCACCCCCTATATTGAACCTAAAAATATTACTCTCGATTTTACTTATCAGGATCTACAGAAATATCACGCTCCGTGCTCACTGCGCTATTCTGTATCTATGTACGAATAATACCAAAAACATTCCGATCTTTTTATTTTAAAAAAACAAGATACCCAAACATGACCTTCTGCTCTCGAAGCTGGTAGACGGGAGGTGCTGGGTTCGATCCCAATCGCGCCCGTCGGCCTAATCGTTCGGAGTTTTCGTGGTTTTCTTCGAACCTTGGTTCTCCAAGCGTTAATACGGGTTAGGTTCCCTTAGAAAGACCTCCACGGTAGGCACTCCCCCCCTTAGGGCCTATATCCCACGTGCTGATAATTGGCCGACATAAATATAACCAACCAACCAACCCAAACACGACCTTGAATATATCGTATCCGCACCAGACCCGCGATTAAGACGAAACCAGAAATCTCTCTATTGTAAAAAAAAAAAAAAAAAGTAACTAACGCTGTCACCGCTGCTATTTTTGAATTTTTTGTGACCGGGGGTCTTTCTTCGTTAATTGCATACAAAAATATAAAAATCGTTGGTATTATAGAAAATTGTTTGATAAACACGCTGATGCAGACAGTTTCAAGTCGAAGAATTATTTTAAGAGATATTTAATGTTAAAGTTGGTCAAAATCGTTCCATTAAAAAAGTTTTATAGGAGCAAAAACTATAGATAGAAATTTAATCATTTTTAGATCATTTCATGCATTAGAAGTTCGCGGGATGCAGACTGCATTTATTTTTTAATTTGACTCATTTTTTGAGCATTTATTTCCATTTTAAATTCAAATGTTCAGTATTTCGAGAGATATTTTGTACATCTTTTAGAAAAGGATATTTTTTAAAATTGTTGCCAAAATTGTAAAAACTTCTCAAATAATAATATTTCCTTTAAATTAAAAATTTATTTACACGTGACTATTATAAACAGAAAAAACCTTTATGAAATTAGAATTAAATGATTATGTGTTAAAAGCAGGAAAATAATAAAAATTACGTCATAAAAATTGTTTATACATCTGAATATTTAAAAAGAAAAAAAAAGTATGAAACAATTAATTATTTAATGTGTGTGAAACGCAGTAAATGCGAGTGAAATTACATCCTATTTCAAATAGCCAAATAATATTGCCAAACAGTTTAAATTAAAATATATATTTACACGTACATGTGAGATCTATTTCATATTTCTAGGTAATTTTTTTAACTACTGTTGCAAAGACAGAGCAAATAATAATATTTCCTCCCTAATAATTAAAATATTTCCAAGTGAATATTACAAAAAGAAAAGTTTGGTGAAAATTACGTCAGATTTAAAACGTGGGATTTAAAATCCTTCTTTTAGAGCGTTATTAAAAAATACCTGGAAGCAAAGACTCTGTTGACTTAGTTCATTTTATATTAGCTAATTTTCTGATGTTTAACTAATCTTATTTAATCAAACATAAAAACAGCAATTGACAGCAGCTTATTTGCTCTTAAAATCCTTCATTAAAAGAGAAATAAATGGAAACCCGTTTACAGGGATATCGCCACAGGTTTTTTAATTATAATTCAATCTTCCGTAATCTTTTTTAAGCAAATAAACGGATTTTTAGTGTCTGAACGGGGGTTGGCGAGCGTAGCTCGTAGGGGGCAGAGCCCCCTAGTAATTAGAAATAACTCGACCCAAATCAGAATAAAAGCAAGAGACCGCCCAACCCTTAGATGGGGTCGAGGTAGCGCACAATTGGATACCCGATCCGATGCAGAGCTCTGCTTAAAAATTTATTCGGTGTATTTTATTCGTACGAAAATCTCTAAAATCTAAAGAAAAAGCTTATTTAACCTATACAGGCGGAATGTGCAGCTTGAATCTGTACAAACGTCATTTTGATAGAAAGTAGAAGGTCTTATGTCAATCGTTAATTTTAGTTTCGTTCCTCCTACAGGAGTGTGGTCTTATTATCGGAGTTATCCTCTCTATCGGCTGTATTTTGTCTTCGTTGCGCGTCGTCTTTAGAAGAAGTTGCCATGACGACCGCTACACAGGATCGCGTTGCAAAGGGAGCAACCACCAATTGCGAAAAAAATTTCATCTTTTAAGTGTAAAAGTAATTATGGGGATTTATCAGTTTTGATATTTAAAAAAAAAAAAAAAAAAAAAAAAAAAAAACAATTTTTTGTATTTCTTACTTTTAAAAAACATATATGTAATTCTAATCGAACAAAACTAACCGCTTAGACATATTGAAATTAGAACAGAGTTAATTTATGTTTGATAATGCGTACTTTAACACATATTGTGCCCGAACCCGATGATTTAAAAATCGAGCCCGAAAAAATTTGTGCCATCATTATCCCCATACTGAAGCACGCAGCAGAAAACAGTTAATAAAATTTTAAGATTTATTCAAGATAATTTTCTCATTAAAAAATATTTTCTAGCATAGAAATAAGCATTAATTCCAAATACTCCCTCATGAAAATGTTTTGTGATTTTCATGCCCCTGAAAATTTGTTTAAAATAGCAAATTTGTTATTTATACCCAAGCATTGGCAGAAATATGCAAAAATCACATATCTTATTCTTTTACAATATTATACTACAACTAAATTTGAAATAAAACGACTAGTAGAGTAACTAACTGTCGCTAAATTTCTCTCCTAATGACCGTGAGATCTCTGGTTCTAGTCCCACTGGCGTCAATCTTTATTCTAAAATCACGTATCTTATCCTTTTAAAATATTATTCTACAAATAAACTTGAAATAAAGCCAGTTATTAGTAGAGTAACTAACTGGCGCTAACTTTCTCGCCTACTGACCATGAGATCCATGGTTCAGTCCCACCGGCGTCAATCTTTATTCTAAAACATCATAAGCTTGGAGAAATTATAAATATTTTATTTGTTTTTAATAATTCTAATTCAATTTCCCATAATTTTGAAACTCTTAAAACCACAGTATGTAAACACTAAGTCAAGTAACTCTGTCAAGTAATTAGTCTACTTGGAAACAAGAAGTCTAGTTAAAGTCTTTCAAAATAAATTGCTTAGTTTACAGCAAAAGTTGTTCTAAATTGATTGCTCAATCGATCATTAAAACAACTGTTTGTTGATGGCATAGTAAAGAATGTAAAGAATTGTTGTAAAGAATTAGAACTTTTTAAAAGTGTTTTTTATTCTGTACATTAAATTAGCTTTTTCTAAAGAAATATTTGTACATTTATTTATTTCATCTGTTGTGACTTTAAACGTTTTTTTTTTACTTATTTTGTTAAGAATGTTTGGAAGAAATTTAACGATTTATCAATGAATTGTATTAGCTACGAAATATTAGCAAATTAACAATAAGAACATAGGCGTAACCAGGGGGGGTGCCCTGGGTGCCCGGGCACCCCCCCGCTTGGGCAGTCTCAAGCACAATTATTTACAAAAATCGAAATCTACAAAAGAAAAAAGAAGTGAAAGCAGAGTTCAATTAGTTTAGTTCAGAAAACTAACAGCCTAAGTTTTGAAATGTGATAAAAAAAAGAAAGCCACGTTCTTTTTTTCTTTCTTTCTTTTTTTTTAAGAAAATTATGTTGTTTATTTTTTTTTAACCATTTGGAAAAATGGTTATTGTCCTCGTCAGGGTAGGGAATCAAAAGAATATCTGAAGCGTTTTATTGGTTTAATCTGCATTTTATTCGTTTACTGATTGGTCTACACATTAACCTTTACTTTCAACAGAGATGGATACTTCTTTTGCCACTATGACAAAAAAAGTAATAAAAACTACAAAAAAAAATTAATAACTCAGAAACAAATTGAGATACAGCTTTCAAACAAATTGCATTTAAAAGTACATTTTTTTTCTCTATACGACGGTGTAAAAAGTAATATTGTGGGATGTTTAGAAGTTTAAGAATGACATTTCATTTAAAATTGGTCGTCAGATTTCTTGGAAATCTGACGATGGAAAAGCCTTTTCCCGAACAGCCAATGAAATGTTTGGATAATACGTAAGTTTCAGGTGGATAATACGTAAGTTTCAGGTAGATAATGCGTAAGTTTAAGGAAATCTGAGGAATCGCAGGCGATTTTTGTCGCTTGCAATTTTTACGTGTAATAACACTATCAATGTTTAATTCATGGCGTACGTAAATGTATGATCAACTCCGTGCGATATTTTATGTCTTAAATTTTAGTCTTTGCAAAAATCATTTTCCAAATGGTCGTTGTAATTTGTTAAATTGCATTTTTTATTTTTTTTAAACTAGAATATTTACAAAAATCTGTATTAGTCATAGTAAGTCAAAAAGGTGGCTTTATAATCCCACTTTGACGTCTTTTGTTTGGGGGAGATTTTTTTTAACGCCGCTCTTTCTATTGCATTTTTCTGCTATTTCATGTGAAATTAACGCACGTTCAAAGGATAGAAACTATTTGTCCCTTTGCTTTCGTAGTTTAAAATCTAGAAAGAAGCAAAAAATTTTTAAAGGGATTCCAGATGCGAAACGATAATTCTAATATACGATTAGCCGTGGGAAAGAGGAGCAAGTGATACAGACCCTGCCTCTTTTGAAAATGAAAAAATAGTAGGACAGAAAATTCAAATTAATTTGGAGGTTTGTTGGTTGGTTTAATTTCGTGTTTCGCAGCCATTTTTTGACATTCGTAAAAGAAATATGGTTTTAGTCTTTCAAGTCAATATAGTAATTTTTTTCCTCTAAACTTTTATACGATTTTTAAAGTTTCTTCTCGTTTCGCGGCGTTCTTTTGAAAGTAGGGAAAAAGTACTCGGTTTCAATCTTTTAGCCCAGTGCAGTAAATTTTGACCAAATTTGCGATTTTATTCTGCGATCATTTCATGATACTTACAATTTTTCCCAAAATCGTTTGACGGAATTTACATCTTTCTACGCAACTTTTTGTCGAAATCCGCTCTTTTCACCACTAACCGTTGACAAAATTCGTGTTTTTTTACCGCTATTTTTTGAGGAAATGTACATTTTTTTACCACGATATTTTGACGAAAGTGGCATTTCTTTAATACGATCCTTCGATGAAATTCGCATTTTCTTTCTACGATTTTTTGACGAAATTCGCTTTTTATTTCTGCGATCCTTTGACGAAATTCTCGTTTTTACCGCGATCCTTTGATGAAATTTATTTTCTGTTGCGGCCGATTGACGAAACTGATTTTTTTACAGGGGTCATTTTCGAAATTCGCGATAGTTTTACGCGACCGATCGAGAAAATTCTCGATATCTTTTCGTACCAATTAGCAAAATTCTCTACTCTTTTCAGCGACATTTTAACGAAATTTGCAAAAATTTTTCGTCAATTGTTTATTGAAATTCGTGATTTTTTGCGCAATCTTTTGACGAAGTTCACGATTATCTTCTGCATTCTTTTATCGAAATTTCTGATATTTTTCCACGATCGTTTGAAGAAATCCTCAAATATTTTCGGGACCGATTCACGAATTGACTTTGAAAAATTTCATAAAAGAAATAAAAATCGAGGACTTCAAAATATTTTTTAAGTACTCACTGAAGAATCACAGGTCTGTGAAAGAATTTGGAGGGGGGAAGTACTGCACAGCATTTTTTATTATGTGGGACATTCCTTTTCTGTGCGCAAATTGCGTGATCCCGCACGCTATTTCGAACCCTGTCCCTCAAAGGAAACTTCATTACTAGTGGAGTTTCGTTGGTTGGTTTTTTTTTAACGAACGTAGAATTAAACAATTCTAGGATTGAGGTGGGGACTGCCTTCGGCAACATACTCCCGAGCAAGCTACGGCCTCTTCTGTCTTGAAAGAAGCGAATCTTGAATTATTGCGTTTTTTATTTCGAGCCAAATTACATTTTCAGCTTCCTTATAAGAACTGATTTGACATTCTTTCAATTCGAATTTAATCACGACAATTTCAAAAATTATTGGAGAGTTTTTCTGTTTAAAAAAATGTCAAGAAATTGCCTCAAAGCACGAAAACCACCGTTAAAAATCGCATTAAAAATTCGGAAAGTTTAAAAAACCACAGGGAGCGAAATTAACTAATTGGGTAAAAGATTTAAACCGGATTCCTTTTAGGAATGTCAAAAAAAATTCGCCTCGAAATGCGAAAAAATCTTCTAAAAAACATTAAAAATTGTTAAAAATTGAAGAATCGCTGTAAGAATCTCGAAAACACTTTATTGAAAAGTAGATAAAGTTTATACTGGATAAAATATTGAAATCGGATTCTTTTTTACTAATTAATTCTAATTTTAAAAAGTCGCATAAAACATTAATTGAAAAATTCCAGAAATTGTCTTCGATATGCATGACTTCAGGCATACAGGTTCTGTCAAATCTTATGGCTGTGCGGGCTGCAGTGTTTTTACACAGTTCAGCGCTCGCGCGTACACACACAGAGAGACAGACAAGCACCTATCTTTATTATTACAGTCGCATCATGATAGTATAATTTTTATCATCTTGATAAAATTTAGTGTATATTATCATGAACTGCTTTACTTAATATATTCGACACATTCTGAGGTAAAAACATGAGTTACTGTAATTTTCGGCCTATAATCCGCGGATCAAACACAAGTGTTCGGACCCAGAAATCTTGCTTCATAAAACGTAACTTGTTAAATCGCGATAAATATTTAACTTCAATAATGAAATAAAATTTCAGGATCGAATTGTTTGATCCGCGGATTATAGGCAGAAAATTACGGTATTAATGAATATTATAATTATTTATATAGACATTCCTCTAAAATTTCTTGGGTCCCTTCGGCGATCCCTAAGAAGTCATGGAGTCACATTCTGAAAACTTTCGTGCGTAATGTATTGGTGTATCGCGTGTATTATCTGAGATTTATCATCTCGCAAAATTTCATCTACAAGACTTTGACTGAGATAATTTTAGATTTCATGCAATGTTCCCCTGTGCCTACAGAAGTTCCCAGCATGATTAAAGGCCTTTTTAAATCTTTATAAGAAGTTAGGGTACCAAAAGATTTTACACTTGTGACCACTCTTAGTCACTGTCTTATGTCACTGCTGCATAGAGATTCAAACACATTTTTTTTTTTTTAACCATTAGGTTTAGTTTTGATGTTTTGAACCCCTTCTCATCCCTCCTCACGCAAACAAAAATCGCGTTTGAGCCCTTTTTAAAAGAAATACCACGCAACTATATCTTCTAAGACGAAAACCTGTCTAAAACGGAAATTCGATCGGGTTTTTTGAAGTTCCGTTTTAGCAGGTTTTACCATTTAAGATATTCTTTGTATCCAACATGTTCAGGTTAAGAAGTCTGGGCACCCCCCCGTTCAAAAGGCTGGTTACGCCTATGAAGAAATCCTTTTTAGCGATTGTAAATTAAGCTAAATATACGCAGGAAGCGTGCTATTTTAATTATTATATATATATATATATATATATATATATTTTTTATAATGTAAAATTTCTTTGAGGGACACGATAGAAACTAATTAATAATTTGAATCTGTATCGCATAAAGAATTTCAGTTTGATTTTGTTAAAAATGTTTTTGAAGAAATTTTGATTCATCATGGAGTCACACTTGCTTCAAAATAAATAAATAAATTATTGAAAACAATGACATGTTTGGATTTTTTATTCTTTCTTCGAATGAAACAAACCGTGGTGGTCCGTGAACCAAAATTGGTGCACCAGAAAATTTCGGTGGTCCGCAGAAAAATCTGGACATCATTTAGATTTTGTTTGTTTTATTAAAAATTCTCCTCTATAAATAATAGAATTAGTATTAATAAAACTAGCAACAATAAAACATGAAAATACTTAAAAAAATTCTTATATTTATAAAAATTTAGATGTTCAGTTTCGAAAATTTAAATCGCAGCAGGCATTTATGATTATATTAATATTTTTTATTATTTCTCTTCAAAACAGTCAATTTTTAATTTTTGCCTCTCCCTAAAATACGAATATACATTCCAGCTGATTGAGATGAGTTATAACCTTATTATTTTAACGCAATCACACTGACGGATAACGATATCGAATAATTTGAAATTCTTCCAACTGATTAAAAGAGTGTCCAGGCCGGGAATCGAACTAAGGACTTTCGGCTTAAACTGCCAATGTTCTTCCAATTGAGTTATCTGGGATGGCAACTGCGGTCGACACAATTCAAGCAGACATCCGTCTTGATCATATAATCTGGTCTGCATGTAGACAACTCAACAGAATAAGTCTCAGGTAAAGGAATTGTAATAAACGATGGAAACATGTATACACTTTATTTTGAGATAATCGTTCTCATTAGTTAAGAAAGATATCGAACAAGTTGAAAATATTTCAACTTATTAAAAAAGTGTCTAGGCGGGAATCAAACTAAGGACTTTTGGCTTAAATTGTCAATGCTCCTCCTATTGAGTTACCTGGGATGACAACAACGATCGGCACAATTCAAGCAGACATCCGTTTTGATCATATAATCTGGTCTGCAGTCTGCAATGTAGACAGCTCAACAGAATAAGTCTCAGGTAAAGGAATTGTAATAAACGATGGAAATATATATACACTTTATTTTGAGATAATCGTTCTCATTAGTTAAGAAAAATATCGAACAAGTTGAAAATATTTCAACTTATTAAAAAAGTGTCCAGGCCGGGAATCGAACTAAGGACTTTTGGCTTAAATTGCCAATGCTCTTCCTATTGAGTTACCTGGGATGACACCAACGATCGACACAATTCAAGCAGACATCCGATTTGATAATAGCATCTGGTCTGCCATGTAAACAGCTCAACAGAATAAATCTCAGGTAAAGGAATTGTAATAAACGATGGAAATATATATACACTTTATTTTAAGATAATAGTTCTCATTAGTTAAGAAAGATATTGAACAAGTTGAAAATATTTCAACTTATTAAAACAGTGTCCAGGCCGGGAATCGAACTTGGGGACTTTTGGCTTAAATTGCCAATGCTCTTCCTATTGAGTTACCTGGGATGACAACAACGATCGACACAATTCAAGCAGACATCCGTTTTGATAATAGCATCTGGTCTGCCATGTAGACAGCTCAACAGAATAAGTCCCAGGTTTTGATTTTACAGCAGCATAATAAGTTTCTGAAAATGCAACTTTCGAAACCTCTTATCGGACTATTAACATAATTTTTTTTTAAGAAAAGAATTTAAAAATGCAAATTAGTCAATAATAAGTATAAAATATTGAACAAAGTTTAAAAATTCCTTCAAGAACCTACGAATTTGATTTTGAAAAATTACAACAATATATTCACATTTTTGAAAAGTTGGCTCCCCCCCCCCCTCCACAAAGTATAGCTTTGCGGCAAACCTAGCCGAATGCCAGACCTGCTTGTCGTGTGTGAGAAGTGCTGTGGACTCATTTCACTAGAAATTGTAATGTCCGACCTAATTAGGCACAGTAAATTTTCTAAATTGTATAAAAATATTAATTTACTTTATGATTACTTTTAGCAAAAGACACTAACATTTAATACAACAACATTTTATTTTAAACATTCGAAACTTTATTCCATCAGACTTCAAAAGGAAATTGTTATCTTGTTTTGTATTTCACACACACAAAAAAAAGTTTCCAATGATCTTGAAAGTTTTTAACAGAAATTAATTTATTATTTATACATTTATCATTTGTATAGAAAAAAATCTTATTTTTTTCCCTTATGCTACCAATTATCAAACAAATCGCGATCTGATTTAATTTTAATACGTAACATACATACACTCCAGGGATAAAGCGGGAGAAAAATTTGTAGCGCTTATTTGGCGACTTAGCTCACTTTTGGCGTGGTTTGGATTGGTTTTGTTTATGACGGCCAATTATCTACACGAGAGATGTGGGCCCGAAAGGGAGGTGGGGTTCCCTCTGCGGGGGTCTTTCTAAGGGAATCTAATCCGCATTTACGCAAGGAAATCCAAGGTTCGGAGAAAACCACGGAAAACTCCGAACGATTAGGCCGACGGGCGCAATTGGGTTCGAAGCAAGCACCTCCTGTCCCAGCTTTGAGAGCAGAACCTCTCGGTCACTGATGGTGCCCACTTTTGGCGTGAAATAAGCAAATAAAAATTAAACAATAAAGAATCAAAAGTTTAAAAAAACTTATAAAATATGATTTTAAGAGAGAAATTTTATCGGTTCTCTAACTTTTATGTATAGGGCTACAAAATGCATCTGGTCTCGATGCGAGATGCGAGCAGCACCAAGAGTGGTTTCCTTGTGAGTGAGTTGTGTTGACCGACTGTCATTCAACTCAGCTCAATCGGAAGAGCATTTGGCAATTTAAGCCAAACTTCCTGTTTTCGATTCTCGGCCTGGATCCTTTTTCACTCAGCTGGAATATTTTCAATTTGTTTGAATGCTTCAGTTTGCTCAATTTTAAGTTTTTATTAATATGTAATCTCAGCTATCTGCCGTAGATTCTGAAAGTGAAACAATTTTAAAGCTCGGTTAAATTCGATTTTTAGAATCTGTTACATGACACTTTCAAGGACTTTTTCAAGAGGCTATAGTTTGAAGGTTTTTCGATTGTAAAATATCCTTTAACCCTCCAGCTCCCACAAGGAATCTATCGGAACAATTTTCATTTTCTGGATTGTTTTTAGTTATTTAACCGCTAAAGAAGGCATACATGTGCAATTTGAATTTGAATTTAATTTTTTGCTTGACTGTCATAGTACTGCAAACTGCAGTGTGCAGTAGGCATTGCAGCAAGAATTGCTTGATAATTTTCATACAAAAGACTTCTAAAAGTATTCGAATAATAAATCCTGAAAAAAAAAATATGCTTGTGCTCACCTTTTACAAGTCATGCTAAACAGAAAATTTAACCAACATCTAAGTGCCGCGATTCAAAAGGATACGAGCAGTGTTGAATTCAGGGGTTGGGTGTCTTCTCCCCAGAGCAGAGGTCGGCAAGTAATTTTAAGTGGTGTCCAAATACTTCTGAAAAATTTTATCGAGGTCCAGAGAAAAAAACACCTGAGTAATATAAGTACTTATTACTTTAAAATTTTTATTTTTACATGCACATACATATAATATAAAATAGAAAAGTTAAGAATTCGTTCTGAAAAATTATTACATACACAGGTATACGTTAGAACTTTTAACAATAACGTAAATTAGAACTTTTAACAATAGCGACAGTTTTGTTGCATATGAGGCAAACTGGAACAGCTTCAAGCTTATCAGGCAGCGAAAAACAATATTTCTCTGTCCACTCAGCCAGAAACTTCCTATTTTCACTGTCAGATTTACGCTTTATAGGGTACATATTGATTCACAAAACTTTATTTTAGCACACGACAATAACAACGCAAATGAACGAAAGCTCCGCACAAGATCGCAATCTAAGACTGAAAAGACAAATCCTTGCGCATGCGCTCCAACGCAGCCGGCCAGTCCTACAGCCGAGCCTGCGCTCCAAGGAAGCATTTTGCGTTTCACATCATAGCAACTATGCATCACTATTGAAAAATCAAATAATCGCGGTATTACTTATAAAATATAAGAAACATTGATAAGGCTATCGCTCAAACATATGTACTATAATAAATTATTTATTCAAAGCGAAAGTTTTTGGCGTTCCAGACTTCGATCTTCCGCGGTCCGCCTGATGCCGACCATGGCCCCAGATCATCAAAATGTCCCCTTTTCCAGAGGATTTGGCATTTTACAAGAATTACTTTTCTAGAAGTAAAATCAAAAACTTATCAGGGTACCATCAGAATAGTAATATTATAAACTAAATAACTTCTGTATTGCCCATAAATGGTTTCGTAGCTTTTCTACCGATTGGGGTCTAGAAGGTATAGTGTTGAAACAGGCTATTTCAGTAATACTTTAAAAAGTGCTAAAAAATTCAATCCCATAAATGTTGAATGATGCTATGTCGATCGCAGCGACACCTGCTAGTTCTTCACTGGCCGAAATGCTTTCATAATTGAATCCTTATAGAATGCTTACTTTTGGACTACCAGATGCCGCTGCTATCCACATTTATCGTTCAGCATCGTTCAACATTTATGGGATACAATTTTTAGTATTTTTCGATTGGCCGATTGCCACGCGATATCTTAAAACACTGTGTACTATCGATGCATCAACAACTGAGTGGAGAGCAGAAGACTTCGTAACTCAATTATAAGCAGTGGTGTAGTCTTAAAAAAACAGAGGGTATACGTTCTAAGCAGAGGGTATACGCTCAAGGCAGAGCGTATACCCTAGAGTGTATATACTATAGCTTTCTTGAGAAACAGAGGGTATACGGTGTTCCTTAAAAAAATCCAGAGGGTATACGGCGTATACCCCCGTATACCCTCCACTACATCCCTGATTATAAGACTTCTAATATGCATACTTTACACAGGGAATTAAAACTGTAATGCTCTATTTATCCGATATTTCAATGTAGCCAGCTTCGTATTATTTATGTTCTACTGCAGCCATGTCAAACGTTTGGCCTGCTGACAACTTATCAGCGAGCACCCGATATTTTAACATCTGTGTTTTTGTTCAGTTGTTCAAACACGAATGCAGAAAATACATTTTGCACAAACATGCTGATACCAATCGTGGTTATAGATAAGTCAGACATCAGGAAATGTAGTATATTGACAAATGTAAGTAAACTGAAATGGAATAAATTGTAAGTAAAAAAAAGTTTTAAAAAGAAGCTTTTATTATAAAGCATTAAAAAAGGGGAAAAATTGGAGAGCAGTAGGTTGAAACAAATACCTTTTTAAAAGAAAAAAATAAATTGCGAGTGATTTTATTTATCAATTTTTTTTCAAAAAATAAAATGGGTATACAATTTTAAATCCAGCTTTCTGGCAAGAAAAGAAAAATCGAACAACGTCCTCGTGCATATACAGTACACATCCTTTTACATCCTGCGCGGAGCTGAAAGATGGCGTAGTTACTAGCCATGCTCCGGTACAATCGAAGAACATCAGCTAATTTCTGTAACAATCAATGACGTTTACGTGATCACATACATGATGGCATTTACGTACCTTTATTAGACAAGCGTTTTTGTCCCCTGAATGGTGTCGGAGGCAAATTTCAAATATATATATATATATATATATATTTTTGCAGAATATTGTATTGTCCCCAGAAATGCGTCACACTACTAAAAATTAGATCATTTGCGGTACGGGAAGAGTGTTAAAATTGGATTGCAAGATTTGAGCTGAACGGACACACAAGGCAAGTTAAGTAAAAGCTTGTAAAAATCGTTTACATCTGTTTATCTCGCCTTTAACGACTTCTGTAGAAATTGTTATTTGCAATTTATTGTTTCATTGTAATTCCATATTGGAACAAGGATATGTGGATGTGGGTTTTTCGAATTTCTGTTTATTTATCACTCGATCAATTTTCCAAACTATCAATGTATTTGAGATATGTCCGGCAACGCACTTCTTTACAATGGACACCTTTACTATTTCCAGCTTTATAAAGTAACAAAAGTGCGTAAAAATCAAGAATAACAGACCATCATGTACAATCAATTTTAAAACTAACTACAACTCAACAATTGAACCAGATTTTGTAGATTTAATTGATGAAACGTATATCCATATGACATAAACATATGAGGTGTGACATCCCATAAAAATCCCACGAAAATAACATTCCATAAACATGAAAAAATCTCATGAAAACATGAAAAAAATCTCATAAAAACATGATATCCCTTGAAAAATCCCACGAAAACATAAAAAATTCCAAATGAAAATGATATCCCACAAACATATGAAGCATTTTACCCCGAAAATAATATAAAATAAACTATCTAATATATAAAAATGAAAATTTGTCTGTCTGTCTGTAATGCTATACAAATCCACAATTTCGAAGCCAGAATTGTGAAATGTTATGTATATGTGTATTAAAACACGGCCGAGGCAACTAAAGCAATGCGCAATCGAAATAATTTATAGTTAATTTTTAATTAATAAAAAACCACCAATTTAACAGCAATTTCCTATCAAATTTAAACATTTTTAGTTATAGCAGCTGCCAACAATTAAAAATTCACAATAAAATCCATTTTTTTTTTCTTTTATGTTCAACCCGTAATCGCGCGAGTTCTTTAACCCATGTGAGATACATATTACGTATACGCCACTCTGCAATGCTAAAAAGCTCCAGCGGGTATTAAGATAATTCTTTTATTTCACATGTAAATAATTAGAGATTATTTAATTGCGCTTAATTATTACAATTTATTTTAAAATAAAGACAAACATTTAACCCAAACATGAACAAAACTTTTTATTCTATTTATTCCCTTATTCTACAGATATCGTTTTATCGTCTGCTGCCATAGTAACATGAAAAATTAAATTTCATTAAAAAAAAAAATGCGCAGTAGTAGAAAAATATTTTACTAAATCGAATAGTTATTTTAAATTTTGGTTTTAGAATTAAATTCATGAACTCCCTTGTGTAGAACGGGTTAAACAGCTTATGAATGATAAAAATGTGATAGTAATAATATAAATGCGATTTCTTTCATTATTTTCCCCTTTTCTTTATTATTTTTTCTTTGTAATGTGACCCGCGACTTTATATATAATATTAGCCGCCTTCGCCCGCTACGCTGGTCGGTTTTTCTAAAGAAATCTTGAATGAAACAAAATATATCTGTGAATTTCATCATGCGTTTTAAAGCAATATGGACATTTACCTGGTGTATCCAACCGAATTGCTGAAAGCAATATGAATGTCATTACGCTATTATACCTTTTATTGAGTCATACAAAATTTAGACTGTTAAGGACCAATTTCTTTAGTTGATAGTAGTGTAGGATTCGGTAAAGAACAATAGAACAATATGTAACATACTAAAAGCGTTCATGAAATATTACCAATGAAAGTCTCATCAGAATCTGTTAATTGGACTTATTGAAAAGGCTGATCGTTCATAATAATTGGGTCCGCCTGATTCTAGAACTTTCATCTATAATTCTACAATCAAGCAACAGCAAATGATATGTGCTTTATACTAAAACATTCACTGGAACATTAACTAACCGATCAAGTTGCATCGAAATCCACTTAGCAGAATCTTTTAAACTGGAAAATATACCGAAACCTTCCCTAAAAATGATCTAATTAACAGTTTAAATCCCATAAAAATTCACTCAGCGGAACCTTTAAAAAAAGCAAATCTTTCAAAATTGGGTTCATCTGATTTAGAACTTTCCCCATAATTATTTAACTAAGCAACGTAGAACGTTATGTTTTATACCAACATATTTTCTGAAATATTATCTAACAATGTAAGTCCCGTCAAAATCTATTCAGCAGAACTCAATATATAAGCGGCCGGAATGAAATTTCTCTTTGCATTATATATATATTGAGATAGTTAAATATAACTTTCATAATCGCGTTAACTTGATTATAGAACTCTCTGGGAGGTAGGGGTAGGTATATACTGCATCACTTCTGAATTTTTTAAGGAACTCGGCTCAACCTCCATAACTATAGCATATATACTCTCTAGTATACCTTATCTCTTTAGCGTATATCTTCCAATTTTCTTTACTGAACCACTGAGAACTTTTTTCGCATAGCTCCGAAACTAAGCAACACAGAATGATATGATAAATATTGAAAAAATCCCTGAAATATTATCTAACTTACTATGCATTTAATTAATTGACTTGAAATCTTTCATGATCGAGTTCACCTAATTTTAGAACTCTGGTAGCAACTTAGAATGATGGTTTTTACATTAAACCATTTATAAACCAAATTTACTATTTAACAGTGTAAGTTCTACAAAATTCTGTTCAGTAGATCTGAGTTATAGTCATATTTACAATATTTATTGCTCATTAAACCTTTTTTTCTTTACATTTGAAATAAAATCAGTAACTGTTTTGGTATTTCCCTGTTATACCAACATTATTGTCAACAAGCGCATTAGTTGGCACAAAAATGAAATGATACATTTGAAAAAAAAAATAATTTTGTTGATAAAAAAAATAGCATTTAAAAAATATAACTTTCTAAAATTACAGACTTTGACCTACCATTTTTTAAATCAATAAAAATAATGGTACTACTTGGTTATCCCGTCAACCAAAAATCTATTGCCAAACTATAAGATTAAATGCCAATAATGGTTGATCGTAAATGTCACATTCACTTGACTTTAAGCAAGTTACATGTATTTACGTCATCAAGTGATTTTTATTTCGACGTTTTAAACGTATTTTTATTAATGTTATACTAATTTATTTGTTCTTTCGTTATTTAAAATAAAAATTGTCAATTTGTATAATTTGGCAAGTGGTTTGGCGATTTATATAATTTGGCGAAATTGGACGACGGGTACCAAAATAAATACGTAAAAAATAAGAATAAATAAATATTTTGCAAGTAATAAAATATAGTCAATTTAAACTGCAGTCTTGAAATTGTAAATGTCTTTTACTACTGAAGCATGGCGTACGTAATACGTATGTCTCACATTGCAGTAAACATTTCATCCTTTCAATGAAGACATTCATGGTTTTGGAGCTCTGCGGCTGAGTGGTGAAAGCACCAGTCAGCTAATCGCTTGTGCGTAAGAGTTTGCGGCTTCGATTTCCGCTGGTTCCATTGCACACACACTTTGTTTGGAACTCCCAGGGTGTATTTCTCTTGTGTTGTAATATTTCCTTGTGCTATCTTGTCTCCGACTTATAAGCGGGCTTTATGTCAAGCACACAAGTCGTATTTTTGTTATTCAGTAAATAAATAAATAAATTCATAGTTTTTTGAACAAAATATTTTTATATGTATAATTCCTCACTTCTGAAATAATTTTATTGTAGCTTCCTCATCATCAGATAACTGCGAAATGGTAAAATCTATATCAGTATTAGTAATAAATATTTTCTATTCAAAAATTAACAAATTAAAAAGTTTTGCGAGATTATGATAGAATAAAATAAATTCCATCATTAAAAATTCCCGCATAAAAATATTAACGTTCAGTAATTAGTAAATGTTAATGTGTGGCACGGTTTGAAATAAAAATCGTTTGCACGATTAGGGTTGAAGTAAATGGCGCGATACCATACATTTTGGTATGGTATCGCGACGAAAATTAGAACGAAAAAGTACCACAGTTTTTTTTATTATTATTATTTATTTAATTTTAGTTTTTGAGGCAATTGAATTTTTTTTTCTAATTGACGAAGTTGTTTTTATTTAACCAAAAGGATTGGTTAAAAAATTATTCAATTTGAACTTTTTCCCTTGCTATAGTAACAGAATGAAAAGAATGAGTTTTTAGAAATTATCACTTGAAAAATTCAGGTTTTGGCGCCAAAGATAGTGCCAAAATAGAAAGATATGAAATATCTCTCGAACTATTGGGCTTAAAAGAATTTAGTTAGTACCATTCGATTCAGCCTACAAAAATACACCAAAATATGTTATCAGTTAAAAAATAACTATTAAATCAGATTTTTAAGGAATTTTTTAAAAGTTCGTTCTCTTTTTTACCCCCCTTAGGGGTGAAATTTTAGAAAATCCTTTCTTAGCGGCACTCAATGCCATAAGAACTATTTTTACCCCGATTTTCAAAATATTAGGTTCAGTAGTTTTGGCTGCGCGTTGATTAATACGAAATTCAGACTTTCTTTTATATATATAGATTTAATGTGGACCTCAGGTGTAAACGAGTTTGACATGCCTGTTCTGCTGTATTACTCTTTCGTATAAGAACGGCTAAAAGTTAAAAGTGCTTCTGTTACGCTTTACAAATGAAAATAAATTATATTTGAAAGTTTTAAACACGTATTTTTAAAAACTTTAAAGAATGTTAAATTACGTTTGTCACCCGAGTCCAAAAATTGGTCACAAAATCACTGTCTAGACAGATTTTTTGTTGTCTGTTAGTAGCTTGCAGAAAGAAATAAAATCCAATGAACATTTTAAAATATTTTCGGAAAAATATAAAGCCTTATTTTTCCGGTATTCAATCGATAAAGGAAAATAACATTAATTAGGTAATTATCTTAACATAGCGAGAGTTTTGAGTATCTAATTGCTTTATTAAAGCAGCATTTCACGAAGAAAATTAAGTTTTCTTTTCTATTTTCATGCATAATTATATTTAAAAAAAAAAAAATTCTTATCGGCACTTTTTTTTTTGTTCCAGCATATTTGAATTTGTTAGATTATAAAATATCTTGCGGTAATGTGAAGCGCCATTTTTATATAATGAGACGTAGTAAAGACACACTTATGCGAAAATCAAATTACTATTATTTTAAATCATATCAATATTTTCAATTGATGATAAGTATTATTAAATACTATTTTATGATATTAAGGATCGTATTTAAACGCACACTGTATGCACTTCTTATTATAATTCGTAAGCATGTGTCCATATATTACCCTGTAAAAGAACTATTAATATTATTTTTGAATTGTGAACTTTATCAAACAGTTACTGCCTGCCTGATCAGTATTTTTATTTTTATTTTTTATTATTATTATTTTTTTAATCTCATGGCGCACTTGAATTTATAACGAAACTGTTGTGGCACACCTAAATCTATAGCAAAACTTCTGCGGTAACACTAAATTGTGTTAATAAGAAAGTAGAAAATTTACAAATGGCTATGCCGAGATCTGTTATGATTTTAAAAAGTATTCATTGTTTCACTTTTCTCAGAAGTATAATGTTGAGAACGGCAGTCCCCCACCCCCCCCCCTGTAATACATTTGATTTAAAACAAGAGAGAAAATAATAAGTTGTAATGTTTATTGTTTAATTTTGCGGCCCATCTTCGTCCGCAACCCTTTATTCTTCTACTCTACTCCGACTCTTTTGCGGAAGCAAGATTCCCAGGAGCCCAGCCACGTCCCGAATGAAAGACTCTCTAGAGAAAGCCAGATTGAAAAAAAAAAAAAAAAAAATCAAAAATTGAAACCGGACAAATTTCAAAGAGAAATTAAAGACACCGAAAAGCGGGAAGGGAGGGCTCGGGGCGATGAAGCTACCCGACGACCCCTTGCTTTTTCTAGCTTATTATCAGTCTCCCCCCCCCCCCCCTGTAATACATTTGATTTAAAACAAGAGAGAAAATAATAAGTTGTAATGTTTATTGTTTAATTTTGTTTCATTGCAATCCTCTGCCATTTATTATTTTTATTAATTCTTCTTCTGACTCTACTTAAAATTTGTTAAAGTGGCTGAGAAAGGCATTGAAAGAAGTAAAAATATAAGGACGCAGATTGACGCGGGCAAACTAGCATTTATAGGAAATTTAATAATTTAAACTATTTAATTACATTAAAAATTGAGGTTTATATTGCTTTTAAATATAATTTTTCTGCTTTAAAAATTAAAAATTGTAAAGAAATACAGAGTTTTATGCAACATTAAATTTGAAGTACCGTCAACTGGGGTAACTTTGGACCAAATTTCTCTGTTTCATGGCATGTTCAGCATGTCCATTCTCTTATTTTATTCCACACCATTATCATAAATTTGTCGACATGGAATTTTTTTTACCAAAAAGTGTTTTTTGAAAATTTTGGGCCAATGTTACATTGAATTGGGATTACATTGGCCCATGTGTTAAACGAATGTTATAGCGCCTACAACATGATGTGGACCACTGTTACCCTATTGAAAAAGACGGAGGAGAGAGGGTAAGAGTGTAAACATGTAAAAAGATAGTAAATTAGCATATATTTTAATAAAACAATTATTGCAAAACTCATAAATATTGCTTAACGTGGATTGTCCAGGTCTGGGACTGAATACTGGTTTCTCCTAAACAGAAGTTTAGATGGACTAATTTTTACAACAATATCGTTCCATTCATATACCATCGAGTCCGATCGCTGTGGCTAACGCCAACACTTTAACTTCTTTTCCATGTAGTCAACAAAACACACAACCCTCCTTTGATTTCAAAGTAATGCTTCCGGGATAGATATTGCCATTAAACAGCACAAAATTTCCAACTTTACAGTAATCTTTGTCAATAGCTTTCTTGTTTGGTTCAGTTGGAACCAATGTATTGGAGGAATTTTCAGCAAAATTATTGTTTGTATAAGCACAAATGTCTGTTTTCATAAGTATACCAAAAATAAACAAAAACATTACCTCAAAAACATCAATGTTTAAATTCAACAAAATAAGAAAAAGCTCCCCTTGAAATCTAACATTTTTTATGCATTGACAGGAAGTATATACAGAAATTTAAATGACAATTGGTTGGGTCAATGTTACTCCAAATGTTGGGACAAAGTTACCCCAACTTAGAAAAACACTTTTCTTTTTTATCTCGGGAAAGACAACGCATAGACATACATTAGGTCTTGATCTACACTAATGAGGTTTTAATAACATGCACTTACCAAGGTCCAAATGAATTAATTTAGAGCTTGGCAGACAAAAGTTGTAAGAGCTAAATTTTCACCGTCTTCACATGTTTTTGATTGACTGGTGATGTCACGCTGGAAACTCGCCGAATTTATTACAATAAACTGACAGCCTCCATATTTCCACCTATATTTTGAGACCAAAGCTTTGTTAATAACTCAAGCGATGTAGAAAATATAGCAAATTTAATCTCTTTTCTTTCTTGGGTCAAAGTTACTCTTAATGGGCCAAATTTACCATTGATATGTGGTAACCATTGATATGTGGAAAATTTATGCATATAAATTCGTTAAAATATAATCCATGTTTTATTCGGAAACATCCATAATATTGCACTATTTTGTATCCCACTTTATATGACAGATTAAACAACTATACTCAAAGAGATTGATGTATTCCCAAGTAAGCAATGTCAACTTTGCATTGGTCTATAGACCAAACATTTATATTTATATCAAAACCATTTGCAGGGAACAAAGCCCTAACTATTAGCCTATATCCTTCTATATATAAAAAAAAGTTTTGATTTGGAAATGGACCAATGAAAATCTGCGTAGATATTCCGGGTAGATCGGCATCCAATTTGAATACTTAAACATGGCCTTTCATCGTTAATATTAAAAAAAAACTGTTGCATACAAAAATATAAAAATCGATGGTATTATAGAGAAATGTTTGATAAAGACGCTGATGCAGACAGTTTTCAAATCGAAGAATTACTTTAAGAGCTATTTAATGCTAAAAATGGAAAAAAATCGTTCCATTAAAAAAGTTTTATTGGAGCAAAAACTATACATGAGAATTTAATCATTTTTAGATCATTGTATACGTTATAAGTTCCCGGTGTGCAGATTGCATTTATTTTTCTTATTTGACTCATTTTTTGAGGTTTTATTTCAATTTTAAATTCAAATTTTCAGCATTTCGAGAGATATTTTTTTTATAAATTTTAGAAAATGTTATTAATTTAAACTGTTGCCAGTTGTATAAACAGCGCAAACAATAATGTTTACTTCAAATTAAAAAATTATTTACACGTGACTATTACAAACAGAAAAAAAAACTTTAAAATTAGAATTAAATGATTACATGTTAAAAGCAGGAAAATTACGTCATAAGAACCATAGGCACAGATGTCATATATATTGGCGCATATTGGCGCAATTTTGTTTCCGACGCCAATTTGGCGAAAGCATCAATAGCATAAACAGCAACATCCGGGTTACCATATCAAGCAAAATAACGACACTTTAGCACCAGTTAAGTACCCGTTGCGTATATGAAATTGGCGTCAGAAAAAAATTGCGACAATCGTATATGACATCTGTACCGAACCATATTTACACTTGAATGTTAAAAGAGAAACAAAATCTTAAAATAAAAAAAATCATTATTATCCGTTAAAACTTGTAATTTGAGGATATTACGCCATATTTAAAATGGCAAAAAATATAGCAAAACAATTTAAATTGAAAATTATATTTGCGCGAGACATTTTGAGATAATCTTATCAACTATTATCGTGAATTCGAAGGCAGCGCAAATAATATTTCCTTCTAACAACAAAAGTATTTTCACGTGAATATTAATAAGAGAAATAAAACTTTGGTGTAAATTACGTCAGATTTGAAACGATACATTTAAAATGAATTATTTAAAAGAACTATTTTATAGCGCTGTTAAAAAATACCGGGAGACAATGACACTGTTTACTTAATTCATTTTACATTAGCTTATTCTCAAATGTTTAACTAATTTTTTTAATTAAATACGAAAACAGCCATTGTATCTCTTAACAGCAGCAGATTTGGCCTTAAAAATCCCCAATCCAAGGAAAACGAATGGAAACCCGTTTACAGAGAGATCGCTACTGTTTTTTTTTTTTTTTTAAATTCAATATTTTTTAAAGCCGATCAAATTAGCGTGTTTTTTGGATTTTGGTGTGCCTGAACGGGGGGTTGGCAAGCGTGGCTCGAAGGGGGCAGAGCCCCCTAGTCACATAAAATATAAATTACGCTAAGATAAATTTAAAAAAAAACTCAAATTTGGCCAGCTAAAATTGGTAAATATTCCACCGTGGCACCAGTTGAAAACCCCTGCTATGGACAGTAAAATATCTGTTTTTTTTTTTTGTATGGTCCATAAAAGAAATATAAATGCCACGCACAACATTTTATATAGAGAATATGATGTAATAAAGTTTATGGCTTTCTATGCATATTTACGAATATAAAGGTACAGATAGAAATATATAAACATTTGAAAACCGAAGTCATAAATATTTATCAAGCAAATGTGCCGCTAAGAAGGGACAGAGAAGAGCCATTGCGTTTCTTCTTACTAATGTTGAAACTTAATTAACCAAATTTTCTTTTTCTCTTATTTTTTAAAAAAAAATCTTCATAAGTGACTTAAATAATTAAACAGTAACTTAACTAATTTCGGATCAAAAATTATTTTAGATTAATTTAGTTTAGCTTATTTTAGATTTATACTCTCCATTTAAAGAAAAGCGGCCAAGGCCGGTGTGGATCACAACCATATCTATTCCAGAACATTTCGCCTCCCTGTATTTTCTTTTCCAGCGCACGTGTTGCGTGTTAGGGAGAGTTAATAATCAACCGGAAAGAAAAAAAACAACTTCCACTATCTCTTCGAATGAACTTCATTAATAAAGAAGAACACCGGAATTAAAAAGAGATGATTTCCGATTTTATTATCAAAGTAACACGACTTTAGCTGATAACTGTAAATAACTTTTTGCTTCTTTTGATCAATATTTGTAATTGAAATAATATTATCTAAATTCATCAACTATAATAGTAATAATCTTTATACATATGGTTCGCCAAAAGTCACACCTTGACCTCACCCTCCTTTATCTATGAAAATGCATTGGAATTTTATAAAACGGCGAAATACGTGTTAAATCAATTAATTCGAGGAAGACCTTGTTTCATTTTAAAATTTTCCTAAGGGGATATGGCCAGTGGTGGGATTCAAATAATTTAACAACCGGTTTGCTGCCCGAATGATTTTTTATGTACAAAAATTAAAGAAAAGTGAAGCATCACACATAGATCATGAAACACTTTCCAATATTATAAGAACATTGTTAAAAAAACTTTGATCCTTTGGTACAGTGAAAAAAATCCTGAAACATGTTACTATAAAAGGACGTTAATAAATTTTCGGCAATCATGGAACCCTGATCATAATTTCTATCAGAAAATGCATCAAAACAATCAGGGCTTAATTTCTAACAAAAAAAGTACCGGAGCGCTAATATTCTGCAATGCTAACAACCGTAGAGTGCTCCCCGTTTGAGATACTCTTAAAAGATTGTGTTCAAATGCGGTCGTTTAATTACTTTTAGCGTAGAAAAATATCGTGTCCCTGAAGCGCGAAATGACATGCATTTGCCGGTGTATTTGTAAGTGTTAAAATTCCTATTTTTTAAAACCGATTGTCCCATCGATAAGAAGGTGGTTTCAGATTTACGAACAGATTATTGGTTTGTTTGTACCTCTAAAATTTCGCCCTGAAGGAGCGAAACCCCAACGAAACACTCAGATTTTTACTGATTTCGTAGAAATTTTCACACATTTTATTTTGTAAGAAATATTTCTACCTGTTCGAACGTTTCAAAATTTTTGTAGGTGATGTAAATCTGATCTATTTATTGAGATGCTCTAAAAAGAATACGGAAGTTTTTAGCGTAGAAAAAATATCGTCTTCGTGAGGCGCGAAGTGACCTGCATTTACGGGTGTATTTGAAAGGGTTAAATTTCACATTTGTTTTAAACCAATTCCACCACCGATTAGAACAGGGTTTCACTTTAAGAACATATTTTTGGTTTGTCGGTACCTCCAAATTTGCGCCCTGGAGGGGCGTTGCAATAAGGGAGAAAAAGTTTTTCGGAAAAACGACCCCTTTTGAAAATTGTTTTTCAAGCGGTTAACTGCGATATATATATATATATATATATTTTAATTGATTGCGGCATTTGAGACGTAGACCTTTCAGAATATGTCTTTCATTATTATCTTTACTAAGCGGTTTGGCCGATGTAAGTTAATAAATAATGACAAAATACCCCCAAAATTTCATCTTTTCGTTCTTCATTTTCAACTGATGCGTAAATAAGGCTTCTGTGCGTACGCTACGCCAGAGTTTTTTCTTTCTCGCAAGGACCGAGTTGAGTTTTTAATGAGAGTGAGTTGCGATTTTTAATTAATAACTCAACTAATTATTAGAATTTTAAAATCCTGTGTCTCAGGTGCATCAGGAGACATTTTGAGCTAGCCTCACAAAACTTTTCAGTCTCGTACGTGCCGTAGATTTTGCTAGTCATTGCATACACGCAGACACACAGACAGAGCAAAACTTTCTTTTATTAGTATAGGTGAGTAGTTAGTGTAGTTTTTAATAACCTTGCCATATAACTGGGATTAGGACTGTCAATTTAGTTACCAAGATTCTTCAAAATTTTGTTTTTCTAAGTTGAATTTTTTCTTACAGGATTGATGAAGAAAAAAAAATATTTTTCCAAATAAAATATTACTTTATTAAATGAAATCAATCAGGACTTATCACAGAGTTATGCCTAGAAAACAAAAACAAAGTTGTGCAGATAAACATTTAAAGAAAGCAAATTAATGTAAATGCGATTTTCGCATTTGAAGTATCATTTTAACAACCGGTTCGCCGAACTCAACACAAATTAACAACCGGTTCTACCGAACCGGTGCGAACCGGCTGAATCCCACCACTGGATATGGCACATCGTTGGAAAGACCTCTTCAGGATAAATTATTTAACGAAATAATTTTTGTCACGTTTCTTTAGGAAATTATGACTAAATAAAATTTTAACTCTTAGAAAAAGTTTTAAAAACAGTAATAGTGCAATTTAATTCAAAAGATGCTCAAATTAACTGCTTTCCACTTCTTGGCAGTAATGGAGCAGTAGTGATGGGAAAAACAGTTACTTTTTGTTAACAGGTTCCATCATTACACCACTAGCTTGGTAACATGTTACAATAACCTAATAATTTTTTAACACCTTACCAGAGGCGAAAAATTTGTTGACATTTGCAATTTTAGGGTCTTTTTTTTAAATTTAGGTCATTTTTATAGATTTTGGTTAAATATTTGTACGTAAAGAACATTTTTTGGACTTTGGGGTAATATTTTGTTTGTTTGAAATATTAATGTCTGAAAAATGATCTAAGCTCACATTTAAAACGTAGAGTTAAAATTTACAAAAAATCAAAACAAATTTTCGAACTTCAGCAGTGGACATAAAGACACACTAAACAGCATTATTTAAAAGTTTAACATTAGAGTCTATATCCAACACGATTCTTCTTTTATAATTACAGCATCTTACTTTCTTAGTCCCACCCAACCTAAGTCTGAAGATATCTGTACATAAAGGAATAGTACAAAAAAATTTTCTTTTTAATAGCTTCTAGCATTCAAGACTCTCTAGGATTTAAGATGTCCCCAATTCAAATGTCATTCAATGTCTAGAATAATTCTCAAATTTTTAAGGTGAAAATTTATATATTCAAGCAAATTTATCACAATTATAAATTCATCTGCCTAATAATTAGATTATTAGGCAATAATTAGATTACATATCGCTCACCCGCAAGAAAAGAGACACGCCTTGCAAATATTCATTTTACGTTTTTTCCCCACTCAGGTCTGTTATAAGTGCGTCTTGTTACACAAACAGTTTCATAAGTGTACCTATGGGGAAAATAACTTTATTACGCCATATGTCCATTTATGACCACAGAAGAGGGGTAGATTGTGTGGGGAGGTAAAGTTACCCAACCCTCCAAACCTCATCCTACGTCTTCATTTTTAAGGGTTTTATTCATTTATGCAAGTTTTCATTCCAGCATGCAGAGCTAAGCGCTATAATTTCATATTACCGTAAAATCATACAAATTGTCTTTTGCCTCTCCTGAGAAATTTACTTTTGTCGAGATGTGTCACTTTCCTTGCGGGTGAGCGATATAAACAAAATTGCTCATACTAATATAAATGTTTACTCTATGTATTCCCAAGCATTTTTTTTTCACATTTAAAAGTATTTTTCGTTTTTTCTGAAACACTTCACTTTTGCATATGTGTCACTTATCGAATAATGGTGCGATGCGATAAACTGTGTATTTTGACCTATCCGTTAACAACATCCAATAACATTAAGGGATAAAAAAATAATTTAAAATAATTTAATAAAATATTTTAAACCTAATTAGGTTTAAGGCAAAATTTGTAAATCTGGGGGCACGGCAGTGCCCCTGCCAAGTCGAGAAAGCACAGCCGTAAGCATCCTTTTCTGGAAGCAACTCAGGGTACTTTTGACAGCCCTATATCCCTTCGCTGGAATTTCCCAGGAACTTGAAACTTTGTTTTTCTAAAAGTACTCTTCAAGCGGAAGCAAATGGTAAAATTTCTGCGTTTCTATCTTTTCTAGTTCAGAAAATATATGAACTCAAAATTTCGCTTTTCCGACACTGACTGACTGACTCACCGATCATCAAAAATATGAGGTACATCCTGTAGCCCTAGAAACTTGAAATTTGGTAAGAAGGTAGTATTTGGGATACAAAGAAAGGAAAAATTATAAAATTTGGAAAATTCGAAAAAAAAAAAAATCGAAAATCTTTTATTTTCCGTAATCAGAATTATTGCCAATACACTGATTCACAGTACTACACAGTTCACTGATTATCAATATGATAAAACGCAGTTTGTCAACTAAACCATCGGTTTGTCAACTATACTAAATCGAGCACGAAATAGCTGGGTCCTGAATACAGTAAAATTCGTTTTAATTGACTAGAACAAATAAAGGTACTACTTGATTATCCCGTCGACCAAAAAACAATCGCCAAACTATAAGATTAAATGCCAATAATGGATGATCGTAAATGTCGCATTCACCTGACATTAAACACCATACACGTGTTTGTTACGTCATCAAATGATTTTTAATTCGACTTCTTACTTGTAGTTTCATTAAGGTTTTATTAATTTATTTGTTTTTTCGTTATATAAAATAAAAATACGGCAATTTGTATAATTTGGCGAATTATTTGGCGAAATTGATCGACGGGATAATCAAATAGTATCCAAATAAAATGAATTTATTTTACCAAATGTTAATTTGGTGAATTTAAATATTTTATAAACATTCTGCAAATATGCTAACATTTCTTGATAGATAGCTGCTCTTATACTTTTGCTATATTTAACATCACTACCATATTATATTAAATATTGCTATAGTTTGATGCAATGGCAATAGAGCATGGCGCAAAATTAGCAGCAGTTTTAAAAAGAAGAGAATTTTGCTGTCAAACTTACCTCATATTTACAAAATAGCTCACATTTGCTGCCAAACTATTGACGTAGACAACAATTGTTGAAGAATAATAAATTCAATTTTTATAAAACATGGAGAGTGGCACTCAGGATATGAATAGGATAGGAAAAGCGGAACATCGAAGCAATCAGGAGCCATAAAGTCTATGAAGTTAAAGATAGTGTAATTGAAATCGACGCTACTGGAAAAGCTTTCTTTGGCTTTCTACTTACAAAAAGAAGTGAAATCCCATCAAAAACATCTAATGTAAAAAAACGCCAAGTCTCCTGACTCTTTGACAGTAAAAAGTTCTGAGATCATGTGTAGAGCCAAGCTTAGCTCTCTTATTAACTCTGATATTTTAATTCACAAATTACTCCTAGTCTCTACACCTTTAGTAAATGATTATTTTGTGACTTGGCAATGACGCAGCACAAGAATGTAAAGGCTGTTGTTTACATTTTAATATTAACGTTTATTTATAAAGTTTTGCATAAAATAGTTTCTATAAGAGCACTGAACGTATATGTATTTGTAGCATGGAAATAATTTTACATTACATTGTAAGTCCGGATGCGAAAACTCTCTACTGGTCAAACTTGGTGTCCGGAGTTTTGGGTGATTTTCTTCCTATGTAACGTGAATACGAGCCAGACCCCTCTTTTACAAATACCCTCAATCGGTGCATCCCTCCTTCAGGCTTCTATCCCTCGCGTTCATATTCAGCCTTAATCAAATTATCTAATCCCCATTCAAAACATAAGCAAAGTGTTTACGTAATAACTTTCCTGTGCTGCGTAATTGCCAAGTCACATGATAATCATTTATTAAAGGTGTAGAGACTAGGAGTAATTTGTGAATTAAAATATCAGTGTTAATAAGAGAACTAAGCTTGGCTCTACACATGATCTCAGAACTTTTTACTGTCAAAGAGTCAGGAGACTTGGCGTTTTTTTACATTAGATGTTTTTGATGGGATTAAAATATTCTGCTATCATAATATTTCCACTTATATGAACAAATAGTTTTTAAAACGCTGCCGTTGCTTTCATATTTGACAACAGTGATTATTATTTTTCCCATATTGATTAAATCATTTTTTTAATTTTTACAAATGTTTCTATAAAATAAGAATCTTATTGCTTTAGTAAAATTAATTCCAAGGAAAAAGTTTTCTAGCAGTCATAGTTATGACAAAAAGTACAATAAATAAATAAATAGCTTTACCGCACCCATATGTAGCATCAACAAACACATCCTTCAACAACAATCGAAAAAATACCTTATCTCACCTTAAAATATCCCCAAACCACAACAGCAAGCGCTATACTAACTTACAAATTACCTCAAAATGTCCCCAGCCACGCGAATCTAACTTACAAACTTAGAAAAACTTTTCCTCCTCTCTCGATAACGTAAAATTCTCAGGTTCTAATATTACCAATCTAGATAAACAATATGTTCAAAGCAATAATATATTTTTTAAATAATATAACTCCTTCATAGCTATGTGTTACAAGCAGGGCTTAATTTCTAACAAAAAAAGTACCGGAGCCATAATATTCCGCGGTACCGGTACAACAACCGTACCGTCCCCCTTCCCCCCTGTCATTCCAACCTGCATATTTATATTTCGTACATTATTTGCAAAATTAAAAACATTTTTCTTTTCTTTAGCAAAATAAAAATTTTAAATATATCAATCAGCATATATTTAGCTGTAAACTATTTCACTTTTTAGTTATCACGCCTTCTGAATAGTAATATTTGCCTAATTTTAAAGTTAATTAATTCCAGAATTCCACTATTAAATATGGTAAGGATTATGATTAGGAAATAGTGTTAATACAAAAAAAGGAGAATTTGCAGATATGCATTTTTAAGAAAAATTGAATGAAATTTAAAGAAATTAATATTCATATGCTGAAGAATGGAACAATGTTTTACAATTTCCTGTAAAAGGTGCATATCTTAAAATATAATCGATTCCTCCCACATAACAATCTTTTGTGGTGATCCCTCAAAAACAGATTAAATTAAAAATTTGACACTCTTAACGAAAAGAATCTATGCTTTTATATAAAAAGGGGAAACACTACTCGATTGCTTTCTATCAGAATAACAATACATGGTAATTATATCTATTTACAAATGAAAGTGACTTATTCGTAAAAGTGCAGAGCAGAGAGCCTTAGCATGGGTATCGTTCATGATACAAAATAAATAGAAAAATCACCCACGTGATTTTATCCTACTGTCTCGAACTGAAAGCAAATTCATCATTCAGTTCTGTTGAGTGGCACCGTATCAACACGTCGTCGCCGACATAAATTTGAAATAGAAAAACACGATTTCTGTTTCCCCTTAATTATGATCAAAATAGCATCAAAATGATTTGAAATAGAATATAATACGTAATTTTAAAGGATGAAAAGCTTTTTTTTTTCTATACATGAAGAAATAAAATTTTAATTGTAATACAGATTAAGCTCGAGTCAGTCCAAGCCCAAAAACTGATATAAAAATTGAGTCCGTTTTATCTCCATCTCCTACGTGTACGACACATCACGTCACACATAAGTGTTTTGGTAAAAAAGAATGCAAAAGCTAGGAGATGAAAAGGAAAGAAAAAGTAATTTAAGCTTTGTAATTTCGGAAACGCTATAGCACTGGGCTCCGGAGCCCTTTATTTATGAGTTCCGGTGAATTCCGACCAATATTGAAATATTTACCAAAAACAGAGAAGTACCGGAGCCGGGTTCCGGTGGGCTCCGGCGCAAATTAAGCCCTGACTGGGCTTAATTTCTAACAAAAAAAGTACTGGAGCCCTAATATTCGGCAATACTAAAAACGTAGCCTGCCCTCAACCCCCACCCCCACCCGCCATCCCCCCAGTCTGTATATTTATATTTCAAACATTATTTGCAAATTTTAAAGCTTATTTTCTTTAGCAAAATAAAAAAAATTAAATATATTTATCTGCATATACTTAAATGTCAACTATTCCACTTTTTAGTTTATCACTCCTTCCAAATAGAAATATTTGCCTAATTTTAATGTTAATTAATCGCAGATTTCTGCAATTAAAGAAGGTAAGGATTATGGTTCGGAAATAGTATTAACACAAAAAAGGAATTGTTCGCAACTATGCATATATATATATTATATATATATATTAGCTATCAACTGGTCAATATTTTAAAAAATCTTCATTGTGTATATAATATAACGACATATGACTTCAAAGATCTTTTTAATAATATAGACTTATTAGATTTACATATTATTATAAATGCATTATATAAAAAGTATTATAAAAAACTGGAATTACCATCTAATATTGATATCGCTTATTTTAAATCATTAACAAACTTCATTATCTATAATAATTATATATTGCAAGATAACACATTATATTTACAGCATGTCGGTATACCACAAGGTGGTTGTACATCCAGTTTATTATCAGACTTATACTTATATCACTATGAACGTACTTTTACTAATAATAATCTCCATTTATATCGTTATATTGATGACATAATTTTAATTGTCACTGATCAATCTAAAATTTCTCAATTTCCAGTTGATTATCCCACTAATTTGGAATTAACGGAAAACCTCTTATCTAACAATACAATTAACTTCTTAGATCTTAAAATTACAATAAAAGACAACAAAACAATAACAGATTTATATGATAAACGTAAAGAATTTAAATTCAAAGTTAATACATTTACAAATTTAAAATCTTGTCTTCATCATTCTGTATATCGAAATATACTACTTAATCATTTATCTAGAATAAAATGTTTATGTTCTTCTCATCTAATTAACAATAATATTAAAAAACTAATTTATGATGCATTAAATCATGGTTTTCCAAAAAAATTCATATATTCATTAATATACAATTAGTACTTACATGATCCGAAAAAAAAAAAATAATAATAACACATGCGTAAACAAAATTACAAAAAAATTTATAAAATAAAAAAAAAATTTATAATAAAAATTGTAAAATAAAAATAAACAATTACTATAGGAAGGTTCGGTGGGTAGATGTTAGAGTACGGAGGAGGGTGGAGTTGTCTACGGAGGGGGGTGGGGTGTTGCGTATTATGTCTGATAATACGCAATGGTTAATATAAAAAAAAATGATGGGGCTTTTGTATTATAACTGCATTTCTAATACGTATTTTATATGGATGTTGATTTGATGTTTTATATGTAATTGGTGACATTTTTTTAAATTTCAATTCATATTAAATTTAACTTGTTTAATCAAATTCAATATTAACTTGTTTTTAAATTTTAGTCTACTCAGGTCAATATCATATTAATTAATAACAGTACACCATCTTTATAGTGATTATTATGCATATAATTTTATTTGATATAACTAATGTTATACTGTATGTATTAAAATTGGGTAAATAGTTTTATTATTATTCCTCTATACTTTTTAATATTGTTTTATTTTCAACTTTGTATTCCATGATTAATTATCGGTTTACTGTGTTTGATTGTCACAATCATATTTTTTAGCTTTTTTATGGCTAATATGAAGATAATTCACACACTATATCGACTATTGGAAATTTTAGAATCTGACAATCTTCTATAAACATCCATTTTTTATTTATTTTTTTTTTCCTGTTCATTTTTTATATGTAATAGTAATTATTTAAGTTTTTTTAATATTATTTTATATTTTTATTATATATAATTTATTTTATTTTATAGCTATATTCTATATATTATCAATGTTAAATTTTTTTTTAATTTCTCAGTGTAGATTAAATGGGTTTGGTAATAGGATATATTGTAAGCATTTTATTAACATTTAATTTATTTAAATTTTTTTTAATAATGATATATAGTATGGTATTATTTTTATATTAGGATTTGTGTAGTAATGCAGTTGATATATTTTAATTTCATTAGCTTTTATTAGGTTCTTCTTTTTGTGACATTTGAATAATAATAATAGTTTTAAAATAAAATAATAGGTTGCTGCACAAAAAATTTTGTCTTTTTAAAGCTTCTATTAAAGTAATAATTTTAATTTTTTACACCAGGTGGTATTGAACGCTGAATATTGGCAATATTGTAAAATTTATATTAAACGATTTAAAATTGTTTTTAGGTATTTTAAATAATGTATTTTTTATTTTATTTATATTATATTAATTGAATTTATCACGGTATTTCAAGATGAATTAACTGATCCATAGGTTTTAATTTCTGTGTTAACTTAACTGTTTTATTCAACTTAATCTTATCATGCTTTTGGATTCCATGTGCGGGAAGATATTTTTAAAATCAACTGGGAATTTGTTCGGTATGTTGTGTAAGATTTCTATTGCTATAAATTAAATATTTAATGGGTTGTAGTGTTTTTTCCATTTCATGCCATTTGATAATGTTCTGTTTTCATCTTTAAACTATTCTTTTGGTTATATTGGTTGTTTGGGTACAGGAGAAAAAAATTTTTCAGCTTTTAGCTTTTTTTCTCACAGAAAACAACCGATTTGCTTATATCATTGAATTCTGTACTCTTGAAAACGTAATTCAATATATAAGTTTTTCACTTTTTTCGGAATCCATATTCTTCTTTTTTTCTTCTATATTAATTCTTGTAATTAAGTATAAGGCACTTTATTTTATACATACAGTTCTATATTATAGGTTTGTGGCATCCATTTTTGATGATGGTCGGTAATGTTTAATTAATGGTTATATATATATATATATATATATAGAGAGAGAGAGAGAGAGAGAGAGAGAGAGAGAGAGGACAAGGTCCAAATACCGGCTACTAGGTGTTCTGAGAACTGAGCGCAGCGCAGCCTAGCGGTGATAGGCAGAGTTTGTAACTTTAATTGAGAGAAGAAAGTTACGAAAAGTACGTCGCTGAAGTCTGTGCCATTTACAAATAGTAAATGCAAAAGTGTCGAATCTACGTAATCTGGTACATAAAAAGTTTTTCAGATATGTGTTTCTCATTTTTTTTTAAATATACTGATCGTATATTGACTTGAATTGTTGATTAAGTTATTTTCCAGACATATTTAGCTCTCAATTGCCACGTGCACATTATTGGTATTTCATTATATGAATGAGTGTTGGAAATCTGGACAAAGTCTTGTCCCCCAAAATTTGTCGTTTGGTTTGTTCGGAAGTTATATAGTTCCGAACCAGTTTTTATTTTTCCATTTCGGTCGTAAAGGCACTCTCTTTTAACTGTAACTGTATGCATATTTTTATTCCAGTTTGATGTACCCAGTAAGTATATTTAGTGTGAAACAACTCCATGGAGTATGATGTGTAGTGATGGAGGTAATGGAATGGAAAGACGATTGAGTTGGAGTTTAAACTTACTCCTTGCTATAGCTATAATATGTCAATATGATTCCCAGCAAAAGCTGGAGGTGTATGTATATATCTTTATTATTTAAGTTTTTAAAATTCAAGTTGAATTTAATAAATGAACTGTTATTTTGAAATGAACTGTTTCGTTGACTGTGATTTATACTTCAACGCCACACCAAATGACCTTAAAACCTGCGTATTTATAACTCTGCTTTAATTATAACATGGTTATGGGCCATGTCATGCTATTTAAAGGTCAAATAGATAAACTATGGTGTGATTTAGATGAAATATATACTGCATAATGGCACAAGTTCCAGAGTTAACTTATTCCTTCCCGAAACTATCGGATTATAACTATCCTTCCTGGAAGCTCGACGTCAAATGTGTCTTGATTGACCGAAATTGCTGGGAGTTTATTACAAAGCCAGATATCGGATGTAAATCGGATGCCTCTGCTCTGATCGTGAGAAAAGCGATTTTGAATGGCATAAACGAAGAGCTTATACAACAATTTACCAATCCATCGAACGGAAATTCCAGATACTAATTGCTCAAACAGAAAGCGGCAAAGATGCCTTGGATATTTTAAAGTTAAACTTCGAACCAACTTCACGAGCACGATTAGCGGGATTAGTCGATGAATTTTTCGAGATGAAGTTAAACTCGCAAGAAGAAACTATAGGTTTATTTTGTAAAAAAATTGAAGAAAAGAAAGTTCAGATTAAAGATGCTGGATTTGAGATGCCAGAACTGTTAGTATGTTTTCAACTAATCCGTCGATTACCTGAGGAATATGATAATCTAGTTCAAGTGTTATATAGATTAGAAGATAAAGAATTTAAATTAGAAAATGTATCTAAACAGTTAATAACTGAATATGGCAGAATTTGTTTAAAACGAAAAGATGAAGGTAAAGAGGTTGTCGCTGTAGGTGATGCTTATGCAACTAAGTTTAAAAACCCTACCGTTAAACCAACCATTCCAGCGGAGAATTTTGGAAGCAGTAAAAAGCCATGGGTTTCACGTAGTGGAAGCGACCTGGACACCACCAGACGATCGTAAACTTCACCAGCTAATCGTATGGGGCCGAGTTTAATATGCAGTTACTGCAAGAAACCTGGTCACACAGATACAAGGTGTTTCAAAAAGTACTCTAGAGGGAAAAAGCAAGTTTTCTACAGTGAACCTACAAAGCAATCTGAATTTGCCGTAATATCTTCAAATGGTAGAAAGTTCGTGGAATTTCTTCTGGACTCAGCGGCTACTTCTCATTTTACGAATGACAGGAGTCTATTTGTAACATATAGGAACCTCCCCCCTCAACAAGTGCTGATAGGAGACAAGGACTGTTCGTCGGAAATACTGGGTATTGGTGATATTGACTTTACCATCCTAGATGTAACAGGTAATGTAGAAATAACGTTAAAAAATGTGTTATATGCTCCTAACATGAGAAGAAATTTAATTGGTGGGTCTAATATAGACATTGCAGGAAACCAAATTAAATGGGGAAATAATAAAATGATTGTGTATGATAAATTTAATAGATATTGTTTTACTGTACCTCGAGTTGATAAATTGTATATTGTTAAAGGTTATGCTTCAAAATGTGAAAATTTTGCTTATTCTACTAGTTTAAATTCAGAGATTGCACATCGTAGATTTTGTCATACAAACTTACCTTTACTTGAAAAAATGAGTAAAAATAATTGTGTTAAAGGTATTGAAAATATTAACTGTAAAAACAAAAATAAGATGTGTGAAACTTCTGTAATTGCAAAATCTAACAGAAAATCGTTTAAAAGAAATTATTTGTATAAACGCATTTCTAATCAAATCCTCGATAGGGTGTATATGGATTTGTGGGGTCCTAGCCCTGTTAACTCGTTAGGAGGGGGGAAATACTTTTTGTCAGTAATTGACGATTATTCTAGAAGGACTGAGGTTTATATAATTAAGGATAAAACGGAAGTGTTTGAATGCTTTAAAAAATTTTTAGTTAAAGCTGAGAGACAAACTGGTAAAAAGTTAAAATGTGTACGAACTGATAATGGGCTGGAATTTACCCATAAATTATTTGAGAAATTGTTAACCGATTTAGGTATAAGAATCGAAAGATCCTCCATTTATACTCCAGAGCAGGTGGGTGTTGCTGAAAATTTTAATAAAGTAGCAATGAATGCAGTTAGAGCAATGCTACACGATAGCAGGTTAAAACCGTCATTCTGGGGGGAAGCTCTTTTGGCTTTCGTTCATACAAAAAATAGGACTGAACACAGTTTAACCCAAGGTCTTACACCGCAAGAATTATGGACGGGATTCAAACCTTCGGTAAGACATTTAAGAATTTTTGGTTCTTTAGCATTTGTTCATGTTCCTAAAGTTAAGCGAAATAAACTTAAACCGAAAGCTTTACTAGGTATCTTAGTTGGTTATGCCATGAAAACTAAAGGATATAGAATTTACATTCCAAAAGAAAGACGAATTGTAGAGACTATTCATGTGCGTATAGATGAATCCAAAAAGGGTGTAGAAACATTATTTGAGGGAGAAAACAAATATAAGGATTTGATATTGAATTTTAATGAATCTCAAATTAAAACAAACGGTTTAAGTAACGCAACTTTAGATCTTAATCATGAACTACCAGGAGATAGCTTAAACGAAGATGAAGAGAAAAAGGGGGGTAAGGTAACTGCAAGTTCTATAAATATTTCAGAGTGGAAAAGGATTGAAAGACCGAGAACGAAATGTAAGAGAATTGACGTATATTATTATACCCCGATAACAAATACGAGACTGAGATCTTTAAATGATGTTAAAAAATATTGTAAGGAAAATAAAATCCAGTTTGAGCCAGATAAGTTTGACTTTAAACCTAAAACTACTCATCCTAATACTGAAACTTTAAGTGAACCCTCAACTAGTGATTCGGACGATCCATATTTAACTGAATTATTTCAACATGAATTTTACAATACCGAAATCCCTAAATCATTTGAGGATGCACAAATAAATCCAGAAAGGGGGAAATGGAATGCCGCGATGAGGGAAGAACTTGAGATGATGAGTAAGAGAAAAGTTTGGCGGTTGGTTGATCCACCGAAAAATTCCACAATAGTAGGAAGTAAATGGGTTTATAATATAAAAAACACGGAAAAAAATGGTAAAAAGTACAAGGCACGTCTCGTAGCAAAATCAGCATAATGTAAAATCAGCATATTTGTATGGTTCTTTAAAAGAAACCGTGTTTATGAAACAATCTCCGGGATTTGAAATGAAGGGTGCTGAAAATAAAGTTTGTTTGTTAAATAAATCAATTTATGGATTAAGGCAAAGTGGCCGCGAATGGAATTCTGAATTAGATAATATATTACATAATCTTGGATTTTGTAAATTAAAATGGTGTAACTGTGTGTATAAACTGAATAGTAACGCAATTTTAGTTGTCTATGTAGATGATTTAGTTTTGTTTGCTAAAGATGAAAGTGTATTGCAATCTGTAACTAATATGTTAAAAAATAGCTTGGAAATTACTGAAATAGGATTAACAAAGTATTTGCTAGGTGTTAACTTTGAACAGATTAAAGATTCATTATTCGTTCATCAAAGAACTTATATTGAGAGATTAGAATTAAAATATAAAGATTTACCTGAAAGTTATGTTAAATTACCTTTTAAAATTGGCTCTGTTTTACCAGATAAAGTTAACGAAAATGAAATTATCGAAAATGAATTAATGAAAAAATTTCCCTACCGATCTTTAATCGGGTGTCTGTCATTTTTGTCAAATAGATCAAGACCCGATATTAGTTTTTCTGTAAATGTAATGTCACAGTTTTGTAATGGGTATACATATAAACACTGGTTAATAGTAGTAGATATTATGAATTATGTTTTTGCTACTAAAAGTTTTAAAATAAATCTGTCTAATGTAAAATCACTAAGTTTGTGTGCATATTCTGATGCTAATTGGGGATGTCAACTTACTAAAAGACATTCAAGTAGTGGTTACATAATTTACTTCAGTAACGTTCCGTTTGTTTGGAAATCATCGAAGCAAAAATGTATTGCACTCAGTTCTATGGAATCTGAGTTTATCTCATTAACTGAAAGCGTAAAGGAACTAACTTGGTATTCAAGAGTTTTAAATGAACTTAATTTATACGATAGAATAAAACCAATTCAGTACTGTGATAATGAATCTCCCATTTATTTTTCTAAAAATAGCCAAGAGAATTTTAAAACGAAACACATTGACATAAGATGTCAATTTATTCGTCAGTTAATTAATGAAAATGTTTTTGAGTTAAAACATGTAAGTTCTAAAGATAATAAGGCAGACTTTCTGACAAAACCTCTTCTGTATGTAAAGTTTCAAAGAGCTATTTGTAATATTTTTGATTATAAAAAGAAAGAGGAGGTATTTACGACCGATGGGGCCGCATGTTGGAAATCTGGACAAAGTCTTGTCCCCCAAAATTTGTCGTTTGGTTTGTTCAGAAGTTATATCGTTCCCAACCAGTTTTTATCTTTCCATTTCGGTCGTAAAGGCACTCTCTTTTAACTGTAACTGTATGCATATTTTTATTCCAGTTTGATGCACCCAGTAAGTATATTTAGTGTGAAACAACTCCATGGAGTATGGTGTGTAGTGATGGAGGTAATGGAATGGAAAGACGATTGAGTTGGAGTTTAAACTTACTCCTTGCTATAGCTATAATATGTCAATATGATTCCCAGCAAAAGCTAGAGGTGTATGTATATATCTTTATTATTTAAGTTTTTAAAATTCAAGTTGAATTTAATAAATGAACTGTTATTTTGAAATGAACTATTTCGTCGACTGTGATTTATACTTCAACGCCACACCAAATGACCTTAAAACCTGCGTATTTATAACTCTGCTTTAATTATAACAATGAGTAAAACCGGTTTTAACTTAAACATAGCAGTGGTCCGAATACTGGCTACCTAGAGTGGTCTAAATACCGGCTAGTCGGTATATGGACCTCTCTCGGTTGCTCGGTGCTTGAAAATAAATTAATTTAAATAGTTCCATAATTAAAAAATTAATTTAAATGGTTCAGAAATAGTTCCAGTCCCATTTCGCAATATGAAAAAAGCAACCATGACCGTAATTCTTCAGGACCGACTCTGGTTACCGGATCACTTTCCAAAAATGTGCTGTTGGACACTGCAAAAAGCCTGTAATAAATGTGAAGAGAAATAAATAAAAATGACGGAGTAAACCAGGCGAAAGAGGCAGAAATTTGATTTTAACCCTCTCGCTGCGCAACCCGAGATTTCCTCGGGCAACGTAAAAGTAGCAAAATTTGCTCAACCCGAGATTTTCTCTGGGATGCATTTTTTTCATCTAATTAACCCTGCTTAGATTATTCCAACCAGTTATTTTTTATTGTAAAATTTTCCTTATTTAATCGGAGCATTTTCCCAGTTAAATTAGACAAAAATTTTTGTTTTGAAAAACCGGTGACAAAAGAATAAAAATTCTTCAAAGACGCTTGTCGCGAAGGGGTTAAATACGCAATTTTTGAAGCTATTTTGATGAAACAATTACGCAGCGAGAGGGTTAAAAAAGTAAAAAAGTAAAATATCGAACAGAGGACTGCATGGTTGCTTTCTCTGTTGGCAAGAATGGGCGAGGGGATTCTGGGTTCAATGTTAAGAATGCGATATGTGGGCTGATAGGGACTATACCGACGCAGAGAGTGATATTATGTTTTTGATCTTTTCAGATAAAATAGTTCTCATTTCAATCAGCAAGCTTTTTTTTCTTGTTTTACACGTTAAAAAACAAAATTAGAAACAGAATGTGAAGAAGACTGTGAGACATAGCCGTAAAGAATTTTAGAAATTTGACAAAAATACTTATTTATTAAAAATTGCGTATTTTTTCTGTGCATAAGAAATGTTATTAATCAATACATTTTATTAAAATAATATTCTTATTGCTTAATAATTGTCATTAGCTCTATTTGTGTCATCATTTGGAAAAAACTTAGGTAGCCGGTATTTAGACCCCATTTTAAAAACTCAAAATTTGAAGACTTTCGAAATTTTGCTTTTCATAAACAGAAAACGCCTTTTAAACTGATTATTTTTCTCTAACCAGGTGTAAAACATGTCAAGGTACCCTGCTGTCACTTTTTATTTTATTAATTGTGAAGACTGTATGATCTAGAGTGAAAACAAAAGTGGTAGCCGGTATTTAGACCTTTTCCTCTATATATCTACCCTATATATATAAAATCCTAATGAAACGAATTTATGAAACGGATATATGAATCGACTGATTAACAACTGATTATGTTTCAAACGATTTCTCCTAAAATATGGAATACTTTGCGATGAAATTAACGCCAAAAATCAGCATTGATCCGCAGATCTCAGAACTGGTATTAGAATTTTTTAAATTCGAATAAGTTTTCGAAATATTAATTTTTTCTAATTTTATATGCATTTTTCTAATGATGGCAACTCAAATTTTAATCAAACATATATATATATATATTTTTCATATTTCAGAAAAGGTTGACCCCGGCTATTGTTGTTTATTTGATAATAAATGTTTATTTACTTTTATTTCTTTTTATAAATTATATAAATTACTTTGTTCTATAATTATTAATTATTTTTTTTATATTTCCTTTAGAAAATAATAGAAAATAATTAAAAAATACGGCACTACTTAATTATTCCGTCGACCAATTTCGCCAAATTATATAAATCGCCAAAACACTCGCCAAATTATACAAATGGACATAATTTTTATTTTAAATAACGAACGAACAAATAAATTAGTATAACATTAATAAATATACAAATAAAAAGTCGAAATAAAAATCACTTGATGACGTAAACACGTGTAACTTGCTTAAATTCAAGTGAATGTGACATTTACGATCAACCATTATTGACATTTAATCTTATAGTTTGGCGATAGATTTTTGGTCGACGGGATAACTAAGTAATACCAAAAATGCATTTGTAACTGGTATTTGAAAACGAGGTTTTCGCCAAATTTTCGCAAAAAAAAAAAAAAGAAATTCACGCCAAACCTGCTGTGCGTATATGACATCTGGCCAAATATTACCACTCGAAAAAACAAAAACAAAATGCTAACTGGTGAGTTGAAAAAAAGCTATTGGCGAGATTTGAATCCGGCTAGCGTAACAGTACCAAGAATTACTTGCAACCATGGCAAATTTTATGTAGTTTTATTCGAAAAATTCTTTTGATTTTTTAATCAAAATGGAATACTTACGGTCCCATATTGGCGCGATTTTTTTCTACCGCCAATGTCACATATAAGGAACGGGCACTTAACTGGCACCAAAGTATCGTTATTTTGCTTGATATGGTGAGCTGGATGTTGTTGTTTATGCTGTTGATGCGTTCCCCAAATTGGCGTCGTTAAAAAATCGCGCAATATGGGAGGTATATGACATCTGTGCCAAACTTTCATATGAACGGCGAAGGGATCAGACCGTATTTGTTTATGGCAGTTGATGACTTGGACTATTATAATATAGATGAAACGATGGCGATAGAATAATATTTGGCGGCTTATCACCTGTGCCTGGCTAACATTAAAGTACCAAAATGCCACCTAGAGTATAAAAATCGAAGTAGTTCGCCTGGAACTGTTGATGATAGTCACATGACTTAGGCTATTGTTATAGATATTGTTTCAAAATACCGGGAGACACAGACTTTGCATACTTAATTTATTTTATTTTAACTTCTTTTCAAATGTTTAACTGATCCTCTTTAATCAAAAACGAAAACAACCATTGGATGTCTTAACAGCAACTGATTCGCCCTTAAATTTTTGCAATCAAAGGGAATTGAATGGAAACCCGTTTACATGGAGATCTGCACAGCTTTTTTCAGTATAATTCAATCTTCTCTAATATTTTTAAAACCGATCAGATTAGTGTGTTTTTAGATTCTGTGGTGTCTAAACGAGGGTTGGCGAACGTAGCTTGCAGGGGGCAGAACACCCTAGTATATATATAATGGATGAACAACTAGCAAAAACATGAAAAAGAGAAATTTTCAGAAAATCTTAAGTGCCGTTTCATCTCCATCTCCTACTTGTGCGACATACTACGTACGTCACGTATAAGTGTTGTGATAGAAAATAATGCAGAAACTTGGAAATGGGACGAAAAGGAAAGGGTAGTTTAGGCTTCCGTTTTTCGGAATCACTATTGCACTGGGCTCCGGAGCCCTGTATTTATGAGCTCCGGTGAATTCCAACCAATACTTAAATATTTACTAAAAAGAGAGAAGTACAGGAGCTGAGCTCCTGTGGGCTCCGGAGCAAATTAAGCCCTGAGTACATAATGTCAAAATTCACTTGGTTCGTTTTTCATGTATTATTCTTTGTGCGTGTTGAGGTGTGTGTGTGTGGGGGGGGGGGGCTTCTAATTATAAATGTCTCTTGACGTGTATGTTTTTTACAGCTAAGTTCGTATTTTCTAAGAGCATTGTAAGCCCTTATTTACAGAAGAAGGGAAGAACTTTAATCAAAATATAAATTACTATTTGCTAAATGTTAGGTTTATACAGATCATAGTCGCTGGC